>CM056809.1:9889110-11154379 GCA_029852735.1 Persea americana | reverse complement strand
GGATCCGACCCCGGCCCAAGCCCTGGACGGGCCAGAAGTCGGTTGCCGAAGATCGGCCCGCCTGGAATTGATGAAGCCCAAGCATAGCCCGAGTTTAACTTATATAATAACAAAAGAAAAGAAAAAAGAATTTCTTATAACGTCATAGGTTGTAGCTCAACTACTCTTGTCATATCACCCCATACGAGAGGTCATCTATTTGAGTCTCCAAGCCCTTCGCCCCCACCTCCCGCACAATTATTTGTGTGTTCGGGCTGGGCTTGGCTTCGGACTCTCTCATACTGAGTCCTAGAGTGAAACATCTATTAAATGGGCCAGATAAGAGAATCGAAGCCTAGCTCAAGCGGGCTAGCCTAGGTTGGGTAAAGTAAATTTCCCACAAGGGCGATTTATCGGGATTTGATATTGGTGCATTTAATTGTTAACCATACGTGCACATCCATCATTGTGTGGAGCCGGATCATGACCCGACCCAGATTCCGACTCTCAACCACCGAGTCCAAATAAAAAAAAATATAGGCACGGCCCGTCTATTATAACCTAAACTCCATGCCCGACCAAACGCCGGCCGGCCCCGGTCCACGATCTCCCTTACAAAACAAGAGAAAAAAAAAAAAAAAACTCTTCTTAAAGTAAAAATTCAAGGAGCTACTCGCTCGCCTTTTGATTTTGCCAAACCTTTACTTTCGTTCTCTCTTTCCATTTAACCATTCACTTTACTTCACCGGTAAAGTAAATTGACCAAACAAGTGATTTGGTCAGTATCGCGTTCAAACATTAATTGTACATGCCCATCCATCATTGCGTGGACCAAAGCGCCGACCCGTGACCCTACCAACGTGTAAAGAGGGGTAAAATATAAGAATAGCCCATTTGCAGGATTTCCTCCACTTGGAGGGGAGGAAATCCTGCAAAATCGACATTACCCCGCCGTATCCATCAGCGGTATGTCTGCAAATGCCGGTTTTCCTCCTCTCACACAGGAGGAAAAACTGGCGACTGGTACTCTACCCCCGGCCCATTCCAGCAGCGGTAAAGCTGCGTGGGCGCCAATTTCGTCCCAAGCAGGCCGTTCCGTTTCCTTTAACATCAAACTAGCAACACACTTAATTTAATATTTTCTTAAAATCTCAATATTAGATAAATAAATTTAGTAAAGAATTTATTACTTTGGAAAATGGCTTGGGTCGCCCAAAAGTTCCTACTCATGGACAAAAAAGCAATGGAGAAACAAATAAAGAGAATATTTTCTTAATAGGGCAAAGTGTTAATGTATAACAAGAACGGAAAAAAAGAAAAAAAAAGAATATATATCTATATCTATATCTGTATCTATATCTATTTAATAACGGAGGGTGTCAGCATTACTTTGAACCCCGCCTTAATTACCGAAAGGACTCGAATCCAAAAAATCCAAGCGTAGTCCATTTTGGACTCCATAAGCATTGGCTTTTAGGTGCAGTTGCTCAATGAATCTAGGTAGGAGCCCATTCGATTATACACTCAAATACCTGCATCTGAAGCTTGTAATAATATAATATCATATAAAAATAATTGATATGAAAATGCTCTTGTGCGTCTGTCTGCGACTGAGCTTAATATGAGAGATGGAATGCGGGGCCAACCCGTTCTTTTTAATCCATTGATTTGCTTGCATTCAGTGGGTGCCCACATCCATGGTTCCCAACTTTCAGAGTTTGTTTTACACGGTAAGATTAAGGATTTGGAAAGAGCTGTAGTTGGTTGAATTTGAATGTGATGTGATGAGGTAAATCTAGTGAGGTGCAATTGCCCACGTAAAATCCAAAGCCCATGCATATTTTTCTGAAATGAGAGCTCCATGGCTGATGACGTGGCAAAATGAATTCTGTTGCTTTAATACAAATATATATAATACTCCCTCCCTTAAAATTATATATGAATATCCGGGCCGGGCGGGGATTCCGGATCTCAACCACCGAGCGATTTTGTGAGGATTTATCAGTGAAAGGGAGAGATTAAATAACAGGTGGCCCCGTTGGACCTTTTCTTTTTCCATCCACATGGCTTACAAGGCATACGATCGCGCACAGAGAATATCTATGCGGCCCAGTCGGAATGCTTTAGACCTCATATCATATTAGGGGGGGACTAATATCACTGCTGTAGGATATTTATTTATATATATATATATATATATACTCTATATATTATGAAAAACAAATCCTCTCTAGCAAGAGAAATAATTTATTTTACGATTTTTCTATTTTGGGAGGCAAGTAAATAAATCCAAATCTCTCCGGATTCTCAATGTAGAGGTCTTGCATTGAAGTACCTCCCCAATCCAATCCATATTATAATAAAGTCATTTTTTGAAATTCTTTCGTTGTAATCAAGATTTTGTCGGTGTCAAGTATGTTGTCAAACCCAGATATCGGGCTCTCGGGTTTTATATGGTAGTAATTTCCCCCCCGATATAAACCCGCTCAAGAATCAAGTATTTATACAGCCAAAGATATGTTTAATTAGTTTGGGAAATTGCTTGAATATCTCTATGCGAATCAAGTTTAGGATGTGCACATCCATGAGACACTTAAAACACTTACTTCTGACATGAGTCATACTCGATTTTCATGGGTGTCATTCTCAATTTTAGACCAGTAAAACCTTGGACAATGCATGGGCTAAAATAACAAATACAATATTAAAGAAAAGGTCGAACAATCAACCGAAATGAACAGCCAAATACATGTATAAATATATATACAGGAGAGGGGCTCTCCTAAGCTACAGCTTATGTTATCCTAAGCTTAAATCGTCTGCAAAATCACCTCCATCATAAACTGCCTCAAATCATCGTCTCCAAAATCAAGATAAATCCGATCAGAACTGAATTTTCCAGTTCCATCGTGCCAAAAACAGAGATTGTCGACTCTGATTTGTGAGAACGGTAGCGTCTCGGCTTAGGATACCATAAGCTGCAGCTTAGGAGAGCACCGCCCTATGTATAGATATACATTTGCTAACCGCATAGATAATAAATAAATAGCTGTCCAATTTGTTTTTAATATAAACATCAATCCAAAGTCGTAAAAAATTCTGCCCTTTGTTTCCAGATGGTTTTGATGGAAAAGTCCCGTTAGACTATGTGAAGGCCTAAATGGCCCTCAAGCTCCAACATATATTGATGATAAAGGCCGCCTCTCCACAAGTAAGCCCGTGAGCCTAAGTCAGAGCCCAATGTAGTCCAATGCAGGCTAGACACGGATTAGGCTAAGGCTATATCAGACCATGAGAAGCCTTTTCGCTAAATGAGATATGCATGTCCTACAGATGGAGAGTGGTCAGGTCCGGACTGGATCAATGAGGTTAGCCCATACTAAACCTAAATTGAGGTGCGCGGGCACGTACCGTATCAATTCTTCCTATTGAGTTCATCTTTTACTTGGTTTTAGAGAGCCCATTCCCCCTACCGATTCGATAATGAAAATCACATTCCATGTGTATGGATCCGATCCAAAATGTCGAGATGAAGTTGATTTCTCACAGAAGGACTTAATCAAGCGTGGACCCCACCCTATGTGTTCAGTTCTCACTCACTCACTATTTCCTATTTGTTAAACTTTATTTCCCGTTGATGTGAAGTGAATGGCCAATTCAAGAGACAATAAAAAGAAACGGATCGCATCAAACAATACTAAGTTTCAAAAACCACCTCTTCATTCTAACAAACGAAAAAAAAAAGAAAAGCTAAAAGGATACTCTCTCATGCTACTAAATCACAAAAGAAAAAAAAAACATAGGGTTGTATGTGGGACGCGCCGGGCCGGGGAATGTACATGCCCGGCCCGAGTTCTAAATTAGGATCCCGACCCCGGCCCAAGCCCTGGACGGGCCAGAAGTCGGTTGCCGAAGATCGGCCCGCCTGGAATTGATGAAGCCCAAGCATAGCCCGAGTTTAACTTATATAATAACAAAAGAAAAGAAAAAAGAATTTCTTATAACGTCATAGGTTGTAGCTCAACTACTCTTGTCATATCACCCCATACGAGAGGTCATCTATTTGAGTCTCCAAGCCCTCGCCCCCACCTCCCGCACAATTATTTGTGTGTTCGGGCTGGGCTTGGCTTCGGACTCTCTCATACTGAGTCCTAGAGTGAAACATCTATTAAATGGGCCAGATAAGAGAATCGAAGCCTAGCTCAAGCGGGCTAGCCTAGGTTGGGTAAAGTAAATTTCCCACAAGGGCGATTTATCGGGATTTGATATTGGTGCATTTAATTGTTAACCATACGTGCACATCCATCATTGTGTGGAGCCGGATCATGACCCGACCCAGATTCCGACTCTCAACCACCGAGTCCAAATAAAAAAAAATATAGGCACGGCCCGTCTATTATAACCTAAACTCCATGCCCGACCAAACGCCGGCCGGCCCGGTCCACGATCTCCCTTACAAAACAAGAGAAAAAAAAAAAAAAAACTCTTCTTAAAGTAAAAATTCAAGGAGCTACTCGCTCGCCTTTTGATTTTGCCAAACCTTTACTTTCGTTCTCTCTTTCCATTTAACCATTCACTTTACTTCACCGGTAAAGTAAATTGACCAAACAAGTGATTTGGTAGTATCGCGTTCAAACATTAATTGTACATGCCCATCCATCATTGCGTGGACCAAAGCGCCGACCCGTGACCCTACCAACGTGTAAAGAGGGGTAAAATATAAGAATAGCCCATTTGCAGGATTTCCTCCACTTGGAGGGGAGGAAATCCTGCAAATTCGACATTACCGCCGTATCCATCAGCGGTATGTCTGCAAATGCCGGTTTTCCTCCTCTCACACAGGAGGAAAACTGGCGACTGGTACTCTACCGCCCATTCCAGCAGCGGTAAAGCTGCGTGGGCGCCAATTTCGTCCCAAGCAGGCCGTTCCGTTTCCTTTAACATCAAACTAGCAACACACTTAAATTTAATATTTTCTTAAAATCTCAATATTAGATAAATAAATTTAGTAAAAGAATTTATTACTTTGGAAAATGGCTTGGGTCGCCCAAAAGTTCCTACTCATGGACAAAAAAGCAATGGAGAAACAAATAAAGAGAATATTTTCTTAATAGGGCAAAGTGTTAATGTATAACAAGAACGGAAAAAAAGAAAAAAAAAGAATATATATCTATATCTATATCTGTATCTATATCTATTTAATAACGGAGGGTGTCAGCATTACTTTGAACCCCGCCTTAATTACCGAAAGGACTCGAATCCAAAAAATCCAAGCGTAGTCCATTTTGGACTCCATAAGCATTGGCTTTTAGGTGCAGTTGCTCAATGAATCTAGGTAGGAGCCCATTCGATTATACACTCAAATACCTGCATCTGAAGCTTGTAATAATATAATATCATATAAAAATAATTGATATGAAAATGCTCTTGTGCGTCTGTCTGCGACTGAGCTTAATATGAGAGATGGAATGCGGGGCCAACCCGTTCTTTTTAATCCATTGATTTGCTTGCATTCAGTGGGTGCCCACATCCATGGTTCCCAACTTTCAGAGTTTGTTTTACATGGTAAGATTAAGGATTTGGAAAGAGCTGTAGTTGGTTGAATTTGAATGTGATGTGATGAGGTAAATCTAGTGAGGTGCAATTGCCCACGTAAAATCCAAAGCCCATGCATATTTTTCTGAAATGAGAGCTCCATGGCTGATGACGTGGCAAAATGAATTCTGTTGCTTTAATACAAATATATATAATACTCCCTCCCTTAAAATTATATATGAATATCCGGGCCGGGCGGGGATTCCGGATCTCAACCACCGAGCGATTTTGTGAGGATTTATCAGTGAAAGGGAGAGATTAAATAACAGGTGGCCCCGTTGGACCTTTTCTTTTTCCATCCACATGGCTTACAAGGCATACGATCGCGCACAGAGAATATCTATGCGGCCCAGTCGGAATGCTTTAGACCTCATATCATATTAGGGGGGGACTAATATCACTGCTGTAGGATATTTATTTATATATATATATATATATACTCTATATATTATGAAAAACAAATCCTCTCTAGCAAGAGAAATAATTTATTTTACGATTTTTCTATTTTGGGAGGCAAGTAAATAAATCCAAATCTCTCCGGATTCTCAATGTAGAGGTCTTGCATTGAAGTACCTCCCCAATCCAATCCATATTATAATAAAGTCATTTTTTGAAATTCTTTCGTTGTAATCAAGATTTTGTCGGTGTCAAGTATGTTGTCAAACCCAGATATCGGGCTCTCGGGTTTTATATGGTAGTAATTTCCCCCCCGATATAAACCCGCTCAAGAATCAAGTATTTATACAGCCAAAGATATGTTTAATTAGTTTGGGAAATTGCTTGAATATCTCTATGCGAATCAAGTTTAGGATGTGCACATCCATGAGACACTTAAAACACTTACTTCTGACATGAGTCATACTCGATTTTCATGGGTGTCATTCTCAATTTTAGACCAGTAAAACCTTGGACAATGCATGGGCTAAAATAACAAATACAATATTAAAGAAAAGGTCGAACAATCAACCGAAATGAACAGCCAAATACATGTATAAATATATATACAGGAGAGGGGCTCTCCTAAGCTACAGCTTATGTTATCCTAAGCTTAAATCGTCTGCAAAATCACCTCCATCATAAACTGCCTCAAATCATCGTCTCCAAAATCAAGATAAATCCGATCAGAACTGAATTTTCCAGTTCCATCGTGCCAAAAACAGAGATTGTCGACTCTGATTTGTGAGAACGGTAGCGTCTCGGCTTAGGATAACATAAGCTGCAGCTTAGGAGAGCACCGCCCTATGTATAGATATACATTTGCTAACCGCATAGATAATAAATAAATAGCTGTCCAATTTGTTTTTAATATAAACATCAATCCAAAGTCGTAAAAAATTCTGCCCTTTGTTTCCAGATGGTTTTGATGGAAAAGTCCCGTTAGACTATGTGAAGGCCTAAATGGCCCTCAAGCTCCAACATATATTGATGATAAAGGCCGCCTCTCCACAAGTAAGCCCGTGAGCCTAAGTCAGAGCCCAATGTAGTCCAATGCAGGCTAGACACGGATTAGGCTAAGGCTATATCAGACCATGAGAAGCCTTTTCGCTAAATGAGATATGCATGTCCTACAGATGGAGAGTGGTCAGGTCCGGACTGGATCAATGAGGTTAGCCCATACTAAACCTAAATTGAGGTGCGCGGGCACGTACCGTATCAATTCTTCCTATTGAGTTCATCTTTTACTTGGTTTTAGAGAGCCCATTCCCCCTACCGATTCGATAATGAAAATCACATTCCATGTGTATGGATCCGATCCAAAATGTCGAGATGAAGTTGATTTCTCACAGAAGGACTTAATCAAGCGTGGACCCCACCCTATGTGTTCAGTTCTCACTCACTCACTATTTCCTATTTGTTAAACTTTATTTCCCGTTGATGTGAAGTGAATGGCCAATTCAAGAGACAATAAAAAGAAACGGATCGCATCAAACAATACTAAGTTTCAAAAACCACCTCTTCATTCTAACAAACGAAAAAAAAAAAGAAAAGCTAAAAGGATACTCTCTCATGCTACTAAATCACAAAAGAAAAAAAAAACATAGGGTTGTATGTGGGACGCGCCGGGCCGGGGAATGTACATGCCCGGCCCGAGTTCTAAATTAGGATCCCGACCCCGGCCCAAGCCCTGGACGGGCCAGAAGTCGGTTGCCGAAGATCGGCCCGCCTGGAATTGATGAAGCCCAAGCATAGCCCGAGTTTAACTTATATAATAACAAAAGAAAAGAAAAAAGAATTTCTTATAACGTCATAGGTTGTAGCTCAACTACTCTTGTCATATCACCCCATACGAGAGGTCATCTATTTGAGTCTCCAAGCCCTCGCCCCCACCTCCCGCACAATTATTTGTGTGTTCGGGCTGGGCTTGGCTTCGGACTCTCTCATACTGAGTCCTAGAGTGAAACATCTATTAAATGGGCCAGATAAGAGAATCGAAGCCTAGCTCAAGCGGGCTAGCCTAGGTTGGGTAAAGTAAATTTCCCACAAGGGCGATTTATCGGGATTTGATATTGGTGCATTTAATTGTTAACCATACGTGCACATCCATCATTGTGTGGAGCCGGATCATGACCCGACCCAGATTCCGACTCTCAACCACCGAGTCCAAATAAAAAAAAATATAGGCACGGCCCGTCTATTATAACCTAAACTCCATGCCCGACCAAACGCCGGCCGGCCCGGTCCACGATCTCCCTTACAAAACAAGAGAAAAAAAAAAAAAACTCTTCTTAAAGTAAAAATTCAAGGAGCTACTCGCTCGCCTTTTGATTTTGCCAAACCTTTACTTTCGTTCTCTCTTTCCATTTAACCATTCACTTTACTTCACCGGTAAAGTAAATTGACCAAACAAGTGATTTGGTAGTATCGCGTTCAAACATTAATTGTACATGCCCATCCATCATTGCGTGGACCAAAGCGCCGACCCGTGACCCTACCAACGTGTAAAGAGGGGTAAAATATAAGAATAGCCCATTTGCAGGATTTCCTCCACTTGGAGGGGAGGAAATCCTGCAAATTCGACATTACCGCCGTATCCATCAGCGGTATGTCTGCAAATGCCGGTTTTCCTCCTCTCACACAGGAGGAAAACTGGCGACTGGTACTCTACCGCCCATTCCAGCAGCGGTAAAGCTGCGTGGGCGCCAATTTCGTCCCAAGCAGGCCGTTCCGTTTCCTTTAACATCAAACTAGCAACACACTTAAATTTAATATTTTCTTAAAATCTCAATATTAGATAAATAAATTTAGTAAAAGAATTTATTACTTTGGAAAATGGCTTGGGTCGCCCAAAAGTTCCTACTCATGGACAAAAAAGCAATGGAGAAACAAATAAAGAGAATATTTTCTTAATAGGGCAAAGTGTTAATGTATAACAAGAACGGAAAAAAAGAAAAAAAAAGAATATATATCTATATCTATATCTGTATCTATATCTATTTAATAACGGAGGGTGTCAGCATTACTTTGAACCCCGCCTTAATTACCGAAAGGACTCGAATCCAAAAAATCCAAGCGTAGTCCATTTTGGACTCCATAAGCATTGGCTTTTAGGTGCAGTTGCTCAATGAATCTAGGTAGGAGCCCATTCGATTATACACTCAAATACCTGCATCTGAAGCTTGTAATAATATAATATCATATAAAAATAATTGATATGAAAATGCTCTTGTGCGTCTGTCTGCGACTGAGCTTAATATGAGAGATGGAATGCGGGGCCAACCCGTTCTTTTTAATCCATTGATTTGCTTGCATTCAGTGGGTGCCCACATCCATGGTTCCCAACTTTCAGAGTTTGTTTTACATGGTAAGATTAAGGATTTGGAAAGAGCTGTAGTTGGTTGAATTTGAATGTGATGTGATGAGGTAAATCTAGTGAGGTGCAATTGCCCACGTAAAATCCAAAGCCCATGCATATTTTTCTGAAATGAGAGCTCCATGGCTGATGACGTGGCAAAATGAATTCTGTTGCTTTAATACAAATATATATAATACTCCCTCCCTTAAAATTATATATGAATATCCGGGCCGGGCGGGGATTCCGGATCTCAACCACCGAGCGATTTTGTGAGGATTTATCAGTGAAAGGGAGAGATTAAATAACAGGTGGCCCCGTTGGACCTTTTCTTTTTCCATCCACATGGCTTACAAGGCATACGATCGCGCACAGAGAATATCTATGCGGCCCAGTCGGAATGCTTTAGACCTCATATCATATTAGGGGGGGACTAATATCACTGCTGTAGGATATTTATTTATATATATATATATATATACTCTATATATTATGAAAAACAAATCCTCTCTAGCAAGAGAAATAATTTATTTTACGATTTTTCTATTTTGGGAGGCAAGTAAATAAATCCAAATCTCTCCGGATTCTCAATGTAGAGGTCTTGCATTGAAGTACCTCCCCAATCCAATCCATATTATAATAAAGTCATTTTTTGAAATTCTTTCGTTGTAATCAAGATTTTGTCGGTGTCAAGTATGTTGTCAAACCCAGATATCGGGCTCTCGGGTTTTATATGGTAGTAATTTCCCCCCCGATATAAACCCGCTCAAGAATCAAGTATTTATACAGCCAAAGATATGTTTAATTAGTTTGGGAAATTGCTTGAATATCTCTATGCGAATCAAGTTTAGGATGTGCACATCCATGAGACACTTAAAACACTTACTTCTGACATGAGTCATACTCGATTTTCATGGGTGTCATTCTCAATTTTAGACCAGTAAAACCTTGGACAATGCATGGGCTAAAATAACAAATACAATATTAAAGAAAAGGTCGAACAATCAACCGAAATGAACAGCCAAATACATGTATAAATATATATACAGGAGAGGGGCTCTCCTAAGCTACAGCTTATGTTATCCTAAGCTTAAATCGTCTGCAAAATCACCTCCATCATAAACTGCCTCAAATCATCGTCTCCAAAATCAAGATAAATCCGATCAGAACTGAATTTTCCAGTTCCATCGTGCCAAAAACAGAGATTGTCGACTCTGATTTGTGAGAACGGTAGCGTCTCGGCTTAGGATAACATAAGCTGCAGCTTAGGAGAGCACCGCCCTATGTATAGATATACATTTGCTAACCGCATAGATAATAAATAAATAGCTGTCCAATTTGTTTTTAATATAAACATCAATCCAAAGTCGTAAAAAATTCTGCCCTTTGTTTCCAGATGGTTTTGATGGAAAAGTCCCGTTAGACTATGTGAAGGCCTAAATGGCCCTCAAGCTCCAACATATATTGATGATAAAGGCCGCCTCTCCACAAGTAAGCCCGTGAGCCTAAGTCAGAGCCCAATGTAGTCCAATGCAGGCTAGACACGGATTAGGCTAAGGCTATATCAGACCATGAGAAGCCTTTTCGCTAAATGAGATATGCATGTCCTACAGATGGAGAGTGGTCAGGTCCGGACTGGATCAATGAGGTTAGCCCATACTAAACCTAAATTGAGGTGCGCGGGCACGTACCGTATCAATTCTTCCTATTGAGTTCATCTTTTACTTGGTTTTAGAGAGCCCATTCCCCCTACCGATTCGATAATGAAAATCACTTTCCATGTGTATGGATCCGATCCAAAATGTCGAGATGAAGTTGATTTCTCACAGAAGGACTTAATCAAGCGTGGACCCCACCCTATGTGTTCAGTTCTCACTCACTCACTATTTCCTATTTGTTAAACTTTATTTCCCGTTGATGTGAAGTGAATGGCCAATTCAAGAGACAATAAAAAGAAACGGATCGCATCAAACAATACTAAGTTTCAAAAACCACCTCTTCATTCTAACAAACGAAAAAAAAAAAGAAAAGCTAAAAGGATACTCTCTCATGCTACTAAATCACAAAAGAAAAAAAAAACATAGGGTTGTATGTGGGACGCGCCGGGCCGGGGAATGTACATGCCCGGCCCGAGTTCTAAATTAGGATCCCGACCCCGGCCCAAGCCCTGGACGGGCCAGAAGTCGGTTGCCGAAGATCGGCCCGCCTGGAATTGATGAAGCCCAAGCATAGCCCGAGTTTAACTTATATAATAACAAAAGAAAAGAAAAAAGAATTTCTTATAACGTCATAGGTTGTAGCTCAACTACTCTTGTCATATCACCCCATACGAGAGGTCATCTATTTGAGTCTCCAAGCCCTCGCCCCCACCTCCCGCACAATTATTTGTGTGTTCGGGCTGGGCTTGGCTTCGGACTCTCTCATACTGAGTCCTAGAGTGAAACATCTATTAAATGGGCCAGATAAGAGAATCGAAGCCTAGCTCAAGCGGGCTAGCCTAGGTTGGGTAAAGTAAATTTCCCACAAGGGCGATTTATCGGGATTTGATATTGGTGCATTTAATTGTTAACCATACGTGCACATCCATCATTGTGTGGAGCCGGATCATGACCCGACCCAGATTCCGACTCTCAACCACCGAGTCCAAATAAAAAAAAAAATAGGCACGGCCCGTCTATTATAACCTAAACTCCATGCCCGACCAAACGCCGGCCGGCCCGGTCCACGATCTCCCTTACAAAACAAGAGAAAAAAAAAAAAAAAAACTCTTCTTAAAGTAAAAATTCAAGGAGCTACTCGCTCGCCTTTTGATTTTGCCAAACCTTTACTTTCGTTCTCTCTTTCCATTTAACCATTCACTTTACTTCACCGGTAAAGTAAATTGACCAAACAAGTGATTTGGTAGTATCGCGTTCAAACATTAATTGTACATGCCCATCCATCATTGCGTGGACCAAAGCGCCGACCCGTGACCCTACCAACGTGTAAAGAGGGGTAAAATATAAGAATAGCCCATTTGCAGGATTTCCTCCACTTGGAGGGGAGGAAATCCTGCAAATTCGACATTACCGCCGTATCCATCAGCGGTATGTCTGCAAATGCCGGTTTTCCTCCTCTCACACAGGAGGAAAACTGGCGACTGGTACTCTACCGCCCATTCCAGCAGCGGTAAAGCTGCGTGGGCGCCAATTTCGTCCCAAGCAGGCCGTTCCGTTTCCTTTAACATCAAACTAGCAACACACTTAAATTTAATATTTTCTTAAAATCTCAATATTAGATAAATAAATTTAGTAAAAGAATTTATTACTTTGGAAAATGGCTTGGGTCGCCCAAAAGTTCCTACTCATGGACAAAAAAGCAATGGAGAAACAAATAAAGAGAATATTTTCTTAATAGGGCAAAGTGTTAATGTATAACAAGAACGGAAAAAAAGAAAAAAAAAGAATATATATCTATATCTATATCTGTATCTATATCTATTTAATAACGGAGGGTGTCAGCATTACTTTGAACCCCGCCTTAATTACCGAAAGGACTCGAATCCAAAAAATCCAAGCGTAGTCCATTTTGGACTCCATAAGCATTGGCTTTTAGGTGCAGTTGCTCAATGAATCTAGGTAGGAGCCCATTCGATTATACACTCAAATACCTGCATCTGAAGCTTGTAATAATATAATATCATATAAAAATAATTGATATGAAAATGCTCTTGTGCGTCTGTCTGCGACTGAGCTTAATATGAGAGATGGAATGCGGGGCCAACCCGTTCTTTTTAATCCATTGATTTGCTTGCATTCAGTGGGTGCCCACATCCATGGTTCCCAACTTTCAGAGTTTGTTTTACATGGTAAGATTAAGGATTTGGAAAGAGCTGTAGTTGGTTGAATTTGAATGTGATGTGATGAGGTAAATCTAGTGAGGTGCAATTGCCCACGTAAAATCCAAAGCCCATGCATATTTTTCTGAAATGAGAGCTCCATGGCTGATGACGTGGCAAAATGAATTCTGTTGCTTTAATACAAATATATATAATACTCCCTCCCTTAAAATTATATATGAATATCCGGGCCGGGCGGGGATTCCGGATCTCAACCACCGAGCGATTTTGTGAGGATTTATCAGTGAAAGGGAGAGATTAAATAACAGGTGGCCCCGTTGGACCTTTTCTTTTTCCATCCACATGGCTTACAAGGCATACGATCGCGCACAGAGAATATCTATGCGGCCCAGTCGGAATGCTTTAGACCTCATATCATATTAGGGGGGGACTAATATCACTGCTGTAGGATATTTATTTATATATATATATATATATATACTCTATATATTATGAAAAACAAATCCTCTCTAGCAAGAGAAATAATTTATTTTACGATTTTTCTATTTTGGGAGGCAAGTAAATAAATCCAAATCTCTCCGGATTCTCAATGTAGAGGTCTTGCATTGAAGTACCTCCCCAATCCAATCCATATTATAATAAAGTCATTTTTTGAAATTCTTTCGTTGTAATCAAGATTTTGTCGGTGTCAAGTATGTTGTCAAACCCAGATATCGGGCTCTCGGGTTTTATATGGTAGTAATTTCCCCCCCGATATAAACCCGCTCAAGAATCAAGTATTTATACAGCCAAAGATATGTTTAATTAGTTTGGGAAATTGCTTGAATATCTCTATGCGAATCAAGTTTAGGATGTGCACATCCATGAGACACTTAAAACACTTACTTCTGACATGAGTCATACTCGATTTTCATGGGTGTCATTCTCAATTTTAGACCAGTAAAACCTTGGACAATGCATGGGCTAAAATAACAAATACAATATTAAAGAAAAGGTCGAACAATCAACCGAAATGAACAGCCAAATACATGTATAAATATATATACAGGAGAGGGGCTCTCCTAAGCTACAGCTTATGTTATCCTAAGCTTAAATCGTCTGCAAAATCACCTCCATCATAAACTGCCTCAAATCATCGTCTCCAAAATCAAGATAAATCCGATCAGAACTGAATTTTCCAGTTCCATCGTGCCAAAAACAGAGATTGTCGACTCTGATTTGTGAGAACGGTAGCGTCTCGGCTTAGGATAACATAAGCTGCAGCTTAGGAGAGCACCGCCCTATGTATAGATATACATTTGCTAACCGCATAGATAATAAATAAATAGCTGTCCAATTTGTTTTTAATATAAACATCAATCCAAAGTCGTAAAAAATTCTGCCCTTTGTTTCCAGATGGTTTTGATGGAAAAGTCCCGTTAGACTATGTGAAGGCCTAAATGGCCCTCAAGCTCCAACATATATTGATGATAAAGGCCGCCTCTCCACAAGTAAGCCCGTGAGCCTAAGTCAGAGCCCAATGTAGTCCAATGCAGGCTAGACACGGATTAGGCTAAGGCTATATCAGACCATGAGAAGCCTTTTCGCTAAATGAGATATGCATGTCCTACAGATGGAGAGTGGTCAGGTCCGGACTGGATCAATGAGGTTAGCCCATACTAAACCTAAATTGAGGTGCGCGGGCACGTACCGTATCAATTCTTCCTATTGAGTTCATCTTTTACTTGGTTTTAGAGAGCCCATTCCCCCTACCGATTCGATAATGAAAATCACTTTCCATGTGTATGGATCCGATCCAAAATGTCGAGATGAAGTTGATTTCTCACAGAAGGACTTAATCAAGCGTGGACCCCACCCTATGTGTTCAGTTCTCACTCACTCACTATTTCCTATTTGTTAAACTTTATTTCCCGTTGATGTGAAGTGAATGGCCAATTCAAGAGACAATAAAAAGAAACGGATCGCATCAAACAATACTAAGTTTCAAAAACCACCTCTTCATTCTAACAAACGAAAAAAAAAAAGAAAAGCTAAAAGGATACTCTCTCATGCTACTAAATCACAAAAGAAAAAAAAAACATAGGGTTGTATGTGGGACGCGCCGGGCCGGGGAATGTACATGCCCGGCCCGAGTTCTAAATTAGGATCCCGACCCCGGCCCAAGCCCTGGACGGGCCAGAAGTCGGTTGCCGAAGATCGGCCCGCCTGGAATTGATGAAGCCCAAGCATAGCCCGAGTTTAACTTATATAATAACAAAAGAAAAGAAAAAAGAATTTCTTATAACGTCATAGGTTGTAGCTCAACTACTCTTGTCATATCACCCCATACGAGAGGTCATCTATTTGAGTCTCCAAGCCCTCGCCCCCACCTCCCGCACAATTATTTGTGTGTTCGGGCTGGGCTTGGCTTCGGACTCTCTCATACTGAGTCCTAGAGTGAAACATCTATTAAATGGGCCAGATAAGAGAATCGAAGCCTAGCTCAAGCGGGCTAGCCTAGGTTGGGTAAAGTAAATTTCCCACAAGGGCGATTTATCGGGATTTGATATTGGTGCATTTAATTGTTAACCATACGTGCACATCCATCATTGTGTGGAGCCGGATCATGACCCGACCCAGATTCCGACTCTCAACCACCGAGTCCAAATAAAAAAAAAAATAGGCACGGCCCGTCTATTATAACCTAAACTCCATGCCCGACCAAACGCCGGCCGGCCCGGTCCACGATCTCCCTTACAAAACAAGAGAAAAAAAAAAAAAAAAACTCTTCTTAAAGTAAAAATTCAAGGAGCTACTCGCTCGCCTTTTGATTTTGCCAAACCTTTACTTTCGTTCTCTCTTTCCATTTAACCATTCACTTTACTTCACCGGTAAAGTAAATTGACCAAACAAGTGATTTGGTAGTATCGCGTTCAAACATTAATTGTACATGCCCATCCATCATTGCGTGGACCAAAGCGCCGACCCGTGACCCTACCAACGTGTAAAGAGGGGTAAAATATAAGAATAGCCCATTTGCAGGATTTCCTCCACTTGGAGGGGAGGAAATCCTGCAAATTCGACATTACCGCCGTATCCATCAGCGGTATGTCTGCAAATGCCGGTTTTCCTCCTCTCACACAGGAGGAAAACTGGCGACTGGTACTCTACCGCCCATTCCAGCAGCGGTAAAGCTGCGTGGGCGCCAATTTCGTCCCAAGCAGGCCGTTCCGTTTCCTTTAACATCAAACTAGCAACACACTTAAATTTAATATTTTCTTAAAATCTCAATATTAGATAAATAAATTTAGTAAAAGAATTTATTACTTTGGAAAATGGCTTGGGTCGCCCAAAAGTTCCTACTCATGGACAAAAAAGCAATGGAGAAACAAATAAAGAGAATATTTTCTTAATAGGGCAAAGTGTTAATGTATAACAAGAACGGAAAAAAAGAAAAAAAAAGAATATATATCTATATCTATATCTGTATCTATATCTATTTAATAACGGAGGGTGTCAGCATTACTTTGAACCCCGCCTTAATTACCGAAAGGACTCGAATCCAAAAAATCCAAGCGTAGTCCATTTTGGACTCCATAAGCATTGGCTTTTAGGTGCAGTTGCTCAATGAATCTAGGTAGGAGCCCATTCGATTATACACTCAAATACCTGCATCTGAAGCTTGTAATAATATAATATCATATAAAAATAATTGATATGAAAATGCTCTTGTGCGTCTGTCTGCGACTGAGCTTAATATGAGAGATGGAATGCGGGGCCAACCCGTTCTTTTTAATCCATTGATTTGCTTGCATTCAGTGGGTGCCCACATCCATGGTTCCCAACTTTCAGAGTTTGTTTTACATGGTAAGATTAAGGATTTGGAAAGAGCTGTAGTTGGTTGAATTTGAATGTGATGTGATGAGGTAAATCTAGTGAGGTGCAATTGCCCACGTAAAATCCAAAGCCCATGCATATTTTTCTGAAATGAGAGCTCCATGGCTGATGACGTGGCAAAATGAATTCTGTTGCTTTAATACAAATATATATAATACTCCCTCCCTTAAAATTATATATGAATATCCGGGCCGGGCGGGGATTCCGGATCTCAACCACCGAGCGATTTTGTGAGGATTTATCAGTGAAAGGGAGAGATTAAATAACAGGTGGCCCCGTTGGACCTTTTCTTTTTCCATCCACATGGCTTACAAGGCATACGATCGCGCACAGAGAATATCTATGCGGCCCAGTCGGAATGCTTTAGACCTCATATCATATTAGGGGGGGACTAATATCACTGCTGTAGGATATTTATTTATATATATATATATATATACTCTATATATTATGAAAAACAAATCCTCTCTAGCAAGAGAAATAATTTATTTTACGATTTTTCTATTTTGGGAGGCAAGTAAATAAATCCAAATCTCTCCGGATTCTCAATGTAGAGGTCTTGCATTGAAGTACCTCCCCAATCCAATCCATATTATAATAAAGTCATTTTTTGAAATTCTTTCGTTGTAATCAAGATTTTGTCGGTGTCAAGTATGTTGTCAAACCCAGATATCGGGCTCTCGGGTTTTATATGGTAGTAATTTCCCCCCCGATATAAACCCGCTCAAGAATCAAGTATTTATACAGCCAAAGATATGTTTAATTAGTTTGGGAAATTGCTTGAATATCTCTATGCGAATCAAGTTTAGGATGTGCACATCCATGAGACACTTAAAACACTTACTTCTGACATGAGTCATACTCGATTTTCATGGGTGTCATTCTCAATTTTAGACCAGTAAAACCTTGGACAATGCATGGGCTAAAATATCAAATACAATATTAAAGAAAAGGTCGAACAATCAACCGAAATGAACAGCCAAATACATGTATAAATATATATACAGGAGAGGGGCTCTCCTAAGCTACAGCTTATGTTATCCTAAGCTTAAATCGTCTGCAAAATCACCTCCATCATAAACTGCCTCAAATCATCGTCTCCAAAATCAAGATAAATCCGATCAGAACTGAATTTTCCAGTTCCATCGTGCCAAAAACAGAGATTGTCGACTCTGATTTGGGAGAACGGTAGCGTCTCGGCTTAGGATAACATAAGCTGCAGCTTAGGAGAGCACCGCCCTATGTATAGATATACATTTGCTAACCGCATAGATAATAAATAAATAGCTGTCCAATTTGTTTTTAATATAAACATCAATCCAAAGTCGTAAAAAATTCTGCCCTTTGTTTCCAGATGGTTTTGATGGAAAAGTCCCGTTAGACTATGTGAAGGCCTAAATGGCCCTCAAGCTCCAACATATATTGATGATAAAGGCCGCCTCTCCACAAGTAAGCCCGTGAGCCTAAGTCAGAGCCCAATGTAGTCCAATGCAGGCTAGACACGGATTAGGCTAAGGCTATATCAGACCATGAGAAGCCTTTTCGCTAAATGAGATATGCATGTCCTACAGATGGAGAGTGGTCAGGTCCGGACTGGATCAATGAGGTTAGCCCATACTAAACCTAAATTGAGGTGCGCGGGCACGTACCGTATCAATTCTTCCTATTGAGTTCATCTTTTACTTGGTTTTAGAGAGCCCATTCCCCCTACCGATTCGATAATGAAAATCACTTTCCATGTGTATGGATCCGATCCAAAATGTCGAGATGAAGTTGATTTCTCACAGAAGGACTTAATCAAGCGTGGACCCCACCCTATGTGTTCAGTTCTCACTCACTCACTATTTCCTATTTGTTAAACTTTATTTCCCGTTGATGTGAAGTGAATGGCCAATTCAAGAGACAATAAAAAGAAACGGATCGCATCAAACAATACTAAGTTTCAAAAACCACCTCTTCATTCTAACAAACGAAAAAAAAAAAAAGAAAAGCTAAAAGGATACTCTCTCATGCTACTAAATCACAAAAGAAAAAAAAAACATAGGGTTGTATGTGGGACGGGCCGGGCCGGGGAATGTACATGCCCGGCCCGAGTTCTAAATTAGGATCCCGACCCCGGCCCAAGCCCTGGACGGGCCAGAAGTCGGTTGCCGAAGATCGGCCCGCCTGGAATTGATGAAGCCCAAGCATAGCCTGAGTTTAACTTATATAATAACAAAAGAAAAGAAAACAGAATTTCTTATAACGTCATAGGTTGTAGCTCAACTACTCTTGTCATATCACCCCATACGAGAGGTCATCTATTTGAGTCTCCAAGCCCTCGCCCCCACCTCCCGCACAATTATTTGTGTGTTCGGGCTGGGCTTGGCTTCGGACTCTCTCATACTGAGTCCTAGAGTGAACATCTATTAAATGGGCCAGATAAGAGAATCGAAGCCTAGCTCAAGCGGGCTAGCCTAGGTTGGGTAAAGTAAATTTCCCACAAGGGCGATTTATCGGGATTTGATATTGGTGCATTTAATTGTTAACCATACGTGCACATCCATCATTGTGTGGAGCCGGATCATGACCCGACCCAGATTCCGACTCTCAACCACCGAGTCCAAATAAAAAAAAATATAGGCACGGCCCGTCTATTATAACCTAAACTCCATGCCCGACCAAACGCCGGCCGGCCCGGTCCACGATCTCCCTTACAAAACAAGAGAAAAAAAAAAAAAAAACTCTTCTTAAAGTAAAAATTCAAGGAGCTACTCGCTCGCCTTTTGATTTTGCCAAACCTTTACTTTCGTTCTCTCTTTCCATTTAACCATTCACTTTACTTCACCGGTAAAGTAAATTGACCAAACAAGTGATTTGGTAGTATCGCGTTCAAACATTAATTGTACATGCCCATCCATCATTGCGTGGACCAAAGCGCCGACCCGTGACCCTACCAACGTGTAAAGAGGGGTAAAATATAAGAATAGCCCATTTGCAGGATTTCCTCCACTTGGAGGGGAGGAAATCCTGCAAATTCGACATTACCGCCGTATCCATCAGCGGTATGTCTGCAAATGCCGGTTTTCCTCCTGTCACACAGGAGGAAAACTGGCGACTGGTACTCTACCGCCCATTCCAGCAGCGGTAAAGCTGCGTGGGCGCCAATTTCGTCCCAAGCAGGCCGTTCCGTTTCCTTTAACATCAAACTAGCAACACACTTAAATTTAATATTTTCTTAAAATCTCAATATTAGATAAATAAATTTAGTAAAAGAATTTATTACTTTGGAAAATGGCTTGGGTCGCCCAAAAGTTCCTACTCATGGACAAAAAAGCAATGGAGAAACAAATAAAGAGAATATTTTCTTAATAGGGCAAAGTGTTATTGTATAACAAGAACGGAAAAAAAGAAAAAAAAAGAATATATATCTATATCTATATCTGTATCTATATCTATTTAATAACGGAGGGTGTCAGCATTACTTTGAACCCCGCCTTAATTACCGAAAGGACTCGAATCCAAAAAATCCAAGCGTAGTCCATTTTGGACTCCATAAGCATTGGCTTTTAGGTGCAGTTGCTCAATGAATCTAGGTAGGAGCCCATTCGATTATACACTCAAATACCTGCATCTGAAGCTTGTAATAATATAATATCATATAAAAATAATTGATATGAAAATGCTCTTGTGCGTCTGTCTGCGACTGAGCTTAATATGAGAGATGGAATGCGGGGCCAACCCGTTCTTTTTAATCCATTGATTTGCTTGCATTCAGTGGGTGCCCACATCCATGGTTCCCAACTTTCAGAGTTTGTTTTACATGGTAAGATTAAGGATTTGGAAAGAGCTGTAGTTGGTTGAATTTGAATGTGATGTGATGAGGTAAATCTAGTGAGGTGCAATTGCCCACGTAAAATCCAAAGCCCATGCATATTTTTCTGAAATGAGAGCTCCATGGCTGATGACGTGGCAAAATGAATTCTGTTGCTTTAATACAAATATATATAATACTCCCTCCCTTAAAATTATATATGAATATCCGGGCCGGGCGGGGATTCCGGATCTCAACCACCGAGCGATTTTGTGAGGATTTATCAGTGAAAGGGAGAGATTAAATAACAGGTGGCCCCGTTGGACCTTTTCTTTTTCCATCCACATGGCTTACAAGGCATACGATCGCGCACAGAGAATATCTATGCGGCCCAGTCGGAATGCTTTAGACCTCATATCATATTAGGGGGGGACTAATATCACTGCTGTAGGATATTTATTTATATATATATATATACTCTATATATTATGAAAAACAAATCCTCTCTAGCAAGAGAAATAATTTATTTTACCATTTTTCTATTTTGGGAGGCAAGTAAATAAATCCAAATCTCTCCGGATTCTCAATGTAGAGGTCTTGCATTGAAGTACCTCCCCAATCCAATCCATATTATAATAAAGTCATTTTTTGAAATTCTTTCGTTGTAATCAAGATTTTGTCGGTGTCAAGTATGTTGTCAAACCCAGATATCGGGCTCTCGGGTTTTATATGGTAGTAATTTCCCCCCCGATATAAACCCGCTCAAGAATCAAGTATTTATACAGCCAAAGATATGTTTAATTAGTTTGGGAAATTGCTTGAATATCTCTATGCGAATCAAGTTTAGGATGTGCACATCCATGAGACACTTAAAACACTTACTTCTGACATGAGTCATACTCGATTTTCATGGGTGTCATTCTCAATTTTAGACCAGTAAAACCTTGGACAATGCATGGGCTAAAATAACAAATACAATATTAAAGAAAAGGTCGAACAATCAACCGAAATGAACAGCCAAATACATGTATAAATATATATACAGGAGAGGGGCTCTCCTAAGCTACAGCTTATGTTATCCTAAGCTTAAATCGTCTGCAAAATCACCTCCATCATAAACTGCCTCAAATCATCGTCTCCAAAATCAAGATAAATCCGATCAGAACTGAATTTTCCAGTTCCATCGTGCCAAAAACAGAGATTGTCGACTCTGATTTGTGAGAACGGTAGCGTCTCGGCTTAGGATAACATAAGCTGCAGCTTAGGAGAGCACCGCCCTATGTATAGATATACATTTGCTAACCGCATAGATAATAAATAAATAGCTGTCCAATTTGTTTTTAATATAAACATCAATCCAAAGTCGTAAAAAATTCTGCCCTTTGTTTCCAGATGGTTTTGATGGAAAAGTCCCGTTAGACTATGTGAAGGCCTAAATGGCCCTCAAGCTCCAACATATATTGATGATAAAGGCCGCCTCTCCACAAGTAAGCCCGTGAGCCTAAGTCAGAGCCCAATGTAGTCCAATGCAGGCTAGACACGGATTAGGCTAAGGCTATATCAGACCATGAGAAGCCTTTTCGCTAAATGAGATATGCATGTCCTACAGATGGAGAGTGGTCAGGTCCGGACTGGATCAATGAGGTTAGCCCATACTAAACCTAAATTGAGGTGCGCGGGCACGTACCGTATCAATTCTTCCTATTGAGTTCATCTTTTACTTGGTTTTAGAGAGCCCATTCCCCCTACCGATTCGATAATGAAAATCACATTCCATGTGTATGGATCCGATCCAAAATGTCGAGATGAAGTTGATTTCTCACAGAAGGACTTAATCAAGCGTGGACCCCACCCTATGTGTTCAGTTCTCACTCACTCACTATTTCCTATTTGTTAAACTTTATTTCCCGTTGATGTGAAGTGAATGGCCAATTCAAGAGACAATAAAAAGAAACGGATCGCATCAAACAATACTAAGTTTCAAAAACCACCTCTTCATTCTAACAAACGAAAAAAAAAAAGAAAAGCTAAAAGGATACTCTCTCATGCTACTAAATCACAAAAGAAAAAAAAAACATAGGGTTGTATGTGGGACGCGCCGGGCCGGGGAATGTACATGCCCGGCCCGAGTTCTAAATTAGGATCCCGACCCCGGCCCAAGCCCTGGACGGGCCAGAAGTCGGTTGCCGAAGATCGGCCCGCCTGGAATTGATGAAGCCCAAGCATAGCCCGAGTTTAACTTATATAATAACAAAAGAAAAGAAAAAAGAATTTCTTATAACGTCATAGGTTGTAGCTCAACTACTCTTGTCATATCACCCCATACGAGAGGTCATCTATTTGAGTCTCCAAGCCCTCGCCCCCACCTCCCGCACAATTATTTGTGTGTTCGGGCTGGGCTTGGCTTCGGACTCTCTCATACTGAGTCCTAGAGTGAAACATCTATTAAATGGGCCAGATAAGAGAATCGAAGCCTAGCTCAAGCGGGCTAGCCTAGGTTGGGTAAAGTAAATTTCCCACAAGGGCGATTTATCGGGATTTGATATTGGTGCATTTAATTGTTAACCATACGTGCACATCCATCATTGTGTGGAGCCGGATCATGACCCGACCCAGATTCCGACTCTCAACCACCGAGTCCAAATAAAAAAAAATATAGGCACGGCCCGTCTATTATAACCTAAACTCCATGCCCGACCAAACGCCGGCCGGCCCAGTCCACGATCTCCCTTACAAAACAAGAGAAAAAAAAAAAAAAAACTCTTCTTAAAGTAAAAATTCAAGGAGCTACTCGCTCGCCTTTTGATTTTGCCAAACCTTTACTTTCGTTCTCTCTTTCCATTTAACCATTCACTTTACTTCACCGGTAAAGTAAATTGACCAAACAAGTGATTTGGTAGTATCGCGTTCAAACATTAATTGTACATGCCCATCCATCATTGCGTGGACCAAAGCGCCGACCCGTGACCCTACCAACGTGTAAAGAGGGGTAAAATATAAGAATAGCCCATTTGCAGGATTTCCTCCACTTGGAGGGGAGGAAATCCTGCAAATTCGACATTACCGCCGTATCCATCAGCGGTATGTCTGCAAATGCCGGTTTTCCTCCTGTCACACAGGAGGAAAACTGGCGACTGGTACTCTACCGCCCATTCCAGCAGCGGTAAAGCTGCGTGGGCGCCAATTTCGTCCCAAGCAGGCCGTTCCGTTTCCTTTAACATCAAACTAGCAACACACTTAAATTTAATATTTTCTTAAAATCTCAATATTAGATAAATAAATTTAGTAAAAGAATTTATTACTTTGGAAAATGGCTTGGGTCGCCCAAAAGTTCCTACTCATGGACAAAAAAGCAATGGAGAAACAAATAAAGAGAATATTTTCTTAATAGGGCAAAGTGTTATTGTATAACAAGAACGGAAAAAAAGAAAAAAAAAGAATATATATCTATATCTATATCTGTATCTATATCTATTTAATAACGGAGGGTGTCAGCATTACTTTGAACCCCGCCTTAATTACCGAAAGGACTCGAATCCAAAAAATCCAAGCGTAGTCCATTTTGGACTCCATAAGCATTGGCTTTTAGGTGCAGTTGCTCAATGAATCTAGGTAGGAGCCCATTCGATTATACACTCAAATACCTGCATCTGAAGCTTGTAATAATATAATATCATATAAAAATAATTGATATGAAAATGCTCTTGTGCGTCTGTCTGCGACTGAGCTTAATATGAGAGATGGAATGCGGGGCCAACCCGTTCTTTTTAATCCATTGATTTGCTTGCATTCAGTGGGTGCCCACATCCATGGTTCCCAACTTTCAGAGTTTGTTTTACATGGTAAGATTAAGGATTTGGAAAGAGCTGTAGTTGGTTGAATTTGAATGTGATGTGATGAGGTAAATCTAGTGAGGTGCAATTGCCCACGTAAAATCCAAAGCCCATGCATATTTTTCTGAAATGAGAGCTCCATGGCTGATGACGTGGCAAAATGAATTCTGTTGCTTTAATACAAATATATATAATACTCCCTCCCTTAAAATTATATATGAATATCCGGGCCGGGCGGGGATTCCGGATCTCAACCACCGAGCGATTTTGTGAGGATTTATCAGTGAAAGGGAGAGATTAAATAACAGGTGGCCCCGTTGGACCTTTTCTTTTTCCATCCACATGGCTTACAAGGCATACGATCGCGCACAGAGAATATCTATGCGGCCCAGTCGGAATGCTTTAGACCTCATATCATATTAGGGGGGGACTAATATCACTGCTGTAGGATATTTATTTATATATATATATATACTCTATATATTATGAAAAACAAATCCTCTCTAGCAAGAGAAATAATTTATTTTACCATTTTTCTATTTTGGGAGGCAAGTAAATAAATCCAAATCTCTCCGGATTCTCAATGTAGAGGTCTTGCATTGAAGTACCTCCCCAATCCAATCCATATTATAATAAAGTCATTTTTTGAAATTCTTTCGTTGTAATCAAGATTTTGTCGGTGTCAAGTATGTTGTCAAACCCAGATATCGGGCTCTCGGGTTTTATATGGTAGTAATTTCCCCCCCGATATAAACCCGCTCAAGAATCAAGTATTTATACAGCCAAAGATATGTTTAATTAGTTTGGGAAATTGCTTGAATATCTCTATGCGAATCAAGTTTAGGATGTGCACATCCATGAGACACTTAAAACACTTACTTCTGACATGAGTCATACTCGATTTTCATGGGTGTCATTCTCAATTTTAGACCAGTAAAACCTTGGACAATGCATGGGCTAAAATAACAAATACAATATTAAAGAAAAGGTCGAACAATCAACCGAAATGAACAGCCAAATACATGTATAAATATATATACAGGAGAGGGGCTCTCCTAAGCTACAGCTTATGTTATCCTAAGCTTAAATCGTCTGCAAAATCACCTCCATCATAAACTGCCTCAAATCATCGTCTCCAAAATCAAGATAAATCCGATCAGAACTGAATTTTCCAGTTCCATCGTGCCAAAAACAGAGATTGTCGACTCTGATTTGTGAGAACGGTAGCGTCTCGGCTTAGGATAACATAAGCTGCAGCTTAGGAGAGCACCGCCCTATGTATAGATATACATTTGCTAACCGCATAGATAATAAATAAATAGCTGTCCAATTTGTTTTTAATATAAACATCAATCCAAAGTCGTAAAAAATTCTGCCCTTTGTTTCCAGATGGTTTTGATGGAAAAGTCCCGTTAGACTATGTGAAGGCCTAAATGGCCCTCAAGCTCCAACATATATTGATGATAAAGGCCGCCTCTCCACAAGTAAGCCCGTGAGCCTAAGTCAGAGCCCAATGTAGTCCAATGCAGGCTAGACACGGATTAGGCTAAGGCTATATCAGACCATGAGAAGCCTTTTCGCTAAATGAGATATGCATGTCCTACAGATGGAGAGTGGTCAGGTCCGGACTGGATCAATGAGGTTAGCCCATACTAAACCTAAATTGAGGTGCGCGGGCACGTACCGTATCAATTCTTCCTATTGAGTTCATCTTTTACTTGGTTTTAGAGAGCCCATTCCCCCTACCGATTCGATAATGAAAATCACATTCCATGTGTATGGATCCGATCCAAAATGTCGAGATGAAGTTGATTTCTCACAGAAGGACTTAATCAAGCGTGGACCCCACCCTATGTGTTCAGTTCTCACTCACTCACTATTTCCTATTTGTTAAACTTTATTTCCCGTTGATGTGAAGTGAATGGCCAATTCAAGAGACAATAAAAAGAAACGGATCGCATCAAACAATACTAAGTTTCAAAAACCACCTCTTCATTCTAACAAACGAAAAAAAAAAAGAAAAGCTAAAAGGATACTCTCTCATGCTACTAAATCACAAAAGAAAAAAAAAACATAGGGTTGTATGTGGGACGCGCCGGGCCGGGGAATGTACATGCCCGGCCCGAGTTCTAAATTAGGATCCCGACCCCGGCCCAAGCCCTGGACGGGCCAGAAGTCGGTTGCCGAAGATCGGCCCGCCTGGAATTGATGAAGCCCAAGCATAGCCCGAGTTTAACTTATATAATAACAAAAGAAAAGAAAAAAGAATTTCTTATAACGTCATAGGTTGTAGCTCAACTACTCTTGTCATATCACCCCATACGAGAGGTCATCTATTTGAGTCTCCAAGCCCTCGCCCCCACCTCCCGCACAATTATTTGTGTGTTCGGGCTGGGCTTGGCTTCGGACTCTCTCATACTGAGTCCTAGAGTGAAACATCTATTAAATGGGCCAGATAAGAGAATCGAAGCCTAGCTCAAGCGGGCTAGCCTAGGTTGGGTAAAGTAAATTTCCCACAAGGGCGATTTATCGGGATTTGATATTGGTGCATTTAATTGTTAACCATACGTGCACATCCATCATTGTGTGGAGCCGGATCATGACCCGACCCAGATTCCGACTCTCAACCACCGAGTCCAAATAAAAAAAAATATAGGCACGGCCCGTCTATTATAACCTAAACTCCATGCCCGACCAAACGCCGGCCGGCCCAGTCCACGATCTCCCTTACAAAACAAGAGAAAAAAAAAAAAAAACTCTTCTTAAAGTAAAAATTCAAGGAGCTACTCGCTCGCCTTTTGATTTTGCCAAACCTTTACTTTCGTTCTCTCTTTCCATTTAACCATTCACTTTACTTCACCGGTAAAGTAAATTGACCAAACAAGTGATTTGGTAGTATCGCGTTCAAACATTAATTGTACATGCCCATCCATCATTGCGTGGACCAAAGCGCCGACCCGTGACCCTACCAACGTGTAAAGAGGGGTAAAATATAAGAATAGCCCATTTGCAGGATTTCCTCCACTTGGAGGGGAGGAAATCCTGCAAATTCGACATTACCGCCGTATCCATCAGCGGTATGTCTGCAAATGCCGGTTTTTCTCCTCTCACACAGGAGGAAAACTGGCGACTGGTACTCTACCGCCCATTCCAGCAGCGGTAAAGCTGCGTGGGCGCCAATTTCGTCCCAAGCAGGCCGTTCCGTTTCCTTTAACATCAAACTAGCAACACACTTAAATTTAATATTTTCTTAAAATCTCAATATTAGATAAATAAATTTAGTAAAAGAATTTATTACTTTGGAAAATGGCTTGGGTCGCCCAAAAGTTCCTACTCATGGACAAAAAAGCAATGGAGAAACAAATAAAGAGAATATTTTCTTAATAGGGCAAAGTGTTAATGTATAACAAGAACGGAAAAAAAGAAAAAAAAAGAATATATATCTATATCTATATCTGTATCTATATCTATTTAATAACGGAGGGTGTCAGCATTACTTTGAACCCCGCCTTAATTACCGAAAGGACTCGAATCCAAAAAATCCAAGCGTAGTCCATTTTGGACTCCATAAGCATTGGCTTTTAGGTGCAGTTGCTCAATGAATCTAGGTAGGAGCCCATTCGATTATACACTCAAATACCTGCATCTGAAGCTTGTAATAATATAATATCATATAAAAATAATTGATATGAAAATGCTCTTGTGCGTCTGTCTGCGACTGAGCTTAATATGAGAGATGGAATGCGGGGCCAACCCGTTCTTTTTAACCCATTGATTTGCTTGCATTCAGTGGGTGCCCACATCCATGGTTCCCAACTTTCAGAGTTTGTTTTACATGGTAAGATTAAGGATTTGGAAAGAGCTGTAGTTGGTTGAATTTGAATGTGATGTGATGAGGTAAATCTAGTGAGGTGCAATTGCCCACGTAAAATCCAAAGCCCATGCATATTTTTCTGAAATGAGAGCTCCATGGCTGATGACGTGGCAAAATGAATTCTGTTGCTTTAATACAAATGTATATAATACTCCCTCCCTTAAAATTATATATGAATATCCGGGCCGGGCGGGGATTCCGGATCTCAACCACCGAGCGATTTTGTGAGGATTTATCAGTGAAAGGGAGAGATTAAATAACAGGTGGCCCCGTTGGACCTTTTCTTTTTCCGTCCACATGGCTTACAAGGCATACGATCGCGCACAGAGAATATCTATGCGGCCCAGTCGGAATGCTTTAGACCTTATATCATATTAGGGGGGGACTAATATCACTGCTGTAGGATATTTATATATATATATATACTCTATATATTATGAAAAACAAATCCTCTCTAGCAAGAGAAATGATTTATTTTACCATTTTTCTATTTTGGGAGGCAAGTAAATAAATCCAAATCTCTCCGGATTCTCAATGTGGAGGTCTTGCATTGAAGTACCTCCCCAATCCAATCCATATTATAATAAAGTCATTTTTTGAAATTCTTTCGTTGTAATCAAGATTTTGTCGGTGTCAAGTATGTTGTCAAACCCAGATATCGGGCTCTCGGGTTTTATATGGTAGTAATTTCCCCCCCGATATAAACCCGCTCAAGAATCAAGTATTTATACAGCCAAAGATATGTTTAATTAGTTTGGGAAATTGCTTGAATATCTCTATGCGAATCAAGTTTAGGATGTGCACATCCATGAGACACTTAAAACACTTACTTCTGACATGAGTCATACTCGATTTTCATGGGTGTCATTCTCAATTTTAGACCAGTAAAACCTTGGACAATGCATGGGCTAAAATAACAAATACAATATTAAAGAAAAGGTCGAACAATCAATCGAAATGAACAGCCAAATACATGTATAAATATATATACAGGAGAGGGGCTCTCCTAAGCTGCAGCTTATGTTATCCTAAGCTTAAATCGTCTGCAAAATCACCTCCATCATAAACTGCCTCAAATCATCGTCTCCAAAATCAAGATAAATCCGATCAGAACTGAATTTTCCAGTTCCATCGTGCCAAAAACAGAGATTGTCGACTCTGATTTGTGAGAACGGTAGCGTCTCGGCTTAGGATAACATAAGCTGCAGCTTAGGAGAGCACCGCCCTATGTATAGATATACATTTGCTAACCGCATAGATAATAAATAAATAGCTGTCCAATTTGTTTTTAATATAAACATCAATCCAAAGTCGTAAAAAATTCTGCCCTTTGTTTCCAGATGGTTTTGATGGAAAAGTCCCGTTAGACTATGTGAAGGCCTAAATGGCCCTCAAGCTCCAACATATATTGATGATAAAGGCCGCCTCTCCACAAGTAAGCCCGTGAGCCTAAGTCAGAGCCCAATGTAGTCCAATGCAGGCTAGACACGGATTAGGCTAAGGCTATATCAGACCATGAGAAGCCTTTTCGCTAAATGAGATATGCATGTCCTACAGATGGAGAGTGGTCAGGTCCGGACTGGATCAATGAGGTTAGCCCATACTAAACCTAAATTGAAGTGCGCAGGCACGTACCGTATCAATTCTTCCTATTGAGTTCATCTTTTACTTGGTTTTAGAGAGCCCATTCCCCCTACCGATTCGATAATGAAAATCACTTTCCATGTGTATGGATCCGATCCAAAATGTCGAGATGAAGTTGATTTCTCACAGAAGGACTTAATCAAGCGTGGACCCCACCCTATGTGTTCAGTTCTCACTCACTCACTATTTCCTATTTGTTAAACTTTATTTCCCGTTGATGTGAAGTGAATGGCCAATTCAAGAGACAATAAAAAGAAACGGATCGCATCAAACAATACTAAGTTTCAAAAACCACCTCTTCATTCTAACAAACGAAAAAAAAAAGAGAAGCTAAAAGGATACTCTCTCATGCTACTAAATCACAAAAGACAAAAAAAAAACATAGGGTTGTATGTGGGACGGGCCGGGCCGGGGAATGTACATGCCCGGCCCGAGTTCTAAATTAGGATCCCGACCCCGGCCCAAGCCCTGGACGGGCCAGAAGTCGGTTGCCGAAGATCGGCCCGCCTGGAATTGATGAAGCCCAAGCATAGCCTGAGTTTAACTTATATAATAACAAAAGAAAAGAAAAAAGAATTTCTTATAACGTCATAGGTTGTAGCTCAACTACTCTTGTCATATCACCCCATACGAGAGGTCATCTATTTGAGTCTCCAAGCCCTCGCCCCCACCTCCAGCACAATTATTTGTGTGTTCGGGCTGGGCTTGGCTTCGGACTCTCTCATACTGAGTCCTAGAGTGAAACATCTATTAAATGGGCCAGATAAGAGAATCGAAGCCTAGCTCAAGCGGGCTAGCCTAGGTTGGGTAAAGTAAATTTCCCACAAGGGCGATTTATCGGGATTTGATATTGGTGCATTTAATTGTTAACCATACGTGCACATCCATCATTGTGTGGAGCCGGATCATGACCCGACCCAGATTCCGACTCTCAACCACCGAGTCCAAATAAAAAAAAATATAGGCACGGCCCGTCTATTATAACCTAAACTCCATGCCCGACCAAACGCCGGCCGGCCCGGTCCACGATCTCCCTTACAAAACAAGAGAAAAAAAAAAAAAAACTCTTCTTAAAGTAAAAATTCAAGGAGCTACTCGCTCGCCTTTTGATTTTGCCAAACCTTTACTTTCGTTCTCTCTTTCCATTTAACCATTCACTTTACTTCACCGGTAAAGTAAATTGACCAAACAAGTGATTTGGTAGTATCGCGTTCAAACATTAATTGTACATGCCCATCCATCATTGCGTGGACCAAAGCGCCGACCCGTGACCCTACCAACGTGTAAAGAGGGGTAAAATATAAGAATAGCCCATTTGCAGGATTTCCTCCACTTGGAGGGGAGGAAATCCTGCAAATTCGACATTACCGCCGTATCCATCAGCGGTATGTCTGAAAATCGGCTTTCCTCCTCTCACACAGTAGGAAAACTGGCGACTGGTACTCTACCGCCCATTCCAGCAGCGGTAAAGCTGCGTGGGCGCCAATTTCGTCCCAAGCAGGCCGTTCCGTTTCCTTTAACATCAAACTAGCAACACACTTAAATTTAATATTTTCTTAAAATCTCAATATTAGATAAATAAATTTAGTAAAAGAATTTATTACTTTGGAAAATGGCTTGGGTCGCCCAAAAGTTCCTACTCATGGACAAAAAAGCAATGGAGAAACAAATAAAGAGAATATGTTCTTAATAGGGCAAAGTGTTAATGTATAACAAGAACGGAAAAAAAGAAAAAAAAAGAATATATATCTATATCTATATCTGTATCTATATCTATTTAATAACGGAGGGTGTCAGCATTACTTTGAACCCCGCCTTAATTACCGAAAGGACTCGAATCCAAAAAATCCAAGCGTAGTCCATTTTGGACTCCATAAGCATTGGCTTTTAGGTGCAGTTGCTCAATGAATCTAGGTAGGAGCCCATTCGATTATACACTCAAATACCTGCATCTGAAGCTTGTAATAATATAATATCATATAAAAATAATTGATATGAAAATGCTCTTGTGCGTCTGTCTGCGACTGAGCTTAATATGAGAGATGGAATGCGGGGCCAACCCGTTCTTTTTAACCCATTGATTTGCTTGCATTCAGTGGGTGCCCACATCCATGGTTCCCAACTTTCAGAGTTTGTTTTACATGGTAAGATTAAGGATTTGGAAAGAGCTGTAGTTGGTTGAATTTGAATGTGATGTGATGAGGTAAATCTAGTGAGGTGCAATTGCCCACGTAAAATCCAAAGCCCATGCATATTTTTCTGAAATGAGAGCTCCATGGCTGATGACGTGGCAAAATGAATTCTGTTGCTTTAATACAAATGTATATAATACTCCCTCCCTTAAAATTATATATGAATATCCGGGCCGGGCGGGGATTCCGGATCTCAACCACCGAGCGATTTTGTGAGGATTTATCAGTGAAAGGGAGAGATTAAATAACAGGTGGCCCCGTTGGACCTTTTCTTTTTCCGTCCACATGGCTTACAAGGCATACGATCGCGCACAGAGAATATCTATGCGGCCCAGTCGGAATGCTTTAGACCTTATATCATATTAGGGGGGGACTAATATCACTGCTGTAGGATATTTATATATATATATACTCTATATATTATGAAAAGCAAATCCTCTCTAGCAAGAGAAATGATTTATTTTACCATTTTTCTATTTTGGGAGGCAAGTAAATAAATCCAAATCTCTCCGGATTCTCAATGTGGAGGTCTTGCATTGAAGTACCTCCCCAATCCAATCCATATTATAATAAAGTCATTTTTTGAAATTCTTTCGTTGTAATCAAGATTTTGTCGGTGTCAAGTATGTTGTCAAACCCAGATATCGGGCTCTCGGGTTTTATATGGTAGTAATTTCCCCCCCGATATAAACCCGCTCAAGAATCAAGTATTTATACAGCCAAAGATATGTTTAATTAGTTTGGGAAATTGCTTGAATATCTCTATGCGAATCAAGTTTAGGATGTGCACATCCATGAGACACTTAAAACACTTACTTCTGACATGAGTCATACTCGATTTTCATGGGTGTCATTCTCAATTTTAGACCAGTAAAACCTTGGACAATGCATGGGCTAAAATAACAAATACAATATTAAAGAAAAGGTCGAACAATCAACCGAAATGAACAGCCAAATACATGTATAAATATATATACAGGAGAGGGGCTCTCCTAAGCTACAGCTTATGTTATCCTAAGCTTAAATCGTCTGCAAAATCACCTCCATCATAAACTGCCTCAAATCATCGTCTCCAAAATCAAGATAAATCCGATCAGAACTGAATTTTCCAGTTCCATCGTGCCAAAAACAGAGATTGTCGACTCTGATTTGTGAGAACGGTAGCGTCTCGGCTTAGGATAACATAAGCTGCAGCTTAGGAGAGCACCGCCCTATGTATAGATATACATTTGCTAACCGCATAGATAATAAATAAATAGCTGTCCAATTTGTTTTTAATATAAACATCAATCCAAAGTCGTAAAAAATTCTGCCCTTTGTTTCCAGATGGTTTTGATGGAAAAGTCCCGTTAGACTATGTGAAGGCCTAAATGGCCCTCAAGCTCCAACATATATTGATGATAAAGGCCGCCTCTCCACAAGTAAGCCCGTGAGCCTAAGTCAGAGCCCAATGTAGTCCAATGCAGGCTAGACACGGATTAGGCTAAGGCTATATCAGACCATGAGAAGCCTTTTCGCTAAATGAGATATGCATGTCCTACAGATGGAGAGTGGTCAGGTCCGGACTGGATCAATGAGGTTAGCCCATACTAAACCTAAATTGAGGTGCGCAGGCACGTACCGTATCAATTCTTCCTATTGAGTTCATCTTTTACTTGGTTTTAGAGAGCCCATTCCCCCTATCGATTCGATAATGAAAATCACTTTCCATGTGTATGGATCCGATCCAAAATGTCGAGATGAAGTTGATTTCTCACAGAAGGACTTAATCAAGCGTGGACCCCACCCTATGTGTTCAGTTCTCACTCACTCACTATTTCCTATTTGTTAAACTTTATTTCCCGTTGATGTGAAGTGAATGGCCAATTCAAGAGACAATAAAAAGAAACGGATCGCATCAAACAATACGAAGTTTCAAAAACCACCTCTTCATTCTAACAAACGAAAAAAAAAAGAGAAGCTAAAAGGATACTCTCTCATGCTACTAAATCACAAAAGAAAAAAAAAAAACATAGGGTTGTATGTGGGACGGGCCGGGCCGGGGAATGTACATGCCCGGCCCGAGTTCTAAATTAGGATCCCGACCCCGGCCCAAGCCCTGGACGGGCCAGAAGTCGGTTGCCGAAGATCGGCCCGCCTGGAATTGATGAAGCCCAAGCATAGCCTGAGTTTAACTTATATAATAACAAAAGAAAAGAAAAAAGAATTTCTTATAACGTCATAGGTTGTAGCTCAACTACTCTTGTCATATCACCCCATACGAGAGGTCATCTATTTGAGTCTCCAAGCCCTCGCCCCCACCTCCAGCACAATTATTTGTGTGTTCGGGCTGGGCTTGGCTTCGGACTCTCTCATACTGAGTCCTAGAGTGAAACATCTATTAAATGGGCCAGATAAGAGAATCGAAGCCTAGCTCAAGCGGGCTAGCCTAGGTTGGGTAAAGTAAATTTCCCACAAGGGCGATTTATCGGGATTTGATATTGGTGCATTTAATTGTTAACCATACGTGCACATCCATCATTGTGTGGAGCCGGATCATGACCCGACCCAGATTCCGACTCTCAACCACCGAGTCCAAATAAAAAAAAATATAGGCACGGCCCGTCTATTATAACCTAAACTCCATGCCCGACCAAACGCCGGCCGGCCCGGTCCACGATCTCCCTTACAAAACAAGAGAAAAAAAAAAAAAACTCTTCTTAAAGTAAAAATTCAAGGAGCTACTCGCTCGCCTTTTGATTTTGCCAAACCTTTACTTTCGTTCTCTCTTTCCATTTAACCATTCACTTTACTTCACCGGTAAAGTAAATTGACCAAACAAGTGATTTGGTAGTATCGCGTTCAAACATTAATTGTACATGCCCATCCATCATTGCGTGGACCAAAGCGCCGACCCGTGACCCTACCAACGTGTAAAGAGGGGTAAAATATAAGAATAGCCCATTTGCAGGATTTCCTCCACTTGGAGGGGAGGAAATCCTGCAAATTCGACATTACCGCCGTATCCATCAGCGGTATGTCTGCAAATGCCGGTTTTCCTCCTCTCACACAGGAGGAAAGCTGGCGACTGGTACTCTACCGCCCATTCCAGCAGCGGTAAAGCTGCGTGGGCGCCAATTTCGTCCCAAGCAGGCCGTTCCGTTTCCTTTAACATCAAACTAGCAACACACTTAAATTTAATATTTTCTTAAAATCTCAATATTAGATAAATAAATTTAGTAAAAGAATTTATTACTTTGGAAAATGGCTTGGGTCGCCCAAAAGTTCCTACTCATGGACAAAAAAGCAATGGAGAAACAAATAAAGAGAATATGTTCTTAATAGGGCAAAGTGTTAATGTATAACAAGAACGGAAAAAAAGAAAAAAAAAGAATATATATCTATATCTATATCTGTATCTATATCTATTTAATAACGGAGGGTGTCAGCATTACTTTGAACCCCGCCTTAATTACCGAAAGGACTCGAATCCAAAAAATCCAAGCGTAGTCCATTTTGGACTCCATAAGCATTGGCTTTTAGGTGCAGTTGCTCAATGAATCTAGGTAGGAGCCCATTCGATTATACACTCAAATACCTGCATCTGAAGCTTGTAATAATATAATATCATATAAAAATAATTGATATGAAAATGCTCTTGTGCGTCTGTCTGCGACTGAGCTTAATATGAGAGATGGAATGCGGGGCCAACCCGTTCTTTTTAACCCATTGATTTGCTTGCATTCAGTGGGTGCCCACATCCATGGTTCCCAACTTTCAGAGTTTGTTTTACATGGTAAGATTAAGGATTTGGAAAGAGCTGTAGTTGGTTGAATTTGAATGTGATGTGATGAGGTAAATCTAGTGAGGTGCAATTGCCCACGTAAAATCCAAAGCCCATGCATATTTTTCTGAAATGAGAGCTCCATGGCTGATGACGTGGCAAAATGAATTCTGTTGCTTTAATACAAATGTATATAATACTCCCTCCCTTAAAATTATATATGAATATCCGGGCCGGGCGGGGATTCCGGATCTCAACCACCGAGCGATTTTGTGAGGATTTATCAGTGAAAGGGAGAGATTAAATAACAGGTGGCCCCGTTGGACCTTTTCTTTTTCCGTCCACATGGCTTACAAGGCATACGATCGCGCACAGAGAATATCTATGCGGCCCAGTCGGAATGCTTTAGACCTTATATCATATTAGGGGGGGACTAATATCACTGCTGTAGGATATTTATATATATATATATACTCTATATATTATGAAAAGCAAATCCTCTCTAGCAAGAGAAATGATTTATTTTACCATTTTTCTATTTTGGGAGGCAAGTAAATAAATCCAAATCTCTCCGGATTCTCAATGTGGAGGTCTTGCATTGAAGTACCTCCCCAATCCAATCCATATTATAATAAAGTCATTTTTTGAAATTCTTTCGTTGTAATCAAGATTTTGTCGGTGTCAAGTATGTTGTCAAACCCAGATATAGGGCTCTCGGGTTTTATATGGTAGTAATTTCCCCCCCGATATAAACCCGCTCAAGAATCAAGTATTTATACAGCCAAAGATATGTTTAATTAGTTTGGGAAATTGCTTGAATATCTCTATGCGAATCAAGTTTAGGATGTGCACATCCATGAGACACTTAAAACACTTACTTCTGACATGAGTCATACTCGATTTTCATGGGTGTCATTCTCAATTTTAGACCAGTAAAACCTTGGACAATGCATGGGCTAAAATAACAAATACAATATTAAAGAAAAGGTCGAACAATCAACCGAAATGAACAGCCAAATACATGTATAAATATATATACAGGAGAGGGGCTCTCCTAAGCTACAGCTTATGTTATCCTAAGCTTAAATCGTCTGCAAAATCACCTCCATCATAAACTGCCTCAAATCATCGTCTCCAAAATCAAGATAAATCCGATCAGAACTGAATTTTCCAGTTCCATCGTGCCAAAAACAGAGATTGTCGACTCTGATTTGTGAGAACGGTAGCGTCTCGGCTTAGGATAACATAAGCTGCAGCTTAGGAGAGCACCGCCCTATGTATAGATATACATTTGCTAACCGCATAGATAATAAATAAATAGCTGTCCAATTTGTTTTTAATATAAACATCAATCCAAAGTCGTAAAAAATTCTGCCCTTTGTTTCCAGATGGTTTTGATGGAAAAGTCCCGTTAGACTATGTGAAGGCCTAAATGGCCCTCAAGCTCCAACATATATTGATGATAAAGGCCGCCTCTCCACAAGTAAGCCCGTGAGCCTAAGTCAGAGCCCAATGTAGTCCAATGCAGGCTAGACACGGATTAGGCTAAGGCTATATCAGACCATGAGAAGCCTTTTCGCTAAATGAGATATGCATGTCCTACAGATGGAGAGTGGTCAGGTCCGGACTGGATCAATGAGGTTAGCCCATACTAAACCTAAATTGAAGTGCGCAGGCACGTACTGTATCAATTCTTCCTATTGAGTTCATCTTTTACTTGGTTTTAGAGAGCCCATTCCCCCTACCGATTCGATAATGAAAATCACTTTCCATGTGTATGGATCCGATCCAAAATGTCGAGATGAAGTTGATTTCTCACAGAAGGACTTAATCAAGCGTGGACCCCACCCTATGTGTTCAGTTCTCACTCACTCACTATTTCCTATTTGTTAAACTTTATTTCCCGTTGATGTGAAGTGAATGGCCAATTCAAGAGACAATAAAAAGAAACGGATCGCATCAAACAATACTAAGTTTCAAAAACCACCTCTTCATTCTAACAAACGAAAAAAAAAAAAGAGAAGCTAAAAGGATACTCTCTCATGCTACTAAATCACAAAAGAAAAAAAAAAACATAGGGTTGTATGTGGGACGGGCCGGGCCGGGGAATGTACATGCCCGGCCCGAGTTCTAAATTAGGATCCCGACCCCGGCCCAAGCCCTGGACGGGCCAGAAGTCGGTTGCCGAAGATCGGCCCGCCTGGAATTGATGAAGCCCAAGCATAGCCTGAGTTTAACTTATATAATAACAAAAGAAAAGAAAAAAGAATTTCTTATAACGTCATAGGTTGTAGCTCAACTACTCTTGTCATATCACCCCATACGAGAGGTCATCTATTTGAGTCTCCAAGCCCTCGCCCCCACCTCCAGCACAATTATTTGTGTGTTCGGGCTGGGCTTGGCTTCGGACTCTCTCATACTGAGTCCTAGAGTGAAACATCTATTAAATGGGCCAGATAAGAGAATCGAAGCCTAGCTCAAGCGGGCTAGCCTAGGTTGGGTAAAGTAAATTTCCCACAAGGGCGATTTATCGGGATTTGATATTGGTGCATTTAATTGTTAACCATACGTGCACATCCATCATTGTGTGGAGCCGGATCATGACCCGACCCAGATTCCGACTCTCACCCACCGAGTCCAAATAAAAAAAAATATAGGCACGGCCCGTCTATTATAACCTAAACTCCATGCCCGACCAAACGCCGGCCGGCCCGGTCCACGATCTCCCTTACAAAACAAGAGAAAAAAAAAAAAAAAACTCTTCTTAAAGTAAAAATTCAAGGAGCTACTCGCTCGCCTTTTGATTTTGCCAAACCTTTACTTTCGTTCTCTCTTTCCATTTAACCATTCACTTTACTTCACCGGTAAAGTAAATTGACCAAACAAGTGATTTGGTAGTATCGCTTCAAACATTAATTGTACATGCCCATCCATCATTGCGTGGACCAAAGCGCCGACCCGTGACCCTACCAACGTGTAAAGAGGGGTAAAATATAAGAATAGCCCATTTGCAGGATTTCCTCCACTTGGAGGGGAGGAAATCCTGCAAATTCGACATTACCGCCGTATCCATCAGCGGTATGTCTGCAAATGCCGGTTTTCCTCCTCTCACACAGGAGGAAAGCTGGCGACTGGTACTCTACCGCCCATTCCAGCAGCGGTAAAGCTGCGTGGGCGCCAATTTCGTCCCAAGCAGGCCGTTCCGTTTCCTTTAACATCAAACTAGCAACACACTTAAATTTAATATTTTCTTAAAATCTCAATATTAGATAAATAAATTTAGTAAAAGAATTTATTACTTTGGAAAATGGCTTGGGTCGCCCAAAAGTTCCTACTCATGGACAAAAAAGCAATGGAGAAACAAATAAAGAGAATATGTTCTTAATAGGGCAAAGTGTTAATGTATAACAAGAACGGAAAAAAAGAAAAAAAAAGAATATATATCTATATCTATATCTGTATCTATATCTATTTAATAACGGAGGGTGTCAGCATTACTTTGAACCCCGCCTTAATTACCGAAAGGACTCGAATCCAAAAAATCCAAGCGTAGTCCATTTTGGACTCCATAAGCATTGGCTTTTAGGTGCAGTTGCTCAATGAATCTAGGTAGGAGCCCATTCGATTATACACTCAAATACCTGCATCTGAAGCTTGTAATAATATAATATCATATAAAAATAATTGATATGAAAATGCTCTTGTGCGTCTGTCTGCGACTGAGCTTAATATGAGAGATGGAATGCGGGGCCAACCCGTTCTTTTTAACCCATTGATTTGCTTGCATTCAGTGGGTGCCCACATCCATGGTTCCCAACTTTCAGAGTTTGTTTTACATGGTAAGATTAAGGATTTGGAAAGAGCTGTAGTTGGTTGAATTTGAATGTGATGTGATGAGGTAAATCTAGTGAGGTGCAATTGCCCACGTAAAATCCAAAGCCCATGCATATTTTTCTGAAATGAGAGCTCCATGGCTGATGACGTGGCAAAATGAATTCTGTTGCTTTAATACAAATGTATATAATACTCCCTCCCTTAAAATTATATATGAATATCCGGGCCGGGCGGGGATTCCGGATCTCAACCACCGAGCGATTTTGTGAGGATTTATCAGTGAAAGGGAGAGATTAAATAACAGGTGGCCCCGTTGGACCTTTTCTTTTTCCGTCCACATGGCTTACAAGGCATACGATCGCGCACAGAGAATATCTATGCGGCCCAGTCGGAATGCTTTAGACCTTATATCATATTAGGGGGGGACTAATATCACTGCTGTAGGATATTTATATATATATATATACTCTATATATTATGAAAAGCAAATCCTCTCTAGCAAGAGAAATGATTTATTTTACCATTTTTCTATTTTGGGAGGCAAGTAAATAAATCCAAATCTCTCCGGATTCTCAATGTGGAGGTCTTGCATTGAAGTACCTCCCCAATCCAATCCATATTATAATAAAGTCATTTTTTGAAATTCTTTCGTTGTAATCAAGATTTTGTCGGTGTCAAGTATGTTGTCAAACCCAGATATAGGGCTCTCGGGTTTTATATGGTAGTAATTTCCCCCCCGATATAAACCCGCTCAAGAATCAAGTATTTATACAGCCAAAGATATGTTTAATTAGTTTGGGAAATTGCTTGAATATCTCTATGCGAATCAAGTTTAGGATGTGCACATCCATGAGACACTTAAAACACTTACTTCTGACATGAGTCATACTCGATTTTCATGGGTGTCATTCTCAATTTTAGACCAGTAAAACCTTGGACAATGCATGGGCTAAAATAACAAATACAATATTAAAGAAAAGGTCGAACAATCAACCGAAATGAACAGCCAAATACATGTATAAATATATATACAGGAGAGGGGCTCTCCTAAGCTACAGCTTATGTTATCCTAAGCTTAAATCGTCTGCAAAATCACCTCCATCATAAACTGCCTCAAATCATCGTCTCCAAAATCAAGATAAATCCGATCAGAACTGAATTTTCCAGTTCCATCGTGCCAAAAACAGAGATTGTCGACTCTGATTTGTGAGAACGGTAGCGTCTCGGCTTAGGATAACATAAGCTGCAGCTTAGGAGAGCACCGCCCTATGTATAGATATACATTTGCTAACCGCATAGATAATAAATAAATAGCTGTCCAATTTGTTTTTAATATAAACATCAATCCAAAGTCGTAAAAAATTCTGCCCTTTGTTTCCAGATGGTTTTGATGGAAAAGTCCCGTTAGACTATGTGAAGGCCTAAATGGCCCTCAAGCTCCAACATATATTGATGATAAAGGCCGCCTCTCCACAAGTAAGCCCGTGAGCCTAAGTCAGAGCCCAATGTAGTCCAATGCAGGCTAGACACGGATTAGGCTAAGGCTATATCAGACCATGAGAAGCCTTTTCGCTAAATGAGATATGCATGTCCTACAGATGGAGAGTGGTCAGGTCCGGACTGGATCAATGAGGTTAGCCCATACTAAACCTAAATTGAAGTGCGCAGGCACGTACTGTATCAATTCTTCCTATTGAGTTCATCTTTTACTTGGTTTTAGAGAGCCCATTCCCCCTACCGATTCGATAATGAAAATCACTTTCCATGTGTATGGATCCGATCCAAAATGTCGAGATGAAGTTGATTTCTCACAGAAGGACTTAATCAAGCGTGGACCCCACCCTATGTGTTCAGTTCTCACTCACTCACTATTTCCTATTTGTTAAACTTTATTTCCCGTTGATGTGAAGTGAATGGCCAATTCAAGAGACAATAAAAAGAAACGGATCGCATCAAACAATACTAAGTTTCAAAAACCACCTCTTCATTCTAACAAACGAAAAAAAAAAAAGAGAAGCTAAAAGGATACTCTCTCATGCTACTAAATCACAAAAGAAAAAAAAAAACATAGGGTTGTATGTGGGACGGGCCGGGCCGGGGAATGTACATGCCCGGCCCGAGTTCTAAATTAGGATCCCGACCCCGGCCCAAGCCCTGGACGGGCCAGAAGTCGGTTGCCGAAGATCGGCCCGCCTGGAATTGATGAAGCCCAAGCATAGCCTGAGTTTAACTTATATAATAACAAAAGAAAAGAAAAAAGAATTTCTTATAACGTCATAGGTTGTAGCTCAACTACTCTTGTCATATCACCCCATACGAGAGGTCATCTATTTGAGTCTCCAAGCCCTCGCCCCCACCTCCAGCACAATTATTTGTGTGTTCGGGCTGGGCTTGGCTTCGGACTCTCTCATACTGAGTCCTAGAGTGAAACATCTATTAAATGGGCCAGATAAGAGAATCGAAGCCTAGCTCAAGCGGGCTAGCCTAGGTTGGGTAAAGTAAATTTCCCACAAGGGCGATTTATCGGGATTTGATATTGGTGCATTTAATTGTTAACCATACGTGCACATCCATCATTGTGTGGAGCCGGATCATGACCCGACCCAGATTCCGACTCTCACCCACCGAGTCCAAATAAAAAAAAATATAGGCACGGCCCGTCTATTATAACCTAAACTCCATGCCCGACCAAACGCCGGCCGGCCCGGTCCACGATCTCCCTTACAAAACAAGAGAAAAAAAAAAAAAAAACTCTTCTTAAAGTAAAAATTCAAGGAGCTACTCGCTCGCCTTTTGATTTTGCCAAACCTTTACTTTCGTTCTCTCTTTCCATTTAACCATTCACTTTACTTCACCGGTAAAGTAAATTGACCAAACAAGTGATTTGGTAGTATCGCTTCAAACATTAATTGTACATGCCCATCCATCATTGCGTGGACCAAAGCGCCGACCCGTGACCCTACCAACGTGTAAAGAGGGGTAAAATATAAGAATAGCCCATTTGCAGGATTTCCTCCACTTGGAGGGGAGGAAATCCTGCAAATTCGACATTACCGCCGTATCCATCAGCGGTATGTCTGCAAATGCCGGTTTCCTCCTCTCACACAGGAGGAAAACTGGCGACTGGTACTCTACCGCCCATTCCAGCAGCGGTAAAGCTGCGTGGGCGCCAATTTCGTCCCAAGCAGGCCGTTCCGTTTCCTTTAACATCAAACTAGCAACACACTTAAATTTAATATTTTCTTAAAATCTCAATATTAGATAAATAAATTTAGTAAAAGAATTTATTACTTTGGAAAATGGCTTGGGTCGCCCAAAAGTTCCTACTCATGGACAAAAAAGCAATGGAGAAACAAATAAAGAGAATATGTTCTTAATAGGGCAAAGTGTTAATGTATAACAAGAACGGAAAAAAAGAAAAAAAAAGAATATATATCTATATCTATATCTGTATCTATATCTATTTAATAACGGAGGGTGTCAGCATTACTTTGAACCCCGCCTTAATTACCGAAAGGACTCGAATCCAAAAAATCCAAGCGTAGTCCATTTTGGACTCCATAAGCATTGGCTTTTAGGTGCAGTTGCTCAATGAATCTAGGTAGGAGCCCATTCGATTATACACTCAAATACCTGCATCTGAAGCTTGTAATAATATAATATCATATAAAAATAATTGATATGAAAATGCTCTTGTGCGTCTGTCTGCGACTGAGCTTAATATGAGAGATGGAATGCGGGGCCAACCCGTTCTTTTTAACCCATTGATTTGCTTGCATTCAGTGGGTGCCCACATCCATGGTTCCCAACTTTCAGAGTTTGTTTTACATGGTAAGATTAAGGATTTGGAAAGAGCTGTAGTTGGTTGAATTTGAATGTGATGTGATGAGGTAAATCTAGTGAGGTGCAATTGCCCACGTAAAATCCAAAGCCCATGCATATTTTTCTGAAATGAGAGCTCCATGGCTGATGACGTGGCAAAATGAATTCTGTTGCTTTAATACAAATGTATATAATACTCCCTCCCTTAAAATTATATATGAATATCCGGGCCGGGCGGGGATTCCGGATCTCAACCACCGAGCGATTTTGTGAGGATTTATCTGTGAAAGGGAGAGATTAAATAACAGGTGGCCCCGTTGGACCTTTTCTTTTTCCGTCCACATGGCTTACAAGGCATACGATCGCGCACAGAGAATATCTATGCGGCCCAGTCGGAATGCTTTAGACCTTATATCATATTAGGGGGGGACTAATATCACTGCTGTAGGATATTTATATATATATATATATACTCTATATATTATGAAAAACAAATCCTCTCTAGCAAGAGAAATGATTTATTTTACCATTTTTCTATTTTGGGAGGCAAGTAAATAAATCCAAATCTCTCCGGATTCTCAATGTGGAGGTCTTGCATTGAAGTACCTCCCCAATCCAATCCATATTATAATAAAGTCATTTTTTGAAATTCTTTCGTTGTAATCAAGATTTTGTCGGTGTCAAGTATGTTGTCAAACCCAGATATCGGGCTCTCGGGTTTTATATGGTAGTAATTTCCCCCCCCGATATAAACCCGCTCAAGAATCAAGTATTTATACAGCCAAAGATATGTTTAATTAGTTTGGGAAATTGCTTGAATATCTCTATGCGAATCAAGTTTAGGATGTGCACATCCATGAGACACTTAAAACACTTACTTCTGACATGAGTCATACTCGATTTTCATGGGTGTCATTCTCAATTTTAGACCAGTAAAACCTTGGACAATGCATGGGCTAAAATAACAAATACAATATTAAAGAAAAGGTCGAACAATCAACCGAAATGAATAGCCAAATACATGTATAAATATATATACAGGAGAGGGGCTCTCCTAAGCTACACCTTATGTTATCCTAAGCTTAAATCGTCTGCAAAATCACCTCCATCATAAACTGCCTCAAATCATCGTCTCCAAAATCAAGATAAATCCGATCAGAACTGAATTTTCCAGTTCCATCGTGCCAAAAACAGAGATTGTCGACTCTGATTTGTGAGAACGGTAGCGTCTCGGCTTAGGATAACATAAGCTGCAGCTTAGGAGAGCACCGCCCTATGTATAGATATACATTTGCTAACCGCATAGATAATAAATAAATAGCTGTCCAATTTGTTTTTAATATAAACATCAATCCAAAGTCGTAAAAAATTCTGCCCTTTGTTTCCAGATGGTTTTGATGGAAAAGTCCCGTTAGACTATGTGAAGGCCTAAATGGCCCTCAAGCTCCAACATATATTGATGATAAAGGCCGCCTCTCCACAAGTAAGCCCGTGAGCCTAAGTCAGAGCCCAATGTAGTCCAATGCAGGCTAGACACGGATTAGGCTAAGGCTATATCAGACCATGAGAAGCCTTTTCGCTAAATGAGATATGCATGTCCTACAGATGGAGAGTGGTCAGGTCCGGACTGGATCAATGAGGTTAGCCCATACTAAACCTAAATTGAAGTGCGCAGGCACGTACCGTATCAATTCTTCCTATTGAGTTCATCTTTTACTTGGTTTTAGAGAGCCCATTCCCCCTACCGATTCGATAATGAAAATCACTTTCCATGTGTATGGATCCGATCCAAAATGTCGAGATGAAGTTGATTTCTCACAGAAGGACTTAATCAAGCGTGGACCCCACCCTATGTGTTCAGTTCTCACTCACTCACTATTTCCTATTTGTTAAACTTTATTTCCCGTTGATGTGAAGTGAATGGCCAATTCAAGAGACAATAAAAAGAAACGGATCGCATCAAACAATACTAAGTTTCAAAAACCACCTCTTCATTCTAACAAACGAAAAAAAAAAAGAGAAGCTAAAAGGATACTCTCTCATGCTACTAAATCACAAAAGAAAAAAAAAAAAACATAGGGTTGTATGTGGGACGGGCCGGGCCGGGGAATGTACATGCCCGGCCCGAGTTCTAAATTAGGATCCCGACCCCGGCCCAAGCCCTGGACGGGCCAGAAGTCGGTTGCCGAAGATCGGCCCGCCTGGAATTGATGAAGCCCAAGCATAGCCTGAGTTTAACTTATATAATAACAAAAGAAAAGAAAAAAGAATTTCTTATAACGTCATAGGTTGTAGCTCAACTACTCTTGTCATATCACCCCATACGAGAGGTCATCTATTTGAGTCTCCAAGCCCTCGCCCCCACCTCCAGCACAATTATTTGTGTGTTCGGGCTGGGCTTGGCTTCGGACTCTCTCATACTGAGTCCTAGAGTGAAACATCTATTAAATGGGCCAGATAAGAGAATCGAAGCCTAGCTCAAGCGGGCTAGCCTAGGTTGGGTAAAGTAAATTTCCCACAAGGGCGATTTATCGGGATTTGATATTGGTGCATTTAATTGTTAACCATACGTGCACATCCATCATTGTGTGGAGCCGGATCATGACCCGACCCAGATTCCGACTCTCAACCACCGAGTCCAAATAAAAAAAAATATAGGCACGGCCCGTCTATTATAACCTAAACTCCATGCCCGACCAAACGCCGGCCGGCCCGGTCCACGATCTCCCTTACAAAACAAGAGAAAAAAAAAAAAACTCTTCTTAAAGTAAAAATTCAAGGAGCTACTCGCTCGCCTTTTGATTTTGCCAAACCTTTACTTTCGTTCTCTCTTTCCATTTAACCATTCACTTTACTTCACCGGTAAAGTAAATTGACCAAACAAGTGATTTGGTAGTATCGCGTTCAAACATTAATTGTACATGCCCATCCATCATTGCGTGGACCAAAGCGCCGACCCGTGACCCTACCAACGTGTAAAGAGGGGTAAAATATAAGAATAGCCCATTTGCAGGATTTCCTCCACTTGGAGGGGAGGAAATCCTGCAAATTCGACATTACCGCCGTATCCATCAGCGGTATGTCTGCAAATGCCGGTTTTCCTCCTGTCACACAGGAGGAAAACTGGCGACTGGTACTCTACCGCCCATTCCAGCAGCGGTAAAGCTGCGTGGGCGCCAATTTCGTCCCAAGCAGGCCGTTCCGTTTCCTTTAACATCAAACTAGCAACACACTTAAATTTAATATTTTCTTAAAATCTCAATATTAGATAAATAAATTTAGTAAAAGAATTTATTACTTTGGAAAATGGCTTGGGTCGCCCAAAAGTTCCTACTCATGGACAAAAAAGCAATGGAGAAACAAATAAAGAGAATATGTTCTTAATAGGGCAAAGTGTTAATGTATAACAAGAACGGAAAAAAAGAAAAAAAAAGAATATATATCTATATCTATATCTGTATCTATATCTATTTAATAACGGAGGGTGTCAGCATTACTTTGAACCCCGCCTTAATTACCGAAAGGACTCGAATCCAAAAAATCCAAGCGTAGTCCATTTTGGACTCCATAAGCATTGGCTTTTAGGTGCAGTTGCTCAATGAATCTAGGTAGGAGCCCATTCGATTATACACTCAAATACCTGCATCTGAAGCTTGTAATAATATAATATCATATAAAAATAATTGATATGAAAATGCTCTTGTGCGTCTGTCTGCGACTGAGCTTAATATGAGAGATGGAATGCGGGGCCAACCCGTTCTTTTTAACCCATTGATTTGCTTGCATTCAGTGGGTGCCCACATCCATGGTTCCCAACTTTCAGAGTTTGTTTTACATGGTAAGATTAAGGATTTGGAAAGAGCTGTAGTTGGTTGAATTTGAATGTGATGTGATGAGGTAAATCTAGTGAGGTGCAATTGCCCACGTAAAATCCAAAGCCCATGCATATTTTTCTGAAATGAGAGCTCCATGGCTGATGACGTGGCAAAATGAATTCTGTTGCTTTAATACAAATGTATATAATACTCCCTCCCTTAAAATTATATATGAATATCCGGGCCGGGCGGGGATTCCGGATCTCAACCACCGAGCGATTTTGTGAGGATTTATCAGTGAAAGGGAGAGATTAAATAACAGGTGGCCCCGTTGGACCTTTTCTTTTTCCGTCCACATGGCTTACAAGGCATACGATCGCGCACAGAGAATATCTATGCGGCCCAGTCGGAATGCTTTAGACCTTATATCATATTAGGGGGGGACTAATATCACTGCTGTAGGATATTTATATATATATATATATACTCTATATATTATGAAAAACAAATCCTCTCTAGCAAGAGAAATGATTTATTTTACCATTTTTCTATTTTGGGAGGCAAGTAAATAAATCCAAATCTCTCCGGATTCTCAATGTGGAGGTCTTGCATTGAAGTACCTCCCCAATCCAATCCATATTATAATAAAGTCATTTTTTGAAATTCTTTCGTTGTAATCAAGATTTTGTCGGTGTCAAGTATGTTGTCAAACCCAGATATCGGGCTCTCGGGTTTTATATGGTAGTAATTTCCCCCCCGATATAAACCCGCTCAAGAATCAAGTATTTATACAGCCAAAGATATGTTTAATTAGTTTGGGAAATTGCTTGAATATCTCTATGCGAATCAAGTTTAGGATGTGCACATCCATGAGACACTTAAAACACTTACTTCTGACATGAGTCATACTCGATTTTCATGGGTGTCATTCTCAATTTTAGACCAGTAAAACCTTGGACAATGCATGGGCTAAAATAACAAATACAATATTAAAGAAAAGGTCGAACAATCAACCGAAATGAACAGCCAAATACATGTATAAATATATATACAGGAGAGGGGCTCTCCTAAGCTACAGCTTATGTTATCCTAAGCTTAAATCGTCTGCAAAATCACCTCCATCATAAACTGCCTCAAATCATCGTCTCCAAAATCAAGATAAATCCGATCAGAACTGAATTTTCCAGTTCCATCGTGCCAAAAACAGAGATTGTCGACTCTGATTTGTGAGAACGGTAGCGTCTCGGCTTAGGATAACATAAGCTGCAGCTTAGGAGAGCACCGCCCTATGTATAGATATACATTTGCTAACCGCATAGATAATAAATAAATAGCTGTCCAATTTGTTTTTAATATAAACATCAATCCAAAGTCGTAAAAAATTCTGCCCTTTGTTTCCAGATGGTTTTGATGGAAAAGTCCCGTTAGACTATGTGAAGGCCTAAATGGCCCTCAAGCTCCAACATATATTGATGATAAAGGCCGCCTCTCCACAAGTAAGCCCGTGAGCCTAAGTCAGAGCCCAATGTAGTCCAATGCAGGCTAGACACGGATTAGGCTAAGGCTATATCAGACCATGAGAAGCCTTTTCGCTAAATGAGATATGCATGTCCTACAGATGGAGAGTGGTCAGGTCCGGACTGGATCAATGAGGTTAGCCCATACTAAACCTAAATTGAGGTGCGCAGGCACGTACCGTATCAATTCTTCCTATTGAGTTCATCTTTTACTTGGTTTTAGAGAGCCCATTCCCCCTACCGATTCGATAATGAAAATCACTTTCCATGTGTATGGATCCGATCCAAAATGTCGAGATGAAGTTGATTTCTCACAGAAGGACTTAATCAAGCGTGGACCCCACCCTATGTGTTCAGTTCTCACTCACTCACTATTTCCTATTTGTTAAACTTTATTTCCCGTTGATGTGAAGTGAATGGCCAATTCAAGAGACAATAAAAAGAAACGGATCGCATCAAACAATACTAAGTTTCAAAAACCACCTCTTCATTCTAACAAACGAAAAAAAAAAAGAGAAGCTAAAAGGATACTCTCTCATGCTACTAAATCACAAAAGAAAAAAAAAAAAACATAGGGTTGTATGTGGGACGGGCCGGGCCGGGGAATGTACATGCCCGGCCCGAGTTCTAAATTAGGATCCCGACCCCGGCCCAAGCCCTGGACGGGCCAGAAGTCGGTTGCCGAAGATCGGCCCGCCTGGAATTGATGAAGCCCAAGCATAGCCTGAGTTTAACTTATATAATAACAAAAGAAAAGAAAAAAGAATTTCTTATAACGTCATAGGTTGTAGCTCAACTACTCTTGTCATATCACCCCATACGAGAGGTCATCTATTTGAGTCTCCAAGCCCTCGCCCCCACCTCCAGCACAATTATTTGTGTGTTCGGGCTGGGCTTGGCTTCGGACTCTCTCATACTGAGTCCTAGAGTGAAACATCTATTAAATGGGCCAGATAAGAGAATCGAAGCCTAGCTCAAGCGGGCTAGCCTAGGTTGGGTAAAGTAAATTTCCCACAAGGGCGATTTATCGGGATTTGATATTGGTGCATTTAATTGTTAACCATACGTGCACATCCATCATTGTGTGGAGCCGGATCATGACCCGACCCAGATTCCGACTCTCAACCACCGAGTCCAAATAAAAAAAAATATAGGCACGGCCCGTCTATTATAACCTAAACTCCATGCCCGACCAAACGCCGGCCGGCCCGGTCCACGATCTCCCTTACAAAACAAGAGAAAAAAAAAAAAAAAACTCTTCTTAAAGTAAAAATTCAAGGAGCTACTCGCTCGCCTTTTGATTTTGCCAAACCTTTACTTTCGTTCTCTCTTTCCATTTAACCATTCACTTTACTTCACCGGTAAAGTAAATTGACCAAACAAGTGATTTGGTAGTATCGCGTTCAAACATTAATTGTACATGCCCATCCATCATTGCGTGGACCAAAGCGCCGACCCGTGACCCTACCAACGTGTAAAGAGGGGTAAAATATAAGAATAGCCCATTTGCAGGATTTCCTCCACTTGGAGGGGAGGAAATCCTGCAAATTCGACATTACCGCCGTATCCATCAGCGGTATGTCTGCAAATGCCGGTTTTCCTCCTGTCACACAGGAGGAAAACTGGCGACTGGTACTCTACCGCCCATTCCAGCAGCGGTAAAGCTGCGTGGGCGCCAATTTCGTCCCAAGCAGGCCGTTCCGTTTCCTTTAACATCAAACTAGCAACACACTTAAATTTAATATTTTCTTAAAATCTCAATATTAGATAAATAAATTTAGTAAAAGAATTTATTACTTTGGAAAATGGCTTGGGTCGCCCAAAAGTTCCTACTCATGGACAAAAAAGCAATGGAGAAACAAATAAAGAGAATATGTTCTTAATAGGGCAAAGTGTTAATGTATAACAAGAACGGAAAAAAAGAAAAAAAAAGAATATATATCTATATCTATATCTGTATCTATATCTATTTAATAACGGAGGGTGTCAGCATTACTTTGAACCCCGCCTTAATTACCGAAAGGACTCGAATCCAAAAAATCCAAGCGTAGTCCATTTTGGACTCCATAAGCATTGGCTTTTAGGTGCAGTTGCTCAATGAATCTAGGTAGGAGCCCATTCGATTATACACTCAAATACCTGCATCTGAAGCTTGTAATAATATAATATCATATAAAAATAATTGATATGAAAATGCTCTTGTGCGTCTGTCTGCGACTGAGCTTAATATGAGAGATGGAATGCGGGGCCAACCCGTTCTTTTTAACCCATTGATTTGCTTGCATTCAGTGGGTGCCCACATCCATGGTTCCCAACTTTCAGAGTTTGTTTTACATGGTAAGATTAAGGATTTGGAAAGAGCTGTAGTTGGTTGAATTTGAATGTGATGTGATGAGGTAAATCTAGTGAGGTGCAATTGCCCACGTAAAATCCAAAGCCCATGCATATTTTTCTGAAATGAGAGCTCCATGGCTGATGACGTGGCAAAATGAATTCTGTTGCTTTAATACAAATGTATATAATACTCCCTCCCTTAAAATTATATATGAATATCCGGGCCGGGCGGGGATTCCGGATCTCAACCACCGAGCGATTTTGTGAGGATTTATCAGTGAAAGGGAGAGATTAAATAACAGGTGGCCCCGTTGGACCTTTTCTTTTTCCGTCCACATGGCTTACAAGGCATACGATCGCGCACAGAGAATATCTATGCGGCCCAGTCGGAATGCTTTAGACCTTATATCATATTAGGGGGGGACTAATATCACTGCTGTAGGATATTTATATATATATATATATACTCTATATATTATGAAAAACAAATCCTCTCTAGCAAGAGAAATGATTTATTTTACCATTTTTCTATTTTGGGAGGCAAGTAAATAAATCCAAATCTCTCCGGATTCTCAATGTGGAGGTCTTGCATTGAAGTACCTCCCCAATCCAATCCATATTATAATAAAGTCATTTTTTGAAATTCTTTCGTTGTAATCAAGATTTTGTCGGTGTCAAGTATGTTGTCAAACCCAGATATCGGGCTCTCGGGTTTTATATGGTAGTAATTTCCCCCCCCGATATAAACCCGCTCAAGAATCAAGTATTTATACAGCCAAAGATATGTTTAATTAGTTTGGGAAATTGCTTGAATATCTCTATGCGAATCAAGTTTAGGATGTGCACATCCATGAGACACTTAAAACACTTACTTCTGACATGAGTCATACTCGATTTTCATGGGTGTCATTCTCAATTTTAGACCAGTAAAACCTTGGACAATGCATGGGCTAAAATAACAAATACAATATTAAAGAAAAGGTCGAACAATCAACCGAAATGAACAGCCAAATACATGTATAAATATATATACAGGAGAGGGGCTCTCCTAAGCTACAGCTTATGTTATCCTAAGCTTAAATCGTCTGCAAAATCACCTCCATCATAAACTGCCTCAAATCATCGTCTCCAAAATCAAGATAAATCCGATCAGAACTGAATTTTCCAGTTCCATCGTGCCAAAAACAGAGATTGTCGACTCTGATTTGTGAGAACGGTAGCGTCTCGGCTTAGGATAACATAAGCTGCAGCTTAGGAGAGCACCGCCCTATGTATAGATATACATTTGCTAACCGCATAGATAATAAATAAATAGCTGTCCAATTTGTTTTTAATATAAACATCAATCCAAAGTCGTAAAAAATTCTGCCCTTTGTTTCCAGATGGTTTTGATGGAAAAGTCCCGTTAGACTATGTGAAGGCCTAAATGGCCCTCAAGCTCCAACATATATTGATGATAAAGGCCGCCTCTCCACAAGTAAGCCCGTGAGCCTAAGTCAGAGCCCAATGTAGTCCAATGCAGGCTAGACACGGATTAGGCTAAGGCTATATCAGACCATGAGAAGCCTTTTCGCTAAATGAGATATGCATGTCCTACAGATGGAGAGTGGTCAGGTCCGGACTGGATCAATGAGGTTAGCCCATACTAAACCTAAATTGAGGTGCGCAGGCACGTACCGTATCAATTCTTCCTATTGAGTTCATCTTTTACTTGGTTTTAGAGAGCCCATTCCCCCTACCGATTCGATAATGAAAATCACTTTCCATGTGTATGGATCCGATCCAAAATGTCGAGATGAAGTTGATTTCTCACAGAAGGACTTAATCAAGCGTGGACCCCACCCTATGTGTTCAGTTCTCACTCACTCACTATTTCCTATTTGTTAAACTTTATTTCCCGTTGATGTGAAGTGAATGGCCAATTCAAGAGACAATAAAAAGAAACGGATCGCATCAAACAATACTAAGTTTCAAAAACCACCTCTTCATTCTAACAAACGAAAAAAAAAAAGAGAAGCTAAAAGGATACTCTCTCATGCTACTAAATCACAAAAGAAAAAAAAAAAAACATAGGGTTGTATGTGGGACGGGCCGGGCCGGGGAATGTACATGCCCGGCCCGAGTTCTAAATTAGGATCCCGACCCCGGCCCAAGCCCTGGACGGGCCAGAAGTCGGTTGCCGAAGATCGGCCCGCCTGGAATTGATGAAGCCCAAGCATAGCCTGAGTTTAACTTATATAATAACAAAAGAAAAGAAAAAAGAATTTCTTATAACGTCATAGGTTGTAGCTCAACTACTCTTGTCATATCACCCCATACGAGAGGTCATCTATTTGAGTCTCCAAGCCCTCGCCCCCACCTCCAGCACAATTATTTGTGTGTTCGGGCTGGGCTTGGCTTCGGACTCTCTCATACTGAGTCCTAGAGTGAAACATCTATTAAATGGGCCAGATAAGAGAATCGAAGCCTAGCTCAAGCGGGCTAGCCTAGGTTGGGTAAAGTAAATTTCCCACAAGGGCGATTTATCGGGATTTGATATTGGTGCATTTAATTGTTAACCATACGTGCACATCCATCATTGTGTGGAGCCGGATCATGACCCGACCCAGATTCCGACTCTCAACCACCGAGTCCAAATAAAAAAAAATATAGGCACGGCCCGTCTATTATAACCTAAACTCCATGCCCGACCAAACGCCGGCCGGCCCGGTCCACGATCTCCCTTACAAAACAAGAGAAAAAAAAAAAAAAAACTCTTCTTAAAGTAAAAATTCAAGGAGCTACTCGCTCGCCTTTTGATTTTGCCAAACCTTTACTTTCGTTCTCTCTTTCCATTTAACCATTCACTTTACTTCACCGGTAAAGTAAATTGACCAAACAAGTGATTTGGTAGTATCGCGTTCAAACATTAATTGTACATGCCCATCCATCATTGCGTGGACCAAAGCGCCGACCCGTGACCCTACCAACGTGTAAAGAGGGGTAAAATATAAGAATAGCCCATTTGCAGGATTTCCTCCACTTGGAGGGGAGGAAATCCTGCAAATTCGACATTACCGCCGTATCCATCAGCGGTATGTCTGCAAATGCCGGTTTTCCTCCTGTCACACAGGAGGAAAACTGGCGACTGGTACTCTACCGCCCATTCCAGCAGCGGTAAAGCTGCGTGGGCGCCAATTTCGTCCCAAGCAGGCCGTTCCGTTTCCTTTAACATCAAACTAGCAACACACTTAAATTTAATATTTTCTTAAAATCTCAATATTAGATAAATAAATTTAGTAAAAGAATTTATTACTTTGGAAAATGGCTTGGGTCGCCCAAAAGTTCCTACTCATGGACAAAAAAGCAATGGAGAAACAAATAAAGAGAATATGTTCTTAATAGGGCAAAGTGTTAATGTATAACAAGAACGGAAAAAAAGAAAAAAAAAGAATATATATCTATATCTATATCTGTATCTATATCTATTTAATAACGGAGGGTGTCAGCATTACTTTGAACCCCGCCTTAATTACCGAAAGGACTCGAATCCAAAAAATCCAAGCGTAGTCCATTTTGGACTCCATAAGCATTGGCTTTTAGGTGCAGTTGCTCAATGAATCTAGGTAGGAGCCCATTCGATTATACACTCAAATACCTGCATCTGAAGCTTGTAATAATATAATATCATATAAAAATAATTGATATGAAAATGCTCTTGTGCGTCTGTCTGCGACTGAGCTTAATATGAGAGATGGAATGCGGGGCCAACCCGTTCTTTTTAACCCATTGATTTGCTTGCATTCAGTGGGTGCCCACATCCATGGTTCCCAACTTTCAGAGTTTGTTTTACATGGTAAGATTAAGGATTTGGAAAGAGCTGTAGTTGGTTGAATTTGAATGTGATGTGATGAGGTAAATCTAGTGAGGTGCAATTGCCCACGTAAAATCCAAAGCCCATGCATATTTTTCTGAAATGAGAGCTCCATGGCTGATGACGTGGCAAAATGAATTCTGTTGCTTTAATACAAATGTATATAATACTCCCTCCCTTAAAATTATATATGAATATCCGGGCCGGGCGGGGATTCCGGATCTCAACCACCGAGCGATTTTGTGAGGATTTATCAGTGAAAGGGAGAGATTAAATAACAGGTGGCCCCGTTGGACCTTTTCTTTTTCCGTCCACATGGCTTACAAGGCATACGATCGCGCACAGAGAATATCTATGCGGCCCAGTCGGAATGCTTTAGACCTTATATCATATTAGGGGGGGACTAATATCACTGCTGTAGGATATTTATATATATATATATATACTCTATATATTATGAAAAACAAATCCTCTCTAGCAAGAGAAATGATTTATTTTACCATTTTTCTATTTTGGGAGGCAAGTAAATAAATCCAAATCTCTCCGGATTCTCAATGTGGAGGTCTTGCATTGAAGTACCTCCCCAATCCAATCCATATTATAATAAAGTCATTTTTTGAAATTCTTTCGTTGTAATCAAGATTTTGTCGGTGTCAAGTATGTTGTCAAACCCAGATATCGGGCTCTCGGGTTTTATATGGTAGTAATTTCCCCCCCCGATATAAACCCGCTCAAGAATCAAGTATTTATACAGCCAAAGATATGTTTAATTAGTTTGGGAAATTGCTTGAATATCTCTATGCGAATCAAGTTTAGGATGTGCACATCCATGAGACACTTAAAACACTTACTTCTGACATGAGTCATACTCGATTTTCATGGGTGTCATTCTCAATTTTAGACCAGTAAAACCTTGGACAATGCATGGGCTAAAATAACAAATACAATATTAAAGAAAAGGTCGAACAATCAACCGAAATGAACAGCCAAATACATGTATAAATATATATACAGGAGAGGGGCTCTCCTAAGCTACAGCTTATGTTATCCTAAGCTTAAATCGTCTGCAAAATCACCTCCATCATAAACTGCCTCAAATCATCGTCTCCAAAATCAAGATAAATCCGATCAGAACTGAATTTTCCAGTTCCATCGTGCCAAAAACAGAGATTGTCGACTCTGATTTGTGAGAACGGTAGCGTCTCGGCTTAGGATAACATAAGCTGCAGCTTAGGAGAGCACCGCCCTATGTATAGATATACATTTGCTAACCGCATAGATAATAAATAAATAGCTGTCCAATTTGTTTTTAATATAAACATCAATCCAAAGTCGTAAAAAATTCTGCCCTTTGTTTCCAGATGGTTTTGATGGAAAAGTCCCGTTAGACTATGTGAAGGCCTAAATGGCCCTCAAGCTCCAATATATATTGATGATAAAGGCCGCCTCTCCACAAGTAAGCCCGTGAGCCTAAGTCAGAGCCCAATGTAGTCCAATGCAGGCTAGACACGGATTAGGCTAAGGCTATATCAGACCATGAGAAGCCTTTTCGCTAAATGAGATATGCATGTCCTACAGATGGAGAGTGGTCAGGTCCGGACTGGATCAATGAGGTTAGCCCATACTAAACCTAAATTGAAGTGCGCAGGCACGTACCGTATCAATTCTTCCTATTGAGTTCATCTTTTACTTGGTTTTAGAGAGCCCATTCCCCCTACCGATTCGATAATGAAAATCACTTTCCATGTGTATGGATCCGATCCAAAATGTCGAGATGAAGTTGATTTCTCACAGAAGGACTTAATCAAGCGTGGACCCCACCCTATGTGTTCAGTTCTCACTCACTCACTATTTCCTATTTGTTAAACTTTATTTCCCGTTGATGTGAAGTGAATGGCCAATTCAAGAGACAATAAAAAGAAACGGATCGCATCAAACAATACTAAGTTTCAAAAACCACCTCTTCATTCTAACAAACGAAAAAAAAAAAGAGAAGCTAAAAGGATACTCTCTCATGCTACTAAATCACAAAAGAAAAAAAAAAAAACATAGGGTTGTATGTGGGACGGGCCGGGCCGGGGAATGTACATGCCCGGCCCGAGTTCTAAATTAGGATCCCGACCCCGGCCCAAGCCCTGGACGGGCCAGAAGTCGGTTGCCGAAGATCGGCCCGCCTGGAATTGATGAAGCCCAAGCATAGCCTGAGTTTAACTTATATAATAACAAAAGAAAAGAAAAAAGAATTTCTTATAACGTCATAGGTTGTAGCTCAACTACTCTTGTCATATCACCCCATACGAGAGGTCATCTATTTGAGTCTCCAAGCCCTCGCCCCCACCTCCAGCACAATTATTTGTGTGTTCGGGCTGGGCTTGGCTTCGGACTCTCTCATACTGAGTCCTAGAGTGAAACATCTATTAAATGGGCCAGATAAGAGAATCGAAGCCTAGCTCAAGCGGGCTAGCCTAGGTTGGGTAAAGTAAATTTCCCACAAGGGCGATTTATCGGGATTTGATATTGGTGCATTTAATTGTTAACCATACGTGCACATCCATCATTGTGTGGAGCCGGATCATGACCAGACCCAGATTCCGACTCTCAACCACCGAGTCCAAATAAAAAAAAATATAGGCACGGCCCGTCTATTATAACCTAAACTCCATGCCCGACCAAACGCCGGCCGGCCCGGTCCACGATCTCCCTTACAAAACAAGAGAAAAAAAAAAAAAAAAACTCTTCTTAAAGTAAAAATTCAAGGAGCTACTCGCTCGCCTTTTGATTTTGCCAAACCTTTACTTTCGTTCTCTCTTTCCATTTAACCATTCACTTTACTTCACCGGTAAAGTAAATTGACCAAACAAGTGATTTGGTAGTATCGCGTTCAAACATTAATTGTACATGCCCATCCATCATTGCGTGGACCAAAGCGCCGACCCGTGACCCTACCAACGTGTAAAGAGGGGTAAAATATAAGAATAGCCCATTTGCAGGATTTCCTCCACTTGGAGGGGAGGAAATCCTGCAAATTCGACATTACCGCCGTATCCATCAGCGGTATGTCTGCAAATGCCGGTTTTCCTCCTCTCACACAGTAGGAAAACTGGCGACTGGTACTCTACCGCCCATTCCAGCAGCGGTAAAGCTGCGTGGGCGCCAATTTCGTCCCAAGCAGGCCGTTCCGTTTCCTTTAACATCAAACTAGCAACACACTTAAATTTAATATTTTCTTAAAATCTCAATATTAGATAAATAAATTTAGTAAAAGAATTTATTACTTTGGAAAATGGCTTGGGTCGCCCAAAAGTTCCTACTCATGGACAAAAAAGCAATGGAGAAACAAATAAAGAGAATATGTTCTTAATAGGGCAAAGTGTTAATGTATAACAAGAACGGAAAAAAAGAAAAAAAAAAGAATATATATCTATATCTATATCTGTATCTATATCTATTTAATAACGGAGGGTGTCAGCATTACTTTGAACCCCGCCTTAATTACCGAAAGGACTCGAATCCAAAAAATCCAAGCGTAGTCCATTTTGGACTCCATAAGCATTGGCTTTTAGGTGCAGTTGCTCAATGAATCTAGGTAGGAGCCCATTCGATTATACACTCAAATACCTGCATCTGAAGCTTGTAATAATATAATATCATATAAAAATAATTGATATGAAAATGCTCTTGTGCGTCTGTCTGCGACTGAGCTTAATATGAGAGATGGAATGCGGGGCCAACCCGTTCTTTTTAACCCATTGATTTGCTTGCATTCAGTGGGTGCCCACATCCATGGTTCCCAACTTTCAGAGTTTGTTTTACATGGTAAGATTAAGGATTTGGAAAGAGCTGTAGTTGGTTGAATTTGAATGTGATGTGATGAGGTAAATCTAGTGAGGTGCAATTGCCCACGTAAAATCCAAAGCCCATGCATATTTTTCTGAAATGAGAGCTCCATGGCTGATGACGTGGCAAAATGAATTCTGTTGCTTTAATACAAATGTATATAATACTCCCTCCCTTAAAATTATATATGAATATCCGGGCCGGGCGGGGATTCCGGATCTCAACCACCGAGCGATTTTGTGAGGATTTATCAGTGAAAGGGAGAGATTAAATAACAGGTGGCCCCGTTGGACCTTTTCTTTTTCCGTCCACATGGCTTACAAGGCATACGATCGCGCACAGAGAACATCTATGCGGCCCAGTCGGAATGCTTTAGACCTTATATCATATTAGGGGGGGACTAATATCACTGCTGTAGGATATTTATATATATATATATATATATACTCTATATATTATGAAAAACAAATCCTCTCTAGCAAGAGAAATGATTTATTTTACCATTTTTCTATTTTGGGAGGCAAGTAAATAAATCCAAATCTCTCCGGATTCTCAATGTGGAGGTCTTGCATTGAAGTACCTCCCCAATCCAATCCATATTATAATAAAGTCATTTTTTGAAATTCTTTCGTTGTAATCAAGATTTTGTCGGTGTCAAGTATGTTGTCAAACCCAGATATCGGGCTCTCGGGTTTTATATGGTAGTAATTTCCCCCCCGATATAAACCCGCTCAAGAATCAAGTATTTATACAGCCAAAGATATGTTTAATTAGTTTGGGAAATTGCTTGAATATCTCTATGCGAATCAAGTTTAGGATGTGCACATCCATGAGACACTTAAAACACTTACTTCTGACATGAGTCATACTCGATTTTCATGGGTGTCATTCTCAATTTTAGACCAGTAAAACCTTGGACAATGCATGGGCTAAAATAACAAATACAATATTAAAGAAAAGGTCGAACAATCAACCGAAATGAACAGCCAAATACATGTATAAATATATATACAGGAGAGGGGCTCTCCTAAGCTACACCTTATGTTATCCTAAGCTTAAATCGTCTGCAAAATCACCTCCATCATAAACTGCCTCAAATCATCGTCTCCAAAATCAAGATAAATCCGATCAGAACTGAATTTTCCAGTTCCATCGTGCCAAAAACAGAGATTGTCGACTCTGATTTGTGAGAACGGTAGCGTCTCGGCTTAGGATAACATAAGCTGCAGCTTAGGAGAGCACCGCCCTATGTATAGATATACATTTGCTAACCGCATAGATAATAAATAAATAGCTGTCCAATTTGTTTTTAATATAAACATCAATCCAAAGTCGTAAAAAATTCTGCCCTTTGTTTCCAGATGGTTTTGATGGAAAAGTCCCGTTAGACTATGTGAAGGCCTAAATGGCCCTCAAGCTCCAACATATATTGATGATAAAGGCCGCCTCTCCACAAGTAAGCCCGTGAGCCTAAGTCAGAGCCCAATGTAGTCCAATGCAGGCTAGACACGGATTAGGCTAAGGCTATATCAGACCATGAGAAGCCTTTTCGCTAAATGAGATATGCATGTCCTACAGATGGAGAGTGGTCAGGTCCGGACTGGATCAATGAGGTTAGCCCATACTAAACCTAAATTGAGGTGCGCAGGCACGTACCGTATCAATTCTTCCTATTGAGTTCATCTTTTACTTGGTTTTAGAGAGCCCATTCCCCCTACCGATTCGATAATGAAAATCACTTTCCATGTGTATGGATCCGATCCAAAATGTCGAGATGAAGTTGATTTCTCACAGAAGGACTTAATCAAGCGTGGACCCCACCCTATGTGTTCAGTTCTCACTCACTTACTATTTCCTATTTGTTAAACTTTATTTCCCGTTGATGTGAAGTGAATGGCCAATTCAAGAGACAATAAAAAGAAACGGATCGCATCAAACAATACTAAGTTTCAAAAACCACCTCTTCATTCTAACAAACGAAAAAAAAAAAGAGAAGCTAAAAGGATACTCTCTCATGCTACTAAATCACAAAAGAAAAAAAAAAAAACATAGGGTTGTATGTGGGACGGGCCGGGCCGGGGAATGTACATGCCCGGCCCGAGTTCTAAATTAGGATCCCGACCCCGGCCCAAGCCCTGGACGGGCCAGAAGTCGGTTGCCGAAGATCGGCCCGCCTGGAATTGATGAAGCCCAAGCATAGCCTGAGTTTAACTTATATAATAACAAAAGAAAAGAAAAAAGAATTTCTTATAACGTCATAGGTTGTAGCTCAACTACTCTTGTCATATCACCCCATACGAGAGGTCATCTATTTGAGTCTCCAAGCCCTCGCCCCCACCTCCAGCACAATTATTTGTGTGTTCGGGCTGGGCTTGGCTTCGGACTCTCTCATACTGAGTCCTAGAGTGAAACATCTATTAAATGGGCCAGATAAGAGAATCGAAGCCTAGCTCAAGCGGGCTAGCCTAGGTTGGGTAAAGTAAATTTCCCACAAGGGCGATTTATCGGGATTTGATATTGGTGCATTTAATTGTTAACCATACGTGCACATCCATCATTGTGTGGAGCCGGATCATGACCCGACCCAGATTCCGACTCTCAACCACCGAGTCCAAATAAAAAAAAATATAGGCACGGCCCGTCTATTATAACCTAAACTCCATGCCCGACCAAACGCCGGCCGGCCCGGTCCACGATCTCCCTTACAAAACAAGAGAAAAAAAAAAAAAAAACTCTTCTTAAAGTAAAAATTCAAGGAGCTACTCGCTCGCCTTTTGATTTTGCCAAACCTTTACTTTCGTTCTCTCTTTCCATTTAACCATTCACTTTACTTCACCGGTAAAGTAAATTGACCAAACAAGTGATTTGGTAGTATCGCGTTCAAACATTAATTGTACATGCCCATCCATCATTGCGTGGACCAAAGCGCCGACCCGTGACCCTACCAACGTGTAAAGAGGGGTAAAATATAAGAATAGCCCATTTGCAGGATTTCCTCCACTTGGAGGGGAGGAAATCCTGCAAATTCGACATTACCGCCGTATCCATCAGCGGTATGTCTGCAAATGCCGGTTTTCCTCCTCTCACACAGGAGGAAAGCTGGCGACTGGTACTCTACCGCCCATTCCAGCAGCGGTAAAGCTGCGTGGGCGCCAATTTCGTCCCAAGCAGGCCGTTCCGTTTCCTTTAACATCAAACTAGCAACACACTTAAATTTAATATTTTCTTAAAATCTCAATATTAGATAAATAAATTTAGTAAAAGAATTTATTACTTTGGAAAATGGCTTGGGTCGCCCAAAAGTTCCTACTCATGGACAAAAAAGCAATGGAGAAACAAATAAAGAGAATATGTTCTTAATAGGGCAAAGTGTTAATGTATAACAAGAACGGAAAAAAAGAAAAAAAAAGAATATATATCTATATCTATATCTGTATCTATATCTATTTAATAACGGAGGGTGTCAGCATTACTTTGAACCCCGCCTTAATTACCGAAAGGACTCGAATCCAAAAAATCCAAGCGTAGTCCATTTTGGACTCCATAAGCATTGGCTTTTAGGTGCAGTTGCTCAATGAATCTAGGTAGGAGCCCATTCGATTATACACTCAAATACCTGCATCTGAAGCTTGTAATAATATAATATCATATAAAAATAATTGATATGAAAATGCTCTTGTGCGTCTGTCTGCGACTGAGCTTAATATGAGAGATGGAATGCGGGGCCAACCCGTTCTTTTTAACCCATCGATTTGCTTGCATTCAGTGGGTGCCCACATCCATGGTTCCCAACTTTCAGAGTTTGTTTTACATGGTAAGATTAAGGATTTGGAAAGAGCTGTAGTTGGTTGAATTTGAATGTGATGTGATGAGGTAAATCTAGTGAGGTGCAATTGCCCACGTAAAATCCAAAGCCCATGCATATTTTTCTGAAATGAGAGCTCCATGGCTGATGACGTGGCAAAATGAATTCTGTTGCTTTAATACAAATGTATATAATACTCCCTCCCTTAAAATTATATATGAATATCCGGGCCGGGCGGGGATTCCGGATCTCAACCACCGAGCGATTTTGTGAGGATTTATCAGTGAAAGGGAGAGATTAAATAACAGGTGGCCCCGTTGGACCTTTTCTTTTTCCGTCCACATGGCTTACAAGGCATACGATCGCGCACAGAGAACATCTATGCGGCCCAGTCGGAATGCTTTAGACCTTATATCATATTAGGGGGGGACTAATATCACTGCTGTAGGATATTTATATATATATATATATATATACTCTATATATTATGAAAAACAAATCCTCTCTAGCAAGAGAAATGATTTATTTTACCATTTTTCTATTTTGGGAGGCAAGTAAATAAATCCAAATCTCTCCGGATTCTCAATGTGGAGGTCTTGCATTGAAGTACCTCCCCAATCCAATCCATATTATAATAAAGTCATTTTTTGAAATTCTTTCGTTGTAATCAAGATTTTGTCGGTGTCAAGTATGTTGTCAAACCCAGATATCGGGCTCTCGGGTTTTATATGGTAGTAATTTCCCCCCCGATATAAACCCGCTCAAGAATCAAGTATTTATACAGCCAAAGATATGTTTAATTAGTTTGGGAAATTGCTTGAATATCTCTATGCGAATCAAGTTTAGGATGTGCACATCCATGAGACACTTAAAACACTTACTTCTGACATGAGTCATACTCGATTTTCATGGGTGTCATTCTCAATTTTAGACCAGTAAAACCTTGGACAATGCTTGGGCTAAAATAACAAATACAATATTAAAGAAAAGGTCGAACAATCAACCGAAATGAACAGCCAAATACATGTATAAATATATATACAGGAGAGGGGCTCTCCTAAGCTACACCTTATGTTATCCTAAGCTTAAATCGTCTGCAAAATCACCTCCATCATAAACTGCCTCAAATCATCGTCTCCAAAATCAAGATAAATCCGATCAGAACTGAATTTTCCAGTTCCATCGTGCCAAAAACAGAGATTGTCGACTCTGATTTGTGAGAACGGTAGCGTCTCGGCTTAGGATAACATAAGCTGCAGCTTAGGAGAGCACCGCCCTATGTATAGATATACATTTGCTAACCGCATAGATAATAAATAAATAGCTGTCCAATTTGTTTTTAATATAAACATCAATCCAAAGTCGTAAAAAATTCTGCCCTTTGTTTCCAGATGGTTTTGATGGAAAAGTCCCGTTAGACTATGTGAAGGCCTAAATGGCCCTCAAGCTCCAACATATATTGATGATAAAGGCCGCCTCTCCACAAGTAAGCCCGTGAGCCTAAGTCAGAGCCCAATGTAGTCCAATGCAGGCTAGACACGGATTAGGCTAAGGCTATATCAGACCATGAGAAGCCTTTTCGCTAAATGAGATATGCATGTCCTACAGATGGAGAGTGGTCAGGTCCGGACTGGATCAATGAGGTTAGCCCATACTAAACCTAAATTGAGGTGCGCAGGCACGTACCGTATCAATTCTTCCTATTGAGTTCATCTTTTACTTGGTTTTAGAGAGCCCATTCCCCCTACCGATTCGATAATGAAAATCACTTTCCATGTGTATGGATCCGATCCAAAATGTCGAGATGAAGTTGATTTCTCACAGAAGGACTTAATCAAGCGTGGACCCCACCCTATGTGTTCAGTTCTCACTCACTCACTATTTCCTATTTGTTAAACTTTATTTCCCGTTGATGTGAAGTGAATGGCCAATTCAAGAGACAATAAAAAGAAACGGATCGCATCAAACAATACTAAGTTTCAAAAACCACCTCTTCATTCTAACAAACGAAAAAAAAAAAGAGAAGCTAAAAGGATACTCTCTCATGCTACTAAATCACAAAAGAAAAAAAAAAAAACATAGGGTTGTATGTGGGACGGGCCGGGCCGGGGAATGTACATGCCCGGCCCGAGTTCTAAATTAGGATCCCGACCCCGGCCCAAGCCCTGGACGGGCCAGAAGTCGGTTGCCGAAGATCGGCCCGCCTGGAATTGATGAAGCCCAAGCATAGCCTGAGTTTAACTTATATAATAACAAAAGAAAAGAAAAAAGAATTTCTTATAACGTCATAGGTTGTAGCTCAACTACTCTTGTCATATCACCCCATACGAGAGGTCATCTATTTGAGTCTCCAAGCCCTCGCCCCCACCTCCAGCACAATTATTTGTGTGTTCGGGCTGGGCTTGGCTTCGGACTCTCTCATACTGAGTCCTAGAGTGAAACATCTATTAAATGGGCCAGATAAGAGAATCGAAGCCTAGCTCAAGCGGGCTAGCCTAGGTTGGGTAAAGTAAATTTCCCACAAGGGCGATTTATCGGGATTTGATATTGGTGCATTTAATTGTTAACCATACGTGCACATCCATCATTGTGTGGAGCCGGATCATGACCCGACCCAGATTCCGACTCTCAACCACCGAGTCCAAATAAAAAAAAATATAGGCACGGCCCGTCTATTATAACCTAAACTCCATGCCCGACCAAACGCCGGCCGGCCCGGTCCACGATCTCCCTTACAAAACAAGAGAAAAAAAAAAAAAAAAAACTCTTCTTAAAGTAAAAATTCAAGGAGCTACTCGCTCGCCTTTTGATTTTGCCAAACCTTTACTTTCGTTCTCTCTTTCCATTTAACCATTCACTTTACTTCACCGGTAAAGTAAATTGACCAAACAAGTGATTTGGTAGTATCGCGTTCAAACATTAATTGTACATGCCCATCCATCATTGCGTGGACCAAAGCGCCGACCCGTGACCCTACCAACGTGTAAAGAGGGGTAAAATATAAGAATAGCCCATTTGCAGGATTTCCTCCACTTGGAGGGGAGGAAATCCTGCAAATTCGACATTACCGCCGTATCCATCAGCGGTATGTCTGCAAATGCCGGTTTTCCTCCTCTCACACAGGAGGAAAACTGGCGACTGGTACTCTACCGCCCATTCCAGCAGCGGTAAAGCTGCGTGGGCGCCAATTTCGTCCCAAGCAGGCCGTTCCGTTTCCTTTAACATCAAACTAGCAACACACTTAAATTTAATATTTTCTTAAAATCTCAATATTAGATAAATAAATTTAGTAAAAGAATTTATTACTTTGGAAAATGGCTTGGGTCGCCCAAAAGTTCCTACTCATGGACAAAAAAGCAATGGAGAAACAAATAAAGAGAATATGTTCTTAATAGGGCAAAGTGTTAATGTATAACAAGAACGGAAAAAAAGAAAAAAAAAGAATATATATCTATATCTATATCTGTATCTATATCTATTTAATAACGGAGGGTGTCAGCATTACTTTGAACCCCGCCTTAATTACCGAAAGGACTCGAATCCAAAAAATCCAAGCGTAGTCCATTTTGGACTCCATAAGCATTGGCTTTTAGGTGCAGTTGCTCAATGAATCTAGGTAGGAGCCCATTCGATTATACACTCAAATACCTGCATCTGAAGCTTGTAATAATATAATATCATATAAAAATAATTGATATGAAAATGCTCTTGTGCGTCTGTCTGCGACTGAGCTTAATATGAGAGATGGAATGCGGGGCCAACCCGTTCTTTTTAACCCATTGATTTGCTTGCATTCAGTGGGTGCCCACATCCATGGTTCCCAACTTTCAGAGTTTGTTTTACATGGTAAGATTAAGGATTTGGAAAGAGCTGTAGTTGGTTGAATTTGAATGTGATGTGATGAGGTAAATCTAGTGAGGTGCAATTGCCCACGTAAAATCCAAAGCCCATGCATATTTTTCTGAAATGAGAGCTCCATGGCTGATGACGTGGCAAAATGAATTCTGTTGCTTTAATACAAATGTATATAATACTCCCTCCCTTAAAATTATATATGAATATCCGGGCCGGGCGGGGATTCCGGATCTCAACCACCGAGCGATTTTGTGAGGATTTATCAGTGAAAGGGAGAGATTAAATAACAGGTGGCCCCGTTGGACCTTTTCTTTTTCCGTCCACATGGCTTACAAGGCATACGATCGCGCACAGAGAACATCTATGCGGCCCAGTCGGAATGCTTTAGACCTTATATCATATTAGGGGGGGACTAATATCACTGCTGTAGGATATTTATATATATATATATATACTCTATATATTATGAAAAACAAATCCTCTCTAGCAAGAGAAATGATTTATTTTACCATTTTTCTATTTTGGGAGGCAAGTAAATAAATCCAAATCTCTCCGGATTCTCAATGTGGAGGTCTTGCATTGAAGTACCTCCCCAATCCAATCCATATTATAATAAAGTCATTTTTTGAAATTCTTTCGTTGTAATCAAGATTTTGTCGGTGTCAAGTATGTTGTCAAACCCAGATATCGGGCTCTCGGGTTTTATATGGTAGTAATTTCCCCCCCGATATAAACCCGCTCAAGAATCAAGTATTTATACAGCCAAAGATATGTTTAATTAGTTTGGGAAATTGCTTGAATATCTCTATGCGAATCAAGTTTAGGATGTGCACATCCATGAGACACTTAAAACACTTACTTCTGACATGAGTCATACTCGATTTTCATGGGTGTCATTCTCAATTTTAGACCAGTAAAACCTTGGACAATGCTTGGGCTAAAATAACAAATACAATATTAAAGAAAAGGTCGAACAATCAACCGAAATGAACAGCCAAATACATGTATAAATATATATACAGGAGAGGGGCTCTCCTAAGCTACAGCTTATGTTATCCTAAGCTTAAATCGTCTGCAAAATCACCTCCATCATAAACTGCCTCAAATCATCGTCTCCAAAATCAAGATAAATCCGATCAGAACTGAATTTTCCAGTTCCATCGTGCCAAAAACAGAGATTGTCGACTCTGATTTGTGAGAACGGTAGCGTCTCGGCTTAGGATAACATAAGCTGCAGCTTAGGAGAGCACCGCCCTATGTATAGATATACATTTGCTAACCGCATAGATAATAAATAAATAGCTGTCCAATTTGTTTTTAATATAAACATCAATCCAAAGTCGTAAAAAATTCTGCCCTTTGTTTCCAGATGGTTTTGATGGAAAAGTCCCGTTAGACTATGTGAAGGCCTAAATGGCCCTCAAGCTCCAACATATATTGATGATAAAGGCCGCCTCTCCACAAGTAAGCCCGTGAGCCTAAGTCAGAGCCCAATGTAGTCCAATGCAGGCTAGACACGGATTAGGCTAAGGCTATATCAGACCATGAGAAGCCTTTTCGCTAAATGAGATATGCATGTCCTACAGATGGAGAGTGGTCAGGTCCGGACTGGATCAATGAGGTTAGCCCATACTAAACCTAAATTGAGGTGCGCAGGCACGTACCGTATCAATTCTTCCTATTGAGTTCATCTTTTACTTGGTTTTAGAGAGCCCATTCCCCCTACCGATTCGATAATGAAAATCACTTTCCATGTGTATGGATCCGATCCAAAATGTCGAGATGAAGTTGATTTCTCACAGAAGGACTTAATCAAGCGTGGACCCCACCCTATGTGTTCAGTTCTCACTCACTCACTATTTCCTATTTGTTAAACTTTATTTCCCGTTGATGTGAAGTGAATGGCCAATTCAAGAGACAATAAAAAGAAACGGATCGCATCAAACAATACTAAGTTTCAAAAACCACCTCTTCATTCTAACAAACGAAAAAAAAAAAGAGAAGCTAAAAGGATACTCTCTCATGCTACTAAATCACAAAAGAAAAAAAAAAAAACATAGGGTTGTATGTGGGACGGGCCGGGCCGGGGAATGTACATGCCCGGCCCGAGTTCTAAATTAGGATCCCGACCCCGGCCCAAGCCCTGGACGGGCCAGAAGTCGGTTGCCGAAGATCGGCCCGCCTGGAATTGATGAAGCCCAAGCATAGCCTGAGTTTAACTTATATAATAACAAAAGAAAAGAAAAAAGAATTTCTTATAACGTCATAGGTTGTAGCTCAACTACTCTTGTCATATCACCCCATACGAGAGGTCATCTATTTGAGTCTCCAAGCCCTCGCCCCCACCTCCAGCACAATTATTTGTGTGTTCGGGCTGGGCTTGGCTTCGGACTCTCTCATACTGAGTCCTAGAGTGAAACATCTATTAAATGGGCCAGATAAGAGAATCGAAGCCTAGCTCAAGCGGGCTAGCCTAGGTTGGGTAAAGTAAATTTCCCACAAGGGCGATTTATCGGGATTTGATATTGGTGCATTTAATTGTTAACCATACGTGCACATCCATCATTGTGTGGAGCCGGATCATGACCCGACCCAGATTCCGACTCTCAACCACCGAGTCCAAATAAAAAAAAATATAGGCACGGCCCGTCTATTATAACCTAAACTCCATGCCCGACCAAACGCCGGCCGGCCCGGTCCACGATCTCCCTTACAAAACAAGAGAAAAAAAAAAAAAAAACTCTTCTTAAAGTAAAAATTCAAGGAGCTACTCGCTCGCCTTTTGATTTTGCCAAACCTTTACTTTCGTTCTCTCTTTCCATTTAACCATTCACTTTACTTCACCGGTAAAGTAAATTGACCAAACAAGTGATTTGGTAGTATCGCGTTCAAACATTAATTGTACATGCCCATCCATCATTGCGTGGACCAAAGCGCCGACCCGTGACCCTACCAACGTGTAAAGAGGGGTAAAATATAAGAATAGCCCATTTGCAGGATTTCCTCCACTTGGAGGGGAGGAAATCCTGCAAATTCGACATTACCGCCGTATCCATCAGCGGTATGTCTGCAAATGCCGGTTTTCCTCCTCTCACACAGGAGGAAAACTGGCGACTGGTACTCTACCGCCCATTCCAGCAGCGGTAAAGCTGCGTGGGCGCCAATTTCGTCCCAAGCAGGCCGTTCCGTTTCCTTTAACATCAAACTAGCAACACACTTAAATTTAATATTTTCTTAAAATCTCAATATTAGATAAATAAATTTAGTAAAAGAATTTATTACTTTGGAAAATGGCTTGGGTCGCCCAAAAGTTCCTACTCATGGACAAAAAAGCAATGGAGAAACAAATAAAGAGAATATGTTCTTAATAGGGCAAAGTGTTAATGTATAACAAGAACGGAAAAAAAGAAAAAAAAAGAATATATATCTATATCTATATCTGTATCTATATCTATTTAATAACGGAGGGTGTCAGCATTACTTTGAACCCCGCCTTAATTACCGAAAGGACTCGAATCCAAAAAATCCAAGCGTAGTCCATTTTGGACTCCATAAGCATTGGCTTTTAGGTGCAGTTGCTCAATGAATCTAGGTAGGAGCCCATTCGATTATACACTCAAATACCTGCATCTGAAGCTTGTAATAATATAATATCATATAAAAATAATTGATATGAAAATGCTCTTGTGCGTCTGTCTGCGACTGAGCTTAATATGAGAGATGGAATGCGGGGCCAACCCGTTCTTTTTAACCCATTGATTTGCTTGCATTCAGTGGGTGCCCACATCCATGGTTCCCAACTTTCAGAGTTTGTTTTACATGGTAAGATTAAGGATTTGGAAAGAGCTGTAGTTGGTTGAATTTGAATGTGATGTGATGAGGTAAATCTAGTGAGGTGCAATTGCCCACGTAAAATCCAAAGCCCATGCATATTTTTCTGAAATGAGAGCTCCATGGCTGATGACGTGGCAAAATGAATTCTGTTGCTTTAATACAAATGTATATAATACTCCCTCCCTTAAAATTATATATGAATATCCGGGCCGGGCGGGGATTCCGGATCTCAACCACCGAGCGATTTTGTGAGGATTTATCAGTGAAAGGGAGAGATTAAATAACAGGTGGCCCCGTTGGACCTTTTCTTTTTCCGTCCACATGGCTTACAAGGCATACGATCGCGCACAGAGAACATCTATGCGGCCCAGTCGGAATGCTTTAGACCTTATATCATATTAGGGGGGGACTAATATCACTGCTGTAGGATATTTATATATATATATATATACTCTATATATTATGAAAAACAAATCCTCTCTAGCAAGAGAAATGATTTATTTTACCATTTTTCTATTTTGGGAGGCAAGTAAATAAATCCAAATCTCTCCGGATTCTCAATGTGGAGGTCTTGCATTGAAGTACCTCCCCAATCCAATCCATATTATAATAAAGTCATTTTTTGAAATTCTTTCGTTGTAATCAAGATTTTGTCGGTGTCAAGTATGTTGTCAAACCCAGATATCGGGCTCTCGGGTTTTATATGGTAGTAATTTCCCCCCCGATATAAACCCGCTCAAGAATCAAGTATTTATACAGCCAAAGATATGTTTAATTAGTTTGGGAAATTGCTTGAATATCTCTATGCGAATCAAGTTTAGGATGTGCACATCCATGAGACACTTAAAACACTTACTTCTGACATGAGTCATACTCGATTTTCATGGGTGTCATTCTCAATTTTAGACCAGTAAAACCTTGGACAATGCTTGGGCTAAAATAACAAATACAATATTAAAGAAAAGGTCGAACAATCAACCGAAATGAACAGCCAAATACATGTATAAATATATATACAGGAGAGGGGCTCTCCTAAGCTACACCTTATGTTATCCTAAGCTTAAATCGTCTGCAAAATCACCTCCATCATAAACTGCCTCAAATCATCGTCTCCAAAATCAAGATAAATCCGATCAGAACTGAATTTTCCAGTTCCATCGTGCCAAAAACAGAGATTGTCGACTCTGATTTGTGAGAACGGTAGCGTCTCGGCTTAGGATAACATAAGCTGCAGCTTAGGAGAGCACCGCCCTATGTATAGATATACATTTGCTAACCGCATAGATAATAAATAAATAGCTGTCCAATTTGTTTTTAATATAAACATCAATCCAAAGTCGTAAAAAATTCTGCCCTTTGTTTCCAGATGGTTTTGATGGAAAAGTCCCGTTAGACTATGTGAAGGCCTAAATGGCCCTCAAGCTCCAACATATATTGATGATAAAGGCCGCCTCTCCACAAGTAAGCCCGTGAGCCTAAGTCAGAGCCCAATGTAGTCCAATGCAGGCTAGACACGGATTAGGCTAAGGCTATATCAGACCATGAGAAGCCTTTTCGCTAAATGAGATATGCATGTCCTACAGATGGAGAGTGGTCAGGTCCGGACTGGATCAATGAGGTTAGCCCATACTAAACCTAAATTGAGGTGCGCAGGCACGTACCGTATCAATTCTTCCTATTGAGTTCATCTTTTACTTGGTTTTAGAGAGCCCATTCCCCCTACCGATTCGATAATGAAAATCACTTTCCATGTGTATGGATCCGATCCAAAATGTCGAGATGAAGTTGATTTCTCACAGAAGGACTTAATCAAGCGTGGACCCCACCCTATGTGTTCAGTTCTCACTCACTCACTATTTCCTATTTGTTAAACTTTATTTCCCGTTGATGTGAAGTGAATGGCCAATTCAAGAGACAATAAAAAGAAACGGATCGCATCAAACAATACTAAGTTTCAAAAACCACCTCTTCATTCTAACAAACGAAAAAAAAAAAGAGAAGCTAAAAGGATACTCTCTCATGCTACTAAATCACAAAAGAAAAAAAAAAAAACATAGGGTTGTATGTGGGACGGGCCGGGCCGGGGAATGTACATGCCCGGCCCGAGTTCTAAATTAGGATCCCGACCCCGGCCCAAGCCCTGGACGGGCCAGAAGTCGGTTGCCGAAGATCGGCCCGCCTGGAATTGATGAAGCCCAAGCATAGCCTGAGTTTAACTTATATAATAACAAAAGAAAAGAAAAAAGAATTTCTTATAACGTCATAGGTTGTAGCTCAACTACTCTTGTCATATCACCCCATACGAGAGGTCATCTATTTGAGTCTCCAAGCCCTCGCCCCCACCTCCAGCACAATTATTTGTGTGTTCGGGCTGGGCTTGGCTTCGGACTCTCTCATACTGAGTCCTAGAGTGAAACATCTATTAAATGGGCCAGATAAGAGAATCGAAGCCTAGCTCAAGCGGGCTAGCCTAGGTTGGGTAAAGTAAATTTCCCACAAGGGCGATTTATCGGGATTTGATATTGGTGCATTTAATTGTTAACCATACGTGCACATCCATCATTGTGTGGAGCCGGATCATGACCCGACCCAGATTCCGACTCTCAACCACCGAGTCCAAATAAAAAAAAATATAGGCACGGCCCGTCTATTATAACCTAAACTCCATGCCCGACCAAACGCCGGCCGGCCCGGTCCACGATCTCCCTTACAAAACAAGAGAAAAAAAAAAAAAAAAACTCTTCTTAAAGTAAAAATTCAAGGAGCTACTCGCTCGCCTTTTGATTTTGCCAAACCTTTACTTTCGTTCTCTCTTTCCATTTAACCATTCACTTTACTTCACCGGTAAAGTAAATTGACCAAACAAGTGATTTGGTAGTATCGCGTTCAAACATTAATTGTACATGCCCATCCATCATTGCGTGGACCAAAGCGCCGACCCGTGACCCTACCAACGTGTAAAGAGGGGTAAAATATAAGAATAGCCCATTTGCAGGATTTCCTCCACTTGGAGGGGAGGAAATCCTGCAAATTCGACATTACCGCCGTATCCATCAGCGGTATGTCTGCAAATGCCGGTTTTCCTCCTCTCACACAGGAGGAAAACTGGCGACTGGTACTCTACCGCCCATTCCAGCAGCGGTAAAGCTGCGTGGGCGCCAATTTCGTCCCAAGCAGGCCGTTCCGTTTCCTTTAACATCAAACTAGCAACACACTTAAATTTAATATTTTCTTAAAATCTCAATATTAGATAAATAAATTTAGTAAAAGAATTTATTACTTTGGAAAATGGCTTGGGTCGCCCAAAAGTTCCTACTCATGGACAAAAAAGCAATGGAGAAACAAATAAAGAGAATATGTTCTTAATAGGGCAAAGTGTTAATGTATAACAAGAACGGAAAAAAAGAAAAAAAAAGAATATATATCTATATCTATATCTGTATCTATATCTATTTAATAACGGAGGGTGTCAGCATTACTTTGAACCCCGCCTTAATTACCGAAAGGACTCGAATCCAAAAAATCCAAGCGTAGTCCATTTTGGACTCCATAAGCATTGGCTTTTAGGTGCAGTTGCTCAATGAATCTAGGTAGGAGCCCATTCGATTATACACTCAAATACCTGCATCTGAAGCTTGTAATAATATAATATCATATAAAAATAATTGATATGAAAATGCTCTTGTGCGTCTGTCTGCGACTGAGCTTAATATGAGAGATGGAATGCGGGGCCAACCCGTTCTTTTTAACCCATTGATTTGCTTGCATTCAGTGGGTGCCCACATCCATGGTTCCCAACTTTCAGAGTTTGTTTTACATGGTAAGATTAAGGATTTGGAAAGAGCTGTAGTTGGTTGAATTTGAATGTGATGTGATGAGGTAAATCTAGTGAGGTGCAATTGCCCACGTAAAATCCAAAGCCCATGCATATTTTTCTGAAATGAGAGCTCCATGGCTGATGACGTGGCAAAATGAATTCTGTTGCTTTAATACAAATGTATATAATACTCCCTCCCTTAAAATTATATATGAATATCCGGGCCGGGCGGGGATTCCGGATCTCAACCACCGAGCGATTTTGTGAGGATTTATCAGTGAAAGGGAGAGATTAAATAACAGGTGGCCCCGTTGGACCTTTTCTTTTTCCGTCCACATGGCTTACAAGGCATACGATCGCGCACAGAGAACATCTATGCGGCCCAGTCGGAATGCTTTAGACCTTATATCATATTAGGGGGGGACTAATATCACTGCTGTAGGATATTTATATATATATATATATACTCTATATATTATGAAAAACAAATCCTCTCTAGCAAGAGAAATGATTTATTTTACCATTTTTCTATTTTGGGAGGCAAGTAAATAAATCCAAATCTCTCCGGATTCTCAATGTGGAGGTCTTGCATTGAAGTACCTCCCCAATCCAATCCATATTATAATAAAGTCATTTTTTGAAATTCTTTCGTTGTAATCAAGATTTTGTCGGTGTCAAGTATGTTGTCAAACCCAGATATCGGGCTCTCGGGTTTTATATGGTAGTAATTTCCCCCCCGATATAAACCCGCTCAAGAATCAAGTATTTATACAGCCAAAGATATGTTTAATTAGTTTGGGAAATTGCTTGAATATCTCTATGCGAATCAAGTTTAGGATGTGCACATCCATGAGACACTTAAAACACTTACTTCTGACATGAGTCATACTCGATTTTCATGGGTGTCATTCTCAATTTTAGACCAGTAAAACCTTGGACAATGCATGGGCTAAAATAACAAATACAATATTAAAGAAAAGGTCGAACAATCAACCGAAATGAACAGCCAAATACATGTATAAATATATATACAGGAGAGGGGCTCTCCTAAGCTACAGCTTATGTTATCCTAAGCTTAAATCGTCTGCAAAATCACCTCCATCATAAACTGCCTCAAATCATCGTCTCCAAAATCAAGATAAATCCGATCAGAACTGAATTTTCCAGTTCCATCGTGCCAAAAACAGAGATTGTCGACTCTGATTTGTGAGAACGGTAGCGTCTCGGCTTAGGATAACATAAGCTGCAGCTTAGGAGAGCACCGCCCTATGTATAGATATACATTTGCTAACCGCATAGATAATAAATAAATAGCTGTCCAATTTGTTTTTAATATAAACATCAATCCAAAGTCGTAAAAAATTCTGCCCTTTGTTTCCAGATGGTTTTGATGGAAAAGTCCCGTTAGACTATGTGAAGGCCTAAATGGCCCTCAAGCTCCAACATATATTGATGATAAAGGCCGCCTCTCCACAAGTAAGCCCGTGAGCCTAAGTCAGAGCCCAATGTAGTCCAATGCAGGCTAGACACGGATTAGGCTAAGGCTATATCAGACCATGAGAAGCCTTTTCGCTAAATGAGATATGCATGTCCTACAGATGGAGAGTGGTCAGGTCCGGACTGGATCAATGAGGTTAGCCCATACTAAACCTAAATTGAGGTGCGCAGGCACGTACCGTATCAATTCTTCCTATTGAGTTCATCTTTTACTTGGTTTTAGAGAGCCCATTCCCCCTACCGATTCGATAATGAAAATCACTTTCCATGTGTATGGATCCGATCCAAAATGTCGAGATGAAGTTGATTTCTCACAGAAGGACTTAATCAAGCGTGGACCCCACCCTATGTGTTCAGTTCTCACTCACTCACTATTTCCTATTTGTTAAACTTTATTTCCCGTTGATGTGAAGTGAATGGCCAATTCAAGAGACAATAAAAAGAAACGGATCGCATCAAACAATACTAAGTTTCAAAAACCACCTCTTCATTCTAACAAACGAAAAGAAAAAAGAGAAGCTAAAAGGATACTCTCTCATGCTACTAAATCACAAAAGAAAAAAAAAAAACATAGGGTTGTATGTGGGACGGGCCGGGCCGGGGAATGTACATGCCCGGCCCGAGTTCTAAATTAGGATCCCGACCCCGGCCCAAGCCCTGGACGGGCCAGAAGTCGGTTGCCGAAGATCGGCCCGCCTGGAATTGATGAAGCCCAAGCATAGCCTGAGTTTAACTTATATAATAACAAAAGAAAAGAAAAAAGAATTTCTTATAACGTCATAGGTTGTAGCTCAACTACTCTTGTCATATCACCCCATACGAGAGGTCATCTATTTGAGTCTCCAAGCCCTCGCCCCCACCTCCAGCACAATTATTTGTGTGTTCGGGCTGGGCTTGGCTTCGGACTCTCTCATACTGAGTCCTAGAGTGAAACATCTATTAAATGGGCCAGATAAGAGAATCGAAGCCTAGCTCAAGCGGGCTAGCCTAGGTTGGGTAAAGTAAATTTCCCACAAGGGCGATTTATCGGGATTTGATATTGGTGCATTTAATTGTTAACCATACGTGCACATCCATCATTGTGTGGAGCCGGATCATGACCCGACCCAGATTCCGACTCTCAACCACCGAGTCCAAATAAAAAAAAATATAGGCACGGCCCGTCTATTATAACCTAAACTCCATGCCCGACCAAACGCCGGCCGGCCCGGTCCACGATCTCCCTTACAAAACAAGAGAAAAAAAAAAAAAAAACTCTTCTTAAAGTAAAAATTCAAGGAGCTACTCGCTCGCCTTTTGATTTTGCCAAACCTTTACTTTCGTTCTCTCTTTCCATTTAACCATTCACTTTACTTCACCGGTAAAGTAAATTGACCAAACAAGTGATTTGGTAGTATCGCGTTCAAACATTAATTGTACATGCCCATCCATCATTGCGTGGACCAAAGCGCCGACCCGTGACCCTACCAACGTGTAAAGAGGGGTAAAATATAAGAATAGCCCATTTGCAGGATTTCCTCCACTTGGAGGGGAGGAAATCCTGCAAATTCGACATTACCGCCGTATCCATCAGCGGTATGTCTGCAAATGCCGGTTTTCCTCCTCTCACACAGGAGGAAACCTGGCGACTGGTACTCTACCGCCCATTCCAGCAGCGGTAAAGCTGCGTGGGCGCCAATTTCGTCCCAAGCAGGCCGTTCCGTTTCCTTTAACATCAAACTAGCAACACACTTAAATTTAATATTTTCTTAAAATCTCAATATTAGATAAATAAATTTAGTAAAAGAATTTATTACTTTGGAAAATGGCTTGGGTCGCCCAAAAGTTCCTACTCATGGACAAAAAAGCAATGGAGAAACAAATAAAGAGAATATGTTCTTAATAGGGCAAAGTGTTAATGTATAACAAGAACGGAAAAAAAGAAAAAAAAAGAATATATATCTATATCTATATCTGTATCTATATCTATTTAATAACGGAGGGTGTCAGCATTACTTTGAACCCCGCCTTAATTACCGAAAGGACTCGAATCCAAAAAATCCAAGCGTAGTCCATTTTGGACTCCATAAGCATTGGCTTTTAGGTGCAGTTGCTCAATGAATCTAGGTAGGAGCCCATTCGATTATACACTCAAATACCTGCATCTGAAGCTTGTAATAATATAATATCATATAAAAATAATTGATATGAAAATGCTCTTGTGCGTCTGTCTGCGACTGAGCTTAATATGAGAGATGGAATGCGGGGCCAACCCGTTCTTTTTAACCCATTGATTTGCTTGCATTCAGTGGGTGCCCACATCCATGGTTCCCAACTTTCAGAGTTTGTTTTACATGGTAAGATTAAGGATTTGGAAAGAGCTGTAGTTGGTTGAATTTGAATGTGATGTGATGAGGTAAATCTAGTGAGGTGCAATTGCCCACGTAAAATCCAAAGCCCATGCATATTTTTCTGAAATGAGAGCTCCATGGCTGATGACGTGGCAAAATGAATTCTGTTGCTTTAATACAAATGTATATAATACTCCCTCCCTTAAAATTATATATGAATATCCGGGCCGGGCGGGGATTCCGGATCTCAACCACCGAGCGATTTTGTGAGGATTTATCAGTGAAAGGGAGAGATTAAATAACAGGTGGCCCCGTTGGACCTTTTCTTTTTCCGTCCACATGGCTTACAAGGCATACGATCGCGCACAGAGAACATCTATGCGGCCCAGTCGGAATGCTTTAGACCTTATATCATATTAGGGGGGGACTAATATCACTGCTGTAGGATATTTATATATATATATATATATACTCTATATATTATGAAAAACAAATCCTCTCTAGCAAGAGAAATGATTTATTTTACCATTTTTCTATTTTGGGAGGCAAGTAAATAAATCCAAATCTCTCCGGATTCTCAATGTGGAGGTCTTGCATTGAAGTACCTCCCCAATCCAATCCATATTATAATAAAGTCATTTTTTGAAATTCTTTCGTTGTAATCAAGATTTTGTCGGTGTCAAGTATGTTGTCAAACCCAGATATCGGGCTCTCGGGTTTTATATGGTAGTAATTTCCCCCCCGATATAAACCCGCTCAAGAATCAAGTATTTATACAGCCAAAGATATGTTTAATTAGTTTGGGAAATTGCTTGAATATCTCTATGCGAATCAAGTTTAGGATGTGCACATCCATGAGACACTTAAAACACTTACTTCTGACATGAGTCATACTCGATTTTCATGGGTGTCATTCTCAATTTTAGACCAGTAAAACCTTGGACAATGCTTGGGCTAAAATAACAAATACAATATTAAAGAAAAGGTCGAACAATCAACCGAAATGAACAGCCAAATACATGTATAAATATATATACAGGAGAGGGGCTCTCCTAAGCTACAGCTTATGTTATCCTAAGCTTAAATCGTCTGCAAAATCACCTCCATCATAAACTGCCTCAAATCATCGTCTCCAAAATCAAGATAAATCCGATCAGAACTGAATTTTCCAGTTCCATCGTGCCAAAAACAGAGATTGTCGACTCTGATTTGTGAGAACGGTAGCGTCTCGGCTTAGGATAACATAAGCTGCAGCTTAGGAGAGCACCGCCCTATGTATAGATATACATTTGCTAACCGCATAGATAATAAATAAATAGCTGTCCAATTTGTTTTTAATATAAACATCAATCCAAAGTCGTAAAAAATTCTGCCCTTTGTTTCCAGATGGTTTTGATGGAAAAGTCCCGTTAGACTATGTGAAGGCCTAAATGGCCCTCAAGCTCCAACATATATTGATGATAAAGGCCGCCTCTCCACAAGTAAGCCCGTGAGCCTAAGTCAGAGCCCAATGTAGTCCAATGCAGGCTAGACACGGATTAGGCTAAGGCTATATCAGACCATGAGAAGCCTTTTCGCTAAATGAGATATGCATGTCCTACAGATGGAGAGTGGTCAGGTCCGGACTGGATCAATGAGGTTAGCCCATACTAAACCTAAATTGAGGTGCGCAGGCACGTACCGTATCAATTCTTCCTATTGAGTTCATCTTTTACTTGGTTTTAGAGAGCCCATTCCCCCTACCGATTCGATAATGAAAATCACTTTCCATGTGTATGGATCCGATCCAAAATGTCGAGATGAAGTTGATTTCTCACAGAAGGACTTAATCAAGCGTGGACCCCACCCTATGTGTTCAGTTCTCACTCACTCACTATTTCCTATTTGTTAAACTTTATTTCCCGTTGATGTGAAGTGAATGGCCAATTCAAGAGACAATAAAAAGAAACGGATCGCATCAAACAATACTAAGTTTCAAAAACCACCTCTTCATTCTAACAAACGAAAAAAAAAAAGAGAAGCTAAAAGGATACTCTCTCATGCTACTAAATCACAAAAGAAAAAAAAAAAAACATAGGGTTGTATGTGGGACGGGCCGGGCCGGGGAATGTACATGCCCGGCCCGAGTTCTAAATTAGGATCCCGACCCCGGCCCAAGCCCTGGACGGGCCAGAAGTCGGTTGCCGAAGATCGGCCCGCCTGGAATTGATGAAGCCCAAGCATAGCCTGAGTTTAACTTATATAATAACAAAAGAAAAGAAAAAAGAATTTCTTATAACGTCATAGGTTGTAGCTCAACTACTCTTGTCATATCACCCCATACGAGAGGTCATCTATTTGAGTCTCCAAGCCCTCGCCCCCACCTCCAGCACAATTATTTGTGTGTTCGGGCTGGGCTTGGCTTCGGACTCTCTCATACTGAGTCCTAGAGTGAAACATCTATTAAATGGGCCAGATAAGAGAATCGAAGCCTAGCTCAAGCGGGCTAGCCTAGGTTGGGTAAAGTAAATTTCCCACAAGGGCGATTTATCGGGATTTGATATTGGTGCATTTAATTGTTAACCATACGTGCACATCCATCATTGTGTGGAGCCGGATCATGACCCGACCCAGATTCCGACTCTCAACCACCGAGTCCAAATAAAAAAAAATATAGGCACGGCCCGTCTATTATAACCTAAACTCCATGCCCGACCAAACGCCGGCCGGCCCGGTCCACGATCTCCCTTACAAAACAAGAGAAAAAAAAAAAAAAAAAACTCTTCTTAAAGTAAAAATTCAAGGAGCTACTCGCTCGCCTTTTGATTTTGCCAAACCTTTACTTTCGTTCTCTCTTTCCATTTAACCATTCACTTTACTTCACCGGTAAAGTAAATTGACCAAACAAGTGATTTGGTAGTATCGCGTTCAAACATTAATTGTACATGCCCATCCATCATTGCGTGGACCAAAGCGCCGACCCGTGACCCTACCAACGTGTAAAGAGGGGTAAAATATAAGAATAGCCCATTTGCAGGATTTCCTCCACTTGGAGGGGAGGAAATCCTGCAAATTCGACATTACCGCCGTATCCATCAGCGGTATGTCTGCAAATGCCGGTTTTCCTCCTCTCACACAGGAGGAAAGCTGGCGACTGGTACTCTACCGCCCATTCCAGCAGCGGTAAAGCTGCGTGGGCGCCAATTTCGTCCCAAGCAGGCCGTTCCGTTTCCTTTAACATCAAACTAGCAACACACTTAAATTTAATATTTTCTTAAAATCTCAATATTAGATAAATAAATTTAGTAAAAGAATTTATTACTTTGGAAAATGGCTTGGGTCGCCCAAAAGTTCCTACTCATGGACAAAAAAGCAATGGAGAAACAAATAAAGAGAATATGTTCTTAATAGGGCAAAGTGTTAATGTATAACAAGAACGGAAAAAAAGAAAAAAAAAGAATATATATCTATATCTATATCTGTATCTATATCTATTTAATAACGGAGGGTGTCAGCATTACTTTGAACCCCGCCTTAATTACCGAAAGGACTCGAATCCAAAAAATCCAAGCGTAGTCCATTTTGGACTCCATAAGCATTGGCTTTTAGGTGCAGTTGCTCAATGAATCTAGGTAGGAGCCCATTCGATTATACACTCAAATACCTGCATCTGAAGCTTGTAATAATATAATATCATATAAAAATAATTGATATGAAAATGCTCTTGTGCGTCTGTCTGCGACTGAGCTTAATATGAGAGATGGAATGCGGGGCCAACCCGTTCTTTTTAACCCATTGATTTGCTTGCATTCAGTGGGTGCCCACATCCATGGTTCCCAACTTTCAGAGTTTGTTTTACATGGTAAGATTAAGGATTTGGAAAGAGCTGTAGTTGGTTGAATTTGAATGTGATGTGATGAGGTAAATCTAGTGAGGTGCAATTGCCCACGTAAAATCCAAAGCCCATGCATATTTTTCTGAAATGAGAGCTCCATGGCTGATGACGTGGCAAAATGAATTCTGTTGCTTTAATACAAATGTATATAATACTCCCTCCCTTAAAATTATATATGAATATCCGGGCCGGGCGGGGATTCCGGATCTCAACCACCGAGCGATTTTGTGAGGATTTATCAGTGAAAGGGAGAGATTAAATAACAGGTGGCCCCGTTGGACCTTTTCTTTTTCCGTCCACATGGCTTACAAGGCATACGATCGCGCACAGAGAATATCTATGCGGCCCAGTCGGAATGCTTTAGACCTTATATCATATTAGGGGGGGACTAATATCACTGCTGTAGGATATTTATATATATATATATATATATACTCTATATATTATGAAAAACAAATCCTCTCTAGCAAGAGAAATGATTTATTTTACCATTTTTCTATTTTGGGAGGCAAGTAAATAAATCCAAATCTCTCCGGATTCTCAATGTGGAGGTCTTGCATTGAAGTACCTCCCCAATCCAATCCATATTATAATAAAGTCATTTTTTGAAATTCTTTCGTTGTAATCAAGATTTTGTCGGTGTCAAGTATGTTGTCAAACCCAGATATCGGGCTCTCGGGTTTTATATGGTAGTAATTTCCCCCCCGATATAAACCCGCTCAAGAATCAAGTATTTATACAGCCAAAGATATGTTTAATTAGTTTGGGAAATTGCTTGAATATCTCTATGCGAATCAAGTTTAGGATGTGCACATCCATGAGACACTTAAAACACTTACTTCTGACATGAGTCATACTCGATTTTCATGGGTGTCATTCTCAATTTTAGACCAGTAAAACCTTGGACAATGCATGGGCTAAAATAACAAATACAATATTAAAGAAAAGGTCGAACAATCAACCGAAATGAACAGCCAAATACATGTATAAATATATATACAGGAGAGGGGCTCTCCTAAGCTACAGCTTATGTTATCCTAAGCTTAAATCGTCTGCAAAATCACCTCCATCATAAACTGCCTCAAATCATCGTCTCCAAAATCAAGATAAATCCGATCAGAACTGAATTTTCCAGTTCCATCGTGCCAAAAACAGAGATTGTCGACTCTGATTTGTGAGAACGGTAGCGTCTCGGCTTAGGATAACATAAGCTGCAGCTTAGGAGAGCACCGCCCTATGTATAGATATACATTTGCTAACCGCATAGATAATAAATAAATAGCTGTCCAATTTGTTTTTAATATAAACATCAATCCAAAGTCGTAAAAAATTCTGCCCTTTGTTTCCAGATGGTTTTGATGGAAAAGTCCCGTTAGACTATGTGAAGGCCTAAATGGCCCTCAAGCTCCAACATATATTGATGATAAAGGCCGCCTCTCCACAAGTAAGCCCGTGAGCCTAAGTCAGAGCCCAATGTAGTCCAATGCAGGCTAGACACGGATTAGGCTAAGGCTATATCAGACCATGAGAAGCCTTTTCGCTAAATGAGATATGCATGTCCTACAGATGGAGAGTGGTCAGGTCCGGACTGGATCAATGAGGTTAGCCCATACTAAACCTAAATTGAGGTGCGCAGGCACGTACCGTATCAATTCTTCCTATTGAGTTCATCTTTTACTTGGTTTTAGAGAGCCCATTCCCCCTACCGATTCGATAATGAAAATCACTTTCCATGTGTATGGATCCGATCCAAAATGTCGAGATGAAGTTGATTTCTCACAGAAGGACTTAATCAAGCGTGGACCCCACCCTATGTGTTCAGTTCTCACTCACTCACTATTTCCTATTTGTTAAACTTTATTTCCCGTTGATGTGAAGTGAATGGCCAATTCAAGAGACAATAAAAAGAAACGGATCGCATCAAACAATACTAAGTTTCAAAAACCACCTCTTCATTCTAACAAACGAAAAAAAAAAAGAGAAGCTAAAAGGATACTCTCTCATGCTACTAAATCACAAAAGAAAAAAAAAAAAACATAGGGTTGTATGTGGGACGGGCCGGGCCGGGGAATGTACATGCCCGGCCCGAGTTCTAAATTAGGATCCCGACCCCGGCCCAAGCCCTGGACGGGCCAGAAGTCGGTTGCCGAAGATCGGCCCGCCTGGAATTGATGAAGCCCAAGCATAGCCTGAGTTTAACTTATATAATAACAAAAGAAAAGAAAAAAGAATTTCTTATAACGTCATAGGTTGTAGCTCAACTACTCTTGTCATATCACCCCATACGAGAGGTCATCTATTTGAGTCTCCAAGCCCTCGCCCCCACCTCCAGCACAATTATTTGTGTGTTCGGGCTGGGCTTGGCTTCGGACTCTCTCATACTGAGTCCTAGAGTGAAACATCTATTAAATGGGCCAGATAAGAGAATCGAAGCCTAGCTCAAGCGGGCTAGCCTAGGTTGGGTAAAGTAAATTTCCCACAAGGGCGATTTATCGGGATTTGATATTGGTGCATTTAATTGTTAACCATACGTGCACATCCATCATTGTGTGGAGCCGGATCATGACCCGACCCAGATTCCGACTCTCAACCACCGAGTCCAAATAAAAAAAAATATAGGCACGGCCCGTCTATTATAACCTAAACTCCATGCCCGACCAAACGCCGGCCGGCCCGGTCCACGATCTCCCTTACAAAACAAGAGAAAAAAAAAAAAAAAAAACTCTTCTTAAAGTAAAAATTCAAGGAGCTACTCGCTCGCCTTTTGATTTTGCCAAACCTTTACTTTCGTTCTCTCTTTCCATTTAACCATTCACTTTACTTCACCGGTAAAGTAAATTGACCAAACAAGTGATTTGGTAGTATCGCGTTCAAACATTAATTGTACATGCCCATCCATCATTGCGTGGACCAAAGCACCGACCCGTGACCCTACCAACGTGTAAAGAGGGGTAAAATATAAGAATAGCCCATTTGCAGGATTTCCTCCACTTGGAGGGGAGGAAATCCTGCAAATTCGACATTACCGCCGTATCCATCAGCGGTATGTCTGCAAATGCCGGTTTTCCTCCTCTCACACAGGAGGAAAGCTGGCGACTGGTACTCTACCGCCCATTCCAGCAGCGGTAAAGCTGCGTGGGCGCCAATTTCGTCCCAAGCAGGCCGTTCCGTTTCCTTTAACATCAAACTAGCAACACACTTAAATTTAATATTTTCTTAAAATCTCAATATTAGATAAATAAATTTAGTAAAAGAATTTATTACTTTGGAAAATGGCTTGGGTCGCCCAAAAGTTCCTACTCATGGACAAAAAAGCAATGGAGAAACAAATAAAGAGAATATGTTCTTAATAGGGCAAAGTGTTAATGTATAACAAGAACGGAAAAAAAGAAAAAAAAAGAATATATATCTATATCTATATCTGTATCTATATCTATTTAATAACGGAGGGTGTCAGCATTACTTTGAACCCCGCCTTAATTACCGAAAGGACTCGAATCCAAAAAATCCAAGCGTAGTCCATTTTGGACTCCATAAGCATTGGCTTTTAGGTGCAGTTGCTCAATGAATCTAGGTAGGAGCCCATTCGATTATACACTCAAATACATGCATCTGAAGCTTGTAATAATATAATATCATATAAAAATAATTGATATGAAAATGCTCTTGTGCGTCTGTCTGCGACTGAGCTTAATATGAGAGATGGAATGCGGGGCCAACCCGTTCTTTTTAACCCATTGATTTGCTTGCATTCAGTGGGTGCCCACATCCATGGTTCCCAACTTTCAGAGTTTGTTTTACATGGTAAGATTAAGGATTTGGAAAGAGCTGTAGTTGGTTGAATTTGAATGTGATGTGATGAGGTAAATCTAGTGAGGTGCAATTGCCCACGTAAAATCCAAAGCCCATGCATATTTTTCTGAAATGAGAGCTCCATGGCTGATGACGTGGCAAAATGAATTCTGTTGCTTTAATACAAATGTATATAATACTCCCTCCCTTAAAATTATATATGAATATCCGGGCCGGGCGGGGATTCCGGATCTCAACCACCGAGCGATTTTGTGAGGATTTATCAGTGAAAGGGAGAGATTAAATAACAGGTGGCCCCGTTGGACCTTTTCTTTTTCCGTCCACATGGCTTACAAGGCATACGATCGCGCACAGAGAATATCTATGCGGCCCAGTCGGAATGCTTTAGACCTTATATCATATTAGGGGGGGACTAATATCACTGCTGTAGGATATTTATATATATATATATATATACTCTATATATTATGAAAAACAAATCCTCTCTAGCAAGAGAAATGATTTATTTTACCATTTTTCTATTTTGGGAGGCAAGTAAATAAATCCAAATCTCTCCGGATTCTCAATGTGGAGGTCTTGCATTGAAGTACCTCCCCAATCCAATCCATATTATAATAAAGTCATTTTTTGAAATTCTTTCGTTGTAATCAAGATTTTGTCGGTGTCAAGTATGTTGTCAAACCCAGATATCGGGCTCTCGGGTTTTATATGGTAGTAATTTCCCCCCCGATATAAACCCGCTCAAGAATCAAGTATTTATACAGCCAAAGATATGTTTAATTAGTTTGGGAAATTGCTTGAATATCTCTATGCGAATCAAGTTTAGGATGTGCACATCCATGAGACACTTAAAACACTTACTTCTGACATGAGTCATACTCGATTTTCATGGGTGTCATTCTCAATTTTAGACCAGTAAAACCTTGGACAATGCATGGGCTAAAATAACAAATACAATATTAAAGAAAAGGTCGAACAATCAACCGAAATGAACAGCCAAATACATGTATAAATATATATACAGGAGAGGGGCTCTCCTAAGCTACAGCTTATGTTATCCTAAGCTTAAATCGTCTGCAAAATCACCTCCATCATAAACTGCCTCAAATCATCGTCTCCAAAATCAAGATAAATCCGATCAGAACTGAATTTTCCAGTTCCATCGTGCCAAAAACAGAGATTGTCGACTCTGATTTGTGAGAACGGTAGCGTCTCGGCTTAGGATAACATAAGCTGCAGCTTAGGAGAGCACCGCCCTATGTATAGATATACATTTGCTAACCGCATAGATAATAAATAAATAGCTGTCCAATTTGTTTTTAATATAAACATCAATCCAAAGTCGTAAAAAATTCTGCCCTTTGTTTCCAGATGGTTTTGATGGAAAAGTCCCGTTAGACTATGTGAAGGCCTAAATGGCCCTCAAGCTCCAACATATATTGATGATAAAGGCCGCCTCTCCACAAGTAAGCCCGTGAGCCTAAGTCAGAGCCCAATGTAGTCCAATGCAGGCTAGACACGGATTAGGCTAAGGCTATATCAGACCATGAGAAGCCTTTTCGCTAAATGAGATATGCATGTCCTACAGATGGAGAGTGGTCAGGTCCGGACTGGATCAATGAGGTTAGCCCATACTAAACCTAAATTGAAGTGCGCAGGCACGTACCGTATCAATTCTTCCTATTGAGTTCATCTTTTACTTGGTTTTAGAGAGCCCATTCCCCCTACCGATTCGATAATGAAAATCACTTTCCATGTGTATGGATCCGATCCAAAATGTCGAGATGAAGTTGATTTCTCACAGAAGGACTTAATCAAGCGTGGACCCCACCCTATGTGTTCAGTTCTCACTCACTCACTATTTCCTATTTGTTAAACTTTATTTCCCGTTGATGTGAAGTGAATGGCCAATTCAAGAGACAATAAAAAGAAACGGATCGCATCAAACAATACTAAGTTTCAAAAACCACCTCTTCATTCTAACAAACGAAAAAAAAAAAGAGAAGCTAAAAGGATACTCTCTCATGCTACTAAATCACAAAAGAAAAAAAAAAACATAGGGTTGTATGTGGGACGGGCCGGGCCGGGGAATGTACATGCCCGGCCCGAGTTCTAAATTAGGATCCCGACCCCGGCCCAAGCCCTGGACGGGCCAGAAGTCGGTTGCCGAAGATCGGCCCGCCTGGAATTGATGAAGCCCAAGCATAGCCTGAGTTTAACTTATATAATAACAAAAGAAAAGAAAAAAGAATTTCTTATAACGTCATAGGTTGTAGCTCAACTACTCTTGTCATATCACCCCATACGAGAGGTCATCTATTTGAGTCTCCAAGCCCTCGCCCCCACCTCCAGCACAATTATTTGTGTGTTCGGGCTGGGCTTGGCTTCGGACTCTCTCATACTGAGTCCTAGAGTGAAACATCTATTAAATGGGCCAGATAAGAGAATCGAAGCCTAGCTCAAGCGGGCTAGCCTAGGTTGGGTAAAGTAAATTTCCCACAAGGGCGATTTATCGGGATTTGATATTGGTGCATTTAATTGTTAACCATACGTGCACATCCATCATTGTGTGGAGCCGGATCATGACCCGACCCAGATTCCGACTCTCAACCACCGAGTCCAAATAAAAAAAAATATAGGCACGGCCCGTCTATTATAACCTAAACTCCATGCCCGACCAAACGCCGGCCGGCCCGGTCCACGATCTCCCTTACAAAACAAGAGAAAAAAAAAAAAAAACTCTTCTTAAAGTAAAAATTCAAGGAGCTACTCGCTCGCCTTTTGATTTTGCCAAACCTTTACTTTCGTTCTCTCTTTCCATTTAACCATTCACTTTACTTCACCGGTAAAGTAAATTGACCAAACAAGTGATTTGGTAGTATCGCGTTCAAACATTAATTGTACATGCCCATCCATCATTGCGTGGACCAAAGCGCCGACCCGTGACCCTACCAACGTGTAAAGAGGGGTAAAATATAAGAATAGCCCATTTGCAGGATTTCCTCCACTTGGAGGGGAGGAAATCCTGCAAATTCGACATTACCGCCGTATCCATCAGCGGTATGTCTGCAAATGCCGGTTTTCCTCCTCTCACACAGGAGGAAAGCTGGCGACTGGTACTCTACCGCCCATTCCAGCAGCGGTAAAGCTGCGTGGGCGCCAATTTCGTCCCAAGCAGGCCGTTCCGTTTCCTTTAACATCAAACTAGCAACACACTTAAATTTAATATTTTCTTAAAATCTCAATATTAGATAAATAAATTTAGTAAAAGAATTTATTACTTTGGAAAATGGCTTGGGTCGCCCAAAAGTTCCTACTCATGGACAAAAAAGCAATGGAGAAACAAATAAAGAGAATATGTTCTTAATAGGGCAAAGTGTTAATGTATAACAAGAACGGAAAAAAAGAAAAAAAAAGAATATATATCTATATCTATATCTGTATCTATATCTATTTAATAACGGAGGGTGTCAGCATTACTTTGAACCCCGCCTTAATTACCGAAAGGACTCGAATCCAAAAAATCCAAGCGTAGTCCATTTTGGACTCCATAAGCATTGGCTTTTAGGTGCAGTTGCTCAATGAATCTAGGTAGGAGCCCATTCGATTATACACTCAAATACCTGCATCTGAAGCTTGTAATAATATAATATCATATAAAAATAATTGATATGAAAATGCTCTTGTGCGTCTGTCTGCGACTGAGCTTAATATGAGAGATGGAATGCGGGGCCAACCCGTTCTTTTTAACCCATTGATTTGCTTGCATTCAGTGGGTGCCCACATCCATGGTTCCCAACTTTCAGAGTTTGTTTTACATGGTAAGATTAAGGATTTGGAAAGAGCTGTAGTTGGTTGAATTTGAATGTGATGTGATGAGGTAAATCTAGTGAGGTGCAATTGCCCACGTAAAATCCAAAGCCCATGCATATTTTTCTGAAATGAGAGCTCCATGGCTGATGACGTGGCAAAATGAATTCTGTTGCTTTAATACAAATGTATATAATACTCCCTCCCTTAAAATTATATATGAATATCCGGGCCGGGCGGGGATTCCGGATCTCAACCACCGAGCGATTTTGTGAGGATTTATCAGTGAAAGGGAGAGATTAAATAACAGGTGGCCCCGTTGGACCTTTTCTTTTTCCGTCCACATGGCTTACAAGGCATACGATCGCGCACAGAGAATATCTATGCGGCCCAGTCGGAATGCTTTAGACCTTATATCATATTAGGGGGGGACTAATATCACTGCTGTAGGATATTTATATATATATATATATATACTCTATATATTATGAAAAACAAATCCTCTCTAGCAAGAGAAATGATTTATTTTACCATTTTTCTATTTTGGGAGGCAAGTAAATAAATCCAAATCTCTCCGGATTCTCAATGTGGAGGTCTTGCATTGAAGTACCTCCCCAATCCAATCCATATTATAATAAAGTCATTTTTTGAAATTCTTTCGTTGTAATCAAGATTTTGTCGGTGTCAAGTATGTTGTCAAACCCAGATATCGGGCTCTCGGGTTTTATATGGTAGTAATTTCCCCCCCGATATAAACCCGCTCAAGAATCAAGTATTTATACAGCCAAAGATATGTTTAATTAGTTTGGGAAATTGCTTGAATATCTCTATGCGAATCAAGTTTAGGATGTGCACATCCATGAGACACTTAAAACACTTACTTCTGACATGAGTCATACTCGATTTTCATGGGTGTCATTCTCAATTTTAGACCAGTAAAACCTTGGACAATGCATGGGCTAAAATAACAAATACAATATTAAAGAAAAGGTCGAACAATCAACCGAAATGAACAGCCAAATACATGTATAAATATATATACAGGAGAGGGGCTCTCCTAAGCTACAGCTTATGTTATCCTAAGCTTAAATCGTCTGCAAAATCACCTCCATCATAAACTGCCTCAAATCATCGTCTCCAAAATCAAGATAAATCCGATCAGAACTGAATTTTCCAGTTCCATCGTGCCAAAAACAGAGATTGTCGACTCTGATTTGTGAGAACGGTAGCGTCTCGGCTTAGGATAACATAAGCTGCAGCTTAGGAGAGCACCGCCCTATGTATAGATATACATTTGCTAACCGCATAGATAATAAATAAATAGCTGTCCAATTTGTTTTTAATATAAACATCAATCCAAAGTCGTAAAAAATTCTGCCCTTTGTTTCCAGATGGTTTTGATGGAAAAGTCCCGTTAGACTATGTGAAGGCCTAAATGGCCCTCAAGCTCCAACATATATTGATGATAAAGGCCGCCTCTCCACAAGTAAGCCCGTGAGCCTAAGTCAGAGCCCAATGTAGTCCAATGCAGGCTAGACACGGATTAGGCTAAGGCTATATCAGACCATGAGAAGCCTTTTCGCTAAATGAGATATGCATGTCCTACAGATGGAGAGTGGTCAGGTCCGGACTGGATCAATGAGGTTAGCCCATACTAAACCTAAATTGAAGTGCGCAGGCACGTACCGTATCAATTCTTCCTATTGAGTTCATCTTTTACTTGGTTTTAGAGAGCCCATTCCCCCTACCGATTCGATAATGAAAATCACTTTCCATGTGTATGGATCCGATCCAAAATGTCGAGATGAAGTTGATTTCTCACAGAAGGACTTAATCAAGCGTGGACCCCACCCTATGTGTTCAGTTCTCACTCACTCACTATTTCCTATTTGTTAAACTTTATTTCCCGTTGATGTGAAGTGAATGGCCAATTCAAGAGACAATAAAAAGAAACGGATCGCATCAAACAATACTAAGTTTCAAAAACCACCTCTTCATTCTAACAAACGAAAAAAAAAAGAGAAGCTAAAAGGATACTCTCTCATGCTACTAAATCACAAAAGAAAAAGAAAAAAACATAGGGTTGTATGTGGGACGGGCCGGGCCGGGGAATGTACATGCCCGGCCCGAGTTCTAAATTAGGATCCCGACCCCGGCCCAAGCCCTGGACGGGCCAGAAGTCGGTTGCCGAAGATCGGCCCGCCTGGAATTGATGAAGCCCAAGCATAGCCTGAGTTTAACTTATATAATAACAAAAGAAAAGAAAAAAGAATTTCTTATAACGTCATAGGTTGTAGCTCAACTACTCTTGTCATATCACCCCATACGAGAGGTCATCTATTTGAGTCTCCAAGCCCTCGCCCCCACCTCCAGCACAATTATTTGTGTGTTCGGGCTGGGCTTGGCTTCGGACTCTCTCATACTGAGTCCTAGAGTGAAACATCTATTAAATGGGCCAGATAAGAGAATCGAAGCCTAGCTCAAGCGGGCTAGCCTAGGTTGGGTAAAGTAAATTTCCCACAAGGGCGATTTATCGGGATTTGATATTGGTGCATTTAATTGTTAACCATACGTGCACATCCATCATTGTGTGGAGCCGGATCATGACCCGACCCAGATTCCGACTCTCAACCACCGAGTCCAAATAAAAAAAAATATAGGCACGGCCCGTCTATTATAACCTAAACTCCATGCCCGACCAAACGCCGGCCGGCCCGGTCCACGATCTCCCTTACAAAACAAGAGAAAAAAAAAAAAAACTCTTCTTAAAGTAAAAATTCAAGGAGCTACTCGCTCGCCTTTTGATTTTGCCAAACCTTTACTTTCGTTCTCTCTTTCCATTTAACCATTCACTTTACTTCACCGGTAAAGTAAATTGACCAAACAAGTGATTTGGTAGTATCGCGTTCAAACATTAATTGTACATGCCCATCCATCATTGCGTGGACCAAAGCGCCGACCCGTGACCCTACCAACGTGTAAAGAGGGGTAAAATATAAGAATAGCCCATTTGCAGGATTTCCTCCACTTGGAGGGGAGGAAATCCTGCAAATTCGACATTACCCGCCGTATCCATCAGCGGTATGTCTGCAAATGCCGGTTTTCCTCCTCTCACACAGGAGGAAAGCTGGCGACTGGTACTCTACCGCCCATTCCAGCAGCGGTAAAGCTGCGTGGGCGCCAATTTCGTCCCAAGCAGGCCGTTCCGTTTCCTTTAACATCAAACTAGCAACACACTTAAATTTAATATTTTCTTAAAATCTCAATATTAGATAAATAAATTTAGTAAAAGAATTTATTACTTTGGAAAATGGCTTGGGTCGCCCAAAAGTTCCTACTCATGGACAAAAAAGCAATGGAGAAACAAATAAAGAGAATATGTTCTTAATAGGGCAAAGTGTTAATGTATAACAAGAACGGAAAAAAAGAAAAAAAAAGAATATATATCTATATCTATATCTGTATCTATATCTATTTAATAACGGAGGGTGTCGGCATTACTTTGAACCCCGCCTTAATTACCGAAAGGACTCGAATCCAAAAAATCCAAGCGTAGTCCATTTTGGACTCCATAAGCATTGGCTTTTAGGTGCAGTTGCTCAATGAATCTAGGTAGGAGCCCATTCGATTATACACTCAAATACCTGCATCTGAAGCTTGTAATAATATAATATCATATAAAAATAATTGATATGAAAATGCTCTTGTGCGTCTGTCTGCGACTGAGCTTAATATGAGAGATGGAATGCGGGGCCAACCCGTTCTTTTTAACCCATTGATTTGCTTGCATTCAGTGGGTGCCCACATCCATGGTTCCCAACTTTCAGAGTTTGTTTTACATGGTAAGATTAAGGATTTGGAAAGAGCTGTAGTTGGTTGAATTTGAATGTGATGTGATGAGGTAAATCTAGTGAGGTGCAATTGCCCACGTAAAATCCAAAGCCCATGCATATTTTTCTGAAATGAGAGCTCCATGGCTGATGACGTGGCAAAATGAATTCTGTTGCTTTAATACAAATGTATATAATACTCCCTCCCTTAAAATTATATATGAATATCCGGGCCGGGCGGGGATTCCGGATCTCAACCACCGAGCGATTTTGTGAGGATTTATCAGTGAAAGGGAGAGATTAAATAACAGGTGGCCCCGTTGGACCTTTTCTTTTTCCGTCCACATGGCTTACAAGGCATACGATCGCGCACAGAGAATATCTATGCGGCCCAGTCGGAATGCTTTAGACCTTATATCATATTAGGGGGGGACTAATATCACTGCTGTAGGATATTTATATATATATATATATACTCTATATATTATGAAAAACAAATCCTCTCTAGCAAGAGAAATGATTTATTTTACCATTTTTCTATTTTGGGAGGCAAGTAAATAAATCCAAATCTCTCCGGATTCTCAATGTGGAGGTCTTGCATTGAAGTACCTCCCCAATCCAATCCATATTATAATAAAGTCATTTTTTGAAATTCTTTCGTTGTAATCAAGATTTTGTCGGTGTCAAGTATGTTGTCAAACCCAGATATCGGGCTCTCGGGTTTTATATGGTAGTAATTTCCCCCCCGATATAAACCCGCTCAAGAATCAAGTATTTATACAGCCAAAGATATGTTTAATTAGTTTGGGAAATTGCTTGAATATCTCTATGCGAATCAAGTTTAGGATGTGCACATCCATGAGACACTTAAAACACTTACTTCTGACATGAGTCATACTCGATTTTCATGGGTGTCATTCTCAATTTTAGACCAGTAAAACCTTGGACAATGCATGGGCTAAAATAACAAATACAATATTAAAGAAAAGGTCGAACAATCAACCGAAATGAACAGCCAAATACATGTATAAATATATATACAGGAGAGGGGCTCTCCTAAGCTACAGCTTATGTTATCCTAAGCTTAAATCGTCTGCAAAATCACCTCCATCATAAACTGCCTCAAATCATCGTCTCCAAAATCAAGATAAATCCGATCAGAACTGAATTTTCCAGTTCCATCGTGCCAAAAACAGAGATTGTCGACTCTGATTTGTGAGAACGGTAGCGTCTCGGCTTAGGATAACATAAGCTGCAGCTTAGGAGAGCACCGCCCTATGTATAGATATACATTTGCTAACCGCATAGATAATAAATAAATAGCTGTCCAATTTGTTTTTAATATAAACATCAATCCAAAGTCGTAAAAAATTCTGCCCTTTGTTTCCAGATGGTTTTGATGGAAAAGTCCCGTTAGACTATGTGAAGGCCTAAATGGCCCTCAAGCTCCAACATATATTGATGATAAAGGCCGCCTCTCCACAAGTAAGCCCGTGAGCCTAAGTCAGAGCCCAATGTAGTCCAATGCAGGCTAGACACGGATTAGGCTAAGGCTATATCAGACCATGAGAAGCCTTTTCGCTAAATGAGATATGCATGTCCTACAGATGGAGAGTGGTCAGGTCCGGACTGGATCAATGAGGTTAGCCCATACTAAACCTAAATTGAAGTGCGCAGGCACGTACCGTATCAATTCTTCCTATTGAGTTCATCTTTTACTTGGTTTTAGAGAGCCCATTCCCCCTACCGATTCGATAATGAAAATCACTTTCCATGTGTATGGATCCGATCCAAAATGTCGAGATGAAGTTGATTTCTCACAGAAGGACTTAATCAAGCGTGGACCCCACCCTATGTGTTCAGTTCTCACTCACTCACTATTTCCTATTTGTTAAACTTTATTTCCCGTTGATGTGAAGTGAATGGCCAATTCAAGAGACAATAAAAAGAAACGGATCGCATCAAACAATACTAAGTTTCAAAAACCACCTCTTCATTCTAACAAACGAAAAAAAAAAAGAGAAGCTAAAAGGATACTCTCTCATGCTACTAAATCACAAAAGAAAAAAAAAAAACATAGGGTTGTATGTGGGACGGGCCGGGCCGGGGAATGTACATGCCCGGCCCGAGTTCTAAATTAGGATCCCGACCCCGGCCCAAGCCCTGGACGGGCCAGAAGTCGGTTGCCGAAGATCGGCCCGCCTGGAATTGATGAAGCCCAAGCATAGCCTGAGTTTAACTTATATAATAACAAAAGAAAAGAAAAAAGAATTTCTTATAACGTCATAGGTTGTAGCTCAACTACTCTTGTCATATCACCCCATACGAGAGGTCATCTATTTGAGTCTCCAAGCCCTCGCCCCCACCTCCAGCACAATTATTTGTGTGTTCGGGCTGGGCTTGGCTTCGGACTCTCTCATACTGAGTCCTAGAGTGAAACATCTATTAAATGGGCCAGATAAGAGAATCGAAGCCTAGCTCAAGCGGGCTAGCCTAGGTTGGGTAAAGTAAATTTCCCACAAGGGCGATTTATCGGGATTTGATATTGGTGCATTTAATTGTTAACCATACGTGCACATCCATCATTGTGTGGAGCCGGATCATGACCCGACCCAGATTCCGACTCTCAACCACCGAGTCCAAATAAAAAAAAATATAGGCACGGCCCGTCTATTATAACCTAAACTCCATGCCCGACCAAACGCCGGCCGGCCCGGTCCACGATCTCCCTTACAAAACAAGAGAAAAAAAAAAAAAAACTCTTCTCAAAGTAAAAATTCAAGGAGCTACTCGCTCGCCTTTTGATTTTGCCAAACCTTTACTTTCGTTCTCTCTTTCCATTTAACCATTCACTTTACTTCACCGGTAAAGTAAATTGACCAAACAAGTGATTTGGTAGTATCGCGTTCAAACATTAATTGTACATGCCCATCCATCATTGCGTGGACCAAAGCGCCGACCCGTGACCCTACCAACGTGTAAAGAGGGGTAAAATATAAGAATAGCCCATTTGCAGGATTTCCTCCACTTGGAGGGGAGGAAATCCTGCAAATTCGACATTACCGCCGTATCCATCAGCGGTATGTCTGCAAATGCCGGTTTTCCTCCTCTCACACAGGAGGAAAGCTGGCGACTGGTACTCTACCGCCCATTCCAGCAGCGGTAAAGCTGCGTGGGCGCCAATTTCGTCCCAAGCAGGCCGTTCCGTTTCCTTTAACATCAAACTAGCAACACACTTAAATTTAATATTTTCTTAAAATCTCAATATTAGATAAATAAATTTAGTAAAAGAATTTATTACTTTGGAAAATGGCTTGGGTCGCCCAAAAGTTCCTACTCATGGACAAAAAAGCAATGGAGAAACAAATAAAGAGAATATGTTCTTAATAGGGCAAAGTGTTAATGTATAACAAGAACGGAAAAAAAGAAAAAAAAAGAATATATATCTATATCTATATCTGTATCTATATCTATTTAATAACGGAGGGTGTCGGCATTACTTTGAACCCCGCCTTAATTACCGAAAGGACTCGAATCCAAAAAATCCAAGCGTAGTCCATTTTGGACTCCATAAGCATTGGCTTTTAGGTGCAGTTGCTCAATGAATCTAGGTAGGAGCCCATTCGATTATACACTCAAATACCTGCATCTGAAGCTTGTAATAATATAATATCATATAAAAATAATTGATATGAAAATGCTCTTGTGCGTCTGTCTGCGACTGAGCTTAATATGAGAGATGGAATGCGGGGCCAACCCGTTCTTTTTAACCCATTGATTTGCTTGCATTCAGTGGGTGCCCACATCCATGGTTCCCAACTTTCAGAGTTTGTTTTACATGGTAAGATTAAGGATTTGGAAAGAGCTGTAGTTGGTTGAATTTGAATGTGATGTGATGAGGTAAATCTAGTGAGGTGCAATTGCCCACGTAAAATCCAAAGCCCATGCATATTTTTCTGAAATGAGAGCTCCATGGCTGATGACGTGGCAAAATGAATTCTGTTGCTTTAATACAAATGTATATAATACTCCCTCCCTTAAAATTATATATGAATATCCGGGCCGGGCGGGGATTCCGGATCTCAACCACCGAGCGATTTTGTGAGGATTTATCAGTGAAAGGGAGAGATTAAATAACAGGTGGCCCCGTTGGACCTTTTCTTTTTCCGTCCACATGGCTTACAAGGCATACGATCGCGCACAGAGAATATCTATGCGGCCCAGTCGGAATGCTTTAGACCTTATATCATATTAGGGGGGGACTAATATCACTGCTGTAGGATATTTATATATATATATATATATATACTCTATATATTATGAAAAACAAATCCTCTCTAGCAAGAGAAATGATTTATTTTACCATTTTTCTATTTTGGGAGGCAAGTAAATAAATCCAAATCTCTCCGGATTCTCAATGTGGAGGTCTTGCATTGAAGTACCTCCCCAATCCAATCCATATTATAATAAAGTCATTTTTTGAAATTCTTTCGTTGTAATCAAGATTTTGTCGGTGTCAAGTATGTTGTCAAACCCAGATATCGGGCTCTCGGGTTTTATATGGTAGTAATTTCCCCCCCGATATAAACCCGCTCAAGAATCAAGTATTTATACAGCCAAAGATATGTTTAATTAGTTTGGGAAATTGCTTGAATATCTCTATGCGAATCAAGTTTAGGATGTGCACATCCATGAGACACTTAAAACACTTACTTCTGACATGAGTCATACTCGATTTTCATGGGTGTCATTCTCAATTTTAGACCAGTAAAACCTTGGACAATGCATGGGCTAAAATAACAAATACAATATTAAAGAAAAGGTCGAACAATCAACCGAAATGAACAGCCAAATACATGTATAAATATATATACAGGAGAGGGGCTCTCCTAAGCTACAGCTTATGTTATCCTAAGCTTAAATCGTCTGCAAAATCACCTCCATCATAAACTGCCTCAAATCATCGTCTCCAAAATCAAGATAAATCCGATCAGAACTGAATTTTCCAGTTCCATCGTGCCAAAAACAGAGATTGTCGACTCTGATTTGTGAGAACGGTAGCGTCTCGGCTTAGGATAACATAAGCTGCAGCTTAGGAGAGCACCGCCCTATGTATAGATATACATTTGCTAACCGCATAGATAATAAATAAATAGCTGTCCAATTTGTTTTTAATATAAACATCAATCCAAAGTCGTAAAAAATTCTGCCCTTTGTTTCCAGATGGTTTTGATGGAAAAGTCCCGTTAGACTATGTGAAGGCCTAAATGGCCCTCAAGCTCCAACATATATTGATGATAAAGGCCGCCTCTCCACAAGTAAGCCCGTGAGCCTAAGTCAGAGCCCAATGTAGTCCAATGCAGGCTAGACACGGATTAGGCTAAGGCTATATCAGACCATGAGAAGCCTTTTCGCTAAATGAGATATGCATGTCCTACAGATGGAGAGTGGTCAGGTCCGGACTGGATCAATGAGGTTAGCCCATACTAAACCTAAATTGAAGTGCGCAGGCACGTACCGTATCAATTCTTCCTATTGAGTTCATCTTTTACTTGGTTTTAGAGAGCCCATTCCCCCTACCGATTCGATAATGAAAATCACTTTCCATGTGTATGGATCCGATCCAAAATGTCGAGATGAAGTTGATTTCTCACAGAAGGACTTAATCAAGCGTGGACCCCACCCTATGTGTTCAGTTCTCACTCACTCACTATTTCCTATTTGTTAAACTTTATTTCCCGTTGATGTGAAGTGAATGGCCAATTCAAGAGACAATAAAAAGAAACGGATCGCATCAAACAATACTAAGTTTCAAAAACCACCTCTTCATTCTAACAAACGAAAAAAAAAAAGAGAAGCTAAAAGGATACTCTCTCATGCTACTAAATCACAAAAGAAAAAAAAAAAACATAGGGTTGTATGTGGGACGGGCCGGGCCGGGGAATGTACATGCCCGGCCCGAGTTCTAAATTAGGATCCCGACCCCGGCCCAAGCCCTGGACGGGCCAGAAGTCGGTTGCCGAAGATCGGCCCGCCTGGAATTGATGAAGCCCAAGCATAGCCTGAGTTTAACTTATATAATAACAAAAGAAAAGAAAAAAGAATTTCTTATAACGTCATAGGTTGTAGCTCAACTACTCTTGTCATATCACCCCATACGAGAGGTCATCTATTTGAGTCTCCAAGCCCTCGCCCCCACCTCCAGCACAATTATTTGTGTGTTCGGGCTGGGCTTGGCTTCGGACTCTCTCATACTGAGTCCTAGAGTGAAACATCTATTAAATGGGCCAGATAAGAGAATCGAAGCCTAGCTCAAGCGGGCTAGCCTAGGTTGGGTAAAGTAAATTTCCCACAAGGGCGATTTATCGGGATTTGATATTGGTGCATTTAATTGTTAACCATACGTGCACATCCATCATTGTGTGGAGCCGGATCATGACCCGACCCAGATTCCGACTCTCAACCACCGAGTCCAAATAAAAAAAAATATAGGCACGGCCCGTCTATTATAACCTAAACTCCATGCCCGACCAAACGCCGGCCGGCCCGGTCCACGATCTCCCTTACAAAACAAGAGAAAAAAAAAAAAAAACTCTTCTCAAAGTAAAAATTCAAGGAGCTACTCGCTCGCCTTTTGATTTTGCCAAACCTTTACTTTCGTTCTCTCTTTCCATTTAACCATTCACTTTACTTCACCGGTAAAGTAAATTGACCAAACAAGTGATTTGGTAGTATCGCGTTCAAACATTAATTGTACATGCCCATCCATCATTGCGTGGACCAAAGCGCCGACCCGTGACCCTACCAACGTGTAAAGAGGGGTAAAATATAAGAATAGCCCATTTGCAGGATTTCCTCCACTTGGAGGGGAGGAAATCCTGCAAATTCGACATTACCGCCGTATCCATCAGCGGTATGTCTGCAAATGCCGGTTTTCCTCCTCTCACACAGGAGGAAAGCTGGCGACTGGTACTCTACCGCCCATTCCAGCAGCGGTAAAGCTGCGTGGGCGCCAATTTCGTCCCAAGCAGGCCGTTCCGTTTCCTTTAACATCAAACTAGCAACACACTTAAATTTAATATTTTCTTAAAATCTCAATATTAGATAAATAAATTTAGTAAAAGAATTTATTACTTTGGAAAATGGCTTGGGTCGCCCAAAAGTTCCTACTCATGGACAAAAAAGCAATGGAGAAACAAATAAAGAGAATATGTTCTTAATAGGGCAAAGTGTTAATGTATAACAAGAACGGAAAAAAAGAAAAAAAAAGAATATATATCTATATCTATATCTGTATCTATATCTATTTAATAACGGAGGGTGTCGGCATTACTTTGAACCCCGCCTTAATTACCGAAAGGACTCGAATCCAAAAAATCCAAGCGTAGTCCATTTTGGACTCCATAAGCATTGGCTTTTAGGTGCAGTTGCTCAATGAATCTAGGTAGGAGCCCATTCGATTATACACTCAAATACCTGCATCTGAAGCTTGTAATAATATAATATCATATAAAAATAATTGATATGAAAATGCTCTTGTGCGTCTGTCTGCGACTGAGCTTAATATGAGAGATGGAATGCGGGGCCAACCCGTTCTTTTTAACCCATTGATTTGCTTGCATTCAGTGGGTGCCCACATCCATGGTTCCCAACTTTCAGAGTTTGTTTTACATGGTAAGATTAAGGATTTGGAAAGAGCTGTAGTTGGTTGAATTTGAATGTGATGTGATGAGGTAAATCTAGTGAGGTGCAATTGCCCACGTAAAATCCAAAGCCCATGCATATTTTTCTGAAATGAGAGCTCCATGGCTGATGACGTGGCAAAATGAATTCTGTTGCTTTAATACAAATGTATATAATACTCCCTCCCTTAAAATTATATATGAATATCCGGGCCGGGCGGGGATTCCGGATCTCAACCACCGAGCGATTTTGTGAGGATTTATCAGTGAAAGGGAGAGATTAAATAACAGGTGGCCCCGTTGGACCTTTTCTTTTTCCGTCCACATGGCTTACAAGGCATACGATCGCGCACAGAGAATATCTATGCGGCCCAGTCGGAATGCTTTAGACCTTATATCATATTAGGGGGGGACTAATATCACTGCTGTAGGATATTTATATATATATATATATATACTCTATATATTATGAAAAACAAATCCTCTCTAGCAAGAGAAATGATTTATTTTACCATTTTTCTATTTTGGGAGGCAAGTAAATAAATCCAAATCTCTCCGGATTCTCAATGTGGAGGTCTTGCATTGAAGTACCTCCCCAATCCAATCCATATTATAATAAAGTCATTTTTTGAAATTCTTTCGTTGTAATCAAGATTTTGTCGGTGTCAAGTATGTTGTCAAACCCAGATATCGGGCTCTCGGGTTTTATATGGTAGTAATTTCCCCCCCGATATAAACCCGCTCAAGAATCAAGTATTTATACAGCCAAAGATATGTTTAATTAGTTTGGGAAATTGCTTGAATATCTCTATGCGAATCAAGTTTAGGATGTGCACATCCATGAGACACTTAAAACACTTACTTCTGACATGAGTCATACTCGATTTTCATGGGTGTCATTCTCAATTTTAGACCAGTAAAACCTTGGACAATGCATGGGCTAAAATAACAAATACAATATTAAAGAAAAGGTCGAACAATCAACCGAAATGAACAGCCAAATACATGTATAAATATATATACAGGAGAGGGGCTCTCCTAAGCTACAGCTTATGTTATCCTAAGCTTAAATCGTCTGCAAAATCACCTCCATCATAAACTGCCTCAAATCATCGTCTCCAAAATCAAGATAAATCCGATCAGAACTGAATTTTCCAGTTCCATCGTGCCAAAAACAGAGATTGTCGACTCTGATTTGTGAGAACGGTAGCGTCTCGGCTTAGGATAACATAAGCTGCAGCTTAGGAGAGCACCGCCCTATGTATAGATATACATTTGCTAACCGCATAGATAATAAATAAATAGCTGTCCAATTTGTTTTTAATATAAACATCAATCCAAAGTCGTAAAAAATTCTGCCCTTTGTTTCCAGATGGTTTTGATGGAAAAGTCCCGTTAGACTATGTGAAGGCCTAAATGGCCCTCAAGCTCCAACATATATTGATGATAAAGGCCGCCTCTCCACAAGTAAGCCCGTGAGCCTAAGTCAGAGCCCAATGTAGTCCAATGCAGGCTAGACACGGATTAGGCTAAGGCTATATCAGACCATGAGAAGCCTTTTCGCTAAATGAGATATGCATGTCCTACAGATGGAGAGTGGTCAGGTCCGGACTGGATCAATGAGGTTAGCCCATACTAAACCTAAATTGAAGTGCGCAGGCACGTACCGTATCAATTCTTCCTATTGAGTTCATCTTTTACTTGGTTTTAGAGAGCCCATTCCCCCTACCGATTCGATAATGAAAATCACTTTCCATGTGTATGGATCCGATCCAAAATGTCGAGATGAAGTTGATTTCTCACAGAAGGACTTAATCAAGCGTGGACCCCACCCTATGTGTTCAGTTCTCACTCACTCACTATTTCCTATTTGTTAAACTTTATTTCCCGTTGATGTGAAGTGAATGGCCAATTCAAGAGACAATAAAAAGAAACGGATCGCATCAAACAATACTAAGTTTCAAAAACCACCTCTTCATTCTAACAAACGAAAAAAAAAAGAGAAGCTAAAAGGATACTCTCTCATGCTACTAAATCACAAAAGAAAAAGAAAAAAACATAGGGTTGTATGTGGGACGGGCCGGGCCGGGGAATGTACATGCCCGGCCCGAGTTCTAAATTAGGATCCCGACCCCGGCCCAAGCCCTGGACGGGCCAGAAGTCGGTTGCCGAAGATCGGCCCGCCTGGAATTGATGAAGCCCAAGCATAGCCTGAGTTTAACTTATATAATAACAAAAGAAAAGAAAAAAGAATTTCTTATAACGTCATAGGTTGTAGCTCAACTACTCTTGTCATATCACCCCATACGAGAGGTCATCTATTTGAGTCTCCAAGCCCTCGCCCCCACCTCCAGCACAATTATTTGTGTGTTCGGGCTGGGCTTGGCTTCGGACTCTCTCATACTGAGTCCTAGAGTGAAACATCTATTAAATGGGCCAGATAAGAGAATCGAAGCCTAGCTCAAGCGGGCTAGCCTAGGTTGGGTAAAGTAAATTTCCCACAAGGGCGATTTATCGGGATTTGATATTGGTGCATTTAATTGTTAACCATACGTGCACATCCATCATTGTGTGGAGCCGGATCATGACCCGACCCAGATTCCGACTCTCAACCACCGAGTCCAAATAAAAAAAAATATAGGCACGGCCCGTCTATTATAACCTAAACTCCATGCCCGACCAAACGCCGGCCGGCCCGGTCCACGATCTCCCTTACAAAACAAGAGAAAAAAAAAAACTCTTCTTAAAGTAAAAATTCAAGGAGCTACTCGCTCGCCTTTTGATTTTGCCAAACCTTTACTTTCGTTCTCTCTTTCCATTTAACCATTCACTTTACTTCACCGGTAAAGTAAATTGACCAAACAAGTGATTTGGTAGTATCACGTTCAAACATTAATTGTACATGCCCATCCATCATTGCGTGGACCAAAGCGCCGACCCGTGACCCTACCAACGTGTAAAGAGGGGTAAAATATAAGAATAGCCCATTTGCAGGATTTCCTCCACTTGGAGGGGAGGAAATCCTGCAAATTCGACATTACCGCCGTATCCATCAGCGGTATGTCTGCAAATGCCGGTTTTCCTCCTCTCACACAGGAGGAAAGCTGGCGACTGGTACTCTACCGCCCATTCCAGCAGCGGTAAAGCTGCGTGGGCGCCAATTTCGTCCCAAGCAGGCCGTTCCGTTTCCTTTAACATCAAACTAGCAACACACTTAAATTTAATATTTTCTTAAAATCTCAATATTAGATAAATAAATTTAGTAAAAGAATTTATTACTTTGGAAAATGGCTTGGGTCGCCCAAAAGTTCCTACTCATGGACAAAAAAGCAATGGAGAAACAAATAAAGAGAATATGTTCTTAATAGGGCAAAGTGTTAATGTATAACAAGAACGGAAAAAAAGAAAAAAAAAGAATATATATCTATATCTATATCTGTATCTATATCTATTTAATAACGGAGGGTGTCGGCATTACTTTGAACCCCGCCTTAATTACCGAAAGGACTCGAATCCAAAAAATCCAAGCGTAGTCCATTTTGGACTCCATAAGCATTGGCTTTTAGGTGCAGTTGCTCAATGAATCTAGGTAGGAGCCCATTCGATTATACACTCAAATACCTGCATCTGAAGCTTGTAATAATATAATATCATATAAAAATAATTGATATGAAAATGCTCTTGTGCGTCTGTCTGCGACTGAGCTTAATATGAGAGATGGAATGCGGGGCCAACCCGTTCTTTTTAACCCATTGATTTGCTTGCATTCAGTGGGTGCCCACATCCATGGTTCCCAACTTTCAGAGTTTGTTTTACATGGTAAGATTAAGGATTTGGAAAGAGCTGTAGTTGGTTGAATTTGAATGTGATGTGATGAGGTAAATCTAGTGAGGTGCAATTGCCCACGTAAAATCCAAAGCCCATGCATATTTTTCTGAAATGAGAGCTCCATGGCTGATGACGTGGCAAAATGAATTCTGTTGCTTTAATACAAATGTATATAATACTCCCTCCCTTAAAATTATATATGAATATCCGGGCCGGGCGGGGATTCCGGATCTCAACCACCGAGCGATTTTGTGAGGATTTATCAGTGAAAGGGAGAGATTAAATAACAGGTGGCCCCGTTGGACCTTTTCTTTTTCCGTCCACATGGCTTACAAGGCATACGATCGCGCACAGAGAATATCTATGCGGCCCAGTCGGAATGCTTTAGACCTTATATCATATTAGGGGGGGACTAATATCACTGCTGTAGGATATTTATATATATATATATATACTCTATATATTATGAAAAACAAATCCTCTCTAGCAAGAGAAATGATTTATTTTACCATTTTTCTATTTTGGGAGGCAAGTAAATAAATCCAAATCTCTCCGGATTCTCAATGTGGAGGTCTTGCATTGAAGTACCTCCCCAATCCAATCCATATTATAATAAAGTCATTTTTTGAAATTCTTTCGTTGTAATCAAGATTTTGTCGGTGTCAAGTATGTTGTCAAACCCAGATATCGGGCTCTCGGGTTTTATATGGTAGTAATTTCCCCCCCGATATAAACCCGCTCAAGAATCAAGTATTTATACAGCCAAAGATATGTTTAATTAGTTTGGGAAATTGCTTGAATATCTCTATGCGAATCAAGTTTAGGATGTGCACATCCATGAGACACTTAAAACACTTACTTCTGACATGAGTCATACTCGATTTTCATGGGTGTCATTCTCAATTTTAGACCAGTAAAACCTTGGACAATGCATGGGCTAAAATAACAAATACAATATTAAAGAAAAGGTCGAACAATCAACCGAAATGAACAGCCAAATACATGTATAAATATATATACAGGAGAGGGGCTCTCCTAAGCTACAGCTTATGTTATCCTAAGCTTAAATCGTCTGCAAAATCACCTCCATCATAAACTGCCTCAAATCATCGTCTCCAAAATCAAGATAAATCCGATCAGAACTGAATTTTCCAGTTCCATCGTGCCAAAAACAGAGATTGTCGACTCTGATTTGTGAGAACGGTAGCGTCTCGGCTTAGGATAACATAAGCTGCAGCTTAGGAGAGCACCGCCCTATGTATAGATATACATTTGCTAACCGCATAGATAATAAATAAATAGCTGTCCAATTTGTTTTTAATATAAACATCAATCCAAAGTCGTAAAAAATTCTGCCCTTTGTTTCCAGATGGTTTTGATGGAAAAGTCCCGTTAGACTATGTGAAGGCCTAAATGGCCCTCAAGCTCCAACATATATTGATGATAAAGGCCGCCTCTCCACAAGTAAGCCCGTGAGCCTAAGTCAGAGCCCAATGTAGTCCAATGCAGGCTAGACACGGATTAGGCTAAGGCTATATCAGACCATGAGAAGCCTTTTCGCTAAATGAGATATGCATGTCCTACAGATGGAGAGTGGTCAGGTCCGGACTGGATCAATGAGGTTAGCCCATACTAAACCTAAATTGAAGTGCGCAGGCACGTACCGTATCAATTCTTCCTATTGAGTTCATCTTTTACTTGGTTTTAGAGAGCCCATTCCCCCTACCGATTCGATAATGAAAATCACTTTCCATGTGTATGGATCCGATCCAAAATGTCGAGATGAAGTTGATTTCTCACAGAAGGACTTAATCAAGCGTGGACCCCACCCTATGTGTTCAGTTCTCACTCACTCACTATTTCCTATTTGTTAAACTTTATTTCCCGTTGATGTGAAGTGAATGGCCAATTCAAGAGACAATAAAAAGAAACGGATCGCATCAAACAATACTAAGTTTCAAAAACCACCTCTTCATTCTAACAAACGAAAAAAAAAAGAGAAGCTAAAAGGATACTCTCTCATGCTACTAAATCACAAAAGAAAAAGAAAAAAACATAGGGTTGTATGTGGGACGGGCCGGGCCGGGGAATGTACATGCCCGGCCCGAGTTCTAAATTAGGATCCCGACCCCGGCCCAAGCCCTGGACGGGCCAGAAGTCGGTTGCCGAAGATCGGCCCGCCTGGAATTGATGAAGCCCAAGCATAGCCTGAGTTTAACTTATATAATAACAAAAGAAAAGAAAAAAGAATTTCTTATAACGTCATAGGTTGTAGCTCAACTACTCTTGTCATATCACCCCATACGAGAGGTCATCTATTTGAGTCTCCAAGCCCTCGCCCCCACCTCCAGCACAATTATTTGTGTGTTCGGGCTGGGCTTGGCTTCGGACTCTCTCATACTGAGTCCTAGAGTGAAACATCTATTAAATGGGCCAGATAAGAGAATCGAAGCCTAGCTCAAGCGGGCTAGCCTAGGTTGGGTAAAGTAAATTTCCCACAAGGGCGATTTATCGGGATTTGATATTGGTGCATTTAATTGTTAACCATACGTGCACATCCATCATTGTGTGGAGCCGGATCATGACCCGACCCAGATTCCGACTCTCAACCACCGAGTCCAAATAAAAAAAAATATAGGCACGGCCCGTCTATTATAACCTAAACTCCATGCCCGACCAAACGCCGGCCGGCCCGGTCCACGATCTCCCTTACAAAACAAGAGAAAAAAAAAAAAACTCTTCTTAAAGTAAAAATTCAAGGAGCTACTCGCTCGCCTTTTGATTTTGCCAAACCTTTACTTTCGTTCTCTCTTTCCATTTAACCATTCACTTTACTTCACCGGTAAAGTAAATTGACCAAACAAGTGATTTGGTAGTATCACGTTCAAACATTAATTGTACATGCCCATCCATCATTGCGTGGACCAAAGCGCCGACCCGTGACCCTACCAACGTGTAAAGAGGGGTAAAATATAAGAATAGCCCATTTGCAGGATTTCCTCCACTTGGAGGGGAGGAAATCCTGCAAATTCGACATTACCGCCGTATCCATCAGCGGTATGTCTGCAAATGCCGGTTTTCCTCCTCTCACACAGGAGGAAAGCTGGCGACTGGTACTCTACCGCCCATTCCAGCAGCGGTAAAGCTGCGTGGGCGCCAATTTCGTCCCAAGCAGGCCGTTCCGTTTCCTTTAACATCAAACTAGCAACACACTTAAATTTAATATTTTCTTAAAATCTCAATATTAGATAAATAAATTTAGTAAAAGAATTTATTACTTTGGAAAATGGCTTGGGTCGCCCAAAAGTTCCTACTCATGGACAAAAAAGCAATGGAGAAACAAATAAAGAGAATATGTTCTTAATAGGGCAAAGTGTTAATGTATAACAAGAACGGAAAAAAAGAAAAAAAAAGAATATATATCTATATCTATATCTGTATCTATATCTATTTAATAACGGAGGGTGTCGGCATTACTTTGAACCCCGCCTTAATTACCGAAAGGACTCGAATCCAAAAAATCCAAGCGTAGTCCATTTTGGACTCCATAAGCATTGGCTTTTAGGTGCAGTTGCTCAATGAATCTAGGTAGGAGCCCATTCGATTATACACTCAAATACCTGCATCTGAAGCTTGTAATAATATAATATCATATAAAAATAATTGATATGAAAATGCTCTTTTGCGTCTGTCTGCGACTGAGCTTAATATGAGAGATGGAATGCGGGGCCAACCCGTTCTTTTTAACCCATTGATTTGCTTGCATTCAGTGGGTGCCCACATCCATGGTTCCCAACTTTCAGAGTTTGTTTTACATGGTAAGATTAAGGATTTGGAAAGAGCTGTAGTTGGTTGAATTTGAATGTGATGTGATGAGGTAAATCTAGTGAGGTGCAATTGCCCACGTAAAATCCAAAGCCCATGCATATTTTTCTGAAATGAGAGCTCCATGGCTGATGACGTGGCAAAATGAATTCTGTTGCTTTAATACAAATGTATATAATACTCCCTCCCTTAAAATTATATATGAATATCCGGGCCGGGCGGGGATTCCGGATCTCAACCACCGAGCGATTTTGTGAGGATTTATCAGTGAAAGGGAGAGATTAAATAACAGGTGGCCCCGTTGGACCTTTTCTTTTTCCGTCCACATGGCTTACAAGGCATACGATCGCGCACAGAGAATATCTATGCGGCCCAGTCGGAATGCTTTAGACCTTATATCATATTAGGGGGGGACTAATATCACTGCTGTAGGATATTTATATATATATATATATATACTCTATATATTATGAAAAACAAATCCTCTCTAGCAAGAGAAATGATTTATTTTACCATTTTTCTATTTTGGGAGGCAAGTAAATAAATCCAAATCTCTCCGGATTCTCAATGTGGAGGTCTTGCATTGAAGTACCTCCCCAATCCAATCCATATTATAATAAAGTCATTTTTTGAAATTCTTTCGTTGTAATCAAGATTTTGTCGGTGTCAAGTATGTTGTCAAACCCAGATATCGGGCTCTCGGGTTTTATATGGTAGTAATTTCCCCCCCGATATAAACCCGCTCAAGAATCAAGTATTTATACAGCCAAAGATATGTTTAATTAGTTTGGGAAATTGCTTGAATATCTCTATGCGAATCAAGTTTAGGATGTGCACATCCATGAGACACTTAAAACACTTACTTCTGACATGAGTCATACTCGATTTTCATGGGTGTCATTCTCAATTTTAGACCAGTAAAACCTTGGACAATGCATGGGCTAAAATAACAAATACAATATTAAAGAAAAGGTCGAACAATCAACCGAAATGAACAGCCAAATACATGTATAAATATATATACAGGAGAGGGGCTCTCCTAAGCTACAGCTTATGTTATCCTAAGCTTAAATCGTCTGCAAAATCACCTCCATCATAAACTGCCTCAAATCATCGTCTCCAAAATCAAGATAAATCCGATCAGAACTGAATTTTCCAGTTCCATCGTGCCAAAAACAGAGATTGTCGACTCTGATTTGTGAGAACGGTAGCGTCTCGGCTTAGGATAACATAAGCTGCAGCTTAGGAGAGCACCGCCCTATGTATAGATATACATTTGCTAACCGCATAGATAATAAATAAATAGCTGTCCAATTTGTTTTTAATATAAACATCAATCCAAAGTCGTAAAAAATTCTGCCCTTTGTTTCCAGATGGTTTTGATGGAAAAGTCCCGTTAGACTATGTGAAGGCCTAAATGGCCCTCAAGCTCCAACATATATTGATGATAAAGGCCGCCTCTCCACAAGTAAGCCCGTGAGCCTAAGTCAGAGCCCAATGTAGTCCAATGCAGGCTAGACACGGATTAGGCTAAGGCTATATCAGACCATGAGAAGCCTTTTCGCTAAATGAGATATGCATGTCCTACAGATGGAGAGTGGTCAGGTCCGGACTGGATCAATGAGGTTAGCCCATACTAAACCTAAATTGAAGTGCGCAGGCACGTACCGTATCAATTCTTCCTATTGAGTTCATCTTTTACTTGGTTTTAGAGAGCCCATTCCCCCTACCGATTCGATAATGAAAATCACTTTCCATGTGTATGGATCCGATCCAAAATGTCGAGATGAAGTTGATTTCTCACAGAAGGACTTAATCAAGCGTGGACCCCACCCTATGTGTTCAGTTCTCACTCACTCACTATTTCCTATTTGTTAAACTTTATTTCCCGTTGATGTGAAGTGAATGGCCAATTCAAGAGACAATAAAAAGAAACGGATCGCATCAAACAATACTAAGTTTCAAAAACCACCTCTTCATTCTAACAAACGAAAAAAAAAAGAGAAGCTAAAAGGATACTCTCTCATGCTACTAAATCACAAAAGAAAAAAAAAAAACATAGGGTTGTATGTGGGACGGGCCGGGCCGGGGAATGTACATGCCCGGCCCGAGTTCTAAATTAGGATCCCGACCCCGGCCCAAGCCCTGGACGGGCCAGAAGTCGGTTGCCGAAGATCGGCCCGCCTGGAATTGATGAAGCCCAAGCATAGCCTGAGTTTAACTTATATAATAACAAAAGAAAAGAAAAAAGAATTTCTTATAACGTCATAGGTTGTAGCTCAACTACTCTTGTCATATCACCCCATACGAGAGGTCATCTATTTGAGTCTCCAAGCCCTCGCCCCCACCTCCAGCACAATTATTTGTGTGTTCGGGCTGGGCTTGGCTTCGGACTCTCTCATACTGAGTCCTAGAGTGAAACATCTATTAAATGGGCCAGATAAGAGAATCGAAGCCTAGCTCAAGCGGGCTAGCCTAGGTTGGGTAAAGTAAATTTCCCACAAGGGCGATTTATCGGGATTTGATATTGGTGCATTTAATTGTTAACCATACGTGCACATCCCTCATTGTGTGGAGCCGGATCATGACCCGACCCAGATTCCGACTCTCAACCACCGAGTCCAAATAAAAAAAAATATAGGCACGGCCCGTCTATTATAACATAAACTCCATGCCCGACCAAACGCCGGCCGGCCCGGTCCACGATCTCCCTTACAAAACAAGAGAAAAAAAAAAAAAACTCTTCTTAAAGTAAAAATTCAAGGAGCTACTCGCTCGCCTTTTGATTTTGCCAAACCTTTACTTTCGTTCTCTCTTTCCATTTAACCATTCACTTTACTTCACCGGTAAAGTAAATTGACCAAACAAGTGATTTGGTAGTATCGCGTTCAAACATTAATTGTACATGCCCATCCATCATTGCGTGGACCAAAGCGCCGACCCGTGACCCTACCAACGTGTAAAGAGGGGTAAAATATAAGAATAGCCCATTTGCAGGATTTCCTCCACTTGCAAATTCGACATTACCGCCGTATCCATCAGCCGGATGTCTGCAAATGCCGGTTTTCCTCCTCTCACACAGGAGGAAAACTGGCGACTGGTACTCTACCGCCCATTCCAGCAGCGGTAAAGCTGCGTGGGCGCCAATTTCGTCCCAAGCAGGCCGTTCCGTTTCCTTTAACATCAAACTAGCAACACACTTAAATTTAATATTTTCTTAAAATCTCAATATTAGATAAATAAATTTAGTAAAAGAATTTATTACTTTGGAAAATGGCTTGGGTCGCCCAAAAGTTCCTACTCATGGACAAAAAAGCAATGGAGAAACAAATAAAGAGAATATGTTCTTAATAGGGCAAAGTGTTAATGTATAACAAGAACGGAAAAAAAGAAAAAAAAAGAATATATATCTATATCTATATCTGTATCTATATCTATTTAATAACGGAGGGTGTCGGCATTACTTTGAACCCCGCCTTAATTACCGAAAGGACTCGAATCCAAAAAATCCAAGCGTAGTCCATTTTGGACTCCATAAGCATTGGCTTTTAGGTGCAGTTGCTCAATGAATCTAGGTAGGAGCCCATTCGATTATACACTCAAATACCTGCATCTGAAGCTTGTAATAATATAATATCATATAAAAATAATTGATATGAAAATGCTCTTGTGCGTCTGTCTGCGACTGAGCTTAATATGAGAGATGGAATGCGGGGCCAACCCGTTCTTTTTAACCCATTGATTTGCTTGCATTCAGTGGGTGCCCACATCCATGGTTCCCAACTTTCAGAGTTTGTTTTACATGGTAAGATTAAGGATTTGGAAAGAGCTGTAGTTGGTTGAATTTGAATGTGATGTGATGAGGTAAATCTAGTGAGGTGCAATTGCCCACGTAAAATCCAAAGCCCATGCATATTTTTCTGAAATGAGAGCTCCATGGCTGATGACGTGGCAAAATGAATTCTGTTGCTTTAATACAAATGTATATAATACTCCCTCCCTTAAAATTATATATGAATATCCGGGCCGGGCGGGGATTCCGGATCTCAACCACCGAGCGATTTTGTGAGGATTTATCAGTGAAAGGGAGAGATTAAATAACAGGTGGCCCCGTTGGACCTTTTCTTTTTCCGTCCACATGGCTTACAAGGCATACGATCGCGCACAGAGAATATCTATGCGGCCCAGTCGGAATGCTTTAGACCTTATATCATATTAGGGGGGGACTAATATCACTGCTGTAGGATATTTATATATATATATATATATATACTCTATATATTATGAAAAACAAATCCTCTCTAGCAAGAGAAATGATTTATTTTACCATTTTTCTATTTTGGGAGGCAAGTAAATAAATCCAAATCTCTCCGGATTCTCAATGTGGAGGTCTTGCATTGAAGTACCTCCCCAATCCAATCCATATTATAATAAAGTCATTTTTTGAAATTCTTTCGTTGTAATCAAGATTTTGTCGGTGTCAAGTATGTTGTCAAACCCAGATATCGGGCTCTCGGGTTTTATATGGTAGTAATTTCCCCCCCGATATAAACCCGCTCAAGAATCAAGTATTTATACAGCCAAAGATATGTTTAATTAGTTTGGGAAATTGCTTGAATATCTCTATGCGAATCAAGTTTAGGATGTGCACATCCATGAGACACTTAAAACACTTACTTCTGACATGAGTCATACTCGATTTTCATGGGTGTCATTCTCAATTTTAGACCAGTAAAACCTTGGACAATGCATGGGCTAAAATAACAAATACAATATTAAAGAAAAGGTCGAACAATCAACCGAAATGAACAGCCAAATACATGTATAAATATATATACAGGAGAGGGGCTCTCCTAAGCTACAGCTTATGTTATCCTAAGCTTAAATCGTCTGCAAAATCACCTCCATCATAAACTGCCTCAAATCATAGTCTCCAAAATCAAGATAAATCCGATCAGAACTGAATTTTCCAGTTCCATCGTGCCAAAAACAGAGATTGTCGACTCTGATTTGTGAGAACGGTAGCGTCTCGGCTTAGGATAACATAAGCTGCAGCTTAGGAGAGCACCGCCCTATGTATAGATATACATTTGCTAACCGCATAGATAATAAATAAATAGCTGTCCAATCTGTTTTTAATATAAACATCAATCCAAAGTCGTAAAAAATTCTGCCCTTTGTTTCCAGATGGTTTTGATGGAAAAGTCCCGTTAGACTATGTGAAGGCCTAAATGGCCCTCAAGCTCCAACATATATTGATGATAAAGGCCGCCTCTCCACAAGTAAGCCCGTGAGCCTAAGTCAGAGCCCAATGTAGTCCAATGCAGGCTAGACACGGATTAGGCTAAGGCTATATCAGACCATGAGAAGCCTTTTCGCTAAATGAGATATGCATGTCCTACAGATGGAGAGTGGTCAGGTCCGGACTGGATCAATGAGGTTAGCCCATACTAAACCTAAATTGAAGTGCGCAGGCACGTACCGTATCAATTCTTCCTATTGAGTTCATCTTTTACTTGGTTTTAGAGAGCCCATTCCCCCTACCGATTCGATAATGAAAATCACTTTCCATGTGTATGGATCCGATCCAAAATGTCGAGATGAAGTTGATTTCTCACAGAAGGACTTAATCAAGCGTGGACCCCACCCTATGTGTTCAGTTCTCACTCACTCACTATTTCCTATTTGTTAAACTTTATTTCCCGTTGATGTGAAGTGAATGGCCAATTCAAGAGACAATAAAAAGAAACGGATCGCATCAAACAATACTAAGTTTCAAAAACCACCTCTTCATTCTAACAAACGAAAAAAAAAAGAGAAGCTAAAAGGATACTCTCTCATGCTACTAAATCACAAAAGAAAAAAAAAAAAACATAGGGTTGTATGTGGGACGGGCCGGGCCGGGGAATGTACATGCCCGGCCCGAGTTCTAAATTAGGATCCCGACCCCGGCCCAAGCCCTGGACGGGCCAGAAGTCGGTTGCCGAAGATCGGCCCGCCTGGAATTGATGAAGCCCAAGCATAGCCTGAGTTTAACTTATATAATAACAAAAGAAAAGAAAAAAGAATTTCTTATAACGTCATAGGTTGTAGCTCAACTACTCTTGTCATATCACCCCATACGAGAGGTCATCTATTTGAGTCTCCAAGCCCTCGCCCCCACCTCCAGCACAATTATTTGTGTGTTCGGGCTGGGCTTGGCTTCGGACTCTCTCATACTGAGTCCTAGAGTGAAACATCTATTAAATGGGCCAGATAAGAGAATCGAAGCCTAGCTCAAGCGGGCTAGCCTAGGTTGGGTAAAGTAAATTTCCCACAAGGGCGATTTATCGGGATTTGATATTGGTGCATTTAATTGTTAACCATACGTGCACATCCATCATTGTGTGGAGCCGGATCATGACCCGACCCAGATTCCGACTCTCAACCACCGAGTCCAAATAAAAAAAAATATAGGCACGGCCCGTCTATTATAACATAAACTCCATGCCCGACCAAACGCCGGCCGGCCCGGTCCACGATCTCCCTTACAAAACAAGAGAAAAAAAAAAAAAACTCTTCTTAAAGTAAAAATTCAAGGAGCTACTCGCTCGCCTTTTGATTTTGCCAAACCTTTACTTTCGTTCTCTCTTTCCATTTAACCATTCACTTTACTTCACCGGTAAAGTAAATTGACCAAACAAGTGATTTGGTAGTATCGCGTTCAAACATTAATTGTACATGCCCATCCATCATTGCGTGGACCAAAGCGCCGACCCGTGACCCTACCAACGTGTAAAGAGGGGTAAAATATAAGAATAGCCCATTTGCAGGATTTCCTCCACTTGGAGGGGAGGAAATCCTGCAAATTCGACATTACCGCCGTATCCATCAGCGGTATGTCTGCAAATGCCGGTTTTCCTCCTCTCACACAGGAGGAAAGCTGGCGACTGGTACTCTACCGCCCATTCCAGCAGCGGTAAAGCTGCGTGGGCGCCAATTTCGTCCCAAGCAGGCCGTTCCGTTTCCTTTAACATCAAACTAGCAACACACTTAAATTTAATATTTTCTTAAAATCTCAATATTAGATAAATAAATTTAGTAAAAGAATTTATTACTTTGGAAAATGGCTTGGGTCGCCCAAAAGTTCCTACTCATGGACAAAAAAGCAGTGGAGAAACAAATAAAGAGAATATGTTCTTAATAGGGCAAAGTGTTAATGTATAACAAGAACGGAAAAAAAGAAAAAAAAAGAATATATATCTATATCTATATCTGTATCTATATCTATTTAATAACGGAGGGTGTCGGCATTACTTTGAACCCCGCCTTAATTACCGAAAGGACTCGAATCCAAAAAATCCAAGCGTAGTCCATTTTGGACTCCATAAGCATTGGCTTTTAGGTGCAGTTGCTCAATGAATCTAGGTAGGAGCCCATTCGATTATACACTCAAATACCTGCATCTGAAGCTTGTAATAATATAATATCATATAAAAATAATTGATATGAAAATGCTCTTGTGCGTCTGTCTGCGACTGAGCTTAATATGAGAGATGGAATTCGGGGCCAACCCGTTCTTTTTAACCCATTGATTTGCTTGCATTCAGTGGGTGCCCACATCCATGGTTCCCAACTTTCAGAGTTTGTTTTACATGGTAAGATTAAGGATTTGGAAAGAGCTGTAGTTGGTTGAATTTGAATGTGATGTGATGAGGTAAATCTAGTGAGGTGCAATTGCCCACGTAAAATCCAAAGCCCATGCATATTTTTCTGAAATGAGAGCTCCATGGCTGATGACGTGGCAAAATGAATTCTGTTGCTTTAATACAAATGTATATAATACTCCCTCCCTTAAAATTATATATGAATATCCGGGCCGGGCGGGGATTCCGGATCTCAACCACCGAGCGATTTTGTGAGGATTTATCAGTGAAAGGGAGAGATTAAATAACAGGTGGCCCCGTTGGACCTTTTCTTTTTCCGTCCACATGGCTTACAAGGCATACGATCGCGCACAGAGAATATCTATGCGGCCCAGTCGGAATGCTTTAGACCTTATATCATATTAGGGGGGGACTAATATCACTGCTGTAGGATATTTATATATATATATATATATATATACTCTATATATTATGAAAAACAAATCCTCTCTAGCAAGAGAAATGATTTATTTTACCATTTTTCTATTTTGGGAGGCAAGTAAATAAATCCAAATCTCTCCGGATTCTCAATGTGGAGGTCTTGCATTGAAGTACCTCCCCAATCCAATCCATATTATAATAAAGTCATTTTTTGAAATTCTTTCGTTGTAATCAAGATTTTGTCGGTGTCAAGTATGTTGTCAAACCCAGATATCGGGCTCTCGGGTTTTATATGGTAGTAATTTCCCCCCCGATATAAACCCGCTCAAGAATCAAGTATTTATACAGCCAAAGATATGTTTAATTAGTTTGGGAAATTGCTTGAATATCTCTATGCGAATCAAGTTTAGGATGTGCACATCCATGAGACACTTAAAACACTTACTTCTGACATGAGTCATACTCGATTTTCATGGGTGTCATTCTCAATTTTAGACCAGTAAAACCTTGGACAATGCATGGGCTAAAATAACAAATACAATATTAAAGAAAAGGTCGAACAATCAACCGAAATGAACAGCCAAATACATGTATAAATATATATACAGGAGAGGGGCTCTCCTAAGCTACAGCTTATGTTATCCTAAGCTTAAATCGTCTGCAAAATCACCTCCATCATAAACTGCCTCAAATCATCGTCTCCAAAATCAAGATAAATCCGATCAGAACTGAATTTTCCAGTTCCATCGTGCCAAAAACAGAGATTGTCGACTCTGATTTGTGAGAACGGTAGCGTCTCGGCTTAGGATAACATAAGCTGCAGCTTAGGAGAGCACCGCCCTATGTATAGATATACATTTGCTAACCGCATAGATAATAAATAAATAGCTGTCCAATCTGTTTTTAATATAAACATCAATCCAAAGTCGTAAAAAATTATGCCCTTTGTTTCCAGATGGTTTTGATGGAAAAGTCCCGTTAGACTATGTGAAGGCCTAAATGGCCCTCAAGCTCCAACATATATTGATGATAAAGGCCGCCTCTCCACAAGTAAGCCCGTGAGCCTAAGTCAGAGCCCAATGTAGTCCAATGCAGGCTAGACACGGATTAGGCTAAGGCTATATCAGACCATGAGAAGCCTTTTCGCTAAATGAGATATGCATGTCCTACAGATGGAGAGTGGTCAGGTCCGGACTGGATCAATGAGGTTAGCCCATACTAAACCTAAATTGAAGTGCGCAGGCACGTACCGTATCAATTCTTCCTATTGAGTTCATCTTTTACTTGGTTTTAGAGAGCCCATTCCCCCTACCGATTCGATAATGAAAATCACTTTCCATGTGTATGGATCCGATCCAAAATGTCGAGATGAAGTTGATTTCTCACAGAAGGACTTAATCAAGCGTGGACCCCACCCTATGTGTTCAGTTCTCACTCACTCACTATTTCCTATTTGTTAAACTTTATTTCCCGTTGATGTGAAGTGAATGGCCAATTCAAGAGACAATAAAAAGAAACGGATCGCATCAAACAATACTAAGTTTCAAAAACCACCTCTTCATTCTAACAAACGAAAAAAAAAAAGAGAAGCTAAAAGGATACTCTCTCATGCTACTAAATCACAAAAGAAAAAAAAAAAAACATAGGGTTGTATGTGGGACGGGCCGGGCCGGGGAATGTACATGCCCGGCCCGAGTTCTAAATTAGGATCCCGACCCCGGCCCAAGCCCTGGACGGGCCAGAAGTCGGTTGCCGAAGATCGGCCCTCCTGGAATTGATGAAGCCCAAGCATAGCCTGAGTTTAACTTATATAATAACAAAAGAAAAGAAAAAAGAATTTCTTATAACGTCATAGGTTGTAGCTCAACTACTCTTGTCATATCACCCCATACGAGAGGTCATCTATTTGAGTCTCCAAGCCCTCGCCCCCACCTCCAGCACAATTATTTGTGTGTTCGGGCTGGGCTTGGCTTCGGACTCTCTCATACTGAGTCCTAGAGTGAAACATCTATTAAATGGGCCAGATAAGAGAATCGAAGCCTAGCTCAAGCGGGCTAGCCTAGGTTGGGTAAAGTAAATTTCCCACAAGGGCGATTTATCGGGATTTGATATTGGTGCATTTAATTGTTAACCATACGTGCACATCCATCATTGTGTGGAGCCGGATCATGACCCGACCCAGATTCCGACTCTCAACCACCGAGTCCAAATAAAAAAAAATATAGGCACGGCCCGTCTATTATAACATAAACTCCATGCCCGACCAAACGCCGGCCGGCCCGGTCCACGATCTCCCTTACAAAACAAGAGAAAAAAAAAAAAAAACTCTTCTTAAAGTAAAAATTCAAGGAGCTACTCGCTCGCCTTTTGATTTTGCCAAACCTTTACTTTCGTTCTCTCTTTCCATTTAACCATTCACTTTACTTCACCGGTAAAGTAAATTGACCAAACAAGTGATTTGGTAGTATCGCGTTCAAACATTAATTGTACATGCCCATCCATCATTGCGTGGACCAAAGCGCCGACCCGTGACCCTACCAACGTGTAAAGAGGGGTAAAATATAAGAATAGCCCATTTGCAGGATTTCCTCCACTTGGAGGGGAGGAAATCCTGCAAATTCGACATTACCGCCGTATCCATCAGCGGTATGTCTGCAAATGCCGGTTTTCCTCCTCTCACACAGGAGGAAAACTGGCGACTGGTACTCTACCGCCCATTCCAGCAGCGGTAAAGCTGCGTGGGCGCCAATTTCGTCCCAAGCAGGCCGTTCCGTTTCCTTTAACATCAAACTAGCAACACACTTAAATTTAATATTTTCTTAAAATCTCAATATTAGATAAATAAATTTAGTAAAAGAATTTATTACTTTGGAAAATGGCTTGGGTCGCCCAAAAGTTCCTACTCATGGACAAAAAAGCAATGGAGAAACAAATAAAGAGAATATGTTCTTAATAGGGCAAAGTGTTAATGTATAACAAGAACGGAAAAAAAGAAAAAAAAAGAATATATATCTATATCTATATCTGTATCTATATCTATTTAATAACGGAGGGTGTCGGCATTACTTTGAACCCCGCCTTAATTACCGAAAGGACTCGAATCCAAAAAATCCAAGCGTAGTCCATTTTGGACTCCATAAGCATTGGCTTTTAGGTGCAGTTGCTCAATGAATCTAGGTAGGAGCCCATTCGATTATACACTCAAATACCTGCATCTGAAGCTTGTAATAATATAATATCATATAAAAATAATTGATATGAAAATGCTCTTGTGCGTCTGTCTGCGACTGAGCTTAATATGAGAGATGGAATGCGGGGCCAACCCGTTCTTTTTAACCCATTGATTTGCTTGCATTCAGTGGGTGCCCACATCCATGGTTCCCAACTTTCAGAGTTTGTTTTACATGGTAAGATTAAGGATTTGGAAAGAGCTGTAGTTGGTTGAATTTGAATGTGATGTGATGAGGTAAATCTAGTGAGGTGCAATTGCCCACGTAAAATCCAAAGCCCATGCATATTTTTCTGAAATGAGAGCTCCATGGCTGATGACGTGGCAAAATGAATTCTGTTGCTTTAATACAAATGTATATAATACTCCCTCCCTTAAAATTATATATGAATATCCGGGCCGGGCGGGGATTCCGGATCTCAACCACCGAGCGATTTTGTGAGGATTTATCAGTGAAAGGGAGAGATTAAATAACAGGTGGCCCCGTTGGACCTTTTCTTTTTCCGTCCACATGGCTTACAAGGCATACGATCGCGCACAGAGAATATCTATGCGGCCCAGTCGGAATGCTTTAGACCTTATATCATATTAGGGGGGGACTAATATCACTGCTGTAGGATATATATATATATATATATACTCTATATATTATGAAAAACAAATCCTCTCTAGCAAGAGAAATGATTTATTTTACCATTTTTCTATTTTGGGAGGCAAGTAAATAAATCCAAATCTCTCCGGATTCTCAATGTGGAGGTCTTGCATTGAAGTACCTCCCCAATCCAATCCATATTATAATAAAGTCATTTTTTGAAATTCTTTCGTTGTAATCAAGATTTTGTCGGTGTCAAGTATGTTGTCAAACCCAGATATCGGGCTCTCGGGTTTTATATGGTAGTAATTTCCCCCCCGATATAAACCCGCTCAAGAATCAAGTATTTATACAGCCAAAGATATGTTTAATTAGTTTGGGAAATTGCTTGAATATCTCTATGCGAATCAAGTTTAGGATGTGCACATCCATGAGACACTTAAAACACTTACTTCTGACATGAGTCATACTCGATTTTCATGGGTGTCATTCTCAATTTTAGACCAGTAAAACCTTGGACAATGCATGGGCTAAAATAACAAATACAATATTAAAGAAAAGGTCGAACAATCAACCGAAATGAACAGCCAAATACATGTATAAATATATATACAGGAGAGGGGCTCTCCTAAGCTACAGCTTATGTTATCCTAAGCTTAAATCGTCTGCAAAATCACCTCCATCATAAACTGCCTCAAATCATCGTCTCCAAAATCAAGATAAATCCGATCAGAACTGAATTTTCCAGTTCCATCGTGCCAAAAACAGAGATTGTCGACTCTGATTTGTGAGAACGGTAGCGTCTCGGCTTAGGATAACATAAGCTGCAGCTTAGGAGAGCACCGCCCTATGTATAGATATACATTTGCTAACCGCATAGATAATAAATAAATAGCTGTCCAATCTGTTTTTAATATAAACATCAATCCAAAGTCGTAAAAAATTCTGCCCTTTGTTTCCAGATGGTTTTGATGGAAAAGTCCCGTTAGACTATGTGAAGGCCTAAATGGCCCTCAAGCTCCAACATATATTGATGATAAAGGCCGCCTCTCCACAAGTAAGCCCGTGAGCCTAAGTCAGAGCCCAATGTAGTCCAATGCAGGCTAGACACGGATTAGGCTAAGGCTATATCAGACCATGAGAAGCCTTTTCGCTAAATGAGATATGCATGTCCTACAGATGGAGAGTGGTCAGGTCCGGACTGGATCAATGAGGTTAGCCCATACTAAACCTAAATTGAAGTGCGCAGGCACGTACCGTATCAATTCTTCCTATTGAGTTCATCTTTTACTTGGTTTTAGAGAGCCCATTCCCCCTACCGATTCGATAATGAAAATCACTTTCCATGTGTATGGATCCGATCCAAAATGTCGAGATGAAGTTGATTTCTCACAGAAGGACTTAATCAAGCGTGGACCCCACCCTATGTGTTCAGTTCTCACTCACTCACTATTTCCTATTTGTTAAACTTTATTTCCCGTTGATGTGAAGTGAATGGCCAATTCAAGAGACAATAAAAAGAAACGGATCGCATCAAACAATACTAAGTTTCAAAAACCACCTCTTCATTCTAACAAACGAAAAAAAAAAAGAGAAGCTAAAAGGATACTCTCTCATGCTACTAAATCACAAAAGAAAAAAAAAAAAACATAGGGTTGTATGTGGGACGGGCCGGGCCGGGGAATGTACATGCCCGGCCCGAGTTCTAAATTAGGATCCCGACCCCGGCCCAAGCCCTGGACGGGCCAGAAGTCGGTTGCCGAAGATCGGCCCTCCTGGAATTGATGAAGCCCAAGCATAGCCTGAGTTTAACTTATATAATAACAAAAGAAAAGAAAAAAGAATTTCTTATAACGTCATAGGTTGTAGCTCAACTACTCTTGTCATATCACCCCATACGAGAGGTCATCTATTTGAGTCTCCAAGCCCTCGCCCCCACCTCCAGCACAATTATTTGTGTGTTCGGGCTGGGCTTGGCTTCGGACTCTCTCATACTGAGTCCTAGAGTGAAACATCTATTAAATGGGCCAGATAAGAGAATCGAAGCCTAGCTCAAGCGGGCTAGCCTAGGTTGGGTAAAGTAAATTTCCCACAAGGGCGATTTATCGGGATTTGATATTGGTGCATTTAATTGTTAACCATACGTGCACATCCATCATTGTGTGGAGCCGGATCATGACCCGACCCAGATTCCGACTCTCAACCACCGAGTCCAAATAAAAAAAAATATAGGCACGGCCCGTCTATTATAACATAAACTCCATGCCCGACCAAACGCCGGCCGGCCCGGTCCACGATCTCCCTTACAAAACAAGAGAAAAAAAAAAAAAAACTCTTCTTAAAGTAAAAATTCAAGGAGCTACTCGCTCGCCTTTTGATTTTGCCAAACCTTTACTTTCGTTCTCTCTTTCCATTTAACCATTCACTTTACTTCACCGGTAAAGTAAATTGACCAAACAAGTGATTTGGTAGTATCGCGTTCAAACATTAATTGTACATGCCCATCCATCATTGCGTGGACCAAAGCGCCGACCCGTGACCCTACCAACGTGTAAAGAGGGGTAAAATATAAGAATAGCCCATTTGCAGGATTTCCTCCACTTGGAGGGGAGGAAATCCTGCAAATTCGACATTACCGCCGTATCCATCAGCGGTATGTCTGCAAATGCCGGTTTTCCTCCTCTCACACAGGAGGAAAACTGGCGACTGGTACTCTACCGCCCATTCCAGCAGCGGTAAAGCTGCGTGGGCGCCAATTTCGTCCCAAGCAGGCCGTTCCGTTTCCTTTAACATCAAACTAGCAACACACTTAAATTTAATATTTTCTTAAAATCTCAATATTAGATAAATAAATTTAGTAAAAGAATTTATTACTTTGGAAAATGGCTTGGGTCGCCCAAAAGTTCCTACTCATGGACAAAAAAGCAATGGAGAAACAAATAAAGAGAATATGTTCTTAATAGGGCAAAGTGTTAATGTATAACAAGAACGGAAAAAAAGAAAAAAAAAGAATATATATCTATATCTATATCTGTATCTATATCTATTTAATAACGGAGGGTGTCGGCATTACTTTGAACCCCGCCTTAATTACCGAAAGGACTCGAATCCAAAAAATCCAAGCGTAGTCCATTTTGGACTCCATAAGCATTGGCTTTTAGGTGCAGTTGCTCAATGAATCTAGGTAGGAGCCCATTCGATTATACACTCAAATACCTGCATCTGAAGCTTGTAATAATATAATATCATATAAAAATAATTGATATGAAAATGCTCTTGTGCGTCTGTCTGCGACTGAGCTTAATATGAGAGATGGAATGCGGGGCCAACCCGTTCTTTTTAACCCATTGATTTGCTTGCATTCAGTGGGTGCCCACATCCATGGTTCCCAACTTTCAGAGTTTGTTTTACATGGTAAGATTAAGGATTTGGAAAGAGCTGTAGTTGGTTGAATTTGAATGTGATGTGATGAGGTAAATCTAGTGAGGTGCAATTGCCCACGTAAAATCCAAAGCCCATGCATATTTTTCTGAAATGAGAGCTCCATGGCTGATGACGTGGCAAAATGAATTCTGTTGCTTTAATACAAATGTATATAATACTCCCTCCCTTAAAATTATATATGAATATCCGGGCCGGGCGGGGATTCCGGATCTCAACCACCGAGCGATTTTGTGAGGATTTATCAGTGAAAGGGAGAGATTAAATAACAGGTGGCCCCGTTGGACCTTTTCTTTTTCCGTCCACATGGCTTACAAGGCATACGATCGCGCACAGAGAATATCTATGCGGCCCAGTCGGAATGCTTTAGACCTTATATCATATTAGGGGGGGACTAATATCACTGCTGTAGGATATATATATATATATATATACTCTATATATTATGAAAAACAAATCCTCTCTAGCAAGAGAAATGATTTATTTTACCATTTTTCTATTTTGGGAGGCAAGTAAATAAATCCAAATCTCTCCGGATTCTCAATGTGGAGGTCTTGCATTGAAGTACCTCCCCAATCCAATCCATATTATAATAAAGTCATTTTTTGAAATTCTTTCGTTGTAATCAAGATTTTGTCGGTGTCAAGTATGTTGTCAAACCCAGATATCGGGCTCTCGGGTTTTATATGGTAGTAATTTCCCCCCCGATATAAACCCGCTCAAGAATCAAGTATTTATACAGCCAAAGATATGTTTAATTAGTTTGGGAAATTGCTTGAATATCTCTATGCGAATCAAGTTTAGGATGTGCACATCCATGAGACACTTAAAACACTTACTTCTGACATGAGTCATACTCGATTTTCATGGGTGTCATTCTCAATTTTAGACCAGTAAAACCTTGGACAATGCATGGGCTAAAATAACAAATACAATATTAAAGAAAAGGTCGAACAATCAACCGAAATGAACAGCCAAATACATGTATAAATATATATACAGGAGAGGGGCTCTCCTAAGCTACAGCTTATGTTATCCTAAGCTTAAATCGTCTGCAAAATCACCTCCATCATAAACTGCCTCAAATCATCGTCTCCAAAATCAAGATAAATCCGATCAGAACTGAATTTTCCAGTTCCATCGTGCCAAAAACAGAGATTGTCGACTCTGATTTGTGAGAACGGTAGCGTCTCGGCTTAGGATAACATAAGCTGCAGCTTAGGAGAGCACCGCCCTATGTATAGATATACATTTGCTAACCGCATAGATAATAAATAAATAGCTGTCCAATCTGTTTTTAATATAAACATCAATCCAAAGTCGTAAAAAATTCTGCCCTTTGTTTCCAGATGGTTTTGATGGAAAAGTCCCGTTAGACTATGTGAAGGCCTAAATGGCCCTCAAGCTCCAACATATATTGATGATAAAGGCCGCCTCTCCACAAGTAAGCCCGTGAGCCTAAGTCAGAGCCCAATGTAGTCCAATGCAGGCTAGACACGGATTAGGCTAAGGCTATATCAGACCATGAGAAGCCTTTTCGCTAAATGAGATATGCATGTCCTACAGATGGAGAGTGGTCAGGTCCGGACTGGATCAATGAGGTTAGCCCATACTAAACCTAAATTGAAGTGCGCAGGCACGTACCGTATCAATTCTTCCTATTGAGTTCATCTTTTACTTGGTTTTAGAGAGCCCATTCCCCCTACCGATTCGATAATGAAAATCACTTTCCATGTGTATGGATCCGATCCAAAATGTCGAGATGAAGTTGATTTCTCACAGAAGGACTTAATCAAGCGTGGACCCCACCCTATGTGTTCAGTTCTCACTCACTCACTATTTCCTATTTGTTAAACTTTATTTCCCGTTGATGTGAAGTGAATGGCCAATTCAAGAGACAATAAAAAGAAACGGATCGCATCAAACAATACTAAGTTTCAAAAACCACCTCTTCATTCTAACAAACGAAAAAAAAAAAGAGAAGCTAAAAGGATACTCTCTCATGCTACTAAATCACAAAAGAAAAAAAAAAAAACATAGGGTTGTATGTGGGACGGGCCGGGCCGGGGAATGTACATGCCCGGCCCGAGTTCTAAATTAGGATCCCGACCCCGGCCCAAGCCCTGGACGGGCCAGAAGTCGGTTGCCGAAGATCGGCCCTCCTGGAATTGATGAAGCCCAAGCATAGCCTGAGTTTAACTTATATAATAACAAAAGAAAAGAAAAAAGAATTTCTTATAACGTCATAGGTTGTAGCTCAACTACTCTTGTCATATCACCCCATACGAGAGGTCATCTATTTGAGTCTCCAAGCCCTCGCCCCCACCTCCAGCACAATTATTTGTGTGTTCGGGCTGGGCTTGGCTTCGGACTCTCTCATACTGAGTCCTAGAGTGAAACATCTATTAAATGGGCCAGATAAGAGAATCGAAGCCTAGCTCAAGCGGGCTAGCCTAGGTTGGGTAAAGTAAATTTCCCACAAGGGCGATTTATCGGGATTTGATATTGGTGCATTTAATTGTTAACCATACGTGCACATCCATCATTGTGTGGAGCCGGATCATGACCCGACCCAGATTCCGACTCTCAACCACCGAGTCCAAATAAAAAAAAATATAGGCACGGCCCGTCTATTATAACATAAACTCCATGCCCGACCAAACGCCGGCCGGCCCGGTCCACGATCTCCCTTACAAAACAAGAGAAAAAAAAAAAAAAACTCTTCTTAAAGTAAAAATTCAAGGAGCTACTCGCTCGCCTTTTGATTTTGCCAAACCTTTACTTTCGTTCTCTCTTTCCATTTAACCATTCACTTTACTTCACCGGTAAAGTAAATTGACCAAACAAGTGATTTGGTAGTATCGCGTTCAAACATTAATTGTACATGCCCATCCATCATTGCGTGGACCAAAGCGCCGACCCGTGACCCTACCAACGTGTAAAGAGGGGTAAAATATAAGAATAGCCCATTTGCAGGATTTCCTCCACTTGGAGGGGAGGAAATCCTGCAAATTCGACATTACCGCCGTATCCATCAGCGGTATGTCTGCAAATGCCGATTTTCCTCCTCTCACACAGGAGGAAAACTGGCGACTGGTACTCTACCGCCCATTCCAGCAGCGGTAAAGCTGCGTGGGCGCCAATTTCGTCCCAAGCAGGCCGTTCCGTTTCCTTTAACATCAAACTAGCAACACACTTAAATTTAATATTTTCTTAAAATCTCAATATTAGATAAATAAATTTAGTAAAAGAATTTATTACTTTGGAAAATGGCTTGGGTCGCCCAAAAGTTCCTACTCATGGACAAAAAAGCAATGGAGAAACAAATAAAGAGAATATGTTCTTAATAGGGCAAAGTGTTAATGTATAACAAGAACGGAAAAAAAGAAAAAAAAAGAATATATATCTATATCTATATCTGTATCTATATCTATTTAATAACGGAGGGTGTCGGCATTACTTTGAACCCCGCCTTAATTACCGAAAGGACTCGAATCCAAAAAATCCAAGCGTAGTCCATTTTGGACTCCATAAGCATTGGCTTTTAGGTGCAGTTGCTCAATGAATCTAGGTAGGAGCCCATTCGATTATACACTCAAATACCTGCATCTGAAGCTTGTAATAATATAATATCATATAAAAATAATTGATATGAAAATGCTCTTGTGCGTCTGTCTGCGACTGAGCTTAATATGAGAGATGGAATGCGGGGCCAACCCGTTCTTTTTAACCCATTGATTTGCTTGCATTCAGTGGGTGCCCACATCCATGGTTCCCAACTTTCAGAGTTTGTTTTACATGGTAAGATTAAGGATTTGGAAAGAGCTGTAGTTGGTTGAATTTGAATGTGATGTGATGAGGTAAATCTAGTGAGGTGCAATTGCCCACGTAAAATCCAAAGCCCATGCATATTTTTCTGAAATGAGAGCTCCATGGCTGATGACGTGGCAAAATGAATTCTGTTGCTTTAATACAAATGTATATAATACTCCCTCCCTTAAAATTATATATGAATATCCGGGCCGGGCGGGGATTCCGGATCTCAACCACCGAGCGATTTTGTGAGGATTTATCAGTGAAAGGGAGAGATTAAATAACAGGTGGCCCCGTTGGACCTTTTCTTTTTCCGTCCACATGGCTTACAAGGCATACGATCGCGCACAGAGAATATCTATGCGGCCCAGTCGGAATGCTTTAGACCTTATATCATATTAGGGGGGGACTAATATCACTGCTGTAGGATATTTATATATATATATATATACTCTATATATTATGAAAAACAAATCCTCTCTAGCAAGAGAAATGATTTATTTTACCATTTTTCTATTTTGGGAGGCAAGTAAATAAATCCAAATCTCTCCGGATTCTCAATGTGGAGGTCTTGCATTGAAGTACCTCCCCAATCCAATCCATATTATAATAAAGTCATTTTTTGAAATTCTTTCGTTGTAATCAAGATTTTGTCGGTGTCAAGTATGTTGTCAAACCCAGATATCGGGCTCTCGGGTTTTATATGGTAGTAATTTCCCCCCCGATATAAACCCGCTCAAGAATCAAGTATTTATACAGCCAAAGATATGTTTAATTAGTTTGGGAAATTGCTTGAATATCTCTATGCGAATCAAGTTTAGGATGTGCACATCCATGAGACACTTAAAACACTTACTTCTGACATGAGTCATACTCGATTTTCATGGGTGTCATTCTCAATTTTAGACCAGTAAAACCTTGGACAATGCATGGGCTAAAATAACAAATACAATATTAAAGAAAAGGTCGAACAATCAACCGAAATGAACAGCCAAATACATGTATAAATATATATACAGGAGAGGGGCTCTCCTAAGCTACAGCTTATGTTATCCTAAGCTTAAATCGTCTGCAAAATCACCTCCATCATAAACTGCCTCAAATCATCGTCTCCAAAATCAAGATAAATCCGATCAGAACTGAATTTTCCAGTTCCATCGTGCCAAAAACAGAGATTGTCGACTCTGATTTGTGAGAACGGTAGCGTCTCGGCTTAGGATAACATAAGCTGCAGCTTAGGAGAGCACCGCCCTATGTATAGATATACATTTGCTAACCGCATAGATAATAAATAAATAGCTGTCCAATCTGTTTTTAATATAAACATCAATCCAAAGTCGTAAAAAATTCTGCCCTTTGTTTCCAGATGGTTTTGATGGAAAAGTCCCGTTAGACTATGTGAAGGCCTAAATGGCCCTCAAGCTCCAACATATATTGATGATAAAGGCCGCCTCTCCACAAGTAAGCCCGTGAGCCTAAGTCAGAGCCCAATGTAGTCCAATGCAGGCTAGACACGGATTAGGCTAAGGCTATATCAGACCATGAGAAGCCTTTTCGCTAAATGAGATATGCATGTCCTACAGATGGAGAGTGGTCAGGTCCGGACTGGATCAATGAGGTTAGCCCATACTAAACCTAAATTGAAGTGCGCAGGCACGTACCGTATCAATTCTTCCTATTGAGTTCATCTTTTACTTGGTTTTAGAGAGCCCATTCCCCCTACCGATTCGATAATGAAAATCACTTTCCATGTGTATGGATCCAATCCAAAATGTCGAGATGAAGTTGATTTCTCACAGAAGGACTTAATCAAGCGTGGACCCCACCCTATGTGTTCAGTTCTCACTCACTCACTATTTCCTATTTGTTAAACTTTATTTCCCGTTGATGTGAAGTGAATGGCCAATTCAAGAGACAATAAAAAGAAACGGATCGCATCAAACAATACTAAGTTTCAAAAACCACCTCTTCATTCTAACAAACGAAAAAAAAAAGAGAAGCTAAAAGGATACTCTCTCATGCTACTAAATCACAAAAGAAAAAAAAAAAACATAGGGTTGTATGTGGGACGGGCCGGGCCTGGGAATGTACATGCCCGGCCCGAGTTCTAAATTAGGATCCCGACCCCGGCCCAAGCCCTGGACGGGCCGGAAGTCGGTTGCCGAAGATCGGCCCGCCTGGAATTGATGAAGCCCAAGCATAGCCTGAGTTTAACTTATATAATAACAAAAGAAAAGAAAAAAGAATTTCTTATAACGTCATAGGTTGTAGCTCAACTACTCTTGTCATATCACCCCATACGAGAGGTCATCTATTTGAGTCTCCAAGCCCTCGCCCCCACCTCCAGCACAATTATTTGTGTGTTCGGGCTGGGCTTGGCTTCGGACTCTCTCATACTGAGTCCTAGAGTGAAACATCTATTAAATGGGCCAGATAAGAGAATCGAAGCCTAGCTCAAGCGGGCTAGCCTAGGTTGGGTAAAGTAAATTTCCCACAAGGGCGATTTATCGGGATTTGATATTGGTGCATTTAATTGTTAACCATACGTGCACATCCATCATTGTTTGGAGCCGGATCATGACCCGACCCAGATTCCGACTCTCAACCACCGAGTCCAAATAAAAAAAAATATAGGCACGGCCCGTCTATTATAACCTAAACTCCATGCCCGACCAAACGCCGGCCGGCCCGGTCCACGATCTCCCTTACAAAACAAGAGAAAAAAAAAAAAAAACTCTTCTTAAAGTAAAAATTCAAGGAGCTACTCGCTCGCCTTTTGATTTTGCCAAACCTTTACTTTCGTTCTCTCTTTCCATTTAACCATTCACTTTACTTCACCGGTAAAGTAAATTGACCAAACAAGTGATTTGGTAGTATCGCGTTCAAACATTAATTGTACATGCCCATCCATCATTGCGTGGACCAAAGCGCCGACCCGTGACCCTACCAACGTGTAAAGAGGGGTAAAATATAAGAATAGCCCATTTGCAGGATTTCCTCCACTTGGAGGGGAGGAAATCCTGCAAATTCGACATTACCGCCGTATCCATCAGCGGTATGTCTGCAAATGCCGGTTTTCCTCCTCTCACACAGGAGGAAAACTGGCGACTGGTACTCTACCGCCCATTCCAGCAGCGGTAAAGCTGCGTGGGCCGTTCCGTTTCCTTTAACATCAAACTAGCAACACACTTAAATTTAATATTTTCTTAAAATCTCAATATTAGATAAATAAATTTAGTAAAAGAATTTATTACTTTGGAAAATGGCTTGGGTCGTCTTAAAAGTTCCTACTTATGGACAAAAAAGCAATGGAGAAATAAATAAAGAGAATATTTTCTCAATAGGGCAAAGTAATGTATAACAAGAACGGAAAAAAAGAAAGGAAAAAAGAATATATATCTATATCTATTTAATAACAGAGGGTGTCCGCATTACTTTGAACCCCACCTTAATTACCGAAAGGACTCAAATCCAAAAAATACAAGCGTAGTCCATTTTGGACTCCATAAACAATGACTTTTAGATGCAATTGCTCAATGAATCTTGGTAGGAACCCATTCAATACTACACTCAAATACCTATATCTCAAGTCTATAATAATATAATATCGTATAAAAATAATTGATATGAAAATGCTCTTGTGCGTCTGTCTTCGACTGAGCTTAATATAAGAGATGGCATGCGGGGCCAACCGGTTCTTTTTAATCCATTGATTTGCTTGCATTCAGTGGGTGCCCACATCCATGGTTCCCAACTTTCAAAGTTTGTTTTACATCGTCAGATTAAGGATTTGGAAAGAGTTGTAGTTGGTTGAGTTTGAATGTGATGTGATGAGGTAAATCTAGTGAGGTGCAATTGCCCACATAAAATCCAAAGCCCATGTATATTTTTCTGAAATGAGAGCTCCATGGCTGATGACGTGGCAAAATGAATTCTATTGTTTTAATATAAATATATATAATACTCCCTCCCTTAAAATTATATATGAATATCCGGGCCGGGCGGGGATTCCGGATCTCAACTACTAAGCGATTTTATGAGGATTTTTCAGTGAAAAGGAGAGATTAAATAACAGGTGGCCCCATTAAAACTTTTTTTCCATCCACATGGCTTACAAGGCATACGATCACGCACAGAGAATATCTATGGGGCCCCAGTCGGAATACTTTAGACCTTATATCATATTAGGGAGCAGACTAATATCATTGTTGTAGGATATATATACTCTATATATTATGAAAAACAAATCCTCTCTAACAAGAGAAATAATTTATTTTATTATTTTTCTATTTTGGATGGCAAGTAAATAAATGCAAATCTCTCCTGATTCTCAAAGTAGAGGTCTTGCATTGAAGTACCTCACCAATCCAACCCATATTATAATAAAGTCATTTTTCGAAATTCTTTCGTTGTAATCAAGATTTTGTCGGTGTCAAGTATGTTGTCAAACCCAGATATTAGGTTCTCCGATATTTTATGGTAGTGATTTTCCCCCCTGTATAAACCCGCTCAAGAATCAAGTATTTATAGAACCAAAGATATGCTTAGTTTGGGAAATTGCTTGAATATCTCTATGTGAATCAAGTTGAGGATGTGCACAGCCATGAGACACTTAAACACGTACTTCTGACATGAGTCATACTCAATTTTCATGGGTGTCATTCTCGCTTTTAGGCCAGTAAAAACCTAGGACAATGCATGGGCTAAAATAACAAATACAATATTAAAGAAAAGGTCAAACAATCAACCGAAATGAACAACCAAATATATATATAAATATATATATATATAGGAGAGGGGCTCTCCTAAGCTGCAGGTTATGTTATCCTAAGCTTAAATCGTCTGCAAAATCATCTCCATCATAAACTGCCTCAAATCATCGTCTCCAAAATCAAGAAAAATCCAATCAGAACTAAATTTTCCAGTTCCGTCGTGCCAAAAACAAAGATTGTCGACTTTGATTTGTGAGAAGAGTACCGTTTTGGTTTAGGATAACATAACCTGCAGCTTAGGAGAGCCTTGCCCTATATATAGATATACATATGCTAACTGCAAAGATAATAAATAAATAGTTGTCCAATTTGTTTTTAATATCAACATCAATCCGAAGTCGTAAAAAATTTTGCCCTTTGTTTCCAGATGATTTTAATGGAAAAGTCCCGTTAGACTATGTGAAGCCCTAAAAGGCCCTCAAACTCCAATATATATTGATGATAAAGGCCACCTCTCCACAAGTAAGCCCATGAGCCTAAGTCATAGCCCAACGTAGTCCAATGCAGGCTAGACACAAATTAGGCTGATGCTATATCAAACCATGAGAAGCCTTTTCGCTAAATGAGATATGCATGTCCTACAGATGGAAAGTGGTCAGGTCCGGACTGGATCAATGAGGTTAGCCCATACTAAACCTAAATTGAGGTATGCAAGCACGTACCGTATCAATTCGTCCTATTGAGTTCATCTTTTACTTGGTTTTAGAAAGCCCATTCCCCCTACTGATTCGATAATGAAAATCACTTTCCATGTGCATGGATCCGATCCAAAATGTTGAGATGAAATTGATTTTTCACAGAAGGATTTAATCAAGTTTGGACCCCCACCCTATGAGTTCAGTTCTCACTCACTCACTATTTCCTATTTGTTAAACTTTATTTCACATTGATGTGAAGTAAACGGTTAATTCAAGAGATGATAAAAAGAAACAGATCCAATCAAACAATACTAAGCTTCAAAAATCACCTAAACCACATGCTCGATCAAACACAGGCCGGCCCTGTCCATGATCACTCTTACAAAAAAAAAATTCTTCTTAAAATAAGAATTCAAAGAGCAACTCTCTCTCCTTTTGATTTGGCCAAACCTTTACTTTTATTCTCTCTTTCGAATTAACCATTCACTTTACTTCACCGGTAAAGTAAATTGACTGAACAAGTGATTTACTGTGTCATTTGATAGTATTGCGTTGAAATGTTAATTATACATGCCCATCCATCATTGTGTGGACCAAAGCCCATACACGTGACCCTACTAAGATGTAAAAAAAAAAAAAGGCAAAATATAAGAAGAATCCGTTTGCGGGTTTTCCTCCGCTTAGAGGGGAGGAAATCCTACAAATGCGACATTACCACCGTATGCATAAGCAGTATAGCAGCAAATGCGGGTTCTCCTCCGCTTAGAGCGGAGGAAAACTTGCAAGTGAGAGTCTACCGCCCATACAAGCTACGGTAAGGCTACGTGCGCGCCCAAATCCTTTCCAAGCAGGCCTTTCCATTTCCTTTAACATAAATTAGCAACACACTTAAATTTAATATTTTCTTAAATTTTCATTATTCGATAAATGAATTTATTACTTTGGAAAATGGCTTGGGTCGTTCCAAAAGTTCATGCTTATGGAAAAAAAAAAGCAATGGAGAAATAAATGAAGAGAATCTTTTCTTAATAGGGCAAAGTAATGTGTAACATGAACAAAAAAAAAGAATATAAATATATATATTTAATAATGGAGGGTGTCCAAATTACTTTGGAACCCACCTCAATTACCGAAAGGACTCAAATCCAAACAATCCAAGTATATAGACCATTTTGGACTCCATAAACAATGACTTTTAGATGCAATTGCTCAATGAATCTTGGTAGGAGCCCATTCAATTCTACACTCAAATACCTATATCTCAAGTCTATAATAATATAATATCGTATAAAAATAATTGATATGAAAATGCTCTTGTGCGTCTGTCTCCGACTGAGCTTAATATGAGAGATGGCATGTGGGGCCAACCAGTTCTTTTTAATCCATTGATTTGCTTGCATTCGGTGGGTGCCCACATCCATGGTTCCCAGTTTTCAAAGTTTGTTTTACATGGTAAGATTAAGGATTTGGAAAGAGTTGTAGTTGGTTGAATTTGAATGTGATGTGATGAGGTAAATCTAGTGAGGTGCAATTGCCCACATAAAATCCAAAGCCCATGTATATTTTTCTGAAAGGAGAGCTCCATGGGCGATGACGTGGCAAAATGGATTCTATTTCTTTAATATAAACTAGCAACAAACACCTATGTTAAGCCCAGGCCAAAATGAAAATATATTAAAATTTAAGAATTCTTTTAAAATATTATTAAGATCAAATAAATCTAAACTAAATTAAAGAAATTTATTATCTTTGAATATTAGAATCTTTTAACATGTAATGAAAATAAATAGAAAATGAAGTAGACTTACATAACATGACGACCCATTGAATTTAAAGGCATTGACCATTGTACAAGTATGAATGTTTGTCTATATGGGACAGCTCTCCTAAGTTAAAGCGTAGGATAAGGTAAGCTCAAGTGTGTGGTGGGGCCCATATGGGGGCGGGGATGGGGTGATTTCAAAGACTCCATAGGACCTTTCTCTTTGTAAAAAAAAATAGTCTCAACCGTTGTTTCTACCATCTCCATCTGGCCTCAGAAGTTTAATGGTCGACAGTCCATTCAGATTGGTACACAGTCAATCCAACGGTCCAATAAATCCATATCTAACCAAAAGCTAGCGGACATGTGCGATTTAGGAGGGGTCATGTGTTTGGTTCATTTGGATGGACCAAGGGTGGGCCCCACAAGCGTGATCTTACAGAATTAAATGGATAAGTATGGTGCCCGGGCTTAAAAAATATAATAAAATATGTGATTCTTTTCTGAGGTGTTATTGGAAAAGAATAGATTTTACATAAATAAATAAAATAATTTATATTTATTATATATAATATATATAATATTTTATTTCTTTAATGTGGCATTTTATGCAATGAGTTTACCACCAAAACCAAACCCAGCCCATTACATATTGTGCATGTGTGTGTGGCCATGGCGTTCAATGGAAGGTCATAGAGCAAGTTTGAAATTAATGACATGAGACCAACTATAAAGTGGTGTAGGTTTAGGATGTCAAATGAGGTGGGTACAAAATTAGTATGACCCAATCCTGACCCACCTCATTGCCATCCCTATATAAGACCATCCAAGCCATTCACGAAGCTTACCATACCCTCAAAGAAATATAGAAGGATAACCATCCTCTTAATATCATTATAAATTCAGTATAAAGGAGTGCATTTGTTTTCCTAAATTGAGTTCTTTAATCATATGAACTCCAACTCCTTCCTAAATTCAATCCAAAGGAGTGCATTTCTTTTATTATAAAACCTAGCAATGCCTCAAAGAAGAAATTAGCATGATCAATAATATGCATTCGCAAATGCAAATTATTTTCTTTTTGGGCCTATTTGTTTCCCATTGATCATCCAACTCCGTTGGTCCTCCTTGAATCAAGGTTAATTTCTATGGATCAATGGCATGTAGTGGGCCCCTTCAAGTATACTTCAAGCCTTTGTGAAGTAAAATCTCTCATGTGGGGCTTAGGGATTTCTTATAAGATTTCCATCGGGAAAAATCTCAGAGCTTCATGCATATCATTGGGTTATGAGTTTTTATGTGATCAATGGCATATGGTAGCCCACTTCAATTAGGCTCCATGCCTTTGTGAAGTTGCAATCTCACATGTGGGGCCTGTAGTGCAAGCCATGTAGCCAATTAGAAGCCAAAAGGAGTGGAAACTAACAGCAATTGCATACCAATGTTATGTGGGGCCCACCTTGTGGATCTCAATCACATGGATAAGAGGATTGGTTTGACATGTTTTAGGATGGATTAAGATTAGAGAGTGATTTGAGGATTAAGATAAGAAGATAAAATAGAAAAGTTAGGAAAATAGAGATTTTAGGGGAAGTTAGAAGGATTTTAGAAATGTAGGTTTATGAAACCAAAATCTTAATTTAAATGGAGAGATTTAGGGAGGAGAGGAGATTTGGGAGGCGTAGTAGCCCACATTAAACCCAAAGGTCTATGTGTTTTTATAAGTATTTTTCTGAAAGGAGAACTCATGTGGGTGATGACGTGTCACCCCTCACAGCCCACCTCCCAGTTTGCTTTAATATATATATATAATATATATAATACTCCCTATAGGTGTGTTTTATGTAGGAAAAATGAATTGAATAGCCCTCATTGTATGATGTTTGCAATATGTTGGATTAGCCTTTTGTCTTTTCTTTTCTATATATAGTGCCCATTTCATATTTCTCTACTCCTCTTGGAAAACTATATTCTCCCTTTTTCGCTGGGGATGAAAAGTTAAAACCTATGAAATATGACTTAATGTATTTTTTTTTCTCGACCTATTTTTTGGAATAAGAAAACTTAACTAGTAGTGTCTTTTGATGTAGGATTTTCTAAAAAGTATAAATTTTCGTTTGGATTTCTTTTCTTTTTTTCCTTTTCATTTTTTTTTTTTTTGAAGTTCGGGTTGGAGGGCTCTTTTTTCACTCAATTCAGGTTTGAGGGCTTTATTTTCCACACATTTTAATGCGTTAATGATGGAAGGTGCATGTGGCGGACCATATAGGGTGCTCTTGGTCGTTAATCTGATGATGGAAGGTGATTGTGGCATTGGGTAGTTGGTTGAAATTGACTTTATAGAATTACAAATTTATGTTTTTTTTTATTGAATATATTTTTTTTTAATTAAGATTTCTAGCTTGATCGAACAAAAGTTCTATAATAAGGGAACTTAACATAGAGAGATTCTATTAACTAGATTGGAGGCTCAAATCGATGACTACGAAAGTACTATAACTAAAAATAATAGTGGAAAGGAAAAATGACTCTACAAAAGAACTGGGCATAATAGAGCTGGATCCATTTTAAACATCATCATCCACTAACATGATCACAAATAAAACATGCTTAAAAATCAAATAAAAATGCAAAAATTTACTCCAAGAGTTAATTGATTTATGTTCCTAGCCTAGGTCGTTGATTGGACATGGGTCAAAATATAGCACGTTTATTACCTTTTAACACATGCCCAGTAAGATCCAATCACGCCATGGACTGATGTTCAAACCAAACCTATTTTAGTCCCTTCATGGGGCCAAACTATTTCCTTTTGCACATTTGCTTAGGAATCATCTTTCTTTGGTGATCCACATGACCAATTCGGACAAGTCCTTGATATATACCTACCAATGTACCATTTCCTTTGTAGGTCTTCTAAACACCATGAATCAAATCCCAATCAGGCCCACTTAAAACCATCAAAAGTCCCCATATAAGAGGTTTTTTCATTTTAGGATAATATATACTGTGCAACATCCCATAGGGAGGGGCATTTCAATCATTTTTCCTATAGACAACAAGTACAGCACACCTATGGGGAATTATTTAGAATCTAACAAGCTAGAAGGTATATCTAAATCTAAAGGCAAGTATACAGTCAAAATCCCTTTATTATTTTTCTATTTTGGATGGCAAGTAAATAAATCCAAATCTCTCCTGATTCTCAATGTAGAGGTCTTGCATTGAAGTACTCACCAATCCAACCCATATTATAAATATAGTCATTTTTTGAAATTCTTTCGCTGTAATCAAGATTTTGTAGGTTTCAAGTATGTTCTCAAACCCAGATATCAAGTTCTCCGGTCTTTTATGGTAATAATTTTTCCCTTGCATAAACCCTTTCAAGAATCAAGTATTTCATAGAACCAAAGATATGTTTAGTTTGGAAATTGCATGAATATCTCCATGCAAATCAAGTTTAGGACGTGCACAACCAAGAGAAACTTAAACACTTACTTCTGACATGAGTCATACTCAATTTTCATGGGTGTCATTCTCGCTTTTAGACCAGTAAAAACTCAGGGCAATGCACGGGCTAAAATAAAAATACAATATTAAAGAAACGGTCAAAAAATCAAACCTAAATGGGCAATCACATATATATAGGGAGATACTCCTATGAGAGATATCTCTCACCATATGAGAGATAAGGTGGGGCCCTCATAGGAGCATCTCCCATACACACACACCCACCCACACACACGCACACACGAGAGGAGCTCTCCTAAACTGTAGCTTATGTTATCCTAAGCTGAAATCGTCTGCAAAATCATCTCCTTTGTAAATTGCCTCAAATCATCATCTTCAAAATCAAGATAAATCTAATCATAACTGGACTTTTAAGATCCATCGTGCAAAAAACAGAGATTATTGACTCTGATTTGTGGGAATAGTGTCGTTTCAGCATAGGATAACATAAGTTGTAGCTTAGGAGAGCCCTGCCCTATATATAGATATACATATGTTAACTACAAAGTTAACTACAAAGATAATAGATACATAGTTGTCCAATTTTTTTTTAATATCAACGTCAATCTAAAGTCGTCAAAATTTTTGCCTTTTGTTTCCAGATGATTTTAATGGAAAACTCCCCTTAGACTTTGTGAAGGCCTAAAGGCCCTCAAACTCTAATATATATATAGATGATAAAGGCCCACTCTCCACAGGAAAGCCCTTGAGCCAAAATTAGAGCCCAATGTAGTCCAATGCAGGCTAGACACTGATTAGGCTAGGGATTTATCAAACCATGAGAAGCCTTTTCGCTAAATGAGATATGCATATCCTACAGATGGAACGTGGTCAAGTCCAGACTGGATCAATGAGGTTAGCCCATACTCAACCTAAATTGAGGTACACAGGCACGTACCGTGTCAATTCTTCATATTGAGTTCATCTTCTACTTGGTTGTAGAGAGCTCAACTAGTCTTGTCATATCACCCTATATGAGAGGTCATCTGTTTGAGTCCCCTCGTCCTCGTCCTCGCCCCCCTCCTCCCTTATAATCATTTGTGTGTTCGGGCTGGGCTTGGCTTCAGACTCTCTCTAATTGAGTCCTGGAGTGACACATCTATTAAATGGGCCAAATAAAAAATCGAAACCTAGCCCAAGTGGGCTAGCATAGGATGGGTAAAGTAAATTTACCACATGGGCGATTTATCGTGATTTGATATTACTGCATTTAAATGTTAACCATATGTACTCATCCATTAATGTGTGGAGCCAACCCCTGACCCATGACCCGACCTACATTCCGAATCTCAACCACCGATTCCAAATTAAAAAAAAAAAAAAAAAAACTCTTCTTTAAATAAAAATTCAAAGAGCTACTCTCCAGCCTTTTGATTTTGCCATACCTTTACCTTTGTTCACTCTTTCCATTTAACAATTCACTTTATTTCACCGGTAAAGTAAATTGACCAAACAAGTGATTTACTGTGTGATTTGATAGTATTGCGTTTAAACGTTAATTAAACATGCCCATCCATCATTGTGTGGACCAAAGCCCCAACCCGTGACCCTACCAAGATGTAAAAAAAGGCAAAATATAAAAAGGATCCATTTGCAGGATTTCCTCCGCTTAGAGGAAGAAAATCTTGCAAATGTGACCTTACCGCTGTATGCATCAACGGTATAGCTGCAAATGCAAGTTTCCCTCCTCTCAGACCAGAGGAAAACTTGCAAGTGCGACTTTACCGCCCATACAAGTAGCGGTAAAGCTGCATGAGTGCCCAAATCCATTCCAAGCAGGCCTTTCCATTTCCTTTTCTAAATTTTGAAAATCACCTCTTCCTTTTAACGAAAGAAAAAAGGTTAAAAAGATACTTTCTCATGCCACTGAATGACAAGAAAAACTTGGGCTGTTCATGGACCAGGTTGGGCTAGGCTGTGGAATGTCGAAAATTGCCCAACTTCTACACTAGAAGCCTAAGCTTGGCCCAAGCTTGAGTGTTGTTGGCCTAAGCCTAGCCCGCATGGGAATGATGAAGCCTAAGCTCGACCCTTGTTGGACTTATAGAATGAAAAAAGTGAGTTTCTTACCATGTCCTTGGCTAGCTCAACTGGTCTGATCATATCACCTTTTGTGAGAGGTCATAGGTTTGAGTCCCCCCATTACTCTCCCTCTCTTACATATATATGTATATTTGGGCAGGGCAAGGATTCCAAATCTCAACCACTGAGTCTAAATAAAAAAAAAAATCTAGGCACGGCCCATCTATTAGACCCAACACGGGCCGGCCCTATCCATGAGCACCGTTACGAAAAAACTCTTCTTAAAATAAAAATTCAAAGAGCTACTCTCTCGCCTTTTGATTTTTCCAAACCTTTACTTTTGTTCTCTCTTTGCATTTAACCATTCACTTTACTTCACCGGTAAAGTAACTTGACCAAACAAGTGATTTACTATGTATTTATCGTGATTTGATAGTATTGTGTTTAAACATTAATCATACAATCCCATCCATCATTGTGTGGACCAAAGCCCCGACCCTTGATCTGACCAAGATGTAAAAAAGGGCAAAAAAAAAAAAAAAAAAGAAGATTCGATTTGCAAGTTTTCCTCCACTTAACGGTAGGAAATTTTTCAAATGTGATAGTAAAATGCAAGTTTTGCTACTCTTAGACGGGAGGAAAACTTGCCAGTTTACCGCCTAAACAAGTAGCGGTAAAGCTGGTTGAGTGCCCAAATTGTTTGGATCCCGTAATATTTAACCTCTTCTATAAATTTCGAACTTGATTTCATTATATCCTCTAAAAAAGGAAATTTCTACATAATTGGTGAGCCTTAATGCTCCCTATGATCAAAATCTATCTGGCATAGAGATCAAACATGAGTACCAAGTACCAACAAAACATAGTAGCCATCTAGTTTCTCCCTAGAAGTGCTTTTGCTCTCTTTTGGCTTTAGCTTCTTCATAGAAGATCTTTGGTTAGCTCATGCTTATCGAAAGCCATTGACATTTTTGGGCACGTCAATCATAATTTAGTAATAGTGCATTCTAAAGTGGTGAAGTGGCTATGGCTTTGCTGGCGGACCCATGATTTTCGTTTAGGTGGGGGCAGACAATGGTCAATTGAAAAATTGATACCCTTGGCAAGAAAACCTACAATATCACTCGCTTCCCTAAGAACAAGAATACGGGATGGAGAGCATAATTGTGAAACTTAGCCAATAGTTGTAACAATTAAGGCAAACATGATTACAACAACAGCCTAAGCAAATCATAAACCCAAAGGCACATGGTCAATAAGAAATTCAATTCACACTGGATACAATTTTTAATTTATTTGAATCAAACAATTTATGCCCAAAACCTACAAATCAAAATCCATTCCATCAATATAAGATTCAATAGACACAAATTACAAGGACAATAGGAGTTATATCGCGGATCAACAAAAGGAGATGTCTGACAAGTGTTTGAAATTGTAATGAAAGTAGAAGAAGAAACATGCAAAAGTCTCGATTATCATTTCTCCATGGATTAGTAAAAAATAAGGATATAATTGATTTCCAATGCCAAATCATCCAAAAGGGAAAAGTAAAACGGAAAAGGGGCAAAGAAATCCAACAACCCTTATAGGCAACATTGGTGGATTGAATCGTGCGAGACTTTCTGAGATTTGGATAGTTTGTGAATGATCAAACCCATGGTTATTGTGGGAAGACGACAGGAGAGAAAATGGTAAAAAAACAGAGCATTTTTTCAAAAAGAGAGAAGGAGACGAAGTCTTAGACATAGACATGTGGGGCATGGCCTAGGGCCCCATCTAACTCTCTGGGACTTCAAGATGTGACCTGAGGCGACCGCCCCATATGATCACAACTTGGGTCCACCCTTGCTTGCTAACTAAAGTATTTTTGGAAAGGTTAATTACGAATTCAAGGGATCATCCCTGAGTTTCATGAATTGTGTACAGAAAACATTTGTGGAAGGTGGTGATTATTTTGCGTATGAGTTTGAAGAGGATGATACAGAATTACACGTAAGTTATCTTGCACGGACATATTCATTTAACAATTTGAAGCTACACATGTACTCTTGATACTCATTATTTTCTTTTGTTTGAAGGTTGGTGATGGAAGTGGAGGTGGTGGAATTCTGCTTGCTGGGACATGGTGGGAGAGAAAGGCATTGGATCAAGCTGAAGAAGTTTGTATCTCATTAGATGGTGACTTGAAGATTTATGCTTTCTAGACATCTGCAAGTTCCACCATTAAAGTACGCATTGAAAATATGGCAAATAATTAAGTATGCTTTGACACTTAAATGGTAAATGATATTTTCTGTTGAACTTTCTTGTGCTATGTATGAAACGAAAGTTTGGCTAGATACTCACTAAAACTACTCGGTGGAAATGAAATCACGGGAAAGGCTGAGAGACCCTTGCCTGAAAGATTTCTCGTACACATTGTTGCTATCTTGACACAATAAGCCCATCCTCCTTTGGATTGAGCATTTAAGTTTGGGACAGACTCTCTTCTTCATATAACTGTATTTGAATTAAGCTAGAAGCATAGAATCGTTTTTAATTCTTGTGGCTTTACTTAAATTTAACTTTATTTACACTACATGTAGCTAAATTTTTCTTTTCATTTCTCCATTTCAAACATTTCCCAACACCACCCCACACCACACCACACCACCACCCACCCCCACACCCCCCAAAACAAACTTACTACGGGTTGATCTTCAGCTTCCACGAGAGTTAATTTTGGGTTTCCAGTTGATTTATAACATTTATATTGTTAGGGTTGTGAAACATGTGTTCTCTGCCAAATTCTTGTATTACTTGGATCTCTCTTCCATCTTTGATTGGTGGAATGATATTTTCTCTTCCATGTTTCAAATCCTAGAGGAGTTTTGCGGACAATTAGTCTTGTGACTTTTGTCACTATTATGTCTTCAAGGAAAAAGAAAAAAAAAATGTTACATTTAACTTACAAACTTCCCCATTTTAGTTTACTTTATATTGAAAATTTTCTTTTTAAATAGTTTATTGGTGTTATATCTGAATTATAGCTTATGAACAATTGCAAGTTGATAATGTTTACATTCCAGTAGCCTGCTTACAGATGTTTCATGTTTCTTATCTTTTGATTACAATGGTTGGATCATGGATGCTTCTCTGTCTTTAACCTTTTTAATTGGTAACACCACTTCTTAGGTATGGCTTCCCCAGCATGACTAATAGTGAAGATTTCTCCTCTGCTTGTCATGCTTGCTTGGATGAAGCTGAGGTTGCTGGAGCTATTCCTGAAAATTATTCCTGAGGTAGGCCTTTCGGTAAGCCTTCTAAGTTTTATGTAAAAATTATATTCCATTTTTAGGGAATACTTAACTTCAGATTTGATAATCATGTTTGTACCAGACATGACATGGACAGAACTTGACATTTCTACTAAGAGAAACATCATTTGTATTTGTAGTGCTAAGTGTTTATTAATGTATTTCACTTTTAGGGCATGTTTATTTAATTGGTTTTGAATTACTAGGATTTTATGAATTTCTTCCAATGTCTTTCTATGAAAAGGTGCTGAAAGTGGAAAATTAATTGCCTATTTGCTTCGATGGAATTGAATCCTAGGAACTTTAAGAAATGTATTCCCATCACAGTAGCTAAAATTGAAAAAATAAAGATGAAGATTCACAAATGGCCATCGATGGTCTTTCTGTAGGTGGAAAATGAATACCCAACCATCATCCTAGTAAATCAAACCCTAGGAAAGTCTAATAGTCCCATCTATATCTTCGCCTTATATCCTTCACTACTCACCTCTCCAATATTCCTTTATTGCAACCCATTTTATCATAAATTTCTAGGAATTCAATTCCAAGCAAACAATCAGGCCCTAAAGGTGAAGGTCCAGAAGGAGGTATCAAATAATTTTCCCTTTGATATTAAATAATTTTACACTCATCGCTCTAGTAATTAAACTTAATCCCAGGAAATTGATGGAGTCCCATTTAGACCTCCACTGTAGACCCTTCAATCCTTACTTCTTTAATACTCGTTCCAAAAAAGCCATTTATTATGAGTTTCTAGTAATTTAATATGAAGTAGGCAAATGGGCTCTAAATAATTGCCGAGTTGAGAAGTATGTGACTTGTATGCTGTCATATAAACGATTAAAGGATAATCTAGAATAAAGGCTAGACTTTGATAATCTAGAGTAAAAGCTGGACTTTGTGTTTGTGTTTGCGCTTATTTCCTCGTCCATCAAAAGATGAAATTGTATTACATCCCTCTTCAAGCACAATTACCGTGAAATACAGTTGTGTGATTTCAAACTTCAGATGCAGTTCCATATTACTGTATGATAACGTGGGCTACACAAGAATGAACGACTCTGATACCATGTAAGAAACCATATACCCACCCAAAAACTCGAGGTGATGGGTAGAAGGTCCAAACAGGTATATAAAGCCCTATCAAAGGCATTATTTAGGCAATGTGGGATGCGGGGCTTTATTTTACCACCATGTGGAGCTTTACTTTACCGACGTGTAATTGTATGTAAATTACTATTAACTGTGAACTCCACATGAATGTGCTCCAAATTGATTATATTTCATTCTCTCTACTTTGTCAGGTATCATCTCCTGGAGTTGAAAGGATTGTCCAAGTTCCACAAGAGCATGATCGGTTCAAGGACCTGCCGATGTATGTGAAGTATGTCACTGAAGAGGCTTCAACTGAGTCACCAAAAGAGAGTGACGGTGTTTTCAAGCTTGTTTCGTTTGATTTGGAATCAAGTTATCGTACTTGGAGCATAGCAGATGTGATTAAAAACAGAGAACAAGCAGGAGAAGGAAGACCACTCAGCAAGAAACGAAGAGAATGTCGATTGCAAACGCCTTTTGATTCCTTGTGTCTCGTGCGATTGTATTCTGATGGTTGATATACGTTGTGCCATGTCTCGCTAGAATTTCTGAGGTGACTCTTCATCGGCAAAGTTATTCCCATATGTATAGTAACAATTAGATGTGAAAATAACACAATTTTGGACCTGTATTTGCAATCTGGAATGAACTGATTTTCAACAGCTTCTTCAAGTGTTACTTAATATTTAGCTTAAAATGGATTGTGAGTTGTGACAGAAGAAATGAATCTCTACTGGTGATGGAATGGCTAGTTACTTGCGAGATGCAACCAATCACAGGGGAGTGTTTCAATCCAACGGTTTATGACTTTGCATTGATGAGGAGTGGGCCACACAGTGCGGTTACTTTTACAGAGTAAGGTAACTTATACTGTTACTAGTAGGCAGTAATGAATAACTCATAAGATTCTTAATTCTTGTTCTGAAGGGAATTCAGCTGAGTCTTAATTGGCAGTTGGAGTGGTTGATGGGCCCATTGAGATCAGCGATCAGATGGCCGCATCATAGTTCATGTCAACCCATGTGAGGCCCACTATTTTTTATCCAAACCATTCATGTCATAATGCCTCCTAATGAATGGGTACCGCCCCAATGTCAATTCGATCATCATCAAGTAATAGATTTCACTAGATTCATAATTGGTTAGGAAAATACCATTAAAAAGATGTCTGAAAATGAGATTAACTATTGAGTTGGAACTTTTGTTTCTAGACATTGATCAATACATTGGTGAATATCACCTCCACCCAGGGAAATTTGAAAGAGGATGTCAATGGTATGTCATGTGATATTATTATATGAATGACTTCAAGAAGAGGTGTCGCCCATGTGGATCAATGCAATTTAACGACATGAAGACTCCTATGCTGTCGTTAAATTCAGGTCTATTCCTTGATATCCAGTAAATGAGAATTATGCTATAGTTTTGGTAAAAGTTTTGCGGTGGCCGGCATAAGGTGGGTTTTGGTTCTTTTATTGTGTGCTCGAATCCTACCTCAAACTTACGCAGTGCAGGTGTTATGGATTTTGCGCCTGCACCTTGGGGAGTAATCCTATCAGATTATATAAAAGGGGAAAACCTTCGTCATAAAAAAATAAACATAAAATTCTAGTGGTCGTCAACCTACTGATGCAACCCTCCTCCTTCGTTGTAGATATCCACTATATGTATATCTTGTTGGAAAAGATTAAAATGTAAGTAATTTCAATTTATGCTGCTATTTTCTTTGATGAGCTAGCTGCACAATCGTGGAATCCTCTAGTGGCACAAATGCACAATGAGCTAGGTTTTTTTTTTTTATTTTATTTTATTTTTATGAGAAGGCATTGCATCAAAAAATTAAATCCTTAAACCTCATCTTGACTTTTTTTTAAGTGATAATGGCACCTAAAGAATTAGAGACAAATTTAATTTTATTAATTTATTAGGCTCTTCCTTCACATTTGGACAAACATTCTGGTTTATTTTAAAGATTTTTCCATTTTCCAAAAGCACAAGCATCTGCTTCACTTCACTTTTCAAGGATCCGGATCCACATTTTCAGTGAATAGGGCATTTGGAGGGAAAAAAAAATCAAGCAGCGGAAGCAGAATTGACAAAAATGAAATTTTCCCTTGGTGCCCCCCACATGTGCTGGGACTTTTTTACATTTTTTAAAATAATTTAGCAATGTTCTTTGGTCGGAGTTGCCCCAAACGTTTATATGAACTATTCGAAATTACTTGTGCATTGGTATATAAATTTACAAAAATTCACCTATTTTTACTGATGGTCGCACGGAGGGTTGGGTTTGGTAGGTTCACAGTTGGCGTAAAATTTTATTGTAATTCATACCTCAATTCTTTCCCTTGAAAGCTAAGAAAGGGTTGACAAAAAGGAAGGAAAATCTCATTCCTCATGCATCCACGTCGGCAAAAAAAAAAAAAAAAAAACTCTCTTTGGTTGGTTAAAACCTCCTCTCTTATCAAAGCCTCTTTGGGATGGGAAATGCCTCTTCCACCAAAATATTTGTCTCATGCATCTCTTCTAGATCGGATATGCGCCTCTTCTAGATCTGAAATGCCTCTTCCATCCACTCACTCACAAACCACTCGTCTCCTCTATTTATTATCCCACTTCCCCATCATTCCTTTCTGTGAAGACTCCGGCAAACAAGAGAAGAGATTTATATCACTAGCATTACTGAAAGAAGCCTGGGCAAGGTGAGTGATTATTTTTCCCTAATCTCCAAGTCCCCCTTTCCAAAGTCACTTTCTACCACAATATCTTCTTCTTTCATCTTTGAAATAATCACCCAAATTAATGCTTTCCGCAAAAGAACAATGAGAAGTAGGCCGATGGAGAGGAAAACAATCCCATTAATATAATATAATATAATATCATAGTGTACATGCACTGCGGACAGTGGCGGATCTACACTTATGCACACACCCCAGGTCGATTTTGAATTTGCCAATAGTTTAACTTGGTCTTACCCGTCCCACCTGTCCCATGTATATTTCGCCCTACGTCTAAACATTGCGATCGCCTCATATTATAAAACCTTAGCGATTGAAAGTACCATATCTTATTCGTGCCTTTCTCTTTCAACATCTTCTTTTTATTGAGAGTTTGAGATCCTCTCTGTGCTGATCGAGTTTCTCATTGCTGGTCCTGTCATTGTTAGTCTCTCACCAAATAGCCATAAATAAAAATACCTCCCTCCCTCTTCGGATTTAGTATAATCCTAATCACTCTATACCAAAATCTAAGCCGTTAATCTCCAAATCCTAATTGCAATCCCTTAATCTCCAACTCCTAATCCAAATCCTAAGCCCTAAATCACCTAATCTAACATATCCACAAGTCTAAAGATGACCAAATAACCATTGGGCACACTTTAATCTTCAATTCACAAATAAATTAGGCCTTAAGATTCATATGTTTGATAACTTGAGTTACATTTAAGTGAAAAATTTCTTCTTTGTCATGAGCCCATGACTAACTATAGATAATTATTTTTAGAGCTGGGAAAGTGTAGGGAACCAAATTTTTTAGATCAAAATAGAACTCCTTTGGAACCCAAATTGGGTAATTGGGTGCTCTCCAAAATCACTGTTTCAAGGCATCCAAACACCTAGGATTAAAGAAAATGTTATATTAGTTGTTTTGATGATCACCTGAATTTGGGAGAGGCAGTGGGATGGCCCTTAGGCAAGATATCTGAGCATTGAAAAAAGTTTTGTGTCTATTTAAATGTAATATATATTTTTTGGTGTTTTTAATGTGAAAAAAGTTAGCGAAGTTGAGCAAAAATTTTGCCCCACCCAAATAAAATCCTGAGTCCACCATTGACTGCAGAGGATGCTTTAAGAAAGTCATGGGTTCTCTCAAAGTCTTTCATGATAATCAGATTCGTATCGGCTCTTCCTCGATTCCCGAACTTACTTATCATTATGAATGTATGGCATGTGCTTTGATGCTAGTTCTCCAATAACAAGATTCCTTGGAGGCTCGTGCTAGAGCCCAGTATAATTGGGAGCAGGCTTTGATGATGATGATGTAGAATAATCATCACACTTTGAGGTATTGATCATGGCCATCTAATTGGGCCATCCACATGTGGGCCACAGTGAGGGGCTCGCATAATGGTAATCTGCACCGTCCATTGCTGGAAGGAAATCTTTCTACATCGTTAGTCTTTTTTCCTTTTTTTTTTGAATATGCAGGAACTTAATTTGAATTAACACTATGATCAGATCAGAAATTTGAAATAACGTTCTAATTTGGTGGGCCACGGTCGAAATGATTTAAAACCCGCCAGCTGCCACTTCCCGCGTAAACCGCCCGTTGGCAATTTTAAAAACCGCGTACAGCGGCGGCGAGCTTCCGCGTCCCAAGACCATTAACACTTATAAAGCTTCTTCTGTACGTTGTATGCTTCTCACTTCTCAGTTATCACTCTCTCCCCTTTCTCTCTTTCTAGCGATTGCTTCTCCTACACGATCAAGAAAAAAATCCAATCTTTCCTTCTCTTGATCTTATTCTCATCTATGGCGTTTGCAGATCTTACGACGATGTTAAGATCTATCCGTGGCGATGCACAGATCCTAAGATCGAAAGCAGCAGATGCATCTACCGCTCGTCAGGTATTTTGATCAATCTCTCCCTCTGTCTCTCTCTTGAATTCTGTTCTCTGATTTGTTTTTTGATACATTACAAGCTGCATTTTGAAGATTGTTGTTTGCATTGACTGGGTTTTAGGGTTGGTTTTTGTGTGCGTGATTTCCTTTATCAGATTGGGGTTTTTGTGTGCGTGATTTCCTTTATCAGATTGGGGTTTTTGTGTGCGTGATTTCCTTTATCAGATTGGGGTTTTTGTGTGCGTGATTTCCTTTATCAGATTGGGGTTGAGATGTTGATGTAATGTAATGAGCTCTGTATTTATCGATTTGTCTGGTTTTGATGAAATGGATGCTTCTTCTCAAATTAACCTATTCTTGTGCAGATTTTCCTTACCACTATAAAGAGATTGGGGAATCTCTCTATAGTTTGTTTAGCTGTGAATACCTCGTTTCCGTGAATTCCCCAATTCCTAGATTGGGTGTAAACCAATACCTTATTTTCTTCTTCTTTTTGAAATGGCTTTTTCTTTGTCTTTTTCAATTTTTTTCCTTCTTGATAGCCATAAGTGCTGATTTTTAGTATTCTTGTGCAGATTTTCCTTACCACCGGTGGTAAGGAAAATCTCTTTATAGTTTCTGTGAATTCCCCGATTCCTAGATTGGGTGTAAATCAATACCCTATTTTCTTTTTCTTTTTGAAGTGGGTCTTTCTTTGTTTTCTTCGTAAGTGCTGATTTTTAGTATGTCTTTTTTTTTTTTTTGGGATTTTTCTTGATTATGCCAATGCGTTTGGTTCAATGAGATCATGTACTAATGTCGGGTTCTTCTTCCTCCTTTTCTGGACAGCAATTTCCATCATCTTCAAAGCCTTGGCTGTCAAATCGGGAGTCTGACATTGAAATTTCTTCGAGTGCAAATTCTTGAAAGGCATTTTGGAGTTTCAAAGTTTGGAGCAATTCTCCAGGGATTTCAAGAGCTTCAGTCTTTACATTGGTGGCATCATGATCAGGTCAGAGAATTGCTTTTCTCATTCAATTTTTGCTGTTTCTCCTTCTTTATGTATTTTTTTTTCTGTTTTTTGGACCATTTCAATCTCTTCTGACTGTTCATTTTCTGTGGTGGGAGCCCCCCATGCATGAAACCTCATCTCTGCTGTTAATGCAGAAGGGGCCCCTCTGCATTGAAGGCGGCCTTGAGGTTTCATGCATGGCTCCGGTTGCGACACCCATGGGAGAAAGCATGATGTTTAATTGAATGTTTTTTCTAATTGCTTTCTTATATGTACATGAGAATCCTGTATAATTCTTTTCAAGTGATGGTTGATGTTGATATTTAGCTGTAACTTTTTCTTTATTACATTTTTATATTTAAATGAGAATTCTGTTTAATTCTTTGAAAGTGATGGTTGATAGTTGATATTGGTGTTTAACTGTGCTTATTTTATATTTAGATAAGAATTTTGTATGATTCTTTGCAAGTGATGGTTGATATCGATGGAAGGTGGGATGGATCGGTTCTCTCCTTCATTTCTGCCGATTCAACATCTATTATATTGTACTATATTATTTGTTTTATATTTTTTAGTTACTTGACATCGTTGGTGCCTTGAACGAGCTAGTTGCATAATTTTTGGCTGATTGGTTTTCCCCTGTCAGGGCCTGTTTGTTTCATGTAGTTAAGTATTCTACTATTGTATTCCTGTAAGTGGTTAAGAGTGAAGAAACAAAAGGTGAATATCTAAAAGTGACCATCAAATAACCTCCCCTTTAATGGGAATTGAATCAAGGGAAGGTAGAAAATGAATACCTAGTCACCACCATTGTAATTCAACACGTATGAACTACATCTCGCTTCTCCATTCCTATGTATTTTATGCAAACAAACAGCCTGTGATCAAAATCCTTTAACTATTTTGAACTTATCCAATGACATTATAGAGACACTCCTTTGACACGATCGAGTGTCTTCACTAAATGAAAGGATTCCTTATATTAACTTATAACTAGTATAAGTAGTGGGATTGTCAACATTAGAGATTTAGGATGGTGATCATAGTTATGATATTGGTTTATTTGGGTTGAAATCGCTGAAATTATTAATCCCAATGAACGACCCCAACAAAATCTCGGTCCATATTTTGGACCGGTTTGGCCAAAATTGCATATTTCAGTTGAGCAAGTCTGAATTTGCTATTTTTGGTCAAATTTTGAAAAGAAAAAAAATCATAATTCCTTTATTCCTTACATTCGTTTGACCGAAAGTAGTTGTAGTGATAGTAGTAGAAGAAGAAGTTCGTAGCGGGCATCACTGTCGTCTGAATAGTACAATTACACTAAGAATGAGACTGATTGCATAGAAAAAAAAGGCAAGGCAGACAAACAAACAGGAAGAAGAAGAGTGTACAATTACACTAAGAATGAGAATGATTAGATGTTTAATGGTACTTTTTTTTTTTCCATATTTCTTTGTTGGATCTATTAAGTTGTTGTATTCCCGAAGTCATTTACAATAACTTACTATCACTTACATCCAAAATAAAAAATTACGGCCACTTCCCATAAATCTACAATTTCTACATTGGTCAAGAAACAACCTCCACAATTATCTGTGACAAAATGTGAATCTTTTAACCAAGTAAGGATGGATGTCACATATTTTCTATCCACAACAACCTTTGTGAAACAATTCTTAACAAGCAAAGTTTACATGCCATCAATTACCAACGTCAATCAATGCTGATCTCTTTCAACAACAACGAATTCAAATTCACGAAATGACAATCCTTGATAGCTATGAATTCCTGAATCAACAACAGTAACTCGTGATCACTTACATCCAAAATAAGAAAAAACGACAATGGTCGCTACTTGTAAAATGTACAATCTTAACAATAATTTTTAATTACCTTCGAGATTAGCAAATGCAACAACCATTGATCACTTCTTACGAAATCATAGACTTCTTCCACAAGCTGCAATCAATTATTCACTTGTGCCCCAATAATTACTAATTAAAATAGTATGTCTTTTCACCAAATCAAAAGCATAAAACAAACAAAGGATGACTTCTTTTTAGCAACTCACCAATCCAAGGACATCCAAACGGCATACATTTTTTTTTTAATCCATAACAACACTAGTTATAATCAATACTCTAACCCAACAACCTTCTTATATAGACAATTAATGCTCAGGACAATGAACAAAAACAACAATGACTTATTGCAATATATCTTACACTTCTCCAGCCCTTATGACCATGAATTCCCAGGGACAATTGAAATAACTCATGAATACTTACATAAAAAGTGATAAACAACAACATTGATCAACTATTCCTAAATCTACAATCTCAACCAACAGACATTGATCAAATACTTCCACAATTAAACAAATACAACAACCAATGATCATTTCTCGCAAATCATAAATAACCTGTACAGCTGTACTTACTTCGAACAAATTATTTATATACCTGTCACAGCAATATCTGTGACAAAAATATACATCTTTGCCACGCTAGGAGCATTAATCAAACTAAGGCTGGCCTATTCGTTTTTCAATCCATAACAGCCTTAGTTTCAATCTATAATGACTTAACTTGATTCATACTGGCTTTGTGATATTCTAGTACTATAAAGTACTGGCCTAGTAGAATCAAAGCTCATGTTTGGTTGGTAGATGACCTTGATAGACGAAAAAATCAAAATAAGCCTTAGTTTCCACCACTCAAACAATCCAATTCCAAACATCAACAATAACAACATGCACGTGACTTTGGACATCGACGATATATTAAAACATTCGCCAATTATAAACATCTCATGATAACTATGAATTCTGGAGTCAACCACAATAACTCACGATCATTTACGTTATCAATACAAAACAGTACATCCTTACGAATCCAAGGGAATTCTAACTTACAAAGGATGGTGTTCATAGTTTTCAATCTGTACCAATCTTACTCTTAACCAATATCCCAACAACTGAATTCTGTGCTCAACATTACGTGCTGCTCATGACTTTCAACAACAGCAACTTTCTCCCACACTTGTTATTCTAATAATTCCTTAAATAACAACTCTTGATAACTAGGACTTAAGTAGACGACAATAACTTGTGATTACTAATTGAACATACGAAAAAACAACAATAGTCTAACCCATGACAACATACATATGTTTCAATTCTAAACAACCTTAGCTACGATCAATATTATGAAGTCTGACCAACAAGCTTCTAATATCAACAATTAGCCCTCATGACTATCAACAATAACAACATTGATTTATTGCAATTTTTCTTTGACTTCTCCAATTAACAACCCTCGATGACCATGAATTCCTTGAGATAGCCGAAATAACTTGTGACAACTTACACTCATAATTTGAAATAGCAGCGATAACTTATTCCTAGAATCTACAATCTCAACCAACAACCATTGGTTAAATCCTTTCATGATTAAGCAAATACAACCACCATTGATCTCTTCTCGCAAATCATAAACAACATTTCCTGAATATGATCAATTATTTAAGACTTGTCACCACAATTATCAGCGACAAAACTATTTATCTTTCTTTTTTTTATTTGTCTTTTTTATTTTTCTTTGTCTTTCTTTTTTTTATTTATATATCTTTCTTTTTTTTCTTCTCTGTCTTCCTTTTTTCATTTGTCTTTCTTTTTCATCTTTCTTTCTTTCTTTTCTTTTCTTTCATTTTTATATTTGTCTTTCTTTTTTTTCCCATCCTTGTTTTTTTTTTCTTTAATCAATTATTTAAATTTGTCACCACAAATATCGGCGACAATACTTCTTTCTTATAATATCAGCGACAAAACAATACATCTTTGCCAATCAAGGGCATCAAACCAACTAAGGATGACATACATTTTTCAATTCATAACAACCTTATTTCAATCCATGATGACTTAATTTGACTTGTATTGCCTTTGTCATATTCCAGTGCTATAAAGAGAAACAACCTTTGCAGACTATGATCAATTTATTCATAGTTGTCAGCATAATTATCAGTGACAAAACTGTACATCTTCGCAAATCAAGGGGCATCAAACCAACTAAGGATGACATGCGTATTTTTCGATCCATAGGAGCCTTAGTTCAATCAATGACGACTTAACCGGACTCATATTGGCTTTGTGATATTCCAATTCTATGAAGATAAACAACCTTTGCATGCTACAACCATTTCCGACTATGATCAATTATTCAGACTTGTTACCACAATTATCAGCGACAAAACTATACATCTTTTCCAATCAAGGGGCAACAAACCCACTAAGGAAGACATACATATTTTTCAATTCGCAACCTTAATTTTATCCATGACGACTTAGATTGACTTTTATTGGCTTTGTGATATTCCAATGCTTTTAAAGAGAAACAACCTTTTCAAGCTTTGATCAAATTATTTAGACTTGTCATCGCAATTATCAGTGACAAGACTATACATCTTTGCCAATCATGGGCATCATACCAACAAAGGATGATATACGTATTTTTCAATCCATAACATCCTATTTCAAGCAATGGCGACTTACCCTGACTTGTCTTGGCTTTATGATATTCCAATGCTATAGTTCTGGGTGTGCGAAACTCCAGTTTGTTTTTAGATGATAGATTACAAGAAACTTCACTTGTCAACAATACCAAACAACATTTTATGCTAGTGACTTCGAACATTCGCCTTTTATAAACATCCCACGATCACTATGAATTCCAGAATCAACCACAAAAACTCGCAATCATTTACATTATCAATACAAAACAATATATCCTTACAAATCCAAAGGAATTTTAACCTACAAAGGATGGTGTTCATTGTTTTCAATCCTCAACAAACTTACTCTTGATCCATACATGAACAAGCGAATTCTGTGCTCAACATTACGTCCGCCAATTAGTGCTCATGACTCTCAACAACTTTCTCCCACCCTTCTTTATTTTATGCTAGTGACTTTGAACATTCGCCTTTTATAAACATCCCACGATCACTATGAGTTCTAGAATCAACCACAAAAACTCGCGATCATTTACATTATCAATACAAAACAATATATCCTTACAAATCCAAAGGAATTTTAACCTACAAAGGATGGTGTTCATTATTTTCAATCCGCAACAAACTTACTCTTGATCCATACCTCAACAAGCAAATTCTGTGCTCAACATTATGTCCGCCAATTAGTGCTCATGACTTTCAACAACTTTCTCCCACCCTTTTTTATTCTTATAATTCCTTAAATAACTACTCTCGATAACCATGAATTTCCGAGTCAATATTATGAAGTCTGACCAACAACCTTGTAATATCAACATTTAACACGCATGACTATCAATAACAACAGCAACAATATATTGCAATTTTTATAGAATTCTCTAATAAACAACATGAATTCCTAGAGACAACGGAAATAACTCGTGATCACTTACATCCAAAATGCGAAACAACAACAATGATCAGTTTCTGCTTGCAACCATTGGTCAAATCCTTTAATGACCAAGCAAATACAATCACCATTGATCGCTTCTCGCAGATCATAAACAACTCTCATAGACTATGAACAATTATTCTGACTTTTTGCCACAATTATCACCAACAAAACTATACATCTTTTCCAACCAAGGGGCGTCAAACCAACTAAGGATGGCATACTTATTTTTCAATCCATAACAACCTTAGTTCAATCGGTGGTGACTTAACTTGACTCGTATTGGCTTTGTGATATTCCATTGCTATAATGATAAACAACCTTTTCAGACTATAATCAATTATTCAAACTTATCACCACAATTTTCAGGGACAACTTTCTTTTTTTTTTTTTTTTTAATAACATGAACTAAAAAATTATACATCTTGCCAATCAAGTGGCATCAACCCAACTGAGGATGACATACATATTTTTCAATCCATAACAACCTTAGTTCAATCCATGGTGACTTAACCTGATTTGTATTGGCTTTATGATATTCCAATGCTAAAGAGAAAAAACCTCGTCAAACTTTGATCATTTTTTCATCCTTGTCACCACAATTATTAGTAACTACTGTACATCTTTACCAATCAAGGGGCATTGAACCATCTAAGGATAACGTATGTATTTTTTAATCTATAACAACCTTAGTTTAATCCATGACGACCTAACCTAACTCCTATTTGCTTTGTGATAGTCAAGTGCTATAAAGATAAACAACTTTTTCAAACTACGATCAGTTATTCAGACTTGTCACCACAATTATTAGCGACAAAGCTATACATCTTTGCTAATCAAGAGGCATGAAACCAACTAAGGTTGACGTACGTATTTTTCAATTCGTAACAACCTTAGTTCTATCCATCGTGATTTAACCTGACTCGTATTGGATTTGTGATATTCCAATCTATAAAGATAAAGAATCTTTGCTTAAAGATAAAGAATCTTTGCAGACTATGATCAGTTATTCAAACTTTTCATCACAATTATTGGCTTTGCAAACCATGACAACTTAATCCAACTCAGTATTGGCATCATGATATTCTAGTTCTTTAAACTTTTGGCTATGAGTAACTCCTGTTTTTGTCTGGTTGATACATGACCTCCAAAGATTAAAAAAACAGAAGCAAACTTCTGGTTTTAACACAGAACCAACCAACATTTTGTGCTCGTAACTTCAGACAACAACAATGTATTAAAAAATTTGCCATTTATAAACATCCCATGATGGCTATGAATTTTGGAGTCAACCACCCTAACTCAAGATCATTTACATTATCAAAGCAGTACATCTTTACGAATCCAAGGCAATTCCAACATAAGAGGATTTTTTAGATATGCCCTTTAGACCATGTCTAAATTCACGATTCAGTCATGATTTCTTATAATGGGAGAGATGGCATTTCTTTTCGGCCAGAAATGAGAATCACCTATTTGTTCTTCCTTCAATTAGCACTCGTTCTTATCGAAATGATGCTCCGTCAAGTATCACCCTCTCCTCGCTAAATGAACCTCCATTTCATTAAAGGAGATGAAAAAAGTCATACGGAGCAATTAATTTGAAGGACAATAAATAACATGTAATAGGTCTTCTTCCAGGTGCAAGAGAGAGTTAGGACTCGTTTCATGATATGTTTTGCTTGGTTTTGATGGTGGGTTAATATGCCAATCAAGTTGAGTAGGAAAACGCCAGATTTAAGAGAGAGTGCGATTAGAAATTCTATTTCTCATAAATAATAAATCTCAATGCAACATGTCGAATAACCCTTTTGAAAAGAACTCTCTACGTTTCTTCGTTGCTATTTTAACTAAATCCATTGCAAGAAACGGATGGAGATTGGAGGAGGGCAATGATTTATAGTCTCTTATCTTGGGAATTTGTTTGGGAAAGATTCAAAATCGTTGCATTTTACACTGAAAAGCATGGGGAGAGAGGTTGAATTCTACCACTAATAGATGCCAAATGTAGTCCTAAATCCATTTTGTTAAAAGGGCACTGTAAAGCTCGTTGACCCAAGGACTCATTCCTCTCTCCGAAAACCATACACTACTCAACACAATTATTATTTTTTCGCTAGAAGCCCCCGTTTGCGTGCGTTTTATGGAAATGCATTCGATGCCATGACAGTTTCTTGGTTGCTTTTTTAACTAAATGCTCTGCAAGCAATGGATGGAAATCAGAAGAGGGCAATGATTTGAGGTCTCTTATCATAGAAATTTGTTTGGGAAAGCCTCAAAATCGTTACATTTTTACACTTTAAAGCGTGGGGAGAGAGGTCGAGTTCGATCAATTGTAGATGCCCGATTTTATCCTAAATCCATTAGGAATCCGTGGACTCATTCCTCTATCCGTAAACCATGCTCTAGGCAGCACATTGAATATTTTCTTCACTACCATAATCTATTTGTGTGCGTTTTATGGAAATGCATTGGAGCCCATAATAGATTCTTTGTAGCTTTTTAACTAACTGCACTGCAAGCAACGGACGGAAATCGAGGGAAATGATTTGAGGACTCTTATCATGGGAATTTGTTTGGGAAATCCTCAAAATCGTTCCATTTAGTCTGAAATGCATGGAGAGAGGTTGAGTTCTACCACTAATAGATACCTAATGTAATCCTATATCCACTTTGTTAAGGGGCACTGTAAAGCTTGTTGACCCGAGGACTCATTCCTCTCTCCGAAAACCATGCACTACTAAACACAATGAATATTTCTTCGCGAGAAGCCTCTGTTTTTGTGCGTTTTATGTTAATGCATTCGAGGTCATGATAGATTCTTTGTTGCTTTTTTAACTAAATGCACTGCAAGCAACGGATGGATTTAAGGTCTCTTATCCATAGATGAAAATAGCGGCCGCTACGTAGCGTAGCGGCCGCTATATCGGCCGTAGCGGCCGCCACCGCTACGCTACGGCCGATTTATTGGCCGCCGCACCCGTAGCGGCCGTTACATCCGCTACGGGGCCACTACAGGCCCGCTACGGGCCGCTACGACCGCTACGGGGCCGCTACAGGGTGAGAAAAATTCCTACTTTTCAATTTTTTTTAAAATACATAATAAGAATTATTTCTTTTCTTCTTCTCTTCAAATAATATTTCTACACAACTCTTCTACTCTTTTATGTTTAAAAGAACACCAAAAAGCACATGATCTTGCCAAATTACAGTCGATACATAGAGTTCTTCTCTAAGTACATCCTATTAGACACCCCCTTTGGTAGATGTATTTTTTTCTTTAGGTACTCTTAAGTCTTGATTTCATGATATAGTTTTTTTTCTTTTCTGAGCCTTTCATTAGTTTCTAAGTTAGCATAATCAAGTAACATGAACACATGTGAAAAAAATGATCATTACTATTATTTTCTATTTATACAGCGATACAGGACCTCATATAGTGAGGGGACCGCTACGCCCCATTACCTTAGTTACTTTTGCAAAAAAAAATACATTTCTCTCATTTTCCAATATTCTAGATTTTCTAGAATTTTTTCATATTTTTTTGACGATTTTTCCAAATCGCACCGCTACACCGATACGTAGCGCCGCTACGCTACGTATCGCCCGCTACGTAGCGTTTTGGCGGCAGGCCGCTACGCCCGCCGCTACCGCTATTTTCATCCTTGCTCTTATCATGGGAATTTGTTTGGGAAAGACTCAAAATCGTTGCATTTTACATTGTAAAGCATGGGGAGAGAGGTCGAGTTCTACCACTTGTAGATGCCTAATTTAATCCTAAATCCATTTTGTTGAAGGGCAACAAAAAGATTGGCGATCCGTGGACTCCTTGCTCTCTCCGCAAACCATGCACTCGTTATCACATTTAATATTTGCTCGCTACAAGCCTCTGTTTGTGTGCCTTTTATGGAAAAGCATTGGAGGCCATGATAGATTCTTTGTTGTTTTTTTAACAAAATGCACTGCAGGTAATAGATGGAAACCGGAGGAGGGAAACGATTTGAGGTCTCTTATCTTGGGAATTTGTTTGGGAAAGACTCAAAATCGCTCCATTTTAGTTTGAAATGCATGGGGAGAGAGGTTGTGTTCTACCACGAATAGATGCCTAATTTAATCCTAAATCCAGTTTGCTAAAGGGCATTATTAAGCTTGTTGACCCGAGGACACATTCCTCTCCGAAAACCATGCACTACTCAACACAATGAATATTTCTTCGCCAGAATCCTATCTTTTTGTGCGTTTTATGGAAATACATGCGAGGCCATGATAGATTCTTTGTTGCATTTTTTAAACTAAATGCAGTGCAAGAAATGGAAGGAAATTGGAGGAGTGAAATGATTTTAGGTCTCTTATCAAGGGAATTTGTTTGGGAAAGCCTCAAAATTGTTGCATTTTAAAAAGAAAAGTGTGGGGAGAGAGGTCGAGTTCTGCCACTTGTAGATGCCTAATTTAATTCTAAATCCATTTTGTTGAAGGGCAAGGAAAAGATTGGCGATTTGCGGACTCATTCCTCTCTCCTCAAACTATGCTCTAGTCATCACATTGAATATTTCTTCGCTACAAGCCTCCGTTTGTGTGCGTTTTATGTAAATGAATCCATCGCCTTGATGGATTCTTTGTTACCTTTTTATCTAAATGCACTGCAAGCAACGGACGGAAACCGGAGGGAAATGATTTGAAGTCTCTTATCATGGGAATTTATTTGGAAAAGACTCAAAATCATTCCATTGTAGTCTCAAATGAATGGGGAGAGTGGTTGAGTTCTGCCACTAATAGATGCCTAACGTAATACAAAATCCATTTTGTCAAAGGGCATTGTAAAACTTGTTGACCCAAGGACTCATTCCTCTGTCAAAAAACCAAGCAGTACTCAACACAATGAATTTTTCTTCGCCAGAAACCTCTGTTTGTGTTCGTTTTAAGGAAATGCATGTGAGGACATGATAGATTCTTCGTTGCTTTTTTAACCAAATGCACTCCAAGCAACGGAAGGAAACTAGAGGACGGAAATGATTTGAGGTCTCTTAACGTGGGATTTTGTTTGGGAAAGACTCAAAATCGTTGCATTTTACACTGAAAAGCGTTAGGAGATAAGTTGAGTTCTACCACCTGGAGATGCCTAATTTAAACCAAAATCCATTTTGTTGAAGGGCAAGGAAAAGACTGGCGATCCTTGGACTCATTCCTCTCTGCAAACCATGCTCTAGTCATCACGCTGATTATTTCTTCGCTAGAAGCCTCTGTTTGTGTGCGTTTTATGGAAATGGATCCGTGGGCTCGATAGATTCTTTGTTGCTCTTTTAAGTAAAAATTCTGCAAGCAACGTTGGAAACTGGTGGAGGGAAATGATTTGAAGTCTCTCATCATGGGAATTCGTTTGGGAAAGACTCAAAATCATTTCATTTTAGTATGAAATGCATGGGGAGAGAGGTTGAGTTCTACCACTTATAGATGCCTAACGTAATTCTAAATCCACTTTGTTAAATCGCTCTATGAAGCTTGTTGACCTGAGGGCTGATTCATCTTCAAAAACTATGCAATACTCAACATAATGAATTTTTCTTCGCCAGAAACCTCTGTTTGTGTTCGTTTTATGGAAATGCATGTGAGGACATGATAGATTCTTCGTTGCTTTTTTAACCAAATGCACTCCAAGCAACGGAAGGAAACTAGAGGAGGGAACTGATTTGAGGTCTCTTAACGTGGGATTTTGTTTGGGAAAGACTCAAAATCGTTGCATTTTACACTGTAAAGCGTGGGAAGAGAGGGCGAGTTCTACCACTTGTAGATGCCTAATTTAATCCTAAATCCTTTTTGTTGAAGGGCAACAAAAAGATTTTGGCGATCCGTGGACTCATTCCTCTCCCTGCAAACCATGCACTTGTCATCACATTGAATTTTTGCTCACTATAAGCCTTTGTTTGTCTGTGTTGTATGGAAATGCATTTGAGGCCACGATAGATTCTTTGTTGCTTGTTTAAGTAAATGCTCTGCAAGAAACGGATCGAAACGGGTGTTGGAAAATGATTTGAAGTCTCTTATCATTGGAATTTATTTGGGAAAGACTCAAAATCGGACCATTTTAGTCTAAAAGGCATGGGGAGAGAGATTGAGTTCTTTTACTAATAAATGCCTAATGTAATCCTAAATCCACTTTGTTAAACGACACTAGAAAGCTTGTTGACCCGAGGACTCATTCCTTTCTCCGAAAACCATGCACTACTCAGCATAATGAATTTTTCATTGCAAGAAGCCTCTGTTTGTGTGCTTTTTATGAAAATGCATGCGAGGCCATGACTGATTCTTCGTTAATGGGAATTTGTATAACTAAATGCACTACAAGCAACAGATGGAAACCAGAGGAGGGAAATGATTTTAGGTCTCTTATAATGGGAATTTGTTTGGGAAAGGCTCAAAATCGTTGCATTTTACAAATAAAAACGTTGGAGAAAGGTCGAGTTCTACCATTTGTAGATGCCTAATTTAATACTAAATCCATTTTTTTGAAGGGCAAGGAAAAGATTGGCGATCCTTGGACACATTCCTCTCTATGAAAACCATGCTCTGGTCGTAACATTGAATATTTCTTCGCAAAAGGCCTCTGTTTGTGTGCGTTGTATGGAAACGCAGCGGAGGCCATGATAGATTCTTCGTTGCTTTTTTAACTAAATGCACAGCAAGCAACAGAAGGAAACCGGAGCAGTGAAATGATTTGAGGTCTCTTATCATGGGAATTTGTTTGGGAAATACTCAAAATCATTGCATTTTACATTGAAAAGCGTGGGGAGAGAGGTCGAGTTCTACTACTCGTAGATGCCTAATTTAATCCCAAATCCATTTTTTTGAAGGGCAACGTAAAGATTGGCTACCGGTGGACTCATTCGTCTCTCTGGAAACCATGCTCTAGTCATCACATTGAATGTTCGCTAGACGCCTCTGTTTCTGTGCGTTTTATGGAAATTCATCCGAGGACTTGATAGATTCTTCGTTGCTTTTTTTACTAAATGGACTACATGCAACGGAAGGAAACCGGTGGGGGGAAATGATTTTAGGTCTTTTATCTTGGGAATTTGTTTGGGATAGACTCAAAATCATTCTATTTTAGTCTGAAATGCATGGGGATAGAGGTCAAGTTCTGCCACTAACAGATGCCTAATGTAATCCTAAATCTACTTTGTTAAAGGGCATGGTAAAGCTTATTGACCAGAGGACTCATTCCTGTCCCCGAAAACCATGCACGACACATCACAGAGAATTTTTCTTCGCAAAAAGCCTCTGTTTGTGGTAGTTTTATAGAAATGCATGCGAGGCCATGACAGATTCTTGGTTGTGTTTTTAACTAAATGCACTAGAAGCAACGGAAGGAAACTGGAGGAGGGAAATGATTTTAGGTCTCTTATCATGGGAATTTTTTGGGAAAGACTAAAAATCGTTGCCTTTTACACTGAAAAACGTGGGAGTTAGGTCGAGTTCTACCACTTGTAGATGCCTAATTTAATCCTAAATCCATTTTTTTGAAGGGCAAGGAAAAGATTGGCGATCCCTGGACTCATTCCTCTATCCGAAATCCATGCTCTAGTCATCACATTGCATATTTCTTCGCTAGAAGCCTCTGTTTGTGGTCGTTTTATAGAAATGCTTGAGAGACCAGGACAGATTCTTCGTTGCTTTTTTAACTAAATGCACTACAAGCAATAGAAGGAAACCGGAGGAGGGAAATGATTTCAGGTCTCTTTTCATGGGAATTTGTTTGGGAAAGACTCAAAATCGTTGCCTTTTACACTGAAAATGTGGGAGTTAGGTCGAGTTCTACCACTTGTAGATGCCTAATTTAATCCGAAATCCATTTTTTTGATGGGCAAGGAAAAGATTGGCGATCCCTGGACTCATTCCTCTATCCGAAATCTATGCTCTAGTCATCACATTGCATGTTTCTTCGCTAGAAGCCTCTGTTTGTGGTCGTTTTATAGAAATGCATGCGAGGCCATGACAGATTCTTGGTTGCTTTTTTAACTAAATGCACTACAAGCAACGGAAGGAAACCAGAGGAGGGAAATGATTTTAGGTCTCTTATCATGGGAATTTGTTTGAGAAAGACTCAAAATCGTTGGCTTTTACACTAAAAATCGTGGGAGTTAGGTCGAGTTCTACCACTTGTAGATGCCTAATTTAATCCTGAATCCATCTTTTTGAAGGGCAAGGAAAAGATTGGCGTTCCCTGGACTCAATCCTCTCTCCGAAATCCATGCTCGAGTCATCACATTGAATATTTCCTCGCTACATGCCTCTGTTTGCGTGCATTTTTATGGAAATGCACCCTTGGCCATGACAGATTCTTTGTTGCGTTTTTTAAATATATTCTCTGCAAGCAACGGATGGAAAACGGAGTGGGGAAATGATTTGAAGTCTCTTATCATGGGAATTTGTTTGGGAAAGACTCAAAATCGTTCCATTTTAATCTGGAGTGCATGGGGAGAGAGGTCGAGTTCTACCACTAACAGATGCCTAATGTAATCCTAAATCCACTGCGTTAAATGGTGCGTTAAACAGCGTCGTAAAGCTTGTTGACCAGAGGACTCATTCCTCTGTCCGAAAACCGTGCACGACACAACACATTGAATTTTTCATCACTAGAAGCCTCTGTTTGGGGTCGTTTTATAGAAATGCATGAGAGACCAGGACATATTCTTTGTTGCCTTTTTTACTAAATGCACTACATGCGACGGAAGGAAATCGGAGGAGGGAAATGATTTTAGGTGTCTTTTCAAGGGAATTTGTTTGGGAAAGACTCCTGTTACACTGAAAACGTGGGAGTTAGGTCGAGTTCTACCACTTGTAGATCCCAAATTTAATCCTAAATCCATTTTTTTGAAGGGCAAGGAAAAGATTGGCGATCCCTGGACTCATTCCTTTATCCGAAATCCATGCTCTAGTCATCATATTGCATATTTCTTCACTAGAAGCCTCTGTTTGTGGTCGTTTTATATAAATGCATGAGAGACCAGGACAGATTCTTCGTTGCTTTTTTAACTAAATGCACTACGAGCAAAGGAAGGAAACCTGAGTTGGGAAATGATTTTAGGTCTCTTTTCATGGGAATTTGTTTGGGAAAGACTCAAAATCGTTGGCTTTTACAATGAAAAATGTGGGAGTTAGGTCGAGTTCTACCACTTGTAGATGCCTAATTTAATCCTAAATCCATTTTTTTGAAGGGCAAGGAAAAGATTGGCGATCCCTAGACTCATTCCTCTATCCGAAATCTAAGCTCTAGTCATCACATTGCATATTTCTTCGCTAGAAGCCTCTGTTTGTGGTCGTTTCATAGAAATGCATGAGAGAATAGGACAGATACTTCGTTGCTTTTTTAACTAAATGCACTACAAGCAACGGAAGGAAACCGGAGGAGGGAAATGATTTTAGGTCTCTTTTCATGGGAATTTGTTTGGGAAAGACTCAAAATCGTTGCCTTTTACACTGAAAACGTGGGAGTTAGGTCGAGTTCTGCCACTTGTAGATGCCTAATTTAATCCTAAATCCATTTTTTTGAAGGGCAAGGAAAAGATTGGCGATCCCTGGACTTATTCCTCTATCCGAAATCCGTGCTCTGGTCATCACATTGGATATTTCATCGCTAGAAGCCTCTGTTTGTTGTCGTTTTATAGCAATGCATGAGCGACCAGGACAGATTCTTCGTTGCTTTTTTAACTAAATGCACTACAAGCAACAAAAGGAAACCGGTGGAGGGAAATGATGTTGGGTTTCTTTTCATGGGAATTTGTTTGGGAAAGACTCAAAATCGTTGCCTTTTACACTGAAAACGTGGGAGTTAGGTCGAGTTCTACCACTCGTAGATGCCTAATTTAATCCTAAATCCATTTTTTTGAAGGGCAAGGAAAAGATTGGCGATCCCCGTACTCATTCCTCTCTCCGAAATCCATGCTCTAGTCATCACATTGCATATTTCGTCGCTACAAGCCTTTGCTTGCGTGCTTTTTATGGAAATGCACCCGAGGCCATGCTTGATTCTTTCTTGCGTTTTTTTAAATAATTGCTTTGCATGCAACGTGTGGAAACCGGAGTTGGGAAATGATTTGAAGTCTCTTATCATGGGAATTTGTTTGGGAAAGACTCAAACTCGTTCCATTTTAGTCTGGAGTGCGTGGGGAGAGGGGTTGAGTTCTACCACGAATAGATGCCTCATGTAATCCAAAATCCACTCTGTTAAAGGCCACGGAAATGCTTGTTGACCCGAGGACTCATTCCTCTCTTGGGAAACCATGCACTACTCAACACAATGAATTTTACTTCGCGAGAAGCCTCTGTTTGTGTCCGTTTCATGGAAATGCATGGGAGACCACGATAGATTCTTCGTTGCTTTTTTAGCTAAATGCAATGCAAGCAACGGACGGAAACCGGAGGAGTGAAATGATTTGAGGTCTCTTATCGTGGGAATTTGTTTGGGAAATTCTCAAAATCGTTACATTTTACATTGAAAAGCGTGGGGAGAGAGGTCGAGTTCTACTACTTGTAGATGCCTAATTCAATCCCAAATCCATTTTTTTGAAGGGCAACGTAAAGATTGGCGATCGGTGGACTCATTCGTCTCTCCAGAAACCATGCTCTAGTCATCACATTGAATATTTGTTCGCTAGACGCCTCTGTTTGTGTGCGTTTTATGGAAATTCATCCGAGGCCTTGATAGATTCTTCGTTGCTTTTTTTACTAAATGGACTACATGCAACGGAAGGAAACCGGTGGAGGGAAATGATTTTAGGTCTTTTATCACGGGAATTTGTTTGGGAAAGACTCAAAATCGTTCCATTTTAGTTTGGAGTGCTTGGGGGAGAGGCTGAGTTCTACCACTAACAGATGCCTGATGTAATCCTAAATCCACTGCGTTGAAGGGTGTCGTTAAGCTTGTTGACCAGAGGACTCATTCCTCTGTCCGAAAACCATGCACGACTTAACACCGTGAATTTTTCTTCCCTAGAAGCCTCTGTTTGTGGTCGTTTTATAGAAATGCATGCGAGGCCATGACGGATTCTTGGTTGCTTTTTTAACTAAATGCACTACAAGCAACGGAAGGAAACCGGAGGAAGGAAATGATTTTAGGTCTCTTTTCATGGGAATTTGTTTGGGAAAGACTGAAAATCGTTGGCTTTTACATTAAAAAATGTGGGAGTTAGGTCGAGTTCTACCACTTGTAGATGCCTAATTTAATCCTAAATCCAGTTTTTTGAAGGGCAAGGAAAAGATTGACGATCCCTGGACTCATGCCTCTGTTTGCGTGCTTTTTATGGAAATGCACCCGAGGCCATGATAGATTCTTTGTTGCATTTTTTAATTATATGCTCTGCAAGCAACGAATGGAAAACGGAGTGGGGAAATGATTTGAAGTTTCTTATCACGGGAATTTGTTTGGTAAAGACTCAAAATTGTTCCATTTTAGTCTGAAGTGCATGGGGAGAGAGGTTGAGTTGTACCACTAATAGATGCCTAATGTTATCCTAAATCCACTTTTTTAAAGGCCACTGAGGAGCTTGTTGACCAGAGGACTCATTCCTCTCTAGGAAAACCATGCACTACTTAACACCATGATTTTTTCTTCGCGAGAAGCCTCTGTTTGTGTTCGTTTTATGGAAATGCATGCGAGGCCAGGATAGATTCTTCGTTGCTTTTTTAACTAAATGCACTACAAGCAACGGAAGGAAACCGGAGGAGTGAAATGATTTGAGGTCTCTTATCATGGGAATTTTGTTTGGGAAAAACTCAATATCGTTGCATTTTACATTGAAAAGCGTGGGGAGAGAGGTCGAGTTCTACTACTTGTAGACCATGATGGGCCCTTTATACTATCTCATTGACTATCTATCTGGTTGTTCACACAAGAGTTCCTTGTTCTTTTTCATGGAGAGATTTTGAAGGCTATAATTGTTTAGATCTTGTAAAAGTAATATTTCTGATTCTCCTTTTTTTTTTTTTTTGTGTGTATTTGTTATAACTTGCACACCGAATAGGTTTTTGGCTCATACGAAGCCTTGTTTGGGCTGATTTTGTGATTCTCAATTGTGTTGCCTGCACCGATCACTAATTTATTTTATGAAAGCCTTTCAAGAAGAAAATAATGCCAAGCCATTCCTTTATTACAAGCACAGTTGCAATCTATGTAGTTGGTGTAAGATAGAATTTCAACACTGTTGCTTAGGGCAACCCTGGATTTGCAGCGTGCATGATCTGACTAGAGATGGTGGGTTGTCAATGGTATCCTGCTCAGGGTTGGCTGGAGTCTAAGGCATCAGAAATCTAGAGCTTTTGGCACTCACTTTGTAAGAAAGATATTGATTGAAACGATACCTACCACCTCATTATGAAAGGTGATTCGAAGTATGCAATTTGGTGAGCCGGTGGAAGATATTTGTACCCGTAGAGAATTTTACATGCAGATGGGGAGATCCATGGCTTGGCCCATTCAGTCTGGACATTGTTCTTGCACAGACGTACAAGTGCAGATGATCATCTTCAAGAACATGAGGCCTCTCTTTCTAAGGGCGATTTTCTCATGTGGACGTTTGCGTAGCACGTGTTGCTGGATTTTCAATCTCTATCGTTAATGCAGAGCAGTCCCTCTTGCATTAAGGTTAAGGACCAAATTTAATGCACCATATCTTGTGTGGACGCCTATAGTTTAAAATTTGTACTCGCTCATACATTGAGACCACACACCTTGCATAGCTTGGTTGTGCCAGGCAATGCTATCGAAATTCATCTTAAACTATCTGTGTTTGCAATGGAGAAATGACTTGTCAGGCAAGCCTTCGGTTTGTCTATAAACATATCAAAACCAGTTTGGTGGAAGCATAAAATCATGTTCATTTTCTTCTTTTTGAATTTTGGGTGGTATTCATTTTCTTCGGTTCCCAACACACAGAGGACAACACCCCAATCTGTTGTCTTTGCTTGAAAACTACTAGTATTTATCTTCTTTTATAACCTGACCTTGATGAATTTTTTCAAGAAAAATCAATAGTTTCTTCTTGAACCCGGTTTGCTATCTTTCTTCAAAAGCCACCAGTATCTGTTTAAAAATAGCCAATAGTATTAATTATCTTCTTACTTGAACTGACCATGATGATACTTGAACAATGAAATTAATGAAAGCCAAATAATATATCTTTCAAATGATGATACATTCACTTAAACTTCGATGAGAAACCAATTAATTTATTTGGAAAGCTATATTGGTGCTCTGTTGGGGTGTTGCTTTTTGTGCAATCGTACAGATCATCTTTTGCATTGCATAGCTTTTTAACCCCTCTCAATGAAATCATTACAGCTAAAAAGTTGGAAGAAATTTTCAAGCAAAATACTGCATTGATTAGAAGCCCTTTTCTCTTCTTCTTCCACTTGGTATTTGATAAGAAACCAGATATTCTGTTTGGCAAAACAATATTGCTGCTCTGTATTGCTGACATTTGTGTATTTATGTGTTTCTATAGTATTCATCATATTGTATATGGTCTTCTTTTTTCTAAAAGAAATTTTTAGAGCTGAAAAAAGTTGCAAGAAACTTATCTACAAGAAAAATGCTAGAATTACTTGAAAGCCAGGGTATTGCATATATAGTTGCTTTCTACTTTTCTTTTTCAAATGATATATATACTATTTCTTTTGCTGAGTGCCCCCGAGAGACGGGGGGATCCACTTCAGGTTGTCCTTCTTATTGTGGTATGCCTATGCCATTCAACCATCAGTGCATTGGCCAATGATATAACTATTATTAAAAGAAGTTGCAACTTGCAAGAAAATCCTTTCTAAGCAAAATGCTAGAATCATAAAACCCGTTTCTATCTTCACTGAACTATTTCTTGTGTTACTAACAGATTCCATGTCACCGTCATTATTATTTTCTTAGCTCACTTTTCCCTTGTTCTTCTTCTAATTCTCCACTTAACCCTCTATTCTACCTTTCTCTCTTCAGTTTTCCTTCTCATTTATTATCTTAATCCTTCATTCATCCTCTTCCACTTAAAAATTGATCGGAAATCAAGTATTTTACCTGGTGCAGTAATAATATTGTTGCCCTATGAATGATACTGTACATGCTAATTTGTCTTTTCCCAAAACTCTCGTATTTATCTTCTTGCATGAGCTGTGACCATGATGATACTTCATCTTAAATTTTGATTGGAAACTAAATATTCTATCTGGCATAGCAATATTATTACTTTGTGAATAATTCTTAGCATTATACTTTCTCAATGCTTGTAAATGATTTGCTTTGGTTGCTCATATACAAAATAATGGCAATTACTTTTTTCCAGCTTCATTCAATGGCCAGTGGAGAGGAAAGTATAAAAGGACTTATTGTTGAACCTAGTGGATCGGGGAAAGGCTTGCCATATGCTCCCGAAAATTGGCCGCAAGAGGGAGACAAATGGGGGTGGCAAGTAAGAAAGAGGATATCCAAGTCTGGTTTCTTTACTGACAGATTCTTGTTTACTCCTGATCGTCTCAAAAGAGTCCGTTTGAGCAAGCCCAAAGTTGAAAAATATATTAAAAAGGCATTCCTAGGAACTGATGTTCAAGATTTTTTTGCTTCTTTCACCTGGAAGATCCCAGCTACTGCTACTGACCTGCATTTGATTGAAGGTTTGGTTTCAAATATACTCGTTATGTAAAAAAACCTATGCACATTATTAGCTATTTTCTTGTGATCATATACTTCAAAACATTAACAGGTCTTAATCATGGGTTTGGAGTCATCTTTTGTAGTAACTTCAATAATCTTTAATACTTTATACATCCTTACACCTACATGACACGTCTTCAACTCTTGGTGCAGTGCTAAGACATTCACTCCATAATGTGGACGATGTTATGCGTTCAAACCTGTCATAGGATATCGTGTAGCTTTGTACTCTTAGGTAGTCCTAGATGTCACTAGAAGGTTAGCACATAAAGATGGATTATCGTGCAACCTTTTGTTGCTTTTTTAAGTGCATTAAGTTCATTGTTTGCAATAAAATTACAGTTACAATTTCAAATAGAGAGGTTATTATACAATTACTTTTTCCTTAAATTGCATTGAAGAGGTAGATAGCTACTTCGATACAGTTTATTGATCCCTATGTTTTGGTAACTTTACTGTATGATGCGATATGTGAGAGAGAGATAGAAAGAGGCACTGATTGCAGCCTCCTTTCGTTGCTGCTCAAGAAATAATATAATGTAAAAGCTAGTCATGTCGAGGTTATGCTCTGATAAAGTGCAATAGTCATGCCATTTGATTTTCAACCCATATTATTCTTGAAATATTTTTCTTGCTGCCCTGCTGCTTCTATTTGCATCACTATTTGTGTAATTTCATAAAATAATGGAGGTCTAAGTTTGATGTATTTCAAATAGGTTCATTTTATACTTACCATGTCATTTTTTTTTGGGCTATAGTTTGTATGATGTGCTTATCTAGTGACCATTTGTATCTTTTCTCTTTTTATCTCAGAAGAGATCTCTAATATCCAAAATCAATCTCGGACACCCTTCGCACCTATATCTTGAAAAGATCATATGAAATAAAGAAAGAGGTCTGAAAGCTTGATAATGAGATTCATGCGATGCTTCAATCCCTGAAAATGTCACAGGAATCAGAGTACATGACTGCAAAGAAAAAGTTCTACTCTCATAAATATATATGTATCGGCTTATTTAGGCAGCTTAATGTTGGAAGGGCTAAATTTGTGAAGCAAGTATCAACCTTAAACAATAGAAGGGACTTGAACACCAACCGGGCCAATCTCTTGAAAAAAGTAGATCAGATGAATCAGAAGTTTGTAAACCTTGAGAAAAAAGTAGGTCAAATGAATCAAGATGTTGCAAATCTTGAGAATAAGATTGATGTGGTGCTTCAGTCCTTAAGAAGGTTGCAAGAATACGAATACGGATAAGTGCAGAAATATCTTTATGCTACAAAAAGACGACTGCTTGACTTGCAAGGAGAACTCCCTGTTAAAAGTCATACAACAACGCCAATTGATGACGGCAACCTGTATTACCTTTGTATAGTGAGTCAAATGAAGCAAGAGGTTGTAAAGCTAAGAGATACAATGAATATCAGCAAAAGGTGACTCTATAAGGTGTACTAGGAGAATAACGGGAAGGAAGGTGTCTCATTTTATTTAATTTCGTCTAATCTCTATACTCTCAGTACAGTTGAAGGCCTTATTATCATCTATACCAGTCAGAGAGATGCATTGTTATGTCTGGTCGTTTAACATTCCTTTTAACTGCATCTTGCTACCATGACAAATTGAAAGGTTGGAAATTTTCATTTGAGTAATATTCAGCAATTGAGCGCTCTTCCAGTTATTTGAACTCTGCTGACAACAGAGTTCAAAAGGGAATCCTACATTTCTGGAGGGTTGCATGTGGTCGATCTCGTCATTCTGGGGATAGCAATGGGTCTAGGTAAATACCTAACCTGCTGTACCACATTTCTTTACGGCCTATTTGTTGTTTAGCACTTTTTGATTTAACCCTTCTTTTTTTATCTCTTGAATTGACCATTCACTTTATGACACTATATAAGTAAATTACCCAAACAGCCCGCCGATCAACCATGGGATGGATACATTGGACAAGTTAGAAATATATTTTGCAGCAACCCAACTTCAGTGGTGACCACCAGATGTTATTTGGCTAATAAAAGGATTGAACTAAGTAGTAACTAGGGCAGGTACCAAACACACATGGAAAGCAGCTCTTCAGAAATTCTGCTTAGGGGGTGTGTTTGAATACAAGTAGAACATAAACATTCATTTTCCAAATATAAGCTTGACTTGTTTTCTATTAACAAATTGAAGAATTCTTCTTCTTCTTCCACCACTTCCAGCTTCTTTCCATTCAAAACTCTCATCAAATACAACCACTTATCCATGCAGGAAAAAAAATGAAGAAATACATCAACTTAGAATTAGTCTCCAGATGCAAAAGTTATTTTGATGGAATCACTTATTATAAAATAATAAGGAATTCAAGTTAAAAAAAGAACAATTTTGAAGATCACTTATTATACAATTCAACAAGCCAGGCCTTAAAACCATGATCAGTTACATGTTAAGCTTTGATCAGTTACATATTTACCACATGTATTCAAAGGAGCTGGAATCATATTGCCATTTCGGGAGCCATCCCGCAAGCAAAGTTTGAGGCCCATTGATCCTAAATATCAATCATACAAGCCTCACTTCTTGGGTTTGGATCCATATCTGGAGCTGAATCTTCGATTTCGAGATCCAATGTGCTGGAATTGGATCTGGAGACCTTTGAATGTTATAAAAAAAAGATCTAAATACAAATATGCCATGGCTCTGGACCGATATATTTATCCAAAGTAGATATTGTGAGCCATCAACTAATTCACATTTGAGTTCACAGTTCGACACTAACCCAGATTCAAATTTTTGATGGGGTAGGATCACTTAATTTGTTTTCGATCCGCTTGGTTTCCGGTTCGAGTTCATTAATTTCGTTATACTAATTTGAATATATAATTTGATGTACTTCGAGATGACTTGTTGGTCCAATTCAATATACATATGCAGTATACTAGAATTTTAGATAGTTTAATTAGTATATTAATATAATTTCATAACTTAAATCTTCTTGATACTTGAGAAATTTACAAAAAATGAATAAAAAATTCCCAACCTATACATCTATCTAATATACTATACTTTAACCCCAACGGGTTGACCAAGTGGTCAAGACCACGGTTTCTTACTTTTCCGGAAATAGAGGTCCTAATATCAATTTCCAGTTCTCCCTTCTTCGGGAACTGAAGGTTGAGTCCACTAGTGCTACCACCTGGGGGCACAGGGATTTTACCCGGCTTCTCTATGAGCTCAGAAGGATTGTTCCAGCCCAGAAAAAAAAATATTCTATACTTCTGTTGGGCCTTAATTCATAATTCGAATTGAGAAATTTATAAAAAAAAAAATTAAAACAATCCAAATATATCTCGTAGCATTGGATGTGTCATTTATTTACACAAGTAAATGGCAAGAGCAGATTTCAAATCCGATAACAATACTCCAAAATATCTCGATTTTTCCATCTTCTGATAAAACTCCCTCTCTCTCTAAAAAAGAAGAAAAATCAGACCTTTCTCAGAAATCAGAGATGAAAATGGTTGTAATTAGGAATTTGAATGCACCCAAGAACTTCCCTTTCTACAGTTCATCGTTTTTGTACTGTTTCCTTTTCCCTGCACATGCCCTCTCCTTCCCATTTTGCTCCAATCCTTCTCCATTCTCTCCAAATGACTGCCTCTTAGTGCACGCCAAGAAGAGAAACTCGCAGCTCGAACCACTTCTGAAGCAAACTACCACCGACCAGGAAGACAAAGAAGAAGTTGATGAGTTTCAAGAAGGTGATTTCTTCTCTTTTTGTTCTTTCCCTTTTTGTGGGTGTAACGATTTTGAGAAGATTATGGAAATCTGAGAACTGGGTTGTTTTTGTTATGTCTTGTGAATCATGGGTTTTCAATCTTGTATACGAACTTTTAAGCTTGTTGAAGATTTCCCAACAATTGCTGTTTTTCATTTGACTTTGGTAGATTGAATTTCTGAGGGAGGAGGACATGTTAGACTGTGGAGTTACTGATAACATGGCCTGTAATTGGATGCAGTGGAGAATTCGGAAAGTCGACCCTCTATAGATTGGATAAGGCTAATATAACTTTAATGGTGCTTACTCTCCTCTACGTCTAGTCTTTGGTTTCTGTGTGTGCCTGTGTGCATTTGAGAGAGGGAGAGAGATTAGTTTTTGGACACCAATGTCAGTAAGAAAGGTCACTTTTGATCTTGGCTTGTTGTTGCCGACCCTGGATTGATGGGACAGGGAAATGATGACATTTGATGATGATAATTTTTATGATTGAAGAAGCTTTGTGATGTGTTATGTCTAGATTGGAACTTGGCGTGTGTTCATCGAAATGCTGCTCTGCTTATCATGTTTGTTTTTCGATTACAATTACAATTGTAAAGTACTTTCTGAACTTGATGATGAACTTAGGGAATTGGGGTTTTTTTTTTTTATTATTATTATTTATCATGTTTGGGGTTTCACATACTATATGACATGAGCTTTGTTCCATCTTTTTCTGGATTGTCATTCGTATTGTTAAAGATGGCATGGTGACTATAAAATATATGCAATGATATGCTAGCTGTGATGGTCTTTTTTTTTTCTTTCTATTTTCCTTATCCCTAGGGGAATGAAAGATACTTCTTGATAGTAATTTCAAGTTTACAGTAACCATGGTATACTTGTATGGGCTAATTTGCCTTCTTCGTATTGAATTCCTTGGAATTCATGATTCGGGGGTTGTCTCAGAGGAGCATTAATGTGGTGCTAAATGAAGGGTTTATGGTGGAGATCTAGATGGGACCACCATTTTACTAGCATCATGAGTGCATGATCATTTCCCTTCATAGGAGAGGTTTTGGTGGCTCCTTGTGATGTTAATCTTTAATCCTTTTCATTATAGTCTCTTTTAATAGATGAAATCCAAGGAATTCATTACCCTTTAGTCAAACGGGCCCTATATTTGCGTTTCCATTTTGGTTGGCTTGAGGCTTCACATTGTATACAGAAGATTTTTCGTTCCATGTTTTTACTTGGCATTCATGTTTTTAAAGATGGTTTGGTGACAGTAAGTTGTATTTATTATATGCCAGCTGTAATGGGCTTTATTCTATTTCCTTTATCCCCAGAAGAATGAAATACTTACATAATTTTTTTTTTAATTAAAGTTTACAATTACTGTTGTATACCATTAAACAAAAAAGTACAATTACTGTGGTATAATTCTCTCTTTATGAACCAGATTATCAACTCTGGGAATTGGGTTTCCATTTCTATAATGTTTGGGGTTTTACATACTATAGGATAAAAGTTCCATTCCATCTTCCGATTGCATTTGCCTTTTTGAAGATGATTTGGTGATAATATGTTGTAGAAGATGATTCAGCTTGTTTCCACTCGTCAAGGAGGTTTTCAAAAGTTCTATATTTGTTGGAAGAATCGTCCTCTCTCCTATGCTACTTGGACCACTCCAACAGATTTTCAAAACTTGAATCTAGATCTTCATGAGCGCTATCAAGCAATTAACTCGCCGGAGTCAAGTTCTATCGAGCTGGGGAGAGTTGATGCAGCCCAATACAGATCCAAGACTAGAGCCACCCGTAGAACTTGATGGACCCGCCTGATGGGGTCCACGTGATTCTCTAATTGTCTAGAATTAGTATTATTACTTAATAGGGGTTGTTTTCTAAATTATAAGTTGAGTAGGATTAGATATTTCCTTATTTAGAAATCTACTACTCTATTTATATTTATACGGAAGAGCATATTGTAATGCTTTCATGCTTTATTCAATCAAATCTATTATCGTGAGTTATTTCTCTTTGAGTGTTATGGTTTATCGTGAGCCCTAGGGCTGGAATCCCTTGGATTCGGTCAATCTTATTCTTAAGATTGGTCTACATTACAATGAGGTTCCGGGGCTGCGCCATAAGATGAGATGCTCTGAAATGATATCTATTCTGTTTTCTTTATACATAGAGGATGGAAATACAAATTCACTGTATAGGATGAGATGAGCTGAAATGAGCTCTATTCCGTTTTCTTTATACACAGAGGAATGGAAATACATAAATAGTAAAAACTACTCACTTGAGTCACTTTATATAGTTTCTACTGGGATTGATCTATTCATTATTTCAAAGCTGCCCGTTAGAATTTATTATTAGTCATTTAGTTTCTCTCTAGAAGTGCTTTTGTTAGCTTTTGGCATTAGATTCTTCATAGAAGACCTTTGGTTAGCTCATGCTTATTGAAGCCATTGACATTTTTAGGTACATCAATCATAATTTAATAATACATGCATTCTGAAGTGGTGAAGCAGCTGTGGCTTTGCTAACTAAAGTATGTTAGGAAAGGTTAATAACGAATTCGAGGGGTCATGCCTGGGTTTCATGAATTGTACAGAAACATTTGTGGAAGGTGATGATGATTTTGAGGATTAGTTTGAAGAGGAGGATACAGAATTACACGTAAGTTATCTTGCACGGACATATTCATTTAACATTTTGAAGCTACATTTGTACTCTTGAAACTCATTATTTTCTTCTGTTTGAAGGTTGGTGATGGAAGTGGAGGTGGTGGAATTCTGCTTGCTGGGACATGGTGGGACAGAAAGGCATTGGATCTAGCTGAAGAAGTTTGTATCTCGTTTGGTGGTGACTTGAAGATTTATGCTTTCAAGACAACTGCAAGTTCCACCATTAAAGTACGCATTGAAAATATGGCAAATAAGTAAGTATGGTTTCACACTTAAATGGTAAATGATATTTCCTGTTCAACTTTCTTATGCTATGAATAAAATGAAAGTTTGGTTGGATACTCACTAAAACTACTCAGTGGAAATGAAATCATGGGAAAGGCTGAGATACCTTTGCCGTAAAGATTACGTGTACACATTGTTGCTATATGTGACACAATAAGCCCATCCTCCTTTGAATTGAGCATTTAAGTTTGGAACACACTCTCTTCATAAAATTTCTTTGAATTAAGCTAGGAGCATAGAATTATTTATAATTCATGTGACTTTACTTAAATTTAAGGTTATTTACACTACATGAAGCGAAATCTTGAGATGCAATTTTCTTTTCATTTCTTCATTTCAAACATATCTTACATTTTTTTTCTTTTCTTTTTTTTTCTGAACTATAACATGATTTTTAACCCGCACCCACGTGGTTATGACAATGAGCCCCTCCAAGCTTGCTACAGGTTGATATTCATTTTATTGGTTGATCTTCAGCTTCCATGAGAGTTGATTTTGGGATTCTACTTGATTTATAACAATTATATCATTAGGGTCATGCAACGTGTGTTGTCTGCTAAATTCTTTTATTGCTGGAATCTCTCTTCCATCTTTGAATGTTGGAAATTATATTTTCCCTTCCATGTTTCAAACCCTAGAAGAGATTTATGTAGAAGTAGTTTTGTGACTTTTGTGACTATTATGTCTTTTAAGGAAAAAGAAAAAATTGTGTTACATTAAACTTACAAACTTACCCATTTGAATTTACTTTATATTGAGATTTATCTTTTAAAATGGTTTATTGGTGTTATATCTGAATTATAGGTTGTGAATAGACATTACAAGTTGATAATGTTTACATTCTTACAGCCTGCTAACAGACGTTTCATGTTTCTCATCTTTTGATGAAAATGGTTGGATGCTTCTCTGTCTCTAACCCTTTAAATTGATAACACCACTTCATAGGTATGGCTCTCCCAGCATCACCAATATCGAAGATTTCTCCTCTGCTTATCGTGCACGCTTGGATGAAGCTGAGGTTGCTGGAGCTATACCATACAATTATTCCTTAGAGGTAGGCCTCACTCCTTTCTCACAAGAAGGTAGGCCTTCTAAGTTTTATGTAAAAATTATATTCCATTTTTATGGGATACTTCACATCAGATTTATAATCATGTTTGTGTCAGACACATGGACAGAACTTGACATTTCTATTAGAAGAAACATTGATTGAACTTGTAATACTAAGTATTTATAAATGTATTTCATTTAAAGGCAAGTTTATTTAATTGATTTTGAATTGCTAGGATTTTAAGCATTGCTTCCAATGTTTTTCTATGAAAGGTGCTAAAAGTGAAAAATTAATTGCGTGTTTACTTGGATGAAATTGAATTCGTAGGGACTTTAAAGAAATGTATTCCTATCAATTGAAGAAATAAAGATGAGGATTCACAAATGGCCATTGAGTGGGATTTCCTTTGGTGGAAAATGAATCCCTAGCCATCACCCTAGTAAATCAGATCCTAGGAAAGTCAAATAATCCCATCTGTATCTCCACCTTATATCTTTCACCGCTCACCCCTTCAATATTCCTTCATTGCAACCCACTTTACCATGAATTCCTAGGAATTCAATTCTATGCAAACAAATGGGCCCGCTAGGTGAAGGTCCACAAGGAGCTATCAAATAATTTTTACTTTGATCGGAAATAATTTCACACCCATCACTCTAGCAAACTTAATCCTGGGAAAGTGGAGTCCCATTTAGACCTCCACTTTAGACCCTTCACTCTTTGCTAGCTCTTTAATACTCCTTCCAAAAAATCCCATTTATTATGAATTTCTAGGATTTAATATGAAGTGGGCAAATGAGCTCCAAATAATTGCCGAGTTAAGAAGTATGTGAGTCACATGCTGTCATATAAATGATTCAATGATAATCTAGAGTAAAGGCTAGACTCTGGAATTTGATATGGAGTAGGCAAATAGGCTCTAAAATGCAGAGTTGAGAAGTATGCAACTTGGATGCTGAAATATAATTAAACGGTAATCTAGAGAAAAAGCTAGAATTTGTGTTTGTGTTTGCTCTTATTTCCTCGTCCATCAAAAGATGAAATTGTATTCCCCAACTTCGCATGCAAGAGTGTCTTGGGCACAGGTTTTGTTGGAAGTGTACGATCTGGCACTTAGGTCATGTAACATCCCTTTTCAAGTACAATTACAGTGAAATACAGCTGTGTGACTTCTAATGTCAGATGCAGTTCCTGGTGTAAACGGTTTTGTAGCTTGAAATAACCCTTTCAAAAATAGCGGTTGTTTGCTTCAGTTGTGCCTGTAATTGTATATTAAGCATGAACCAGGCACAAATAATCTGGGGATGTCAAGAAACTGAGCACACGCTCTGAGTATTGCACTTTGATCGTGTCTGTAATTGTATGTGAATTACTGGTAATTGTGAACTCCACACGAACGTGCTCTATATTGATTACCTTTCATTCTCTTTACTTTGTCAGGCATCATCTCCTGGAGTTGAAAGGATTGTCCAAACTCCACAAGAGCTTGATTGGTTCAAGGACAAGCCGATGTATGTGAAGTATGTCAACGAAGAGGCTGCAACTGAGTCACCAAAAGAGAGTGATGGTGTTTTCAAGCTCGTTTTGTTTGATTCGGAATCAAGCTATTGTACTTGGAGCATAGCAGATGTGAGAAGAAACAGAGAACAAGCAGGAAAAGGAAGACCACTCAGCAAGAAACAAAGAGAAAGGCGATTGCAAATGCCTTTGGATTCCTTGCGTCTTGTTCGATTGTATTCTGATTGTTGATATGTGCCATGGCATGTCTTAAACATGCTAGACTTTCTGAGGTAACTCATCATTGGCAAAAGGTATTCAAAAGCGGTGCTTAAACCCATATGTATAGTAACAATTAGATGTAAAACTAACACAGTTTTGGACTTGTATTTGCAATCTGGAATGAACTGATTTTCAACAGATTTTGCAAGTGTTATTTAGCTTAAAATGGGTTGTGAGTCTTGACAGAAGAAATGAATCTCTACTGGTGATAGAATGGCCAGTTGCCAATTATACTGGGCTGAATAACACTCTGAGATGAGTGCATTCAATAACGAAGCTGAATTACAGCAGTGTGACTAACTCACACCGGTGAGATGATTCATTTTGGACATGAATTAGTCAATGGTGAATATCAATCAAATTGCAATTTGCAACTAATCACGGGAGTGTGGGTGTTTTTTTACGGGGTAGGGTAACTAACTATTACCAGTAGGCAGTAATGAATCATTCATAAGATTATTAATTCTTGTTCTGAAGGGAATTCAGCTGAATCTAATTGGCAGTTGGAGTGCTCGATGGACCTGTTGAGATTGAAAAATGGTACCAGCGAGCCGATGGCTGCATCGGAGTTCCTATCTTCCCATGTGGGGCCTCAATGTCGCTTACTAGATCATCATCAGAGTGATAGATTTCATCAGATTCATAATTGGTTGGGAAATAAAATTTGAAAAGGTGCTTGATAAATGAGATTAACTATTGAGTTGGAACTTTTGTTTCTAGACATTGATCAATACATTGGTGCATGTCACCTCCACCTAGGGAAATTTGAAAGAGGATGTCAATGGTATGCAATGTGATACTATTATAACATGAAATGTAAGAATCAAGATATGAGGCATTCCTTTGAGTAGATCATAACTAGGTGAATTGCAAATTTAGGAGGCAGCCCGTTCACCAGTATTCAAAATCTCTATGTCGTAAAGATCAACACATGAGTACCAAGTCCCAATGATAAAGTAGCTAAACATAATTGGTGATCCTTCTTATGGGTTGGCTTCTTTATTATTAGACGAGAGTACATAATATTATATATATATATATATAAAAACATAACAACCCACTCATTTTGGGCTGAATCTTTAGGATTCATCCGCGGATGGGATGGGATTCATCTTGAATGGTCTGGACTATAGATATATGGCCCTAAGGTGGAGTTCGACGTAACTCTTACAATGTTACCATGCAATGGTTGCGGGAGAGGATCCAATCTATCTCATATCAAGAAGGCATTTATTTTAAATGTGGAGCTTCCACTCCTTTTAAATTTCACTTCGAGTGATATAGAATCAATCCCAACTAGATCGAAATTTGTCATGGTGACAATTCAAAGAAAAACTATGTTTTTGAGCGGTTTAGATTTCAGAAGTGGCTTGGTTAATGGATTTATAAGGTTCCAATAAGAGAATTTGGATTCACAATAAATAGGACTTGAAGATGTGATTGATGTAGGCGGTCAAACTTAGCAGTGTTTAGGCCCATTGTGATTCAAAGATTGCCGACCAATGATTAGAAAAGCTGCATCACAAAGTGAGATCATTAGTGGGACCCACCTCAGAGGAAGGGAAGAAGACAGATTCTGGATGATCCAAAATTGGGCAAGAGAGTGATGTTATGATGATTATTGAGTGAAAGGGAGAGACTAGATGACGGTGCCCCATTGGACCTTTTTTTCCATCCACATAGCTAATAAGGGATACGATGGCGCACATAGAATATCTATGGAGCCCACTCAGAATACTTTAGATCGTATATTATATTAGGGAGTGGACCTAATATCACTGCAGTAGGATACATACCAGATATATTGTGAAATAGAAATCCTCACTACAAAGAAAAAATAATTTATTTTTTTATTTTTTTTATTATGAAAGGTAAGTAAATAAATCCAAATCTCTCTTGATTCTCAATGTAGAAGTCGTGCATTGCAGTACCTCACCAATCCAACCCATGTTATAAATATAGTCATTCTTTGAACTTTTTTCTTTGTAATCAAGATATTGTTGGTTTCAAGTATATTCTCAAACCCATATCTATCCTAGCCTGACAATCTAACTCAATCCACCAATAATCCTTTTAGCAGTTCAAGCATTAAGGTTTTTCATTCATCATCCATCAAAATGCCTTTACTTTTGATTTGACCAAAAAGGCTAGACACGCGTTAGGCTCAGCTTGATCAAACCTTGAGAAATGTTTTTCGCCAACTGAGATATGCCTATCCTAGAGATGGAAAGTGGTCCAGTTAGAACTAGATCAATGGACGAAGTTATCCCACACTCAGCCTAAATTCAGGTAAGCATGCCGTACTGGATCGGTTTTTTTGTGCTGAGTCCATCCAGTAGATGGATTGAGAGAGCCCATTCCGCCCCTACCTATTCTATCCGAAACTCACTTTTCATCTGTAAGGATCCAATCCCAAAACCCCAAATGTTATTGATTTTTCACCGTAGGATTTAATAACGAGGGGACACCACCTAATTTTTGCACTTCTCACTCACCTACTGCTTCATATTTCATGAACTTACTTTACAAGGGAAGTAAAGTGAAGGTCGATTCAAAATACAATAGAAAGAGAGGGGTTAAATAAAAAAACTCTAAAATTTGAAAATCACCTCTTCCTTTTAACAAAAGAAAAAAAAGTTAAAAAGATACTTTCTCATGCACTGAATGACAAGAAGAACTTGGCCTGTTCATGGACCAGGCTAGGCTAGGCTAAGGAATGTCCAAAACGGCCCGACTTCTAGACTAGAAGCCTAAGCCTGACCCAAGCTTGAGTGTTGCTGGCTAAGCCTCGCCTGCATGGAAATGATGAAGCCTGACCTTTGTTGGACATATAGAATGAAAAAAAGTGAGTTTCTTACCATGTCCTAGGCCAGCTCAACTGGTCTGGTCATATCACCTTTTGTGAGAGATCATGTGTTTGAGTCCCCCTATTACTACTCCCTCTCTTACAATTATATATGTAAATTTGGGCCGGGCAAGGACTTTAAATCCCAACCAGCGAGTCCAAATAAAAAAAATCTAGGCACGGCCCCATCTATTATAACCTAAACTCCATGCCCGACCAAACGCGGGCCGGCCTTGTCCATGGTCACCCTTACAAAAAAAAAAAAAAAAAACTCGTCTTAAAATAAAATTTCAAAGAGCTACTCTCTTGCCTTTTGATTTTGCCAAACCTTTACTTCTGTTCTCTCTTTGCATTTAACCATTCACTTTACTTCACCGGTAAAGCAAATTGACCAAACAAGTGATTTATTGAGTGATTTGATAGTATTACGTTTAAACGTTAATTATACATGCACATCCATCATTGTGTAGACCAAAGCCCTAACTCGTGACTCTACCAAGATGTAGATCCGTTTGTAGGTTTTCCTCTGCTTAGAGGGGAGGAAATCTTGCAATTGGGATATTACTGTTGTATGCATTAGCGGTATAGCGGCAAATGCAAGTTTTCCTACTCTAAGAATAAAGGAAATTTTGCAGGTATGACTTTACCACCCATACAAGCCACGGTAAAGCTGCGTGAGTGCCCAAATCCAATCCAAGCAGGCCTTTCCATTTCCTTTAACATAAAATTAGCAACACACGTAAATTTAATATTTTCGTAAGATTTCATTATTAGATAAATAAATCTATTACTTTGGAAAATGGCTTGGGTCGTCCCAAAAGTTCGTGGTTATGGAAAAAAAAGTAATGGAGAAATAAATAAAGAAACTCTTTTCATGATAAGGCAAAATAATGTGTAACATGAACAAAAGAAAAAGAAAAAAAAAGAGTATATGTATATATATATATATATGTATTTAATAACGAAGGGTGTCCACATTACTTTGGACCCCACCTCAATTACCCAAAGCACTCAAATCCAAAAAATCCAAGTATAGACCATTTTGGACTCCATAAACACTAACTTTTAGGTGCAATTGCTCAACGAAACTAGGTAGGAGCCCATTCGATTCTTCACACAGATACCTAGATCTTAAGTTTATAATAATATAATATCATACAAGAATAATTGATAAGAAAATGCCCTTGTGCATCTCTCTTAGACTGAGCTGAATATGAGAGATGACATGTGAGGCGAACCATATGTGAAGGCCTAAAAGGCCCTCAAACTCCAATATATTTAGATGATAAAGGCTCCCTCTCCACAAGTAAGCCCTTGAGCCTAAGTCAGAGCCCAATGTAGTCCAATGCAGGCTAGACACGGATTATGCTAAGGCTATATCAAACCATGAGAAGCCTTTTCACTAAATGAGATATGCATATCCTACAAATGAAAGTGGTCGAGTCCGAACTAGATCAATGAGGTTAGCCCATACTCAACCTTAATTGAGGTACGCAGGCACACACCGTATCAATTCTTCATATTGAGTTCATCTTCTACTTGGTTTTAGAGTGCCCATTCACTGTACCCATTCGATAGTGAAAATCACTTTCTATGTGTAAGGATCCGATCCAAAAAGTAGAGACGATATTGATTTTTCACAATAGGATTTAATCAAGTGTGGACCACACCCTATGTGTTCACTTCTCACTCACTAACTATTTCCAATTTGTTAAACATACTTTACTGGTGATGTGAAGTAAAGGGTTAATTCTAGAGACAATAAAAAGAAACGTATCACATCAAACAATACTAAGTTTCAAAAATCACCTCTTCCTTCTAACAAAAAAAAAGTTAAAAAGATATTCTCCCATGCTACTAAATGACAACAAAAAAAAAAAAGGGTTGTATATGGGACGGGCTGGGCTGGGCAAGGCCAAGGAATGTACATGCCCGGCCTGAGTTCTAAACTAGAAGCCTGATTCCGGCCTAAGCCCGATATGGGCCATAAGTTGCTTGCCCAAGACCGGCCCACATGGAATTGATGATGCCCAAGCATAGCCTAAGTTTAACATATATAATAACAAAAAAGAAGAAAAAATAATTTCTTTTACCGTCCTAGGTTGTAGCTCAACCTGTCTTGTCATATCACCCCATATGAGAGGTCATCTGTTTGAGATCCCATGGCCTCGCCCCCTCCAAGCTTATAGCTATTTGTTTGTTCAGCTAGGCTTGGCTTTGGATTCTCTCATATTGAGTCCTAGAGTGACTCATCTATTAAATGGGCCAAATAGAAAAATCGAAGCCTAGCTCAAGCGGGCTAGCCTAGGTTGGGTAAAGTAAATTTACCACACGGGCGATTTATCGTGATTTGATATTAGTGCATTGAATTGTTAACCTTAGGTGCTCATCCATCATTGTGTGGAGCCGACCCCTGACCCATGACCAGACCCAGATTCTGAATCTCAACCACCGAGTCCAAATAAAAAAATCTAGGCACGGCCCTTCGATTATAACCTAAACCCCATGCCAGACCAAACGCGCTCCTGCCCTTTCCACAATCACCCTTACAATTAAAAAAAAAAAACTCTTCTTAAAATAAAAAATCAAGATGCTACTCTCTCTCATTTTGATTCTTCCAAATCTTTACTTTTGTTCTCTCTTTCCATTGAACCATTCTCTTTACTTCACTGATAAGTAAATTGACCAAAAAAGTGATTTACTATGCGATTTGATAGTATTGCGTTTAAAGGTTAACTATACATGCACATCCGTCATTGCGTGGACCGAAGCCCTAACCAGTGACCCTACCAAGATGTTAAAAAGGTAAAATACAAGAAGAATCCGTTTGCAGGTTTTCCTCCGCTTAGAGGGGAGGAAATCTTGCAAATGCGACAATACCGACGTCTACTTCAGCGCTATAGCTGCTAATGCAAGTTTCCTCCACTCAGAGAGGATGAAAACTTGCAAGTGCGATTCTACCGCCCATACAAGTAGTGGTAAAGCTGTGTGAGTGCCCAAATCTATTACAAGTAGGCCTTTCCATTTCCTTTAACATAAAACCAGCAACACACTTAAATTTAATATTTTCTTAAATTACATTATTAGATAAATAAATTTAGTAAAAGAATTTATTAGTTTGGAAAATGGCTTGGGTCGTCCCAGAACTTCTTGCTTAAAGAAAAAAAAAAAACAATGGAGAAATAAATAAAGAAAATCTTTTCTTAATGCCAAAAGGACTCGAATCCAAAAAATCCAAGCATAGTCCATTTTGGACTCCATAAACATTGACTTTTAGGTCAATTGCTCAATGAATCTAGGTAGGGGCCCATTCGATTCTACACTCAAATACCTATATCTGAAGTTTATAATAATATAATATCATATAAAAATAATTGATATGAAAATGCTCTTGTGCGTATGTCTCCGACTGGGCTTAATATGAGAGATGGCATGTGGGGCCAAGCGGTTCTTTTTAATCCATTGATTTACTTGCATTCAGTGGGTGCCCACATCCATGGTTCCCAACTTTCAAAGTTTGTTTTACATGGTAAGATTAAGGATTTGGAAAGAGTTGTAGTTGGTTGAATTTGAACGTGATGTGATGAGAGGCAAATCTAGTGAGGTGCAATTGCCCACATAAAATCCAAAGCTTGTGTACATTTTTCTGAAATGAGAGCTCCATGGGTGATGACGTAGCAAAATGAATTCTATTTCTTTAATATAAATATATATAATACTCCCTCCCTTAAAATTATACATGAATATCTGGGCCGGGTGGGGATTACGGATCTCAACTACTGAGCAATTTTGTGAGGATTTATCAGTGAAAGGGAGAGAATAAATAACAGGTGGCCCCATTGGACCTTTTTTTCCATCCACATAGCTTACAAGGCATACGATCGCGCACATAGAATATCTATGGGGCCCAGTCAGAATACATTAGATCTTATATCATATTAGGGAGCGGACTAATATCACTGCTGTAGGATTTATATATATATATACACTATATATATGATGAAAAACAAATCCTCTCTAACAAGAAAAATAATTTATTTTATTATTTTTCTATTTTGGAAGGTAAGTAAATAAATCCAAATCTCTCTTGATTCTCAATGTAGAGGTCTTGCATTGAAGTACCTCACCAATCCGACCCATATTATAATACAATCATTTTTTGAAATTCTTTCGTTGTAATCAAGATTTTGTCGGTATCAAGTATGTTGTCAAACCCAGATATCAGGTTCTCCAGTTTTTTATGGTAATAGGTTTTTCCCCTATATAAACCCGTTCAAGAATCAAGTATTTATAGAAACAAAGATATGTTTAGTTTTGGGAAATTGCTTGAATATCTCTATGCGAATCAAGTCTAGGATGTGCACGGCCACGAGACACTTAAACACTTCTTACATGAGTCGTACTCAATTTTCATGGGTGAGCACATCCTAAACTTGGGGCAAAAATTTTGCCCTTTGTTTCCAGATGATTTTGATGGAAAAGTCCCGTTAGACTATGTGAAGGCCTAAATGGCCCTCAAGCTCCAACATATATTGATGATAAAGGCCGCCTCTCCACAAGTAAGCCCGTGAGCCTAAGTCAGAGCCCAATGTAGTCCAATGCAGGCTAGACACGGATTAGGCTAAGGCTATATCAGACCATGAGAAGCCTTTTCGCTAAATGAGATATGCATGTCCTACAGATGGAGAGTGGTCAGGTCCGGACTGGATCAATGAGGTTAGCCCATACTAAACCTAAATTGAAGTGCGCAGGCACGTACCGTATCAATTCTTCCTATTGAGTTCATCTTTTACTTGGTTTTAGAGAGCCCATTCCCCCTACCGATTCGATAATGAAAATCACTTTCCATGTGTATGGATCCGATCCAAAATGTCGAGATGAAGTTGATTTCTCACAGAAGGACTTAATCAAGCGTGGACCCCACCCTATGTGTTCAGTTCTCACTCACTCACTATTTCCTATTTGTTAAACTTAATTTCCCGGTGATGTGAGGTAAAAGGTTAATTCAAGAGACAATAAAAAGAAACGGATCACATCAAACAATACTAAGTTTCAAAAATCACCTCTTCCTTCTAACCAAAAATAAATAAATAAAAAAGTTAAAAGGATACTCTCTCATGCCACTAAATGCAAAAAAGAAACATAAGGTTGTTTATGGGACGGGCTGGCCTGGGCCGAGGAATGTACATGCCCGGCTAGAGTTCTAAATTAAAATCTTGACCCCGGCCCAAGCTCGGGATGGGCCAGAAGTTGCTTGCCCAAGACCGGCTCGCCTGGAACTGATGAAGCCCAAGCATAGCCTAAGTTTAACTTTTATAATAACAAAAAAAAAAAAAAAAGAATTTCTTATAACATCCTAGGTTGTAGCTCAACTAGTCTTGTCATATCACCCTATATGAGAGGTCATCTATTTGACTCCCCAAGCCCTCGCCCCCTCCTCCCTTGTAATTATTTATGTGTTCGGGCAGGTCTTGGCTTCGGACTCTCTCATATTGAGTCCTAGAGTGACGCATCTATTAAATGGGCGAAATAAAAAATCGAAGCCTAGCTCAAGCGGGCTAGCCGAGGTTGGGTAAAGTAAATTTACCACACAGGCGATTTGTCGTGATTTGAAATTAGTGCATTTAATTGTTAACCATACGTGCTCATCCAACAATGTGTGGAGCCGAATCATGACCAGACCTAGATTCCGTATCTCAACCACAGAGTCCAAATAAAAAACATCTAGGCACGGCCCATCTATTATAACCTAAACCCATGCCCGACCAAACATTGGCCGGCCCTGTCCACGACCACCCTTACAAAAAAAAAAAAAAAAATCCTCTTAAAATAAAAAATCAAGGAACTACTCTCTCGCCTTTTGATTTTGCCAATCCTTTACTTTTGTTCTTTCTTTCCATTTAACCATTCACTTTACTTCATCGGTAAAGTAAATTGACCAAACAAGTGATTTACTGTGTGATTTGGTAGTATTATGTTTAAACATTAGTTGTACATGCCCATCCATCATTGTGTGGACCAAAGGCCCGACCCGTGACCATACCAACATGTAAAAAAAGGAAAAATATAAGAATAGTCCATTTGCAGGATTTCCTCCACTTAGAGGGGAGGCAATCTTGCAAATGCGACATTACCGCTGTATGCATCAGTGGTATGCTTGCAAATGCAAGTTTTCCTCCTCTCAGAGCAGAGGAAATCTGGCGACTGCTACTCTACCGCCCATTCAAGTGGAGGTAAAGCTGCGTGGGTGCCAAATTCATTCCAAGTAGGCCGTTCCATTTTCTTTAACATAAAACTAGCAACACACTTAAATTTAATATTTTCTTAAATTCTCAATATTAGAAAAATAACTTTAGTAAAAGAATTTATTACTTTGGAAAATGACTTGGGTCGTCCCAAAAGTTCCTGCTTATGGACAAAAAAGCAATGGAGAAATAAATAAAGAAAATATTTTCTTAATAGGGCAAAGTAATGTGTAACAAGAACATAAAAAAAAAAAAAAAGAAAAAAGAATGTATATAGATAACTATTTAATAACGGGGGGTGTTCACATTACTTTGAACACCACCTTAGTTACGGAAAGGACTCCAATTCAAAAAATCCAAGCATAGTCCATTTTGGACTCCATAAACATTGACTTTTAGGTCAATTGCTCAATGAATCTAGGTAGGGGCCCATTCGATTCTACACTCAAATACCTATATCTGAAGTTTATAATAATATAATATCATATAAAAATAATTGATATGAAAATGCTCTTGTGCGTATGTCTCCGACTGAGCTTAATATGAGAGATGGCATGTGGGGCCAAGCGGTTCTTTTTAATCCATTGATTTACTTGCATTCAGTGGGTGCCCACATCCATGGTTCCCAACTTTCAAAGTTTGTTTTACATGGTAAGATTAAGGATTTGGAAAGAGTTGTAGTTGGTTGAATTTGAACGTGATGTGATGAGAGGCAAATCTAGTGAGGTGCAATTGCCCACATAAAATCCAAAGCTCGTGTATATTTTTCTGAAATGAGAGCTCCATGGGTGATGATGTGGCAAAATGAATTCTATTGCTTTAATATAAATATATATAATACTCCCTCCCTTAAAATTATACATGAATATCTGGGCCGGGTGGGGATTACGGATCTCAACTACTGAGCAATTTTGTGAGGATTTATCAGTGAAAGGGAGAGAATAAATAACAGGTGGCCCCATTGGACCTTTTTTTCCATCCACATGGCTTACAAGGCATATTTTTGCGCACAAAGAATATCTATGGGGATGAGTCAGAATACTTTAGATCTTATATCATTGTTGACATAAAAAATGTCACTTTGCCTCTCTAACATCAAAAGCTACATGGAGACGCATTTTACTACAAATAGGCAAATGCCACTTCAATCATCAGATCTTGTCAAAATCAAACAAAAACTGCAAGATCCTTCAAACCAGCTAAAAGAAGGGTACACATAAAGTTTCGGGCCATTTCAACATCATTTGGCCTAACTTCGCTCTTCTAGCAGCTGAGCAGGAGCTCTCGGTGGCGGTGAAGTCAGAGACCTTGACACACAAAATAGAGCACACGGTTGGCATCAAAATGCCACTAGGAGGCTCTGCATCAAATTTCAGGCCATTCCGACATTGTTTTGCCCAAAAAGGAAACAGCTGCAGCAAAGTTAGCTCTCCCAGTAGCGACGGTGTCGAAGACATTAAATCTTCGATTAGAGCCTATGGATGGTCTCGGAATACCTCTGAAAGGCTCCCTGTCAAGCTTTAAGTCAAACCGATAATGTTTGACCCTCCATTAACCCTCGAGCAACAAAATCAAGCCTCCCGGTGGCAAAAACCACCGAGGCCATCACTCATCAAACAAAGCATATGGGTGACTTCAACATGCTTCCAAAGGGCTACTCGTCTAGTTTCAGGTCATTTCGACAACATTTGACCCAACTTTAACGCTTGGAAGCCAAATCAGGCCTCCCGGTGGCAGAGCTCCCCAGGACCATGACTTCCAAATCGGAGCTACTAGATTGTCTCAAAATGACTCCAATAGGCTCCTGTCAACTTTCAAGTCAATCGGACATCGATTGACCATACATCAAAGCGCAGCATCTTCCTCGTGGCAAAATCAAGTCTACTAGCAATGGGACCCCACACGGCTTCAAAACTCAAAACAAAAGCATAAGGCTGGTCTTATTTATTGCTCAGGAGGCTTCACCTCAAATTTCAGGTCATTCTGACATAGTTTGACCTAGTTTTGGCTTCTAACGACAAATCGGCAAAAAAGTCTTCGGCTTTTCCGGAAAATAGGAAACTTTGTGCTTTGATTTACACGGCTTCTCATCGAGTTTTCTTTAGGGAAATCAGGCCAATAAATGTGTAAAAAATTCAATAAAAATACCAAAGAAAAAATAACCCAAAAAAATCGAAAAACTGCTGAAAACCAGCGACGAAAAGGGGAAAAATCCCCCATGGTCGCTAGTTGTGACCTTGGCCCACGGTCGTCGGCAACCATGGAAATCCAGGTCGTCAGATTTTCACCAAAAGGTCCATTTTTTCGGTCCTTTTCGCATTTCGAGTTTTTGGCCACTGTGATTTTCTAAAAATCTAATTTTCGGGGCACGAAATCAGCCGATCTTCTTCAACATCTCAGATCTGTCGTCAAAAGCATTGAATCATCATCGGACGCTTCAAAATCGCCAATCGGCCGGCCAAGAAAGCAGATTTTCTGTCCGACTGATCGAGAAATCAATAGGACAGATGTTGCCGGCCCACTGATAGCAATTAATGTCTGAAGTTACCTGGTTATCTGACATCAAACAACATGAAGATCTATCGGCGATCAAGCCCCCTACTTAGCAAGAAGAATTCCAAAAGACGCGGTGCAGCCCGCGACTCTTTGAGCGCCCTAGAGACGCTTAATGTAGTTAAATGACCCGTTTTATGACAAGTTAATGCGGTTATTAACTCATTATTTTTTTATGGCCCAATCAGAAGCGAGGAAAAAAGCAGTTACAAGTCCAAGCAATTATGACATTAAATCATGTAACTCCTCTCATCATGGAGTTTAAAGGCAATTAAATGTCCATTATTCTCCATCGGCCAATCAAAAACAAAAAAAAAAAAAAGCGAGTTACAAAATCATGAATTAAAAATATATAGCTTCTCCCATCATGGAGCATTAATGCAATCAATGCTCATAAACTCTCATCATGGCTACCAAAAGCCTATAAAAGGGGGATCGGAAACCAGAAATCAAGGTCCAAAATACTCGGTATTAATCCAGAAAAATTCATAAAAATCCAGCAAATCAACAACAAAACTTCTGCAACAGTTGCTGCAACAACCTCTCCTCCGTCGAAAAGACTCTGCAACAAAACCACAAGGTGACTGAAGTCCCTTGGGGGGGCCAACCCACCCCCCCCCCCCCCCCCCCCACAAAGGCCCTTTCCTTCTATCCACAGGGCCTAGACGCGACTTTTCCCGTCTACTTAGCTTCTTATTGGATATAAGACCTTCTTTTGGTCTTTATCCTCTAAAAATCTGTGTCCAAGTCAAGCCAAGTGAATCAAAGCATCCTTTGTTCTCATCTGAACGATGATGGCGAACTCCATACATGACTTGCGACCGTCAATCTAAACGAGTTCCCGCAATCGACTGAGAAATTAGATCCCCCTTTCTTGCTTTTCGTTGTATTTTGTATTTTTCTAAAGAGACAAATATCACAACTCTATCGCCTTTCACGGCAAAAATCACCTTTCAAGGCGAAAAAATCGCCTTTTACGGCAAAAACATCGCCCAGATCAGGAGAACTTCCGTGCCGTCTCTTATCACAGCTCTGTCCTCTTTTCCTCTTACCTTTATGGGTTGGTTTGCTTGAAGTACCTCCCCCGTTATCAAAGTCAGGTCTCTCACTTGACCCCTCACTGGATGGTCTACTCTTGCCGATGGACTCCATGGAAGCCTTTATTCGCTCCACTTGCATCCAAGTGTAGATCTCGGCCTCCTCCTCTTCCAGCTGTTTCAAGACCTCACCAGGAACTTCTTGCACAGCTTAAGATCTGATGACGTCCTGTTCATCGAGAAAGCCTATCATATGCTTCTCTCCAGAAAGGAAAATCAAAACTTAGTCTCGTCGGACGCCATCTGATCTACCAAGATCCTTCCCAGAAGATTGCTTTACATCAAGCTCCTTCTTGGAAAGCCCCCGGTACACCGAAAAGCTTTCCACGAAACGCTTCGTGAAGCCAGCAATCCGGAAAGTGGCAACTCAGGATAAGAAATCATGACAGTAGTGCCCTCTGCACTATAAAAAGCCCATGCATTCCTTCCATCCTGTAAACCTCCAAAGCACTTCACCATGCTCGAAGGCGCTCCAACAACGCCTTGAGAAAAGCCTAACTACAGTCCAAAACACGAGGGCACGTACAGCTGGATGTAGACGAAAAAATGTCTACGGTACACCATTGTGCCAACACGTATGTTGAAAAGCCACCCCTTCTCTGCTTTGGTCAAAGAATAGTGTCTTCCCGACCCTGCCCTGGTGGAATCACGAAAGACACCAAAATCAAAAGCCTTCTTCCACAAATCAAGAGAAAACTTCACTGAAAACTGCTCAATCTTGACGTCCCTGAACCGTCGAATACTCAAACAGGCAGACAAAAGAGATTCGGAGACGGCTGTCCCTCTAGCCAACCGAATCATAAATGGGTCATTATCCTATGCAACGCCCAATCGATGGAAACCATGATCGTGCTATATATACCACGAATAAAAAATATCGGCTGAAAATACCTATTCATAGGGAGCCTAAGCCGAACAAAAAAAGCAACAGCCTGCAGTTCGGTGCACAAATAGAAGTAAAGAGCAGGCACCGAAGCAAGCTGCTCTCCAAAAGTCATCTGACAAGTCGGAAAAATACAATGCGGCGTGATGTGTGTTCCATCTTCTCCTGCAAAAACAGCCTCACCCAGCTAGTAAGTGAGGTAAACAGCTAGATCTCTCCGCAGTGCAATGTCAAAGCACATGGCATTTATGCTCGTGAGGAAAGTTTTTAAATTTTTTCGCATGACGAAGATCTTCTTCAAACCCGGATTCTTAGCCCTGGCTTCCTGTGTCATGCTATCAGAAGACTCCCCGCTCTCAAAGAAGTTGGGAGACAAAAAGCTGAAACTCTTCCAACTGCTAGACCTGACTTTCGAGCCCTCCTTCTCCTTCAAAAAATCGTGGAAGGCGCCAAGCTGAAAGTACAGAAACCGAAACTCCTCAAATTGCTCCTGAAGGACGCTGTCAATAGGCATGAACTCCTCATAGAGTTTGCCGAGGATAGGCAGCCTGGTGATGGTTGCTCAGTTCCTTCAAAGAAAAACCAATCTCACCATTCGTGACAATGAAGGTGTTGGTTTGTGGAAGGAATGACTCCAACATGGCCACGAAGGCTTCATCGGAGAAAACCACGGTCTTCCAAAAAGCGCGAACCGAGTCGAAGATCTCGGCCTCCTTCAAAATGCCGCCACCAATCTGCAGGATGTGATTAGTCCATGACTCCCAACTTGAGTCAACACTAAAATGGCCACGAAGTCGAAAAGACTTCACCCAATTGCTGCCAGTCTCCACTAAAAATGCCAAGGCCCATCGGTCTCAAATCAACCGACGGATAATCAGAACCTTGGTAGCCACAGGCCGGCACTAGCATTTCCATACGGGCAGGAGATTTCTCCATATATCCGAAGGAACTGCCAACAAAAATCCCGATCTTGATCACATTGGTCCTCTTCATCCAGCTTGAAGGATCTTCTCTCTTGGAGCATGTGGGAGAAAGACTCATGATCGAAAGTCAACTGAGTAGCAACAATACTCTCCTCACCATTAGCTGTGTAAGAGAACTGAAAACATCTCCTTTGGTATGTCAAGTCGTTAGGGACTGCATCACTAAAGAAAAAGGTAGGCTTGGGCACAATGCTCTGATCATCCGTGACCCAAGGACAATTGATTACCACAATCTTGTAGAACTCCTCATCCTTAAGGGCGATCAAACGGTGCCACATCTCATCTCGGTTGAGCGAGTCACACTCTTCCAAGTTCCTCTCCACATACTGGACCTTCTCCCAGGCCTACTATACGGCCGTATTGGAAGATTTGGCAAATCGGCGAGGCGCCTCAGCAACAGGACCTTTACCCTTGTTCGTTCTGGAGGAACCACCTACGAAGGTTGAAAAAAAAAAAATCAAACACCAAAATGACGTAATTTTGCTCAAAAAAATCTGGCAAAATTTTGGCATGGTTCCGGGGCAATTCCGAAGAAAAGGGCAACACCCCGAAAAAGATAGGAAGCTTGAAGATGAGCTTAACATCGTTGAGAGCTCATAGTCAATGGAGGATTCTCAAAGAAGGCTCGAACTTAAACATTGCTGCGAGGTCAAGCGAATCTTCTCAAATCTTTGCAAGATCGGAAAAGGGCTCAACATTGCTACAAGCATTAGACTCCAAAACTTGCAAAGCTCCTCAAAACTCCGCAAGACTGGGAAAGGGCTCAACATTGCTGCGAGCTCCAACTCCCAAAACTTGCAAAAGATTTTCAGGTATGCATTATCATGCTTTCAATTCGATTTACAAAAAAAAACATGCATAGAAAGGAAATTGTCATGCATTAGATGCTAGGAAACCCTTGACAAAAGTTTGACCAATTCCAACCCAACTTGGTCAAAACCAATCAAACTTTGTCCAAGTCAAAATTCATGTTGGCTTGACCTAGAGACTCCAGCCTTTTATCTTGATGCATCAAACAAAAAACAAATGCATGAACATTTTGAAATGCATAAACCTCATTATCATAGTGAGTACAAAAAAAAAAAAAAAAAAAAAAAAAAAAAAAAAAAACCTCCTCAAAATTGTGTGTGTGTGTGTGTGTGTGTGTGTGGGGGGGGGGGGGGGGGGGGGGGGGGGGTTTGGGATGAGAGAAAGAAATTCCTTCAAAAAAAAAAAAGGGTTGGCCCACAGGCCACGTGGCCGTACGGCTCTGTTTGTATGGTCACAAAAAAAAAAAAAAAAACACACAACACGTGAAAAAAAACATGTGAAAAAAAAAAAGCAAAAAAAAAGGGAAAAGAAAGTTTTCTTAATCCCTACCTCTACATGGAGTTTTCTTGAAAAAGAAGACTTACTTAAAGCCATTGAGGGAGAAGGAAAAGAAAAGCTTGAAGATCCTTGGAGAAGAGAAGCTCTTGAAGCCTTGGCAAAAAGAAAGCAATATGAGCAAGAGATCCAACCTCCCCTTGCTTTTATAGAAGAGAGCAAACCAAAAGAGGAAACACGGAGAGAAGCAAGGAGGTAAGTGCTACAAATTAGCAACCTTCCCAAAAGAAAGGGGATTTGAGATATTCTCTCGCAGAAAAACAAAGATTCTTTGAGAAATTCTCTCCAAAAAGAAAATGAATGTGAGATATTCTCTCCCAAAAGAAAGATACTTTCAGAAACTCTCTCCAAAAAGAAAGGGAATGTGAAATATTCTCTCCCAAAAGAAAGATACTTTGAGAAAATCTCTCCTTAAATCAAGGGAAATTGAAAGATTCTCTCCAAGTAAGGATTTTTTTAGATATTCTCTACCCAAAGGAGATATTTTTAGATATTCTCTACAAAAGTGACACCACATGAGATCTAAGCCATCTTTAAAAGCATAAAGTCTTATAGGTTGGCCCATATGAGCCAGGTTTGAGCACCTAGGCACTAAAAGTGGCTTTTAGTAAAAAATCCTTCTTACCAAGAGCTTACAAAATGGTTTCATGCCTCTTTTGAGTTGATTGGACCACACACAAAAAAAATAAAAATTCCAAGCCTCATGAGCTTCCAAAAATCCAAACCATCCCACCTCATGAACCAAATTAAGCCAAAATCTTGAAATTGACATTCCACAAAAAACCAAACTATAGTCGCCTAACTTGCCACATGCAGCTTGCTAGGTCACAAGGCCAAAACCAAAAGCCAAATCTCGGTCCCCTAACTTGCCACATACAGCTTGTTAGGTCACAAGGCTAAAACCAAAAACCAAATCTCGACCCCATAAATTGCCACATACAGCTTGTTAGGTCACAAGGTCAAAACCAAAATCCAAAACCTGACCCCCTAACCTGCCACATACAACTTGTTAGGTCACAAGGTCAAAAACCAAAAAACCCTTCTTGACCGCCTAATGCGCCACATAAAGCCTTTAGGTTCACAAGGTCAAAAAGAAAATCCAAAACCCAAAAAACCAAATCGCTCATGTCATTTTCAAAACTTTGCCTTGAGATGGTACATGATCCCTCTCACTGCCATAAATTCCCCTGGAAGCTCAAAAAGCTACCCTATCAAAAGAAAAATGCTCAAAGACTATTGGTCAAGTCAGAAGCTCTTCCTCAAAGTTCTTTTCGAGGAACATCAACGGTAAAGCTATGCAACCCGTCGCTCTACCTCGAGGGGGAATTTCTTGACACTAAGAATGTCACTTTGCATTTTCAACATCAAAACCTACATGGAGCCGCATCCTACCACAAATAGGCAAATGCCACTTCAAGCATCAAATCTTGTCATAATCAAACAAAAATTGCAAGATCCATCAAACCATCCAAAAGAAGGGTACACATGAAGTTTCGGGCTATTTCATAATCATTTGGCCTAACTTCGCTCTCCTAGCAGTTGAGCGGAGCTCCCGATGGCGGTGAAGCCAGAAACCCTAACACACAAAATAGAGCACACGGTTGGCCTCAAAATGCCATTAGTTGGCTATACATCAAATTCCAGGCCATTCCGACATTGTTTGGCCCAAAAAGGAAATAGCCGCAGCAAAGTCAGCTCTCCTTGCGGCGACAGTGTCGAAGACATTAAATCTTTGATTAGAGCCTATGGATGGTCTCAGAATACCTCCAAAAGGCTCCATGTTAAGTTTCAAGTCAAACCGACAACGTTTGACCCTCCATCAACCCTCGAGCAGCAAGATCAAACCTCTTGGCCGTTAGAACCATCGAGGCCAAAAACTCATCAAACAAAGCATATGGGTGACTTCAATATGCTTCTAAAGGGCTGCTCGTCAAGTTTCAGGTCATTTCGGCAAAATTTTACCCGACTTTGACGCTCGGAAGCCAAATAAGGCCTCCCCGTGGCGGAGCTCCCCGGGACCATGACTTCCAAATCGGAGCTACTGGATCGTCTCAAAATGATTCCAATAGGCTCCTGTCAACTTTCAAGTCAATCAGACATCGATTGACCATACATCAAAGCGTAGCATTTTCCTCGAGGCAAAATCAAGTCTACTGGCAATGGGACCCCACACGGCTTCAAGACTCAGGAAAAAAAAGCTCATGGCTGATCTCATTTATTGCTTAGGAGGCTTCACCTCAAATTTCAGGTCATTCCGACATCGTTTGACCTAGTTTTGGCTTTTGGCGGCAAATCGGCAACAAAGTCTTCGGCTTTTCCAGAAAATAGGAAACTTTATGCTCTGATTTGTACGGCTCCTTGTCAAGTTTTCTTCAGGGAAACCAGGCCAATAAATGTGCAAAAATTTCAAGAAAAATACAGGAGAAAAAAGAATCGAAAAAAACTGAAAAACGGCCGAAAACCAGCGACCAAAAGGGGAAAAATCCCCCATGGTCGCCGGCGACCATGGCCCATGGTTGCCGGTGACCATAGGTGCAGGGTTGCCAGTGACCTTGGAAATCTGGGTCCATGGATTTTCGCCGAAAGGGCCATTTTTTCGGTCCTTTTCGCGATTCGAGTTGTTTGGCCCCTATGATTTTCTAAAAATCTGATTTTCGAGGCACGAAATCAGCCGATCTTCATCAACATCTCAAATCCGTCGTCAAAAGCATTGGATCATCATCGGATGCTTCAAAATAGCCAATCGGCCGGCCAAGAAAGTATATTTTCTGTCCAACCGATCGAGAAATCGATAGGACAGATGTTGCCAGCCCATTGATAGCAATTAGTGTCTGAAGTTGCCTGGCCATGCGACATCAAACAACATGAAGATCTATCGGCGATCTAGCCCCCTACTTCGCAAGAAGAATTCCAAAAGACGCGGTGCAGCCTGCGACTCTTTAAGCGCCCTAGAGACACTTAATATAGTTAAATGACCTGTTTTATGACAAGTTAATGCGGTCATTAACTCATTATTTTGGACGGCCCAATCAGAAGCGAGGAAAAAAGCAGTTACAAGTCCAAGCAATCATGGCATTAAATCACGTAACTCCTCTCATCATGGAGTTTAAAGGCGATTAAATGTCTATTATTCTCCATCGGCCAATCAAAAACCAAGAAAAAGGAGTTACAAAATAATGAATTAAAAACATATAGCTCCTCCCATCATGGAGCATTAATGCAATCAATGCTCATAAACTCTCCTCATGTCTACCAAAAGCGTATAAAAGGGGGATCGGAAACCAGAAATCAAGGTCCAAAAAAATCGGAATTGATCGAGAAAAATTCAGAAAAATCCAGCAAATCAACAACAAGACTTCTGCAACAGTTGCTGCAACAACCTTTCCTCCGTCAAAGAGACTCTGCAACAAACACCACAAGGTGACTGAAGTCCCTTGCACACCACCCCCCCCCCCCCAAGGCCCTCTCCTTCTATCCACATGGCCTAGATGCGGCTTTTTAGCCCGTCTACTCAGCTTTTTATTTGATATAGGACCTTCTCTTGGTCCTTATCCTCTAAAAATCTGAGGTCTAAGCCAAGCCAAGCGAGTCAAAGCATCATCTGTTCTCATCTGAAAGATGATGGCAAAGTCCATACTTAACTTGCGACCGTCAATCTGAACGAGTTCCCGCAATCGACTGAAAAGTTAGATCTCCCTTTCTTGCTTTTCATTGTATTTTGTATTTTTCTAAAGAGACAAAAATCACAACTCTTGTCTTTCATTATTGATAAGAATTGTAAATCGCCTTTTACGGCAAAAGCATCGCCTTTTACGACAAAACAAAATGAAATCGCCTCTCACGGCATTCAAAAAATCATCTCTCTTTTCTTAAATATATGTGTAATGAAAAACTAGAAAAAAGTTGATTGCCTTTTCTACTTGTGAAGATGGATCTCTGGACCACCACTTCTAAATTCCAAGTAGAATAGAAAATCTGGCATACCCCTACAAAAAAGTGTTGATGTTCGCTTTTCTCCGCCCCCCGGGCACAAAAGGGTTGGAACCCCACGGACTCCCACGTCCGCCGACCCCAGTAGTCCCCAGACCGAAGAAAAAGCCGAGTCCATCAAGTTGGCATACCCGGTGGTATTCGTTCATTTGATAATACAATGCTTAGATTCCTTGGGTCATTTGTAGTTGGTGGCCAAATATATATATATATATATAGAGAGAGAGAGAGAGAGAGAGGAGAGGGGCTCTCCTAAGCTGCAGCTTATATTATCCTAAGCTTAACTCGTCTGCAAAATCATCTCCATCATAAACTGCCTCAAATGATCGTCTCCAAAACCAAAATAAATCCAGTCAGAACTGAATTTTCCAGTTCCATCATGCCAAAAACAGATATCGTCAACTTTGATTTATGAGAACAGTACCATTTCGGCTTAGGATAGCATAAGCTGCAACTTAGGAGAGCCCTGCCCTATATATAGATATACATGTGTTAACTGCACAAATAATAAATAAATAGCTGTCCAATTTGTTTTTAATATCAACATCAATCCAAAGTCGTCAAAAATTTTGCCCTTTGTTTCCATATGATTTTAATGGAAAAGTCCCCTTAGACTATGTGAAGGCCTAAAAGGCCCCCAAACTCCAATATATATGGATGATAAAGGCCGCCTCTCCACAAGTAAGCCCATGAGCCTAAGTCGGAGCCCAATGTAGTCCAATGCAGGCTAGACACAAATTAGGCTAAGGCTATATCAGACCATGAGAAGCCTTTTCGCCAAATGAGATATGTGTATCCTACAGATGGAAAGTGGTCAGGTCCAGACTGGATCAATGAGGTTAGCCCATACTCAACCTAAATCGAGGTACGCAGGCACGTACCGTATCAATTCTTCTTATTGAGCTCATCTTCTACTTGGTTTTAGAGAGCCCATTCCCCCTACCGATTCGATAATGAAAATCACTTTCCATGTGTATGGATCCGATCCAAAATGTCGAGATGATATTGATTTTTCACATTAGGATTTAATCAAGTGTAGACCCCACCCTATGTGTTCAGTTCTCACTCACTCACTATTTCATATTTGTTAAACTTAATTTCCCGGTGATGTGAAGTAAAGGGTTAATTCAAGAGACAATAAAAAGAAACGGATCACTTCAAACAAAAAAAAAAGTTAAAAGGATACTCCCTCATGCCACTAATTGACAAAACTAATAATAATAATAATAATAATAACATACGGCATCCTCTTCTTTTATATCAAGTGGGATGGGAAGGGTGGAAGAACCACAGCTTTTATCTTTAACACCACCGTTAAATCATAAACAAGAAAGCCCCCCAAAAATACAATAAGAGGGAAAATGACATATACACTCTTGAATTTTATTGTAATAGGAGCTAGACACATGCATATCTTTGTATTACACTTTCTGTGATGGGATGTGTGGAATTCTATTGTGGGGCTCACCTATTGATAATTCGGACGGCTCAAAATGAATTTCAAGCCCTCCAGTGACATTCTTGAATTTTATTGCAATAGAAGCTGGTCCCACCATAAAAATGATCAAATGATCGATAATGTGACTAATGCATAAGATTGTGCCAATCACGTTATCAGTTATGTGCTCAATCTTATAGTGGGACCAACTCCTATTGAAATAAGATTTGAATACATGTCATTGGAAGGGATGGCATTTGATTTAAATTTTGAACTTTCATGATTATCATAGGTGGGCCCACACATCCCACCCACGGGAAGCGTGTGGGAGAGACTCAGGAAATCTGGATTCCTTGATGGTTCGCTGCAAAGTAGACTCATGGACTTTTATTACATCGCATACATGGTTGGTTAGACAAATAGAGTTGATATATCATATGGATAGATAGGTTATATCATATGGATTAGATAGATACCTGAAAAGTATTACAAAAAAATTTTTACGTTTATTTGTTGTTAGAAAACAAATGAAGTCAGTACATACCAGAATCACATAGATCTGAGATATCGCTATATACACTGGATAATATCACTAGCAACTGATATAAAAAAAAATTGTGCAGAAGAAATATAGTCTCAACAGGACCAAATGAAAATTTCCTCGTGTACAATGAGCAAAAACAAGCTGAATTACTTCAGTAGCCTTATCGGTTCACATGGTAGAGTGTTGTACTGGTGTTCGCATCTCAGCATCACACACATGCCCAGATATCCATCCCTGAGTCTTGAGATTGATAGTATCACTCTTAGCCAATAGACCAACCGAACCAATAAAACAAGAAAGGAGTGAAATGGATCATTGACAAAGAAAACAACAGGTAATCACTCTCTTTGTTCTTCAACTATGGCTGGTCGATTGGGTCAGTATTTAATAGGCTACCTTTCCTATCTGCGACTCCGCAAGGTCTACTTTCGTCTTCCTTCAGATTGGGACAAGCCCGTGGATTGTTTAAGCCGCTTTTGGTTGATGTTTGGAGCTATGTCCAAGAATGGTCGTCGTCACACCCTTCATATGCTGTGCTGCTTCATCCAAGTATGTTCGAGCTAACTCACAGCGTTTCTGTCACCTCTTGACAAAGTAGGCTGATGGACAAGCCCCATGTTTCCTCTTCACAGCAAACGAAGTAATATGACAGCAACTGACAGCAAGTGTCAAGTGGGAGTCCTGCCTGTTCCTGTGACGGTTAGTCCCACTGGTCATCTATCTAGATCAATGAAAGATAGGGCTCACAAATCACAGATTTGATCGTACGGTGCAGTGTAGTTTCTTAGCAAACAAAGTAATTAACAAAAGAAGACAAAGACTCCACACAAGAATCTACATTTAAGAGAACAACAACAAAAAAAAAAAAAAACCGAAAAAGAAAAGAAAAGAAACATTCACAGAACACGGACATACTCTCCTTGATATATACAGATCACCATCCTCTTCTTTTATATCAAGTGGGATGGGAAGGGTGGAAGAACCACAGCTTTTATCTTTAACAACACCGTTAAATCATAAACAAGAAAGCCCCCCAAAAAATACAAGAGGGAAAATGACATATACACTCCCCTTTTCCGATACATGTACCCGTCAAAGACCTTGAAATAACTAGCACACAATTCACCCAAAGAAACTAGGGGTGCATGTACAAAAGAAACTGCTGTAAAATTCAGCTCACACAAAAGCAATATATATATAATCAAAACCCTTCAACTCTGGCCCACCGCACTATTGGAGATCCCGATTTCCGATCACTGTGGATCTGATTATCCTCAATTGAAACGATAGAGGAACACAATCGATGAGGAAGGGATGCTGGTATAAAGGGCCTGTTGGGAGAAACCAATGACTTGATCCTGGAAGGCGGAGAAGGCGAATAGCTCATTCTGGGTGCTGGTGTAACGACCCCATTGAGACTTGGGGACCTCAACATTTGCTTTCCCGCGACTGTTGATGGCTCTTGGAGTGGAAACTTACATGAGTACTTCATATCCTGAATGTTCTTGAGAGATTCTACTATGCTTCTCATGGTAGGTCTTTCTGAGGGGTCCTTCTGAAGACATCTTAGTGCAATATCAGCTACGGTTCTGGCTGCTTTTGTGGGGAAACGGCCTTTTAACCGGGGATCTATGATCAGAGATAAACGGCAATCGTCAGCTAGGAAAGGACGGCTCCATTTGACGAGGTTTCTTTCTTCCTTTGGGTGGCCGCCATCAAGATTCTTCCGTCCAGTGAGTAATTCAAGAAGCACGATTCCAAAACTCCATACATTGCTCTTGGGTGTAAGCAATCCTCTCTCCAAAGTCTCCAGCGGAAGGTTTGCAATTGCCTGGACAGGATAAGAATGAGCAGGTAATTGGCTCAGTGAAGAGAGAATAAGTAGAGCAATTCATAGATTATGAGAAAGGAGTCTTTACAACTAGAATTCTAGAAATGAGTTTCAACAAGAGCACTGTAGTCATGAGTGAAAAACAAAGCTTACAAGGTCTGACTTTCTAGCATGCAATCTAGTTATCAGAGATCAATTGAAAGACCAACAGTTGACAGTAACTTACTGCAGAAGTATTTGTGAACTCTGTGTCTGGATTGTGGCCGACACACCCATAACCCGAAAGCTTTGCACTGAAATCTTTGTCAATTTGTATATTTGTCGATGAGAACTCATTGTACATAGCCTGTAAAAATAACATATGGATTAAACAGGCATGAAATAACAAAGGCATCTGCTTTACAGAAAAGGAGAAGTTGCTTGGATAAACAGGTAAGTACCTGGAAAGGCCCTTCCTCATGCAAAAATGCTAGACCTTGTGCAGCACAGAAAGCCACCTTGATCCTGGCACACCAGTCAACAGGAGGTCCATCAGATCTCCCATACAGCAGCTGATCAAGACTCCCATGGTAAAGCCTCTCATAGACCACCATTCGTTGATCAGAACCCTCACGAGCATAAAAACCAATCAATTTACAAAGCTGGGGATGTTGTAAAGATGCAAGTGTGCCAATCTCATTAACAAAATCCTTGAAACCCTGCAAAACATGCAATAATGTTTCATATCTAATTCACATAAAGGAAGACTTGAACAGTTCCAGTTAGACACCTACTACTAATACTAGTTGTTGTCATTGTTATTTGATTGGTATTAAAACCAGTCATTCAACAGGTAATAATAAAAGAGACAGAAATCAGGCCAATCCACTCTTCATGAGGGTTACAGCATAAAGATGAACAATTACTAATGTTAGCTACTAGATCAAATTCAACATCTATGTATGGTTTACAATTAATGGTTTTGCTCAATGTCCAAGTTCAGAGCACATATGATGTGGCCTGCCTGATGGATCAGTTGGATCTAACATGTCCCACATGGATATGTGTGGTTGTGCATTACCTGCTCGCTCTATGTATGGGCAGGCTAAAGAAATGTCTTGACTGCTGTTGTTTCTAGTGTGATGCATAAAGGATAAATAATAGTGGAAACTGAAGCACTAATAGCCCCTTGGTGACATACTGCCAAATGTGACAGTTCATGTCAGCCCAGTCGGGAGATATAATTGACTGTAAGGTAGCCCTAAAGAGCTTGGCTCTCAAGAGTCGAGGCGAAGCCTCTGTTCTCAAACAGCAAAGCCCTGCACCATTTTGAAGCTGCAAAGCCTTGCACCAAGGAGATCATTGTCGTGTGCATCCTGAGGGAAGCACTTCGGTCACTCATTCATAACTTACCTAAGGTAGAACAGCTCAGTTGGCCCTCAAGCAGCAGGGCCTATTCCTCAGGCTAACGGTCCCTCCATTAGCCCTCAGGGAGTTATCCCGCTCCGCTTCCCAAAAGGAGTGGTGGGGGAGTTTAGCGAAAAGGAAGCAGCATCGGTTAACTGTTGGCCCATAGGGAGTTTATGCAGTGGAGTGAACATTGCATCAGCAAATATTTAACAAAAGCCAGGGAGTCTCAGTTGAACCCATCTTTCCAGGTTGAGCCAACAGTGCACTTAAAAATCTTTGATATGACTGATAAAATGAACTATAAATAAGGCTGTGTTTGGACCGTGCATGTTTCCACATAATGAATCAAAAAGGGGGAAAAAAAATTGGCAGAGGAAACAACAAAATTCCTCTGCAAATATATAGTAGTGAAACATTAGATCAGAATCAAGTTTTGTTCACTTGTGATACCAACCCCAAATTACAGGACCACCCAATTGAATCCTAAGCCATGCACGATTACACAAGTGCACAGGTGGAGAAAAATGTGTTACCTGAGTAGCATGAATAAGGCATGAGACAGTTGCTTCAAGTCTCCTGGAACCTGATGCATCATCTCCAAAGGAAGCTCTATAAACCTTGGAGGAAAGACCCTCTGACAGGCAGCGCTCTGGTGAGAAATGTAGGCAAGCAGAGACAATCTCTTCATAGGAGAAGTTGCGAAGAGCACCCAATGGAGGCAGTGGCAGAGGGCCAGAAATTGGTAGTGGACCACTAGCATTGCTCAACTTGAAGCTTCCTGTACTCTTCAAAATAGATGTATTCTGTGGTGATGGAAGAGGGAGAGGTTGTGGGTTTGAAACCCTCCGATCATTAGTCGATCTGCTGCGTCCCTTTGGTTCTTCCTGTTCATCATCGTCAATAGCCGTGAGGGCATCTCTCTCTGCATCGCTAAGGCTTGAAGGAGCAGATAAAGCTCGGGTTCTGTTATTTATAATACGGTTAGCAGATTGGACAGGTTGTGTTCTAGTTCGGAAGCTTGGAGGGGCAGATTGGAGAGCCCGGTTGTGTGTTTGTGGTTCAGGAAGCACCATGGGTGTATTCTTTGGGAGATTCATAGGTTTGATGCAAATCGGTTGCTCAGATTTCTTCTTCTTACTTTTTGAAACTGTAAAGCAACCCATATCTTCAATTGGTTATACGTTGATGTCCTTTATTTCAAGTTTCAACTTTTCCTGTAAGAAAAGAGTTGAGAGTAAGAGTCACATTAAGCTAAGTTTCTTCAAATTAAATGCAAAAGCAAGCATAACATATAACACCAATTCCTCAAGTAAAAAAAACCATGCATGAACCAGACTTTCTTTCTTTTTTTCTTTTTTTTTTTGAATGGTCATGCATAAAATAGGCATCAAAGGCCTGTTTGTTTAATCAGTATTAAATCCCTAGGATTTCTAAGTAATGCATTTGTATCAGTGATGCTAAGGGTGGCTAAGGGTAAGGATTAAAGGTGGAGATCCAAAAAGACCATAAAATAATCTTTCATTTGAGAGGAATGATTACCTATCCATCACCCTCAGAAAGTGATGATCTCATCTACATCTTCACCTTAGACCCTTCACTCCCGCCATTTAAACTCCTTACTATGAACTTGGGATGAATTTAATATGAAGGAGGCAAATGGGCCCTAAAAAAGACTTCAATCATACACAAGGATGCTCAAATTCTATATGTATTGTCCATAACCAATTAAAGTTTGAACAGGAAGGGATCAGCTTGGATTTGTTCATAAGGATCAAACATTTAAACCATTGCATTAATTCCTTCAGTTACTTAGCAATCCCCAGACTCATACTAAAGTTCCAACACCACACCTTGGTAATCAATCATATGATAACCGACTTTTTAGTTCCCTAAAATTTCAAATTGCATGTGATAATCGAATCTTCTAAACATCTATAATTTTTTTTATTTTTTTTTGTTTTTGGATGGCTAGACATCTATAAAACTCAAAGCTTTAAAAGAAGTTCGTCCAGATCCAAGGTCAAAAGAGGGTTGAAACTACCTGAACAACAGAACACTGAGTACCGTCTGGGAGTTTCAGACTCCAAAAGGAGTCCTGTACAGCAGCTGTGGGGGATTTTTGGTCCCTGCCTTTAATTCAGGGGTGTGTTGCTTTGGGGATGGTGGGAATTGAAAATCCCACACCACCATTGTGCGGGACTCCCACAGGTGAAAATTCTACCGCTATCTGAAAAAGCAAAAGGTAATATTGAGAGCCCATTTCAGAGTCTATTTGCTTACTTCATATTTAATTGTTGTGAGAGTGAATGCAGAAGCACAAGTACTTGCGATCGACAACCAAGCCACACACAAGAAAAGAAAATCACACGAGATATTTATGTGGTTTAGCGATGTGCCTACATCCACGACTAAAGAGAACTCACTTTCTCTTTATTATTCGACTCTCTTGGGTCTATTTGCTTACTTCATATTTAATTGTTGTGCACGTGCTTGCGGAAGCGCAAGTACCTATGAATTATGATCGACAACCAAGCCACACACAAGAAAAGAAAATCACACAAGAGAGATTTACGTGGTTTGGCGATGTGTCTAGATCCATTTCTTTAGGGTCTATTTGCTTACATCATATGTAATTGTTGTGCACGTGCGTGCAAGTACCTGCGATCGACAACCAAGACACACACAAGAAGAGAAAATCACATGAGAGAGATTTGCGTAGTTCGATGATGTGCTTACATCCACGGCTAAAGAGAACTCACTTTCTCTTTACTATTCTACTCTCTTGAGTCTAGGGTTACAAGTTTCATGATATATATAACTCCCTCTTTCTTAGCCCCTAAGAAAGCCAGATACAATAACCAAAATACACCTGACCTGCAGCCCAGTCCCTGACTAACCCAATGGACCAATTAGGTTAACCTGGAATACAAGACATAAACCTAACATTAATAACTAAGAATTCATAGAAATGGTCCGTCAAAGAATTGATATGGAGGTTATGAGTGAAGGATCTAAGATGAAGATTAGCTAGGAACATCACTTTCCTAGGACTTAATTTACTACAGTGATGGGTGGGTAATCATTTCCTATCAAAGGGGAAATCATTTATCATTTGATGACCTCTTTAAATCTTCATCTTTGATCCACTTTTAGGCCCTTTGCATCGAACTCTAAGGTTTTCTAAGCAATGCGATTTTATTAAAGGGGTTCAAAGTGAAGGATTAAAGGAGAAGATCCACAAGGAATCATCAAATAATCTCTTATTTGATGCTAAATGATTACCCACCCATCACCCTAGTAAATTAAATCCTGGGAAAGTGAGGGACCCATCTACATCTCAACCTTTGAAGTTGGAACCATCACCACTTGCCTCTTTATTACTCTTTGTCAACCCTTCCCCTTTTACCTTTTACCATTTACCATGAATTCCTTGGAACCAGTACCCATTACACAAATGGTATTTGAATAAACCCAAAAGGGAAAAAAGACGCTTTAAGAGACCGCGCACCATTAAATTATTAAGCAATTGTTTGAATTTCTCACAATGAAAAAAATCTGAGATATGGTAAAGAAATACTTCAAATCCTTTAAAAAAGAGTTCACTCCATCAAATCTCAGCATTTTCCTGTGAGTCTAATCATAAATGAAATAAACCAAAAACATTATAACTTAAACGGGAGTTCCATTGACAACTCAAATCCTTCATAGAAAATTATCTGAATTCACGAGGGGAAATAAAAAAGAAAAGAAACAAGCCTTTTCATATTCAATTAAAAAGAAAGAATGAACCATCAAATCCAGATCACACGCATATCTAATGAAAGACGCTGCCTCAGCACCACTGGGGAAGAAAACCTACAACCATGCCGAGGTTGCAAATTCGAGTCATATTGGACATGCATCATGATTGACAATTGTTACCTCCATAGTTTTCAAAATCAGAATCATATCGCAAATCATTCATAATCATGAATCGAATTGAATCACGAATCGTAAGATTTTTTTATTTTCTAATAAAAATAAAAATAATTAAAAATTAAAAGAAAAGAAAAAAACTAATTATTCATAACCATCTGTTTTCCTATTTATAGCAATATAAATAAAACAACAAGTAAGTCTATCATACAATCATATCAAGAACATCATGACATATATTAATATATATGTATATATATATTAAATAAATGATGTGTAAATAGTTAAATAAGTTTAAAGTACCAATATATATTTCTTATTATCTTTAAATCAAAATATAAAATAAAAACAAATACCAAACCATCAATATTATACAGCATATATCTCTTTAAGTTAAGAAAGTGTTCATGAAGAAAAAAATCAAAAATAGATTAAAAAAATAATATAGACAAGCATCACACGTATAGTCGAATGCTTTAGTTAAATGCGTGTTCTTTATTCATCTTTAAAACCCCATCAAAGCCACAAAAATTCTAAGGAGATTTCGTTAACTACTAAATAACCTTTTAAAAATAAAAGCACTAAAAGAAAGAAAGAAAAGAAGGTAAAAGATTAGTAATATTAACTTTAAGCCGAATCGCTTGAATCGTAAGATTCGATGACACGAATATCGAATTATAGGATTCACACCTAAATCCTAAGATTCATTACTAAATGGAATTCGTTGCACAGATACGAATCATTTTTATATCTGGGATAACTATGATTACCTCAATTGAAAGAACAAAAAGTTGACCTCCAAACGTTGATTCCTGGTGGGGTTCACTTCAATTGCTTAAACCCCCAATAGAAAAGGTAAAGAAAGATAATTGTTTCACCAAAGAATCCCTTTAGGCAACGTTTGTTTTCAAGTGGTATAATAAAACCTGTGGTAAAGTCCCCAACCACCAAAACTTTAACTTTATCATGTTTGGTTGATCAAAACAAGTGGAAAAGTAAAGTTCCAGCCACCAAAAAAAGTCTACTTTTCCTTTACCATACACAAAAAAAAAAAAAATTACCTCATAAAAGACAAGTAAAGTGGTTACTTTACCACTTGTTGACTTCTCATCTCACTTTACCTTACTTTACCTCATGAAAACAAATGCATCTTTACTTTACTAGAAAGTACATTTCACCTTTACCTAACCGTTACCTTTTCCATTGATTTGACATTTACTTTACCTTACTTTACCAAAAAATAAAACAAACATGCCCTTACGCATTGTTTGAATAATTTACGGAAAAAGCAATGTAAAGTAAATGTCAAATCAGTGAAAAAGGTAATGGTTGGATAAAAGAGAAGAAAAACTTCCAAATTTGCATTTATTTTCAGAAGGAAAAGTAATTTGCAGCTTGCTTTATTTCATTTGGATTACTCTTCACAAACAAAATAAAATAAGTTTTTATTGACTTTAACATCCTCAACTACGAAATTATTCTATTGACTTCGTCCCAACAACGTCTTCAATGAGAGGAAAGTGGAGATGAAGTCTAGAACAAGAGAAGTGAAGTAAGATGAGAAGTTAACAACCGGTAAAGAATCAGTTTACTTGTGTTTTATGAAGTAAAACAATTTTTTGGCGGTAGGAAAAGTAAAACTAAAGTATTGGAGTTCACTTTCCAACTTATTGTGACCCACCAAACATGATAAAGTAAAAAAAAGAAAAAAACAAAAAGAATGCCAGTTTGGTTTCCCACGGTTTTCACTTTACCTCTTGAAAAACAAAATGGCCCTGAGGGTCATTTGTCTTCTAAGCATGGGATCTGAAAAAGGGATTCACATATGTAAACTGTGCATATATGTATTTACAAGTGAAACATAGTACTGTGTGTTTGTTTGGAAGCACCGTTTTCACAAGAGTAAATGTTGGATCGGTTGATTACATACGCAAAATCTTCATGTGCATCAAAACCGATGAATGCTTAAGACATGAAACTAAATTGTTTTGGGGTTTAATGGGTCGATAAAATATCTGAACCGTTCAGATTAAAATCTTGGGGTCCCTAGGGAGTCACAAAACATAAAAAAAAAAAAAAAAAAAATGGAGAAAGGAACTGATACCACGATCTGTCCAAGGCGTCAAGGAGGTGTGTAATCGAAAATTTTCAAACGAAAATGGCCTCATTAACACACCAGTTTCCCGATTACACATGTATGCGTGACATTACTGACATATTACATATGTAAATGGTTGCAAACAAACCGCCTCGATTGCATTGTAACAGTAACATAATTCCCTAAGCGCAATAGAGAGAACCAGACTTTGACACTCAAAGCATTAATTCCAGTAGCTCAATCCGATTCCTTAAATCCCTAACAGCAAAAAAAAAAAAAGATGATCATTTCACAAAACCCCCTAAAAACCTCAATAACCCCCGTACCCCTCCAAAAGAGTACCCCAATCCAATCAATTGCATCAAGTTTTAGCTCAGTATCATTGAGAAACAGAGAGAAGAAATATTTGGAAAAAATCTAACCCACATCGAGTCGATGCAAAAAAAAAAACTAAGACCTCCATTCCAATCAGATCCTTCCAAGAAGAGTACGACGATTACCCAAGAAAAAGGAGAAACTACAGATCAGACTTCAATAAAATGCCCCCAAAAAAGAACCCAACACAAAAATTAAAGAACAAAAACCCTCATTCCATATCAGCTTACAAATATAGAAAACGAAGAAAGAAACAATCTTTCCATCAAATTACCCTAACAAGACCCCAAATTCCCTAACAATCTCTTCGAATCCTTCAAACCCAGCAAAAGTACACCAACCCCCACTCCCAAAATCCTCCCAAAAGAAAGTAAGATAAAACCCCAAGAAACTAACCTCAATAGAATCGACGATTCTGGATGCGAAATCGAAGTCGGTCTTCCCAGTCGATCTGGGGTCCGGAGAAGAAGATGAGGGGAAAGAAACCCTTGTTTTCTTTCGATCGATCGATCGATCGTAGCCAATGCGGAGGGAGAAAAAGAGGAATCATGGAAAAGGGTATAGAGAGAGTGAGCAATGGGCACAGAGACAGGGAGAGGGAGGGACGATGAAAGAGAAAGGGCAGGAAAGGAAGAGGAAGAAAAAACAAAAGGAGGGCAGTGGAGCAGAGCAGCGGCAGTCAAACAGAGCGATACGGCCAAAGACCCCACACAGCCAGCCCTTTGTTTTTCTATTTCCGTGCTTGTTGATGCTCACCCTCGGATTGGGGTTTTATATCCAAGATGCCATCTGCTCCTCTTTTCTGACAAACTAGGGTAGGTAGGATTATTTTTTGACTTGATGATTTGACTATCTTACAAACCTCTTATTCAATTAACTTGGCTCAATATTTTAGTGATGGCCTGAGATATTCCCTCCTCCTATTACAAAGGTTTCGTATCTACATGACTTTTTAGCTTTTTTTTTTTTTTTTTTATAATTGAAATAGAAAACTGCCCTCTTGTGCTTTGCATTTCCATTTGTGTTTGCATGAATAAATTATGAAAACTATCAAATTTTAGTTTTTATCTAGTCCAGTTGAGAATTATATCAAGTTCATGGGCTACACACCATATAAAAGAAGATAAAAATTTACGAAATTTTCAATAAATTGAAAAATCTTCAACTTGTAAGGCCCATTTTTTCACTTGATGATCAATGCATTCTTTGCACACTCGGAGTACTCCTCTGTGAATTAGCCTTCGCTTGAATTTGACATTCATGAGTCTTCTTGATACTCAAATTGAATTATATAAATTTGGCACCCACAAACTTAGTTGTTACGATTCGTCTAACGCAAGAGCTTGTTTGTCTTTTATGCATGATATATGAAAACAGGATTTACATATATAAATTTTTATATGTGAAATATATTAACATGTTTGTTTGAGGACACCATTTATACTTTAGTAAACATTGAATGAATCAATTTAAAAGTTCATAAATCTTATTTTCCTAAAGTCCATAGCTATTTAAGGCATAAAACTAAATATTTTAGGATTTAGTGGGTAAATTAAATTCTATGAATAGTCTGGATTAGATTTTTGGGGCCCATCGGAGTTGCAAATAATAGTAATAGTAATAACAATAATAATAAAATATGGTGATGGGTTTCAAACTACAACCTACCAAACATGTCCCTTATATTAGCCATTTTCTAGCGAAAGATGTGAGTAACATACTCACAATTTTTTAGGTGCATAAGTTTTCATATAAAATTACACTCATTTATTTACACACCTTTTTAAAACCTCATTTATGTATCATGCAAACAATCAGATGTGCTTAGTAGCTGTTCGTTTGCATTATTTTACATAATAATAGATGTTGATCTTCTTTATTCGTCTAATAGCCTCTTAGACTCTTAGTTTCATACATAAAGTCTTTATTTGATTTTAAAAACTTGTAAAAAAACTGCCTAGAAGTCTCAATCTATGGTTTTTTTTTCACTATTGTGGGCCTCAAATTTATGATCCAAACTGATTAATATTTTTGTATTAATAATAAGAATTAAGATGTTTAGTTTCATAGCTTAAAATTTCTATCTATGTTGAAAAAACTACGAAAAAAGTAAAAAATATTGGCTCTTATAAAACCTTTGATGTACTCATTTATTCATATAAAAATAGTGGTTCATATAATATAATATTTATATATAAAAATAAATTAAACATAAACCCTTGATATATGTAAAACCCATGTTCAATCCCATGCATAAAATGCAAACAGCACCATCTTAAAATTTTACTAAAATCTTTTAAAAATCTTTTTCTTTACCCTAAAAGTCATACGGACACACATAGAGAGAGAAATAGAGTATCTGCCCAAACCTGAGCCACCTACCCAATCTGAGTGGTCTTCTAGTAAATAAACGTGAACACAAGAACACAATTGAAAAAACACTTTTAGTGGCTCGTTGAAAGTGACAGCTCAGTCAAAGGTGGAAACTAATATTTAAAACGGCGTTTCAGTGCAGTCAAAGGAAAGGATCATCATACCCTTTGACTCATCTGCCATCTATTACTCCCTCTCCTTGAATGCGACGGTCATGATTCCTTCTTCTCTCTCCCTTCTCACACCCACATGGGCCCACCCATAGATTTGCATCTACAATTCAGACCCTCCCTTGTCAATGGCTCAAAACCATCATTGGGACCACATCTGCAATGTAAAACATCTAAAAAAAATAAATCATCTTCTCATATATAACCTCTAATCCAACTCATATAATGTTTAATTTTGAAAATTTCCGACTTAGAGTAGAGGTCCACGGTGGAGCTCACCTAACCGGCTAACTCTTCAAAATAAATTTCCTCGATTAAGTTATGTGGGGTTATCCTCAAATTTTATAGGGATATTGCTCTTTGTCCAACTGCCTTTAAATCTAACATTTGCCTAAAACATATGAAGGTTAAATATTTTCTTTGTATAAAAAGGGTACTATATGTCAAGACACTATTATATTGCACGTGGCAATACTTGCAATATCGCAATGCTCGGGGTTGTTTGTTTTTTTCATTTACATATGTAATGAAATCACATGTGTAACAGATACACATAAATCATGTTTGTTTGGTGTGATTTTGATTCACTTGTGCAAAATAGATATGTAAATGGTGTGAAAACTGGCCCTTTTTGTGCTTAAGATTTTCACACCTTAAGAGGTGTGAATCAGTTTCACACGGTACTATTACCAAGCGGACTGTTACAGTACTATTATGAGCAGTCCGTCTTTTCTTTCTTTTTTTTAAATTTTTTTGGGCTCCACTTGTAACATTTGGACCGTTCATTTTCTTAAGAAGCTCAAACATGGCCATGTATCCAATTTTCAATCGTTGATGATGCATGGAGGTTAAGATATCATCAATATAATTATAGCCGTTGGATTAATCTATTGTAACTAACATACTCAGTTCGACTTTTATGACTTGTTTAACATTTTGGGACCCACCTATAAAATCAGGACCGTTCATATTCTTTAGAATCTCAAACATGGTCATGTGTCCAATTCTCAACCATTGATATTGCTTGGATGTTGAGATGTCATCAAACAATATACAATCTATTCATAGATTCACATGTGAAATGTTATGTTAGTAACAAATAGTATAATCTGATCCACATGTGAGTCATTTACATAAACAAATGACTCACATACGGATCGTTTATACATGTGAATCACAAATATCGCATGGTCCAATGTGCGCAATATCAAATGATCCTAAAATATCACACGAACAATACTATAAGAAATACTTAAACTTTAACGGTTCGCGCATGAACATCAGGTCTAATAAGTGTTGTACACACAATATTCCAAATTTATATTGATCATAGTTTATCCCACCATTGCATTCACCATTTGATAACGAATTTGTATATGATGGTATGAATCATATATATATATATATATATAGGGAAACGGTCTAGTGAGGACCGTCCTCACCATATATCGTATGGACTCATCCCATCCGTCCGTTCTCTCAACAGATCCAACGTTCCACAGCTATCATATATAACATAAGAGAGGGAAACGAAAGGAAGGAAAAAGTCACCCAGCTTTGCGATTTGGGTGAAACGGAAGGAGAAAAGAAGATTGCAGTCGCTGATCGAGAGGGAAGCGCACAGGGGGGGCAAGAGGGAATGGTGGCAGAATGGGGGCTCGCTATAGCGAGACCTGGGCTCGCTACAGCGAGGTTCTCGCTGTAGCGAGCCCAGGTCTCGCTATAGCGAGGACAGTGATGGAAGTTTTATCCAACTTTGAATGATAGCATGCCATAAAAGCCCCGATTTTCTTTACAAAACAAGCACTAAAGCCCCAAGATCTTGAATCATAGCATGCCATAAAAGCCAAAATCTCATTTTTGAAACATACTCTAAATCCCCAACCCAATAGTCGTGACTGGGGTTTTGGTAGGATTGGGTGAGAGATGAGAGGAATAGAGAATGAAAGATAGATGTACCTGTGTACGGATTGAGAGAGTCTAGATCAGAGAGAGGTGAGCGTGATTGGAAGACAGAGGGAGAGACAAGGAAGAGGGGCGAACTCAGACTTAAGAGAGAACTCTTCCGGCACTTTTTTCATTTGTCGATGGATTTAGGGCGAGATTAAGCGAGGGCATGCGAAGAAGTGGGACGAGATCGTGTCACAAACCGATCGAGGGAGAGAGAGTATGAGAAAGATTGCAGGAAGATGGAGGGCGCGGAAGGCATGACAAAGGGGCAAACTCATCCCTCATATCTGGTTTTTTTTTTTTCTTCCAACGAAACCTGGACCCTCTTTTTTTTTTTTTTTTCATTTCCCGCTGTTCCTTTTATATGGGCGCTGAGGATCGTTGGATGAGAGGTTCTCTTTGTCGTTGTGGATGAGTCCTTATAAACTTGAGTAAGGACGGTCCTCACTGGACCGTATCCCATATATGTATATTTATTTATATGAAATGGTTAACTTAATGGGCTTCACTTTGGAGCTCAGTCATTTAATTAAGGATTTATCTGAGTTACAACCTTAGAGGATCCGGACTTATCAAAGATGGTGCATTTTCTGACTGGTCACAATCATGTACTGATGTACTTATTTTATATATATATATATATATATATATGTATATATATGATCAACTTGACTGATCGAAGATTTTGGCTAATGGATTTTTACTCACACGATCCAAGCAGGCGAAAGATATCAATGATTAGGGCCATCATGGGTTTTGTGTAATTCAACTGGTTAGAAGATTCCCATGGTAAACACATGGTTCACTAGATCACGAACAATCAGGTCCGTACACGTGGCAGGCAGATAAAAGACAATAAAAAAAATCAAGTAAGAAGAAGTTGAGTGTGGACATGAATAAGCTTGTGCCTCCAAGATGGACTTTTTGTGCTGAGTGGTTGTATTGACCGTTCATTTATGATTTATTATAATCCTTATTGGATCCGAGTGTTTGGATGGATATGATTGGAAAGGACACAGCTTCTTTCACCATCTTTTGTTTTTTTATTTTTATTTTTTCTTTTGAGAATTCAGATTGAATCGAATTCCCAATTACATCCAAACAGGACCAGTGGAAAATATCATTTGGGGATGCATGCAATTTGGGTCGGGCCAAACTAGATGCGGATGGCCCGACTTCATACGAAAGTGAGACTTGGAATGGGCTTGTTTGGGTTCTGGTCTAACTCGGGCCTTGATTCGAAAACCTACATGGAAATCAGGGTTGGCTTAAATTTGGGGTGTGTTACTTGGACTCAACCTAGGTTGCTGAGTTATCTTTCTATTATTTATCATTCTATATATCCATTGGATTGGCGGGGTGGGCTTGACCTAAACTTGATTATCAACCGAACCTTCATAATGAGGTTTCATCCCTGGATTTTCCCAAAGAATCAATCCTTTGGGCAACCGCTCACATCCACATCCATACCATATACTTCCCTTGAGTTTTCAATGAAGACGACTAGCATTGATAGAATTTCTCAAATTGCAGTTGAGTTTTCAACAATTTGGTCTAAAGTTCACACAAGTTGAGATAGTTTTTCTTGCACTCAACTAGTGTTCTTTTGACAAAATTTGGCTAAAAGAGACAAAAACAAAGACTTGTGGGGGGTAGGAAAAGAGGACAAAACAAGGACTTGTAGGTGAAAAGTAAGTCTTCTGCGAAGTAAAAGAAATGCGAAAAAAGAATAAACAGGCATTAAGTCAATCACATAATACAGGAGGATAAGCCATAATTAGGTATGAACAAGGACTGGGTTAAATGGGTGAACCGCCGAAGGGCACTTTTAGGAGGAGGTTATGTCAAGTTCAAGACAGTTGACTGGAGTTGTTGAAAATTTTAAAAAAAATCTACATGAAATTCAATGTTCGAAATTTGGTTTTTTGAAGATTTTCTTCACAATCAAGCATTTTTCATGTAGAAAAAGTATTGAAAACGACACGGAGAAAACATTTCTTTGACGAATTCATTTCTAGTTTGGAAACTTGATCGGTTAATTTTCTTTTATATAGAGTCCCCCACTAGATAAGTTGTGGAGGAATTAGACATCTATAAGAGATCTATTAAATCACGTTAATTTAGTAGATTGGGATCCTAACCATTGGCTTGGGCTCAAAGCTTTAAGCCATAACGAGGGCTTTTATTTTGCCCTTCATAGGGCATAGATCTAGGTTGTCTCTGTGTTGGGTTGCCCGTCGACCCTATTTGGTAGAGTTGGTCTGCTTCTAGGCAATTTGAACTTCGTGGGCTTTAAGGTAGTTATGGGTAGTTATTAACTACCAATGGTGGCTATTGTTCAAAGAGTTCTCATATACTATTAGAAACATATTCCCATCTCACACTTGCATTCTGATTTTTCACATCGGCATTTGGATTATGCTATTGGGTCCCTGACAAGCCGATGGGTTGCAGGCTGAGTTTTAAGCCAGAAACTATAGAACAATATTAGTTTTAATTGGACTTCATTGTATCTTGGAGATGGCTCGCTTGTTAACCTTTTGTTGATTTAGCTCGATCAAGTGGGCAGCGAAGAATGACTAAAGGAAAGTGACATTGTAGCACACCCTTTAAGCATCCAAATTTTTTTTTTTGTTTTTCTCTTTCCTTATATCTGATTCCACTTACATCAACATGAATTGGGCTCATGAGTTCAATTTATGGTCACCTCCACCTGGCTTTCCATGTTCATAACTAAATTAGATGGTTTTTATTAGAATGTAATATATATATATATATTTATATATATATAAAACCTATCTAGTGCAACAGGCATTGGACATTTGAGAAATGGGACCTATGAGCTTGCAGGCTTGAGTATTGTTAAGAGCAAGAGTTTATAGGTCAAACATGTTTTTGCAATGTCTTCAATCACAACTAGTATGAAACTCCACTTGACTTCTACTGTTCATAAATCCCTCTCCTCAACTGCACTTCTTCTTCTTCTTCTTCTTCTTCTTTGCCTTTATCAGGGCTACTGTTTTACATTTCTTTGAGCCAAATTGGTGCAGCAAAAAGCTCAAAATGAAGAATTCACCATTCTCACTATGATAACAAAGCCCTGAGTCCACAAGAAAAAGCTATTGAAAACTAACCTGAAATTCATATTCTTTTTCCATTATAAATATAACAATGACTAATATAGCATTTCAAAACCCTAACTTCCCCAAAATAATAAAAGCTACTATGTATAGTAAAAGTTTTTTTTTATATAAAAAGCTCAAATTACATAAAAACTCTCCGCTTAACTTTAATTTTCCTTTTAAGAACTTCCATGAAAATGCAGACTCAAAGGGAATAAAAAAAAAAAAAAAACTATAAAATTAAGCAAAAAAAAAAAAAAAAAAAATACTATACATAATAAGTTTGCATGAAAACTGCATTTTAGCCCAAACGACTTCATTTCGCCTTTGAGGTCAACAATTAGTCTATGTTGTAGAGCATTTCACTTGCTTTAGAATGAATACTTGCTCGACACCTTTTTTTTTTTTCCATGGTATTTTTTACCCAATAAGACTATTCTCTCAGGCACACATACACCCTCCAATATATGTGCACCAGATGAGTTTTGGGTAGAATTCGAACACAAGACTTGGGGAGGGAACACAAGACTTGGGGAGGAAACCCAAGCCTTTTGCCAATGAACTATCTCCCCAGGCGGGTCAAAATATTGTTGTGAGACGAAACTTGGAATCTCCACATTGAATAATATGTAGAGTATGGGGGGATGGGATCATAAATAAGATTTTGCATAGTATGCATAAGCCTTGAATTTGTACATGTTGGGAGCGCCATTCTTAAAAGGCTAGAAGATAACTCTGATGACTGGTCTCAGAAAACACAATCCATCTTAGTAAGATATGTAAACATTAGCTTTTCAAGATAGTAGATGTGAAACCTACCTGATGGACAACAAATTGCCATTTAGAATTCCTGTCGTTTTATAATTTTTTCATCAATTTGAAAGACTTCAATTGATGTCTTGCTCGCAATAATGACTGAACTTATGTCATTTCCATGATAACAATGGATTACAGGTCAAGTTGTTAGGGTATGACAAGTCCTGTCGGATGTTTTTGAAACTACGAAACCCATCAATGGTGACGGGGAGTAGGCGATAAAAATCAATTCTTTCTAGGCATTTTTGAGATTTCTAAGGATTTTGATTAGGTCGATTCTAATTTTGTTCCTAGAGACCTTAATGGGACTGTCCACCTCTTAGCAAAAGTTGATTTGCCTTTTTTTCGGTCGTTTCTTTTTTGAAATTCAATGAATTTTGGTATGAAGAGTTCATGAATTCTCAGATATAGTGGAATTCCTGGATGCTCCCTTTGACTTGAGCATCTAGGAATTCCACCAAAATGCAAAAGGTAGAATTTTTGAATTTCTAAACGTTATTTGGAATCTTTTATGTGGCTGGAATTTAAAAATGTTATTAAAAAAATATGACATTTGGAGCTTTTAGGGGACAAAATGTCACATCATGTCCAGAAATTTCAAACATGGGGAATTCCTGGCAGAAATTCCACAAAAGAAACAAGCATGTGTATGAGAATTCAGGAATTTTCTAGACATGAATTCTTTGAATTCCATAAAAGAAATAGACCATATGCTCTTCAGAATTAGCCGACTCCTCATGTGGAATCCAATAAAGTTTAGCAATGTTGCCCATGCATACAGTTTTCTTTCTTTCCAATTATCTTCTGAAAAATATAAAATCAAATGAACATGAAAATCTTACCAAAATTTTCTTTTCTTCCCAACAGTTTCTTGAAATTCAGTTTTATATTAAGGAACAGAGTTTCAGCACAAACAAAGAGGACTAGTTACATGCCTAGTAACCAATTTCCAGCTAACATTCTCTGCTGACCACAAGCTCACTAAATACCAATAACAACCACCACACCACCTGGCCGGCCGGACTCATTTTCCGGTGATCGGTTGTCAGCTTCCATCTCAACAGAATCTGGCAAGGGCCGATCGACCAATGAGCTCCGGCAGGTGGGGCACGACGAATGTGACATGAGCCATGTGTCTATGCACCTCACATGGTACCCATGGTTGCACTTGGGCAGGACCCGGACCACCTCTCCATCCATGAATTCCCCTAGGCATATGGGGCAGTCGGTGGCCGGAATTGACGCCCCCGGCCCATACAACGTCACCGGAATCTGACCCAGCTCACTTTTTTTCAGGCCAGTTGAAGCATAGTGGCCCATGGCCTCATGGGGAACGTCGAAGGCTGTCCGGCGACAACACCTCAAGATTGACTTGAGCCCAAGTGTGAAGACAAGAGCACACAAGAAGGTAGCCAGGATGATCACCATGTTCTTATCAAAGTTCTCGTTGCGAAGAGGTGTCCTCCAACTAACTGATGGTGATGGCGGTGAATTCGCATAGGCGTCGCCGGAGAGCAGACTGAGAGTCAACAGTGACAGTATCATCCAACTGAAATTTGATGTGCAACTGTGTTGAAGAAATTCAATTCGACTTGAATCCATGAACAAAATTGGCTGCTGTTTCTCCAAATTTTATTGCTACCCAGAAGTCAGTCCGCGCGAATTCCAGCTATTTAAATCTGATTCTCTTTCATGAATTGTGACTTGTCTCTAAATATTTCAGTACACCCTGAGATTTGCAATCCCATGTACCAACTCTTTGAGCTGTCCGTTGATGAATTTTGATGGATCCTTTGCGATGACGTGATCATTGGATTTAGGCCTTTCTCACCGAATTTTGATCATGGAGATTCATCTCTCTCAAGGACTGTTTAGGTGCTTATTGTTCATGGGTCTTTTAAATTTGAAGAGAAAAGGAAGAGCGGATTATGGAGAGAGAGAGTTGTCTATCCATTAATCCTCTTCTTTTTTTTTTTTTAATTCGTATAGATCTTTTTTTATTTATTTTATTTATTTTGACTTCCAAAGAGATGGGTCTTTGAAGCTATTAAAGTTGAGGGCATTCTCTATGGATAGATACTGAAAGAGCATCTTCTGAGTCACAAGGATCAGTCAAATGGGTGGATGGTTGTGAGAATCTTGGTAGGATTTTTAACTTGTCCATGGAATTCCCTTCTTCAACTGGACCAAAATGTTGCCGAATGAAAGTGACAATGAGGATGTAAAAAAGATTCTCAAATTCGTTGATTAATGACAACTTTTGAACCTGTGATAACCATCTTAAAAGGGATGTGCTATTATGGTACGGAAGAATAACTACAGTTTCTAATATTAGCCATTATCATCTGAGACTCAACTCATCAATTTGTGTCCCATAGGCGTTTTCAAAAAGTTCTCTTGTGAGAATGTATGTATGCAAATGTCTAAAATCGAGTATAAAAGAGGAAGACTCCTAAATTAAAGGTACCCACTAAGACGATAAGAGAGGATTCCCAGAGTTACACCAATAAATTCTTAAAAAGAAGTAATGGCCGAAATATTTAATTCATCGAACCATTGAACAAGCCAAATTAAGTAGAGTTTGGCCAAGAATAGCTTGAACTTGGCTGCCTGGGCGCTCCACAGCTTAACCTCTGCTAGAGCTTGGGGTTGTGACCCTCGTCTTCCTTATGCTCTTTTTTTTTTTTATCTGCATTTCAACAAGCCAGGCCCAAACTTGGCTCTCACTGGGTTGTGCTGATATATAATAATCGCGCCAAGCTTTAGCCAAGTCCTTAGTTGAGTTGAATAGGCCCTAGCTCGTGTGTTAATAAAGTCGAGCTCCAGCTTAGCTTGATTAGGTTATGAGTAGAACTCTAAGCTCAAGGCCAAGCCTCAGCATTCCAAGTTGAGCCCGAGCCCACCTAAGCTAAGTTGAGCTGGCTTGTCTTATTGGCAGCCCCTCTTGCTCAGCTTGTTTATCTCACAAATTGAGCTTGAGCCCAACGCCAACCTAGTCGAGTTGAGCCAAAATCCGAGCTCAAGTTCTCACCCAACCAAACTCGATTCATTAGTTGTTCACAGCCTTGCCATGCGTGGACTTGTTGGTGATCTGGACCTTTTTAAGCTAAATGAGACATCTTTGATATATACAAGGCAAAATTTTGGATGGTAGGATCATGGTGGGTCCCATTGGGTCAATAATCTAGATCAAGGATCATGGCCCAGACAGGAAAACTCAAGGGCCACTGTTGCTTTGCATATCCTCTGGCCAAGGATCACATTATTCTCAGATGACAGTGGAAATAAAGATCCACTATGTTATTTGATCATATGCCAGAAGCTAACTTTAGAATACAAAAGAAATGACATGATCATTGGATTAGATCCCACTTAACCATGATCAAGATTTAAAAATCATTATGCCAAACACCAACTTGCTTGGACAAATGTCAGGTTTGGATCTCATTTGTATGGACGGCCTAGATCGAATTGGGTGGTTCATAAAAATATCTTTTATGCTGGGAATTTGCTGGCTTTAAATGATGCTTGATTGCGTGTACGGGGGCTTTTATCACATTCAGATATGCTTTTCTTTTGCAATTTGTTGATGTGGCCCACTAATATCAATACATGAGAATGGGCTACACTTCGATGGCCCACCATCACAACTTCTGATACATTGTCCAATTTAGCTGCATCACAGCCAAGAAACCTACTTAGACATGGACAATGTCTTAGTACTATCTGCAGCTCCTATCTATAATCACTTCCTGTTGAAACCTTATTTTTCAAGTTTTTTTACCCAAACCTAGTGGGTTAAGACCCAAGAAAGCTCACACAAGTGGGAAGAGGAAGCCCAAAAAATAGGAAAGATAGCCCACACACGTGGTAAGAGTAGCATACGACATACATCGGAATCAATCCTTAGACAGTGAGGTGACATGGAATTACCAACCACATGAGCGGCCCCTTGTCAAACTTTTAGAACAGCAAAAGGATGAAATTTGGCAAATGAATTGGGCTAGACTAACTTTTGGGGGCTTGGACAAGCTTTTGGCCCAGTCCTACCTCCCCTTACCTAGCACCACTCACGCATACCTGCGTAGCACGTAATTGACGTTGGTTATTTGGAATGGCATTGTATGTAACGGCATAATGGCAGAGGGAGGGAATTTTCCTTGATAGGGTCACCATGTAAAAATACTAGTCTTTTTTCGAACCTTTTTTTTCTTGTAAAGTATAAAAAACTAATCCTTGGAGGCCCACCTAATCAGATGGTTAAAATCATATGGATATGGGGATTCCAAAGACTTCATAGGCAGGGGCGGTAACAGGATATGGATATTGTGGGGCCACTGTGAATAAAGATTTTCTTAGGGGGGGGGGGGGGGGTGGTTCCCTGCCAGCCCCTCCCTAGTTCCACCCCTGTTCATAGGGATTCAAGGCTATGCAAACTAACTTGGGGTGGGGGGGGGCGCGGGGGGTGGGGGTGGGTGTGGTCCATGGCACAATCTTCACCTTCTTTTCTTCAAGAGTAGCCACTTTGATTGCGTGGTCCATGGCACAATCTTCACCTTCTTTTCTTCAAGAGTAGCCACTTTGATTGGATATATTTCTTAAAATTCCTACGGATTCAAGGCTATGCAAACTAAAGGCCTCAAAATATCCTACCTGATGAGTAAGGGAAACTATGGGGAGGCTTTGAGTTGGGATTGTTCTGCTACCAATTCTCCAAATCAAACAGGGCTTATGTACTAACTGAAGAATCCGTGAGTGGCAATTTCTGACCTACTTGTGACCTGGCCAGTAATTCTGGTTTGTGATGATACTGTCATCCCCGGTGATACATGGGCCAGGTAGTCGGTTTTTTTCTTTTTTTTTTTGATATCCCATCTTAAACCTGTGCAACTTTGATTAAGATGAGGGCCAACTGAGGATCAGCACTATTCATTGATCATCAATGGCTTTTGGCTTATGTGATATTGCTATAGTTTCAACTGGCCTGCCCTGGGTCCGAACCAGGATACGTCACCTCTTTCCATTTGTGCCGGCTCTTTTCCCACTTGTATGGCTTTCTTCCTGCATGTACGGGCTTCTTTCCCAGTTGAGTGGCCAGCCAAGGGGACTAAAGCCCAAGAGAGAGAAGGGGGAAAAAAGAAAGCTGGCCATGCATAGCAAATGCCCGCCCACAATCTGTGAGCATTTGTAGTCTTGAATTAGAACTGGGCCCCAGCTTTTAGGCCTATATCCTTCTAGTGGCCCCACCGGCTCACTCATTCTGGATCAATTTTGGTCACTTAACCCAAAGCTTGGTTAGAATGTGACAGGGAGGGCTTTGTAGAGAATGATCCATATTTAGTCAGGTGTGCATTGTGCTGACCCTAGTTCTAGTTTCTAGTTCAGTGGATGGATCTTAGAAAGCCCAGGCCTGGCCTGAATATGCAGCAACCTGCATGAAGGGGTGTCAAAATCTGACCCGAACCGCAAGCATGATAACATCTGATGCACACCTTTTGTGGGTCGGATTTTTATCCCGGCCGGGTCGGTTTCAATCTATCTAATTAACGGGTCAGATGCGGGTTTGGTATCAACCCATTTGCCACTAGTATCGGAAACATCTAAATTCACCTTTAAAAAGGAAGGACCTAGGCCAACCAACATCTGACCTGCAGCTTATATGGGTCTAATACAAATACTGGTTTGGGCTCAACTTGCTGATCCCCACCCAACCCGATCATTTGCCACCCCTCCCTGCAATTGCAAGCATAGTTCGAATACTCAACTTGAATGCCCGCTAGAGTGCATCAGGCTTACAAGTTGTTCAAACCACTTGGCCTAATTACTGTATTGGATGTGGAATCAAGTAAGGCGTTTTACATGTCTAACAAGAAAGTAGACTTGGGCCCTGCAAAACCTTGCCCAGGCCCAATCCCTGATACAAGACTATGGTTATGGATAGTAATAGATCAGGTCGGGATTGAGTACTGCAGATGACAAGTATGGGTCAACCCAAATCTGAAAATGTCAATGCAAACCCAATCCACAAGCTTAAAAGGGTCAACCTAAACCCTGATTACAAGGTTGCAGTTGGGTTGGGTAATGGGTCAGAATGCAATGGGAGATTGATGGGTCAGTTTGAGGTCGTTTGGCAGAGTAGGAACCATGTATGGAGTAAAACACAAATCTGAACCATTTTTTAAAATCTGGTTGGAAACATCAGGCCTAACCCAAGACAAAGTAAAAGGGTCAATCCAAACCATGATTACCAGGCAGGTCAGGTGGGCTGGTGGGTCTATCAGGAGCCTGACGCATGCTAAATGGGTATGTTCCTAGTCAGGTGTTTAAATATAGGGGGACATTCATGTGCATCCATCCCTCACCATAGGGTGAGGGAACTTTCCCTTTTTGTACATGAATATTTCTTTTATGCATATGACCATATATGATTTTTCCTCTTTTGCACATGAAAATTTTCAATTGTAGAAGTGTCCCTTACCCTATTGTAAAGGATGAATGTACATGAATATTCTCCTTAAATATAATATTGTTTTTGGCCTGCGCCTAAGACAGGTCAGAAACTCATGACCCAAACAGAAATTACAAAAAAAGAGAAAGAAAGCCCAATGATGCCCATATACAACATGGATATGGGGGTTTTGCAATTGGGTTTTCTATTATCTAAGTATCCGATGTCTTTTGTTTTGAATAAATCGGGCATAAAAACTATTTCTTGTATTCAAAAGAAAGTTAGATCTAGATTCAGATTCATGTATATATAGGATCCGAAATCGTATCCATATGTTCCGACTCGAAGATTTGGATCCAGGATGATTACATTCACACACACAAGCCTAAATAGCTTGAGTTATATTTGTATTTGAGAATCTACTTTGCTTTAATCTATATCATTTAATAATCCTATTTGACTTGAAGCTTTTTTATCCAATTAAATTAACATACTTCATATCTTGTTTTGAGTTTGGATCTATAACTAAGTTCTTTTCTTCTTTTTTTTAGGTTAACGTTGGATCCGGATACACTATAAGTTCTATGTTGAATTCGGTCTCGAATTCAGATCTATAAAGATGGATCAGGTTCAAAAACACCTTGGGTCTTCCCTGTTTGCTTCCCTAATTAAAGCTCAAAGTCTCACTTAAATTTGGCCAACGATAATTTTAGGTTAAGAACAGTTCCTTACTTGAGCAGTAAGAGTGTTGATTTTTGTCTTGCTGTCCGGACTTTGAACCCCAAGCGCATTCCCATGTCTATGTGGGCTCTCTTGAGTCCCGCCCCTTGGCTAGGGTGCCAAAAAAAAAAAAAAAAAAAAGAGGATAGTTTTTTAGGTTTTTTATGTGAGTAATGGAAACAATGACAATCAAACCATAACTCTTAAGTCTCTAACACAATCCTCAAACATGCAGTCCAGACATTTGTACACATCAGCAACCAAGGAGGTCCACTTCCTTGCTTAGTTTGGACCCTACTTATTTACTCTGGACACTTCTCCCAAGCACAATAGCATACGTTTGTGAACTGTCAAAGCACCATTCAATGATGAAAGTGATGGGTGAGCAAAATCAAAGCCTACAGGGAAGCAAAATAGCAAACGACTGTGAAGTGAGTCAAAGAGCCCAATGAATGATGAAGCGTCTGCAGTTGGCTATCTACCTCGCAGTTGTGTGTGTGTGTGAACCATGATGTTGTACAAGCCTGACCAGACCAATTCTATTTGCGTGGCTCACTTCAAACCATCACCATCACCATCACCATCACCATCACCATTGTTTTGAATATTGATTCATATACCGTATTGGCTAATACATACCAGTTGTAACAAAATTAGAAGGTTGGGTTGTAGATGATGGCATCCATCCATTAATTGAAGAGTTTCTAAACTTACAGTGATCAAATCAAATGGTGCATGTGCAGTTGTGCACAGTGTAAGTGAGTGTGTGAATGACAGAGGAGCACCACAAAAAGGTCAGACATTGTAAGATCATTTCCAACCAAAGTTGATATGTGGTCCCACTGTGGATTCCACATACAGAAAATTCCCACATTGTGTAATCACGAGTCTATCAAGTTTGGCTTGTCTTTCCTTTTTCCCCTATTCCCCATTGAATGTGGATGGTAGCTGTATTTTCAACCTGACAATTAGTTTTTGGGCCATCAACCGTACAGTTCGGATCCATCATCTATGGAGTATTAAGTGCTTAGATTATCCACTGAGGGTGTAGACGGGGCCCTGGTTATCTGGTTTTCCAATGAGCCCAATGTGGGGAATTGGGGCATGGACCATTTTGTGGCCCTGATTAATTATTAGGTCTGGGTGTATGTCTTGTATGGACCATATTCAGAGACCCATTTATCCCATTTATCCGTGATAAATAAACCTACATAAAACGTAAATCAATATATTTATGCTCTCGGGAGAGGTACTCTCACGGTACTATAAGAGTAAGGGGCAGGGCCCTTGCATTTAGGCCGTTGTTACTGGATATAGATGTGAGGCCCCACCCATATTTATATACCTATTTATGCACAAAAATGTGAATGCATGTATATTATTTATTGCATCTGAAAGTGTATATTTGATAATGATAATGATGATAATAGGGTTAATGATCTCTTATATGACCATATTAATAATTGGGGTCTGAGTCTAGGCACACCATAGACCGGCCTGGACCAGAACCACTTATAAGCTTGTCATCTACGATGGGGCCATCATGACAATGGTCTGGATTACCCATAACATGGGCCTCACTTAAAATTCAAAAGCTAAAAATCTTAGCAAACCTGTGGTATGGGGCCTCCTGCAAGGCAGTGATAACTGCAGTGTCAAAAGCAAAAACTTCCCTCTTCAGTTGCCATTTTGGAATATATTAGCTCTCAACCTGTAAACATACAATGAGCAAAGTTTAGTCATACAAGAGATGTCTCCAATTTCAATCAGAGGATTTCTTTTCTTCCTTTGAATGGAAAAAGAGAGAAAATAAAGGGAGAAGTCTTTATTTCCAATGCACATCACAAACTTTTATACATCAAGCTGTTATGGTATTCATTGTAATGCCGTTAATTCATGGCCAAACATCTTAAACAGCATGTTACCCAAATAGGATCATGAGTGTCCCACCACCCACATGGGTTTCCTGTAGAAGATCTCATACAAGCCACAAAATTCAACACTGTTGGCAGTTCTGAGCTATATCACCCTGCTTTTAACTACCGCCTGAAAGCAACCAACCCCAAGTTGGCATAGAGGGTCATGTTATCTTAAGGTATATCTCCCTCTTGCCAATATGACCCCTGGGCAATCCCTTGTGAAGGGCACTATCAAGAGCCCCTAACCAACAACATCAGTGGATAACATTCACATGGTTTGTCGGTGTGGTTCTAGTTTGGTAGGTTCCAAGAAATGGTACTGTTTGGGCCCTCAAGATCCTCAAAAACACAGGCCAAGATACCCACATGAAAGAAAAGGCAAACGTATAGATTTTTTCTACTGAAGGGAGGAAAAGTACAGGCATTGCACATGGGCAGGAATGCTCAGACCCATAAACATGTAATACCTCAACATGTGGTGGAATTATGTTGGATTCACAACAATATTGTGGCAGCCTAACGTGCTCCAGAGCTAAAATATAATATTCTGATATTGCCATGAGTGCTATATGCAAGAAATGTGGTTTCTTAATCTGATGTTTGTAGAGGAAAGATGAACCAATTCAAGTGTAACCACTTTGTGACCTGATTGGTAACCAAGTCAAGTCCACAATTTGGACCCAATTGATAATTGAGCTCGGTCCAGATCCGGTTGGTCCATACCCATATGCCTGTTACCCAAGTGAGAAATATATGATATAAAGCAAAGGAGATGCTCCTGTGAGAGAAAGATATCTCTCATAGGAGCATCTCTTATAAAAAAATATTATGTCTTATCTGATAATATGATTATATTATAAAAAAATATATAGATAAAAAATCTTCTAAGAGGTACCTATCCCGGCTTGTATGAGAGGAAATGACCCTTGTGACATAAAAAGAGAGATCGAGAAGTCTGATCATGGATTAGATTTTGGGGGAAACAAGAAAAACAGCTAGATCATTGCAGCCCTTGATTTAAGGCTTCAAATATTAATGATTATAAATTGCATTGTTTTCAAGTCTAATCCGACTGTCAAAACATTAGATCGATGGATGGGGATGTCGGAAGGTTGGCTAATGCGTACGAAGGAATTGGATTGATTATACATGGGTCTTACAAGGGACCCAAATAGTTTCCTCTCAGGCAAGTCATGAAACATATGGCTTTGAGTTGGGGGCCATCAGAGTTGGGTTCAGGTTCTATACATTAGATACCCGTTAAGCCGAATTCTAGGTCCGCCAGAAACCTGATCCAAAGAAAAATGGCAGACCAAGACCCGGACCCGACCCACTTACATCCTTCCAACATATAGTAATAAAAAAAACTTATCTTGGGCAAGGAACAAAATCCAAATCAACATAGAAAAAAGGAAGATTTTGCTGGGTGAAGATTCTATTGTCCTAGGGAGGATGTTTGATGATATGTGCATTTTTTTTCCAATGGGTGCATTATTTTTCCAATGGGTAGAAAACATTACCATATCTTTTTTTTTTTTGTTTGTCTCGGTTACAAGTCAATATCCCTTCTGTTTTTCTGCAGAAGTTAGGATCCTGGCGGTTTGAATGAGTCCAAACACATGAAAAGGATGCATCCATAGGGACCGGAATGCCCGGGGCTTGCATGTGCCTGAACATGGTGGGACAGGACTCATATCCTTTCACATAAATTTTCTATGCTTCAACCAACAGGTGCCTCAAAAATTCAAAACAATGCTGGAGAAATCTCTCTTTTTTATTCTTGAATTTATCTCTGTCTCTCACCTAACAAAAGAACTAATCAACCACTCCAAGTTCATCTAAGAATACTTAAATACCAATTAAGTTTTTCAATGGGCCCCGCATCACTCGTTTACCAACTGACCCAACTCAGAAAATGCAGTCTTGGATCCTTCATGGTCCCAATTAACACTCTGGTCCAAGTCTAGGTCCAGTTTCGATGATGACCTAATATCCGTTACACAAATATATGTACATAAATTTGGAAGACGACTTAACCTTGTTGATAAGGTTGGGAGAACTCAAGTTAAGCTTGTGCATGTGGGGGGCCGCTACCTTTTAAAGATTTTGAACCATGCATTCATATGATACTTTAATCCATCTCTGCTGATTTGACCCAAGATCTGCTTTCATTGAAGTTATATTCACCTTTAGACTGAGAAAAACATGATAAAACTAATAAGTAGAAATTAATTGGGAGAGTTAACCTGATTGATAAGGTTGGGAGAACTCAAGTTTGTGCAGGGGGGGGGGGGGGGGGGGGGTCACCTTTTGAGGATCTTTAACCATTCATATGATACTTTAATCGATCTCTGCCTGAGTTGACCCCAGATCGGCATTGTCAGATTGAGAAATATGTGATTAAACTAATAACAAGTACAAGTTTTCCATTAATCAAAACTTTTGGAACATTGATGTCCACCTTATATATTATAATTGTTGTAATTTCAACAACCCATTTCTTTTAATCTCATTAATTAATGTATAGAGGAACCAAAGATGGATATAATTGCACAAGAGCCCCTTGAATGGGAAGAAAAGTGCTAGAGAGAAAATTTTTTCAGCGATTTGAGAAAACTTTGTTCTCCTATTTAAATTTCTTTTAGAAGAAAAAAGTGGTTTATTAGTAACTTCTATGACAAAAATAGGAGACAATTTCCCTCCAAAAATGGTGGAGAAAACACTTTCTACTCTAATAAACAAAAATTATTGTTAATTATTAAAAAAAAAACATTTTTATAGAAGAAGATTAAAAATGATTTTTCCTCCATAGCATTTTCCCTTCAAATCCAAACACATTGGATGATTACTATGACAACAAAATGAGAAACCTTCACATAAATTCTCAACCTCTAGAAAACGCCTTAAGATTATCCTATAATTATCTCATATTCTCCTTATCTACCTCCTCATGCTTGTGAAGTGTCGAAATAGATTCATCGAAGGAAAAGAAAAAGAAAAAAGAGTGGGGTGTTTTGTAGTCAAGCCCGACCCTATCCCTTTATACACATAGACCGCGGGTAATTTGGCACCGGGCAAGTCCTGATAATAGTCACCATTATAATTCATCACCTTAGTTTCGTATGGTATAAAATCATTAAATTTTGAGGATCTATAATTACAAATTAGAACATTCAAAAAATAAAAAAATAATCCATGTTGCCCTCCAACTATAATCCTCATCCAAGCCTAACAACATATTTGCAGTGGTTTTGCTGGCTGAGGATGTTTTCCTCTTTGCATTACAGAATATTTTGAATCCACTCCCATGCCCTGTTTTTCTTTCTAACATTTAGAACGTAGCCGACCCGTCAGACTCTCTTCCTCTAAACGCGTGTCATTGTTCTTTACAGGAAAGAAGTTCAAAGCCTGCATCCTGAGAAATCAAGACTTGTTTTTTTTTCCACCCTCCTTCCCTTCGAATACTTGCTGCACGTTTAGTCCAAAAAAAATTCCTTGAAATGCGCTAGTCTGACTTAGATAAGTTATACCTGTGTAGAACTTGACCTCACTTTTAACCCAAAAAATAAGAGACTCCAGATGCAAGCCTTCTACAAAAATCAGCATTTGTTTTTTTTTTGGTACATATACTGAAATCAGCTTGATCAATCACTATTATTCATTTGATCAAAAGACCCTTTTGTAAGTGAACTCAGCAGGCCAAAGCTGTCAGATCAGTGTCTATTGGAACCCAGGGCTAATTAGTAAGTCTGATGTTTGTATGAAGGAATTAGAATTGATCATAGATGAGCATCTATATTAAAATATAAAATGGGTACAAAGTAAATCTATTGTTTTCTAAAATCTGTGATCATCTTGGTAGGAGAAGTGACATGTTGATGTTCAGATGATGCAGATAACTTGCATTTGACATACATGGGACGCACATTTGTTCAATCAAAATCATCCAAATCGCACACCTCTCAAAGACAAACTAGCACCCCAATCTTCATTTTTATTGGAGTGATGCATGTTGGCTTGGGTTTGCTCTCCCACGCCGGGTGTTCGACAACCCCAAATTTACCTCATGCATATGCTTTTCGGGGTCATGCATGCGCATATGAGACTAATCCGTAAATGGCTTCAATCAAGCAAGAGTGAACGTCAGATACGGCTCAAGTCAAGTTGTATTAATAATACTTCATACGCAAATGTAAGAAAATGGTGGTTTCCCTGATTATGGACTTTGCTCTATGTTGATTGCCCCATAATCAGGGAGTCATTTTCATCATTTTCTATTTTACCAGTTAGTTGAATTCTTGACACTACAGCAGCGGCCAGGAAGGCGTGAATCGCGGTTTCCACTTCATCACTGCAATCGCGGCATCACAGATCAATGTCAACTTGCTAAGTGGCCCACCTTCACATGCCCCCACCTAAACCTTCTCTTTTACTTACCAATGGAAGGTCAGCGATTACCCATATATGCAACCGACCCCCAACTGTTTTAACCTACACACTTCTCTTTTTTAATTTTTCTCGTCATGACCTGAAGAGGAGTGGGTGGGTCTGTTCGTGGATAAGAAATTCTGACCTCTAGTTACATGAGTTTGGATATAAAATTGTACTTTTCTATTTTATTTTAGTTTTTATGACGACGGTTTCCACATGGTATATAACTTGATAGGACTATTATTCCGGGTGCACGGACTAAACCTATACACATGTGAACCAGGTTAAGTTTGGGGTGAAATTGAAGCACATGATATGAGAAGCAAACACATAACATGGAAAGCAAACCCATGTCTTATGCCGCGCATCGCCTGCCGGGTGGGTCACTTGTTTAATTTAAGTCACCTAAATTCATTAAATGGACCCAATTAAGGTGGCACACACATTTTAGCAAAGTGGGTGGACCCATAAATAACTTAAATCCACCTGGAATGCTTTCTACATGGGCCATGCCTACCTCCTTGGTTTCCACTTTTGGACACTCGCATTAGTCGTCATCATCATCAAAGTTTTATCCTAACTAGGTTGGCTACATGAATACTAGGCTGAATCCTCAAAAAAGTTGCATTGATTCAAATCGAGGTTTACAACTATCATCCATATCCTCTTTACTCGATCATTTTCTTGGTGCACTCATTTCTAGTTCTATCATTTCATATTTATGTGATGACTTAATAATAACACAAACTTATGTAATGGTTTTAAAGTGGACCCATGAATATTAATATGTGAGATGGGGGTCCAAAGATGTTATTAAAAGAAGTGTTGTAAATGGGTTATTTGGGTTGGGTCCAATTGACTCCAGCGTTCTGCAGTTCATGTATATTTGACCTGTTTTTGATGGATTAAAATCTCCATTTACTAACCAACTTCAACCTGCTGTTAGCCACACCTAGTTCCGACCCATTCATGGGCATGGCACAACTAGTCAGCTTTTTTTGTTTTTTTCCGAGACACAGTGGTAGATGCACCTAGAAGTATAGTCCTTACTAATTCCCGGTGAAAACAGGGGAAACTCTTATAAAATTTATTTGGTTGGTACGAATAAGATAGACCTTTTTATTTCTGGACTACAAAAGCAATCACTTTTATGTAAAATCCATGAATGAGACAAACCGCCGAGGGGCTTGAAAGACAGAAAGTGAGAACAGAGAGAGACCGTTGAAAGTTGCATGTGAAGGTGGGGCCCATGATCTTAGCGGTTGGTAGGCCCACCTAAAACATTTGCATGTGCACCCTCATTTGTTTAATAATTACTCCAATTTGTTTCAGACAACAGACTCTGGCAGATGGTCCAAACGTGAGAACGGCTCACTCGTCTCTTCTCTTTATTCTTACACAAACACGCGCACGAGAACAAAAAAAAAAAAATGAAGAGCCCAAGTCACCCTCCAAAGGTAACCGACTTTCCTATATAAACACACATAACCCCCATCTCTTCTGCACCAACTAGCAACCCACATCTCTCTTTCTCTAATAACTTCTCCAAATCCTTCCCTCTCCAATGGCCATTTCAGGGTTGCCTCTTCTTCCTTCTATCCTCTTCTTCTCCTCCTTCTTCATGGCCAGCTTGCGCGCTGCCTTCGGAGACTCGTATGACTGGGAGGGCGGCCACGCCACGTTCTACGGTGGAGGAGATGCATCGGGCACAATGGGTATGACTAAATCACTTACATATTTCTTTTTTCTTCTATATGGAATTTGAACACACGCACTTATTCACACTACACATGTTCTTAACCAGCTAAGTTAAAAGTCAAATTACTTATATTTTTTAAATTAAGCTAAATGTGATACTATATAGAACTTATGACTCAAATTGTGGATGGCAAAAATAGGTGGAGCGTGTGGATATGGAAATTTGTATAGTCAAGGGTATGGGACTAACACCGCGGCTCTTAGCACTGCCTTGTTCAACAATGGCTTGAGCTGTGGGTCTTGCTATGAGATGCGGTGCAACGATGACCCCAAGTGGTGCCTCCCTGGGACCATCACTGTCACTGCAACAAACTTCTGTCCACCAAATTTGGCTCTTTCAAACAACAACGGCGGATGGTGCAACCCTCCCCTGCAACACTTTGATCTTGCGGAGCCTGCCTTCTTGCAGATTGCACAGTACCGGGCCGGAATTGTTCCAGTCTCATTCAGAAGGTGAGGGTTGGTGATATGAATCTACTAATAATATCATATGTTATCAATTAATGAAGAGATTAAGCCATGCAAGAGTGGAGTATGAAAGCCATTCACCTAATGGGCTCAATATCGAGGCCCAATTGGCACAATTTAAAGAAGTTGACTCGGCTAGAAAGGTCATCGAGTCGAGTAAATCAGGTGAGTCTGACTGAGTAATCAGCTGGACTCATTAAAACTCACCAACTCAGCAATGAAATTTAAGACCTACAAGGCTAACCATGTGAAGAATTTCTTGACTCTGTCAGGGTATCCTGTGTGAAGAAAGGTGGAATAAGGTTCACCATCAATGGTCACTCTTACTTCAACTTGGTCCTCATCACCAACGTGGGAGGCGCCGGAGACGTCCATTCCGTCTCGATCAAGGGCTCCAAGACAGGATGGCAGGCCATGTCAAGGAACTGGGGCCAGAATTGGCAGAGTAACTCTTACCTTAATGGCCAGAGCCTCTCCTTCCAGGTGACCACCAGCGATGGCCGGACCGTCACAAGCTACAATGCGGCGCCGGGGGGATGGCAATTTGGTCAGACATTCGAAGGCGGCCAATTCTAGTCCCCGATTGTCCAACGGATTGGCGACACTTGTACAAGAAAAATTGGTTACATGTGTCAGCAATAGATTGGCTATTGATGCTGAGGTGGCATAATAACACCCGCAGGGCCATACTATATATGTAGAGGAGAGTGAACGAAAGGTTGTAATATAGGAGCCTTAGTACTTAGTAGTATCCTTGTTCCCTTGCAATAGCAAACAGGGCAGGGAAGTTAAGAAAGGTAGTAGATTTAGTCCTCACATCAATGGAGATGTGGGTCATTTTTTTTCATGTTTGGCATATCTATCTATGCTATTGAGATTTTATAAAAATAAATTTATTTTCAAGGATGTGGCAACTTGTGTTTTTGTGTTCCAATTTAATGGCCCCACCAACAGGGGCATGGAGAGAGAGAGAGAGAGAGAGAGAACATTTTTTCTTGATTAGTAGTCATCGAAGGAGAAGATCGAAGCACCAAAGCTGATGGCTGAAGCAAATACCATTGCCCAATTGAGCTTGTGCTAAATACTTCACTACTGGCCTTAACTTTATCCTTCACCCCCTACCTTTTACCCTTTCAAGTTTTTGTGTAGAAAGGCAAGTAAGATTTACTTTCATCGCTGGTGAAAACTGGTGGTCACTTTCTTTTTATCACTGAGCATTTACTCTTCACTGCTTACATCAATTCCACTTGTGCAAATCATAGGTAAAAGATAGACATCCTCTAAAAATAGTAAAAGTATGTGAGTAGTTTGCATGTAAACAATGTCGAATAGGAAGATAATGCTCCAGCAGCCTGCCTAAAAATATGCTTGAAGTTCAATCTGGACCAACCAAATGGCTTCCTCAAGGAATGGTTCAAAAAATAGCCTTGAACGGCCAAACTCAAATAAGCATAGTCAAATATTAAAATCCAACATGGTTAGTACATTGGTTAAGAAACCTCCTACAGAGGTCAAGTTTATGAGAATTATATTGGTCTCAGTCCCACTGGTTATGTAATGACCTTTATCCAAAATGTAGCAACGATGATGATGGTGATATGTTAGTAGTTCGAGGAATCTTAGAGGCACATTTCACATTTTAACAAGGGCCCCCTTAAATGGGCGCTTGATGCCCCTAACTAGCAGAGAGCTACAGAAAGGGACCTACCAAATGTTTTATTACTTTATTTTTTTTATTTTTTTTTGCCTTATTTGTGGGGAAAAAGAATGAAGATGTGATATGTGTAATGGGCTGAATTCCCCACATAACTTCAGATTTCTCATCACCATGATTCCATTTCATCCCATCTCCACTAATTCCTCGACCAAATGGACCCATAGGGCCATAGCCAAACCAATCAAACTTTTGCTACGCAGGAATCCCATAATCTTGGCTATACAAGCTGAAATCTTTTTCTGTGAGCCCCACAGCCAATGCCAACTATCTTCACATCGTAAGGTACTACTACTATATGGGAGTTAAAACTGACTTTAACCATTAGGCCCCAAAGCATATTCCAACGAGAACCGGTAACCTCCGAAACAATGAGGCAATCTGATGAGGATTCAGACAGCTCGGTCCAGCAGATGACACCATGAGAGCATGAGCCCCCCTAATCAATTATCATAGTAGTTTGGGTGGTTTTGTGTGTACGTGCGTGCGCCGGCTCTCTTGAGTCCCAATCCCTTTGGAGAGGTTGCCAAAAAAAAAGTTGATGTTTTACGTGATCATGTGATGGGCTGATGGCCTCCGTAACAAACTAGGGGTGTAAAAAAAAACCGAAAAACCGTCTAACCGAATTGAATCGAACCGAACCGCGGTTAATAACCGTGTTTCACGGTTCGGTTACGGTTACGGTTTTTATCTTGACTCACGGTTATTAACTGCGGTAAACCGTTAACCACGGTTCGGTTAACCGTATTCCCAAAACACACGGTTAACCGAACCGTTTCACTAATAAGAAAAAAACTTAAGGGCCTAAATGTGATTTTTTTTAGAGTAACATATTATGCCATTCTTTAACTATTATTTTTTTTTCACAATAAGTTTGATTAATAAACAACAAAATTTTCATACAAATTTTTAAGTGACAATTAACTGTAACCGAACCGTTAACCGCGGTTAACCGCGGTTCGGTTTTTAACGGTTTTTCACGGTTCGGTTACGGTTACGGTTTTTAAAAACAAAAAACCGTGAAACACGGTTCGGTTAACCGTTTTCCCAAAAACCGCGGTTAACCGAACCGTTACACCCCTATAACAAACCATTACTCTTCTTTTCCTTTTAATCTAATCTATTCTTTTCGTGGCCCAATAGAGAAAAACGAAATATACCAACCAGTAGGCAACAAACCCACAGGATGGTACTGTAAGCATTTTCTTTTGTTTTTTCACTTCACTCGTATTCTCACTTTCTTTTCTATATTCCAAACACCACATTCATAAATTTATACTCTTTTCAGAAAGGTTGTCACAATTAATCTCCTCATATTCTCTTTACTTTTTTCTAATTAGACTCCAAGTAAACTTACAGAAAATAAATATGAATAAAACAAAACCACAAATAAAAAGATAAAAACCTACACTTATCTTATGATTTGTTCATAAGGAACAGAGACCAATTTAGAATAATCAATTCTGTCAGTAGACTCTCGCACCACTCTTGTGTTGTGAACATCAGGCTGGAGCACCTCATGGCACATAAAACAGTTCCTGTGCACAATGCAATGAAATCCTACACTCATCATAGGCAGGAGAAATGTTAGGTTTATCTCCAGTGTGGACTCTTTTAAGACTAGGACTGCAATGGGTGATGACCATTTTTGTTTATTGCAAAAAAAAAAAAAAAAAAACCCAAGTATATGGCAAGTTTGAGAGTCCGATAAAATTATTACAATTACAGCATCTGCCTCCTAAAATCAGATCCAAAATAATGCAAAGTCAAACCAACAATGACCATAAAAAGGGCAGTCATTTAAAGTAACTGATCTTGCCTGAACACACTAGTTAAAACAGAGCAATAGAAAATCCAGAAACCACTGAGCTCTGGTTGCTAGCTTTCCGGCTCTTCTTTTCCTCAATAACTTGACTGGGAGGATCGTTTTTCTAACGACTTCAACTTCATCTCCGAGGCCGTCCGAGTCTCTTCATTGTCCTCCAAAGTTTGGCATTACTTATTCACCTCATCCTTGGCCGTCCGAGACCTCTCTTCATTGTCCTCCAAAATTTGGCATAACCCACTCAGCTCTTTCCTGCTCAAAGTGTTAAAATCAAAATCAAACCATCTATCTCACTGAGTTACCTCCTACGTTGACCTAGGACCTGTTTGCTCTTGTAAACAGGTAGAAAACAGATTACAGCCTTTGACAAATGAAATCCTTTGGCATATTGAAGCTTTTAGTATTATTGAATAATATATAGTTGAATAATATATAGTTTAACCTTAGACCCAATGAAACCCGCCATCCCTACCACTCAGTTTTTTTTTTTTTTTCTTTTCACAATACCCAACAAGCTTCATTGCTCATGGCTTATTTTCCGACCACTTCTATCTTTCTTGGTATTGTGCTGGAGTCAAATGCTTTTTTGAGACAAACAGGCAATCAACATACCAATCCATCCATTCATCCATCAGCCATTCCTAAAATCGACCCATCCATCCATTCACCACATGAGAGAGAAAGTAGTAGCAGGTGTCCCTCCTCTTTAGAATGATTTGTTGTATGTGTGTTGTGTGTGTGCAACACACGTGCGAAGCTAAATCCCCGTTATTTAATTTTCACCCCTTGCACTTTTCTTTATTGTAATTTTAATCTCACGTTTAGCTCTTTTGATGTGAGGTGTGAGCCATTGGATTGAGTCAATCCAATGGTTGTAAAGCTTCTTTCAGCCCTAAGGGAAAAATGAATAGCATTCTATTGTATTCCTTTGTATTCCTTGGTAGGGAGAGTATACAGATTTGGAGAAGAGGTAAGAGAAGGGGTTCTCCAAGAGAAAGGGGAGGAAAGAAAGCTTGTAATGTATAAGTAGGTTGTTATAACTTCACTTGATAGTTGGCTTGTTTACTGATACTGGTGAACCTGAATATTTTCAGGAGGCCACAGATTTTAGTGCTGTTGATAAATGGATAAGAGCAATGAGAGATGAAATTGACTCTTTGCATCAAAATGGCACATGGGAGTTGGCTAAACTTCCACAAGGAAAGAAAGCATTGACAAATAGATGGGTGTATGTCATTAAGTGGGAGGCCGACTGCACTAAGGGATATAAAGCTAGACTCATGGTGAAAGGTTATGGACAAAAGGTAGGTATTGATTTTAATGAGGTTTTCTCTCAAGTTGTTAAGCATACTACTATTAGAGTTGTTGTATGGATTGAGGCAAGCATCCAAACAATGGTATAAGAAGTTTCACAACTTCATGCGAGATGAAGGTTGCATTAAGTGTGAATCTGATCACTGCGTATACTTCAAGGTATTGGCATATGACACAACTTTTATTGTTTTGTTGCTTTATGTTGATTGCAAGCGATGATACGTTAATTGCAAGCATTGATGTGAATGAAATCAAGAGCTTGAAACTGCACATGTTAAATGCTTTGCTACAAAAGATCTTGGACCAGCGAAGAAGATCCTAGGCATGAGCATTGAAAGGGATAGAAAGCATGGTATGCTTCGGCTAAATCAATCTTAGTACATTTCTAAAGTGCTTGAGCGTTTTGATATGAATGATAGTAAACTTGTTTCCACACCATTGGCTAATCATTTTAAGTTGTCTAAACAAGACTCTCCAACGAATAAGGCATATAGAATTAGGATGCACAATGTTCCATATACTTCTGCAGTGGATAGTTTAATGTATGCTATGGTCTGTACAAGGCCTGATATTGCTCACGTAGTGAGAGTTGTTTCAAGGTATATGTCCAATTTAGGATGGGGGAGTATTGGCAAGCAGTAAAGTGGATTCTTCGATATTTGAAGGGGACACGAGGTGTATGCTTATGCTTTGGAGGTTTGCCATTGGAAGTTGTTGGTTTTGTGGATGCTGATTATGCAGGTTGTCGAGAAATGGGAAGGTGGTGTTGTTAGTTGAATGTCAAGGTTGCAGGATATTGTTGCTTTGTCTACAACTGAAAATGAGTATGTTGCTTTGACAGAAGCAGCGAAATAAATGATTTGGTTGAAGAGATTGCTTGGTGAGCTTGGAGTAAAACAAGAGAACTATATTGTAAATTGCAACAGTCAAAGTGCAATTGATTTTTCAAAGAATGCGGTCTATCACTTCAAGACAAAACATATAGAAGTTCAGTATCATTTCATTCGATTGGCATTGGAACGTGGTGATTTGCAAGTAGACAAAATCCACACGAACAAGAACCTTGCTGACATGTTGACAAAGGTTGTTTCAATTGAAAAGAATCGAACATGCCAGACGGCTCTGAGCACGGACAAGACATAAGCTTGGAGTTGGAGGACAACGCACGCTTGGTCATTGGCTTGAGGGTTGGTGATTTCCCCTCAAGTGGGAGATTGTTGTATATGTGTTGTGTGTGTGTGCGCGACACATGTGTGAAGCCAAATCCCCTTTATTTGCTTTTCACCCCTTGCACTTTTCTTTATTATATTTTTAATCTCTTTTAGGTCTTTTGATGTGAGCCATTGGATTGAGTCAATCCAATTATTGTAGAGCTTCTTTCTTTTAAGAAAACCCTAAGGGAAAAGAGAATAGCACATTCTATTGCATTCCTTTGTATTCCTTGGTAAAGAGAGTATATAAATTGATATAAGAGGTAAGAGAAGAGGTTCTCCAAGAAGACCAAGAGAAAGGGGAGGAAAGAAAGCTTGTAATTTGTAAGTTGTAACTGGGTTGTTAAACCTTCACTTGATAATTGGCTTGTAATCTCCATCAAAGGTAAAGAGAAAGCTTTACATTGTTCTTTCGTGGATGTAGGTCGCACATTGTGAGTGAACCACATAAATCTTGTGTGTTTCTTATTTTGTTTGATTTCAATATATGATGGTGGTTTGATGTATGTTTGCCTTAGTTGCATTGCCATGGCTATTGATTGGTGATTGGTGATGAAGAATCACATTGCCTACCAAGTGTTTGCAGAAATTCCCAACAACATGATTTAGGGTTAGAATTTGATTTTATTTGATTTGGTTTTGCACAATGATAATTACAGGTTCATATTGGTATTGACCTGGCTCTATGACCTCTGATTTTGTTATATATGTGTGTGGGAAAAACACCGTAATGACGAAGTTAAGCAACGATCACGGCTAAGCTCCCCGAGCTCCTCAGCTTCTGTGGTGGAAGATCGTCAGCTCGGCAGTTCGGTCAATACCTTGGCAGCTCGGTAAATCAGTCCAGCTTGCAAGGTCGGCACCGCAGTTCGGCAGCTCGGTATGAGTGCCAGCCCGGTACAATGGCGCACCACGGCCAAGCTATCCTTGGTCCCAGGCCACAGCATCCCCAGCCACAGCACTAGAGTTAGAGTGGGCCGCCATTCTCCTCCTAGAGTCAGAATGGGCCGCCATCTACCTTCTGGAAATACGGCGCGCCCTGACAGATATGGGCGGTCATTTATGGCGATAGGATTGCTCATTTATGGTGATAAGAGGTGTGCTTTATCATTCCTGTACGCCAGCCGGCTGAAGGCGTGGAAAGTGAAGTAGGGGTGTTGTCCGCTCCACCTACTGCTGCCTGTCAGGGTATGGGGCGATGGGACCTCACCTCACCTACCCCCACTCACAGAGAGAATGAACGAGGAACACTCGCCTATATATGCATGGGATCAGCCCCATGAGAGGTACGCACTACGCAATACACAGCCCGCTACTTTCAATATTACACAAACTCTCATTCCTCTCTTCCTCCTCCTGTTTAGTTTTCTCAGAGCTAACTCAGGCATCGGAGTGCCTTCGGCTCACGGCAGCCAGGGCCTCTGACCCAAGTCTTTCTCCTTCCCTTTCAGGTTATTGGAGTTCAACATTCCCCGTCCTAAGGAGTTTTACCTCAACCTCATCCTAATCTAAGTAGGTGTCGTTTTTACCGCCTACAGTTTGGCGCCGTCTGTGGGAAACTGAACAAAAAGCTTGTAAACACCATGCCTCCGAAAACCAGAAATGGCGAAGGACCTTCCAAGGGCAAGGCTGTGTCCACACAGCCTACGCTGGCGCAAAATCTTCCGCCTCCTCCCCCTCGGCAAAGGAGGTCTGGCGGGAGGTCTCTCACGGTCCAAACAGCGTCACAATCCAGGGAAGTAACCATGCTCTCCCTTCGCGACGTTCCACCTCCAGAACAACCCCACCATGGCCATAAGCGGCCCGCGCAAGGTGACAAGTCAGTCACCAAACCACAGGAGAAGTCAGCCCGGGCTAGATCGCAGTCTCATCATCAGGCCAGCCTTGAGCACAACGAAGACCCCCGCCTGGCGGATATCAGAGCACAAAACCTCCTCATCCAGGAACAGCGTGAGCTTATCGAACGGCTCACGCAACGGCTCGAAGGCAAGAAGGATCAGAGCCCGCCGCCCAGGCGTCCGGGCCACGGACAAGACCTGAGGCACGTCCTCAACAATAAGAGGCGTGACCGAGACCAAAAAGAAGAAGGCTCCAGCAGCAGCCACATACATGAAGGGCCAAAGAAGCAATGCCAGGGGTTGGAGGACGATGAACTAAAGAAGTGGATCGACCAGCAGGTAAAGCAGACTGTCCGCCAGAATTTGGAGACTGCTGGTATCGACCGGGACCAGTATGCCACCTTTGAAGCTGAAGATACTGGCGCGTCTCCTTTCTCTAGGGAGATAAGAAGATACACGCTGCCCGAGAAGTTCAGCGTCCCAAGGTTCACCCTATATGACGGGACCTCGGACCCCGCTGCCCACCTCCGACATTACGTCCAAAGGATGTCGGTCTGGGGGGACGACGGTTCCCTGAACTGTCGAGTCTTTTCCTCCAGTTTGGCGGACCTCCCCCTACGGTGGTTCTGTTCGCTTCCCGAAAATTTCATCTCCAGTTGGCAACAGCTTCGGACCTCCTTCCTGGGGAAATTCCAGGCTCATCGCGTCATCCCAAAGACCGATGCCGACCTGATGGCCCTCCGGATGCAGGAGAACGAAAACGTCACCCAGTTCGCTCGCAGGTTCTGGACTGTTTACAGCCAGATCGAGAGCGCTTCTGAGGAGCTAGCGGTGAGGTCCTTCCAGCTGGCTCTGCAGCCGGGTATCCCACTTCGGGCGCAGCTGGTCATGTATCCCGTGACCACCATGAAGGAGCTGATGACCCGGGCCAACCGTTTCATCTTGGCGGAAGAAGACGAGGCGCGAGGTCGGGAGAACTTTGGCCTCACCAAGAAGAGCCAACCGGCCAAGGGAGACAGCAGGTCCTCCAGGAGGGAGGATCGTCGAAGGGACCCATCCCCGGATCGGCGCAAAGCCCGGTCCTCGGAGCAGCGCCGAACCCCCTCCGCCTCGACATCGGGATCACGGAGCAGCAGGAAATCCGGCCACGAGCCATCCTCATACGTGGCCGTGAACACCATCTTCAAGGAGCCGATCTATAGGCTCCTCAACAAAATAAAGGCGCAGCCGTTCTTCAAATGGCCGCGGCCAATGACGGCCGACCCCTCTTCCCGGGACCAGACAAGGTTCTGTGCCTACCACAAGCAGAACGGGCACAGGACCGACGAGTGCAAGAGCTTCAAGTTCCACCTAGAAGACCTCGTGAAGGAGGGGCACCTTCGGGAGTACATCAAGCAGGAGGGCCGAGGTGATGGCCGACCTCCGCGGCGGGAAGCTGATAACCAGGACAGCGAGCCGGAAGGAGTCATCCACGTCATTCACCTCGCAGCCCCACCTAAGAAGAGCTCTCAGGCCCGCGCTGAGGCCCGGCGCGCCTCCCATGAGAAACAGGTGCTGACCGCGGCGCCAGAGCCGGCCGCGAAGAAGGCCAAAACAGAGGGGGTCAGAATATGGTTTTCTGACAAAGACCTGGAAGACGTCGAGCTACCGCACAACGACGCTCTAGTTCTCACCTTGAAGCTACAAAACTTCTTGGTTCAGAGAGCCCTCGTCGACCCTGGCAGCTCGTCCGAGGTCCTCTACTACGACTGCTTCAAGAAGTTGGGACTGAAAGACGAGGACCTCCAGGCATGCCGCACCCCTCTGGTCGGCTTCAGTTCCAAACCTGTCTATCCCAAGGGCAGGATCTCCCTTAGAGTCCAAGTCGGTGGCGCCTGTAGACAGGTCGACTTCCTAGTGGTCGATGTCCCTTCCCCGTACAATGTAATAATGGGGAGGACGTGGCTGCATAGCATGGAGGCGGTGCCCTCCACCCGGCATCAAAAACTCAAGTTCCCCTTGGAGAATCGATCTGGACGAGCGGAGGTGATCACCGTCAAAGGCGACCAGCACATGGCCAGGCAATGCCTGCTGGCCGTGCTGTCTGACGAGGCCGGACCGTCCCAAGTCAATGTGACCGAGCTGGATAGAGAGGCCGAGCTCGAGGACGTCAGCAGGGCTCCGGCGCAGAAGAGCATCGAGGACCTCACCAAGGTCAATATTGATCCCGCCGACCCCGACAGATTCTTTCTCGTGGGAAGCCAGCTCCCCGAGACCGAGAAGATAGAGTTGCTCAACCTCCTCGAGGAGAATAAGGCGGTCTTTGCCTGGACACCGTATGAAATGCCCGGCATTGACCCCGCAGTCATCTGTCACGAACTGAAGGTGGATCCCAACCATAAGCCCGTGCCTCAAAAACCGCGCCGGTCTGGGGTCCCGCAGAGTGAGGCCGTGACTGAGGAAGTTCAGAAACTCCTCGAGGCAGGTGCAATAAGAGAGGTCCACTATCCGCAGTGGCTAGCCAACACCGTGGTGGTCAAGAAGAAGACGGGCAAATGGAGGGTCTGCGTGGACTTCACCGACCTCAATAAAGCCTGTCCAAAGGACAGCTTCCCTCTTCCAAAAATCGACCAGCTCATTGACGCCACTGCCGGACACGACCGGATGAGCTTCCTGGACGCCTACTGGGGGTACCACCAGATCCCCATGTACGCGGCAGACCAGGAGAAGACAGCTTTCATCACTCCCCGGGGCACCTATTGTTACAAGGTGATGCCCTTCGGGTTGAAAAACGCGGGAGCGACCTACCAGCGGTTGGTGACGAAGATGTTCCAGGCCCAGCTCGGCAAAACGGTGGAGGTCTACATCGACGATATGGTCGTCAAGTCAAAGAGGTCGCAGGACCACCTGACCGACCTCCGCCAAATTTTCGACATCCTTCACCAGTTCCAGTTGAAGCTGAATGCGTCCAAGTGCGCCTTTGGGGTCGGTTCCGGCAAGTTTCTGGGAAGCCTGGTCATAAGAAGGGGGATTGAAGCGAACCCCGACCAGATCACCGCGATCCAGGACCTCCAGTGTCCGATCTCGGCGAAACAAGTCCAGAGGCTGACCGGAATGGCTGCCGCCCTGAACCGATTCATCAGCCGCGCTTCAGACAAATGCAGACCCTTCTTCCAACTCTTGAGAAAGGGCTCCAAGTTCCAGTGGACGTCAGAATGCTCTGAGGCGCTGCAGCAGCTAAAACAATATCTTTCTTCTCCCCCACTGCTGTCAACCCCGACCTTTGGAGAGCCACTGTTCTTGTACTTGTCGGTCTCGGACCATGCAGTGAGCTCGGTACTCATCAGAGAGGACAACGGCCAGCAAAGGCCCATCTATTACACGAGCAAAACCCTGCTGGACGCCGAGACCCGGTATTTGCAGCTTGAAAAACTCGCCTTGGCGCTCGTCAGCGCCTCTCGGAAGCTCTCCCACTACTTCCAAACCTTCACAATAGTGGTCGTAACCGAATACCCACTGAAGGCTCTTCTCCGGAAGGCAGATTTCTCCGGACGAATCTCCAAATGGGCCGTCGAACTGGGGCAATATGACATCGGCTATCAACCCAGAACGGCCATCAAAGCTCAAGTCCTGGCGGATTTCATCGTTGAATTTACTCCTCAGAGTTCGGCACCGACCGCGCTCGATACCGAACTGGGGGGTGATAGGGGTGCAGAGGTTGCCACCAAGACTGAGCAAGAGCAGTCCTGGAAAGAGCTCCTAGACTCGTCCTAGAAAGTCTTTGTCGACGGATCCTCAACATCCAAGAGAGCTGGCACTGGCATAGTTCTCCAGTCTCCCGAAGGCCTCGTTATCGAACAAGCTGTGACCCTTGGTTTCAAGGCATCCAACAATGAGGCCGAATATGAAGCTCTGATCGCCGGACTCAACAGTGCCAAAATCCTGGAAGCCCGGTCCGTGGTGGTTTTCAGCGACTCCCAACTGGTGACAAGCCAGCTCAGCGGAGACTACCAAGCTCGGGATGACAGGATGGCTGCCTACCTCGCCCACGCCCGGGGACTTCTCTCCCAGTTCGAAAGGGCCGAGGTCCGGCAGATCGGCAGAGAATCCAACTCCCATGCGGACGCCCTCGCCAGCCTCGCCTCGGCTGTGGAAGCCGGTGAAAAGAGAACTATTGAAGTAGAGACGCTGCTCGAGCCCAGCATCGAGCCCCAGCAACCCCGGCAGCTCATGTGCCTGGACCTCGGCCCGAGCTGGATGGACCCCATCATCGCGTACCTAAAAGACGACCAGCTGCCCGAGGACAGGACTGAAGCTCGCAAAATCAGATTGAAGGCGACCCGCTTCTGGCTGTCCCCAGACAGCAAGCTCTACAGGAAGTCATTCACGGGGCCTTACCTCCAGTGCGTCCACCCCAGCAAAGTCGACGATTTCCTCTACGAGATCCACGAAGGAGTCTGCGGCAGTCACGTAGGAGGTCGGTCACTTGCGTACCGGGCTATCAGCCAGGGTTACTGGTGGCCATACATGCAGAAGGACGCCCAGCTTTACGCCAGGAAGTGCGAGAAGTGCCAGAAGTTCTCCCATTCTCTCCACCAGCCAGCCCAGGACCTAAGTCCTCTCTCCAGTCCGTGGCCTTTCGCCCAGTGGGGCCTCGACATCGTCGGACCACTTCACCGAACTCCAGGGAACAAAAGATGGTTGATTGTGGCTACGGACTACTTCACAAAATGCGTCGAAGCTGAACCTTTGTCCTCCATCACTGAGCTAGACACGAAGAACTTTGTATGGAAGAATATCATCACGAGGTTCGGAATTCCCCGCACTCTCATTTCGGACAACGGGACGCAGTTCGACTCCAACCTCTTCAAGAGCTTCTGCCAGGAGTACGGCATTCGCAACATCTACTCTACCCCGGCGTACCCTCAGAGCAACGGCCAGGCCGAGATCTCAAACAAGGTGCTCCTCGACGGAATCAAAAAGAGACTCGACCGAGCCAAAGGTCGATGGGCGGAGGAGCTGCCAAGCGTCCTATGGGCCTACCGAACTACACCGAGGCGTTCCACCTCGGCTACCCCGTTCTCCCTTGCCTACGGCATGGAAGCAGTCATTCCCCTTGAGGTCGGCCTCCCGACCTTGAGGTCCGAACTCTGTGACCAGGGTCTAAACGATCTGAATGTAGCACGGGAGCTGGACTTGGCTGAAGAACGAAGAGAGGCGGCAGCTATCCGCCTGGCCGCCTATCAGCAGCAGTTGGCCAGGGGGTACAACCCGAAGGTCAGAGAGAGAAGGTTCGTGATAGGAGAGTTGGTCTTGAAGAAAACACTTCTAGGCGACCGAGATCCCAACGAAGGCAAGCTGGCGCCTAACTGGCAGGGACCGTTCAGAATAACTTCTACAGCGGGGAGATCTGCCTACCGACTCGAAGATATGGAAGGGAAGCCGCTCCCGCGACCATGGAACGCGGCACATCTAAAAAAATTCTATTTCTGAAAAATGTACTCAAGAAATCAGATATCAATAAAAGGCAACTTTTCTGGAATGAGTGTTTGCATTGCTCCAAGGCTCGCAGCGGCTCGATCCCACTATTCGGAATGTCAACTGTCAGCTCGGCTCCATCGCCAGCTCCGACACCAGGGTCCGGTAACAGTACCACCCTCGCGGCTCGGCACCTCTGTTCAGAGGGCCAGCCGTCCTGAGCTCGGTGCCTTCACCAGCCCGGGCGGTACAGCCATAAGCACATCAGGGCCCGGTAATAGTACCGCCCTCGCGGCTCAGCACCTCTGTTCAGAGGGCCAACCGCCCAGAGCTCGGTGCCTTCACCAGCTCTGGCGGCACAGCCAGATGCATTTCAGGGTCCGGTAAGAGTACCACCCTCCCGGCTCGGCGCCTCTGTTCGGAGGGCCAACCGTCCTGAGCTCGGTGCCTTCACCAGCTCTGGCGGCACAGCCATTTCAGGGTCCGGTAAGAGTACCACCCTCCCGGCTCGGCGCCTCTGTTCAGAGGGCCAACCGTCCTGAGCTCGGTGCTTTCACCAGCTCTTGCGGCACAGCCATAAGCATTTCAGGGTTCGGTCTCGGTGCCACCCTCACGGCTCGGCTCCTCTGTTCAGAGGGCCAACCGCCCTCGCTTAGTACCTATCAATCTACTCGGCAAGTTACTTGTATCGATACGCTACGCATTCCACCACAAGCAAGACAGACGACACAGTATATGCAAAGAATGTTGTTTGTAAAGAATGTTGTTTTATTATAAGATCAACTTAAATACAATGCATGGCAGAACAAAAAAAATTTACATAGCTCAGGGAGCTGCTGCTCCCTTATTACAGCTAGTCCCGGCGGCACTCTTGCCAGTTACGGCTGGGGCAGCTTTGGGAACCACTGGAGGAGCAGGGGCGACTGTTGCTGGAGGGACCTCCGAGGCTGAAGGAGCGGGGGCGATTCCCGAGGCGGCTCGCAACTCCGAGTCCGAGCGAGGAAACCTGGGGGAATTCTGAAAAATGGGGCTGTCCGGAGGGACACCAACCCTCCGTAAGGCCGCCTTCCACCCAAGTGCCCACGCCTTCTCTCGGATTCCTGGCAGTTGAGCCTTGTAGTCAGCCGCCAGTTTGCTGACCACCTCATTCATCACGGACTCGTGCTCGGCGACGTACTCTTCCTTGAGTCTCGCTTCTTGATCTCTCAGAGCCCGCGCGAGCTCGGCCGCCTTCCCGTCCAGAGCCATCTCAAGCTTTGTCTCAGCCAGCTTCCTCTCAGAGATAAGCCTACTGTTGGTCCCCCGCAGCATCTTCATGTCTTCCTCCCTCCGCGACGACGCAAGACGGACCTCGTCTAGCTTCCAGGACAGTTGGACGTTTTGATCCACCGCCTGTTTTGCTTCCTCCTTGAGGTGCTCGGCCAAGGCCCGCTCTGCGTCGAGCTCGGCAAGAAGATCTTCCTTCTTCCTCGCCTCCTCCTCCAGGGCCGCGTCCCTTGCCGCCAGGGACTTAAGCAGCAACTCCTTTTCGGCTGCCCAATCTGCTGCCCTGGCTTCGGCTGCATCCAGCCTCCCCATGCCAGTCTGGCACTATTGCAAGAGCTGCAGTGGAAACAGAAGTGTCACAAAATGAAACACGGCAGAAAAAGAAAGAATGTTGAGTCAAGCGTGTACATACCGTTACCAGAGACCGCATTGAGGACATCAGCAGGGACCTGTTGTCCATCTGCGCCCACCTTGCCATGTCCTGGGGAAGGGCGCACGCTCGTCCCAGAGCGACAACCACTTCGGGGCTGACCGCTCGGTCCGACTCGGCTAGTTCCCTCCCCAGCACCCCCTTGATGTCCGGCCTCCAGGGGATGAAGTCGGGAGGAGCGGCGGACCCCCCAACCGACATGGCAGGCTCGGGGGCAGGCGGGGCTTCGACCCTGGGCCTTTTCTCCGGCCTGCGCTCCTCGACGACCTCGGCAGTATCCCCTCTGCCTAGGTCGGAGTGCGATTCTTCAGAAATGACTGCCGGAGTGCTCGACCCGACCTCTGCTGCAGCAGGCATTCCCGATTGAGCATCGTCGGTAGCTTCCGGAACCGTCTCGGTCCCGGGCGCGGTTACCTCAGCAGCGTCCGTTGCCGACATACTTCGGGCGACGTCGGCACCTCGGGAGGGAACCGAGATTTCGCCCGTGTCTCCAAACGCAGCGGCAGAGAGGTCTTCCGCGACAAAGCGCTTGCGACGACCGCGCAACATCTCGACCTCGGACTCTTCCGAGCTGGATGTGCTCCGGGACTCGCTGGAGACAACAAACTTCTGCCTTAGCCGCCTGCGCCCGGTCTCGGCTCTCTTGGTCGCAGCTGCTTCACGGACAGGGGACTGTCCTCCCAACTCTACCGGAATGCCGCTGGGGATTGCGACAGTAACGGTCTCCGGAGCAGGAGCCTGAGTCCGTTCGGTGCCCGGTCCGGTGTCTTCCCCGTGAAGCACGGAGTCGATCCCGGTCACCCGCCTCGGAGCGAGGAAGGACTTGTAGTGCGGCGTGTACCCCAGCAGCGAATACGCAGCTCGGCAGTGATGGTCGCGGTACTTCCGCACCTTCTCGTGCCAATCACTGTTCACCCTCCACCGGTTCCTTCGGGCAAGCTCCCTCCTCTGCCGAAAACCTACAGGAACAGAACAGTGTCAGCAAGGGAAAGAGATGATAAAAATACAAAATCCAGGGGCCTCGGTTTTTACTTGGGGGGACTCCTATTTTGCGCGGTATCCGGGCCGTGGTGCTGGGTTCCGCCTCGCCGAACTCCCACGCCCCGCGAACGAAGACACGGTCCTCCCCCGCGTATTTATACGAGTCCTCCAGCGCGGTCACGAAGGCGGTCCGGTGGAGCCTCAGCCGGAGATAGTACGTATGCCCCTCTGCGGATTTGCAGAGGTCATACACCTCCTCGATGTCCGAGACACCGAGGTTGATGGACAAGATCTCGTTGAGCCGCACTGTTCCCATGATGATCTTGTATCCGTTGGGAAGCAGCTGGCAGGGGCTCAACCCCCACTCCCGGAGACATTCCCTGAGGAGTGGGTGGAGGGGGAACCGGACTCCTCCCTCCACGACGGCCACCAGCCAAAACGGCATCCAGCCGTCGCTGTATGTGATACCGTCGTCAGGTCCGTCTGGCCTAACCTCTACGTTCGCAGGGACTTTGTATTCCTTCCTAAACAGGCTTATGGACAGTGCGTCCCCTAGCCAATGCCTATGCACACCCATTCTCTACTCTAGGTGGAGGACTACCCACCGGAAAGGAAGAAGACAGGGGGGAGAAGTCCTACGATGGGAGGAGTCTACGAGCAGAATGGTCGCCGGCAACAGGCAACTTACTGTTCTTCAGCAGGTTGCAGCAGGAGCTCTGAGGATCGAAAAGAAGGAAGACGGAGAAGGAACCCTAATTTATAACGGATGGAGGCGCCGTTTCAGATTTCGAGAGAAGCCTTCAATATGGCCCTACCTCGAGTAGCCCTAGCGTCGCCTCGGGCAGCCCAGTCGTCCTGCAGATTTGATTGCGCGCCCTCCACAAAGGCGACACGTGGCACGGCGCCGCATTCCCAGAGGACTATTCAATGCCTCGACAGGCGAAAAGACAACCGCCTCGACTGACGGAAAGAACTTAATACAGCACTCCACGTCAGCGCAAGAACTTAACACAGCACTCCACGTCAGCCAAAGACGATGAGGAGACCCCATCGAACCGAGACCCCACCGTTTCGGCAGTACCGGCCTGACTAAAACCACTCAGCTTCCGACCTGCTCCAAGGAGCCCACAGGCCAAAAGCTGGGGGGGAGATAATGGGTACGGAACAGCCGACGGAGACCACGGCCCTGCTCCGGGTCTCGGTCATTGGCTAACGTCTCAATCTAAAGAACAGCAAGGAGTTCGGCAATCCGGAACTACAACTCAAAACAGCAAAGCAATGCAGCATTTCATCAACCACAAACATTCCATCAAAAACAAGGAAGAGCAAGAGTGCGAGCAAAGTTTCGAAGTTTTTATTAATCAAGCTTCTGACTACAAGATGAATGGAGATTCCATAAAAGAAAGAAAAAATTACAAAAAACCCTCAGAGGGCTGCAGCTTCCACATTACAGTCGATCTCCGGGGGGACCTCGACCGCACTAGCCTCGGGAGCGGCTGGGGCAGCTTCAGGGACGACCACGGCAGCTTCAGGAGGGACCTCGACGACTGCTGCCACTTGGCAGTCTTCGGGATCAGCACTGGCAGCAGGAGCCTCTTGCAGCGCCTCGGGAGCGGCGGTCGCCTCCGGGCACGACTGCGAAGGAGGGACGGAGGAGACCTGAGACACGGCTGCGAGTCCCGGGTCCGAGCAGGAAAACCTTGGGGCGTTCAGGAACAATGGGCTGTCCTCGGGGACTCCAGCCTTCCGCAAGGCTGCCTTCCACCCGAGCTCCCAGGCTCGGTCCCGGATCCCCGGCAGCTGAGCCTTATAATCAGCAGACAGCTTGCCGACCTCCTCCTCCATGGTGGAGTCATGCTCGGCGAGGAATTCCTCCTTGAGCCTGGCCTCCTGTTTTGCCAGGGCAGACTCGATTTCGGCTGCCTTCTCCCTCAGGGCCGTCTCCAAGGAACCCCGCGCCTGGTTCCGCTGAGAGAGGAGCCTCTTGTTTGTCCCCTTTGTGCTCTCCAGTTCGTTTTCCAGCTGTTTCGCCGCAACCCGGAGATCGTCGAGCTCAGAAGAGAGGTGCTGGTTCTGGACCTTCTCGTCCTCCAGCTCGTCTTTGAGGCGCTGGACCTCAACCTTCGACTCTTCGAAATCAACGACGAGGTCGGCGTTCTTGGCCGTCACCTCGGCCAGCGTCGCATCCTTGGACGCCATGGACGCCCGCAGCTCGTCCCTTTCGACTACCCACTCAGCTGCCCGCGCCTCGGCCGCGTCCAGCCTCTCAATGCCCACCTGGCACTTCTGCAACAGCTGCAAGACGAAAAACCCGAAGTCAATAAAACGACAGAGACTAAAAGCTAAGGGAGAGACATTGCACTTACCTGCACAACGGATCGCATCGAGGAAAGCAGGAGAGACTCGTTGTCCATCTCCGCCCACCTCGCCATGTCTTGAGGGAGGGCGCAGGCTCGCCCTAGCGCTGCGACCACTTGTGGATTGGTCGCGCGGTCTGTTTCGGCCAGCGGCCTCCCCAGAGCCCCCTCGATGGCCGGCCTCCACGGAGCCGGAGGAGGAGGCAGGATCGTCCCACCAGCAGACGAAGTCGAAGGGCCAGGCGAGGCCTCGACCCTTGCCCTCTTCTCGGGTCGTCCGCCCTCGACAGCCTCGGCCGGGCGAGCCCGACGTCCAGCCCCAGCGGCATGATCCGAGGGGGGGACGACTGCGGTCACGGCCGGAGGCGCAGCTGTGACGACCTCTGCCTCGTCAGGCCGAGCAGCCGCGACTATGGCAGGACTAACCACCTCGACATCCGGGGCAGGAATGCCACCTGGGGATGCCGGAGGCGCCGCGGCCACAGCCTGCGGAGGATCCCGGACCTCGCCTCCGATGTCTCCGAAGGCCGCCGCGGATAGATCCTCCGCGACATAGCGTCGCCCGCGCTGGCGCAGCATCTCCCCTTCCTCTTCCTCTTCCTCTTCCTCCGAACTGGACGCTACTAGCCTCGTTCGGGAAGACAGGGGCTTGGCCCTCGAAGTTCCGGCGGGCTCAGCGGCAGAGACTGCTGGAGCACGTTCTGCCAACTCAACCAGGCGACCGGCGGGAATCGCAACGGTCATCGCAGCCGATCTCGGTACCACGGTCACCTCTGTTCTCTGCCTCGCGCCTTCGCCGCTAAGGACGGGGTCTATCCCCGACACCTTTCTGGAGGTGTGGAAGGACCGATAATGGGGCACGTACCCCAAAAGGCACCAGGCAGCACGGCAGTTGTGGCCGCGGTAGTTCCTCACCAGCTCGTGCCAGGCGCTGTTCACTTTCCAGCGATTCTTCCTCGCGAGCTCCCTCTTTTCGCGAAAATCTGCACAGGCACAACCGTGTCAGAAGCCAGATAAGGAGAAAGGAAAAAACTGCAAACCGAAAGAACTTCGGCCTTTACTTGGAGGAATCCCTATTTTTCGAGGGACCCGGACCGTGGTAGCAGGCTCTACTTCGCCGAACTCCCATCCACCTCTGACAAGCACTTTGTCTTCGCCAGCATACCGATTGAAGTCCTCTAGCGCAGTTACAAACCCTGTCCGGCGGACCCGCAGCCGGAGGTAATAAGTATCCCCCTCTGCGGATTTGCAGAGGTCGTAAGTGTCCTCAATATCTGGGACACCAAGGCCAATTCCCAGAATCTGGTTAAGCCGCACCACCCCCATTATGATTTTGTATACATTGGGGAGTAGCTGGCAAGGGCACAACCTCCACTCCCAGAGGCAGTCCCGGACCAGTGGGTGCAGGGGAAAGCGAACTCCCCCTTCCACTACAGATACCAACCAGAATGGCATCCAGCCGTCACGATAGGTGAGGCCGTCATCGGGGGTATCCGGTCTGACCTCCACATTGGAGGGGATCTTGTATAAATCCCTAAAATGGACTATGGAGTCTGAGTTTCCTAGCAGATGCCTATAGACTCCCATTCTCGACTCAGACAGACCTATCTAAAGAAGATGAAGAAAACAGAGAAGACTCGCACAAATAAGGATTGCGCAGTCGGGAACGACGAAGGTCTGCAGACGCTGGAGAAAGCTCTCTTGCAAAACGCAGTGGAAATCTGAAGAAAGCAGGGGAAGGTGAAGAACGCAGAAGAAGGTGAAGACGAAGGGGGCACCCTGATTTATAAGGCCTGGGGACGACGGTTCGACTTTCGAGGAAAGCCTTTAAGAGGCGTCTCCTCAATCAACCCTAACGTCCCATCTCGCAGCCCTAACGTCTCCTCGAAGTAATGGCAAGACAGCTAAAGGAAGCGACACGTGTCACCACTAGCGCGATATCCGAAGACTATTTAATATCCAGGACAGGCGAAAAGACACCTCCAAGGGGCCCGCGTGATAACAGCGACCCCCAGACCCAAGGGGGCCCTCTTGATCCGAAGCTCCCTCGTCCCGGTACTACCTTCATGACGATCACCCTCACTTGAGCTCGGTAGCAGAACCAGTTATACGGTCATCAAGCTTCTGACCCCTTCGAGCCAGGAGGCTCTCAGGAGTCAAAAGCTAGGGGGCAATTGTGTGGGAAAAACACCGTAATGACGAAGTTAAGCAACGATCACGGCTAAGCTCCCCGAGCTCCTCAGCTTCTGTGGTGGAAGATCGTCAGCTCGGCAGTTCGGTCAATACCTTGGCAGCTCGGTAAATCAGTCCAGCTTGCAAGGTCGGCACCGCAGTTCGGCAGCTCGGTATGAGTGCCAGCCCGGTACAATGGCGCACCACGGCCAAGCTATCCTTGGTCCCAGGCCACAGCATCCCCAGCCACAGCACTAGAGTTAGAGTGGGCCGCCATTCTCCTCCTAGAGTCAGAATGGGCCGCCATCTACCTTCTGGAAATACGGCGCGCCCTGATAGATATGGGCGGTCATTTATGGCGATAGGATTGCTCATTTATGGTGATAAGAGGTGTGCTTTATCATTCCTGTACGCCAGCCGGCTGAAGGCGTGGAAAGTGAAGTAGGGGTGTTGTCCGCTCCACCTACTGCTGCCTGTCAGGGTATGGGGCGATGGGACCTCACCTCACCTACCCCCACTCACAGAGAGAATGAACGAGGAACACTCGCCTATATATGCATGGGATCAGCCCCATGAGAGGTACGCACTACGCAATACACAGCCCGCTACTTTCAATATTACACAAACTCTCATTCCTCTCTTCCTCCTCCTGTTTAGTTTTCTCAGAGCTAACTCAGGCATCGGAGTGCCTTCGGCTCACGGCAGCCAGGGCCTCTGACCCAAGTCTTTCTCCTTCCCTTTCAGGTTATTGGAGTTCAACATTCCCCGTCCTAAGGAGTTTTACCTCAACCTCATCCTAATCTAAGTAGGTGTCGTTTTTACCGCCTACAGTTTGGCGCCGTCTGTGGGAAACTGAACAAAAAGCTTGTAAACACCATGCCTCCGAAAACCAGAAATGGCGAAGGACCTTCCAAGGGCAAGGCTGTGTCCACACAGCCTACGCTGGCGCAAAATCTTCCGCCTCCTCCCCCTCGGCAAAGGAGGTCTGGCGGGAGGTCTCTCACGGTCCAAACAGCGTCACAATCCAGGGAAGTAACCATGCTCTCCCTTCGCGACGTTCCACCTCCAGAACAACCCCACCATGGCCATAAGCGGCCCGCGCAAGGTGACAAGTCAGTCACCAAACCACAGGAGAAGTCAGCCCGGGCTAGATCGCAGTCTCATCATCAGGCCAGCCTTGAGCACAACGAAGACCCCCGCCTGGCGGATATCAGAGCACAAAACCTCCTCATCCAGGAACAGCGTGAGCTTATCGAACGACTCACGCAACGGCTCGAAGGCAAGAAGGATCAGAGCCCGCCGCCCAGGCGTCCGGGCCACGGACAAGACCTGAGGCACGTCCTCAACAATAAGAGGCGTGACCGAGACCAAAAAGAAGAAGGCTCCAGCAGCAGCCACATACATGAAGGGCCAAAGAAGCAATGCCAGGGGTTGGAGGACGATGAACTAAAGAAGTGGATCGACCAGCAGGTAAAGCAGACTGTCCGCCAGAATTTGGAGACTGCTGGTATCGACCGGGACCAGTATGCCACCTTTGAAGCTGAAGATACTGGCGCGTCTCCTTTCTCTAGGGAGATAAGAAGATACACGCTGCCCGAGAAGTTCAGCGTCCCAAGGTTCACCCTATATGACGGGACCTCGGACCCCGCTGCCCACCTCCGACATTACGTCCAAAGGATGTCGGTCTGGGGGGACGACGGTTCCCTGAACTGTCGAGTCTTTTCCTCCAGTTTGGCGGACCTCCCCCTACGGTGGTTCTGTTCGCTTCCCGAAAATTTCATCTCCAGTTGGCAACAGCTTCGGACCTCCTTCCTGGGGAAATTCCAGGCTCATCGCGTCATCCCAAAGACCGATGCCGACCTGATGGCCCTCCGGATGCAGGAGAACGAAAACGTCACCCAGTTCGCTCGCAGGTTCTGGACTGTTTACAGCCAGATCGAGAGCGCTTCTGAGGAGCTAGCGGTGAGGTCCTTCCAGCTGGCTCTGCAGCCGGGTATCCCACTTCGGGCGCAGCTGGTCATGTATCCCGTGACCACCATGAAGGAGCTGATGACCCGGGCCAACCGTTTCATCTTGGCGGAAGAAGACGAGGCGCGAGGTCGGGAGAACTTTGGCCTCACCAAGAAGAGCCAACCGGCCAAGGGAGACAGCAGGTCCTCCAGGAGGGAGGATCGTCGAAGGGACCCATCCCCGGATCGGCGCAAAGCCCGGTCCTCGGAGCAGCGCCGAACCCCCTCCGCCTCGACATCGGGATCACGGAGCAGCAGGAAATCCGGCCACGAGCCATCCTCATACGTGGCCGTGAACACCATCTTCAAGGAGCCGATCTATAGGCTCCTCAACAAAATAAAGGCGCAGCCGTTCTTCAAATGGCCGCGGCCAATGACGGCCGACCCCTCTTCCCGGGACCAGACAAGGTTCTGTGCCTACCACAAGCAGAACGGGCACAGGACCGACGAGTGCAAGAGCTTCAAGTTCCACCTAGAAGACCTCGTGAAGGAGGGGCACCTTCGGGAGTACATCAAGCAGGAGGGCCGAGGTGATGGCCGACCTCCGCGGCGGGAAGCTGATAACCAGGACAGCGAGCCGGAAGGAGTCATCCACGTCATTCACCTCGCAGCCCCACCTAAGAAGAGCTCTCAGGCCCGCGCTGAGGCCCGGCGCGCCTCCCATGAGAAACAGGTGCTGACCGCGGCGCCAGAGCCGGCCGCGAAGAAGGCCAAAACAGAGGGGGTCAGAATATGGTTTTCTGACAAAGACCTGGAAGACGTCGAGCTACCGCACAACGACGCTCTAGTTCTCACCTTGAAGCTACAAAACTTCTTGGTTCAGAGAGCCCTCGTCGACCCTGGCAGCTCGTCCGAGGTCCTCTACTACGACTGCTTCAAGAAGTTGGGACTGAAAGACGAGGACCTCCAGGCATGCCGCACCCCTCTGGTCGGCTTCAGTTCCAAACCTGTCTATCCCAAGGGCAGGATCTCCCTTAGAGTCCAAGTCGGTGGCGCCTGTAGACAGGTCGACTTCCTAGTGGTCGATGTCCCTTCCCCGTACAATGTAATAATGGGGAGGACGTGGCTGCATAGCATGGAGGCGGTGCCCTCCACCCGGCATCAAAAACTCAAGTTCCCCTTGGAGAATCGATCTGGACGAGCGGAGGTGATCACCGTCAAAGGCGACCAGCACATGGCCAGGCAATGCCTGCTGGCCGTGCTGTCTGACGAGGCCGGACCGTCCCAAGTCAATGTGACCGAGCTGGATAGAGAGGCCGAGCTCGAGGACGTCAGCAGGGCTCCGGCGCAGAAGAGCATCGAGGACCTCACCAAGGTCAATATTGATCCCGCCGACCCCGACAGATTCTTTCTCGTGGGAAGCCAGCTCCCCGAGACCGAGAAGATAGAGTTGCTCAACCTCCTCGAGGAGAATAAGGCGGTCTTTGCCTGGACACCGTATGAAATGCCCGGCATTGACCCCGCAGTCATCTGTCACGAACTGAAGGTGGATCCCAACCATAAGCCCGTGCCTCAAAAACCGCGCCGGTCTGGGGTCCCGCAGAGTGAGGCCGTGACTGAGGAAGTTCAGAAACTCCTCGAGGCAGGTGCAATAAGAGAGGTCCACTATCCGCAGTGGCTAGCCAACACCGTGGTGGTCAAGAAGAAGACGGGCAAATGGAGGGTCTGCGTGGACTTCACCGACCTCAATAAAGCCTGTCCAAAGGACAGCTTCCCTCTTCCAAAAATCGACCAGCTCATTGACGCCACTGCCGGACACGACCGGATGAGCTTCCTGGACGCCTACTGGGGGTACCACCAGATCCCCATGTACGCGGCAGACCAGGAGAAGACAGCTTTCATCACTCCCCGGGGCACCTATTGTTACAAGGTGATGCCCTTCGGGTTGAAAAACGCGGGAGCGACCTACCAGCGGTTGGTGACGAAGATGTTCCAGGCCCAGCTCGGCAAAACGGTGGAGGTCTACATCGACGATATGGTCGTCAAGTCAAAGAGGTCGCAGGACCACCTGACCGACCTCCGCCAAATTTTCGACATCCTTCACCAGTTCCAGTTGAAGCTGAATGCGTCCAAGTGCGCCTTTGGGGTCGGTTCCGGCAAGTTTCTGGGAAGCCTGGTCACAAGAAGGGGGATTGAAGCGAACCCCGACCAGATCACCGCGATCCAGGACCTCCAGTGTCCGATCTCGGCGAAACAAGTCCAGAGGCTGACCGGAATGGCTGCCGCCCTGAACCGATTCATCAGCCGCGCTTCAGACAAATGCAGACCCTTCTTCCAACTCTTGAGAAAGGGCTCCAAGTTCCAGTGGACGTCAGAATGCTCTGAGGCGCTGCAGCAGCTAAAACAATATCTTTCTTCTCCCCCACTGCTGTCAACCCCGACCTTTGGAGAGCCACTGTTCTTGTACTTGTCGGTCTCGGACCATGCAGTGAGCTCGGTACTCATCAGAGAGGACAACGGCCAGCAAAGGCCCATCTATTACACGAGCAAAACCCTGCTGGACGCCGAGACCCGGTATTTGCAGCTTGAAAAACTCGCCTTGGCGCTCGTCAGCGCCTCTCGGAAGCTCTCCCACTACTTCCAAACCTTCACAATAGTGGTCGTAACCGAATACCCACTGAAGGCTCTTCTCCGGAAGGCAGATTTCTCCGGACGAATCTCCAAATGGGCCGTCGAACTGGGGCAATATGACATCGGCTATCAACCCAGAACGGCCATCAAAGCTCAAGTCCTGGCGGATTTCATCGTTGAATTTACTCCTCAGAGTTCGGCACCGACCGCGCTCGATACCGAACTGGGGGGTGATAGGGGTGCAGAGGTTGCCACCAAGACTGAGCAAGAGCAGTCCTGGAAAGAGCTCCTAGACTCGTCCTAGAAAGTCTTTGTCGACGGATCCTCAACATCCAAGAGAGCTGGCACTGGCATAGTTCTCCAGTCTCCCGAAGGCCTCGTTATCGAACAAGCTGTGACCCTTGGTTTCAAGGCATCCAACAATGAGGCAGAATATGAAGCTCTGATCGCCGGACTCAACAGTGCCAAAATCCTGGAAGCCCGGTCCGTGGTGGTTTTCAGCGACTCCCAACTGGTGACAAGCCAGCTCAGCGGAGACTACCAAGCTCGGGATGACAGGATGGCTGCCTACCTCGCCCACGCCCGGGGACTTCTCTCCCAGTTCGAAAGGGCCGAGGTCCGGCAGATCGGCAGAGAATCCAACTCCCATGCGGACGCCCTCGCCAGCCTCGCCTCGGCTGTGGAAGCCGGTGAAAAGAGAACTATGAAGTAGAGACGCTGCTCGAGCCCAGCATCGAGCCCCAGCAACCCCGGCAGCTCATGTGCCTGGACCTCGGCCCGAGCTGGATGGACCCCATCATCGCGTACCTAAAAGACGACCAGCTGCCCGAGGACAGGACTGAAGCTCGCAAAATCAGATTGAAGGCGACCCGCTTCTGGCTGTCCCCAGACAGCAAGCTCTACAGGAAGTCATTCACGGGGCCTTACCTCCAGTGCGTCCACCCCAGCAAAGTCGACGATTTCCTCTACGAGATCCACGAAGGAGTCTGCGGCAGTCACGTAGGAGGTCGGTCACTTGCGTACCGGGCTATCAGCCAGGGTTACTGGTGGCCATACATGCAGAAGGACGCCCAGCTTTACGCCAGGAAGTGCGAGAAGTGCCAGAAGTTCTCCCATTCTCTCCACCAGCCAGCCCAGGACCTAAGTCCTCTCTCCAGTCCGTGGCCTTTCGCCCAGTGGGGCCTCGACATCGTCGGACCACTTCACCGAACTCCAGGGAACAAAAGATGGTTGATTGTGGCTACGGACTACTTCACAAAATGCGTCGAAGCTGAACCTTTGTCCTCCATCACTGAGCTAGACACGAAGAACTTTGTATGGAAGAATATCATCACGAGGTTCGGAATTCCCCGCACTCTCATTTCGGACAACGGGACGCAGTTCGACTCCAACCTCTTCAAGAGCTTCTGCCAGGAGTACGGCATTCGCAACATCTACTCTACCCCGGCGTACCCTCAGAGCAACGGCCAGGCCGAGATCTCAAACAAGGTGCTCCTCGACGGAATCAAAAAGAGACTCGACCGAGCCAAAGGTCGATGGGCGGAGGAGCTGCCAAGCGTCCTATGGGCCTACCGAACTACACCGAGGCGTTCCACCTCGGCTACCCCGTTCTCCCTTGCCTACGGCATGGAAGCAGTCATTCCCCTTGAGGTCGGCCTCCCGACCTTGAGGTCCGAACTCTGTGACCAGGGTCTAAACGATCTGAATGTAGCACGGGAGCTGGACTTGGCTGAAGAACGAAGAGAGGCGGCAGCTATCCGCCTGGCCGCCTATCAGCAGCAGTTGGCCAGGGGGTACAACCCGAAGGTCAGAGAGAGAAGGTTCGTGATAGGAGAGTTGGTCTTGAAGAAAACACTTCTAGGCGACCGAGATCCCAACGAAGGCAAGCTGGCGCCTAACTGGCAGGGACCGTTCAGAATAACTTCTACAGCGGGGAGATCTGCCTACCGACTCGAAGATATGGAAGGGAAGCCGCTCCCGCGACCATGGAACGCGGCACATCTAAAAAAATTCTATTTCTGAAAAATGTACTCAAGAAATCAGATATCAATAAAAGGCAACTTTTCTGGAATGAGTGTTTGCATTGCTCCAAGGCTCGCAGCGGCTCGATCCCACTATTCGGAATGTCAACTGTCAGCTCGGCTCCATCGCCAGCTCCGACACCAGAGTCCGGTAACAGTACCACCCTCGCGGCTCGGCACCTCTGTTCAGAGGGCCAGCCGTCCTGAGCTCGGTGCCTTCACCAGCCCGGGCGGTACAGCCATAAGCACATCAGGGCCCGGTAATAGTACCGCCCTCGCGGCTCAGCACCTCTGTTCAGAGGGCCAACCGCCCAGAGCTCGGTGCCTTCACCAGCTCTGGCGGCACAGCCAGATGCATTTCAGGGTCCGGTAAGAGTACCACCCTCCCGGCTCGGCGCCTCTGTTCGGAGGGCCAACCGTCCTGAGCTCGGTGCCTTCACCAGCTCTGGCGGCACAGCCATTTCAGGGTCCGGTAAGAGTACCACCCTCCCGGCTCGGCGCCTCTGTTCAGAGGGCCAACCGTCCTGAGCTCGGTGCTTTCACCAGCTCTTGCGGCACAGCCATAAGCATTTCAGGGTTCGGTCTCGGTGCCACCCTCACGGCTCGGCTCCTCTGTTCAGAGGGCCAACCGCCCTCGCTTAGTACCTATCAATCTACTCGGCAAGTTACTTGTATCGATACGCTACGCATTCCACCACAAGCAAGACAGACGACACAGTATATGCAAAGAATGTTGTTTGTAAAGAATGTTGTTTTATTATAAGATCAACTTAAATACAATGCATGGCAGAACAAAAAAAATTTACATAGCTCAGGGAGCTGCTGCTCCCTTATTACAGCTAGTCCCGGCGGCACTCTTGCCAGTTACGGCTGGGGCAGCTTTGGGAACCACTGGAGGAGCAGGGGCGACTGTTGCTGGAGGGACCTCCGAGGCTGAAGGAGCGGGGGCGATTCCCGAGGCGGCTCGCAACTCCGAGTCCGAGCGAGGAAACCTGGGGGAATTCTGAAAAATGGGGCTGTCCGGAGGGACACCAACCCTCCGTAAGGCCGCCTTCCACCCAAGTGCCCACGCCTTCTCTCGGATTCCTGGCAGTTGAGCCTTGTAGTCAGCCGCCAGTTTGCTGACCACCTCATTCATCACGGACTCGTGCTCGGCGACGTACTCTTCCTTGAGTCTCGCTTCTTGATCTCTCAGAGCCCGCGCGAGCTCGGCCGCCTTCCCGTCCAGAGCCATCTCAAGCTTTGTCTCAGCCAGCTTCCTCTCAGAGATAAGCCTACTGTTGGTCCCCCGCAGCATCTTCATGTCTTCCTCCCTCCGCGACGACGCAAGACGGACCTCGTCTAGCTTCCAGGACAGTTGGACGTTTTGATCCACCGCCTGTTTTGCTTCCTCCTTGAGGTGCTCGGCCAAGGCCCGCTCTGCGTCGAGCTCGGCAAGAAGATCTTCCTTCTTCCTCGCCTCCTCCTCCAGGGCCGCGTCCCTTGCCGCCAGGGACTTAAGCAGCAACTCCTTTTCGGCTGCCCAATCTGCTGCCCTGGCTTCGGCTGCATCCAGCCTCCCCATGCCAGTCTGGCACTTTTGCAAGAGCTGCAGTGGAAACAGAAGTGTCACAAAATGAAACACGGCAGAAAAAGAAAGAATGTTGAGTCAAGCGTGTACATACCGTTACCAGAGACCGCATTGAGGACATCAGCAGGGACCTGTTGTCCATCTGCGCCCACCTTGCCATGTCCTGGGGAAGGGCGCACGCTCGTCCCAGAGCGACAACCACTTCGGGGCTGACCGCTCGGTCCGACTCGGCTAGTTCCCTCCCCAGCACCCCCTTGATGTCCGGCCTCCAGGGGATGAAGTCGGGAGGAGCGGCGGACCCCCCAACCGACATGGCAGGCTCGGGGGCAGGCGGGGCTTCGACCCTGGGCCTTTTCTCCGGCCTGCGCTCCTCGACGACCTCGGCAGTATCCCCTCTGCCTAGGTCGGAGTGCGATTCTTCAGAAATGACTGCCGGAGTGCTCGACCCGACCTCTGCTGCAGCAGGCATTCCCGATTGAGCATCGTCGGTAGCTTCCGGAACCGTCTCGGTCCCGGGCGCGGTTACCTCAGCAGCGTCCGTTGCCGACATACTTCGGGCGACGTCGGCACCTCGGGAGGGAACCGAGATTTCGCCCGTGTCTCCAAACGCAGCGGCAGAGAGGTCTTCCGCAACAAAGCGCTTGCGACGACCGCGCAACATCTCGACCTCGGACTCTTCCGAGCTGGATGTGCTCCGGGACTCGCTGGAGACAACAAACTTCTGCCTTAGCCGCCTGCGCCCGGTCTCGGCTCTCTTGGTCGCAGCTGCTTCACGGACAGGGGACTGTCCTCCCAACTCTACCGGAATGCCGCTGGGGATTGCGACAGTAACGGTCTCCGGAGCAGGAGCCTGAGTCCGTTCGGTGCCCGGTCCGGTGTCTTCCCCGTGAAGCACGGAGTCGATCCCGGTCACCCGCCTCGGAGCGAGGAAGGACTTGTAGTGCGGCGTGTACCCCAGCAGCGAATACGCAGCTCGGCAGTGATGGTCGCGGTACTTCCGCACCTTCTCGTGCCAATCACTGTTCACCCTCCACCGGTTCCTTCGGGCAAGCTCCCTCCTCTGCTGAAAACCTACAGGAACAGAACAGTGTCAGCAAGGGAAAGAGATGATAAAAATACAAAATCCAGGGGCCTCGGTTTTTACTTGGGGGGACTCCTATTTTGCGCGGTATCCGGGCCGTGGTGCTGGGTTCCGCCTCGCCGAACTCCCACGCCCCGCGAACGAAGACACGGTCCTCCCCCGCGTATTTATACGAGTCCTCCAGCGCGGTCACGAAGGCGGTCCGGTGGAGCCTCAGCCGGAGATAGTACGTATGCCCCTCTGCGGATTTGCAGAGGTCATACACCTCCTCGATGTCCGAGACACCGAGGTTGATGGACAAGATCTCGTTGAGCCGCACTGTTCCCATGATGATCTTGTATCCGTTGGGAAGCAGCTGGCAGGGGCTCAACCCCCACTCCCGGAGACATTCCCTGAGGAGTGGGTGGAGGGGGAACCGGACTCCTCCCTCCACGACGGCCACCAGCCAAAACGGCATCCAGCCGTCGCTGTATGTGATACCGTCGTCAGGTCCGTCTGGCCTAACCTCTACGTTCGCAGGGACTTTGTATTCCTTCCTAAACAGGCTTATGGACAGTGCGTCCCCTAGCCAATGCCTATGCACACCCATTCTCTACTCTAGGTGGAGGACTACCCACCGGAAAGGAAGAAGACAGGGGGGAGAAGTCCTACGATGGGAGGAGTCTACGAGCAGAATGGTCGCCGGCAACAGGCAACTTACTGTTCTTCAGCAGGTTGCAGCAGGAGCTCTGAGGATCGAAAAGAAGGAAGACGGAGAAGGAACCCTAATTTATAACGGATGGAGGCGCCGTTTCAGATTTCGAGAGAAGCCTTCAATATGGCCCTACCTCGAGTAGCCCTAGCGTCGCCTCGGGCAGCCCAGTCGTCCTGCAGATTTGATTGCGCGCCCTCCACAAAGGCGACACGTGGCACGGCGCCGCATTCCCAGAGGACTATTCAATGCCTCGACAGGCGAAAAGACAACCGCCTCGACTGACGGAAAGAACTTAATACAGCACTCCACGTCAGCGCAAGAACTTAACACAGCACTCCACGTCAGCCAAAGACGATGAGGAGACCCCATCGAACCGAGACCCCACCGTTTCGGCAGTACCGGCCTGACTAAAACCACTCAGCTTCCGACCTGCTCCAAGGAGCCCACAGGCCAAAAGCTGGGGGGGAGATAATGGGTACGGAACAGCCGACGGAGACCACGGCCCTGCTCCGGGTCTCGGTCATTGGCTAACGTCTCAATCTAAAGAACAGCAAGGAGTTCGGCAATCCGGAACTACAACTCAAAACAGCAAAGCAATGCAGCATTTCATCAACCACAAACATTCCATCAAAAACAAGGAAGAGCAAGAGTGCGAGCAAAGTTTCGAAGTTTTTATTAATCAAGCTTCTGACTACAAGATGAATGGAGATTCCATAAAAGAAAGAAAAAATTACAAAAAACCCTCAGAGGGCTGCAGCTTCCACATTACAGTCGATCTCCGGGGGGACCTCGACCGCACTAGCCTCGGGAGCGGCTGGGGCAGCTTCAGGGACGACCACGGCAGCTTCAGGAGGGACCTCGACGACTGCTGCCACTTGGCAGTCTTCGGGATCAGCACTGGCAGCAGGAGCCTCTTGCAGCGCCTCGGGAGCGGCGGTCGCCTCCGGGCACGACTGCGAAGGAGGGACGGAGGAGACCTGAGACACGGCTGCGAGTCCCGGGTCCGAGCAGGAAAACCTTGGGGCGTTCAGGAACAATGGGCTGTCCTCGGGGACTCCAGCCTTCCGCAAGGCTGCCTTCCACCCGAGCTCCCAGGCTCGGTCCCGGATCCCCGGCAGCTGAGCCTTATAATCAGCAGACAGCTTGCCGACCTCCTCCTCCATGGTGGAGTCATGCTCGGCGAGGAATTCCTCCTTGAGCCTGGCCTCCTGTTTTGCCAGGGCAGACTCGATTTCGGCTGCCTTCTCCCTCAGGGCCGTCTCCAAGGAACCCCGCGCCTGGTTCCGCTGAGAGAGGAGCCTCTTGTTTGTCCCCTTTGTGCTCTCCAGTTCGTTTTCCAGCTGTTTCGCCGCAACCCGGAGATCGTCGAGCTCAGAAGAGAGGTGCTGGTTCTGGACCTTCTCGTCCTCCAGCTCGTCTTTGAGGCGCTGGACCTCAACCTTCGACTCTTCGAAATCAACGACGAGGTCGGCGTTCTTGGCCGTCACCTCGGCCAGCGTCGCATCCTTGGACGCCATGGACGCCCGCAGCTCGTCCCTTTCGACTACCCACTCAGCTGCCCGCGCCTCGGCCGCGTCCAGCCTCTCAATGCCCACCTGGCACTTCTGCAACAGCTGCAAGACGAAAAACCCGAAGTCAATAAAACGACAGAGACTAAAAGCTAAGGGAGAGACATTGCACTTACCTGCACAACGGATCGCATCGAGGAAAGCAGGAGAGACTCGTTGTCCATCTCCGCCCACCTCGCCATGTCTTGAGGGAGGGCGCAGGCTCGCCCTAGCGCTGCGACCACTTGTGGATTGGTCGCGCGGTCTGTTTCGGCCAGCGGCCTCCCCAGAGCCCCCTCGATGGCCGGCCTCCACGGAGCCGGAGGAGGAGGCAGGATCGTCCCACCAGCAGACGAAGTCGAAGGGCCAGGCGAGGCCTCGACCCTTGCCCTCTTCTCGGGTCGTCCGCCCTCGACAGCCTCGGCCGGGCGAGCCCGACGTCCAGCCCCAGCGGCATGATCCGAGGGGGGGACGACTGCGGTCACGGCCGGAGGCGCAGCTGTGACGACCTCTGCCTCGTCAGGCCGAGCAGCCGCGACTATGGCAGGACTAACCACCTCGACATCCGGGGCAGGAATGCCACCTGGGGATGCCGGAGGCGCCGCGGCCACAGCCTGCGGAGGATCCCGGACCTCGCCTCCGATGTCTCCGAAGGCCGCCGCGGATAGATCCTCCGCGACATAGCGTCGCCCGCGCTGGCGCAGCATCTCCCCTTCCTCTTCCTCTTCCTCTTCCTCCGAACTGGACGCTACTAGCCTCGTTCGGGAAGACAGGGGCTTGGCCCTCGAAGTTCCGGCGGGCTCAGCGGCAGAGACTGCTGGAGCACGTTCTGCCAACTCAACCAGGCGACCGGCGGGAATCGCAACGGTCATCGCAGCCGATCTCGGTACCACGGTCACCTCTGTTCTCTGCCTCGCGCCTTCGCCGCTAAGGACGGGGTCTATCCCCGACACCTTTCTGGAGGTGTGGAAGGACCGATAATGGGGCACGTACCCCAAAAGGCACCAGGCAGCACGGCAGTTGTGGCCGCGGTAGTTCCTCACCAGCTCGTGCCAGGCGCTGTTCACTTTCCAGCGATTCTTCCTCGCGAGCTCCCTCTTTTCGCGAAAATCTGCACAGGCACAACCGTGTCAGAAGCCAGATAAGGAGAAAGGAAAAAACTGCAAACCGAAAGAACTTCGGCCTTTACTTGGAGGAATCCCTATTTTTCGAGGGACCCGGACCGTGGTAGCAGGCTCTACTTCGCCGAACTCCCATCCACCTCTGACAAGCACTTTGTCTTCGCCAGCATACCGATTGAAGTCCTCTAGCGCAGTTACAAACCCTGTCCGGCGGACCCGCAGCCGGAGGTAATAAGTATCCCCCTCTGCGGATTTGCAGAGGTCGTAAGTGTCCTCAATATCTGGGACACCAAGGCCAATTCCCAGAATCTGGTTAAGCCGCACCACCCCCATTATGATTTTGTATACATTGGGGAGTAGCTGGCAAGGGCACAACCTCCACTCCCAGAGGCAGTCCCGGACCAGTGGGTGCAGGGGAAAGCGAACTCCCCCTTCCACTACAGATACCAACCAGAATGGCATCCAGCCGTCACGATAGGTGAGGCCGTCATCGGGGGTATCCGGTCTGACCTCCACATTGGAGGGGATCTTGTATAAATCCCTAAAATGGACTATGGAGTCTGAGTTTCCTAGCAGATGCCTATAGACTCCCATTCTCGACTCAGACAGACCTATCTAAAGAAGATGAAGAAAACAGAGAAGACTCGCACAAATAAGGATTGCGCAGTCGGGAACGACGAAGGTCTGCAGACGCTGGAGAAAGCTCTCTTGCAAAACGCAGTGGAAATCTGAAGAAAGCAGGGGAAGGTGAAGAACGCAGAAGAAGGTGAAGACGAAGGGGGCACCCTGATTTATAAGGCCTGGGGACGACGGTTCGACTTTCGAGGAAAGCCTTTAAGAGGCGTCTCCTCAATCAACCCTAACGTCCCATCTCGCAGCCCTAACGTCTCCTCGAAGTAATGGCAAGACAGCTAAAGGAAGCGACACGTGTCACCACTAGCGCGATATCCGAAGACTATTTAATATCCAGGACAGGCGAAAAGACACCTCCAAGGGGCCCGCGTGATAACAGCGACCCCCAGACCCAAGGGGGCCCTCTTGATCCGAAGCTCCCTCGTCCCGGTACTACCTTCATGACGATCACCCTCACTTGAGCTCGGTAGCAGAACCAGTTATACGGTCATCAAGCTTCTGACCCCTTCGAGCCAGGAGGCTCTCAGGAGTCAAAAGCTAGGGGGCAATTGTGTGGGAAAAACACCGTAATGACGAAGTTAAGCAACGATCACGGCTAAGCTCCCCGAGCTCCTCAGCTTCTGTGGTGGAAGATCGTCAGCTCGGCAGTTCGGTCAATACCTTGGCAGCTCGGTAAATCAGTCCAGCTTGCAAGGTCGGCACCGCAGTTCGGCAGCTCGGTATGAGTGCCAGCCCGGTACAATGGCGCACCACGGCCAAGCTATCCTTGGTCCCAGGCCACAGCATCCCCAGCCACAGCACTAGAGTTAGAGTGGGCCGCCATTCTCCTCCTAGAGTCAGAATGGGCCGCCATCTACCTTCTGGAAATACGGCGCGCCCTGACAGATATGGGCGGTCATTTATGGCGATAGGATTGCTCATTTATGGTGATAAGAGGTGTGCTTTATCATTCCTGTACGCCAGCCGGCTGAAGGCGTGGAAAGTGAAGTAGGGGTGTTGTCCGCTCCACCTACTGCTGCCTGTCAGGGTATGGGGCGATGGGACCTCACCTCACCTACCCCCACTCACAGAGAGAATGAACGAGGAACACTCGCCTATATATGCATGGGATCAGCCCCATGAGAGGTACGCACTACGCAATACACAGCCCGCTACTTTCAATATTACACAAACTCTCATTCCTCTCTTCCTCCTCCTGTTTAGTTTTCTCAGAGCTAACTCAGGCATCGGAGTGCCTTCGGCTCACGGCAGCCAGGGCCTCTGACCCAAGTCTTTCTCCTTCCCTTTCAGGTTATTGGAGTTCAACATTCCCCGTCCTAAGGAGTTTTACCTCAACCTCATCCTAATCTAAGTAGGTGTCGTTTTTACCGCCTACAATATGATTTAGATCGTGGTGATGTTTTTTATTTGGAACAGAGGATGGAATGTTAACAAACAATTGGGTGTGCAGGGGGCTTTGCTATGTGAAACCAGGGAATGATGGAATGGATGGGGACGAAGCTATGCCCCACAAATGTTCGATGATTGGTTTCTTTGGGCATCTATGGTCTGAAATCAAAAGAAAAGAAAGTAAAATAAGGGGGAAAAAGAGAAGGACTGGATTTCATTGGAGGTTTGCACTTTCTTTAGGCATTTGGCCAATACTAAAAAAAATAAGAATGAGGGAGAAGATGGAATTTTTATCGTGGAAAGGCCTGAGTTTGAAGGGTGACGTCAGTCAATATTCTTTATTAATTAGATTTTATATGTATTTAAGATGAATTTATGATATTTTGCAAAACCATGATTCTTAGAATAAAATTGTTATGATGTTACCAAATAAGTTCCGCACAACCATATTCTCAGCAGAACAATTTAATATAACGTGCAGAACAAGCTCTACACAGCACACTCCCAGCGCAACTTGACCTTAGCACAAAATCGAAAACAACACAGGAATGATGCCAAAAAGGCCTCTAGTATAGTGTTGGGTTAGTTGGTGGGAGAAGAGAAGTAACAGTACTCAAAAATAAGTTCAGACGCATAAAAGCCAGCATTCATAATGAATAAAAGTGTCTAGCACTGTAGTTTTTCTTTTCTGTTTTTTCCTGGGATAAAACATTGAACGTTAGTTTCTTCACTTATTTTATTAATGGCAACTAAAATTCTTAACAAATTCTAGAATGCATAAATAGCAATACCTTACCAAAATATCTATTTCAAATTTACCTGCTGGTTGGGACCAGAGTCGGACCATAATGTTACAATGGTGCTATAAGCAACAAAGGTTGTTATAACTTGGCCCTACATGGGCCCATTGACTCTTAGAGATAAATCAACTCACATTCTAGAAGATTTAATGACAGGCATTGTATTATTTGACATTCTTTATAGTTTTGTTTGATATTAGCTGTAAAACACCCAATTAATAGGAAATCATGGACTGTAATCACTCCAGAAATAGTACACAGTGCAATATTAATGAGGCCCCCAAAGGGATCAGCACTCAACTCTAATTCAACTGGTTTCTGTCGTGAATATTTAGTTTTTTGTCATGGTATCAGAGCATTTTGTCTGATCTTCTGTTATCTAATGGCAAAGAAAAATATGTCTATAGTTTTCTATTTGCATCTGTCGACACTGCCTATTCGACAGTCACGGCAGGGTCTCTTATTTGGGTTGTTTGAAGACAATCAAGGCATCATGGGAGTGTTGCTGAAAATCTGCCTTTGCTAAGATGATCTGAAGAAAGAAGGTTTTTTTTTTTTTTTTTTTTTTTGAATACCATGAAAAGAGAAGGTCTCTATGTCATCATAAGAGTCCACACAATCTATCTCTGCTAAGATAGATCTGGAGGTTTTTTGATAAAAAAAAAAAACCATCAAAAGAGAAGGTCTCTATGTCGTCATAATAGTTTACTGTGTCGACTTGTTCAGTTGGGGCTCAGTTGGGGCCCACCTTGTGTTCTATATCAAACGAACCAACCAGAACAGGGCCAACTATTTATGCTTGGATTTCTGGAGAATTTTTTGGATTTTTTGCTACACTATTGCTAAGATCTAAGCCTATTCTAGGTTTTTGGTTCGTTTGCAGCAAATTTTCATCACAACCGCTGTTATTTCATACTGTTTCATCAAATCCAGTTTTTTCGATTACAATAGCTTCGAAAAGTCATTTACGAGCTGTTAGGATTTGCTGATTTGCAATTTGATTTCATTCGGTTGAAATTAAATTGATTCCAGTCCAATTTTTTTGGTAGTATGGGCCGAAAAAAGAGTCCCGGTCTCTTTTGTAACAGTATTTTTTGTAACAAAAATACTGTTCTTCCTATGGGGGAAAATCTGATGTTGCCTGTAAAGTTAATGGGAAGAACTTTTCCTGGGAGTTCCAAGTTTGTCTCTTTCTCAAAGGGAATATTTGTGAGGACACATACATGGATCAGATGATACACCATCTTATACTACAAAATTAAATCAATGGGAAACTAATGTTGCTAAATTCATGAGTTGGATTACAAGTTCAGTGGGACCGCATATTGTTCTTAATCTGCGACCATATAAGATAGCAAAAGATATGTGGGATTACTTAAACACAGTATATCAATCTGAAAATTCTGCCAATAAGTTCCAATTGGAATTCGATATCCAAGAATATAAACAAGGGACCCAGTCTATCCCAGATTATTGCTCTGGTCAGATGAGTTTGTGGACTGAATATACAGATTTGATATATTCTACTATATCTTCATCCTCTCTTCCAGGTTTTCAAAAGGTCTATAGGACTACCAGTCGTGACCAGTTCCTGATGAAATTAAGGGATGAATATGAGACCGCTCGCTCAAATCTAATGAGCAAATACCCCATTCTTTCCTTGGATATTTGTCTTGGAGAGCTCCTTCGTGATTAACAATGACGTTTGGCTCATGTGGTCATGGCACAAAAAGGGGGATCCTCATTGGATGTAGCATTTGCTGGTCAGGCCAAACCCAGAGACATGAGCAAAGCTCAATGTTACAGCTGCAAAGAACATGGCCTTCTGGCAAATCAATGCAATAAAAAGTTCTGCAACCACTGTAAGAAGCCAGGACACTTAATTGTAGATTGTCGAAGAAGGCCGCAGAATAGAGTTAATGGGGCACTTCACACATCTCATTCTGATGCATCTTCCTCTGCAAATGCCCAACAGCCAACTCAGCAGGCAGTCACGGCCTCTCGTCCAACTCCTAAAATAGTCCAACAAATGATCCAGTCTGCCTTCTCTGCTCCCAGTCTTACAAGTAAAACAAATATTTCTCCACTCTGGTTTGTCAATTCCGGTGCCTCTCACTAGGACATATGCTAGGATGTGGATAGTCTCTAAGAATGAATCATTTTCCATGTCTTCTTTCTTTTAAGGCTATCCTAAGTAATCCCAGGGAGAGGAGTAAGGTGTATGGTATTTAGAAGTTGAAAGCTCCACCAATGGTGCTCATATTCAGGTGGCTGGCTCTTAGAAAGAGGATTCCTACTATAGATCTTTTAAGAAGGTGAGGGATGACGATTGTAAATGACTGCTCTATGTGCTTGAGGGACGAATATTCAGTGGACCCTCTCTTGCTAATTTGTAAATCAGCTCATACAATTTGGATGTCTATAATATGAGAGTTTGGCTTCTGCTGGGTCCTTCATCTCTCACTCTCCGAGCTATTCCAAGCTTGAAGGGCCTCAATTGGGAACCCTAGAGGCAAAATGATGTGGCGGTTGTCATTCTTGGCGGTGATTTGGATGATTTTGAATGAAAGAAACTCAAGATGTTTTTAAGGAATTACATCTAGAGAGAGCAGGCTGATGGAGAAATCAAAGTTTCAAGTAGCTCTTTGGGTGTCTATTCTCCCTTTTTTTAGAGGATACTCCTTAGATCAAATCAGAGGATACTCCTTAGATGAAATTGTGTACCATTGGAAAGAGTTAGCCTATTCTTAGGGTTCTTTCTGTTTTTCTTGCTTTGCTGTCTTTTGCTTTTGGTACTTTTTTCTTGTACTGTTTGGCTTTGTTTTTTTTTTTTTTTTTTTAATTTAATGAAAGTAACCATTCAAGACACATTCCCCAGCACATCTTAAGGATATCACTCACACCATATTGGAGAAATTTACAAGATTCACCCAGCTACCGGAGAACGTTTGCCAATTGAAACCATTGGTTATATTCCCATTCATTGCCCTTAAGTCATGTGTTTTATTCACCTCGCTTAACTTAAAATCTGCTTTCTGTTGGACAATCTCTGAATCGCAGGGACACTGTGAAAGAGGCGGAGGTGCACTCCACAATACGGACGGACATATCAGTCCGATTTTTGTTTTGTGTTTTTTCTTGATTGTGGAACCTAGAACCATGATCCAATCCGTTAGATATCTTCAGCATCTCAAACACGACTACAGGATCAAATTTGAACCGTTGATTCATATGGATCTCTAGATAATTTTCAAAGACCATTGACCCTTACATCCACATTTCTGGACTTTTGTCGGCCCACTAATCAAGATCCAAACCGTTGATTCTCTTTAAAATGCTAAAAACTACAATGGGTTCAAATTTCAGTTATTGATTCCTTGTGGATCTCAAGGAAACTGCAAAACATTTGGAACCGTTGATGTAGTGATGCATATATAGTGGCTGGGTTCTCAAGTGATTTGAGTACCAGTCCATTTTCTTATCATTTTCTTGGATTATGGGTCACAAAATAGAGATCTGAACCGTTGGAATTCTTAATAACATCTAACATGGCTAGCATGAAAAATTTGAGCCGTTGATCTTTTACTGATATAGAGATATTGGCAAAAAAAATCTATAACTTTAAATATGCATTTCTATATTCTGTGGGCCCACTAATCAAAATCTGAACCGTTGATTATCTTTAGAATGCCGAGAAAGGCTACGGTTCCAATTCTCAGGCATTTATTCCTTGTGGATCTTGAGAAATCTTAGGAAAACTTGAAACCGTTGATGTATCCATGTATACAGTGGCTGCGTTCTTACATATTATGTACCAATCCCTGTTCCTTTAACTGTGGGCCACAGAAAAAGAGATCTGAACCGTCAGCTGTCTTAAGAACTTCAAACACAGTCATCGTGTCAAGTTTGATCCGTTGATCTCGCACATATATAGAGATATTTGCAAAAAATCCATGACTTTAAATATGCAATTCTAGACTTATGCGGGCCCCTAAGTCATTATCAAAACCATTTATCCTCTTTGGAAAGCTGAAAATGACTAGGAAACCAAAATCCCGAGCCTTGATTCATCGTGGATCTCGAGAGATTTGTGAAAAATATGAGCCATTGGATCAAAAAAGCTTATTTCAGACAGTATTTTTGTCATTACCAAACAGTCTATTTATCAAACATCTATTTCATGTGGATCTATTTCATACAGATCTGTTTCATACAGATGTACTGGCCAAACACGGCCTAAGGCTAATAAATCAAGGCCAAGGATGATTGACAGTGCTGAGTTTTTGATTGACCCTTTAAGGAGAACATTCCATTTAAGTGGGCCCCACGAGCTGACCCGTATATAAACAATTTACAGTTCCCTCATACAGGAACATTGCCCCCATTAAAGTATCCTTGTTAGCCATGCTAATGGTACTATTCGACCAAATGTGATATATTGTCAAAAGAGACATTTTTGCGCCAAGTATCTAAATTCCCAATCAGAAGTTTTAGAGGTAGCAAGACAAGTGGTGCCACAGGAGTAGGGGCCTTCAATAATCAGTAAACAGCAAGTAATCTGGGTAAGAACTATAATTAAACCCTTCAGATATGTGGCCTGATCTAGATCTGCTGGCAAAAAAGGAATAAGCTTCAATTCTTGAGAATCATCTATGATCAAAATTGCCAATAAGATTTTGCTTCTCATGTCAACAAGGCATAGCAGTCCGGGTTGGGTTGAATGGATACCCTATGATTGACTGATAATGGAGTTTAAAAATGGCTTTTTTAAGGAAGTGGAGTCTCCGCACAGTGTCCCAAGTTATATTTTTTGAGGTCTGGTCGTTTTAGATGGAGGTTTACAAAAAAAAAAATTTAGGGCTTTTGATAGTAGGTGAGCTCCTCTCTTCTTAGGGCACCCTTGGTAACAGGTGAGGAGTTTATAGTTTTGAGGATTCCTTACCACCGCAAATATCAATGCACACAGCTGAGAAAATTTGCCCAGGTTACAATCTATGTGCCTTCAACAGGCCCAGGACCAGCATATTAGAATAATAACCTTTGTACCAAATATTTTGACCAGACTTGGCTTTTAGCCCAAGACAGGCCAATTTAACTATTAGGCCAAATAGTTAACCATGTGTAGACTCTACCGGCCTAAAACTACACCCAAATCAAGGCTCATGTAGGCATGTGATGGTTCGTGCTGGGGAACCCATGCCTTACTTTCTTGCCCAATAACTAAATGAGCCGGGGCTGTCCCAATTTATACTTAACGGCCCATCTCAGCGTGACATTTAGCAGAAGTTGGGCTTGAAATTTTGCAAATGGGCTTTGATTGGGCTGGACTCTTTGGCTCATAGGCTGGATCAGGGTCTGAAATACGGAAGTCTGGCACAATCATTGGGCCATATTGACACAGCCCATCAACACCCATACCTGGGTTTTAGAACATTTTGACATCAAGCCTAGCCAGAGCATGTTATCTAACTCATCGCAAAATCGTGCCATGAATATTGATTGAGAGCCGTTTTCACAGCATTTGAGGAAATCATACCATGGCCAGAAAGTCTATAAAAGCCCGAGTGTAGTGTAGGGGTAAATAGATGAAGATATGGCAAGGGAATTACACAGATCTTAGATGTCGGAGATCGCGAGCCTCACGGCATGCTTCTAATTAATATTTGAATTAAATTTTAAGTATTGATATCAGAAAAGGAAAAAAAAAAAAAAAAAAACCTAACGGATCGCCTAATTTAATTCTCATTAAGAGCCAATCCGCCGTATGCTCATTTGTGAGACACGTCTTTTCCACACAAACAACCAATGATCAATGCTTGACTATAGCCTTGATGGGGAGAGACTTGATTGGGTGTATGATCAGATGCAAAGAATGAGATCAATTCAATAATATGCACTGTCCAAACTATAGTCAAATGTAGACAGAGCGTCAATAAGAAAAGGGCAGTTTAAATTCAAATGGGTCCAGATCTCGGCTCATCAAACCAGTGGGCTCTTGTAAGCAACAACATAATTGCTCTCCTAGAGACTCGAAACATCTATTTTCAGGAGCCTTGGGTCTCACTCTCGCCTCACTGGATCTGAATTTAGATTAAGAACTTCCCCAGTCCTGCATACGAAATTTGTTTCTCCCCCAAGTTCCAAAAATCAGATACCATACCCATTTTTTTCATATAAAGCTTAAGATATTAGAATGATCAAGTACCTTTTTTTTGTTTTCGTTTACCTTTTTTTTTTATATTTTATTTGTTTCTTTTCTATGTCAAGATTGCTACTGGGAGATTTTTACAAATATTTGGTATGAAATGTTATTTTCTAATTCCAATTACTAACAAAATGTTATGGTAATGCTATTGAGGAGTGGGCTTCACCCAAGGAAGACTATTGGAAAGTATTTATGCCGCATCTACTAATGCCTCTACGTTTTGGTAGGAATAGTTTGCTAAAGAAACTTAAATATGCTATCAAAGTCAACCGGTCGCGAGTTCGAATTGCAGGAGAAACGATTCAGTGCACAAAAAAAAAATGCTGCCAAAAGTGTGCCGACCGAGTTCCACCTGAGGGGGTGTGTTGAAACCACGAGGCGTTAGTAGAGGAATTATAAATACTTTTCAGTACCCCCATAGGGTGGAGCCCGCTCCTTAACACTGCCCCCCTCAGGTGGAACCTAGTCAGCGCATTTTTGGTGGGACGCATTTTTTCTTCCATGTCGTGTCATTCTTCTTAGGATTCGAACTGCGATCGGTTGGCTATAATACCATTTAAATTTCTTTAGATAATCATTCATACCAAAATCTCTAAGCTTTAGTAGAGGTGGTATAAATACTTTTCAATAAATGCAATCAAGGCAACACACATCTGACCACCTTGTATCATGCATGTAGAGATAAGAAAACAATAAGTATATAAGTCACAATATATATATATATATATAATGTTTAACCACAATATGTGACCTATACCATGAGAGAGGAGATTATAAGCCAAAGCTAGGTGAATCTCTAAATAACCTAATAATGTACTTACAAAATATAAGCTTGCACTTCTCTTATTTCTTGGTCGTCATCATCATTATCATTATCAAAATCTTATCTCAAGTATGTTAGAGTCGGTTACATGAATTCAATTTCCCCATTCTGATTTTTTTTCTCATTTCTTGGCCTTTTTGGAGAAATCCTTCTCTCTCACCTCTTTTGCCAATCTCTACACTCCATACAAAGAAATACACATTTATTTTCCCTTGGGTCAGAGTCAATCCAATGGCTCGTAACAAAACGGACAAAGGATAATGAAAATAGAATAGAGAAAAATCAAAGGGAAAAAAGCAAGTACAAGATTTGACTTCAGACGTGTTGTGTTGTACTCACACTTGCACAATAACACATATACCCAAGCATCAATCCCTGGTTAGGCATGTGTGTAATACTCAACTTGGCGATCAGGTACCATTACCATACTTAGGAGAATGAAAGTAAATTCAGGACATTCACTTCACTGATTGAAGCTAGCTGACCAATCCAAATGGAGACCTGTGGGTGAATTCTTCAGGATCATCTTAACCATAGCGAGGGTCCAAGTCCAAAGTCAGATCACAAGGATGGATTATGTAGGCAAGGATTGTGAAAACATTACCCTACCACAGAGGCAACAGTTGTTTTTAGTAGGGGAAGTTTGGGTCCCCAGAAGTTGACGGTAAAAGGGGACAAAGGAACATGGTGATCCCCCCCAAGATGAGTAGGAGACACTTAACTGGACCCCTTGAATACCAAAAACATCCAGTCCGCTCATAGGTGAACCTTTTGAGAGTGGAGCTGAAGATGCCGCTAGACTGATATCTTTTAAAATATATGAATAATGTATTAAGAATTAATTATGTTATAGTGATTAATCTGATGGTCAAACCAAATTTAAAATTTGTTAGAGTGAAGTTGCAGCGAGAAAGAATTCCAAGACTTCTTTTGAACGGTTTCGATCTTTCTTAGGTGGGCCTTGAAAGAGACTCACAAAATTCTCGTGAGTGAGAGCATGAGAGGATCTAGACTCAAGCAGACTGGGCCTCTAGCTAGTTAAGTAAAAGCGCTATTGTGCCTCTCCAACTTTCAGTACTCAATTTAGTCGACTGTAACCGGTCTCCAAACTTTCCACTTCAAAAGAAGGATTAGCATTGGTTGTGAAATAAAAACAACTCAAGGGATCAGAGAGAGAGAGAGTGTCATGTTCTTTCTTCTGAGAAGGAGAGAAAAATTGCACTTTCTGAAATTCAAAATAGAGCACTGAAATTTTTTTAAATCTTTTAAAATAATTGGCCGTATCTTAAATATTGACTGACTAGGTCTAAAATAGAGAGAAATGTTCTCACACGGGCAACCTTATATGCAGTCCAGCTCCTTGGGGCTTAATAGGATTCACCTTTGTTCAATGCAGGCCCTTTCCGACTCTCATCCCCCAGTGATTTGAAGGTAGGTCTAATTTCATTCGCATCAAACCTTTAACCAATGTTGGATTGAACCTCTAAAAAACTTATGGTTAAAGACCACTACATTTTAGTGCTATTAAATCAAAGGATAAAATGGTCTATTGAGGCCATTTTATTATTATTATTATTTTTTTTGTTGTACACCCTTATCTATAAGGAGACACTCTCTATTGATTTAAAGGCGTTTAAATGGGCCGCTGGACTCCATATGAGAAATATAAAGTTTCCTCTTTTGAAGGAAAACATTATTAGAGGGAAGTTGGGATAGAGGTTGATCGCTCTTAAAATATATGAATAAAATACATATAAAGATTCAATTATTTTATAGTGAATAATCTGACGGTGAAGCCAAATTAATTAGAGTGAAGTTGCAGCGATAAGTCATTAGAAAAACGTGACAATTTCTTTTGAAAGATTTTAGAATTATCTTAGGTGGGCCTGGAAGGAGACTCACGAAATTTTCGTGAGTGAGAGCATCGGACAATCCTGACTTACACCAGCTTGGCCTCCACGCTATCCAATTAAAACTTCCATGTGATGTGCCTCTCCAACTTCTCAGCTTCGAAAGAAGGATTGCCTTTGATGGTTGGCGAGGGATCTTCAAAGGAAGGATTGGCATTGATGGTTGGCAAGGACATTGAAGTGGGTCAATTCCTATGGAGGAAAATTTGAAGACATCTTATCTCATAATCGACAAGGTCATTCATTTTGAGTGCCTCGTGTTTCTAATAGGTGGACCTCACTATAAAGTTTCACTGAAACTCAAATTCTACAAGTCTGAGATTTAAGGGATCCCAAATCTTATTTTATTGCCATGAACGGGACAAAAATAAATATGTATGATGGGATAACATGGACAATGGGAGGACCTGAATTGGTAGAATAAGGTGTTTTTGTTTTTTTGGCCAGAGGACATTAAAAGGGACCTACCAGTATAATTAGAGGAAATTTAATAATTCTTGTATGGAGGATGTTTAAGACTCCCAAATATAGCCCTCTAAATCACAAATACTCAAGTGCCCTAGCATTTCGTAAAATGAATAGCTAATAATTTAGGAATTATGTAAGCAAATAACCCCCAAAATAGTATAAAGAGTTTGCAAGCTAAATAAGGAATGTCAAAAGTTGTAGTGGCAGCTCTAAAGATTGAGTTTATCTGTTTGCATAAATTTCACAGGAACTCACTACATAAGAATTCATGACAAAGTAGTTAAAAAATAACATCTAAGGAGAATATGAAAAAAATGATCATCAAATAACCTCCCCTTTAATGGAAAGTGAATCAAGACAGAATAGGGTTGGGAAGTAAATACATAGCCGTCACCAAGTAATTCAATTACTAGCAAGGAAAGGCAGAGACCCATCTACATTCCTCGTATTTGTTGATGTAAATGATTTGCATGACCAATCATTTGGCATCTTCATGCTTCTTTGCACTCATCACGTAAATGCGTAGATAAGCCCATTTTTACACCAAAATTTTCACGCCTACGTCGATTGGTGCCTTACACATCTAACAGTTACTACGCACTGGTAGAGCCCGAGTCCTCCAGAGGTTGTAATAGTGGAGCAAATTTTATAAATTAAGAAAATATATTAAAAATAATATTTTTTTTAGTTTTATCTATTATTTAATTTTCTTATTTTAAAGTTAAATGGATGTGATGTGAGAATCTCTTTCTCCACATGGCACCATATCTTTCACTTTTACTCATTCTCACTTTATCGTCCAACGAACCCTCTAGACTCTAGAGCAAGGAAGGAATTACGATTTTCTTGTGGTCTCAGCAAAGCAAAGGATCAATGCTCGAACTCATTACTTTTTCCCCTTTTCCTCAGCGTATAAATAGGCTTCATATCCTTTCTCCACATCTAAATATCAAAAAGGCTCTACAAGTGTTTGTGCTGGTTGGCGATTGATTTAAACCCAACATCAGGTCCGGCCCTCCTCCATCTCTCTCTCTCTCTCTGAATGTCATTTTTTTATGTTTTCATTATAGAAATATTAATTGCTGCTTCTACAGTACTAGTACTAGTATTTTTTATTTTTTTGGGGGGTAAAATACAGTACTAGTGATTGATGTGGTTTATCAACCCACCCCATTGCCCATGCTGTTAATCTATTTACGCTCTCAATGTGGTGATCCAGATTGATCATTGTATCATTGTTTGTTTGTGGCCTTGTGGGTCCAACAAGATGTAGTGTCTGGATTCTGAAATACAGGAAGGCTATAATGTGCACTAGCTCTCCTCTTCCAACTTAAACGTACTGTCTAGTGTGTTTGGTTGCAGTGTGTGTGGGTTTGGACCTGGGGTGACCCTTTATATATATATATATATATATATATTATATTTTTTGGGTTGGTTTCTATGACATTTTGACCTGATTAATAATTGGGTAGTGTTTGCTAGCAGTTGCACTGTGACTTGTCAATCCAATATGAACCCAACCGCCTAATTAAGGGTTAGGTTGGCCTATTAACTTTTGATTCCGGGTTGACATATATAAACGCGATTAACATATGGTTCGGGTTCATAATGAGCCAATACATGCTACCCAAACTTGACCCAAACCCAACCCAACCCAACCCAAGCCAGCTTTTCACTTGTAGTCTACTGGACATTGGTTATTCATGGTCCAGGCTGGATGAAAGCTTTCCTACGTGGAGCGGACGTTTGGTATTTTTGTTCTTATAGGGCTGCAACAGCAAATCAACAACTATTCACCAGGAGAATCTCTACAGCAATCACTAGTAGAGAAGGCCCCTGCTAACCTCGGGTCTTCGTAGAAAAATATACAAGTGGATAGTTTCACAATTACAGCCTTATTTGGTTTGAGAATAAACAAGAATTGCTTAAAACCAATTAAAGTTTTACTTTCAATTTCTTTTAGAAATCATGAGAATGATAAGTGGGCTCATCCCATTTTTAAATACTTTGCAACTTTTCTTCTTAATTTAGTTTGCTGGGTTTCATATTTATAATAGCGATTTAAATTAGTCACTAATTAGTGTAATGATTCAGTGTCTACCATGATTAAGATGAAAAATAAAAAAAAGCCTACACATCCAAGTGGCTGTGTTGTACTGTCTAATTCTCTAAATCTGGCTGTGTTGTGTAGGATGAGGACCTGAGGAAGGTGATCGGGAAGGGCCTAAATGCAGAAGATTGTTCCCTATTAGCATTGTTCCCTCACAGGCTAATAAATTTTTATTCTCAGTTGCTTCATCTAGGACTTGTGATTTTCGTTTATGGAATACACAGTTAGGACATTTGAATGCCAATAAACTTTCATTCACGTTGAAGTCTGGATTATTATTGAATAAAAATACTGCTTCTTTGCGCAATATTTATCTTGATTGTGATAATTGTAAACTAGGCAAAAGTAAGACTCCCATTTTCTACACGTCATGATATCACTACAAACAGTTTTGATTCAATTCATAGTGATATTTGGCGAATTGCTCCCATGTTTTCCCACACTCATTGCAAGTACTTTGTTACTTTTATAGATAACTTCAGTCGTTACACATGGATTTATTTCCTACATTCAAAATCTAAGGTATTTGATACCTTTCAAAAGTTATTTGCTTGAATTGAAAACCAATTCTCAAAACATGTTACGAAACTTTGTTCTCATTATGGTGGAGAATATATGTCAAATGAATTTCAGACCTTTTTTCAAATATATGGAATTACTTCCCAACGTTCATGTCCATATATTCCTCAGCAAAATGGAGTTGCAGAAAGGAAAAATCACCATCTCTTAGATGTCACTAGAACACTTCTTGAGTCATCTCTTCCTTCCACATTTTGGGTTGAAGGTATTTCTGCTGCAGTACATATCATTAATCGACTTCCATTGGTCAAATTACAGAATCAGTCATCTTATGTTTGATTGCATGGACAAGCTCCAACTTATACAAATCTTCATACATTTGGACGTGTCTATTATGTTCATCTCCTTCCACATTTTGGGTTAAAGATATTTCTACAGCAATACCTATCATTAATCAACTTTTATAGGTCAAATTACAGAATCAGTCATCTTATGTTCGATTGCATGGACAAGCTCCAACTTATGCAAATCTTCATGCATTTGGATTGTGTTCATCTTCCACCTCCTGAAAGAAATAAGTTGGTTCTTAATCTGCTAAATGAGTCATTCTGGGTTAAGCATCAAATCAAAAGGACTTTAGTTGTTATGATCCACTTGCTTGTCCTACTTATACTTCCAGAAATGTTTCAACTTTATCCTACCAAATTGCCAGAACATCCTTCATTAGTTCTATATAATTTTGATAATCCAGTAGAGATCACTAGATTTAAAGCTGGGGTGGGTTATACACAAAGGAGTAATCGTGATTTTACGGAAGACGGCCCTGACCAGTCACAGCCTCAAGCACCTGATCCCGAGCCATCTTCTCCACCACTTAAAAGGTCCACTCGAACCTCTAAACCTCCTGACCATTATGGTTTTTCTAATGTTTCTTTCATTGACACCTTGTCATCTATCTCCATCTGCGACTCTTATTCTCAGGCTGTAAGCTAGTCCTGTTAGCAAAAAGCAATGCAGGATGAGCTAGATGCATAAGAAACAAATCACACTTAGGACATTGTTCCTTGTCCCAACAAAACTAAGGGTCTGTTTCTTTACTAAAATTTCCGCCGAGAATTTGCAATGTTGGGGTGTTTTGGACATGATGTCCCCTAGCATTTCCAAATGCCATGTTCCTTCACAAGCATTTCAAAACTTCAGTGACCTAAAAAGTCTCAAATGGCCTTTGGGATTATAGGAATTTCAACCCCTTTGCTTTTTTGTGGAAATTCTGGATGCTCAAGTACAAAGGGAGCATTCAAGAATTCCACCATGCCTGTGAATTTTAAAATTCTCCAAACAGAAATTCCATGACTTCCAACAAAGAAACAGGGCTTAAACCTATTGGTTGAACATGGGTTTGTTCATTGAAACTAAAAGGTGATGGGTCCCTTGACCGTCGCAAAGCCAGGCTGGTGGCTCTTGGTAACCAACAAGAGTGTGATATTAATTATGAAGAGACCTTTGCTCCAGTTGCAAAAAATGAAGATAGTACGGACTGTTCTTGCTATTGCTGCTTCTCAATCTTAGTTTCTCTTCCTAATAGATGTCAGGAATGTATTCCTTCATGGTGATTTGAAGGAAGAGGTATGTATGAAACTTCCCCCAGGCACTACTCGTACATAGCAAAGTGATGTTCGTAGGCTGCCGCGATCTCTTTATGGTCTTAAGCAGGAACCTCATGCATCATCATTAAAGCCATGTCCCAACTATGTTGGGGTTGGCTACATGAGTTCTATTTCACCATTTTGATCTATCTTGAGCCAAATCCTTTGATAAGTTTAATTTCTTCAAATTTATTTTTACTACCTCCATCCATGTCCTCTTTGGCCTACCCCTTTCCCTTGGTGGGCTAGCAGGCACCTCAAGCCTGCTTTGTAAAATTTAGGAACACTCTTCGCCAATCTTTCTTTATCCAAAGTAAGAATGATTCCTCATTGTTTCTCCGAAGATCGTCATCTCGGATCACAGCTCTACTTGTTTATGTAAATGATTGTTGAAATATTAATTCAAATGCTACATGTGTCTTATGTTGAATAAGTCAGTTACTTTGAAAGAGTCAGTAACGTCTCTGTGTTAGTTCATGAACGTGTCCCTGTTAGTTCTAAACGTGTCCCTGGTAGTTCTAGAGATCAGGTGTTCATGGGACACTTGTCCATTTATTGTTAGTCAATTGTATCTATTTAAGTGGTTGATGTAAATGAAATGGTATGCTGAATGCAAGTGTCACTGATTCCTAGTCGTTTCTACTGATACTCTGTTACTCTGTTTTATGTGTGAAAAATTACTTTGCCCACCTCCAACATATTTTTGGTATCAGAGCCAGGTTAAAAGCTCAACGACTATTCTGAAAGTGCTACAACTATTCTGCAAGTGCTGCAATAGTGTCTGCACAACTGTTCTGGAGGTGCAGCAAACAACAAAAACAAACAGAGAGTAAGGCATGGCCAACACCAATTCTGTAAGTGTTTCTCAGCCATTAATTCCCATTTTCAAAGGTGATAATTATCAGTTTTGGAGTATCAAAATGAAAACCTTGTTTATTTCATATGATTTATGGGATTTAGTTGAGAATGGCTTACCTGAATATGAAACACAAGAGGGAAGAATTACTGCAGCCCAAAAAAATGAGATGAAAGAAAATAGGAAAAAGGATGCAAAGGCCCTGTTCTACATCCAACAAGCTCTAGATGAGACTATCTTTCCTAGGATAATGGGAACCACAACATCTAACGAAGCATGGGAATTGCTTCAAGATGAATATAAAGGGTCCAGTCAAGTCGTTAACTTGAAATTACAAACTCTTCGCCGTGAGTTTGAGACCTTGTTGATGAAAAATTCTGAATCTATTCAGGGATTTTTCACAAGAGTTACAACCAATGTGAACCAAATTAGGTCTCTTGGTGAGGTCCTAAGTGATCAAAAAATTGTTGAAAAAGTGTTAAGAAGTCTTACTCCCAAATTTGACCATGTTGTTGCTGCTATTGAAGAATCCAAGGATTTAACTACATTGTCTATGAATCAACTAATGGGTTCTTTGCAAACACATGAAGAGAGGTTGAATAGAAATGCAGAAAAGCCAATTGAGCAGGTTTTCCAAACAACACTTGATTTGAAAAAGGGGTCAAGTGGCAATGCTAGGACTCACTCCAACCAAATGCAAACTAGCCAAGGTCGTGGACGTGGACGTGGACATGGAAGACAAAGTTTTCATGGAAGAGGTCGAGGACGAAACATGCATGATGGAAATGAGAGAAACCGCAACAAAGGTAATTATGAACCTCCTCAATGTTACAATTGCAAAAAAAGAGGTCATATTGAAAAAGACTGTTGGTACAAAAACAAGACCTCAAATGTGCCTCAATGTTCAAATTGTAATAAATTTGGACATGAAGAAAAGGATTGTTGGCATAAAAACAAAAATCAAGCAAATTTTCATGAAGAAAAGGCCACTGATGAAAACGAGGAAAATTTATTTCTCTCATGTTTATCTGCAAATATTGAACTTGTTGGAGATATTTGGTTTTTGGATAGTGGGTGCAGTAACCACATGACAGGTGATAAAACATTGTTTGTTAAGATGGATGAATCGGTCAGGTCTCAAGTCTTGATGGGAAATGATAGTCAAGTCCAGGTGCAAGGCAAAGGTATTGTTTCTGTGAACACTAGGTCTGGTACAAAGCTCATTCATGAAGTTATGTATGTACCAGGTTTGGCTCAAAACTTGATTAGCTTGGGACAGTTAATGAAAAAAGGGTATTATGCGGTTTTTGATGAGGATAAATGCATGATATTTAAAAAGAAGAATATGGAGTTGGTCATGACAGTAAAAATGACTCAAAACAAAATGTTTCCTCTCAAAATTTCTGATCTTACCCTTAATGCATTCAACTCTGTGGAGTATGATAATTCATGGCTTTGGCATAAGAGATATGGGCATCTACATTTTCTTGGTTTGAATTCATTGTATAAAAAAGATATGGTCGTTGGCTTACCTGTTGTGCATCATGGTAACAAAATATGTGAAGCTTGCATTTTTGGAAAACATCACCGAACCCCCTTTCAAACGGGTAAATCTTGGAGGGCTAATCAACCCCTAATGTTGGTCCATGCTGATATATGTGGCCCCATGCGCACAAATTCACTTGGTAATAGCAAATATTTTTTAATATTTGTTGATGACTGCACAAGGATGATTTGGGTGTATTTTCTTAAAAGAAAATCTGAAGCTCTCTCCTGCTTTCTGCAATTTCGAGCATATGTTGAAAAACAAAGTGGGTTCGTACCTAAAACATTAAGAACTGACCGAGGGGGTGAATTTACATCCAGGGATTTTCTTATGATCTGTAAAGATGCAGGAATACGAAGAGAACTTACTGCAAGTTTCACTCCACAACAAAATGGAGTCGCGGAGCGAAAAAATCGTAGCATTGTTGAAACTGCAAGATGCATGTTGAAAGAAAAAGGGCTTCCAAAAAGTTTCTGGGCTGAAGCAATATCTACAGCGGTTTACTTGCTTAATCGCTCTCCTACAAAGGCAGTAAATGGAAAAACACCATATGAAGCATGGTATGGGAGAAAGCCAAATGTAAGTCATTTAAAGATCTTTGGGTCTATAGCTTATGCACATGTTCCCTGTGAAAAAAGGCACAAGTTAGATGATAAGAGTCTTAAGTGCATTTTTGTCGGATATAGTGATGAAACAAAAGGCTATAGACTTTATAATCCTGAAAAAGAAAATTTGTTCATTAGTCGGGATGTAATTTTCAATGAGGATGATGGATGGAGGTGGGATAGTGCGGTTGATCACTACCCTCTAATTGTTGAAGAAGAAGAGACAACATCTTTTGATCCATCACCTAATGCTCTATCAAGTCCAACTGGATCCACATCACCTCCTAGAAAGGTCAGAAGTCTTGTTGATATTTATCAGTCATGTGATTTTGTATGCTTTGCCTCTGAACCTGCTTGTTTTGAAGATGCAACAAGAGAAAAAGATTGGCATGATGCAATGAAAGCTGAAATGAATGCCATCGAAAAAAATAAAACATGGAGATTGGTGGACTTACCACCAGGAAAAGAAGCCATTGGGCTCAAATGGATTTACAAATCCAAGTTTAATGCTGATGGCTCTTTGCAAAAACATAAGGCCCGGTTGGTGGCCAAAGGGTATGCACAAATTCCAGGTGTTGATTTCTTTGAAACCTTTTCTCCTGTTGCTAGAATTGACACTATAAGGACTATTTTAGCTGTGGCTGCTCAAAAAGGTTGGAAAATTTTTCAATTTGATGTCAAATCTGCTTTTTTAAATGGTGAATTGCAAGAGGAAGTGTATGTTGAACAACCCCCTGGGTTTGAAATTAAAGGGTCTGAAAAAAAGGTGTACAAATTAGAAAAGGCTTTGTATGGGCTCAAACAAGCTCCACGAGCTTGGTACAGCAGAATTGACAAATATTTTATGGGCTGCAATTTTCAAAAAAGTGAAAGTGAGCCAACCCTTTATGTGAAAGTGCAAGGTGTTGATGAAATTCTCATAGTATGTTTATATGTTGATGATATGATATTTACTGGTAACTCTTCAAAATTGATTGAAGAATTCAAGAAAAATATGATGTCTGAATTTGAAATGACAGATTTGGGTCCGTTGCATTATTTTTTGGGGATGGAAGTTATTCAAGACTCAAATGGTATTTTTCTACACCAAGGAAAATATGCAAGAGACTTGTTGAAAAGGTTTCGTATGTCACATTGCAATCCAGCTAAAACACCAATGAATACAAATGAGAACCTTATGGTAGATGATGGAATTGAAAAGGCAGATGCAACAGAATTTCGCAGTATGGTTGGTGGTTTGATTTATCTCACACATTCAAGGCCAGATATAATGTTTTCAGTGAGTTTGATTTCAAGGTTTATGAACAGTCCAAGTAAAGCTCACATGGGTGCAGCCAAGAGAGTTCTACGATATATTCATGGAACAATGGATCTCGGACTCAGGTATAAAAAATCAGATACTTGTAAACTTGTCTCTTATACTGACAGTGATTGGGCTGGTTGTGCAGATGACAGGAAAAGTACTACAGGCTATGGACTTAGTCTTGGGTCTGCATTGATATCATGGGCTTCCAAAAAAACAACAAACTACTGCACTTTCTACAACTGAAGCTGAATATATGGCGGCAACAAGTGCAGCTTGTCAAACTGTGTGTGTGAGGAGGATTCTAAGTGACCTGAAGCAAAAGCAAGAAGAAGCTACAATCTTATTTTGTGACAACAAGTCAGCAATTGAATTGACAAAAAATCCAGTATTCCATGGAAGAACAAAGCATATTGAAGTCCGACATCATTTTATTCGCGAGCTTGTGGCCAAGAAAGAGATAAAGCTAGAGTACTGCAGCACGGAGGAACAAGTTGCAGATATTTTCACAAAGGCTCTCTCAAGAGAAAAGTTTTTCAAGTTTCGAAGAATGCTTGGTGTTGTGGGCATTTGAATTAAGGGGGAGTGTTGAAATATTAATTCAAATGCTACATGTGTCTTATGTTGAATAAGTCAGTTACTTTGAAAGAGTCAGTAACGTCTCTGTGTTAGTTCATGAACGTGTCCCTGTTAGTTCTAAACGTGTCCCTGGGTAGTTCTAGAGATCAGGTGTTCATGGGACACTTGTCCATTTATTGTTAGTCAATTGTATCTATTTAAGTGGTTGATGTAAATGAAATGGTATGCTGAATGCAAGTGTCATTGATTCCTAGTCGTTTCTACTGATACTCTGTTACTCTGTTTTATGTGTGAAAAATTACTCTGCCCACCTCCAATCATCATTACTGGATCTAATTTGAATGGGATCCGGTACATTCAACAAACTTTTCATGCTTCATTTCATATGAAGGATCTAGGTCATCTACAATATTTTTTGGGCTTGGAGATTCAAATTGATGCACAAGGAGTTCTTATCAGCCAACATAAATATGCAAAAGATTTGATTACTGTGCCTTGCCTTGGTAATTCAAATGCAACCATTAGAAGTCAATGTCAAGTATAGTTGGGAAGATGGAGAATTACTAACTGATCCCCTCATCTATAGACAACTTGTTGGAAGTCTTGTCTCCTTAACCATTACTAGACCAGACATCTCGTATGCTGTTAATGTAGTCGGTCAATTTATGTCTGCAGTTTGCACAAAGACATAATCAGCTTGCAGCTATGAAGAGAATCATTTGATATGTTCTCGGGACTTTTGATTGAGCCTTATTTTTCCTGACTGGATCTCCAATTGTTTTGCAAGGTTACTGTGAGGCAGATTGGGCAGGATGTCTAGATACCCGTCGCGCCACCAATGGCTAAGGCATGTATTTTGGTAATTCTTTCATATCCTGGAAATGCAAGACACAAAAGCGAGTTTCCAAGTCCTCACCAGAAGCTGAGTATCGAGCAATGTCATCAGCTTGCTCTGAAGTAATTTGGCTCTGGCAGGTCTTATCTAAGTCGGGCTTTCCTCAAGCGGATCCTACTCAACTACATGCCGATAATACTAGCGCTATTCAGCATAGCGAATACTATCTGTCATGAGAGGACAAAGCACTTTGAAGTGGATCGTCATTTCAGGCGTGATGCGTTTGACAATAATACCATTTCTCTTCCTCATGTATCTACTACACTTCAGAACGTTGATATCTTTGCAAAAGCTCAAGCCCAAGCCACGGACATCAGTTGAAGGGAGAGGGGAAGGGGAAGAAGTGGGAGAGAGGAGAGGAGGGGGAAGAGGAGGGTGAGGGGGTGTGGTCATCAAAAGCTTATCTAACTTGGCCCCACATGGGCACATCTGGCTCTTGGAGATAAATCAACTCACATTTTAGAAGATTTAATGACAGCCACTGTATTATTTGATGTATTATTTGACTTTCATTCATCGTTTTGATATCCGTTGTAAAATACCCAATTAAATGGAAATCATGGATTGTAATCACTCCAGAAAGAGTACATGATACAAAATATATATATATATATATATATATATATTGAGGCCTCCAAAGGTATCGGCACTCAACTCTTATTCAAATCGTTTCTGACCTGAATATTTAGTTTTGTCAAAGTACCAAATCAAGGCTACAGATTTTACATATAATAAGTAAAGCACCTGATATGATACGGCACAACACAATACGTCACTAGTATGAAGTATCCAGGTATCATAGCACTGTGATTGGCAATAACATTCATGTCGTCATCTAAGAGAAAGCATTTCATTCAAGATCAAATCCTCTCACTTGGAATTGATATTTAAAATTAGTCCAGATATAGATACCATAAGAAGATTCAGTTATATGGCTTTATTTTTCCTAGTGTGAGCCCAGGCTCTAAATTCTTGCCTTGAGTAGAAGGCAGTGACCATGTCCATTTTACAGCTTTTCAGGTTTAAAATGGGAGTCCTGATGTAGTTAGACATAATACAGTGTTGTTCTCTTCGTAAGGCTTCATTGCGAGACTCACATTCCTCTTCATGGGGCTTTGAAACCACCACCAAATACAGAGCAGCAGGGGCTCATCATTGATGGTGAGTGGCTAAACAATCATTTTTGTTAGATAATGATGTAGCTATCAATTATCGCTTTAAGAGCGCCAAAGAATAGAAATGCGATGCAACAGACACAACCATTCCAATCACGATCATTTTAGGCCATTGCCAACAAACTCGCGCGGGCGAATGCTAGGGGGTTGGGTTGACTGCAGGTGGGACCTGCAAAAGTTGTTATGGATGACTCTTAATGTATCATCTTCCCATCTTGTCGCATCAAGATTTCAATCAGAGAGTACTTTTACAATCTCGTGAACAGGACACAAAAGGCTGAATGACTCAGGATTACATGAAAAGATGCACAACAGGAATTTCATCTAATCGGTATGCATATATTATCACCACCAGAACAGGCATGCATGTACTGTGCCGCTGCACTAATAAGCTTCTAATTTCATAAATGAACAGACTGCATGATTAATTAGACATTAAGTTCATTATCATTACCGAATTTTGGAACATAACTTTGGATTTAGCAACAGCTGATTCGTCCATGCGAGCTTCCCATTCACTATTGTTTCCACTTTAGCTTGCTGAAATTTGGTAGTTATTGAATCTGAAGGGTACAAGGTTGCTAACGGGGGCCTATTTTGTGCAGCCTGCTTTAAATGGTCCATTAGAGGAGAAAATGGCAATACAATATAAACCAACATATTGTGAAATTGAACTTAATGGTCATGAAATACTGATGATGAAAAAAATGCATAGAAAACAAAATGACCAATAATACAAACCCGATGATTGTTCAAGTAATCAAACACCGAATTATGATAGCAAGTTTCTGAACACGTGTGGCAAGTTGGACCATCGGGCTTCCCAATATAAATTAGCTGAAATTGAGGCAATCATCTTAATCATTCAAGGAAAGCTAAATAATCTAGAATAGCTACCCCTATGCATGTGGGTTTAAAACATGAATGATCCAAGTCCCAATAAGTTAAAAAGAAGCTCACAGAACTGTGGTCACAACTGAGAATGATATCATGAATGTCAAAATTTGACTATATTTCTTCCTTCATCAAAAATGATTGTGGCCGATTGTAGAATGTAGCCTTCCTAGAAGAAATGGTTGTTGCAAGAGTTTAAATAATCTAGAATAATCTAGAATAGCTACCCCTATGCATGTGGGTTTAAAACATGAATGATCCAAGTCCCAATAAGTTAAAAAGAAGCTCACAGAACTGTGGTCACAACTGAGAATGATATCATGAATGTCAAAATTTGACTATATTTCTTCCTTCATCAAAAATGATTGTGGCCGATTGTAGAATGTAGCCTTCCTAGAAGAAATGGTTGTTGCAAGAGTTTCTTTGTTTACAACTGTTTGCATTAGGACTTTACCACGAGTGTCAAAGTCCTGAACAATAGCCACTGCCAAACCTTTCTCATCCCATTCCACTGTATCTAACCAAGCCTCAACCTAAAATTTAAGAGCGAAATTCCATAAGCTCGGGAAAAATCTAAGGGATTAAAAATACTAAAAATTTCTAAGGCTTCCCAATATTTGCTTGGGTATCCAAGCAAATATACTAAAAATTAAAAATTCTAGGGATTAAAACATTGGGAAAAAAACACCACTGAGCATTTTCATCTTGAGGAATTATGATGGATGCCTGCTTAATTTTTTTTCACAATACACTAAAAACGACAGAACTGAAATTTTATTTTTTTTATTAGTATATACCTAAGTTTGCACAAAGGAACCTCTATTCCACACCCATTCATCACATCTTGCCTTATCCATAGAATATTGTTAAAGAATAACCGCAACAAAAGTATATCAATAAGTACAATCTATCAAAACAATTGACTGTTACAAACACCATCTCCTTTACTTTGAAAAACTATTGAAGAGTCATTAAACTATTTCAAGACACTCCTTTTCTCGCTAATGCATTTGCCTTTTCATTTCATTATTCTAACACCGGCTTTTTCGAGTTTTCAATAGTACGAATATCAAAGCGAAGTGAAATCTCAAATCTTTGATTTACAGAAACTCATTTTCACTAAACATAGAGTAGTTTTAGGAAGGTTGGAAAGCCCTGATTTCCACTAAACTAGTTGTCAAGAAAGAACCCTAATTTCTGAAAACACTTCAATCACAAAACACAATTGTGAATTGAGAAAAAAAGAAAAAAGGAAAGAAAGAAAAGAAAAGAAAGACATGAAGGAATCAAAGAAAATTCTAGAGAAAGAAGGAATGGAAATTAGGGCTTTGTTGGTGTTGAATACCTTTGATTGATGGAGAAGATCCTTCTCTCATTTGTGAAGAGATTTATCTTCAGAATGTAAGAATAAAATAGAAAGAGGACTATTTTGTGAGATTGAGATAGTTTTAAAATCACATGCATGATTTGAGGATATTGTCTCCTTTACTTAAGTGTAAAGGTTAGAAAATCTCCTTTTAGTTATACACGGTTTGACACAAATAGGAGGAGGAGCTATAATTTTCTCCTTGATTTTCTTTATTACACATGACTCCTTGATTTTCTCTGTTAGGATAGTAATGAGGCCACCATTTGAATCATTTAAGGAAAGATAAATATTCTAGAATGCCTAAGCCTATACATGTGGGTTTAAAACATGAATGATCCAATTCCCAATTAGTTAAAGAAGAAGCTCACATGATTCTGGTCGCAGTAAATAAAATCTGACGGTGTTTCTTCCATTGTCCATGATGATTGTCCCCTGCACTGAGAATAGTCACTGTAAACAAATTCTTTTTTGGTAAGAAGTTCAAGCATTATTGTACTTTCTACAAAACGTATAAGCTCTTCTTTCGACTACACATTCCAATATTTCAGATAGCCTGCAACGCCAGGACCGCTGGCAATAGACGCTTTCAAAATTCTCTCCCCCGCTAGCTCCGTAAATGAGAAAGCTCCAGCCTAAATTTTGAGACCGAAATTCCATAAAAATCAACAATGTGTTGAAACTTAAATAACAAATAAAAAGGTTTCATAGAACAACTCAATTTGAACTTTGAAGGCAATTGGAGCTTTGGAAATATATCAAAGCAACAAAACTAAAACTTCTGAAAAACCAAGTGGTGATAAATATTCTATATATACAAGAGCCAAATCTGACTTAGTTCCATGGAAAAATAAGCTCAAATAAGGCAGTACTGAAGCAAGAATATTGTCACGACCCAGGCCCGAATTACGATAATCCAGGGTCGCGACCATACTTATTCTTGTGAACTCTGAATTAACTTAAGTTAAAACAGAATCCACAAGGGATAACATTCATTCATATATACATGTCAATTGTACAATTTGCGGAAATACACATTGACAAAAGAATTCAAAATGTACATGTATATAAAATAAAGTTCTTTATACATGTGTCATTCCTTTGCTTTCTTTCATCAATCATTGCATATTCAAATACTATGCATAGTGATGACTATTCAAATTCTCAAAATATTACATTCCCAAAATGAATTTCAACTACTCAAAAGAATTCTCAAAATGAATTTCCCAAAACATCCACAGTCCACTTGTGCACTCGAATAACCATCTCAAATGGTATTCTGACCATCCCATTCAACTAATCCTCCTGGATGAACCGCAACGGTCTCCTCCGCTGCCGCCGGGGCCGCTGCTGGGCCGGCACGAGCAATCGGGCCTGTAATGCCATCAATAATACTAGTGAACATGACGGTTCAACAATGCATAAACAAAACTTGTGATAGTACATGTTAGTACATATACTACATCATTGAATATATTTAGTAAACAGTTCCAATTGTAGACAAGTTTAGATAATTCCTACAATGACAATGGATGAGCATAATAAATCAATCAATAGATATGTACAAGATGGCAACTACCATAACTTTCATTTCATGTCATTTATCATCTTCCCTCAAAGAAAGGATTCATCTTCCGAATGGAAGGCATCAATCAGTACCAGTAGATACGATCGGAATTTGTGGGACTTACCAGTGTCCGGGCCAGGGACACTAGCATCACCACGAAGCTCCGAAACGCCCCCAAATCCATCTACTGCAGTAGGAATAGTCATTTGGCTTAAGGCGGAAGGGCGCACCATTCATGACCCCGGCCTTATGAACATAATCATTTATTAATTCATTTAGAATTTCATACAATAGCTAGGTAGTGTCAGACTCAAAGGTGAATACATTCCATTATCAATCCATTTCTGGATTCAATTCTATACAGTGATTCCATTCTTAACAATGGAAAGGAAACAGACAATGACATCAATCTTGTAAGATTGGAATGAAGTGATACAGAATACAATGGCATGAGAGAATCACTAACTACCCGATTCTACTCATTTCTATTCCAGTTCCGACCCACCATTAGGTGTAACTGTTGGTCATCCAATGTACGTGTTATTCTCGATGGACATCACATTTGTATATTATATGTACATTGGAGTCCATGTAATTAACACCTATGGAGGTATCGTCCATAATCAATTAACACTTAACCCATTATTAATCTAATGGTTCAATTCTTAAAATTATATTCCATTATTCACAATCCTCACCAAATCTTTTTTTGCATTAATTAGCCACAAAGCTAATTTTGAGGACATATAAGTGTCCAAAAGTACCTATGTTTCCTATAAAATTTAAAACCAACTGGACTCAAATGAAGTCCCCCGATCGATTGGCCAAATTTTCGGCATCAATCAATGCCCTGTCCAGTATCAGGTTCGCTTGAGCGGACTCAGGTTCGCTCAAGCGGACCCAGATAGAGAAGTGGTCGCTCGAACGAACCCAAAGTTCGCTCGAGCAAACTCAAACAGAGAAATTGTCGCTCGAGCAGATTCATGTCCGCTCGAGCGAACACTTCAGAAAATCAGTCTGAATTTCTGCAACTCTCTCTCTTCTTCTCTCCTTTCTCCATTCATTACCACAACCACCTGCAATAAGTTTTGGACCCCCTGTCCTCTCCTCATTCACACCATTCACACATTAATAACACACTTAACCATTCGATCAATCCATAAATATTCCATTCTAAAATCAATGGAAATAAACAAAACCTAACATTCACGAAACTCCATTAAATGCTACCATGACTAACACCATTCACAAGTAGTGTTTATACTTGCCTCTATTGAAGTCTTTAGACAAAAGCCCCTTTCTCTTTGGCTTGGCTTGACGCAAATTCCTTCCCAAGAAATCCCAAGCTCTCAACAATGGAGGAAGCTCAATGTAGAAGATGAAGATGACTAAGCCTCTTCTAAAGCTACTTGCAAGCTCCCAATCCTCACTCTTGATAGAGAAGAAATAGAAGAGAATGAAGAAGGGTGCCTAGGGTTTGCTAAAATGGGAAAGGAACCCATCTCTTAGCTTATATAAGGAGCTTTTTGCACTTAAGTCCTCTTCCATTCTTCTTATTCACATTTTGGGTCAGATGAAGACCATTTTGATCAACTTTAGGTCAAATGAAACTAAGTGTATTATGAAAGTTGACGTACTCTTCGAGATACACACGTTGGTATCAAGAATTTACGTATTTGACGACATACGTGAAAACTCGTATTTACAAAAAGGTCCTTAGTTTACTTTGGTTGAGTTTAAACTCATCTTAATCAATTCAATCTCATTCAAATTCACTTCATTTGGCTTAATTCAATCAATTGAGATTAACCCATCTCATTTTGTTCATTAACCATAATTAGCACAATTAATCATGTTCAAGTAACACTAATATCCATTAATTAACATTAATTACGATTAGTCCGAATTGTGGCCTAACAAATATTCTCAAAATGAGAACACAAACCCAAATTCATCACATCTTGCCTTGTCCATAGAATATTATTATAAAAAAAAACACAACTGCAACAAAAGGATATCAATCACTACAATCTATCAAAACCATTAGCCTGCGACAAACACCATCTCCTTTAGATAGAAAAAAAAAAGAATATTGAAAAGATCATTAGACTATTTCAAGACAATCCTTTTCCTCTTCTCACTAACGCGCATGCCTCTTCATTTCATTATTCTAACACTGGCTTGGCTTTTTCGAGTTTTCGAAAGTATGAATATCAAACCGAAGTAAAAATCTCGAATCTTTGATCAACAGAAAAGCCGCTTTTATTAATAAAATAATATTTTTAGGAAGGTTGGAAACCCTGATTTCCGCTAAACTAGATGTCGAGAAAGAACCCTAATTTCGGAAATGAACATTTCCTTCACAAAACACAAATGAAAGAAAAGAAAAGAAAAGAAAAGAAAGAGAGACGTGAAGGGAGGGATGGAAATTAGGGCTTCGTTGGTGGATCTTTCAATGATGGTGTAATAGATTCAGTTGCTGAAACGCAGAATTCTCCCGACACCTTTTCTTTATGGGCTGCTTTCAGAACGTCAAACTGGTAACGGAAGCTTAAACCGGCTTTCAAAGAACGTGACGAGGAGGCTGCTGCCATTTCGGATCAGAAATATATATAAAAAATTTTGGAAAGAGAGTTTGTAGCAGGGAAGCGTCAGATGCCAGAGAGAATAAATAGGGTCCAGGAGGTCTAATTTTCCCCTCAATTTCTTTAAAATGAATAGAGGTTAAAAAATATATATATTAGAGTGTTTGGCACCACCTTTCAGTCTCTACATATTTTAGAGAAGTAAATGTAATGTCTCTATTTTTTACAGCCCCCTTATGAGGTAGTTGAGACATAGAAGGAAAAAAGAAGATGCGGAGGACCTACAGTATTTATGCATAATCAGGCCCAGTCCCGTTTTTTCAATTTTTCTCCAAATCTAAGAGGCCTAATCAAAATCCAAACCGTTGAAAGTGTTCACAAGGTTAAAAACGGCCATGTAACCAAATTTCAGCCATTGAATAATCACCAATCTTAAGATATGTACCACAAATCGTGAACTATTAGATATAATTTGTTATGATTTGTGAGCCCCAAACACAAGATCAAAACTGTTGGATATGTTTGGGAGGCTGAAAATGGCTATGTGGTCAATTTTGATCACATAATACCTTGTGAGTTTCGAGATATGTGCAACACAAAAATAACCATTGATGTATTATGCTCAATATTGCATTTGTCCATGAGTAGTAGACTGATTCAATTTTTTTTTATTTAGAGGCGTGTAAAATAAGATCTAACCCGTTAGTAATGTTCACAATATCAAACATGACCATGAGACCAAATTTCACCCGTTGGATCATCACCAATCTCTAGATATGTGCAAAAAATGTGAGCCATTAGGTATAATTTTGTGGATTATGTGGGCCTCAAACATAAGATCCAAATTGTAAGATCTCTTTGGAAGGCTGAGCACTTCCATATGGTTAATTTTCATGGCCTAATACCTTGTGAATCTCAAGAAAAATGTGGAAAAACTCTCAACCAATGATATAAAAATGTCTATTTATCATAGACCATTACATTACCAAACACCTCTTTTTATTTTAACTTCTTTTTTCTATGGCTTTTTTTTTTTTTTTTTTGTCTATATTGAATGGTCTTTAACAAATATACCAGTGGTGCCAAACATGGCCTCAGATGCCTGTGTGTGTGAAGAGGCATTGCTTTTCGCTGGGCTGTCAAACTCAAAGTCAAAGGGCATGGCCGGGCCTGAGCCAAAGTCCTCGGATACCTTGTCGGGCCTACAATATCCTATCTCGTACTCTGCCCTCTCTAAGGGCCAGGTTGGCCCAGGTTCAAATCAGGGCCAAAAGAAATGATTTCTTAAATATTATTCTATATATAATAAATTTTTTATACTATAATAACCCTCTTTCATTTAAGCTAGAAATTTGTGCAATGCAAAAGTCATTTTTTTTTTTTTTTTTTGCAACTTCTAGAAAAATAAACGAAATAAATTACTTTATCCTCATATAAAATTATTATTTAGGATTAAATTAAATAAGCTAAGCTAATTTAATAGTATTTGTGACCTACAATTTAGACATAGAAGACACTATATATTAAATACCTTAAAACACTAGTAGTAGTAATATATTTTAAATAATGTGCCTAATTTTATTTGTAGTCGAGCTACTTGTGAGATTATGTCAACTGTAGTTTGTTTTACTAGTTCATGTACTACATTTTTTTTATATATAGCAATAATGTAGACCATCAAATCATTTTTGACATGTCTCATTTGATTTAATTATATTTATTTTAAATAGGCATTAGACCTTTTTCAAATAAATTATTTTGAGTACGTGTCATTCAAATAAATATTAAACCGTACTTGAATTAGCATTAACCCTAACCCGTAATTATTCAAGACATTGGATTTTATAACATCCTCTAAGAGAACTTCCGGCGGACATATTGGTTGTTATATACCATGTCATGCAATCCAAATTACTAGCTATAATTGAGAGGCATTGTTATTTGCGTCGTCGTCGTAGTCTTCGTCCTACTACTAATATTATTGTTAGTAGTGGAGTTGATAGACACAAAAATGATGCCATGAGAGATGTGGCTGGTATAAACTAAATGTGCTTCACTCTTGTGGGGCCTAGCAGGCCCCTTCCACAGAAGTTGAGTTTATGAGAATTATATTGATCTCACTCGCACTGATTATGTAATGACCCTTATTCAAAATATAGTAATAATGATGATGATGGCGAAATATTAGTAGTTAGAGGAACTTTAGAAGCACATTTAGCATTTTAACAAGCCCCTTTTAAAATGGGCTTTTTGATGTCTTTAACTAGCTAAGCTACAGCTAAAAAGACCTCCTGAATAGTGTAGTACTCGAATTTTTTTCGCCTTATTAGTGGGGAAAAAGAATGAAGATGTGATATTTGCAATGGGCTAAGTTACACACATAATTTCAAATTTCTCACCAACTTGATTCCATCTCCCCACTAATTTCTCAACCAAATCGACCCATAGCCAAAGTACTCGAACTTTTGCTAGGCAGTAATCCCACAATCCTGGTTGTACAAGTTGAAATCTTTTGCTGTGAGCCCCATAGCCAATGCCAACTATCTTCACAAATTAAGATACTATTGTATGGGAGTACACGCTAACATTAACCAGCAGGCTACAAGGATATTCCAACGATAACAGGGCAGAGCAGAGGCATAAAACAAAGACTATTGCTGCCTTCTAGGACAGCACCCGGTAAGCTTGGGAACAATGAGGCAATCTGATGAGGATGCAGACAGCTTGGCCCAAGAGACGACACCATGGAAGGTGGTTTTGTTGGTTTTAATTTTGTGTTTTACATGGTGATGTGAAGGCTAAAACTGTTAATCTTCTTTCCCTTTTAATCGAATCTATCCTGTTTCTTGGGAAGAAAAGGAAAAGCATCAACCAGTAAGCATTCAAACCCACAAGATGGTAGTGGGACCATATTTCTCATTTTCTTTTCTATATTCAAAACACCACATTCATAAACTCTTCTCCGAAAGGCTGTCACAATTAATCCCCTTATATATTCTCCATACTTTTTTTTTTCTCTAATTCGACTCAAGTAAACTTACTAAAAATAAATCTGAGCAAAACAAAACCTCAAATAAACAGTTTTTTTTCTAATTAGACTCAAGTAAACTTACTAAAAATAAATCTGAGCAAAATAAAAACCTCAAATAAACAGATAAAATCATACATTAATTTTAGGATTTGCTACACAAGGAAAACAGACCGATTTAGAACAATCAGTTCTGTAAGAAGACTCATGACCATCAGGCAAGAACACTTCATCGTACATAAAACAATTCCTATGCCCAACAAAGGTCTGACAAATCATGAGTTTCTAGTTCTCTCCAGAAACCCCGTGTGGGGTTTGATCATGTTCTCCTTTTTATGTTTATTCACTAATTCTTTCTTTCTTTTTCTTAATCATGTGAACAATAGCAGCATCTACCAAAAAAGAATGCACAAGGAAACAATGGATAAAACAATTGAAATTACAGCATCTGCCCATTAAAATTAGATACAAGGTCATGCAAAATCAAACCTACAAATGACAAAAAAAATGGCAGCAGGTGTCCCTGAAAAGCCATTCAACCAATAGAAGCTAATGTACTGCTTTAATATGGCATAGAGCATATAGTAGCCCCGATATTCCTAAAAGTCACTCAACCTGCAGAAGCAAATGTTCTGCCTTAATGTAGTAGCATACAGCATATCCACATATCAGAGGGCTCGAATTTGCTTTCCAGTCATTTGAGGTAACTGATCTTGCCTGAATGCAGAAGTGACACCACTCAGCCCTGGTTGCTGGATTTCCGGTTCTTCTTTTCCTCGATACCTGACTGAGAGAATCGTTTTCTAAGGACTTCAACAACCTCTTCCAGTTTTACGTCCCTAACTCTTAGCAGCACCAAGGCATGATATAGAACATCTGCCATCTCGGAGGCCGTCCGAGACCTCTCTTCATTGTCCTCCAAAGTTTGACACAACTCATTCGCCTCCTCCCTACACAAGGTGTTAAGATCAAAATCAAACCAGCCTCTCTCTCTCTCTCTCTCTCTCTCTCTCTCTCTCTCTCTCTCTCTCTCTCTCTCATTTTTATGATTTTTAAGTTCACTATATGACTTCATTGTTAGAAACTTAGGATTGGATTCGATAGTGGGAGTAGGGAAGCGGTGGTTCTCAAAAATATATTCAGAAGCAGAAGAAGCCAGAATGTATGACGGATAAAAAAGTCCAGCACCGTAGATTTTCTTTTTCTTTTTTTTTCCTGGGATAAAACATTGCAAATTTAGTTTCTTCATCTATTGCCAACTAAAATTCTTACCAAATTCTAGAATGCACGACGATATCTCACCAAAGTATCATTTAAAATTTATCTGCTGGTTGGGACCAGTCAGACCATCATGTCACGATGGTGCCATGAGTACCAAATCAGGAAAAAAAAAAGTTTACTCATCGCCTTCAACATTTTCAGAGTATACTTTTGTACCATACAGGCTTACGTTTTGGACATTGGGACTATGATGCGCAAACACACCAGGGATATGACAAGGACATGGATTTTACACATATAAGGGGAAGCATCTAACAGATATGACACAACACAATATGTTGCCTATTTTTAAGTATCAGAGATCATAGCACTGTGATTGGCAATAACATTCATGTCATAATCTAAAAGAAAGCATTTCATACAAGATCAAATTCTCTCACTCGAAATTGATATTTAAATTACTCTAGCCATGGGTACCAAAAGAAGATTCAATTATATGACTATATTTTCCTAGGCTGTAAATTGCTGCCTTTAGAAGGCAGTGATCATGTCCATTGAACAGCTTTTCAAGCTCAAGATGGGAGCCCTGATATAATTAGACACGGTACAGTGTTGTTCTCTTTGTAAGGCTCCATTGTGGGACTCACTTTCTTTTTCATGGGCCTTGAGACCACCACCAATTACAGAGCTGGGCCTCATCATGGATGGTAATTGGCTAAACAACCATTATTGTTAGATGATGATAGCACTATCAATTATTGATTTAAGGGCACCAAAGATTAGAAATGTGAACTTGGATGATTAAATGAAGAAGATAGAACCGTTCCAGTCAGGGTCATATTAGGCCACTGCCAACACACTCGTGTAGGGCTGCAGGCACATGCTTGGGGGTTGGGTTGACTGCAGGCGGGGCCTGCAAAAAGATATTATGGCTGACTCTTATTGTATCATTTTCCTATCTGGTTGCATCAAGATCTCAATTATAGAGTACTTTAACACTCTCATGAACAGGACACAAAAAGCTAACCAACTCAGGCTTATGCAAAAAGATGCATCAACAGGAATTTCACCTAAACAGTATGCATATATTGCCACCACCAGAAAAAAGGTATGCATATACAATACCAAGTGCACTAATAAGCTTATAACTAATTTAAAAAATGAGCAGATTGCATACATAATAAATTAGACATTAAGGTAATTACCATACCGGATTTTGGAACATAGCAACTTCAAATCACTCAACAGCCTCTTTGTCCATGATGGCTTCCCATTCTCTGTTGCTTCTACTTCAGCTTGACGCTGGGTTATTGTCGACTCTAAAAAGTACAAGGTTGTAAACAGGGACCTGTTTTGTGCAGCCTGGTTTAAATATAGTCCATTAGAGGGGAGAAGATGACAATACAACATCTAACACATTGTGAAATTGAACTTCAAACAAATCACATCGTGGACTGAAGTACTGAATACTGATGATGAAAAAATTGGGTAGGAAACACAATGCCCAACAATACAAACCTGGGGATCATTCAAGAGATCAAACACTGACAAAAAATAGCAAGTTTCTGAACCTGTGTGGCAAGTTGGACCATCAGGCTTCCCAAGATATATTATCTGAAATTGAGGCCATCATATTAATCATTCAAGGAGAGATAAATAATAATCTTGAAAACCTACACCAAATCATGAATTAAGTTAAAAGAGAAGCTCACAGAATCGCGGTCGCAGTCGAGAAAGATATCATGAACATTAATAAAATTAGTGGATGTTTCTCCCTTTGTCCATAACGATGATCGCGACCGACTGTAAAATGTGGCCTTCCTAGAAGAAATGGTTGTTGCAAGAGCTTCTCTGTTTGCAAACCCTTGCATTAGGACTGCACCAGTGTCAATGTTCTGAGCAATAGCCACTGCCAAACCTTTCTCATCCCATTTCACACTATCTAATAAAGCCTCAACCTAAAAGACCCAAAGTCCATAAAAATCAACAAAGTCTCTGAAACTTAAATTACAAGTAAGGGTTCTATAGAACAACTCAATTTGAACTTTGAAGGCAATTAACATAGAGTATTTGTAAGAAGCTTGGAAACCCTAATTTCTAAAATCACTTCAATGTCAAAAGGACAAATGTAAAATGAAGAAAAGAAAGAACAGAGAGACATGAAGTAGAATGACAGAAAACTCTAGAGAAAGATGGAATGGATTGGGTTTTTTTTTTTTCTTTTTTTTCACTTTGGTGGTGTTGGGTACCTTTGATTGATGGAGAAGATCTTTCTCTGATTTGTGGAGAGATTTATCAGCAGAAGCAGACATTGAAAGGCAGATGCTTTTCTTGGTTTTGTAGTTGGTGTTTATTCGTGAAGATGAAAACGGAGCATCTCGAGGAGAGAATTTGAGAGAGAACAAACGGGAAGAGGCAGCCATTTTCATTCGGACCTGAAATGTTAGTGTGTGTGATGTGTGTGTAAGGGGTTTCAAGGGCCTTATGGTCGTTTGTATGTAGTCAGGGAGGGGTCGTATGATTCTCAATGGACCATACTTAACCTGGTCATACAAACGACCTGACCTGAAAACTCTGGATGTGGAGTATGGATCCTTTTTACTTGGCTCAGTGTAAGAGATGCAGTTTTGGTTAGGGATAGCAAGGGGGAGGTTGGGGATAAACCCAAATTCGCCCCCATCTCAAATTTGCCTCATCCAAACCCGTCCTGTCCTTTGACGGTTTAGAAAGGATCCACCCCAACCTGCCCTATGTAGTGGTGGTTTTCTCGCGTTTAGGGTAGGTATTGATGTTTCCTCATACATGGGTCGGGTTTGGGGCCGATTTGCGCTTTTTTTGTGGTTCTACACCACGTCCGTGCCCCCCAACTCATATAATGTAATTTATACGTCTATAGCTGAAATTATAAGAAAAACTCATGCAGGACAGATTTGGTATCACATTATAAGCACGATAGGTTTGGGCTTACCTAACCTTGTGTGAACTCTGTTATCTGTTGCACTCCCTATCTGATATAGTTAATAATTGGTCTGGGTCTGGTCTGGGTCCAGGTGAAATCTATACCTGAATACCCATGTACCAGTTGTATAATGTGTATAATATATAGTATAATAACATGTTTTTTTATTTAATGTGAATAATGTATTAATATTATATAAAATAAAGTAATATTATATACATATGTTATACTAGGGCTTTGGGTGGTTGGGCCGAGTTTGGATTCACCAGACATGAACTAAGCCTGTTTACATCCCCAGGTTAGGGGTGGAGATGGATCTGATTGGCCGGTTTGGGTTCTGATCATTTTAGGAACATGTGTGAGCCCAACACAAACCTAATCTGCCTATTAATTGGGAAGATGCCAACCCAAATTTAACCCAAAAATTACAAGTCTCAACCTGAACCCAAGATGCGTAGTGGGGTAGGGTTAGTGGGTAACAGTGCAATGAGTCAGGTTGGGTGGGGTCCAGATCGGGCTCGATTTGAAATTGTCAGCTTGTATCCAATATGAGAATCGAAAGGGTAAAAAAATAAGAGCATCCATGTCATGAGTCACTCATGAGACACAACCATATCATGAGTCATGACTGGAATAGAATGACAGCCACGGTTGAACTTTTCATACCTACGAGTCCGGATGCCCTGTTTCTACTAAACGGAAGGCCATCTATATAAAATGCCATCTATGCTTTTTTCGTTCTTCTTTTTTTTTTTTCGGTGGGGATGCTTTTTTCATTCAAACGAAGGATGCAATTGAGAGTGTCTCTCCTTACATTGGTGTTTACTGATGTGGAAGTTGTGGGACTCAAACCTACAAAACTTGCTATTGCAACATTGAGCTCCTTCTAACTGGATGGATAAATGGAGTTTTGAGCATTGATAAATGTAGCCAGTCTTCTCCACAAGCCCATTAGGTGCCATGTCAGATCTGAGCACAATTGCATTTCTTTGAGCAGTGCAGACATTTTTACAGCAATTTTGAAGAGTTTGTTCCCTACTTCAAACATATCTCAGGAACGTTTGGATGGGGAGAAATAGGTGGAGAAATCTGAGATAAAATGATCCTCTTCGTCCAAATGACTGTAATGAGCTCTAGGTCTGTCTACAAATGAAGCTTCGAGCATCAATAGCCTAAAAAATCTCTACTCAAATTAAGGTGGAACCACCCACAAACTTTCTCGGCCACTTTGTCCCAGCTCGATAACCATATTTTATTAACGGCCTCATTCATACATTCCACTAATTTCAATGTTGCATTTGCATCTTGAAATATGGTTTGTCATTTAAAAAAAAAGAAGAACTTATTCGGCATTTGCCCAAAGGGCATATGTTTAGATGGAAAAAATAAGATTAAACAAAACGATACCCACAAATACTATTTTCATTTTGTCCATGTTACAGACAGTTTTCCAACATATTTAATTATGCCTTTCACAGAAAACAAAAGTTTACATGGTTGATTAGATGAAAATACATGCATTTCCTCAAAGGCCATTTTGTTTGCATGCAATTCATGGTCAAATGGGTTCCAATTAGATATTATTAAAGAGGCAAAGGCGGAAGGATATGAAGTGGAGAAGTAGATGGGATGTTTTGTATGATGGCTCCTATTTATTTGCAATCCCCCCTTGATTCATTTTGCTTTAAATGGGGGATTCGTTTAAGTAAATTTTATATGGTCACCTTTGTTTCTTCAATTGTAACTATTTTAAGAAATACAAGTGTTTGAACTCCAATAAATTCAAGTACATGAATCAAATGCGCCCAAGAGAACAAGCAAAAAGCAAATGGTGACTCAGAGGAAAATAACCCTGGTTTTCCGTGCCTTTATCTGTGTGCCCTCTCTTGAATGAACAATTCATCCCAGAGCCAACAGTAAAGAAAAAACCGCGGAAAACAAAGGCTGCACCTGGATTTCCATGGATAAATACTACTTTCAGAAAATGCAAAAAGTGAGAATGTTTATATGATTTTATTTTCATACAAGTACATTTCCTGCCCAACCCTTATACAGAATACTTTCACTGCAGCCATGTGGAACCTATTTTCGGCTAATGCAACAGGTATAATCAACAGAAATACAAGGCGCAGCCAAAGCCTTCAGTATCCCATTAACATAGAAAATGAGATCACCAAAAGGACACATCTTGAAAAAAATCTGTGTTCGAAAAAGCACTTGTCTTTCTGGATAGTGCCGCATCAACCAAAACATTCCTCCTATGCAGCAAATGTTTCATTTTCAATTTCACCTCTGCCTTTTTAATACAAAGCTCTCTGTTCTTTTTCTTTTTCCTTTTCTTTTTCTTTTTTCACAAGAGGGAGAGACCCAATCAAGTGATTAAGATTTATACAATTAACAACAAAGTCTACACTTTTTTTTTTCAATTCAGAAAAAAAAAAAAAAGAAAAGAAAAAAAGAAAAACATTGGGACATTTTACTGTTTACGGCGTGTTCTTTGTCTTCCGTAGGGGGAAAATCTGGCGAATGAAAGAGAACTTTCTTCGAGGACGCGTGGATGACTCCGTGGTATCAGTACCATTGGTATCAGTAACATTACTAGACACTGTTGCAACCGCATCAGGCTCTGGTGAGGGTGCAGGAAGCATAAAGAGGAATGCATTGAGCATGCGGATGATCTGGTCGAAAGTAGGACGCATATTCGGGTCCTCAACCCAGCACGATTGTATAATAAAAACAAGTTCTTGTGGCATGTCATCAGGAAGGTTTGGTCTCATTTGCTGATTTGTGAAGGACAAGAAGCTCATTAGACAATGTACCGTGATAAAAATGCTGTTACATTCAAGTTGTATGTTCGAGTGAAAAAGATAATAAAAGTAGGAAGAGTGTTAGTTTAGAAGTACCCATACCTTAGTAACAAATAGTTTGAACATGCATGCACTATGGATCTACCATTCAGGGAGGTGCGTGATAAAAATCACATTAGGTGGGACCTACTCTCTCTCTCTCTCAACTATGCAAGCAATATCAATTGTCAATGCTGCCGCATCATGCATGCCAATACTACTGCTCCTGATCTATAGTTGTCTTCAACTTTGGACATAAATTCTGAAGTGCCTAATAACTTCTACAACTACAGGGTTAATGAGAAGACTGAGCTGTAAAGCTGAATTAAATGACTATTGCTCAGTGCCTTGGACAAGTTGCGAGGGTTGTGAACAGGCCCAAAGGACTGTTGAGGTCCAACAGAGCCTGCAACAGAACCCTGGCCAGACCATTGGCCATAGTATTAGTCTCTCTCTTAAAATATGATAGAAAGAGGCACCCAACAGATTTGAAATATCTTGTACCTCCACCCAATCCGCTAGCCTCCAAGGATGAATAGCTTTACCAGAATCCCAATGGATAAAAGAAAACGAATCACCTTCAACGATAGGGTCAAGAACTACAACGAACAAGGGAAAACACCTAAAAAACTTATACATCAAAAGAAATAAAAGTGCGAAAAACTCCTTCCCTAGCCAGACCATCCGCCATAGTATTAGCCTCTCTTAAAATATGATGGAAAGAAACACCCAACAGACTTGAAATATCTTGTACCTCCTCCACCCAATCCGCTAGCCTCCAAGGATGAATAGCTTTACCAAAACCCCATTGGATAGAAGAAAAGGAATCACCTTCAAGGATAGGATTAAGAACTCCAATTCTACTCAGCTCATGACACCCAATTAGAAGAGCAAACAACTCAGCTTCATTTGCATCAGAAGAATACACTGGCCCGGAAAAGTTTCTAATAATAATCCCATTCCAATCTCTAATAATGCCACCACTACCACCTTGTTGAACACTTTGAACAAAACTACCATCAAAGTTCAACTTAAAAATACTGGGAGGGGGGATGGTTCCAAACTGGTCTCAGCACAATTCTAGACTGCCAACTTCCTTTTAACACAGCTCCCCAAGACCGATTAAGATCTTCCAAAGAGGGATCAATAAAGGGATAAGACATTGTTTAGAGTTTTTCATTTTTGAACAAGGGTAGAACTCTTTAGCCAGCCCCAGAGTGATGGGATAAGACATTGTTTACAATGATGATTAACTAACAGCCAAATTGGTTCAAACAGGTATCTAGACATAATTTTTATCTTAGACACACTTGTTCCTCCACCTCAACAGATTCCAATCAGAAGTTGGAGAAGTCTAATCCAACCATCCACCTCATTGGTTCAACCTCTGAAGCACATCTATTTTAATAGTATGATGTTTGGAAGTTCTCAAGTAGGTCCCTGCCTTGAGCGTTGTCTGTTTCTCAGTCAACTTGTCAAATGAAAATATAAGCAACAACTCTCTTTCTAGCAATAATGAACGGGATTCAAACACAACTGAGCTAACTAGAAAGAGATCAAAAGGCCAGTACGTTGTTCCACCATCACTAATATCAGCCTATGACTCCCATTCTTGAGTGCCACCAACTAAATCTTGTTCCTCTAAGACTAACTTCTAGCAACAGATCCACGTATTGAATGTCATAGAACATGTCTACATGCCCTATGGTTAGGGCTTGTGGGGAGGTGCTAAAGCACAATACCTGTGGTGAAGCACGTGTCTACAAACACTATACACATCTCTACAAAGACCATAAATGAGGACGCACCTCATAGGGAAAAGCCAATTCTATTAATCAACTCTGAAAGTCCCTGTCTACAATGCCATATCAATAAGAAAGAAAAATTGTGCCCTAAGAAAACTAATTAAACTAAGAAAACTAATTAAACTTGGAAACCAATGAAACCAGAAACCTAATCCTAATTACAACTCTTTAAATAAAATTAGAAACTAATGACTGATAATTTGTTAAAAAAAAGTCCTAAATTGACTTGGGCGCTTCACATGGCCTGAAGTCTATCCCGCATCAGCAATCCAAATTACTAGCTATGATTGAGTGATATTCTGGATTATTTACCTCCTCTTCTTTCTACTACTATTGATATTGGTAGTAGTGGTATTAGTTCAGACACACAAAATGATCCCATGAGAGATGTAGCTCTTATAAACTAAATGTGCTTCACTCTTGTGGGGCCTAGCAGGGCCCCCTGTGATGAAGAACCTCTCTCCCTCTCTCCTACTTTTCCCAGTGAATTAGCACTAACCCCAACTGACACTAATCTGACTCACTGTAACACTTTCAAATGATGATATTGAGGCATTAAAATCCACACCGGGTGAAACTGAATCAGGCTGTTTTTTCAATGTATCCTTATCCATGTACAGATCTTCATATTCCCCCACCCCCTCATGTTTAGTGGTGGCACGACATGGGCCCCATATAGTGTCTAGTGTCTATCATCCTATCTACCTATCTCATTTTTCAATGTATCCTTATCCATGTACAGATCTTCCTATTCCCCCACCCCCTCTCGTTTAGTGGTGGCACAACACGGGCCCCATATAGTGTCTCGTGTCTATCATCCTATCTACCTATATCTATAAATAAAGGTTATTGATTAGGCAACATAGCTCACTCTGATCATGAACAAACAACTCAGGTGGGTCTCACTTAGGACATGCCAATCATGAGATATGGGGAGGGCTTATGAATGGTTCACCAAAAAATTAAGGCCACCTAATAACAGTTAAGTACAAAAAAAAAAACTTTTTTTTTTTTTGTTTTTTAACTGAAAATTAAATGAAATATATGGGTCAGGTGTGTGTTAAATTGGGTTTAGTGTTAATTCACAGTGGGGCAGCGGACACTAGAAGAGAGATGAGTTCCTAGGTAGGCCCTAGATAGGCTGTAGCTCACTCGATCATTTTGGTACATAAATAATTTTTATATACAAATATAGGAATTTTTTTAGAATGGCAAGGTTATCATGGAGCAAATAACAGCCAGCTTGTGGGTGGGTCATTTAGATACATGCCAATCATTTAAAGGGAGGCAGAGAAGAGAAGGAGGAGGGGGTGAGTTGAATTCAGCATGAGAGAGTAAAGGGAGAAGTGAGAGTGGGGTAGGATTGACCACAAGGTGAACCAAGTGGGCCCCACAAACATAGCTCTTTTTTTTTTCCCTGCTTGTCATGCCACTTGCCACACAACAAGAAGATTTTCCTTCCATTGCCAGGGATCAACCCTGGTCTGCCCCATGACAGTAACTACACGTATAAAATAAATTATTACGCATATAAATTTAGAGTTCGCAAAACAAGGAATGCTTTTACAGTTAGCAGAAGCAGCACTAGCAGACACAACGTGAGAATGGGTTACAATGATGATAATACAATGACAGAGATAGCCGTGTCGCACCTTAAAGGCAGCAGCATAAGCAGCCTGCAAGTTGGACATGCCTTCAAATGGCATGCGGTTGGTCAATAACTCCCATAGGACAATTCCAAAGCTGTAGACATCAACCTTGTTGTTGTAATGCTTCTTTTCCCCATGCCGCAATGTTACAGTACTGTATAACTGTAAGATGACATTCTAATTCCTAGTTAAAGGAGAGTTTATTGCAATTAAAGATATAGAACTACTCAAGCTATAAATGTAACCAGGACTGGGATGGTGAAGATCTTTCATTTAAACGGACAGTAATATGAGAGATCAAAAAAGTTGACAGCTAAAATAGGTTTGACAGTGCCAGCAACCACATCCTCCCCATACCCATGCAAGAAAATCACACTAGCATTTTTCACAAATTTTGCTAAAGTCAAGTGTTACTTTTCACTGATGTGGAGACTAATATATAATAAACAATTGAATAACAATTCTAAGGAGACCAACACTGATCCTCTATGCTCCATCCTATATAAGAGTCCCACAACATGGAAAAAGTACAGAGAAGAATATCTTTAGAAAGTTAAAATCGCTACAAACCTCAGGAGCCATCCAACGGTAAGTTCCAGTTTCTGCCGTCATCATCTCAGTCACAGACTCTTCTCTTGCAAGTCCAAAATCAGCAAGCTTCACAGTCTTATGATCTGCTGTAAGCAACAAATTGTCTGCGGGATTTAAATGTATTCACTGTTTCAGTAGTCAATCATGGAGGCATTTTCAGAACTTAAGCAAATGACATTTACAAACACGCATATAATTGGCAACTTGAATATTGTGAATCATATTTTCTACTTTTCACTTACATGACTTCAAATAAGTAATAACAAACAAATAAGCAATAACAAATGTCTACTTGTTTTTACAAAAAAAAAAGAAGTGTCTGTGTGGATTTATACCTCAAGACACATGCCAAGATTAAGTGATTCACTAGATGTTGGTTACATACTTGTCGCTAAAAGCATAGGTGAAATCAACAAAAGTAGATGAATCTCCACAAATCTTATTTTCATTGATAACCATTTTTTCCTAAAAGATAAGTGATAAGAGGTAATATAAACAAAAATGAATTAGAGATACAACATAGTCGTAAGGGGCTTATCCTTGGCTTCCTATGAAAAGCACCAAAACACTAGGGCTATAACAGAGGTATACGGCGACTTGCAGCACTCATAGTGAAAAGGCAGCCTACATCAGGAAACAGAAAAGCATCAAAGCCAAAAAAGCAAACAACTACGAATGAAACAGCCCACATCACAAGACGAGCAGCATAAAAGTTCGACAATAACTAAAAGTTGCTGCTCCTAATCAGGTCGCAGTGCTGCAGAAGGGAAGCTCCCTGGGTCCAAGACTTAGCTTCAACACCAGCAGGAGACTATGGACTCCAAATCGGCCACTCTCCTGGCTTGGAACCTTTGATTCCATGGAGACAGAGTTGGGTTAGTCAAAGAATCACGAATAGTCTTGCTGTCTGTGAGAATCTTTGATTCCATTGATCGCCATTGTTGCTGACAGCCTGACACGAGCTTTAAGAAACTCACTTTCAGTAGACTGACCAATATTACACGTCTTGGCACTTTGAAATGTGATAAGAATTGATAAAAGAATACCACGATAATACAATTTTGAGACATAATTATATCAAGAAGTCAAATCATCATCTTTACCATCAAAGTCTTATCCAATCTATCTGATGTCAGCATTGCCACTTATGTGCATACAACTATACTAGCAAGGACTAGCTTCTCACAGAAGTAAGCAACAACAACAACATGAGATGCCAATTATGTGTATATTTCTTGTAAGGACCAGGTACTCTGCAGCAGCAAACAACAATGATGATAACAACAAAAAGGAAATATCATCTAACTCATGCACGATGACCTTCACAAACAAAAATAATTTCAGCAGAACCAGATTGTTCAACTCTCCTAGCAGTAACCATGAGATGCAATGAAATGGAAAAACGCACACAGAAGTAGAGCTTAAATTTTTAAAATTTTAACTCGTGATGATAAATAAAATCTTTCATACAGTACCAGGTTTCAAATCTCTGTGTATAATCCCATTCGCATGCAGACAGTCCATGGCCCGGGCAATATCAAGGGAAAAACTGATAGCCATGTGAAGATCTAGAAGTTTGGGGCGAATGCTGATCAAGTATTTTCGAAGTGACATCCCTGGTAATAGCTCTGTTGCTATCACCAAAGGCTGCTTACAAGCACCAATAAACTGCATGAAAGTGGATAGGTATCATAAGAAATGAAGGAATTGAGTAGGTAAAATGCAAAAGCGGCAAGAAAAGGACGAAACTACATCACTTCAATAATGACACCCGTCTTGGATTGTAAGATACAACTTAAATGGCCCTATCTTCACAGTTCCTACTGTTCAAGACAAGATAGATATTAAAAGCTGGGAAACAAACCTTGACAAGATTTTCATGTTTTACTCTAGACATCATAGTAACTTCTCGGGCAAAACGACGTTCAAGTGCCACTCTTTCTTCTGGAGTCTTTCCACGGTTTAGGAGTTTAACTGCAACTATTTGATCACCATACCTGAAGGCAAATTATGCAAAGTGAATAACTTAAACTTGCAAGTCACCATTTCCTATGATAAGGCCATTAAGGTTTTGCATAAACAAGATAGACATTCTCATGAAAAACAGATTTCTAGAGTATATAATTACTGATTTGAAGTCAAAACATTTTACCTTCATCTGAAATATGGAAAGGAATAAGTAGCAGGGTCATTGAGCATTAACTAAGGTAACTGAAAGAAACCCTACTTCAAGAGCATTTTGAATAGTCTTTCAAGCTGTAAGCACAGATGCTGTATAAGTTTTACATAATAGGGCAAGGCTAGATAAAGATGAAATCATGCAACAGTAGTGGCTTAGAATGAATTTTTATATAACTGGACTGTATATATTTTTCCTCAGAGGGATGCAGGGCATATTGCATTCTTTTCAAGGAATTTAATCACTGGTAGCTTTAGGCTTTCACATTCCAGTTTAAGAGCCATAATCAAGAGGGCATCAAAAAATGAATGTCAGAGAGAAGGCCAAACAAAACCTCGGATATCATGAATGAGTTCACAAGTTGACAGTTTTCAAACGTCCTTACCAATCTCAAAAAAAAATAATAAATAAATAAATAACACTAGCAACAGTTTTCAACTGTCCTTCATATTATTTACCAAAAAAAAAAAAAAAACTGCCCTCTGTATTATGAATATTGAATAGAATAAAATAGGAAAAAGGAATCATCTGCTCTTAAAATTACAGAACATGGAGAGGAATGTGCACAGGCACGCTTGAGAGACAAGACGAACCACAGCACCTTCCGGTGAAGCATGCATTATTTATATAAGATTCTTAGATATAAACAAGCATATACATAGGGCTTGCAGGGAAGTGCCGAAGCACACACTTAAATAAGTCTCTCCTGAGATGATAACGTGGATGAGATGATAACGAGGACGCACCTCAATGGGAAAACCCAAATTCAATTAATCGACTTTCTTGAGAATTTCTTCTCTACAATATCATATAAATAGTAAAACATCACTTAGGGCCTAAGAAACCTAATTAAACTAGAAAACTAAATGATATTGGAAACCTAATCTTAAATACAACTCATCAAATAAAACTAATCAATAATAACAATTAAATAAAAAAATTCCTAAATCTACTTGGGCCCTGCACATGTGGCCAGAGGTCTATCTGCATCAGTGCAGAAGGTGAACCAACTATCAAAAATAAAATTTGGTGACACTCCGCTGGACAGGCACCATGTTCAAGTGGGTGTTCTGCGCTTGCTTTCATAAATAGGATCCAGTTACTTAATGTAATGTACAATACCCAACTAAGGTTTTCATTTATTCAAGTAACAGTTACTTAGGAATCCTCAGAGAATGTAAAAAACTAAAAAGACAAAGAAACATTCAATCTACAGAAAACAAGCACTTACTTTCCTTCAAACACTTGTCCATGAGCTCCCTCTCCAATCTTTTCACCAACAAGTAATAACTTTGGATCAATAAGTAGTTTCTCATCGATTTTGAACTCCTCTACAGGAATCACTCCATTCTTCCTCACATAATCATTTTCAAACTGACCATAATCCACAGATTTGTCCCGCCCTGGCTGCTTAATGAGTTCATCTTCTCCACTTTCTTTGCTTTCCTCGCCCCGACTCATGTTGCAGTCAAAATAAAAAAGAACAAACAAAGAAACTCAAATCTTCAAAAACACAGTCACACCTATATCAAATACAACAGAACCACCTGCCGCCCAAACTTGCATCCTTCACCAAATCCAGCAAATTCAATCTTAAATGATCTCAATTATAGAAAAACTATCCACAGTCAAAATCGTCCAAACCTCTGAATCACACGAAATCTCCACTCATTTCCAGAGCTACTCTCTTCCAGATATTATACAGAATTCAATAAAAATCCATTCAAATCACAGGAAACATCTACTTCTTTACAATTCCCTGCTTTTTCAATACCGCTCAACCACAGCATAAATAGCTCAAAAGCCAAAAGAAAAAAACAAAAAAGGTATCTTCTTCACGTTGTTTAGTAATCCGTCTTCTCAAACAAACAGGTCCGATCAATCAATCGAAGATTATCACAAGAATATTCCTAAAAACTCCAAATCGATCATCAACATCTCAAAAAAACCAGCTTCTACACACAAACCAGTCACCTTAACCACTGTACTCCAAAACCGAGATACAATTTCCTGCTCTTCCTCATCAAAGACCACTTTTTCAACCAAAATTCTTCAAAAAACCTCAAGAAAGAGCGCAAATTAAGAAAAAAAACAGCTTATCTTGGGCGGAATCGTCTGTTTTTGACAGAAAAACTTCAACTTGCAAATACTCGGATCAAAACCTCCGATTTCTTCGAACTGCACGCGAAATCCAACCCTCTGCTCGATTTCGGCCAGCAAAGAACGGGAGAAATCGAAGAAACCTACAGTTCCGCACCAAAATCCCCGAAGAAGACGAAGAAATCATCAGATACAGGAAGAAACGATGCGATTGAGATCATCTCTCTCATCCGTATAAAACCTAGCCATCTCTATCTCTATCTCTGTTTGATGAGTCTCCGAGAAGATGCAGTGAGTAGAGAGAGAGGGGAAGAGCCTTGAGAAAACAGGCACTTCGTTTATAGTGGGAAGAGAGAGCGTGGAAAGGATAGAAAGAGATGAGGCCTCTACGCTCAAGCGCAGCCGTACAAGTGGCCACGTGTCGTACATCGAACGGCGGAGACTGGAGTCGCCCTGACTGAGGAGATTTTTACGCACAGCGAGCTTGGGGGCGTGGGGCCCACCAATAGAGCCGTCCCCATCCCGCAGACGTAGGGTTGGGTACGGAGAGATTAGAGCGTAGGGGATGGGAACCGTAGGGGCTTTAGAAAAAGGGCTGACGTATGGAAGCTTGCCACGTGTCCGATGTGGAGTGGTCCCAGCATCAGTGATTTGGACGTTCTTGGTCGACGAATACGATAAAGGGCGTCTGCGGCTCCGCTTGGCTTGAGCCGGCTTGACCTTAGGCTTTTGTTTGCAAACGGTTATACCTTCGCAAGCTTGTCACTCATCTGTCATATGAATGCATGATATTAAATCCAGGCCGTCGGAATTCGGGTGCAAGTGATGTTGGGCATGAACGATTTTTAAACACGGATGAATTTGATGGTTTGGATCTGGGCTTCTTGTCAAGAGGAGAGTGGTGAGTTTCCTTTTGGAGGAATCTCTCTTTGGCTGGTATGCAGGATTACTTTTTATTAAATTATTTAGCAGTCATCCTCGTTAGGTTGGTCGAGATTGAAAATCCTATATGTGATTCTGTCATGTGTGTGACTTTCATAGGTAAAATTTTTGTTATCAATATATTATGTGAAGAGACTTAGAGAGGAGGTCCTAGATTGGATTAGGTCCCTTAGAAAAATTATGAAGAAAATCAATATCCCGCTTTAATGCGGAGGGGCCCGTTCAGCATTGACGAGGAAGATTGAATACGACATGCCATTCGGACCCACACCCTTGAGAAAATCCTTACTTTCTAGAAATTTTGTGTTCAATGATAAGCGTCGAACCGAATTTGCTCAAATGGCATGGACATGCATTTTACTGGTTTTAACTGAATTTTTGTAATTTTTTTTATTTGTTTATTTTGTATATGTAATACAGTTGAACCCAGTTGTTAAATTGATTTGGATCAAACCGTCTCGCCCAATCGTTCATTTTTAAAACATTACGTGATATTGAGGGTGGATGTGATGAGCCATGCTAAATGTCCTAGCTCTGACCTACAAATTAAAAGAATGAGAGTGGACCCAACATTAGACATTAGCATATTCTCAAAACCACTCTCATGGAAGAGCTGACTCGGCCTGATCCTGCCAACATTGGACAAAGGCTGGGTTCAGGCCACAGGGGTAGGTATCTGGCTCGATATTAAATGAGTTGGACTGGGTGTAGGCCTAGCCCCAAAATGCATGAGGTACAAATATTTTGCTAATGGTCTGGGCCTGTGTTTCCTTTCAGGCACATGGCCTTGGCTGAGCCTAAATGTTAGTCCTGATCGACAACAAAAAGGTCCAGGCCTGCACAAGCTTTAACCCAGCCCAACTGCCCATGAACACCCCTATTCACAGCAGGTCCTATATTCAAATGGTGTAGACTACTTCTATTGCGCAAGGAGAGGGAGTGTCATCCAATTGTACACTGCACCGGTGATAACTCTATAATCTTGAGTTTGGAAAGATCTTCTACAATCTTAGCCTTAATAGGAATTTTCAAGCGTCGAAGTAAACTTGGCCACATACAAAAGAAAAGCTGCAATGCGTGAAGGAGTTCTAGTAGATAGGAAGTGTGTAGTTCCATCCATTTCTGACCTATAGCCGGGGAGGGAGAGAGAGAAAGAGAGAGAGAGTTTATTTGTTAGGAAGTGATGGTTTTCTGTCCTGATTTCCATCAATCCATGAACCGTCGACCATGGCAAATTCCACATCTAGATCAATGATTCTCCGTTAATAGGAGATTCCAAAATAGAGGCTTGGTTTGTCACTTTATTTATTTGCATTAGAATCCATAATAATTGAATGCATTGAAATTTATGGTCAATTGAGCTCCATTGAAGGATTATTAAAAAGGTGAAGTGTTAATGATATGGGGTGAGACTTGAGAGGTGAAGGATATAAGGTAGCAAGGGAAATGGAACTTTGACCTTCCTAAATTATGAAGTACTAGGGTGATGGGGCTTTACAATCTTTCTTGCATTCGCTTTCCATTAAAGGGTTAGGTTACTTATTCATTTTTTAGTCCGGATCCCCTCATTCATTGAAGGAAGCAATTGAGAAGACCCTTTAGCTGGGATGAGATTTTATATATCTGGCGAATACTGATAGGATAAAACAACATCTCCTTGTTACTCTTCATTTTGTATGTTCACATTGGATTTTCACTTTTAACCACTTTTTGCTTGAATTCCTATATATTCTATGTAAATAGATAGGCCCTTAGCTCAAATAAGAAATTGCACAATGCCTGGGTGCCTAAGTTTGAGCCATAATAAAGCAAGATAAAATAATCTAGTTAATCTAATACGTCTCCTACTCATCCCACCTTTCCCTTCCCCAAAAGACACAAGTAGCCTATTTTACTTTGGCAACAGAGGAATCCCTATGGCCAGTTGCAAGGATCTATATTGTAGAGTATCATCTTGCCTTTTTATTTTTTAATCTATGAAACTTTAAAAGGTAATTAACATTTCAAAATTGTTTAATTACAAAGAGAATGGCTTTGATCAAAAGGTTATTGGCTGGAGTTTATTGTAGATAACTCAATTTATATGTAAACAAGGGGATAACCCTGAGTTATGGGCTGAGATTATATGTTTCTTTAAGATGTCAATAAAAGCAAACTCGATATTTAGTTGTAGATTGGGTCAAATGAGATGAAGACCAACCAGTCATGTAATCCCCATCATACTTGAGTCAGCCCTCGTGCCTTTGGCTAGGCTGATTTTCAAGGGAATTTATTTTAGTCTTGGGAGTGTTTCAATACCCATTGGTACAATTGTCATGACCATGTGGTCTTCCAAGCACATAAGGAGGAAAGATGCAGAAGAATGTGTTCTTTTATATATTCATTGTGTATATGTTATATGTACTTCTTGTTCAGGTAATAAAATAGGTACAGTTTGTAGGATTTTTTTTTTTTTTTTTTTTCTGGCTATGTAACATGCTCACACACCCTACAAACTGGCTACCTAAATCCCCATCCAACAGATCTATCTAGGAATGATTTTCTCTAAAACTGGCCTCTTCTTGGACTTTTATAAAGAGAAATGTTATAAGTCCAGCACAGCACCGATATGTAGAGCTACTTTCAGCCACTTGCATCCATATTTAATGGTTGGATAGCAATGGCAATGATCAATCCATCTCATGGAAGCACCGAAATAGAGGGCGATTTTTCTTCTTCTTTTGCATGGTATTGATTCAGTGATTATGACCATCATCTTACAGTAAAAACTATTACTTTTGTGTCACTTCTGTGATTCTATGCTCCACCGAAATTTATTTTTAAAACCCACCCCTCCCTTCTTATGGTTACCCCGTAGTGTCGGTCAGTTCAAAATCTTCATCTCTCAACATGAAAAAGATTTGCACTAAACAACTAAAGACTAGTACAAGCAACAAATTGGAACTTTTTCTTTTTGAGAAAGAAAAATTACTTGTCTACAACAATGTATTTGGTAAAATATAATCTTTTAATTCATGTTTGGAAAAAGGTAAGAACATCTATAGGTTTGAGGATTATTCATTGCCTTATAATAGTGCTTTTCTCACCACCGAGGATTTGTATAATTGAGAAACCTTAATGTCACGCTTGGTAACAGGCGATGAATCCATAGATTTAAGGGTTTTATAAACTTCTCCTTTTTGCAAAAGATTTTCATATCTTATACGAGAGGGTTGAAATTAAGAATCCTCAAAATGAAGTTTTCTATGACCTAAATCCTCAAAAACTTAAAATCGTGTGGGTTTTTTCACCACTTTGTAAAAAGCAAAAGTTTTCCCTCGTGAGGATTTTTGTTGCCAACTGTGACTTTTATATTCCCTTTCCATCCAACCATCATCCAAGCATGCAAGTGGATGATGGGCCCGAACATAGAGAAGTGAAGAGTGACCAAATCTTAGCTACACTTCATTTAAAATCTCAATGAGCTCGCATGGATAAATCCAAGCTATTCATACCAACACCCATGGCACTAGTTGAATGCCTGATTAACTCCCATAGAGTGGGGCCCCATCAGTGAATTGATCAAATAAAACACCAATTCAACAGTTACCCCGGCTTTGTTGGAGTATTTTTTGTCCGGTAAAAGTTTTTTTGGAGTAAATCATGGATTTACATGTAATCAATTTATTAGATTTTACTGTAATTGGAGTGAAATTTGAGACAATATGCAAATATTTTCTCATGCATGATATGTGCAGCTTGGACCAAATGACAGATCCAGTTACAAATGTTGTAAAAGTCAAGTCTGATGGCTGGACTCTAGTGAGGAGATTGTAAATATCATTGTCTGCAATAGAAACAAAAGGCTAACAATTTTTATTGTTCAAATAACATTTGATAGTTGACCTGCTGGAGTTACCTCATAAAAAAAATCCCTATACATAAAAATAAAGTATTGCAAGTACAAGGAAATAATCACCATGATTTTATTCTCTCGTGATATGATCCATTCATCACAAAACCTATCAAATGAACGGTGATGGACACCTATAAAATGGAGTTCACATATCATACCTGTGGGCAAAAGATACTAATGAATCCTAGGGCAGAGAAGATCCTATAGTTGCTCTTTATTGAGATGCAGTATTTGTTATGTAAAGTGCTTGACCCTACTTAGTAGCTGATGGCTTAACATGAAAGAAAACACATCGGCTAGAGAGATTCCAACCTGCCTTTTTCTTTTGTATCTATGTCACCATGTTAGCAAGCACTAAATGATGCATGACTTAAAAGAAAGGAGGTCCCTTTAACAAAAGATGCCTCATAAAAGTCATCATGTCTATGTAGTTGGGGTCCTTTTCAGAGGCATCAACTATCAACCAATGCCCATCAGTGTGGTGAGAAATCCTTTTCCTAACGAGCTTCTGGAAGGGGGCTTTGGGAGCATTGCCCTCTTAAGGGTCTCGAAAAGATAAAGAAGGATAGTGGAAATTGTATGTCATGGGCACCACTAAATTCGCATTTAATCTTATCATTTATATCCAGGCTCTGTTTGCACCCTCCATTGCCCTACACCCAATTTACATGTCAATCTAATTATCCATAATTGTTTACTTATTGTGGCTATTGCTAGGCCCAGCTGATGGGGTTGACGCTAGTTTGAGCGTTCTAGACGGTTGTGATCACCTGCCTACGAATGGTGATGATCTTCTGGATGATCAAACAAGGGTTCGATCCCACTCCGATTAATACTCCATATCTCCACCCAGGATTGTGATCCTTAACGATCAACCAGAGTTGGATCTCATTCCAAACTCTCCTATGGGGACACAGATTATGAGACTTGGATAGGGAGACTAACTCTTAGGCTTATGTCCATGCTTAATCCAATGTGGGGCCAAGTGACATGATAAGCCACACGATTTCTGACGACGATGACAAAGAGTAGAACAAGTTTCACGGATGATTCAGTTATCTAAACCCATGAACATTTATTTAAATGCAAGCAAAGTTAATAAAGATATATAAGAGCTCTTAGGAGAGCCATTTATGCTACCAAAGTGATGTGATGGAGTTCCATTGTGGGCGAATATCCTCACTAAGATTGAGAATATTAATTACAAAGAAACAGATTATGCGCCTCTAGGAAATATACCAATTGAGAGCTCTACTATGTTCGGTTGTTTTTAGTTTTAGAAATGGCTATCAACTAGACTATGTTTGGCTTCATAGCCATAGGGCCTGTGGTCCTGCCAAATTTAGCCCATCTTTAAATTATTTGGTCCACTTGTGTTAAATATTATTGGGAGGGGCAAGGCTATCTAGTTGGCCTTTTATGTATAAGTAAATCCAAGCATGACCTATAATTACTGGGCAAGAAACTGGACCCAGAGACCATCCCACATGTCTACACATCAGACCCATGTCCAGCCAAAGGAGAATGGGGTGTGGCCGGCAGGTTTATTAAGAACCCCATTCCTCATGTTATATCAGACCAAGTCAAGGCAAAGGAGACCGGGCAGGATAATTACTCTCTCTCTCTCTCTCTCTCTCTCTCTCTCTCTCTTTAAGTATAGATGACAGCAATGACCCTTCAAAACTAGCCAATCCACCATGTAGCTCAAGTGGTGAGGCATCTTTCTGTCCATGTCCGCAGAATATGGGATCATCCCTGGTCTTTTGGATTGGAACTTGGGGTAGTGCATGTGAGTATATGGATGTGTATATATCAAGGCCCATAAAAAAAGGATTTAAATTGTTTAAGAAATCAATATGGATTGAGAACTAGAAGTTGCTCCTTTGGTAAGCAACACCATTTCTCATCTAGTTGCTCAAGGTCCAATCCTTGAGTATGCTGCCCTCTTCCCATCCTTCTTGCTTGTGCGGGCTCTCTCTCCTGGTGTGTAGATTCTCTTAAGAGAGCCCATGAAGCGGGATGCTTCCATGCCTAGGTAGCCAAGTGACAAAAGGGGTTGCAATATCTCCAATACGTTTTGGTTTTTTCCCGGACAGATGTACTATACGGTTACTTGAACGGTTGAACCTCTGCCTATGCCATCCTGCCCTTGCTCCTTTGTAACCTTCAGTTGAAGGACCACCTGTGGCCAAACATCATATAAAATCGGATGCATCTAATCATTATTAAATAGTCTATTTTAGGACAGATGAGAGGTCTCACTTCATAAAATCTATACAAAGAAGATAAGATCATTTAATTATTTTGGTGTTTTTTACGCTAGTACGAGCCTACAAATACAATCCCTCAGAGATGAGGCATTGATTGGATATTTAAGTCGACCAAAATAGGGCATCGAGTCAACACCAGTCCAAAGAAAAGGCCGGGTATGGCAAGTTAAGCATCTCAATATGATAAGCAGGAAACATTTTGATTTTCTATGCATGAGCCTACATCCACCATTCATTGTCATCACTGTCAAGTCCTCACAAGAATTCAGATTGTATTTGGGTTTACATTTTTGACTGATTAATAAATCGATCGGGTTTGAATTGTGTCCATGTCATTTGACTTGCAAACCTAGCCAAAATCTGACCCAACCTGACTCATCGCTCTATAAACTGCCTAACCAACCTATACCTGACCTGTTAATTAAGGATTTGGTCACAACCCTCTAAACTTCGGGGTTTGGTTTTGATTGATGTTCTCAACCATATTAATGAATGGTTACGCTCAGTTTGAGCCTACATATGTCAAGAGTGCTCAACCCAAACCATCTGATCTGATCCATTGCTACCCATAGGTGGGAATCAGAGACATGGTTTAGGACTAATGTATTGATGAACCACAATTCAGATTAAGCATTTTAAGACTTCTTCCAAATATAATTTGACCCAAAGTATATGACGAGGGCTCGTTTGATTAGAGGCATTTTGGAAAGGAGGAGGAAAAAAAGAAAAAAAAGGCTCGGAGCTTTGTTCTGTTGGCAGTAGTACTCTGCAGCGTACACATCATTTTCAGGTCTATTTCTTGGCAAATGTGTATGAGCAGGTAAATAGGCCAAAAGAAAATGGGAAAAAAGGAATATAGAACTCTTAGGCAGTTTAAAACAGTGCACATATGAATCGGTTTCGGGCCTGTTCATGAATCTTGGGCCATGTAACAGCATTTTGGGTCTGCCTTTGGGTCTATGCATGATCATGTGAAGTTATGTATGTGTAAATGGCTGGTTTTTGTTGTGAGAGACAAAGTTTAAGAAGGAAAATGATTTTTTTTTTTTTTAGAAAATTGAAACTCCAATCACATCCATTCATTAACTCAAATGGATGAGTACATGCAACCATGGTTGTCCTGAGTGATCATATTGGAAATTTTGGAGACTGTTGACCAAAGGAGTCATAGGGTGATCCAAACTGGGTCGCCAGAGGAGTCATAGGGTCTATTCTGATGAGGACAAAAGGTGAAGAAAATTATCCATTGTACATTAATTCTTTTTGTGCTTGTTTTTGCCCACATTTTAAGTACATCCAAATTAACGGGTAATAATGTTTCTCTGTCTTGATCAACATGGAAATCCATTTTGTAGGATACTTCACTTGAAATTCTGGAATCGCCAAAATGTTTGCTTAAATCAAGATCAGAGTGCCCTCTCACCATTGGATTGATTACATATAAATAATGTAAATGAGGAGATTGTTTACTTTTGACTTGTGTGCCCTCCCTAGTTTTGATTTCTGGTCATCATTATTATTTGGTGCCATTCATTGATTACTTTTCTACACAGATGGAGACATACCAAATGAAGAGTGAGATGAATTTTCCGCTATATGAAAATTCTTCATGACCGAAAGAGATTTGATAGATTTCCTTTTGGCATGCATCTGACCTTAGTTATAAGGGAAGTTACACAGAAAAGAATGCATACCTGACAGTCCTCCTATGACTTCCTCCTTATCAAGGAAAGAAGTGGAGAAAACCATTGTGAGGCTGATGATCTTGGAAATCACAGCATCATGAGAAGGAGATTGGGTTGCCGTTAGACTGGTAATCACTAATCACTGATTCTTAAAACCCACAAATTCAATGTATCATATCTCAAGAAAAGACACAGTTTATATAGGAGTTACTTCGACCATCATATTGATGAGGATCCAAGGAAATAGCTCTGTGGGTCGTTGCCATGAATGAAAAATAAAGAAGATGATTAAGGAACCTAGTTAATGCTGCCCATGTAGGCCAATCTAACCCACACGTGATATCCATAAAAGAGCCTCAACAGCTCTATTGATTTACTAGAATTCCTTAAAATATTCTCTTCTTCGTGGATACTGGGGCAATGACTTGGAATACCAACAATCCAACCGTTATAGTAACTCCCATACAGACTCTTGAAATACCTGAATTGCCGGTGATCACTAGCCTCACGGCTTCTCCCTCTCCTTCTCATATACTGCTATGATCTTGAGATCGTTGATGATCCGATTAACTTGGATTTCATTGACTGTAGCATTCTTAGGATTTTCAGTGTTATTAGTAACCTCAAACCATGAGGTTAATATGGACTAGCATACTAACCCGTGCTAAGCACGGGCATGGCGCATGTGGCTAGGGTCCCCTGCTCCACCTAGCTAGTTTTGAGATTTTATTGATAATTAATTATATATAACAATTGCGTTGTTTGATAGTTAGGTTAGTTGCATTTAGAAGGCTTTCAAATCTCTCTACCTTCATAAATTTTAGCTTTTCTTTGTGGCTCCTTAAGAAAGTCAAAATTGAAACGAATATGATCAAAATTTAATCCAAAACCCTGGGCTTTAATATATTATAATAGTAACTTTAGAACAGTAGTTACAACTTACAAACAAACTAGTGAAACTGCTTCCTGATTATCCTGGATTCCCACGTAAATCTGGATAGGGTTGTTGAGGCTATAGTGTCTCACTTGTAGCAACCCACATGAACCCAGCACCTTTAAAGTCAATAACAAGCAACATGGACTCATTAATAATAATATTGAACTAAAATAAATATACAATAATATAAAATAGACTAGGATTTTAAGTTGGGTTAGCATCTATCATGAGGTTCATCCATGTAGGAACTAAATCTTAAACATTAGACTCGTGTCAGGTCCGGGTCAAGACACAGAAACCTTACCCTATGTTTGGGAAGGGGGTAAAATGGGGGGAAGGAAAAATATGAAGGGAAAATGGAGGGAAAGTGGAAATGGGGGCTGTTTGGGAAGGGGGGAGGGAAAATGGGGGAGGGGAATTAGGGGGTAAAATTTTCAAAATGTTACCCCCTAATTTTCCTTTCAAAATTGGGGGGAAAGAATAAGGAGGAGAAGGGATTTCCCTCCCCTCCCCTACTACACAAACAAAAGAAGGGAAATTTTTTTTTCCCTCCCCTCTCCTTCCCTTTATTTTCCTTCCCCCTCATATTTCCCCTCCCCTCCCCTCCCCTCCCCTACCCCTTCCCAAACATAGGGTTAATCTGGTCCAAGTCTGGGTCCACCATGGCCCCAATTTGAACCCAATCCATTTACATCCCTACACCACCTCCATTAGAAAATTGGAAACAAACTAATCAACATCGGTTAACCACGACACTGATAGGTTATATGAAGCAAATAAAGCAGTCCTTACCTGTCTAATTACAACATGCAAAATGAGATTAGGGATAAGCATGTATTAATTAATCAAATCCATGATTCCAAGCACGTTCCATGCATGCGGAGAGATTAAAAATGCAGCACCCTAAAAAAAAGTTGCAAATGGATGGTAGGAGCGTTTCGGCAGTTGGTGGATAGTGGATAGTGGCACTAAGCTATGTGTAAAATTTTAGGTTAGCTAATTCATTGGGTAATGGACAAAACCAGGACTCTTAATGATGTAAATTTGTTTAGAAAAGGACTGCCCAAGATTTTCGTTGAAGAAGTGTAGTTCATTCGGAAACTGACTGTGGTCGCTCGGGCGATCCTCAACTCGCTCGAGCGAACCCTTCACAAAACACTCTTTGCTCAAGCCTTCCAGTCGTTAGCTCGGGCCAACCTTCCAAAGGTGAAGACATAATACAGTTCGCTCAAGCGAGGTCTCCGCTCGATCGAATCCACATAGAGGTTTCTTCGTTTAAGCCACTCCTTCAGTTCGCTTGACCCATCTCTCAACGCCAAAGGAAGAATGCACTTTGCTCGAGCAATCTTGTATTCGTTCAAGCCAACCCAAGACAGTAGCCTATTCGCTCGACCCAACTTAAATAATCACTCGAGCCTTGGTTTGAACTTCAAACTTTCAAAGACAGAGGCTTGGTCACTCGAGCGAACCCACTGGTCGCTCGAGCGAACTTGGTCGCCAAAATAAAAACTTGCCTAGAATTTCTCTCCTGATTTGTCTCAAGTTGCAATGTTGATTCCTAATGAAACTACAACGCTTGAGGCACAAATCTAAGCTTATATAAAGTCATTATCTCTCAATTCAACTTCACCCCTCCGACAAGGAAAATTCCTAGAGAGAATTTGAGAGATCCAGTCTTCCCCCAAGACAATCATCTGTTGTGTTGAAGATCAAAGCTTTGGATTCATGCTCAATCCTACTCCTCTGAAGTAGAGACTCCTTGAAGACGGCTTCGAGGCGTTCGGTTCAAGTACGGTGAAGGTGGACGACGAGTAGTTAGCAAGATCACGTAGTCCCTAGGTTGAGTTTCGACTGAGAAGGGTTGTGAATTACCTATAACTTTTATAGTGCTTGATTGTCTGTTGGCCTAGACGATAAGGCCCATGGTTTTTTCCCGAGTAGGGTTTTCCACGTATTAATCATGTGTCATTCTCGTTGTGTGGATTGCTTATTTTTAATCTGATCTATGATTAATTACTAGTTTAATCACTAAGATTGAAACTTATTAGAGATCTATTGGTTGGGACCCGAGCCTATGTTAAGGTCAAATTTTTCACTGTAGCTTCTAGCATCTATCCTATTCTATTGTGGTTTACTATAATCTAGTGATTGATTAATCAGAGGATTTTGGGTTGGAAAGGACCAACGTGCACATTTGCATAATTAATCCCTTGAACCCACTAATTTTAGGGGGGAATTTTTTACCACTAGGGAATTTATTGAATGAGCAAACTGCATGCTATTCATATGCAGTTCAGTTTGTGGGAGTAAGGGTTAACAAAATACCACCCCTATTAAATTATCCAAACAATAACAATCTTTTTGGGATCATTGATCTTTTATGCATGAGATATGAAAATGAGATTTACTTATGTAAATTTTGTAACTGTGAAATATATTATCATATTTATTTGGAACACCATTTTCACATGAGTAAATGATATGAAATTTAGTTGTATTTGGGTTTTTCAAAATTTTCTCAAAATCCATGTGAGGATCTAGATATAAAACTTCACATGTTGAGGATATCATTCATATGAGAATATTAAATGGTTTGGATCATGAATAAGGGGCTTCCAAAAGTGCAAATTTATTGAATGTTTTTCTTTTTCTTTTTCTTTTTTTTTCAAATATTCCTCAAAACCTATGAAAAAATTAAGATATGAAACTAAATATCTTGGGGTTTATTAGTTCAATAAAAAATTCAAACGGCTCAAATTGCAATCTTGAAGCTATGGGACTGAATAAAAGGAGGGTGGTTGATGGATTTTAATCTCGTGATGCATTGCATCCAGGAATTATACCTACGCCTCTGAGGGATGAGATGCGTGGTGATTCCACACATGGAGAGGTGTCAAAATCTTGATGCGAAAAATGGCCTAGTTTAGAGTCTGATCAAGTTGAATGGTTAGGACCAATAATGTATGGCATTGCAAGCATTTCTGATTTCATAACCAATGCAGGGGCATATATTTCAAGACAATGGAACAATGGAAAAATGCATCCAAGCAACAAAAAATACATATCTCATATGCACTTCATTTGATGCAAAAACACCAGTCCAAAACCCCTTCATGATCTGGGCATATATAGCATTGGACTCTGCTCAGTTAATCAAAACAGATATCATCTGTACATTTTTCTTATCAGATGCATTTGCCAATATCATTCCCAGGGTCAACACCTACAACAAAGAAATGCGATGAATATTACAATGACCCACGTATAGTCATCACTAGATTTATTGTTCGTGCCAAGATACCTATAATCTCAACAAAGATAAATTCTACAGGATAAAACAGAGAGCAAAAGTCAAATAAATATCTATTGACAAAGTAAACTGCCATTAATGACTCAGATAAATTATATAAGCATGCAAGAATAACTTCTTGTTAAATCCTATTCTTCTTTGTTGTGGACTTGGACAGAATCATCCCTGTTCTTTGTCGTTGATGGGCTGATACTGAATTTGGCCTCAACTAAGAACGCTGGATCTTACATATGTTCTTTGTTCGTAGTTCAGCTTGCAAATTGATCTTGTATAATTCTATAATTAAGCTCAAGTCTTATAATCAATCCAATAGTTGAGCCAACTTATAAGAAATCAAAGCCGCTCTAAAGTACTGTAGTACAGTGGCCCTCCATATACAACTTCGGGCAGAGTTGGCTCCACCTTAAGATTTATAACTTATAAAACCTGGGACTTCGGTTTTATTTTAATTATACATTTTAGATTTGCACCAGTTTGGATTTTAAACATGGGCTCTACTAATGAATTTATATCGCGGGCTCATATGAATTGAAAACGTGAATTAAATGAACCTACCTCAACGAATTTCCTAATCGATAAGAATTACAAATTACAAACTCTAATGCGAATTGGTCTAACTACGAACAGGTTACTATAATTGCAACAACAGTAGCTCAGATTGCCTAATTATATTACTTCTGCCAATAGATCATCCAAGTATCATATTGGTGTGCATCAGTGACATGGACGCCTTGGTTTTCAACTCGTTTCTGGCATCGAACACTTGTTCAATGACTAAGTACGTACGTGGATCAAGTATTTGTGAGACAAGTAGTGAGAAATCTACGAGACAAAAAGAAGATTAGTTCAAACAGTAAGCTTTCTCTGCATTTACAGGCCTAGTCAGTTCCAAAAATAGGGCCCATACATTGGCCATTTGTCAAGTAATACTACTTGTGGGGTGATCCTCAGCCAACAGGTCCAATCCGAGAAAATAATAATTTGTTCTGCCTTAGGGGTGAAATAATCTTGGGCCAATCTGACTTTGGGGATGAAAACCTTTTGAGTCATAGGACATACACAGCAGACAATTGACAGTGCTGGGCCTTTTTCTGTATCAGTCCAACTGCGAAGTGGGTTAAAAAGTACAAAGTACAAACGGGCCAGGCATACCAAACTGGCTCATAGTCCCATGGGCTGGATTTGAGTGTAGAATTAGTAATGAACATGTTGGATCATCCGCCTGAGCTTCATGTAGTTGGTTGCAAAGGAATTAAAATGTTTTTTACTCTGGGAGGTGGGAGCATGGGTCCAATGTTCGTGATAGGTCATCTCCTGCCCTCGCTTCAAAACAGAACTCCTCTTGCCTGGGCAAGGAAGAAAAGAAAACTGCAGGGTCTTAGGCTTATGCCTGACCCACAATATAAAGGGACTGTTGTTTTGCATGGAAGTGAATAATAGGGATTCATGGTCAAATGGGTTTCAAAACAGGATTATAAAGAGGTGAGTGGTGAATGATATAAGGTCTTTATGTAGATGAGATCTTAACTTTCCTAGGATTTGAATCACCATGGTGACCAGTGGCAGACCCAAGTACAAGTAAATGGTTGCACCCATCAAACCGCATTGTACTTACAAAAACGTATATGAAAATTATGGGTCTACTTCCAAAAATCCAATAAAGATCGTGGGTTCACCCTCAAAATCTACATGAGAATCATCGGTTTACTCCCAAAACCAAACTATCATTAGGGTTTGCACCCTCAAATGAAAGTCCTGAGTCTGCCACCGATGATGACTGCATGTTTAGTTCCCATCTTCCCATAATTCATTTTTCATTGCAGGGGAGATAATTTGCCGGTCACTTTTCAATATTGACATTTGCTTCTTTAATTCACTATTGACCTTTGCTTCTTCAATTTTAAGCACTCATAGAGACAGATGTCTATGCATTCCTATTCATTCGATTACATGGGGGAAAAAAAGGCCCTTACAAAATTCTGCAAAAGCCTGCAAACTTTGCTCCTGTGGTGAGCAACAGCCAGCAAAAAAATATCCACACAAATCACCCGATTGTAATCAAGAAGACAGAGAATACTGAAATGCAGCAGCAAGAATCATCACATCAGTAGAATTTTCAGAGTACAGTCTTGTACACACGATCGATCAGTGACACGATCGCCCCAGTTGCTGCAGACCAAGGACCATGCACAGTTGCTACTAACATCCCTTTTACTAAATTATATAGCTAGGCAGTACCGGCCACCTTATTCTCTGAACCCTCTAGACATCACAAGATGAATTTGCTAGTGCCGTCAATTCAAGTGAGAAATTTATCATTTTCAGGAAATAGTTAGCTTTTGGATACCTTAAATTGAGTGTTAGGACTTGTTTAATTAGGACACTAGCGGAGTTTAGTAGCCTTTTATATCAGAAGATTACAGTTTGATTGAGATTTAACTTTTAAAGTTTTTCATGGTATTAGAATCATGGTTGACTCTAGTTTGCCGATCGGGTTGGTTATGGTCCTGACTCCTTTCGCTTTAGCAATAACCATTGCAGTACCACCATTCTTTTCATATTCCATCTCTCCTCATTCACACAATTCAAGCCCCACAATCTCCTCCTTTGTCATCAACAATCCTACCCAACAATAGTTTTTCTAATTTGTAATTTTTTATCGTCCAACCACATATCCTATTTAGCATAATTCAGTAGAGATCGATCATAATATATAAATCCGATTTAGTAGGCCATCGGCTCCGACAGATTCAACATAAGAGGAATACAACAGTAAAAAATCACACAAACAGACAGTAACCAACACTACATCATGCTAGACGTTCCGATGATACATCGGCAATTCATTTCAAAAGATCAAGTGGTTATATTTAACATATATATAATCTCATTACATGGTCCTTTCATTGACGATGAAAATTACGTATTAGACAGTTTAAGATTTTAGATTAAGGTAAATTAGAGATATGGATTTATCATTTTATTAGATGTGGGTAGCTAGCTTCCTAGTTTATCTTATTGTAGTCTATAAATGAGTTTCATAGCTATCAATGGTAATATAATATGATTGAGATTTAATCTTTAAAGTTTTTGTTACCAACATTATGCAGCCTTGATCAGGCTTCCATGTCAAGATGGAAGTCCAATGCTCTAGTGTCACAGAAAAATTTAAAAAAAAAACAAACAAACAAACAAACAAACAAAAGGATTTTTAAAAGCATTAACAATTCGCTTACAATTTTTAATCACTAAAAGTTAATTTATTTTCTGCAACACTATCCGAATAATATCCGGAGAAAACCCCAAATTTGAAAATATCCCGGCATTTTCTCCGAGACTGATAGTCTGTGACTCCCTGCAGTAAGTGTAAATCCGAGCTGTCATGGTTAAAATGGATTACACATGATTAAGAGCCACTAATTAGAATGCCTCTTCAATAATCTAAAGAGCTACCACCCTCTCATGTTGGAGGGTCTATGCTACTGATGGGTGAACTTAATCTAATCCTAATTAGTGTACTAATGTCCCCTATCACATGATGAAAAAGTGGTACTTTTGTACTGAAAGTTGAGCCAAAGAAGCATAATCAAAGAAGGAACAGGCATCAGCATGATTTGGGAGATAAAATTAATAGTTAAACCCATCATCCCCATGGTGTAAAGAGAAGAACAAGTACATTTTGACAGGAGTAAACAAACAGCTGAATCCAGAGGTGGGTGTGCATGGGTTCAGGTCATCTGAGTCAGCAGGCCATAGAAGAGTCCTGGCCACTAGCAAAAGGGCTGTACTGTGAACAGCTAAGGGGATGGATTAAAAAGGATTCCCATTTTTTGCGATCACCAAAGGGACACCGCCCCAGAGAATATATGCAGAGAACAGAAAAGAGGAGATGAATGGTGCATAAATTATAATGGGATTGCAATGCAGGTATGAATTTCAGGAAAATGTAGAAGGTTTACATCTTGGGTTTTTACATATACAGACACACCCCTTAATTTTTCCCCCCAAGGAAAAAACAGCCCTCATTTGGTTTGACATCCTCAGATACACCTCTTAACAGTGGAGTCAAAAGGATTTTAATGACCATTAGAATTAGCTTACACACTAGTTTCTGACATATACCAAGGCATCCTTGTCACGACCCTGGTCCGCCCAGCAGATATTGTCCTCTTTGGCTCATGCGGCTCGGGCTCCGTGGACTCTGGCATCAAGGATTTGTTCTCATATCCCTTTGATACTCAAAACGCGTTTTACAAAATTCACGGGCGTGAACATATATTAGCCAGGCTCTGGACAGACTCTTGATGATGTTGGATGTTACACCCATGATTGTCTAGCTCTCAATTTCCTTGACTTTTACAACTTCCCATATTCTCATTTTTACTTGGATACAAATTGAATGATTTTTGTTATTTTACCTGTATGAGAATCCTTCAACCACTAGTCAAGGAGTGTGTTTGAGGATCGCAGAGAAAAGGGGAGCATTTTGTGTGGTAAAAACCTCAGAGTGTGTTTGTAGATACAAAGAAACAAATAGGTGTGTTTGTAAGTTTCTGTATTGAAAAGTTTTTCTTTGATTGGTCCATTGCTAAATTTTTAAAAATAAAGAACTCTATAAAATTTCATGGGAGATGCTTCAATGAGATATATCTCTCACCTTACTATGAGAGATAAGGCGGAATCCCTCATATTTAAGTTGTTAGCATTAGATATGGATGCGAGGGCCCTCACCTTATCTCTCATAATAAGGTGAAAGTATCTCGCATAGGGGCATCTCCCAAATTTCATACATATTGAATATATATATCTCAAGATAAACAAGTGTATACATTCATAACACCCCATGTAGCATTTATAGGTGTATACATGCATAGCACGCCATGTAGCATTTATAGATATCTACTTTAGCAGTAGCCCACACCTAAGAGATTTTTTCCTTCTTTTTTTATTGACAAAGAGAAGACCTTTGAAGCTAAAATCATGGAGTAATAAGACAAGGTTCCAAGATATTTTATGTCCTTCATTTGTCTTGCAGGGATAATACAAGTAGCACAAAGGGATGCCAACTGGTTGGGCTATAGGGTTGTTCGCCCTATTGTGACAGGTTTGGTAGTGGTCTTATTGGGTTTGTAGTGGCTATAGGTTTATCAGTGCATTGCCAAACCGAATCCAATGGATTTTATCTATACACAACCCGTTTATTAACATATATAAAGTAATGAAAATCTTTATTTTGAGTATAAAATATTTATTTTTACCAAACTAGCTAGTTAATAGAAGTATATAGCCGATCGTAATATTGTTAGAACAAGGCTTTGATATCACTTTAAAACTGTCACTAAAAGTTATTTTTTCTTGTAGTGAGATGTCGACGACGATAATGATGATTATTTATTAGAAGTACATCTAAAAGAGTGCATTCCAACCATACCAAACCTGACCCGACTCCACACCCATTGGAGTGTGGGCTTGGTATCACTTACTCTATAGCCATCACTAAGCACATGAAAAGGTAGTAAATGTATATTATTTTGACCTAAAGAGATAAAAGATTTAGAATACAAGTAAAAAGGAATATGATTATCTCACCAAAAGAAATTTTCGTTTTGGATTTCTTCTTGGGACATTTACAGGAAAAATCCTCTTAAATAAGGTAACCATAGTTGAGGACCCTAAACTTTTATAATGATGGGCAAAAATCTCCAGCCAAATCGTCTTTTTTTTTTTTTTTCTTGTTTTGTCATTTATTTGTTGTTGTCAACATAACCATAATCCCAGGTTAAGTTTATTATATGTTGATGTCGACAAATCTTCTATCAACGTCAACAAATTTTATGTATAAATGTTTAGCATGTGCTATGCACAAGGGTCACTTGATTGTGCTAACTAGCGTTTTTGTCGACGTGGACATGTGCTATGCACAAGGGTCACTTGATTGTGCTAACTAGCGTTTTTGTCGACGTCGACAAATCTTTTGTCACGTCAACAATTTCTATGTATAAATACTTAACTTGTACAAGGTTTACTTGAGTGTGCTAAGTGGGCATTTTTGTCGACATCAACAAATATTTTGTTGACGTCAACAAATATTACTCAGACCACATATGGGACTTTAACTTCTTTCGATTTGGGTGAAGAGACCGATTCTTGGGAATATGGAAAATGGTTTTTTTTTCTTATAACATGAATATGGAATATGGTTATGTTGATATCAACAAAGAAATGGCAACATGGGAAAAAAAAAGGAAAAAAGAGATGATTTGGGATAGAGGTCCTTGGCCGTCATTATAAAAGTTTAAAATCTCAACTATGGTTTCCCTATTTAAGGGAATTTTTATGGTAGATTTCCCTTTCTTCTATTAAGTTTGTCATGATCTTAATGTTACAATTTTCATGGTTTGATCTTAGAGTCAGTAATTGCAGAAAGAAAAAAAAAGTGAAGAGTTTAGGGCATGTTTGTTGCACTATAATGCATAGGAATTGAATACGTAGGGTTTATGCCATAAGTGCTTAAAAATTAAGGCTAGATGTGAGTTTTATAAAAAAGGAGCATCAAATAACCTTCCCTTTTATAGAAATACAATCAAAGGAAGATTAGAGATGAATGACTAAGGAGGATGGTTGGTTATTCATTTGTATTAGGCCTTTAAGATGATAGCACGATATTCTTCTAGGAACCTCCTTGTAGCAAGGACAGTACAATACCTTCCTATTTACTTAGTTGGAAGGGCTAGATTAAACTATTGATCATAGTTATAATTAAGCCTTGAGCTTCTTTAATCTATCAAAATTACCCAATATATAAGGGATTTACTTTGCGTTTTCTTTTCTTTTCTTCCCTATGCAAAGACTCAAGCCTTCTCTGTCTAACTTATGCAGTCATGTCTATAACCAACTGAGTTTCGGTGTGCAACGAGAGGACTCCAAGGGAAAAAGAGAGAACTTGGGGAGGGCAAGCCAGTCTTTAGGTTTTCCGGTGAAAAATCTAATGACAAAAGAACTCACAAGATAAGCCATCACATGGTTTTCTTCCAGTCTAGGAAAAGACTTGTCAGTCCAATTCATTACTTCAAGTAGAGTAATCTATTTAGAACAAAGATTAAGATTTCCAAAGCTGAAATCATGGAGTAATAAGACAAATTCTAAACATAGTTTATCTTCTTATTAATTGTGCAAGTCACGTTGCCGAAAAGCACTACTTTTCTGTTCGAAGTTCAACATGAACTCAGTGCAAGTTTATCATGACATTTTGATTGCATCTCCTATTCTCCATGACATTTGAAATATAGTACAGGCATATGGGAAGAGTCATGTTCTACTAGGAGGTGCCTCTCATGAATTGTACAAAAAGAAAGCAAGATCCAATTTGATACATGCTAATCATCAAAGTGTGAGAGAAAGGTCTCATTGTAGATATATTTCGGGTAAAAGTCATCTGAATCATATCCTCACAGCCACTGATTTATGGCTTTCAAGATTAATGGTTTTTTCAATCACAATTTCATGAAATTTAATTCATATGTGAGTTTAATTCAAATTAATGTATGGTTAGGTTTGTGTTAATTTATGTGGGATGTGTGTGTGTGAGAGAGAGAGGGAGTTGGAAAGCTAAGGAAATCTCATTAATTTGGTGAGGAAAAAAAAAAAAAAACTCTCATGCAATCCGTACAGGGTGCCTATTAGAAGAAGGTGCCATGTTGATTATAATCACATTGGAGTAGGAAAAGTAAGCTATACATAGTATGGAGTCATATCTTTCACTTTGTGTACGTGGTCTTTCACATTGTATATGTACATTTTGACGTTTAGCGTCACTACTTGCTCTGATGCTGATGGTGCAGATAACTACATGACTGTGCGTCCACTGAAGGTTGTAACAATTTTATAGATCCCAACCTAATATTTCTTGGAGCTCTAATAATAACTAAATGACTGTACGTCCACTGGGGGTTGTTGCAATTTTATAGATCCTAACCTTATATTCCTAGCATGGACTGAGGGAGGGGAGGTCGAGTGAGGGGAATCGCCCCCACTCACCTTTTTAAAATCCCAAGAGTATGAGGGGTCTTTTCACCTCTTATTATGGGTAAATTTGTCATTTTTCTATTTTTGCCCCTACTCACATACACATGTGGGCAATGTTGTGAATTAGTTGTTTTTCTATTTTTGCTCCTACTCAGCTTTTTTACAAATAGAAATCTAAAAGACACAAGGGGCAATATTGTCAATTGTCATTTGGTTACTTTGGAAATAAAAGACACAGCAGGGAGATGGCACTTTCCACTTCTTTCTTTATTTCTCCTTTGTTTCTTTCAACTTCTATCTGTAGTATATCATTCCTCAAGAGTAACCATTGGCCTCCTCCTTTTTCTTCAAAAATTCAACTTTTTTTCATAGATTATCATTCCTTAAATACAAGTACATCCTCAACTCCTTCCATTTGTCTTTTTTTTTTTTTTTGCTTGATTTAAACTGTATTTGTTTACTTATTGGATGAATCTATATTTTTTTTAATGTCTTGTGCTTTTGTTTCCACTCTTGTATTTGAGAAAAAAATTGTATTTCATAGACCAACTACAAGATGGTTGAATCCAACTTAGATAACAATTGTGCAATATAAAGTATTTTTTTATTATATATTTGTATGGTAGTGATTGGATGATGAGGTCCAATGATGGATGCAGTGGGCCTCATCATCTCACTTTCATTCGGTGAAAATTTTAATTGCTCTTTGCCCCCTTTAGAAGAAATTTTTGGCTCCGTCCCTGATTTCTGGGAGCTCTAATAAGCAATAATCGATAGCTCAATCAAGTGCAATATCCAATATACAAAAGGCAGACCTTCTCACAATGAGGAAAAATAAGTGCCAAATACAAACTACCTAAGTTTTTCTACTATGGTAGAACAAAACATGTGATGACTGATGATAGCAAAACCTTTCTTCAATGGTAGAACAAAACTATGCGAGGAGAGTGGCCCATATATAATCTGACTTGGAGATCATTGCATCTCCAAAGCTCATCAACTGAGTAACATCTTCACAGAAGGGTTTACTCCCAAAACAGTTTTCCTTTCTATGATTCAAGCCCGGTGTGTGTTCTTGAAAGGCCGATCAGCTTGTGGAAGGGTGGAGGTGGTTGTACTCCATGAAATGCCACTGGGTTAGTTGGTGCTTTAACAGATAACTACATCTCAGTTTAAAATTGTAACTTCCCTCCATAAGAGGAGGGTACTGTTGGGACATTAATTAGTAATATAAGTTGGTGCTTTCTCTATAAAATACTTATTAGTTGGTGTCGAATAAAATTTCATTTCAATTAGAGTGGAATGCATTGCTTAAGAGATAGAAAATAAATGTATGAAATCATATGATTTGCATGTGATGGGCCTAACTGCTAGCAGAATGAATTTTGGCACGTTCCAATCTGTACGCAAGAGGACAATGACTTTGAATTGCACTGATTAAAAAATGTAGGCCCCACTGATGGATTTTCGGATATGCTCTCAGGGGAAATATCATTCCATGTAGTCCGGATAAATTTGGTGTTTCAACATTCAATAGTGGTGGGGCCCACCATTGTAGAATGGTAGGGGGCAACCAGCAGATCCTAACTCCTCTCCTTCTCTTTCTGGAGTGAATATCCGCCTGACAACCAGCAAAATTGATGGAGTCTTTTCTATTTCATGATGGTGGGTCCCACCATTCCTATATCAAAACCATTGTTGTCGCCACACAAGAAGTTTTGCTCAGAGCCTCACTTGGAGGGTAGCTGTAGTCACCGTCGGGTATATCACATCTACAGGAACATGATAAATCTTTAGCACTGTCTCTCGGTTCGATGAGTTCATGGAAATGCCACTCAATGTTGACAAGATTAGATTTGATGGTTTTGATTTAGAAATTGTGGGGCCCACTGTCAATAAATCTCAAGTGCCAACAGAAAAATTACTTGTGAGGGAAAGCAGCAGATCCATCCCCTTTTCTTTGTCTGATAAAGAGCCAACATGCTATTTGACAATGGCAAATGTTTTTTTTTTACCATGGAAAAGCTGCTACCATAGAAAGAGAATCCCCAACAAAAGGGAATCCCCAATAAAGAAAAAAAAGCCTGTTGTGATAAGAAAAAAAAAACTCAGTGGATAGTTAGGTGAGAAGCGGAGTACCCAATTAACTAGGCAACCCCTCATTCTCAATAACAGCATACATGTTGCTCCAAGGTAAATAATTTAACTCAAAATCAATAATAATAGAAGTTTCTTTCTTGGGATGGAATTTTTGAATAGTATTTTGGAGAACTGGGGCTGTCCATTTGGTTTCCTCTGCTCTCATAGGCCAACCTGTGAAAATTGATTTTTATGTGGGTAAAAACATGAGGCCTATGGGGCCTACCTTTGCTTGAATAAAGTCACTCGAGAGATAGTTTGTATGTAGCAATTTATCCATTTTTATGAACTACTTACCAACTTCATATGAAAGATAAAAGAAGGAATTGGTTAGTATTGTTTTATTTAAGTGGTTCTTTGGAGTCATATTCAATTCAAGTGGAGAAAGGATAAGGGGAGCTCTCTTTTGTCAAAGTTCAGAATACTCAATCACAAAATGGAGAAAGGTGAAAGGTATAAATACATATATAATACATATATCATATTACTTTTTACTTAAGGCTACTTCTTTGCATTAGATTACATAGAAATTCATGGTCAAATAAGCTCCACATGAGGAGGGTTATTAAAGAGTTGAGGTCATGCAAAAGTACAAAGTGAGTGGAGAAGGACATTTAGGCAGCAATGTAGATGGGGCTTTGACTTTCCTAAATTTTGAATTGCTAGAATGATGGGCTTTTGTGAGTTACATCTAATATAAGTGGGTTAAATCTGTCATAGGCGTACACACTGTACAAACTTAATTCAGCTATTAATACCACTGTACACACTGTAACATAAAAATCACTTCTGGCTCCTATTATTACCATCATCTCATGCAGTTTCACAAAGCAAAAATTTTATCTAGGCTAATCCCCATTTAAGTATCAAATACATGCATACTAATCCATACTATATAACACTTGGATGTATCAATCATAGGTATATTGTTTTCATGGAGTCGTGATTTGAATTATAGTGTGCTCTCTTACGTATCATAACACTCTCCATACTGGCCAACATGGCAATTTTCAAAATCTCATCACAAATGAAGGAAAGACAATATATCTAGTCAATTTCTCAAATGACAGCCATTAAATATATCACAATCCTTCGTGGTTTCAAGCACGCTAATCCTCGTTATAGTCACGGTCCATACATTCATTTAAGCTTTTAGGCTTGTAGATTCATGGTGGGAAGATCAAAAGCACAAAAGATGTACAAAGCAGAGTAGTTTTTATTGATTGCCCAATCAAGAAGGTTCTTTACAAGCTTGGTCTCGCTAAAACCCTAACGATTCTTAGTAGGACGCTAAAAGCTTTCAATCAACCTGACAACGTCGATGCTCCTTGTACAAACCCAAGAACAATTAGCTACTTCAAAAGATTTTTTTTCCGTGTTGAAGGGATCTCAAAGCTTCCCTAGTTCCTCTCTCTCTCTCTCTCTCTCTCTCTCTCTCTCTGTTCTTTTGCTCTCTTTTTGTTCTTCTGCTGCATCTTTTTCCTTGTATTTTCTGGTTCATTGCCTTGCTTTGAGAATCATGTTTAAATTATTTCTTGCTCATTTTCATTGTCTATTAGTATAAATTGTGAATGACAAGTAGTTAGGATGGATTTGTCGATCAAAAAAATTATTTTATAATAAACTTAAAAAAGCGGGAAATAAATAATCACTTCTCATACATCAAGTACTATCATCCTATGCAGTTTCACAAGGGGTTTTGCATATGTAAAAGGTTCATATGTGACTTTTTCATATGAAGATATTGTATGTGTGGAACACATTATCAGGTTTGTCAAATCACTCTTTTTATGAGTAAATGAGTATACCAGCAGTTTTAGATGTGATTAAATGCTTTTGTGTTTTTCACAGGTTTCTCAAAATTTATGAAAATTTGTTTTATAAACTAAGTGTTTTGTTACTTATCATTAATATGATAACACTGAACAATTATGATTGTGAATTGGGGCCCCACAAAAGTGGATAAATCATATCTATAGGTTGAAATTTCTTATTTCACAAATGTCTTAAAATAAGACATGAAATTAAATATATTAGGATTCATTAGACCAATAAAGAAGATGAACGGCTTAGATTGCAAATTTAGGGCCCACAGAAATGCTAAACAATAATATTATTATTAAATGTGATGGTTGAAAAGATTCGATCCCACCACCTTTCATTGGTACCATGTTGACACCTTACTGCAAGTGTATTAGTCTTTTTCCTCATTTAGATATGAAACCATTTACCACCTTCTCTAGTGTATAAATGATCCGCTGAAGATTGCCTCATTTGCATGTAAATGAGTGCGACAGCCTCTAAAGGAAGCTCTTATCAAAGCTAATCCCCTACATACATAATACAGGTGCACATGCAAACTAATCCAGACCACACAACACTTAGACATGTAATCAGACATGCCTTTTCCCATAGAGGAGCACGGATTCTAATTATAATGTGATCTCTTAAGTATCTTACAGCACTTCTTGGAAGCCAATGTGACAAAAAAATAATGAGTTAAAAAAGAGGTCAATATTTTCAAAATCACATCACATGGAGGAAAGGTTATATATCTAGTCCCATCTCATTTATATTTATTTCCCCTCGGGTGGAGCCCACTCCTCAATAATTTAGTGTCCATTAAATATCATAATGTGAAAGTCTGTCCAAGCTAATCCCCTTTCACAAACACAAGTAGGAGTGCTCACGGGCCGGACCATCCCAAGCCAGGAATGGGCCCTCCCACTTTGGGCCAAGTTCGGGCTTTGGGTTTTTCTATTTGGGCTAAGCCTGAATCTAAAATTTGTGCCCAATTGATATCTAGGCCGGGCTTAGATTGAAGTGATGATGGAAAGCCTGAAGCTCAACCTGGCTCAGGCAAATAAGTAAAGCTTTCTGTGACCAACTTGCCCAAACAAGTAATAGAAACCTCGGCCTGGCCAGGCAAGATTGTCTGAATGGGCGGGCTCAGACTTGACATGTTTGAGGCGAACCAGCTTGGCCCGGGCACTCACGGCCATGTTGAACTCGCGTCAGATGCATGCCTATGTTTTTAAAGTTAGGCCGGACCTGGATAAGTTAGACCTTCCCCACCATGAACACCCCTAAAGACGATGTATTCATACACAGTAATCCAATCCGAATACATTGTACATAGAAATGAAGGTAATCAGGTCATCCTAACCATCCAATCAGAAGGCAGGGAGTGGATGGTCCAAAAAGAATATGCTCTGCTGAAAAAAATGGTTAGCCAAAGGAATCGATGGCAGCTGTTGTTCTGTAGCACTTGGACAGTGGACCCCCAGATTGAATAATCTGGATTGGCGTGCATTTATTCTACAGGTACGATGAATGAGTTGAGACGAAGTACAGCGCTAGAGAGGCACATATAGAAGTACCATTGCATCCATGTAGAGAAACTTGTTATATTATGAGACAAATTCCATAACCCCGTGTGCTGTTTTTTCACATAAAGGCCTCACTCATCATCAATTCAATCCCTTCACATATACATAGGCAGATGAATCAGCAATGGCCCCAATTTGACACTGGTCACAAAGATCTGCTGTTGGATTGAATCACAGAAGGTCAGTACTTTGTAAATTCATTAAACTTTGATACCCCAAAATTAAAGGCTAAGATAGTTTCATTTGGCCCACCTGGAATCTACATATGAAACTATCCGTCCTTACTTCCCCTATTGGCAAGAATCCTGGCGGGCCCCAGATGAGGTTGAAAAACGCTCGGGCTCTTTACAGTGGCCTCATTATATATAAATGAATGCCTAGGCCTGTGTGTAATTAAGGATTTTCCAATGCATCTCATCTTCTTCCTTCAGCTCCCTCTCAAAGATACCAGCTACAAACAAAGGAAGATTTTGGAAATATTAAGGTTTCTCCAATCTGAACTGGCACAAAAGCAAAGATTTATATTAGTTTTCCTTAAACCTATTCATTAATTACTTGAGACCCATCTCTTGTTTTTTCTATCTTCTCTGTTTAAATACAACCTTCCACAACACCCCATCTCTCTCTCTCTCTCTCTCTCTCTCTCTCTCTCTCTCTCTCTCTCTCTCTCTCTCTCTCTCCCTTTTGTAGTCTCTGCAAGTTCTCCACCATGTGCCCAGGCAATGAGTCCCAAACATCTTTCCATGAAGAGCATCTTTTGCTGCCAAAGGAAGGAGAGAATGGAATAATAGACAGAATAGGAGAAGCTGATGTGACAGTCCATGGCTTCCCATTTTGGCCTGCCTTCAACAAGGTATCTAAAAGATTTTTTATTCAGGTTTCATGGATTTTCCTTAAACAAAAGTTCATGCTCTATTATTCTTATGATAATATTGTGTTTGTGAGAAAATGACAATGGAGTGTGTTGCATGTCTCTATGGCTTTCTGTTTTCAATCAAAAAACCATTTGATTTTTCGACTGATTTCTCAGAAGCCCATGTTTTTCTGAGTTACTGGTATGTAACGGGAAATGGGTATGCTCTCTCTCTCTCTCTCTCTCTCTCTCTCTCTCTCTCTCTCTCTCTCTCACACACACACACACACATGTTCATTTCAGGTAAGCTCACGTTTCTTTGTATTAATGGTTGTTTTATATCAACCAGAAAAAGAAACAATTTCTGTGTATGGGGAAAGAGCAATGTTTAAGAGCTCTCTCTCTCTCTCTCTCTCTGAAATTGACCTGAAAATCTGTAGCTGTGAATGTCATTGGATGAGCTCTTTTGACCAGGGCAATTTAATTTGAATGGGAAAGTTTAAATGTCTTAAGTATCAGTATCTTTTCTAAAGAAACGCAGAGGTAGACAGATAGTGCTCCACTCCTTTTTTAAATCAGCCGTACCATTTTAAAATTGGCTGAAATACCCAACCCCCTTACCTCTCTTTCATTGGGTGCCTCTCTCTGTCCACCCCAAATGGTGGTTTAACAGTGACTATCAAGGAAATTCTTGTCCTTTAAATCATGCCCAGTACAACTGTAGACCCTATATGGAATTGCATATTGCTGTATCTACACACTCATTTCTCATTTCATTGGATACAAGATTACATAGAAATGCTATAGTAGTGCATCCAGATTAGATCTAAGCTACTGTTATTTTCTCAAAACTCATATGATGTCTATATAAGATGCAGACCAACACCTCAAAAAGATGAGATTGGTCATGTTACAACTTTGAGATAAAAGGTTCCTAACCAGCCTTTTCCTTTAAAAAAACTGAATTGTCGTGATCTTTAATTCGCAATACGACAAGAGTTGAAGATACAGCTGAATTAAAAGTGTTACGAGTGTCAAATGACCTCCATTAAGCAGAGATAATGAATTTCACCGTTGATTTCTGGTTTTAGTAACTATGAATTAAAGAAAAGATATGGTTCAATGCATTCAGTGAGCTCGCGGACTGTATACGCCACTGGACACATTATTGGAGGGTACAGGCCATTGAACACCTATTGGCCTATATGCTTACAAAGAAAGTCTGGTGTATGGGTGCATGTATTTGGGTTAGCTGAGTATTATATATGGCTTATAAAACCTTATTTGTACACAAAATTCATGAATATGCAGTTATTAGCATTAATACAAATCATGTTCTTATACAAGCATGAGTAGACAATTTGATGCATATTCAGTGAACTTAAGTGGGTGTTCTTGTTTCTTGTTTGCTTGGAAGGAAGCTTCACTATGAGGTTGTCAAAGTTTCTAGAGAGCCAGGTACTTCTATAATTTGTATAGGATTATATCAGCCTGCAGAGATTTTTAGATGAAAATGTTTTCCCATTTTGCACGTATTTCTTCAGATCAGAAAAATATTTGTTGAAGCCTACTTCTCCTCTACCATCTACCACCAGCCATACAGTATTCACTGCCACAGCTGCTAATATCAGACCTTCCATTCCATTCGTATAGATGTAAAAATATCATTGGGAAAAAACTGTTATTCTGCATGAATCTGTGCGTGCGTGTGTGTGTGTGTGTGTGAGAGAGAGAGAGAGAGAGAGAGAGAGAGAGACTTGTTTCGATTTGAAGGAATTGACAGTAGGATCTTTTGGTTCTGAAGCAAAATTGAAGTGCAGGCAAGACTTGTTCAATAAAATTACCTTTGTTGACTTTGATTTTTTTGGATTTGCTGAATTTGTTTAATGAAATTACCTTCATTAAAGAAGCCTTCACCAACAAGAGACATAAAAGTCCACAAGGAGATAGAGGGGAGCTAAGTTTGAGCCCTGGTAGGAATGCGGAGGCAGCCAATAGCGCCTTCAGAAAATTGGGTTATTTTAGGGTACCTTCATTGGGTAGATTAGGAGTAAAGTAAAAAAAGGCATTATTCTTTAATCAACAATATGGATGACCACAGAGAATTTCAGGACCTGAGGCGGTAGCCATTGAAGACCTTCAAACACAACACACACCCCTAATCCCCCAAACCCCCAACTCACCCAACCACATACTGTCATTCTTTCAGGTTGGCTCCACAGGCCAGACCGCTCAATAAAATGCCAGAGTCCAAATATATTACATAGTTGAAACTATGTAGTAAAACGATTCTACTATCTCATAACTGAAACTCACAAAAGAAATTTTCTTGGTGAATGTTTTTTTTTTTCCATTAGTAGCTTTAGGATATATTTGTTACCAAAGAGCTTACTCACCCTTAATTAGATAACCAAGCCACAAACAGTTGTGGTTACAGTAATTAATTGTAACAGAAAACATTTATCGTTTTTATATAAAGTGAATCTCAGCTCTGGCGATAAGAAGTGGACCGACCTTCTTTGACTTCTGTGATGTAACAAGAACTGGTGGGTTCACTGATGGACTCCAGCAGTGCATCATTTGTGTTAATATTTAAAAGCTTATCTTAACTTAAACACGGGCAGTTGAAAACAACATTTTTAGTAATAACTTATATACAGGAAAAGGCCAGCTGCAACCACTGATTCTTATTTTTCATCCCCAATCTGGGTCCTTACCATTCAGCTTTGTTTACCTGTAATTGGTTATAGCAAAGAACAGAGCAAGTGTGACTTACAAGTAACTTAGCTTATTCAAAGAACACTTATATATGCATAAACCAAATTACCTGAACTTGGTTTACAAAAACCCAAAAGGGATCCTCTTCTTCTTTAAAAATGATTCTGAACCAGCGGTAATTTTATGATTTAATTATCCAGGAATTGAAAGGTTGGGATTCTTTTTTTAGGACCAGAAGATCAGTAATATAACCATGGTATTCCATGATGGGGCTACAACCTTTCCCATCATCAATACACATGGCCTACCTAGCAGACAACTGATATGGGCCTCCATATAGTAATATCAACTACAGAAAAGAATTACCCCACATTTGATAAATGCGCATGTACACTCAAACATGAAAGAAATCCAATCTGTTAACAGAGTATCATAAAGCAACAGATTTCTATTAAGTAATAACATTGGGATGTCAAAATATTCCTTCACCAATCACTGACCCACATTTAAAGAACCATAAGAGAGAAAAAAGTGCAATTGAATAATGCCCAAAAACATAGTATCAGACTTCCATTCTGTTCTGTAGCACTCAACTCGTCATTTTCAAACTAGTTCTTTTATTGCTAATCAACTGTTCATTGTATATAAAATACAATCTCAGGTGGCAGAGGAGCTGGTTTACCTTGCGAGGATCACGTGCCCCATTGTGATAACAAGTTTCCTTCTCTTCTCGAGATCCATCATCTCCACACACTTCCTGGGACGTCTGGGAGGAATTGAATTGGCTGGTGGGTCCCTTGCCATTGGGTTTGCAAACATCACAGGCTACTCACTCCACAAAGGCCTAGCCATGGGAATGGATCCCATATGTGCCCAAGCTTATGGGGCCAAGAGATGGAAAGTCCTCAGCCAGACCTATCAAAGGACACTGCTACTACTGTTACTGTTCAGCATACCCATCTCCCTCCTCTGGATAAACATGGAACAAATCATGCTGTGGACAGGCCAGGACCCGGCGATCACGCCAACGGCCAGGATCTACCTGTTATATTGCCTTCCAGACCTGCTAGCAAATGCACTCCTCCAGCCACTGAGGATTTTTCTAAGAGCACAGGGGCAAACTACGCCACTGGCGGTGTCTGCGGCGATTGCTCTGGCATTGCATTACCCAATCAACTACTTATTGGTGGAGTATATGGGGAAGGGGGTGAAGGGGGTGGCGCTGGCGACGGCGTGGAATACAATGAATTTGAATGTGGGGCTGCTGATGTACCTAGGGGCGTCCCAGAAGGCGCTGAAGCCATGGGCGGGGGCGGGGAGGGGGAGTCTGAAGGGGTGGAGGCCGCTGATGAAGCTGTCTATGGTGAGTGCAATGTCAGTGTGCCTGGAGTGGTGGTGGTATGAGGCGATGACGGTGGTGTGTGGGCTGTTGGAGCAGCCAAAGTGGACAATGGGGGCAATGGGGGTGATGATACAGATGACGGGGCTGCTGTACGTGGTGCCGTCGTCGGTGAGCCTGGGGCTGTCGACGAGGGTGGGGCATGAATTGGGGGCGGGGAGGGCAGAGGGGGCGAGGAGGGCGGCGTGCTGTGGGATGTGGGCGGCGGCGGGGATGGGGTTGGGGGCGATGGGGTTCACGGTGGGGGTGAGGGGGGTGTGGGGGAGGATGTTTACGGAGGAGGAGGGGGTGCTGGGGCTGCTGGCGGTGGCGCTGCCGATAGCGGGGTTGTGCGAGGTGGGGAATTACCCGCAGACGGCGGGGTGTGGGGTGCTGACGGGGAGCGCGAGGCCGGGGATTGGGGGGAAGATTAATTTTGGGGCGTTCTACCTGGTGGGGCTGCCGGTGGCGGTGGGGCTGGGGTTTGGGACGAGGGTGGGGTTTGAAGGGGTATGGCTGGGGCTGCTGGCGGCGCAGGCGACATGTGCGATATTGATGGTGAGGGCTGTGTTGAGGACGGATTGGGAGTTGCAGGCGGAGAGGGCCAGAGAACTCACAATGCAATCATCATCAGCATCGGCATCAGGGAACCAAGAAGATAATGATGAAGAAGAAGAGGATGATTTGGAAGCTAGCCTTCTTCGTTAACTCTCATTCTCTTCTCTTCTCTTCTCCTTCCAATTGAAATTGAAATTTTTAATTTTTTTTTAAATGGAGAAGCCTTCTCTCTCTCTCTCTCTCTCTCTCTCTCTCTCTCAATATACTATGGTGCGTATATCCCTCACCATAGGGTGAGTAAAGTACAAAAGAAAAATTTATGTGCAAAAAGGAAAGGTGCCCTCACCCTATCAATGCTTCTATAAATATAAATTTTTAAATATAAAATGGAAATTTCAAATACATAGGGTGAAGTACAAAAAGAAAATTCATATGCAAAAAAGGAACGAAGGATATATGCACATGAATGTCCCCCCATATATAAAAACATATATATATGTAAATATGGAAAATGCTCATGTGAAAGACACGCTCACCAAGTTGGTGAGAAATGGGTGGGGGCCCTCACATAAATATTTAGGGTCCTTGCATTTAAATTGGTTAGAATGGATATTTATATGAGGCCCCCACCCATCTCTCACCAACTTGGTGAAAGTGCCTCTCACATGAGCATTCCTTATAAATATATATATATATATATATAATGTCGTTGATGTCCCAAAGCCCTGTTACCCTTGCACCTTAGCCAACAACCTTTGTCTCCCTCTCTCAATGAGCCTCAAAGATGGAAGGAGAATAAAATGAATGGAAAGGAGAATACAAAGGAAAGTTAATTGAAAATTGAACTGCTATTTATATATATTATGAAGTCTTGATTGGTGTTTACCAGGTGAGATGGGTGACTTTAAATAGATGGGCCCGTGGTGGGGAATTAAAATTCCGATTCTGTGTTAAATTTGTTATTCGAGTGTAGGAGAATTCCAAATTATCTTAAAGGGCATTTCCAAATTCTTCCTCATGAAGTACATTAATAAGATTCTGGATGGCTTACAGTAGGATTTGCAATTCTCGGCTTTATTCAGACGTAGAATCTATAATATGGGTCCCCAAGCTCCGCTGGCTAACGATCTAGATTAAAGCCTGTCAAACCTGCGGATGCGTGAGTTTTGAGTCCCTGCTTTAAGCAGAAGGGGGCAAAATTGGAGAATTTGTGGGAACAATGCTCCAAACACCTTTCTTGGAATTTAGACGAGTCAAAAAGGAACCTCAGTGGACATGCTTGTCAAGCTATCTCTTGAATTCCAAAATGCATAAATATATAAATATATATATAATCAAAAGAAAAACGAGACAGTGTTGAGCCCCTGTTTGGCAATGTCTGATTATAGAACACATACTGGATGGCTTACAAAAGGACAATCAAAAGGCTGGCCTGGATCTGACATGAAAAATATGGGTGGTCTGGATCACAGAACCTTTGGCACGAGTAAGTTTGGAGGTTATCATCAATATCCACCATCTCATAAAAATAGTTAAGTCTCTCTTCTTCTCACTATTTTACAGAAAAAGAAAACATTAAGGAAGGAAAACTCAAGTCTTCATGTCTCTTGTCACATACACAGATGTCGGATACAAATGCAGTTCATTGTTGGTTGATGACAACAGGAATCCTTTTATACTAATCAACTGATTATATTTGACAAATTATCCCTTAAACAGTACAAAAATTAAGAACAGCCGATTGAAGAATCGATGATAATGTCTCTATGGAATGTCAGTCCAGTCATAAATTATATCAAAAACTGCAGAAGGAAATAAATACAGGTTCTTCTAAACTCTTTAACTACTTGAAGAGTTTGTTTCAAACGCCGACCACCTGATGCTCCATTTGTACAATTTAAGCATATAGACATTTTTCATTGCCAAGCCTTCATAGTCCAAGCAGTTTCATCGGCTGATGTTCTGTGGATGTCCACAAATAGTAAGCACAGAGCAGATCTCATGCTTGTAGATCTTTGTTTGAGCTCCAAACTGGAGCTTTCGGGACAACACCATCAGCAACAATAACAGCTCCATTTTCAGCACTTAATAATAGAGGATCAGATTCAATCTCTTTTGCCTGGAACAGTATTAGGCGAATAAAAAAAAGATGGGAAATTAGTAAATATGAGCGATTGGAATGTGTGAAAAAAGTATCATCAACTAAAGCAACCCACTCAAAAGCATGACCACATGTCTGAAGCTCCTCACAGGTCTGGCATTTAAAGGTCTGATAAGAATTATAAGATCCTTGATCAAAAGACATGACTAACATTGACAAGACTGATGCACAAGTGGAAACAATAGTTCAATGATTGGAGCTGTTCATCTTATGGACCTAACGGGACAGACCAGGATCAATATAACTTGGACGTGTTCACGGGAGTCGGTATCAGATTATGGATAGAAAGAGTCAGGCCTGCAGTAGTATCGGGTTAAGACCAACATTTTTTTTTTAAATGAAGACTAAACATTAACACCAAGTTTTGTAAAAAAAAAAAACAAGGAAGGAAATCATCAAATTAAGAGCTTGTTTGGAGTGCTGAAAGTTATTGATTGGATGGAGATTAAAAGTTGAACTTAAAATTATTAAGGTGGGATTTATAAGTATTTCTATTGACAACCTTGAAACCCACTAAAATGATCCGTTTCCTGAAATCACATAAGCTTGTTAGTACTCAAGTATTTACATGGGAGACAGTAGCAGGTTTTCAAGCACTTTTAAAGGAAACTAAAGAGGTATAAAAAAATAAAAATAAAAAAAGGTTCCATCTCAGACAACTTAAGAAGAAAAAACCATTCAAAAAACAAAAAAAAAAAAAAAAAAGAAAGATGTGAGACAACGAAAACACAAAAACATCTTACAGTTTCTGATAAACTGACCAAAAAAAACATCAATGACACCTGAAAATGGTAGCAAGCTCTTTGATTTGGAGGCAATTTCAAGTCATTTTGGATTACTCCACATATTAAAGTTCCTAAAAAACTTTTAAGATCTCTTCAAAAATGTTTTGTCAGGAAAAAAAACTGTCTACAGAATCCAATTTTTATAGTTTGCTGCTTGGATTTATTAAAAATGGAGGGAGAGAGAGAGAGAGTGTTAGCAACCAACTTAGGGGGACTATACAACTTGAAAATCTCAAGGAAAGTTTGATACATAAGGAAATGTAATTAGATTTTTTGTATAGCTGGCTCAAAAGGGTTTAAAGAACACTTTCTGTAACTACTGGATCACCAGGCCATGAGGCCCAAATGTTCTAAATAGGGAACCCAAAACCCATTTAATCCAAGAAATTGTCATAAAAATAAGTATTATCCAAGAAATTATCCAGTTTAAGTATGTAAATGAATGGGAATTCAGCAACAGCAGAGTACCAGTTTTGGAAAACCCTGAAAGATAGGATCCACAGTTTGACCACATTATTAAATTACTAAAGCAATTGCATAAGTTAAAGAAATAGCAACCAGAAAGTTGATTAAAAAAATTTCCACTTTCTTTATGTCCATGGCTATGGTACCCAGATACTTAAAAGTAGGCAACATATCTTCTTGTATCGCATCGTATACTTCACCTTTTATGTGTAAAATCCACATCCATGGCATCGAGCTATTATTGCCCAAGTCACAAAAATCCACCCATTAGAGGATATTGCCGGCATGGCAGAGGGCACAGCTGAGGGCATGGTTACCAACAAGGCAACAACAACTGGACTGGTAAGGCCCCTTCCTGGACTCCCTCTAAATAATGTTCCCATGGGATACTTGGAGCTCATCCAAATGAACATGGAGCTTAATAGGCAATGCATCCACTCACATCATATCTGATACTACAACTTTTATGTGCAAAATCAACATCCCTCCGTATCCAAAGTGTATCCCTGCCATATCCATGTCATATCTGGGCTTCATAGGTCCATGGTCTAATCCTTCACCACCCAGACCAATTTCTAAGTTGATTACATTAGAGCCTGTAGCTGCTTCAATGGCCATCTTAATTAGGGCCGCGAACAGGTCAGCCAACAAGAATCCAACTGGAGTTCTAGGGTCCTGAATCTAAATCTGCATCCAAATCCACAAGGATCCTGTGCAGACATTCCAGTCTTAGTCTAATTTCAAATTAGAAACAGCTAAAACTCTTCAATTCCATTACCTCGATTTCTTTTTGCATCAATACTATTCCAAAAGTTGCAGCATCTGTCACACTTTAACAAGTGGCCCCCATAAAGTACAAATACATTACCATAAATTGATTTTTCTTCAATTTTACTCAAATGCAATTGTTGTTTCCTCCTCCTTTTGGATCTTGTTAACCTCTGTTAATAGCAAAGTGCAATTGAATAATGGAATTTTCATCATCATCATTGAAGTCTTGTCCCATCTATCTGGGGCAGGCAGTGAGTTTTGAGTTCAACTTTACTTATCCCCATTTATGGTCATATTTTGTCATCACTCCACAATCTATTAAGTCACTTCTAAGTACTTCATCTAAATACTTAATTCCATTCCTAGTTGACCTACGGGTACCCATTCTCCTAGTTTCTTGTATTGAAAACATATTTGTTTTCTATACTGGGGTTGTTTCTATGTCTTCCAACCACACGCCCAAACCATCCTAGACAACAATTGTTACTCGCTCTTCTATTAGAGCCACCTTTAGATTTTCTCCAGCATACTTAATTCAAAGTATATCCTTTCTTGCTACTTCATGAGTTCATCTCAGAAAAGCATCTCAGCCATAAGAACCTTGTCCACTTGTTATTTCTTCGCTGCCCAAAATTCAGTACAAAGGGCTTGCCCATCCTTGCTGATCAAGCCACCTGAACTGTAACCACAAGAATTTAGTTTAAGCCATCCAAATGTGGTCAATCCCAACACTTAGACCTGGGTGAAATACTCCGTGCTTCACGATCGACAACCTCCTCTACTACCCTATGATTTCTACATCACCCACCCCACCCCCTTAAAATCCTTTTTTGCACTAGTCCAGAATGGAATCATTGACCTCAATGAAAGCTCTTGACGATCCCTCAAGTATTCTATCACAGCCCCGCCCAACTCATCATGAAATTATCCACTTTGGCCCCACATGCGAGAAGGGAGATCACAATCGTGGGGCGTTAACATATTCCATCTCAAATATTCCACTAAGAAGTCCCCATGAATCATTTCCAATTTATTCAAAACATCCCCTAGACATCAAAAAGGAATGTAACAAAATTAGGTAAAAAGGTGGTAACATTGATGATGGCCATGCCCCACCAAAAACAAGTATTAAGGCTTCCAAGCAGCCAGCCCATAGTTACCTAATTCGCTGGTTTAGGACTTGAACTGCGAACTGTTCGAATCGAACAATTTGCAGTTTGATTCGCCATGGTTTGTAAAAAATAAAGTGCCCAGTTTGAGGCAGTTCGCAGCAAAAGAAAACTGAAAAATAAAAGGCTGCGGGGTGGGGATGGTGAAGTTACAGGCTTACCTAATGCTTTTAGTTCTCAGTTACACATTCTCCATGGTCCAGCACATGTTTTCACTGCTGGAATCTCAATGATAAAGTGTTCGGTCACGGGAACCACTCTAAGGTGTAACGTTTTCAACTGAAAAAGAGGAGCCGGACTCTAGTTGAAGAAGAAAACCATGAAAAAGGGAAGCTTCTCGCTTCGCTCTCTCAGCCATACCGTTGGGAAAATGAAATTTGACCTTTCCTTCTCTCTGTTTCTTAGCTACCATGTGTACAATGGATTATTATTATATTATATATAGGCTAAAGTCTTATCCTGGATGAGATGACCTAACGCTTTTGTAGCTAGTCTATGCTATATAAATATTCATGACTTGGGAACTGGGTTTCCAATCTACACTGCTGAAGAATCATGAAGCTATTTATAAAACATGATTGATCAAGCTGTGGGCCTCACTCCAATTGAAATTAAATTTAGTCACTATTAATTTGATGGCATACAATTTAGGAGGTTTAAATCTAGCATATGTTTATGTTACCACCATTTTTAGAAGAAAGTTAGATATGAGTTAGACCTAGGAATATGAAGTAATAACAAATCTCATTAAATTATATATTCGAACTACTATATCGAACATGTCAAATTCAAACTAAGAATTAATCGATTCAGGAAATGAACTAAATGAATCTACATCATCGAATTTTCGAATTCAGATAAGTGTCGAATTGCGAACTACGATTTCGAATGCGAATTATTCGAACTAGGTAACTATGAGCAAGCCTCCATTAAAATCTCTCCTAATCCCTACTCACTTTGGGGCACCATCCTTACTTAAAGTTGAAGGTTGGATGCAAGTAAGTTCAGGGGCGGACCCAGGAAACTTGCCTGAGGGGCCCGCTACGTAAAAAGAAATTCTTGGAGGGGCCAATTCTAGAAAAAATTAAAATTTTCAATGACATTAGAGAGTTTTCCAATGTTTCTGAGGTGTTAATATGAAAAAAAATAAAAATTAAAGAACATCTAGTTCCACCCAAGTTCGTTCCTTTTTAGCATTTACAGTAACCACAAAGCATGCAACCAAACTTTTGGCAGTGATTTTGAGGCTCTGGCATTGTGATTACCATGAGGCAGACACCTCAAACAATTTTTTATAGTATTTTCAACATGGTAAGACCTTTATGAGCGTAGTGGGGAAAAGCCTTGCTTTCGTCATACATTGAGAGAAATTGCTTGTGAACAAACTTGCTTGTTCTTTTTGGTAGAGGTAGACATATTAAGACAACCTGCATTGATGTGATTAGGGATAGGATGATCATGACGATGATTGTCAGAAAGTATGATTCAACAACTTCAAAGATATTCAATTTCACGTGAAACGGAAACCTATTTTCAAGACATGCGACTTAATTCATACCCTAAGAAAATCTATCAACACGCCTAATATATCACTTGATAAGCAAATGACATTCTTGATGGAACAAATTCTGGAAATAAGTAAATGCAGTATACAAGTAAAGGCCATGCTTCATGGTACCTGGGACAACTGGGCAGATGCTTCACTAGCCTTTTGTTGGCTCTCGAGTGAGCAGAAGTAAGAATAAATGATCATTCCGACTAAAGCAATCAGGATACCAAAAATGTTTCGCAAGCTAAATGGATCATGGAGTAATACATATCCAAAGCCCAAAACCAGACATGTTTTCAGATGCCCCAAGACTTGATATGTGACAGGCGATGTCTTTCCAATTACAAGAAATGTACTGAAGTTGACAGAAATAGAGATCAGGCAGGACAGTACGATAAAAACCTGCATTAAGATAGCATACCTTGTGAACATTTTAAATAAATTAAACCAAGGAAAAATAACTGCAAAACATATGTTTTTAGTCATACCAGTACTTGAGGTGTATACTTGAAAGCAAAGACATTTTGGTTTGTCAAAAGCCAGTCAAGAAACGGACCAGTAACGAACAAGGTCATTGCTTGATAGGGACAAGACTGGTACAAGAGTTGGGTTGAAGAGACCTTAAACCTCTTCTGGATGGTGTTTGTCATCTGAGAACTGATTAAGATTTAAACAATGCATGCTATCAAATTTTAAAAGGCAACGAACTAAATTTAAAAGGGCATACAGCATATGTGCATGTGTACTTCATGTGATGAGTTTCCAACTTTTTTGGAATTCTTCTATGGGGAGAGAGAGAGAGAGAGAGAGAGAGAGAGAGAGAGACTTTTGAAATTTAATTATCATCACCGTCGCCACAAATTAAAGTCTTACACATCTCGTGTGTCAGCTTTGTTTGCTCTAATTTTCCACTCGTCCATATTTAGGGGGCGTTTGTGCAGAGCTGTGGAATAGGAAACCTGCGTTTCCTCATCCGCGGCACTGTAAGTCGGACCTCTCCAAGTCAGACTTCCAGATTCCCTTTAGCGCGGAAAGGAAACGCTGACAGAGCGGATTTTCGGTTGATTTGTTGCTACACCAAACGACGTCAAGGAAGGCGCCAGAAAATCCTGCGTCTTGTCTCCTCCCCTTTCCGCGGCGAATCCAACTGCACAAACACACCCTTAGTGAGGATGAGCATGCTAGCAAGGAATTAACAAAATTCAGGATGGTAATGACGAGTGCTAGGAAGGATGTGCCTGAGGGCATACCACCAATACTGCAAACCATCATCTAGAAGGTCCCACAATGGAAAATTTCCTAATGGTTAGGATTCAGGAATTCTCACCATCAACACAAATGTTGAGATGTAGAGTAAACCAGTGTCTGTAATTTCCATCTTTGTGGATGGCAAAGAACCCTGATCCCTGAGATCTTTCCCAATCCCACATGACCAATCCAAACTGGTTAAACAGTCTAAATCACCACTTGGTTAGGCACACAAGGGAGAAAGTAACAGGGGGAACTTTACTAGCATCCTCAGAATGAGTCGGCATAACTTTTTTTCTTTTTCTTTTTCTTTTTCTCTTCCTTCGGTTTTTTTTTTTTTTTTTTTTTTTTTGGTGCTGCAAAGGGAAAAAAATGAACTAAAAAAGTTGCAGTCTAATCACAATGCTCAATTGCTCATCACTGTATAGCAGCTTTTTAACTTTCAAGCCTTGCGTATAGTAAAACTCTTATTGCCTTCAGAAACGCCTTGCGTTTTATTTAGCAAATTCTCAACTTCCAAGATTTTTTGCAGCATAAAAGTATTCTACAGAGCACTGTAATTTCATGATAAGATTGCATGTCTAGTTCAGGAAGAATTGCAGAGTGCTGATTCATGTGCCACAGCTAGCATATACTTTGCTCATTACTATCGCCATACTGCCCATTATTTATTTAGCTGCTTTAAGAAAGGATACAATTTGAGCAACACAGGTCGTAACAACTGCAAGCAGAGATAGGATAGAGCCCAGAACATTGAGTTGCAGATCTGTCACAGTTGCAATTCCAACACCCAAAAGAAGGATTGTGAGTGAGAATTGGATACTCCTACTGCAAAAAGAAGAAATAAACCATTAGACCAACACTATCCTGACCTAGCAAAACAATAATAAAACCATAAAATAATGTTGACAGTTCAGCAACTTGAGAATACACAAATTATACGAGATCGATCTCATCACCAAGAATTTGTGGTTAAAATTCATTCAATTCAAGTTCAATCAAGGATGAGTGAGCACAACTGAAGGTTCTCAACTTCACATGCATGTCTTTCTGGTGAAGAATTTTATGATCCACAGAAATGGACGCTAATACCAACTTTCTATCCTTGACAATGAAGGACCATGGCCACCATTCCTTTCAGTCTCATTTCCCACCGAAACTGAAAGCAAAAACACATGTACGGTCCTCCTATGTAATCCTTTTTTTTTTTTTATAACTCCTATGTTATCCTGTTGGTAGAGGGTTTTCCTATTTATGAGGGAATGCTTAGGCATACTTGTTTTGCAGTACCGTTGTCCTCTTGCAGTAATAGCACCTGCTTGTGTCCTGTTATTGCATTGCATCCTTGTGTTTGTCTTGAATGATACTTCAAAGTTGCCAACAACACACCCAGCCCAAAACAAGAAGAAGATTTGAAAGGAGCAGAATCCCTTCTATATGGGAGGCATGGAGGGTTCCTTGGAAGGATTTTCCTGGAACGCTTGAATGTTTGAAAGCAGCATGATAGCAAACAAGTGGAAGGAGCAGAAATCCTTCTATAAGGGAGGTATTAAGGGTTTTTTGGAAGGATTTTTCTGGATCACTCATCATTGAAGGGTACTCTTTGAGAGCAGTGTGATGGCGAACAAGTAAAGGGTGTTGGAGCCTAGGCATTTATCATCCATTGAAAATGATATCAAGGAGTTGGGTCTCACCTGTTAGACACTTAGATCATTAGGCAAAATAAGGGCTAGAAAGGGACGATTTTTTTCCCCTTTTTTTTGGAGTCTGGATTTACCAACATAGTTCCTGTATTCATCTGGATTTTGAATCTTTTGATATACCGATAGACATTCTTCACAATAAACATCTCCTATACTATAGACTTTTGTACTCTTCACTTACAGCTTAATGTATTTCATTACCATTAAAAAAAAAGCACAAAAGAGGATAAAAGCCAACAATTGTTCTTTCAAAGACGACGAGGAAAAAGTTAATACACCAAGAAAAAGGTGTTTGGGAATTGGAAGTTCGTTTCAGAAACAAGCGCACTGTTTTTCACACAAAGACACATTGATTAATCCTGCGGTTTTCTTATTTCCAAGAAAATGTTGAGACACACAGACCAACCTGAATTGTTTTCTGAAGAAAAGGGTCTCTAAAAGAACAGTACATGGTATGATCGCCAGCTTCGTCATCTGCAACATAAAAGAGATGGAAGCAAAAAGGTCAGCATCTTAACTCCCCGTAAAGACAAGGAGGTTTGAAACACCTGAGAATGCAGAGGCCTTACATTTCCACACATTAATTTAAATAGAGAGATAGACAATCAAAAACCAAATTAATTACATTAAACAGGCCAGGCACTACTGTGATACTTTGTGTGGTACTGATACTTGCAAGAATACTGGTTCAAAAAAACTGAACATGCCATCTTCCATGATAAGCAGTCACAGTTGACAACTAAATCAACAGGTCGCTAATATATGCCAAAATTCAGGCAATTCTCAGCAGCAATGAAACCCATCTTTCTCCTGAAAATGTTTCAAAACTGATGCATCAAGGTGAAAGAACGTATAGTAAGTAATTTATCCTTGTGATAGTAGTCACCAACTTCTGCTAAAAAATGAGATGCAGTTTCTAAAAAATTTCTTCACATGTTGCACTATCATGCACCTTTAAAAAAATGCAAATTAAGTATAGCACCAAGCAAAATAACAAAAATGCATGACAGTATAAGCGTATCATGTCTGTGTTCAGCTGTGAATTAATATCTAATGAAGGTAAAAATTAAAAAAAGATTAAAAATGCTAAGATTTCTTTTATTATTATTGAATGTGGGTTCAGCTGTGAATTAATATCTAATGAAGGTAAAAATTAAAAAAAGATTAAAAATGCTAAGATTTCTTTTATTATTATTGAATGTGGGGTCAGGAAAAGAGTTACCTGGTAGAAACCAACAGAGTTGAAACCCAGACTAAGATTTAGAAGTCCAATAGAAATTCCATTAAGTATGCCAAAGCCCATCACTGCTCTTGCATCAAAAGGTTTATGTTCAAATAACTTCATCCATAATGCCACATGAAGAGAACAGAAAGTAACCAAAAGATGCCAGCTTGTCAAAGTTGTGGCTGCAAAGCAGAGACAGGAGACATACGAACATATAAGTTTAGAACTGAGTTACCAGAAATCAATAGCTAAAGATTTTTTTCTCTTTTTTGTATCAACTACACAGTTATATATCAGTACAACTTCAATTCTCAAAAAATAATCATGATATAGTCTTCTAGTACTCGATTCTATTAAATAATTAGGTTCACCAATGTTATCAAGTAGTTACGTCAACCAACCAAATCAAAAATAAAACCAGCAATCAAGCATAAAATATCTCTAGCTATGCCATTTGGCCCTCCGCTTTCTGTTTCTATATCATTGTTAAGAATTTCTTGAGTCATAACAACTATCACAAGTATGGGCAATAATTTAAGATATTGTGATAATGTCGCAACATATACCTGAAATGATATATTTCTGAACATATACGATAATCTCAAAAATATTATCATGATAATATCACAACAAATACCTGAAATAATCTTTTTTTCTGAAAATATCACAATAATTTCAAAAATCTCATCAAAAATAAATAAATAAAAAAACTTTAAAAAATAGAATAAAATGGGAAAATATGAAAATATTAAAAATTGTTTTTGAGTATTTTATATTTATTTTATATTTGTTTATTATTTTTAAAGTACTTAAGAATAATTTATTCCCATCAAATTTTCCAAGAACTCCCAAATTTGAAAATTCCCAACATTTCCCCAGATAATAATTTCCCATGAATGAAATGCGGGACACTGATCTAAACTTTTGGTCTCAATATTTTGTTAAACATCCCATAATTTTATTCTAAGTCAATATCTGTTTTTGCCACATACTTCATACTTGGCAGGCCTATTAATACTCTCTTCATTTATCATTTTATTTCTTTTGTCAAGACCCTTAGATTGCATTTTTACTGCACCTTGATCAAGATCTTCTGTTTTCCTTTCTTAATCTTTGTACGCTCATATATAAATCTCTATTATTTATTTTTATGATGCACAGATATATAGATATGATATTGACACTGACACCAGAGGTAGGGTTGCTACACGGCATTTTTCAAAACATAGAATCAACATACAGGGTGGTGTATCACCTCTACTTTATTTACATCATCATCATCATTATCAAAGCCATGTCCCAACTATGTTAAGGTCAGCTATACGAATTTTATTTCTCCATTCTGATCTATCTTGAGCCAAATCCTCAGATAAGTTACACTTCTTCATATCTATGTTTACTAACTCCAGCCACGTCCTCTTTGGCTTACCGATTCCCCTTGGTGGGCCATCAACCTTCATAGCCAAACTTTTCCTTACTGGCACGATTACTGACCTATATTGAACATGCCCAAACCATCTCAAATGTGTTTTTCTAATTTTATCCCCTATTGTTGTTAGCCATAAATGCTCTTGAAAGCGTTCATTTCTAATTTTATCCTTTCTATTTTTACCACACATTCACCTCAAGATTCTCATCTCTGCTACATCCATTTTGTGTATATGTTGCTTCTTAATTGGTCAAAATTCTGCTCCATAGGTCATACCTGTTATAATCATTGTCCTGTAAAATATTACCTCCAATCTTGTTGACATTCGTCGGTCATAAAGCACTCCAAAAGCAAGTCTCCACTTCAACCATCACGCTTTTATCCTATATTCGACATCTTCATCAATCTTCCCATCCTTACTAATTATAGAGCTAAGGTAGCGGAAAGAATCACTTTGTAGTATCTCTTGATCTTCAATTCTCACGGTACTTTAAGCTCTTTCTATATGCTCACTGAAGTTACAATCCATATATTCCATCTTTGTACGGCTTAATCCACAGAAAAGACTTTATTCACATCATGATCAGGATAAATACAAGTCCCATTTTCATGGATTTGACTAGCACAAAAGACTGGGCATTTTTCGCTTCTTTGAGTTGATCAACCAAGCGCGTTAGTTAAGGCACCAAGACCTGCTAATTCCTAAAATAACTTCTCTTTGAGAAAGAATAATGTCAATTGTACAATTGTGAAGCACAAAATTACACTAATGGTAGGCCTTGAATCAGTAAGAGAGGGTTCAAATGATAAGGCTCACTTTGGACTATACAGTTATCAATAATATTTGAGTGGGAGATTAAAGCCTTTCATGTCTAGGTCCACTGACTCACTCGTTTCCACACATCTATCCATAGATCCCCAATCTCATCCAGTCTAGAATCTAGATCTTTAAGTCGTCCGGATCCACGTCCACCTTGAAGCACATCTTGATTAAAGGGGCGAACAAGTGTAAGCGGATCTCACATTGATGAAATTATGAGCCCAAATAATGTTGTCGTTCTCAGGCTCTAGACCACATAACGTGTCCTTCGGTGGTCTTTTCATTAATTTTTTAGGCGAAGCTGACAAGCCAAATGAGGTATATGGAATACACTGCCATCTTTCTTCCTATTTTTTTTCTTTCACTATTTGGGTGGAAGGCTAGACTGCCAGCCATGCTAGTTCTTTATGAAAGTACAACAAAAATGTAATTATGAAAGTACAACAAAAATGTAACTCTTATATCTTAAATGTAGTGCATATGGAGCAAAATCTATGCCAAAAGCCTCCCTCAAAATGGATCACCGCACAAAATCACAACTATCGGATATATATTTTTTTTAAATACAACTATCAGATTATTCAAATTATATATCCTTTGAACTTAAAAGTTTCATCTTAGATTTTTTGGATGACTAACAAAATAACATTTTGCCCAAATACTGTACTGCATGGTCTTATTTGTCTTTGTTGTACCTTCTTTTCTTCATTCTACAGCATAAAACAGGAAACAAAAAAAATGTCGAAAGCAAAACTTTCATTGATCTTAAATCTCAAAAGCAAAATTGAAATGGAGGACTGGAGGAGAACCATTCAAGAAACAGAGAGCATAACAATTCAAGGCCTGTTGTGCTAAAGGAGTGATGAAAATAAGATGGACAGTGCCAACAGAAAGGTATGCATAAATTGTTTGGTCAGTGGTCTCAAACTTATCTTCAACCATTCAATGCATGGGTAAATACATAAAACATTCATCACACTTCCTTTAATGGAAACTTTAAGCAGACATTAAAGAACTTTTAATAACAGATTTTATATTTCATGTGACTAGGACACAGTTAAAACATGTGTTCAGCTGTATCATCCATATCCCACACTGGTACCTATGTTGTACATATATTGATACACACTTGGGCCATATAAAAATCGCCAAGTATCATGATATGCAATGCACTCACAGACATACATGCATCCTAGCTGGTAACACCGTGGAAAACAATATATAAGACTTAACCTCATTGTACACAGATAACAACAGTCTGCACATGGAAACTCATGCACGACTCGACTATTATGAAAGCAGGTGGAGACGATGGTGACAGAGCTCGACGATGTTATAGGTGAATCTGCTGAAAATTCAGTAAAGTAAACAAGCTGCGGATTTCTTTGGTTCCCATAAAGCACCAACCTTCCATTTTACTTTGACTATGTCAGATTCCTGGAGCACTTTTGTTTGAGGGAAAAGATTGACACAGCTCAGCCGTCTCATAACTGACCCAGACAATTGAGTTGGTTAAAGCCACGGCAGATTCAGCCACTGACACTGACTGAGATCTCAATGTTAATATGTCTATGAGATCTATCAATGTTAAACAAGGGCTATAGCTCAATTAGATAAAGCACCTCAGTTTACATGTGTGCCAATGCTTTTTTCGGAAGAATCCATCATGAAATCAATAGAACTTATCTATTGAGAACATCGATGTCGTACACTCATAGTCCATGGAATTGAGGGAACAAGAGAACAATAACATGACAACCACCCTTCTCAGTACATTCCCGTGCCAAATAAAACCCATCATTAGCTTGATAATTGATGAGGTGAATACCCCACCCATTCAATGCTAGGCATGATTTAGTACAAGGACCAGGTGTACCACTAGATACACTAGATAGTAGCACTGCCTACTCGAACAATATAGCATTGAATATTATATTTCTAAGTAAAACAATATAGCATTGAACTCAAATGCTTCCAGCAGGAAAACTCACAACGAAAGCGATCGCCTTGGCTATGCACAATATCACCAAGAGCACAAATAGCACAGTTAAACAGATTGTGGTCCCAAATCAATATGTCAATCATTCCAACATCAATAAGGTGTAAAAAAACACAGTAAAAAAATTCTAGCTTAATCTGTTTCTCAATTAGCAACCAAAATATGCTTTAGAGTGCATCCAAACGCGCCTTAATAAGAGGGGATCAACAACTAACATGATATTCACCGCCACTTGATGCTCGAGAAATATAATAAATGACCTAATTAACGCGAAAAAATCAAATCAATAGAGAATTTCTTCTAATCGAATGAAAATGTATGGATGTTTGAGATCAATCAGCGCACCGAAAGAGAAGCCTAAAGAGCTGATGAGCGCCTTGTTGCAGATCACGATCGACACCGACGAAACCACGGACAGAGACAACGCTCCGATTGTTCCAAGCTGAAATCGCTCACTCTCGCTCATCTCTTCCTTCTTCTTCAGCGATCTTCAACAAATCCTCAGCTTTTGCAATCAAGAACTAGCTTTCTCTCTACTCATCAGATTAAATCAATCAAGTGAGAAAAAAAGAAGAAAAATCGAAACTTGAACTGTAAATCCGCAACTTTTAACAGAAATTCCACAGAGATCTGACGAAACGAACAGAGGATTTCAGGATTTTCAAGTCCTGGATCTGATCCGTGTAAGAAGAAGGAGATAGACTAACCGTTGGAGCTCCATTCGAGGTATCTTCGAGAGCGTTTGATCTTCTGCTCCTTCTTGCTGCAGAAGAGAGAGATCTGTTCTGAGGTGAACAGAGTTCCCGAATGCTATTTTCAATCCCTTCTTTCACGCCTGCAATCAGGCTTTATTAGATGAAAGTCCGTGTACAGTGCACAAATGATTGGGCGGCTCGGCTCGTAAAGTCGAGTCCGGATCCCCCAAGAGTCTCCCTCTCCCTCTCCCTCTCCCTCCCACGTTTTCCGTGGACAATTTTACTTTAATATAAATTGGTTAGGTCCGACAGACCCACTTATAATAGATAATAGCCAATTAGATAATGATATATTGCTGTCGTGAGCATGTACTTAATGGCGGTACACCTAGGGTTGCAAATTGGTTATTGATTATTTGAATAATTGAAGTCTCTTGATCCCGACAAAGCCAATATAAAATTAGTTTTGTGGTAGGAGTGGAATATCAAGTTTTTTGAAGGGCTTCAATCAAGTGTTGATTCTACGATGGAGAAGATAAAATTTATAGTGGCTTATTTGGTGTCCATCAGCCCTCTCTTTCATAGCATTTCAATGGCTTAATTTATGTTGAGTTGGAAGAAGGTTGCGTACTCATGATGGATTTGTTGTTTTCTTGTTGTTCTCAGCTGATTGTTGGGCTTTCTTACTCTGTAGTGTTTGAGGCTTTATTTGCTTTGCTTTTTTGTTTCCTTTGGGGTGTTTAAAGCTTGTTTAGTGTAATCCTTTTGTACTATTAACTTTTTCAATGAATTTAACTAATAAAGAAAGGTATAAAATTGTTTTTTTTTTTACGAGGGAAGAATTTGGATTACAATCTGAATCCTAGGAAATTGAACATTCAAATTTAAGATGAATACATGCATATATTAAATATGTATATAATTTTCGAAGGTTTGCATAGTTTGAGTTATATTAATATTTGAGAATATGCTTAGCTATAATTGTATACCATCTCACTTGTATATTTAAAAGTTTTTTATTTTGAAACCCTTTTATCCAATTGTATACATTCCGCATCTTATTTTATATTAAAAAATGGAATTATATTTATTTTCAAAGTTGAAGCCACGTATGGTTACAATACTTAGGTTCTCAGATTAGGGTTCCCTTTGATTGCTATGTTACACTGCAAGATCTAGATCATGGGCTCATCTTATGTGGACTGCAATTGTAGATGTCTAAACGGTTTTGTTGCAATATTCTATGAATAATGTATTGATGGATACAATTCTTGATGCACCTCTTAAATTGTGATGCATGGTAATCCAAAATCTATATTGCAAATGAATAATATTGAAGATAGGAGCCAATATTGTCTTTGTTTTGATGCCTTGGTCGAAAAACTTTTCACCCAAATTTCACTCAATATGGAATAATTTCATCATTCGTGTATGAAATAAATAAATCATATTTTCTTTTGAAAAATATTGTTCATTTTTTTATTAGCCAAGGTAGCTGGACCGCTAGACCGTTAGAGACCGGTCCCACGCAAGAGTAAAGCCCAACACACGTTGTAAAAGAACTGCCTTCACGCTCGGAGAAAAGGAACCAGAGATGGAATCTTGATAGGTACACGAGAACTTGCATTTCTTTTCAAAAACATATTTCTTTTAAGTCCCCTACTCCTGCAAGGCACATAATATGTGGTTCCATTGGCTTCAATCAACCAAAGGTAAATGGGGAGTAAAAGTTGCCTTTACACCATTGGAAAGGCAAACAAACATAGGATAATTTCTCTTACAACAGGCCCACCATCCATGACCCCTTGAGTTAGCATCTGCCATCTGCAGCATGGTCCACTATATCAACAGTTTAGATCAGAAGAAGGAGGGCAAATTTACAATATTTACCTGCCAAGCACTGTACGATTTGAGCAAGAGGAAAGATAGAGATGTTTTCTCTTTCTTCCCTTTGCCATCTCTTATCAAGTGACTCTCATGGACTGATTCTGCAAAAAGAAACCTGAAACTGCAGGTTTGTAATACAGGGAAAGATAGAAACTTATTATATGCTAATTTCATATAAAATCTTACTAGACACAGCACTACCAAGCTCTGCTGAAACTTATCACTACTATATTTGAAGTTTCTATAATTACAAAGATTCTGTGGACCCATCCAAGTAATAGGTCGGTGTGATGAATAAACTATAATTTACAGAAATCCCGTGGGCCCATCAAAGCACTAGGTTGATCTGCAGTATTTCCTTCTTCCCCCTATCAAATATCTTGCTTTGAAGGGTTGGTAGCATATGCTAATTTGGACTCTCTCTCTAATAAAATTGCAGGTGAACCAATAATGAAAAGTTAGTCCGACCAACCACACTCAAATTAGTACCCCACTACTCACAACACCCATAACCAATAAATGATGTCGTCGGCTATTCCTGGGGACAGTTTATTTCACAATAAAATTATTAGGTGGAGTCCAAGATTTGCAAGTGTCCCAGCATTTTCTCCAGACGATAATTTCCCCACAGTGATATCTTTAAGAACTGAAATCCTTCAACAAGTAGTTAACTCTTGAATAATTTGAGTCATTGATGGGTCTGGCCCATTCCAAATGAGTTCAGTAAGATTGGCCCTGGCCACTGATTGAGCTGATTTGGCCCTTGTTCAAAACATGGTCACTTGGTCAATGTGTGTAGATATCAAGTATGACATCTGTGTGGGTAAAACACCGTAATGACGAAGTTAAGCAACGATCACGGCTAAACTCGCCGAGCTCCTCAGCCTCTGTGGTAGAAGATCGTCAGCTCGGCAGTTCGGTCAATACCTTGGCAGCTCGGTAGAACAGTCCAGCTTGCAAGATCAGCACCGCGGTTCGGCAGCTCGGTATGAGTGCCAGCCCGGTACAATGGCGGGCCACGGCCAAGCTATCCTTGGTCCCAGGCCACAGCATCCCCAGCCACAGCACTAGAGTTAGAGTGGGCCGTCATTCTCCTCCTAGAGTCAGAATGGGCCGCCATCTACCTTCTGGAAATACGGCGCGCCCTGACAGATATGGGCGGTCATTTATGGCGATAGGATTGCTCATTTATGGTGATAAGAGATGTGCTTTATCATCCCTGTACGCCAGCCGGCTGAAGGCGTGGAAAGTGAAGTAGGGGTGTTGTCCGCTCCACCTACGACTGCCTGTCAGGGTATGGAGCGATGGGACCTCACCTCACCTACCCCCACTCACAGAGAGAATGAACGAGGAACACTCGCCTATATATGCATGGGATCAGCCCCATGAGAGGTACGCACTACGCAATACACAGCCCACTACTTTCAACATTAGACAAGCTCTCATTCCTCTCTTCCTCCTCCTGTTTAGTTTTCTCAGAACTAACTCAGGCATCGGAGTGCCTTCGGCTCACGGCAGCCAGGGCCTCTGACCCAAGTCTTTCTCCTTCCCTTTCAGGTTATTGGAGTTCAGCATTTCCCGTCCTAAGGAGTTTAACCTCAATCTCATCCTAATCTAAGTAGGTGTCGTTTTTACCGCTTACAGTTTGGCGCCGTCTGTGGGGATCTGAACAAAAAGCTTGTAAACACCATGCCTCCGAAAACCAGAAATGGCGAAGGACCTTCCAAGGGCAAGGCTGTGTCCACACAGCCTACGCTGGCGCAAAATCTTCCGCCTCCTCCCCCTCGGCAAAGGAGGTCTGGCGGGAGGTCTCCCACTGTCCAAACTCTGTCGCAGTCCAGGGGAGTGACCATGCCCTCCCTTCGCGACGTTCCACCTCCAGAGCAACCCCACCATAGCCATAGGCGGACGGTGCAGGGCGAAAAGTCGGTCACCAAGCCGCACGAGAAGTCGGCCCGGGCTAGGTCGCAGTCTCATCATCAGGCCAGCCTTGAGCACAACGAAGACCCCCGCCTGGCGGATATCAGAGCACAAAACCTCCTCATCCAGGAACAGCGTGAGCTTATCGAACGGCTCACGCAACGGCTCGAAGGCAAGAAGGATCAGAGCCCGCCGCCCAGGCGTCCGGGCCACGGACAAGACCTGAGGCACGTCCTCAACAATAAGAGGCGTGACCGAGACCAAAAAGAAGAAGGCTCCAGCAGCAGCCACATACATGAAGGGCCAAAGAAGCAATGCCAGGGGTTGGAGGACGATGAACTAAAAAAGTGGATCGACCAGCAGGTAAAGCAGACTGTCCGCCAGAATTTGGAAACTGCTGGTATCGACCGGGACCATTATGCCACCTTTGAAGCTGAAGATACTGGCGCTTCTCCTTTCTCTAGGGAGATAAGAAGATACACGCTTCCCGAGAAGTTCAGCGTCCCAAGGTTCACCCTATATGACGGGACCTCGGACCCCGCTGCCCACCTCCGACATTACATCCAAAGGATGTCGGTCTGGGGGGATGACGATTCCCTGAACTGTCGAGTGTTTTCCTCCAGTTTGGCGGATCTCCCCCTGCGATGGTTCTGCTCGCTTCCCGAAGAGTCCATCTCCAGTTGGCGACAGCTCCGAGCCTCCTTCCTGGGGAAATTCCAGGCGCATCGTGTCATCCCTAAGACCGATGCCGACCTGATGGCCCTCCGAATGCAGGAAAATGAGAACGTCACCCAGTTCGCCCGCCGATTCTGGACTGTTTACAGCCAGATCGAGAGCGCTTCTGAGGAGCCAGCGGTGAGGTCCTTCCAGCTGGCTCTGCAGCCGGGTATCCCACTTCGGGCGCAGCTGGTCATGTATCCCGTGACCACCATGAAGGAGCTGATGACCCGGGCCAACCGTTTCATCTTGGCGGAAGAAGACGAGGCGCGAGGTCGGGAGAACTTTGGCCTCACCAAGAAGAGCCAACCGGCCAAGGGAGACAGCAGGTCCTCCAGGAGGGAGGATCGTCGAAGGGACCCATCCCCGGAGCGGCGCAAAGCCCGGTCCTCGGAGCAGCGCCGAACCCCCTCCGCCTCGACATCGGGGTCACGGAGCAGCAGGAAATCCGGCCACGAGCCATCCTCATACGTGGCCGTGAACACCATCTTCAAGGAGCCGATCTATAGGCTCCTCAACAAAATAAAGGCGCAGCCGTTCTTCAAATGGCCGCGGCCAATGACGGCCGACCCCTCCTCCCGGGACCAAACAAGGTTCTGTGCCTACCACAAGCAGAACGGGCACAGGACCGACGAGTGCAAGAGCTTCAAGTTCCACCTAGAAGACCTCGTGAAGGAGGGGCACCTTCGGGAGTACATCAAGCAGGAGGGCCGAGGTGATGGCCGACCTCCGCGGCGGGAAGCTGTTAACCAGGACAGCGAGCCGGAAGGAGTCATTCACGTCATTCACCTCGCAGCCCCACCTAAGAAGAGCTCTCAGGCCCGCGCTGAGGCCCGGCGCGCCTCCCATGAGAAACAGGTGCTGACCGCGGCGCCAGAGCCGGCCGCGAAGAAGGCCAAAACAGAGGGGGTCAGAATATGGTTTTCTGACAAAGACCTGGAAGACGTTGAGCTACCGCACAACGACGCTCTAGTTCTCACCTTGAAGCTACAAAACTTCTTGGTTCAGAGAGCCCTCGTCGACCCTGGCAGCTCGTCCGAGGTCCTCTACTACGACTGCTTCAAGAAGTTGGGACTGAAAGACGAGGACCTCCAGGCATGCCGCACCCCTCTGGTCGGCTTCAGTTCCAAACCTGTCTATCCCAAGGGCAGGATCTCTCTTAGAGTCCAAGTCGGTGGCGCCTGCAGACAGGTCGACTTCCTAGTGGTCGATGTCCCTTCCCCGTACAATGTAATAATGGGGAGGACATGGCTGCATAGCATGGAGGCGGTGCCCTCCACCCGGCATCAAAAACTCAAGTTCCCTTTGGAGAATCGATCGGGACGGACGGAAGTGATCACCGTCAAAGGCGACCAGCACATGGCCAGGCAATGCCTGCTGGCCGTGCTGTCTGACGAGGCCGGGCCGTCCCAAGTCAATGTAACCGAGCTGGATAGAGAGGCCGAGCTCGAGGACGTCGGCAGGGCTCCGGCGCAGAAGAGCATCGAGGACCTCACCAAGGTCAATATTGATCCCGCCGACCCCGACAGATTCTTTCTCGTGGGAAGTCAGCTCCCCGAGACCGAGAAGATAGAGTTGCTGAACCTCCTCGAGGAGAATAAGGCGGTCTTTGCCTGGACACCGTATGAAATGCCCGGCATTGACCCCGCAGTCATCTGTCACGAACTGAAGGTGGATCCCAACCATAAGCCCGTGCTCCAAAAACCGCGCCGGACTGGGGTCCCGCAGACTGAGGCCGTGGCTGAGGAAGTTCAGAAACTCCTCGAGGCAGGTGCAATAAGAGAGGTCCACTATCCGCAGTGGCTAGCCAACACCGTGGTGGTCAAGAAGAAGACGGGCAAATGGAGGGTCTGCGTGGATTTCACCGACCTCAATAAGGCCTGTCCAAAGGACAGCTTCCCTCTTCCAAAAATCGACCAGCTCATTGACGCCACTGCCGGACACGACCGGATGAGCTTCCTGGACGCCTACCGGGGGTACCACCAGATCCCCATGTACGCGGCAGACCAGGAGAAGACAGCTTTCATCACTCCCCGGGGCACCTATTGTTACAAGGTGATGCCCTTCGGGTTGAAAAACGCGGGAGCGACCTACCAGCGGTTGGTGACGAAGATGTTCCAGGCCCAGCTCGGCAAAACGGTGGAGGTCTACATCGACGATATGGTCGTCAAGTCCAAGAGGTCGCAGGACCACCTGACCGACCTCCGCCAAATTTTCGACATCCTTCGCCAGTTCCAGTTGAAGCTGAATGCATCCAAGTGCGCCTTTGGGGTCGGTTCCGGCAAGTTTCTGGGAAGCCTGGTCACAAGAAGGGGGATCGAAGCGAACCCTGACCAGATCACCGCGATCCAGGACCTCCAGTGCCCGACCTCGGCGAAACAAGTTCAGCGGCTGACCGGAATGGCTGCCGCCCTGAACCGATTTATCAGCCGCGCCTCGGACAAGTGCAGACCCTTCTTCCAACTCTTGAGAAAGGGCTCCAAGTTCCAGTGGACGGCGGAATGTTCACAGGCGCTGCAACAGCTAAAACAGTATCTTTCTTCTCCACCGCTGCTGTCAACCCCGACTTCTGGAGAGGCACTGTTCTTGTACCTGTCGGTCTCGGACCATGCAGTGAGCTCGGTACTCATCAGAGAAGACAACGGCCAGCAAAGGCCCATCTATTACACGAGCAAGACCCTGCTAGACGCCGAGACCCGGTATTTGCAACTTGAAAAGCTCGCCTTGGCGCTCGTCAGCGCCTCTCGGAAGCTCTCCCACTATTTCCAAACCTTCACTATAGTGGTCGTGACCGAATACCCACTGAAGGCTCTTCTCCGGAAGGCAGATTTCTCCGGACGAATCTCCAAATGGGCTGTCGAACTGGGGCAATATGACATCGGCTATCAACCCAGAACGGCCATCAAAGCCCAAGTTCTCGCGGACTTCATTGTGGAGTTTACCCCTCAGAGTTCGGCACCGACCGCGCTCGACACCGAACTGGGGGACGATAGGGGTACGGAGGTTATCACTGAGATGAATAGCGGTACGGAGATTGTCACCGAGACGGAGCAAGAGCGTTCCTGGAAAGAACTACTAGACTCGTCGTGGAAAGTCTTTGTTGATGGATCCTCGACATCCAGGAGAGCTGGCGCTGGCGTGGTTCTCCAGTCTCCCGAGGGCCTCGTCATCGAGCAAGCTGTGACCCTCGGCTTCAAGGCATCTAACAACGAGGCCGAATATGAAGCCCTCATTGCCGGACTTAACAGTGCCAAGATCCTGGAGGCCCGGTCCGTTGTGATTTTCAGCGATTCTCAGCTGGTGACAAGCCAGCTCAGCGGAGACTACCAGGCCCGGGATGACCGGATGGCTGCCTACCTTGCCCACGCCAGGGGACTCCTCTCCCAGTTCGAAAGGGCCGTGGTCCGGCAGATCGGGAGAGAGTGCAACTCCCATGCAGACGCCCTCGCTAGCCTCGCCTCGGCTGTGGAAGCTGGCGAAAGGAGGACTATTGAAGTAGAAACGTTGCAGGAGCCCAGCATCAACCTCCAGCAACCCCGGCAACTCATGTGCCTGGACCTCGGCCCGAGCTGGATGGACCCCATCATCGCCTACCTGAAGGATGACCAGCTGCCGGAGGACAGGACTGAAGCCAGAAAGATCAGATTGAAGGCGTCCCGGTTCTGGCTGTCCCCAGACGGCAAGCTCTATAGAAAATCATTCACAGGGCCATACCTCCAGTGCGTGCACCCCAGCAGGGTCGACGACTTCCTCTACGAGATCCACGAAGGAGTCTGCGGCAGTCACATAAGAGGTCGGTCACTTGCATACCGGGCTATCAGCCAGGGTTACTGGTGGCCGTACATACAGAAGGACGCCCAGCTTTACGCCAGGAAGTGCGAGAAGTGCCAGAAATTCTCCCATTCTCTCCACCAGCCAGCCCAGGACCTAAGTCCTCTCTCCAGTCCGTGGCCTTTCGCCCAGTGGGGCCTCGACATCGTCGGACCACTTCACCGAACTCCAGGGAACAAGAGATGGTTGATTGTGGCCACGGATTACTTCACGAAGTGGGTCGAAGCTGAGCCTTTGTCCTCCATCACCGAGCTGGACACAAAGAACTTCGTGTGGAAGAATATCATCACGAGGTTCGGAATTCCCCGCACTCTCATTTCGGACAACGGGACGCAGTTCGACTCCAACCTCTTCAAGAGCTTCTGCCAGGAGTACGGCATTCGCAACATCTACTCTACCCCGGCGTACCCTCAGAGCAACGGCCAGGCCGAGATCTCAAACAAGGTGCTCCTCGACGGAATCAAAAAGAGACTCGAACGAGCCAAAGGTCGATGGGCGGAGGAGCTGCCAAGCGTCCTATGGGCCTACCGAACTACGCCGAGGCGTTCCACCTCGGCTACCCCGTTCTCCCTTGCTTACGGCATGGAAGCAGTCATTCCCCTTGAGGTCGGCCTCCCGACCTTGAGGTCCGAACTCTGTGACCAGGGTCTAAACGATCTGAATGTAGCACGGGAGCTGGACTTGGCTGAAGAACGAAGAGAGGCGGCAGCTATCCGCCTGACCGCCTATCAGCAGCAGTTGGCCAGGGGGTACAACTCGAAGGTCAGAGAGAGAAGGTTCGTGATAGGAGAGTTGGTCTTGAAGAAAACACTTCCAGGCGACCGAGATCCCAACGAAGGCAAGCTGGCGCCTAACTGGCAGGGACCGTTCAGAATAACTTCTACAGCGGGGAGATCTGCCTACCGACTTGAAGATATGGAAGGGAAGCCGCTCCCGCGACCATGGAACGCAGCACATCTAAAAAAATTCTATTTCTGAAAAATGTACTCAAGAAATCAGATATCAATAAAAGGCAACTTTTCTGGAATGAATGTTTGCATTGCTCCAAGGCTCGCAGCGGCTCGATCCCACTATTCGGAATGTCAACTGTCAGCTCGGCTCCATCGCCAGCTCCGACATCAGGGTCCGGTAACAGTACCACCCTCGCGGCTCGGTACCTCTGTTCAGAGGGCCAACCGTCCTGAGCTCGGTTCCTTCACCAGCTCTGGCGGCACAGCCATAAGCATTTCAGGGTCCGGTAAGAGTACCACCCTCGCGGCTCGGCACCTCTGCTTGGAGGGCCAACCGTCCTGAGCTCGGTGCCTTCACCAGCTCTGGCGGCACAGCCATAAGCATTTCAGGGTCCGGTAAGAGTACCACCCTCGCGGCTCGGCACCTCTGCTTGGAGGGCCAACCGTCCTGAGCTCGGTGCCTTCACCAGCTCTGGCGGCACAGCCATAAGCATTTCAGGGTCCGGTAAGAGTACCACCCTCGCGGCTCGGCACCTCTGCTTGGAGGGCCAACCGTCCTGAGCTCGGTGCCTTCACCAGCTCTGGCGGCACAGCCATAAGCATTTCAGGGTCCGGTAACAGTACCACCCTCGCGGCTCGGTACCTCTGTTCGGAGGGCCAACCGTCCTGAGCTCGGTGCCTTCACCAGCTCTGGCGGCACAGCCATAAGCATTTCAGGGTCCGGTAAGAGTACCACCCTCGCGGCTCGGTACCTCTGTTCGGAGGTCCAACCGTCCTGAGCTCGGTGCCTTCACCAGCTCTGGCGGCACAGCCAACGGAATCATGGTCCGGTTTCGGTACCCCCCTCACGGCTCGGATCCTCTCTCGCTTAGTACCTATCAATCTACTCGGCAAGTTACTTGCAACGATACGCTACAAGCAAAACAGACGACACAGAATATGCAAAGAATGTTGTTTTATTAAGATCAGCTTAAGTACAAGGTATGGCGAAACAAAAAAACAAAATTACATAATTCAGGGAGCTGCTGCTCCCTCATTACAGCCGGTCCCGGCAGCACTCTTGCCAGGTACGGCTGGGGCAGCTTCGGGGACCACCGGAGGAGCAGGGGCAACTGTTGCTGGAGGGACCTCCGAGGTTGAAGGAGCGGGGGCGATTCCCGAGACGGCTCGCAACTCCGAGTCCGAGCGAGGAAACCTGGGGGAATTCTGAAAGATGGGGCTGTCCGGAGGGACACCAACCCTCCGCAAGGCCGCCTTCCACCCAAGTGCCCACGCTTTCTCTCGGATTCCTGGCAGTTGAGCCTTGTAGTCAGCTGCCAGTTTGCTGACCTCCTCATTCATCACGGACTCGTGCTCGGCGACATACTCTTCCTTGAGTCTCGCTTCTTGATCTTTCAGAGCCCGCGCGAGCTCGGCCGCCTTCCCGTCCAGAGCCATCTCTAACTTTCTCTCAGCCAGCTTCCTCTCAGAGATGAGCCTACTGTTGGTCCCCCGCAGCATCTTCATGTCTTCCTCCCTCCGCGACGACGCAAGACGGACCTCGTCTAGCTTCCAGGACAGTTGGACGTTTTGATCCACCGCCTGTTTTGCTTCCTCCTTGAGGTGCTCGGCCAAGGCCCGCTCTGCGTCGAGCTCGGCAAGAAGATCTTCCTTCTTCCTCGCCTCCTCCTCCAGGGCCGCGTCCCTTGCCGCCAGGGACTTGAGCAACTCCTCCTTCTCGGTTGCCCAATCTGCTGCCCTGGCTTCGGCTGCATCCAGCCTCCCCATGCCAGTCTGGCACTTTTGCAAGACCTGCAGTGGAAACAGAAGTGTCACAAAATGAAACACAGCAGAAAAAGAAAGAATGTTTTGAGTCAAGAGTGTACATACCGTTACCAGAGACCGCATTGAGGACATCAGCAGGGACTTGTTGTCCACCTGCGCCCACCTTGCCATGTCCTGGGGAAGGGCGCACGCTCGTCCCAGAGCGACAACCACTTCGGGGCTGACCGCTCGGTCCGACTCGGCTAGTTCCCTCCCCAGCACCCCCTTGATGTCCGGTCTCCAGGGGATGAAGTCGGGAGGAGCGGCGGACCCCCCAACCGACACGGCAGGCTCGGGGGCGGACGGGGCTTCGACCCTGGGCCTCTTCTCCGGCCTGCGCTCCTCGACGACCTCGGCAGTATCCCCTCTGCCTAGGTCGGAGTGCGATTCTTCAGAAATGACCACCGGAGCGCTCGACCCAACCTCTGCTGCAGCAGGCATTCCCGATTGAGCATCGTCGGTAGCTTCCGGAACCGTCTCGGTCCCGGGCGCGGTTACTTCAGCAGCGTCCGCCGCCGACATACTTAGGGCGACGTCGGCACCTCGGCAGGGAACCGAACTTTCGCCCGTGCCTCCAAACGCAGCGGCGGAGAGGTCTTCCGCGACAAAGCGCTTGCGACGACCGCGCAACATCTCGACCTCGGACTCTTCCGAGCTGGATGTGCTCCGGGACTCGCTGGAGACAACAAATTTCTGCCTTAGCCGCCTGCGCCCGGTCTCGGCTCTCTTGGTCGCAGCTGCTCCACGGACAGGGGACTGTCCTCCCAACTCTACCGGAATGCCACTGGGGATTGCGACAGTAACGGTTTCCGGAGCAGGAGCCTGAGTCCGTTCGGTGCCCGGTACGGTGTCTTCCCCGTGAAGCACGGAGTCGATCCCGGTTACCCGCCTCGGAGCAAGGAAGGACTTGTAGTGCGGCGTGTACCCCAGCAGCGAATACGCAGCACGGCAGTGATGGCCGCGGTACTTCCGCACCTTCTCGTGCCAATCGCTGTTCACCCTCCACCGGTTCCTTCGGGCAAGCTCCCTCCTCTGCCGAAAACCTGCAGGAACAGGACAGTGTCAGCAAGGGAAAGAGATGATAAAAATACAAAATCCAGGGGCCTCGGTTTTTACTTGGGGGGACTCCTATTTTGCGCGGTATCCGGGCCGTGGTGCTGGGTTCCGCCTCGCCGAACTCCCACGCCCCGCGAACGAAGACACGGTCCTCCCCCGCGTATTTATACGAGTCTTCCAGCGCGGTCACGAAGGCGGTCCGGTGGAGCCTCAGCCGAAGATAGTACGTATGCCCCTCTGCGGATTTGCAGAGGTCATACGCCTCCTCGATGTCCGAGACACCGAGGTTGATGGACAAGATCTCGTTGAGCCGCACTGTTCCCATGATGATCTTGTATCCGTTGGGAAGCAGCTGGCAGGGGCTCAACCCCCACTCACGGAGACATTCCCTGAGGAGTGGGTGGAGGGGGAACCGGACTCCTCCCTCCACGACGGCCACCAGCCAGAACGGCATCCAACCGTCGCTGTATGTGAAACCGTCGTCGGGGCCGTCTGGTCTAATCTCTACAGTCGCAGGGACTTCATATTCCTTCCTAAACAGGCTTATGGACAGTGCGTCCCCTAGCCAATGCCTGTGCACACCCATTCTAGCCTAGAAAGAGGAATACCCACCAGAAGGGAAGAAGACAGAAGAAAGAAGTGCTACAGTGAAGCTCTGCGAGCAGAAGGGTCGCAGGCAACAGGAAAGTATTGTTCTTCAGTAGGTTGCAGCAGAAGTTCTGAGGATCGAAAAGAAGGAAGACGGAGAAGGAACCCTAATTTATAAAGGATGGAGGCGCCGTTTCAGATTTCGAGAGAAGCCTTCAATATGGCCCTACCTCGAGTAGCCCTAGAGTCGCCTCGGGCAGCCCAGTCGTCCTGCAGATTTGATTGCGCGCCCTCAACAAAGGCGACACGTGGCACGGTGCCGCATTCCCAGAGGACTATTCAATGCCTCGACAGGCGAAAGGGCAACCGCCTCGACTGACGGAAAGAACTTAATGCAGCACTCCACGTCAGCGCAAGAACTTAATGCAGCACTCCACGTCAGCAAAAGGCGATGAGGAGACCCCATCGAACCGAGACCCCACCGATTCGGCAGTTCGGCACAACGGGCACTGTCAAAAGGTTAGGGGCAGTACCGGCCTGACTAAATCCACTCAGCTTCCGACCTGCTCCAAGGAGCCCACAGGCCAAAAGCTGGGGGGGGAATAATGGGTACGGAACAGCCGTCGGAGACCACGGACATGCTTCGGGTCTCGGTCGTTGGCCGACGTCACAATCTAAAGAACAGCAAGGAGTTCGGCCATCCGGAACTACAACTCAAAACAGCAAAGCAAAGCATCATTCCATCAACCACAAACATTTCATCAAAAACAAGAAAGCATCAGAATGCGAGCGAAAATCAGAAATTTTTATTAATCACAGCTCCTGATTACAAGACGGATGAAGATACAATCAAAGAAAGAAAAAATTACAAAAACCCTCAGAGGGCTGCAGCTTCCACATTGCAGTCAATCTCTGGAGGGACCTCGGCCTCGACCGCACTAGCCTCGGGAGCAGCTGGGGCAGCTTCAGGGACGACCACGGCAGCTTCAGGAGGGACCTCGACGACTGCTGCCACTTGGCAGTCTTCGGGATCAGCACTGGCAGCAGGAGCCTCTTGCGGCGCCTCGGGAGCGGCGGTCGCCTCCGGGCACGACTGCGAAGGAGGGTCGGAGGAGACTTGAGACACGGCTGCGAGTCCCGGGTCCGAACAGGAAAATCTTGGGGCATTCAGGAAAAGGGGACTATCCTCGGGGACCCCGGCTTTCTGCAAGGCTGCCTTCCACCCGAGTTCCCAGGCTCGGTCCCGGATCCCCGGCAGCTGAGCCTTATAGTTAGCAGACAGCTTGCCGACCTCCTCCTCCATGATGGAGTCATGCTCGGCGAGGAACTTCTCCTTGAGCCTGGCCTCCTGTTTGGCCAGGGCAGACTCGACCTCGGCCGCCTTCCCCCTCAGCGCCTTCTCCAGGGAACCTTGCGCCTGGTTCCGCTGGGAGAGGAGTCTCTTGTTTGTCCCCTTTGTGCTCTTCAGTTCGTCCTCCAGCTGTTTCGCCGCAGCCCGGAGATCGTCGAGCTCGGAAGAAAGGTGCTGGTTCTGGACCTTCTCGTCCTCCAGCTCATCTTTGAGGCGCTGGACCTCAACCTTTGACTCTTCGAAATCAACGACGAGGCCGGCGTTCTTGGCCGTCACCTCTGCCAGCGTCGCATCCTTGGACGCCAAGGACGCCCGCAGCTCGTCCCTTTCGACTACCCACTCAGCTGCCCGCGCCTCGGCCACGTCCAGCCTCTCAATGCCCACCTGGCACTTCTGCAACAGCTGCAAGACGGGAACCCGAAGTCAATAAAACGACAGGGACTAAAAGCTGAGGGAAAGACAATTGTACTTACCTGCACAACGGATTGCATCGAGGAAAGCAGGAGAGACTCGTTGTCCATCTCCGCCCACCTCGCCATGTCTTGAGGGAGGGCGCAGGCTCGCCCTAGCGCTGCGACCACTTGGGGATTGGTCGCGCGATCTGTTTCGGCCAGCGGCCTCCCCAGAGACCCCTCGATGGCCGGCCTCCACGGAGCCGGAGGAGGAGGCAGGATCGTACCACCAGCAGACGAAGTCGAAGGGCCAGGCGAGGCCTCGACCCTTGCCCTCTTCTCGGGTCGTCCGCCCTCGACAGCCTCGGCCGAACGAGCCCGACGTCCAGCCCCAGCGGCATGATCCGAGGGTGGGACGACTGTGGTCACGGCCGGAGGCGGAGCTGTGACGACCCCTGCCCCGTCAGGCCGAGCAGCCGCGACCACGGCAGGACTAACCACCTCGACATCCGGGGCAGGAATGCCACCTGGGGATGCCGGAGGCGCCGCGGCCACTGCCTGCGGAGGATCCCGGACCTCGCCTCCGATGTCTCCGAAGGCCACCGCGGACAGGTCCTCCGCGGCATAGCGTCGCCCGCGCTGGCGCAGCATTTCCTCTTCCTCTTCCTCTTCCTCCGAACTGGACGCTACTAGCCTCGTTCGGGAAGACGGGGGCTTGGCCCTCGAGGGTTTGGCGGACTCTGCGGCGGAGACTGCTGGAGCACGTTCTGCCAATTCAACCAGGCGAACGGCGGGAATTGCAACGGTCACTGCAGCCGAGCTCGGTACCACGGCCGCCTCTGTTCCTTGACTCGCACCTTCGCCGCTAAGGACGGAGTCTATCCCCGACACCTTTCTGGAGGTGTTGAAGGACCGATAGTGGGGCACGTACCCCAAAAGGCACCAGGCAGCACGACAGTTGTGGCCGCGGTAGTTCCTCACCAGCTCGTGCCAGGCGCTGTTCACTTTCCAGCGATTCCTCCTCGCGAGCTCCCTCTTTTCGCGAAAATCTGCACAGGCAAAACCGTGTCAGAAGCCAGATAAGGAGAAAGGAAAGAAGTGCAAACCGAAAGAACTTCGGCCTTTACTTGGAGGAATCCCTATTTTTCGAGGGACCCGGACCGTGGTAGCAGGCTCTACTTCGCCGAACTCCCATCCACCTCTGACAAGCACTTTGTCTTCGCCAGCATACCGATTGGAGTCCTCTAGCGCAGTTACGAACCCTGTCCGGCGGACCCGCAGCCGGAGGTAATAAGTATCCCCCTCTGCGGATTTGCAGAGGTCATAAGTGTCCTCAATATCTGGGACACCAAGGCCAATTCCCAGAATCTGGTTGAGCCGCACCACCCCCATTATGATTTTGTATACATTGGGGAGTAGCTGGCAAGGGCACAACCTCCACTCCCAAAGGCAGTCCCGGACCAGTGGGTGCAGGGGAAAGCGAACTCCCCCTTCCACAACGGATACCAACCAGAATGGCATCCAGCCGTCACGATAGGTGAGGCCGTCATCGGGGGTATCCGGTCTGACCTCCACATTGGAGGGGACCTTGTATAAATCCCTAAAATGGACTATGGAGTCTGAGTTTCCTAGCAGATGCCTATAGACTCCCATTCTCGACTCAGACAGACCTATCTAAAAAAGATGAAGAAAACAGAGAAGACTCGCACGAATAGGGATTGCGCAGTCGGGAACGACGAAGGTCTGCAGACGCTGGAGAAAGCTCCCTTGCAAAACGCAGTAGAAATCTGAAGAAAGCAGGGGAAGGTGAAGAAAGCAGAAGAAGGTGAAGACGAAGGGGGCGCCCTGATTTATAAGGCTTGGGGACGACGGTTTGACTTTCGAGGAAAGCCTTTAAGAGGCGTCTCCTCAATCAACCCTAACGTCCCATCTCGCAGCCCTAACGTCTCCTCGAAGTAATGGCAAGACAGCTAAAGGAAGCGACACGTGTCACCACTAGCGCGATATCCGAAGACTATTTAATATCCAGGACAGGCGAAAAGACACCCCCAAGGGGCCCGCGTGGTGACAACGACCCCCAGACCCAATGGGGCCCTCTCGATCCGAAGCTCCCTCGTCCCGGTACTACCTTCATGACGATCACCCTCACTTGAGCTCGGTAGCAGAACCAGTTATACGATCATCAAGCTTCTGACCCCTTCGAGCCAGGAGGCTCTCAGGAGTCAAAAGCTAGGGGGCAATTGTGTGGGTAAAACACCGTAATGACGAAGTTAAGCAACGATCACGGCTAAACTCGCCGAGCTCCTCAGCCTCTGTGGTAGAAGATCGTCAGCTCGGCAGTTCGGTCAATACCTTGGCAGCTCGGTAGAACAGTCCAGCTTGCAAGATCAGCACCGCGGTTCGGCAGCTCGGTATGAGTGCCAGCCCAGTACAATGGCGGGCCACGGCCAAGCTATCCTTGGTCCCAGGCCACAGCATCCCCAGCCACAGCACTAGAGTTAGAGTGGGCCGCCATTCTCCTCCTAGAGTCAGAATGGGCCGCCATCTACCTTCTGGAAATACGGCGCGCCCTGACAGATATGGGCGGTCATTTATGGCGATAGGATTGCTCATTTATGGTGATAAGAGATGTGCTTTATCATCCCTGTACGCCAGCCGGCTGAAGGCGTGGAAAGTGAAGTAGGGGTGTTGTCCGCTCCACCTACGACTGCCTGTCAGGGTATGGAGCGATGGGACCTCACCTCACCTACCCCCACTCACAGAGAGAATGAACGAGGAACACTCGCCTATATATGCATGGGATCAGCCCCATGAGAGGTACGCACTACGCAATACACAGCCCACTACTTTCAACATTAGACAAGCTCTCATTCCTCTCTTCCTCCTCCTGTTTAGTTTTCTCAGAACTAACTCAGGCATCGGAGTGCCTTCGGCTCACGGCAGCCAGGGCCTCTGACCCAAGTCTTTCTCCTTCCCTTTCAGGTTATTGGAGTTCAGCATTTCCCGTCCTAAGGAGTTTAACCTCAATCTCATCCTAATCTAAGTAGGTGTCGTTTTTACCGCTTACAACATCAATTCGTTTGGTATGGCTGTTATGGGAAAATGCCTCTCACCTGTATCTTCAACTTCAAGTTGTTCAATTGCCCTATTAATACCCTATTAATGAATGGGACTCTTGGAACAGAGTACTAGGGTGGGATTAATTCAACTAGTTGCCTTGTGGTTAACTCTTCTTATCACCTAATTTCATTTGTAAATTTAAACCTTTGACCAAGGAAAGCGATGTTTTGAGACTGGTGATGATGTTATTAGGCAATGTGAGAAAAATTTCGCAATGCTGGATAATTGAGCAACCGGAAAATCCAACTTCATAGATGGAGACGTATGGATATAAACCCATTCCATACGCCGGTGAAATGTAGGATAATTGGACTCGGTCAAAGTTCAAATTAGGTTCTTTCTAACCGCGCTTATGGCTCATATGGGCTTTTGCTGAAAAATATTTTAAAATTATTGCGTTTTGGTTACAATTTAAAAAAAGGTAAAGAGTCATTAAGCTAATTAACCCACACATTCATATGAACTTTGTCAAATAGTCTAAGCCACACATTCATATGAACTTTGTCAAATAGTCTAAGGCACTTAGAATAACCATCTAAATTAATTCTCAGTCAAATTGAATGCGAAGTAGACTTGTCAAAAAACATCTAAAGATTTTTTTAAGTGGTTTTTATCGAGTAAGTGTAGGTTTAGGTTTACTATGGGCCTGATTTTTCCATAGAACTTTTACATGGAATTTGTAATATTGGGAATTCATAGAGATAATGCAATGTTATTTCTCCTCGGCATCTTAAAATGTCATTTATTTGCTAGAATTTCAAATTCTATCAGTCCGATAAAAGTCTCATATGAACTTTTTAGATTCTTAAAATTTTAGTCATTCGTGGCATTCGTAGATGCTCCATCTAGGAGGAGGATTTAAGAATTCCAATAAAAGGAATAGTTTTTAGAGAACTTATAAATTATCCAAACATAATGAATGAAGTCTCTAATAAAACCTCAAGGAGTAGCTCAGTTGGCCTAAGACCACGGTTTGTAACCGGAGGTTGTGGGTTCGAAACTGCACTACCATACTGGAACTATAGGGGAGTTTACCTGTCTTCTCTCTAGGCCCGAAAGAATTAGTCCATCCCAAAAGGGTTGAAAACCTCCGATAACATAAAAAAAAAAAAAGAAGCCCCTAATAAAATGTTAGTAAAGAAACATGCCGTACTGGGCCAAATACCGAATCCGACCCGTTTTCATCTGGTGAAACCCTACCTCGTGCTACATACAAATACTTGCAAAGACAATCCAACCCCAAAACCCTAGAAAGCAAAAAAACCTCATTTCAACCGCCAGAGCTCTAGGGTTCGCAAGATCATGGTATGATTTCTAAACCGAGATCGAAACCCTATATTTGCTTGTATTCTTCTTCATACATTCAATCTTCTGTTATTTGTTGCAGACTTTCAAGCGCAGAAATGGCGGTCGCAACAAGCACGGACGCGGTCATGTGAATTTCATCCGCTGTTCCAACTGCGGCAAATGCTGCCCTAAGGTACTCTGCATCGATCTACGATCTTTGATCTTCACCTTCTTCGATTCTGATTGACAATTGATAACAGTCTACGTTCGCTTATATGTCGATTTTTTTTCTTAGATCCTTTTTTTTTTTTTTTTTTTTGTTGTAATTGATGGATGATGTTTAGGTTATGATGTCACTGGGTTTGATGCCTTTCGTTTTTTTTTTCTTACTAACCAATTTCAATGTATCGGTTTTCATTTGAGTTGATTCGATTTGGGATTAGGATCGAATGCCTGTGCACTGATACTTTCAATCGCTCTCTAGATTTATTGAGTTAGAAGAAAGCGAGAAGCTGCCGAAAGAATTGCCTACACTGGATTGTCATGAAAATGTATATTTTCATATAGATGATTAATGGCCTTTTAATCTTTACATGCCTATACGGATGGCATGACTATAGGAAATAGGAAGAAGCTAAGTAAAGTGGTAGCTATTATATTGGGTAGAACAGAGGGCTGAGATTGGATGGAACGTCTGAGTCGAAGGCTGTGCTTTCCTTAAGACAATAAATGGCCCCATACTTGGTTGATGTCTGGACTTGGTTTTCAGGATTGTAGATCAAGCTTGAACACCCATTGGTCACTTCCAGAACACTTAAGGAAGACTACTGCTTTAGATGTGTTGCATGGAGTTAAGTAAATTAGAATGAGAATTGGCTTTGAATATATGTGCTTCATTGGGTTAGCCATATGTCTGTTGGGAGGAGTTGCTCCGTTGAGGGGATTTTTGGATTTGCAAGTGACTGTTGGGAGCACGGTTTGCAAGAATTGCAACAACTCGTAATAGTGTAATACCACATGCAGTTAGTAACAGCCCATAGCTGCCTCTTGGCCTACGAGCTACAATGATTTGTCCACCCGGCTTAGAAGCAATCCTACTCAGCCCAATTTACACATAAATTGTAGTGCGAATACAATATGATAGAATACGTTGCCTATTATGATGAAATCTGCTATCATTAGTTTCAATACTCTCTTTTAACTCCTATTGGAGCTACTTATTTTTAAAAAAAAATTATGAAGAATGAAAAGATATCCAGATTGCCAGAAGCTTCAATTGTATTCTGTCTACATGGATTTCTTTACTTCTTACAAAAAGTGCAGTATTCACCTGTCTAGGGTCCTTTGCCTTTTCTTCTTACTTCTCAGAATAATTCTAGATCTTTAATTTCCTATTTTTTTTCTTTTTTAAAACAGTTTTCCATAGTTGAGATCCTAGGTTTCCCTTTCCTTTGATTTTTTATCAGAGAAAGTGATTTTAACCTTCCTTTTTATATCTTTTTTATTTCATTCAAGGACAAGGCCATCAAGAGGTTCCTTGTGAGGAACATTGTTGAACAAGCTGCTGTGAGGGATGTCCAGGAAGCTTGTGTTTATGACGGTAAATGTTGAGCAATTGGATTTATTTTGAAAAAAAAATATCTTTCTACCTTTTGCCTTTTCTTGTTTTTCTTAATATCAGTTCTGCTCTTTTAAGGTTATACTCTTCCAAAGCTGTATGCAAAGATGCAGTACTGTGTTTCCTGTGCAATCCATTCGCATGTCGTAAGGGTTCGATCTCGCACTGCTAGGAGGAACCGTGAGCCTCCTCAGAGGTTTAGGCGCCGGGTATTTCTCATATCCTTAATATCAATTTTTTTTTATTTTTTATTTTTTTATTTTTTAATATTGCACATTGGGATACTCTTCTATTACAGATTAATAGAGTTATGTTTCTAAAAAATTTGGGGCGTTGCCATGTATATACTTTACTGCTGCCCCATCCCATATTTTGGCTGATGTGCCTGGTCATTATTTTGTTTGCTGCTTGATTATGTATGAAGACTGGTTCTGTGTTATGAGAAGGCATAATGAAACTACGTTTGTGCTTCATCAGAAGTTATTATTATTTTTTCATGATAATGTTTGATTGCTGTGGCTTCAATTATTATCTCTAGCCATTTTCCTTGCACATTTTCATTAATAAATGACATATTTAGAACGGTTAACAAAATCTGACCTCTTTTTGGATGCTAATAATTTTTCATCAATGAACAAAAAGATACAAGAATTTATACAGGACAAGATGTGTATACTGCTAAGAAAATGAAGAATGCATGGAAGGATACAGTAAACATCTCTCAACCCTTCACGAAGGGGGAAAAAAGAATGATATGACATTTAAGTCGAGTTTGGTAGCATCTCAATCCTATCTCATTCTTATTTACTAAAATTCCCATTTAGAATGGGGTTTTGCCCACGTGGTTGGTTAGGGTATGACCAAGATATGTCCCACTCTAAGATGCACAGATACGTCATGGATACAGTAGGGACACGAATTTTATATATAAAAAGCGAAGGATCGGATACGATACGACACGATATGTTGCCCATTTTGAAGTATCCGTGCATCATACTCTCACTTCACCAATCGGGAAAAGGAGAAAAAAAACACCAAGATGTTCACTAGCTTCAGCATTCATTTTCCTTTTGGAGTTGTGGCTCAAAGCCACAGGCTTTACAAAATGTCATCACATTTAATTTGTGGGAAATGAATTCAAGTTTCATCCACATGCAAGACAGCTGAAAATTGCAATTTCTAAATGGAGGTATTAATTATAAACAGTCTATTTTGTTCCATCTCCGTTAGGCACAAAACTTGCATATCTGTCTGCAGCTTCTGTGTAGAAACCATATTCATGAAAATTGTGGCGCTGCTTGAAGTGAATTGCATGCTACAAGTCAAAACACATGTTTTTTGTGACATGGTTTCATTTGTCTTTCCGTGTCTGAAAATGTAGTATGATAAATGAAAATGTGGTTACATTTGTCTTTCTGCATCTCAAAATGCAGTATGATAAAGGAAAATGCCACCACTTCAGTTCTTATACAATTACACAGGATATTGATGTGGTTCTTGATGATACACATTTCTTTTTCTTGAATTTTCGTCGTGACGTGTAACCTCTGCCTGCTTGTTCAATGTATGTCACTATCCTTCTATAGCAGAGTTATCTGTCCATTCTAATATCATTGTAGGGCTTGTATTTTTCTTACTTTTGTTGGTCTGATGTCTACATGTTAATTGGCATTTTTAATTGTTATTGTAAGTAGAAATTATCATGTTAACAGATCATTTGATTTGTTGTTGGGTATCAGAATATATGCCATGCTGACATATATGCAGTGGATATGATGTCTGATTGTTCTTTTCCTCGTTTGTGATGTTTCTGCAGGAAGACTTGCCCAAGCCTGGGCAAGCACCACGCCCAGCAGGAGCTGCAGTTCCTGGTCGTACTTGATCACCGTCCCCTTATGGTTATGGTTTTGGTTTGGAAGTAGTCATGCTTTCTGGTTTCCTTTTCCTACCTGCTTTGAAAATTTTTGCAAGCAATATTTTAATTGAAAGCTTAAGACAATGCTGCTGCAATGTTGAGACCCTTTTGGACAAGTGATGTTGCTTCATAGAATGACTTAAATGATTACCTAAGCTTGTTTCTTTTAGTTTTTCCTTTCCTGTTCTGCTTTTGTGTTTAGAAGCTCAAGAAAATTGCTACAACTACATTCAGGCTGATATTAGAGACACTGCTCAGTGGCTGTGGTTGTCATTTGTTGGTAGGAATTGTTAGTCTCTTGTACGTGCTGCTGCTGCTCTATGTCGTCCACATGTGAAGTGGATCCATTTGGAATGATTGGATTTATTGTTTCCCTTTATGCCATATGGACAACTGGTCTGAAGCTGTGAGACCTACCCACCCAGGAATCAATCCATGGACGGCTGCTGCTAAGGCGAAACGCCTCTTTGCCACTGGGTTGTGTTTCACTTCTCAATAGATTGTATAATTGTGAAAATAGCATATGGTTGCATTCTGCATGTTCACATCATGCATGATCCCTTACATACCTTACCTAGGACAATGAAGCTGGAGGATGGATACGTACAAGTATCAGAGACAATTATGCTAGTTTGCTAACTTTGTTACAAATACTGTTCTCGGGAAATCCTCTTGGAGAATGTGGGGGGATATTTTAAAGCTTTGGTTGTGGGGGCGGTGGGGGGTGGGTTGTGGGCGCGGTGTTTGTGTTGGGATTTATTACTAAAATATCAGCGAAATAAATTAGTTTCTAGGTAACTAAACTGAGAGAATATTCATGTGCATCCATCTCTCACCATAGAGGGAGGGGGGGCACAGGGTTTGTGTTGGGATTTATTACTAAAATATCAGCGAAATAAATTAGTTTCTAGGTAACTAAACTGGAAGAATATTCATGTGCATCCATCTCTCACCATAGAGGGAGGGATATTTTCATAATTGGAAATTTTCATGTACAAAAGAGGAAAAGTCATATGGTTATATGCATAAAATGAATTTTCTTGTGCAAAAAGGGAAAGCTCCCTCACCCTATGGTGAGGGATGGATGCACATGAATATCCCCCACTAAACTGATAAATAAGTAGGGGTGTACAAAAAATCCGTCGATCCGATCCGATCCGCGGATTTTGATTCGATCCAAAGGCCAACGGATTGGTGACGGATTGGAAATTGTGTAATCCGTTAGCAACGGATCGGTGGCGGATTTCACCCTTAATCCGTGGATTCAATCCGATCCGATCCGTTGTCATTAAATATAAATTAAAAAATAAATATATATGTATATATATAAAATAAGAAAAAAAATGTAAGGAGTCACTAACCTTATAAATAGAATAGGCATACATCTCTCAACTCATGCCCCTTTAATTCAGTAGCTTCAAAATTTATGGATTTTTTCTTTTTTTTTTTTCCATGTAATGCACAGTAACCGGATTGGACGGATTAATCCGATCCGATCCGATCCGTACAGTAACGGATTGAACGGATGAATCTGATCCGATCCGCTCCTCCACGGATCAGATCGGATTGGATTTCAACAGTAACGGATTGGTGACGAATTACAAATCCGTCAATCCGTAGGCAACGGATTGGTGACGGATTTGGCCCAATCCGCACCAATCCGATCCGTGTACACCCCTATAAATTAAGTATATGATGAAATATTGTTTTAGATAAAAAAAAAAAAAAGATTTAATGTTTTCAACTCATATTATTACAAATTACCAGTATTTTAACTTTTAAATTCCCTCTAGTTCTTTGGAAATATTGTATATTTACTTGGAAAATACTGCTCTAGAAAAATGTTGTGAAATCAGAAGTTGAAGGGTCGGGTTAAAAATTGTGCAGGAATTGTGCAAGCACGGTTCCATGGGGCAGGTGAAAATACTTTTCATACTCCTTGCTTTTGTCCCAGTTGGATCTTTCTAAGGGCACGTTTTGTAAATGTAGATGAATCCTCTGTTTAGAGGATTCTCTCCATCTCCAAAGAACCAAAACATTTTCAAGAATGATTCCTAATGAGAGTTCTATGTTTGGATGGAGGGAGGATTCTTACAAATTGTAAAATGTATGATCTAATGGTCACAAACATTTTTATAAAAATTTTCAAAATTCATGAAAAATCAAGATCTCAACTTTCACCTTAAAGTAGTTTGTGGTCATCTAGAGAATCTGTACGGCTCAAATCGTACAAAGGGGGCTACATGAATAAGAAATTAATGTTTTAGTACATGGACTTTTTTGCAAATATCTCAAGATATGATAAAGATCAACGGTTGAAATTTGGTCAACTAGGTGTGTTTGACTTTCCAGAAATAACTATCGGTTTAGATCATGATCTTGGGGTCCACATAAACCAGAAAATCGAAAAGAATGGACCGGTTCTAATCCCGATTTTGGCCCACAGAATCTCAGAAATTGCTATATAACGGTTTTGCAAATATCTCAAGATTTAAGATGAATCAATGGCTGAAATTTTGTGAGATAGCCGTTTTGAATTGTTTAAACATTATTAACGGTTTGAATCTTGATTTTGGGACCATAAGGTACATTTTTAAAGCAAAAAGGGCTCTGATTTTCATTACCGTCTCAAAACACTGTTATGCAATGTAGCTCCGCTTTTCCTCCTTTCCGTGGATTTTCTTGGTCCGACAAAGGGTCGGGGGTCTGATTTTGCAAATAATTAGTTTGGAGGATATTAGAAGTCATTCCACTCAAAATCCTTGGGCAACAAAATATGAAAAATTCTCGAAATCGTAAAAAAGGGAGAGGATTCCTTGGCTGTACCTTTTGCCAAACGTGCCCAAAAAGTGTAGATAACCCTGATCACACGAACAGTGGTTTCATATATTTTGACACAGTGAGCTCACTTTTTGGCCATTGGTTTTGTTCTTTGACCTAATCGAATTACAGGTAACGATAGGATGCTTGTATCTGTGGGTAAAGTGAGTGTAGGTAGCCTAACAGGCCTCAGCTTTCTGTAAGGTTGGATTTGCCTCTTGGCACATGGTTATACTCTAACCAAGGTTGGATATGCCTTTTGCACATGGTTGTGCCCTAACCTTTCTTGGAAAGTAGTCAGCAGCTGGGAATCCTGTAAAATTACATTATTGGTTGTGAGATTATTGTACAGATGCATGCCAAGCTGATATGCCTTTGAGATCTGGTCCCCTTGATGAATATGCTCACCAGGCGTTCTATTTTCTTTTTAATTGTGAGTGAATCGAATGGGCCTGTGTGAAATGAGGTGACAAGGTGTGGAAAACGTGGGAGGGGATACCTTTACGAGGACAGTTTTCTGTGTGTTCTCCTCTCTATTACGAAACATATTTGATCTGTTTTACATTGTTCTGATGTTTTCTCTATCCCTAATTTGCATCTTATTAGATCTATATAGAACTTATATTTGGGTAGGAGATAAATCTGGATTTTGATCCATACGCGTAGGAATTTGGTATTTTCAGACTATAGGTCTTGATTCAGAACCAACTAAGTTTGGAAAAGAGTTGGAAACGATTAAAAGGACAGTGGAAAACTGGTTCCACAGACTTTTTCTTCTCCGTGAGAATTTTTTTTTTTTTAAACAAACTCCCCATCATTGGAAATGCTTTTCACATAATCACAAAAAAATCCTTGTTCATTCCTGCACTATTCCTTTAAAAAAACAGAAAAAAGTAGTCATACTGAACATAGAAAACTTTTGCCGGGAAAGTGGTTGAATTTTCTCCGCCTTTCTGAAAAAGGCCATCACATAAACATGCCTTCGGGTCTTTTTTCTTCTTACTAGAACTTTTGACATAAATTGATGATATGTTCCTTGCGTATGTAAATGCTACGTCTTTTTAATAAAATTCTGAAATTCCACGCATCTAAAAAAGTCTCAAGTGATCTTTGAAATTTCAAATTTTTTTACATATTCGCATTTTGCTGAAATTTTTAAATGCTTAAGTACAAAAGAGGTTTCAGAGTTGGCTACAATGATTGTTGATCTACCTATTTAAAAAATCAGACTTGGATTTGGACTCACAGAAGTTACATCCAGCAGCTTCTGATCACCTCACATCACATCCTTATCATACCCTTTTCACATCTCTTGCCATTGTAATGGGTATGCATCTGGCTGGGCCCCACGCCAAACAGTGGCATATTTAAGAAATCAACCCACAATTTTACTTTTCAACTTGTTATCCCAATGTGGAAAAACCAAAGGGACCACAACAGCACCCATTAAGCCTGAAACTAGGCGAATCCTTTGAATGAGGGAGCCTGCCAGCCTTTTTGGCTGTATATCTAGTGGGGCTCTTCAAGACAGAGATGTAGCTTCTGAGACGAATATGCCTGCCTTCAGCACAAAGATACTTGGATGGATGGTGGGGCTCTTCAAGAAAGAGCAGTAGCCGTTTTTTACTGTGTCGTCGGTTTCCTTTGTAAAGGCCCCACTTGATCAACCGTTTGTTTCTGAAATGGGACTTTCTCTTGTTTTCTTATGCTTGATAAGGGAAAGTGAAAAGGATATTCTTCATTTCAAAAAAAGAAATATCCTTTTCACTCCCATCAATGTGAGTATAATCTAATCTTTTGTTAGTATTATTTATAATTAATAAATAAAAAAATTATAAAAAGAATTAACATGTGGGAAATTACCTGTTCCCATGTACTGATAAATGGGTTTGACATGCAGTATGGATCCTGTTTAAGGATCTTTAATGATCATTAGATGGTGGCATGTACTGATTGACTATCGTCATCATTGTCATCATCATCGCTTTACCCAGTCAATAGGGATAATGAACTATTTATTTGATTTTTATTATGGAAGTAAGGAACCGAAATAAATTGTTTGAAGCTGGCATGTATTTGTTTTTACTTAATTTTAAAATTTTTACGATCAAAATTGAGTCCACTATGCGTTTTCTTTTAAGGGCATGTTTGTTTACATTCAATACATGGGAAATGAATGCATACAAATTCATGCCTAAGTGATTAAGAATGAAGATTGAAAACGTCCATCAAATAATCTCCCCTTAAATGGAAAGTGAATCAAGGAAAGATGGGAGATGAATACCCAGCCATCACCTAGTAATTCAAATCATGAGAAAGTCAACGTCCCATCCTTCATCCCTCAGCCCATGCCACGTCTCTTTAATCATCCCTTTGTATGTGGAGCTCATCTAACTATGAATTCCTATGTATTTTAATGCTTTTATTATCAAATTCAATGAGTGATTTCTATTTTCATTTACGCCGGGTGTTTTATTCGTCATATGAGTATGTTAACACTCTTTTCTTGCTTTTCTCAAAGGATAGTTTTTTCTTCTCTGCAAATGCCTTTTCTGCTAATAAAATATAAAGATTTCATTCAAAGGACCAAGATATCCAAAGAATCACTCCAAGACATAATAAGTTCAATGTTAATTATCGTTTTAAATGGAGGGCCAGCAATATCTCATAAAAATTTTCTAATATAAAATCATGACACATGGGTTCCAATCTACTTTGTTTGATGTGTCAGTATTTATCAGCTTAGGTCACTAATCAACATCAACCCGCACTATATATGCTGAAAATGAAACTGTGCATTTAATTTATAGTAATCTGTTGGAAGTATATGGTTACCGAGAGACAACATTTCTTGCCTTCTGACTAGGCACTGAAGATTCAATCCATTAAGCATTAATGCTAGAGTCCGGATCGTCCAAGGCCCTCTCACACCCTTCAATGGGTGGGCCAATAGCTCAACCATATGTTAGTCCGGATCTATGCCTAGAACTCCACTGTGGCCCCCCATGTTGATAATCCAGACAGTTCATCTTGAATCTCATCCCCTTCAGTGACATGAATTCTCAAATTTCACTTAAATAGAAGTTCGCTCCATCATTAGATTTTTGTTTCCGAATATCCATATGCATAGATTTAACTCAGACCTTTATACAATCATTCCTCTTTTTATTCTATTACCTGTGTCCAACCTTGTCATGTTACCAACTTACCATCACCATTGTTGGAGGGTTAGGTTGGCTGGGACAATCACCTTAAGGTGGCCCAAGACCAAGATAATAATTTACATAAAATGCTGACAAACATAAATCATGGTCTGAACTAATATTGTTTGGGCTCCACAATTGCTTCAGATCAATCTTGTCAGAACTCTATGAGAGCTGTATGTTGATAACTGATAAGTAATCAGTGCTTATTATGTTTTGTACACCACCATAAAGCTTTCAAAATGGGCCTGTCTTGGGCCCAATTTTGAACGACTCGGGTCAGACCGGGCCAGCGGCATATTCGGATTTCAGAACAAGGTCTGGGAAATTTGGGACTCTGATTTGATTAGTCTAACTCAAGAAAATTCGACTTGGAGGAATCAACATGGTCACTCAGGAGAGTCATTTTTCATTTAAATATTTTATAAGTGTTTAGAAATGGATTAAATGCTTGTGAGATTGTAAATATGTATTAATCCACTTGTATTCTTGATTCTTAATTCAAATAATAAATTTACATATTCAAAGGACACACACACACACATCAAAAAACAAAAAGAAACAAAAAAAAACTCTCCTTAAATCAAGATTTTCACATATATGGAGTCTCCCCTGGATTTCACTTTACCCTTCCCTAAAATGAGGTAACTTACTATTAAAAAAAAAAAAAAACACCTTACTATTCCAGATTTTTTTTTTTTTTTTCTGAGGTACCTCGGTTCAACCACAAGTCAACTCAGCAAGTCTTCCAGCCTTGATTCAAAATAGTTTCCTCAATGCCTATCCCCAGCCTATTGATAGAGCAACCGCACTAAAACTTCTTGTTTACTCATAACTGTCTGATAAATATGCCCTGTTGTAGTTTTTACTTGACATCAATGAGACCTTTGGATTTTAAAAATTGATATCAGTAGTTTGGTCAGTATAGTGTGTGTGTGGGTCCCCCCACCCCCTATCCAAAGAAAAAAAAAACATTGGATGGCAGTTTAAGCCTTGGATTTTTAGACATGCAATTTGAACAAATGGGAAAGCACAGTTTTGTGTCATGAAGATGCAAAGCTATCCAATAAGTGGTTGATTGGTTTGAAAGCAGATAGAAAGAGACCCCCCCATCCCTGTCACTGAAGACAGACTACAATATTCCATCATCCATTCAGCACATTTGGAGGTGAAGTGGTCCAGGAACTTCCATAATACAAATTCTCTCTCAATGAGAACACGCTGATGAAAACAATCTGATGCTCTTGTGATGATCTAAGAAAGATTCCACAGAAACCATGGGGTCATTTCGAGATTTGTAAATCGAGGGAAGTATTGCAATTTACCAATAAAAAACAGTTGATATGATTACTAGGTCATCCGAGTGCATGGCAAACAAATTTAGACCAAATTTCTTAAGAACTATAAATTATCCACAGGTGATTGCGATCACATCTAATATGCTGCCATATAATCATGGTCAACATCATTAGTGTTGTTTCATCTATTTGGGTGACCATGGTCGTAACCAAAAAAACAAATTACCATATTAGATTCTACTTAGTAATGCTTGGTCATGGTACTTTTAATGCTATTGCTAGCTAATGTTTTTAACAAGTGTAACTACAATCTACTGTTGTATGTTTTAGCAAACCAAAAAAAATAAAAAATCTACTGTTGTATGTGTGCAGGAAGATGCTTGAGTTTGTGGAATCAAAACAGGATATCAATCTGTACACAGCCACTGTTGCATAATTCTGACAAACTTAGCTACGATCACTGTCACACTCACAAAGCAAAGAATCCCATACAGGGCTTTTAATTTTGAAGCATATAAAGTACAGGAAGGAGCAGAAAATACATAGACCAATGTGGTTAGCTTGAACAGAGGTGGTTTTTGTGGACCCACCAAATGATTCTTAGATAGTTGGATTGGAAAATAGATAGTACTAATTTTGTCCAAGTACACAATTTTAGAATCCTCTGTTTCCATCATTTGGTGTTGTTATCACCCAAACATAGCGATTTTAATTTGGGTCACGGTCAATCCATATGTGCAGTCCTCCAATCTCAGTATCCACCGACCATGCAAGTGGTATCAAGGGGACCCCACATTGAGGATCTCGTTTGGATGGGTTGGGTTGGGTTGGGTAGTTAAAGGTGTATATGAGCAAGGCAAACGTAACCCTGGTTAATGATCAGGTTAGCAATGCCAAGCAAGTCCAACCCATTAGCTAAAAAGGGTTAGCCTGACCTTAAATTATCACATTGGTTTTGGTCAGACGGGTGGATCAAAGAACAATGACTTCAGTTCTTTCAAATAAGTCCTCTCCATAGCTGGTCTCCATGGTTGGCGAATTTTTCTATTTCTCTTCAAAATGACAATACTACCCTTTTGAAGATTATAAATTATGTTTCCTTTTAGATTCTTCCCTTCTTTTTTCCTTCCCCCTTTTCACCTTTTTCTCCTCTTTCTCACAATGTTCTCTCGTCTGTTTTTTTGCCAGAATTTTAAAAATTCATGTCTGGCAGAATTTTAGATTCTTTAAAAGTGGTGTATTGAGGTGGAATTTCAAATCCTTCAATCTTGATGGAGCATTTGAAATTCCAATAAAATGCATAAAGAATGAAATTCTAGAAATTCAAAAATGTCCTTTGAGACCGTTTAAGTGGCTGAAATTTGGAATTTTGGTACGAAATCCTAGAGCAAGAAATCCTCATGGACATTCTATTTCTTTTGTTCATTTTTTTTTTTTTGCCTTGCAATGACTTATATAGGACATGGGGGATATAGGGTGTTGATGATACCAAATTAGGAATTTCATTTTTTTTTGGTTAGCAAACCAAATTAGTTGTCAAGGTTAGGGTTTTGAACCTTTTGGTTTTGGATATATGTGTTTAGTAATTCCTTTTCCTTTCATTTCTTGAACTTGAGGTGCAAAGGTCAGAGTTTACGAGGTTCTCCCCCCGCCATTTCCTCTCTCTATCTCTAGGAGGTGTTTGGTTCCAATAGAAAACTGTAGAAATTTATATACCATAGTGTGTGGGTAAAACACCGTAATTATGAAGTTAAGCAAAGATTACAGCTGGACTCGCTGATCACCTCGGCCTCTGTGGTAATAGCTCGTCAGCTCGGCAGCTCGGTCAATAGCTCGGTAGCTCGGCACCACGGTTCGGCAGCTCGGCATAGATGCCAGCTCAGTACAAAGGCACACCACGGCCAAGCCATCCTTGGTCTCGGTCCAGAATGCTAGAGTCAGAGTGGGCCGCCACCTTCCTCCTGGAAATACGGCGCGCCCAGACAGATATGAGTAGTCATTTATGACGATAGGAACGCTCATTTATGGCGACAAGAAGTGCGCTTTATCAACCCTGTACGCCAACTGACTGAAGGCGTGGAAAGAGAGGGTGGGGTGTTGCCCATTTTACCTACTGCTGCCAGTCAAGGTAAGGATCGATGGGACCTCACCTCACCTACCCCCACTCACAGAGAGAATGAACGAGGAACGCTCACTTATATATACACATGGGATCAGTCCCATGAGAGGTACGCAATATACACAACTCACAGGACTACACATCGTTTCATTCCCATCTTCCTCCTCCTGTTTAGTTTTCTCAGAGCTAACTCAGGCATCGGAGTGCCTTCGGCTCACGGCAGCCAGGGGCTCTGACTCTAGCATTTCTCCTTCCTTTTCAGGTTCTCGGCGTTCAGCATTCCCCGTCCTAAGGAGTTTTACTTCGATCTCATCTCAATCTAAGTAGGTGTCGTTTTTACCGCCTACACATAGAAAATAATCTTAGCCTTCAAAATCTATCCTTTTCATTGTGTTTGGGATAGTTGTATATTACAATATACTATTTTCCACAAGCTTTATTTCACTGGGCCCTCTCTCCATTGGTTCCCTTTCTCTTTGAATGGAAAAGTGGGAAAAATGGGTTGGGGGATGAAGTACGGAAGGGAAAAACCTAATTTCTAATCTTCCAAAGAGTGGTTTTATCATTTAAAAAAAATAAGATTTTTGCCGGTGGCAAGGACAAACCATAGGAGGGGACCTGTTTGAAAGAATATTGAAAAGAATTAAAAAGCTTTTTTGAAATAACTAATACATAGACTCTTTTATTAAAGTTGGCTAAAACTTTAAGATATTCTTGAAGATCTCCTTCGTACTAAAAATAAATCACTTGGGATGGCATATATCCAAAAGGCACTTTTTTCCACTTATGAAAGTGTTGCACATGAACGGTGTGGAAATTTTTATCAACGTCATCTGCCAAACTGGCAACCCCTCTAGGACCAAAATGCTTCCATTACAGCCATGCAGGAATGCCCATGGGTAAAAATATAACCCATATACGCAATTCTATGTGCCACGATTCGTAGTCCACCATTCTTTTTGTAGAATTGGTATTGGGCAAAAGTAGAACCTTCATAGTTAACTTATGATCAAAGTCGGTTTATCAGCATTGAACTAATATATTGGTCTATTTTAACCCCCTTTTTGTCCCTTGAAGATAAATCAGGATATAGCCATGACACTAATCAAAATTTGATGCATTGTTTTGTTTTGAACTAATATATACTGATCTTCTTAACAAAAAAAAAAAAAAAAACCCTTATATATACTCCTCTCTCTCTCTCTCTCTCTCTCTCTCTCTCTCTCTCTCACAGGAGAAATGAAGAGATAGTGGTGTCTGAAGGAGTGGGATTATATACATTTTGATTTTGTTGTCTAAGCTGATCTTTCCATTTCTATCTCCATCCAAATAAGGCATCTTGACGTATCATGTATCAAACACATCCCTGCGAATGCTTTTCATTCCATATGTGTGGGTTCTCCTTCCTATTTGTGTGGACTTCGTCTTCCACGTGTGTGAAGTACAAAAAATGACCTAAAATGCAAGTTTTCAACAATAAATTAGGAACGCGGTAAGAAGCCGTTAATGTGATGGCATAGTGGTAAATAGGAATGAAATTATTGTTTTTAAAGCGATGAATCATATTATTAAGGAGATGTAGATCATATTATTAAGGAGATGTAGTTCTGAATCAACATATTACTTTGTTTGATTATTTTTTTTTCATAAAGATTGTAGCATGAAAAAGGTATGTCTTAATAAAAGAGGCATGTCTTGCATGTATATTATTCGTCCAAATAAATGGAGGCGGATAGTGCTTAAATACCATAAAATAAAGAATCAATTAATAATTTAGCCAGGTAATCCGTTTCCTGAATATTACTTCATTAGAAGCTAATCTGCCATAATGTTAACCTGCTAGGCTTACCCCAACAGTTTTCTCCAATATACCATTTGGGGTTAGATGATTATATACTATTTGGTGTGTGCTTTATTCTATCAATTACTGTCCCATAATAAGGTGGTTTTTTTCATCCATATATCAAACATGCAGCAAGCCAGCTGAAGCAAGTTACATGGTCAAGCATGGACGAGGTTATATTATTCAAAACTTAATATAAGCATACATGATAAGTTTTTACAATGAAAATCATCTTCAATCAAAATTCAAAAAGAGAAAATGAAGGACCAAGTGGTGAATCTAAGAAATAGATGGGATGATTTAACTTTAGATTAAAATAATGGTTTTAAACATAAAGTTGGATGTTATATTGCTCAGAGCCAAAACGTTTCAAGCTAAAACTGTAATGGCTGATTCATGAATTGTTCGTTCATTCGTTTTAATAAGAATAAATGAAGTTGGGATTGTGCAATCCAAAGTGGTAGGATGTTCTATTGTTGGGAGTAATATCCATGTCATGTGGGACTTTTCCATTTAGGGCACGTTTGTGCAGCATGATTTTCATGGAAATGGATCTGCTCTTCTTTACTCTTTCGAATAGTTTTGTTTAGTGCAATTTTAGTTGCCGCAATAAATCACGAATAAATAGCCATTAAATATGCGTTCCTCATACTTCGAAGTCCAACGTCCTCCGGCACAAACAAGCCCTTATTTTATTTTTATCCTCTAAAAGGCAGCTGTATGTGACCTTGGTCCTAATTGAATCACTTATGCATACTCTTTGCCTCAATAAGGCCATTGCATGTAATTAACATATGGTTTTTTTTTATTCATTGCAAATGGGGTTGGTGCTGGGTGGGGCACATCTACAATAAATTCAATCCCTTCGCATACACCTATCCACCTTAAATCTCCACTGTTCCTAATCTGAAATTGACGTAGACATGATTAATCACGATGATGTTTATCACAATAAGTGTATGGTTGTTAAGCTTTGACAACCCAAACTAAAGCCTAGGATAATTTGATTGGGATGATATTTTGCACAGCAGCACATGTGTAATCAACATACAAACCAATCTATTTCCTTGTCTCTCTTGCATGCACATGAATTTGCCCCCCACTGCAGTTGAGCTTCTTGTAAGGAAAAACACTCAAGTGTTGCACGTTTCATTATCCTTCAACAGAAATTGAGTGAGCCGATTGACTTCACTGGGGTGGGTGGGCTTCCCCAATGACCTGGGTCATAGAGAACCTGAACTTTCTATATTCCAAATCTGTTGTAAGCCAACTAAAAGGCAAGTTAGAATAGTCTTTACATTGATAAAGTTAAACTCTATGATAAGGTTTTATATCTTGAATGCCATGTTCAATCAAAACTTAAAGAACAACACATTGAGAGCAAAAATGTTAAAAAACATTGATTGATGTAATAGTGCAATTTTAGGCAGGATTAAAGTTGCAACACTAGAACATGAGTAATACATCAGTACAACAACAACAACAACAACAAAAAAAAAAAAAAAGTGGTCATTACCTGATATGTTAGCTTCTTCTTCCTCTCTTCCTTGGAAAACGAATTTGAAAATGTTAATTAAAAAAAAGAGAACATTAATTTTCTCATTGACATTATAACTTTACATTTAAATAAAATAACAAAATTGACAGCAAAGGCAGCGGAGGATAAGATTAGAGTTCCAATTTATTTTAGGATTTCTTTGTGCTTCCTCCCGTGGAAAATTGAATTCTCTCTATTGAGAACCATCAATTCATGTGTTTTCTTTTTGGCAAAAAAACTATCTTACACCAAAACAGAATAGCCGGTTGCACAAAAAACCAAAATAATTTTTCTCTCTATCAAGAAATCCTTTGTGAGAGAAGCATACCTTTGAAATTCAAAACAATCAATCACTATTATTCAAGCCTTCTGTCGGTATGTTAAGTTGTCTTGAAGTGTTCTAAGAAAGTAATAAATTAAGGTAACAGACAACAACCTCACCAGCAAAACTGTTACAAAGTGTGTCAATTAGCATCAGACGGTCTGCATGAAATTTTGTTGACCATTTTTTTTGGGTAAGAAATTTTGTTGACTTATCAAACAATGACTAGAACACATGCCAGTCCCATATAACCATGATGCAGGACAACTCAGTACTGGGGCCACTCTTTTTCTGGGGTAGGTCGACTGTGAATGAGTTGGGCTAAGCACAGGCATTAGATATTTAACCATGACTAGACTAGTAAACAAGTCAAGTTAGACCTGGCTCATTAGCATCCTGATCACCATCCTAGGTAGTTTGGTTAATCCCCACAGTGCAAAAACCTGACATGCCGGACTGACTTGGGCAATGACGGGTAACTTGGGCTCGACAAAGTTTCTAGTAGGGATGGAAAATTCATTGAGATGATGACTCTTGATTCGGTCGAGACGAGACATCTCATTTTAGATAACGGTGGTGTCAAGATAAATGAAAACTTGTTCTAGTGACCTCTTTTTTCCAATTTTTTTACTTTCGTACTATTAGAATATGCGAACTTATTAATTTGGACTAATTAAGACCATCACAGATGAATTAATATATATTTACAACTTTAAAAACAATTATATTATGTCCAAATATTTTACAAACAACTTTAAATGAAAAATGACTCTTGAGTGACCACATTGACTCCTTATATTCATGTTTTTTTAAAAGTTGGATAAGTCAAGTTTATAGTCTCGAGTTTTTCAATCTTGGTTTTGACATTTTGGTTACTCTTGCGAGCCGAGCTGAGTTACTATTTTTGAACTATACTAATGTCATCATGGTGATTAAATCCTTGCAAAATACTAAACTAGGCCCAGCCCATTCATAGTCATAGCCCTACTAATCTGTTCTTAGTCAGGCAGTGAACGACCTGGAACTTCTAATTGGTGAAACCATTTTACCAGAGGAAAGGATAAAATAAAAACAAAAATCAGTGAAACTAGACTTGTCACTTCTCCACCAACAACATTTAATAACAACCCAGTCATTTGATATTTTGCTGTTCATTTTCAGCCGTCCTGATCTAATGTACCAAAGTCAACCAACTGAATGGCCAGGATTGTCCAGTTGCCGTAGTTGACCTTCTATCTTCATGGGTTTGGGACCCAGCAGATCAAGAGTCCTGATTCAATCAATGTAGAACAGAAGAAAAGAAACCCCTAAACACCTCTTGGATTACAAAACATCACAAACAGAGAGGGTGACGTGCAGTACAGTAAAACCAGAGTCATATTGCTTTTTGACAGATTCTCAAGAGGAGAGAGAGAGAGAGAGGGCTTTGGTTTTTCTCTGCGACGACAAACAAACCCCAAAAACCCAAAAACAAAATCCAATCTTTTTTACACAGAAGAAAGAAAACCTCAGATCAGATCACACCCCACCCAAACCAACACCTCTCCAGTTGTGATCATTGTGTTTTCTCCACACTGTCAAAACCCTTTCGCCCATTTTCTGTTTTTGCTGTATATTGTGTTCATTTTTCTTCATATTCTTCTTCTTCTTCGATCGACCCAGATCTGTTTTTCGCCAAAAATTGTGTTTTGGGTTGATTTCTTACCTTCCCAGACATGATTCGAATTGACCCAGATGAACTTTCCTTCTAAATCGACCGATTCTTAAGCTGCTTTTCGATAGATTTCGCATGGCTTCGTGATCCATTGGCGGACTTGGGTCCTTGGGTCTTTAAAGATTTCAGATTTGCCGTGCGAGTTTTGTAGGTTGCAAGTGCATGGGCAATCTGGAGGTGATGCTGCCGCAGAACGGAGAGTTGGCAGAAGAGACCCAGTTGGCATCACCGTCCCAGTTGTCATCGCACCCGCATACGGCGTCGATAACCACCGAGATAACCACCGAGAGCTGGCAGAGAGCGGAGGAAACTACCCATGAGATAATCTGCCGGATTCAGCCGACAGTGGTTTCTGAGGAGAGACGGAAGGCCGTCGTCGAATATGTGCAGAGTTTGATTAAAGCATATCTTGGCAGCGAGGTGAGCTCCTTTCCATTTTTGAGATTTTTTGTTTGTGTTTTTCTTTATTTTTCTCGAATGGGTGTTTGATGGTTTAGTTGAATTTTTTGAGTTGCTGTATTTCTTTGTTGATTTATTGATATGATATGGGTGAGAAGTATCTGTTTCTTTCAATCTTTTATCCATTAATGGTTGGATGCAGAATCTCAGTGACAATCTTCTTATATTGTATTTGCTTCTGGATATTTTGTTTTATATTCATTTGTTGTAGGCATTTGGAATGTTCCAATTGTGGACATTTTTCTATCAGATTACGTTTTCACGAGATTGCAGCATAATTTTCGTGGACCGCGGACTGTTAAAGATGCCATCTGTTGCTGGTTCTTCCTTTTGTGTTTGCTTGAGAGTTTAGCAGCTTGCTTTTGCACCCTGATTTGGCAAATGCTTACAAATGTGCTTGTCTGTTTTGAATTGTTTCCTACTTTAAAGTTTAAACGTTTAAACAGATTGCGTTATACTATTATGTGCTGTTCATTGATGACACTATTACGCAGCACGGTTGGCAGGCTTTCAGCGTCGCAACCTTGTGGTTGCGGGTCCGAGTCACGTAACCTTTAAGAAAAAAGAAGAAATTGCTGTTCATTGATTGTTTGAAAATTTCTATGACATTATCCTAATGTAGAAAGAAGTTGATTGCACTGGTTGGAATTCAGAATGGCTTGAATGGAAGAGTTCTCTGCAATAGCTGAGTTTATGTGAGCTTTTTTCTCGTCTATTCTTTCCTCGTTCAAAACGAGGAAATGGTTGTTATCAACCTGCCAGATTGATTTTTGAGCTGTGGCTCATCTATGGTGTAGTATATAGGATGGACTTACAAATATGTCCCATCAAGCGTGTGATATTGCAGTCCCCTTAATTTGCCGTTTCTTTCTTATATAGTAAGCATGTAGAATGATGTTTTAAACTTTAAGCGGCAACTCAATACTTCTCAAATTACAAGTCCTTGGTTCAGCTTTGTTTCCTATTTCATCATCGTCATTGAAACCTTCATGTCTATTTGTGGTTGGCCTTTTGAGTTCTACTTCTCCACTCATCCTTTTTTAGGTTGTGTTGTCTCTTCCGCGTTACTTCACAATATAACAAGTGACTTGTATGCATGATGCTTTCATTGCAGCTATAGTTAGTTCTTGGTATGCGCGTATTGCCTTTTCTATCATGTATTGAAAAATGTTTACAAAGCGATATTGCATTTCATCTTTCTCTTGGCCTATGATGCCTAGATACGGCAATCCTTTATGGAGTTAGGTTTCGAGGAACTAATGTTTATGTGATTATGATAATTCTTTTGATTGTATAAATGTAAAGAAAGCGCCAGTTTGCCAGGTTTTTTAGAATCCCTATCTGTGTCACTGACTTGCATTTATAAGTTACATAGTGTTGATGGTAGGATTTGAATAGCCTGTGTTTGTGTCCTTAGCGGGCTGGAAAGCCTTAGCAAGTGGAATTTTGTTATGGTCCCAGTTCAGTATGTATGGGGCCGCCTAGTATCCGGTGATCCTTTCCATTGCTGTGATGAGACCCGACGTGGATTTGGATTATCTCAAAATTCTCTTGAATTGGAGCATATTGACCTCTTGATTGGTGGCATAAAAATTTAATAGGAACAATAGATTGTAGCAGTGATCCTTACTAAAAAGAAAGTCCTAAGCAAGGTTAGGAAATTCTAATATGTAAGATTGTTGGTGGATCATTGTTGCGACCCCAGATCGAGACCCGGGCCCGCAACGTGCGTAATGATTATCCCACATGTTCCCGTGGTGAGGATCCCGACAAAACACGCGGGACGGAACTCACACGATCAATGGTTGCGGAAGCGTGTAGCAAATCACTTCAAGACAGATCATATGATATAAAAATCAAACTTGCATAAATAAAATCATTCGAGATATGAATTTCAGAGGGAGAGATATAACAGGACATTTTCCCATTACATTTCAAGTTCAAGTTAACAAAAGTATGTTGTTAAGTTACAACCAAAGAAGAGGCCAACAAAGGCGAATACATTCCCAAAAGAATCAAAATGAATAACCCTTAACAAAAAGTTACGCGTCTCAAGATCCCGCCTAACGTCAACCCACGAGCTGGGGGTGGCTCAACAGCTTCCTCCGGACGCGCCTCCTCAAAAGTAACGTCGACTGCACCTGAGCACCAGAAGACAAGGATCAAACACGATGGTTTGGCAAGAAATCAATTTAGACAAGAGTGTGAAACATTTAAAAGCTGAAAGAACATTGCTAAGACCATTTACTGAATTTAAACCAAATACGGTGCTGAGATGAGTTTTAGATAACAAAACGAGCATGAATACTTATAAAATCATGAGTAGATAACCCACATTGAGCCCATGCTTTCTCTATCATACATAATGACAAGAGTAAGCAGAGCAGAACAGAATAGAACAAAACAGAATCCCGTGTTACACAAGGTAGGCAGGTACCGGCCACATTACCGGAACATAACAGGATGTATATATATAATATACGACTAATCTGCAGATAGCCCAAGTGTTTAAGGACCCCGACTGAAGGGGCAGTCCAAGCTCAGTGGTGTTCATCAAAATCATGAATGCACAAAATAATACGAAACATATACAAGACAGGTCAAAAATAGGGAAAATCACTTATCAAAACAGGGCAAGCAAGACTGATCAGAAATAGCATAAGCCATAGCAAAAACGAAACATAAGAAGTGATTCCCTCATCGGTTCTTGAAACAGTTCAAAACACGGCTGAAGCTTATAATCCGAAACATGTGCAAAACGATATACTAAGAAGCACGGACACGGACACGGGACACGGACACGACACGACACGGACACACCGACACGACATTTCTCAAAAAAGCAGGACACGGACACGTTGGGGACACGTTAATATTTAATAATATAATAATAATAAATCTAATCATATACACGGACACGAACACACCGACATAGTAGATCTTCTTCTTCTTTCTTTAGGGTTGGACGGACGAATGAGGTTTTTTTTCCTCTTTCGTTTAGGGCTGGAGTTGGATGGGCGAATTAAAAGAGCTACATTTTCCTTTTAAGTTATAACTTTTTACAAACAGTCCCCCTTTTCTTTTCTTTTTTACTCTAATTTTAATTTTTTTCCCAATTAAAAGAGGCCAGCGTGTCCCAACGTGTCCCCAGCGTGTCTCAAGCGTGTCCGGAGTATAAAATATAAAAAAATAAATAGGATACTCTTTTTGGCGTGTCCGACACGTGTCGGACATGGACACGACGGCCCCGTAGAGGTGTTCGTGCTTCCCATACGATATACATCGTGTCAAGACTGAGGTTTTGAAGCAAACTTATCAAGTATATGTTAAGACCCTTCATTTGACCCTTGTGTATTTGGAAACCCAAATGTCGGAATAAAACGGATTCATGCTCCCGAAGCTATAGGCCATTTCGAGTTCCATATGCACAATATCAAGCTAAAAGCCCTTAAATATCTTTTGGTTTTCATTCCCCAAGAAAATTTCACAAAACAGGCCAAACTTGAAATTAGGTTGGCTCTCGGTCCCCCTGTCGGCTAGCTGTGGAGGTGTAAGTCGGCTAGCCGCCAGCTGACTGCGGGTCCCAGACAGAAAAATGGTTGCATCATGGAAATGTGACCGAAAATGGTCGGTCACTTGTCGGCTAGCCGCAGAGGTGCAATTCGGCTCGCCGCCATCTGATCGTCTAGTTGGCCGCCAAGTCCCAGATAGCTGCCACATTCTGTGTTTCAAATTGCGCGTCTCGGCGACCTGGCAGTCCCTTGGCGGTTAGCCGTAGTCAAATTTCGGCTAGCTGCCAGTGCTGCCCAGAACTTTGAGCATTCTGTGTTTCTAACCGAATCTAGGTCGACTAGCCGCCGAGGTGACCGCCAGCTGCGGGAGAGACACAGCAGATCCAGATTCAGGCAATTCTTCTCCAAAACAAGTAGGGTGCTAAACAAAACAACACTTGAGCTAAACAAAGACATTTGAGTCAATACTAAACCACATGCATGCAAGCTCAAAAAATAGATTTCCAAAACAAATAACCATGTTGCTATAAGTACAAGAACAAACCTAGAAAACACATTTGTGGTTAAATGACATCTATTCTAAAACATGAATTAGAAAAGCTAAAAGGATCACTTGCCTTAGCCCAAAATATGCAAATCTCAACTTCCTCAAAGGTCCTACCAAAGAACGGAGCCAAGATCTACAAAAGGCCCAAAAAGAACCTCAAAACCCTATACATATGAAAACAAGAGAACCCATTTTGAAAAGGGGTTTGCAAGCATGGAAAACAAGATCTTTAGGAGTTAAAAAGACTCCAATGAAGAGGTGGGTTGAAGCTCTTACCTAGAGATGTCCAAGCAAGAAGAAAGGAAGAAGAAGAAGAGCTTATCCAGCTGAAAAAACCCAACAACTGGGTCCAAACGGAAGCTTGGAAGGAGAGGAAGAAGATGATGAAATCAAAACTTCAATCCAAGCTCAAATGGTTGACATGCAAGGAGAAGAAAAATGGAGAGAAAAGAAGGCTCTCCACGCTCTGGACGCGAAACCCACGAGAATGCAGAATGAATGAGAGTGAGGGGGAAAAGGGCTTATTTGTTGTTGAGTGAAAGTGGGCCCCATCAGAACTAAAACTTCGAATGGCTAAAACATGTTCTTGCGGGCCCCGGACGAGATCGACGAAGAACGATAAAATGATCCTTGAAAAATCTAGTTTCCAAAAAGTATACTTTTGACAGGGTTCCGAGATTTTGAAAATCGTGTCCAGATTTGGGTGTGAAAAGGCAATTTCTACCATTTTGGCCAAAACACAGGTTTCTGGGCTTCGAACAGAGACGGATTGAAAAAGAAAGTTGTAGAACATAATAAAACCATTCAAAAGAAATCAAAATCACATTCATAAAAAATCCAGGATTATCCTCCCATGCTTACAAGTGCACTCAGGGCGTCCCCGAGCGTATTTGACTTAACCAATGCTCTCAAAATTCTCAAAACTAATTCCAAGACTAAGTCAAACCATTCTAACCCAACGATTACTAAACCCTCTTAAGACTAAACACTAGCTTAATTAACACTAATCGAGCTAATCTGGGTTGGGGTCTGACAATCATCTATTCAATATGGCACATCAGTTTAGTGGTTAGGATAAAACCACAAGGGACCTGCATGTAAAACAAAATGCAGGCCTCAACAAACTGTGCATATCTGTTCTTAAAGTAAATGAACTACTAGTGCTGTCTCCAACTGTTAGATGTGCTGATGATAATGGTGCTGTAAATTCATTCGAGGTCTCCTAGCAGCAAATCCTTTGTTCTGTAGGGTTCTATTGGTGTTGGAAACTTATTGTGGGTTGTTGTAACACATGGAGTGAATGAAAATTACCATTCCACAAATGTAAGATGAGTTAGATTAAGTGATTTAAATGTGGAAGGTTGTGATTGTTCTTTTGAAAACTTCAATCTTGTGTAAGGGATTGATGTGGAAATAGATGACGATATGGTACAATATCCCGTTGAAATAGGAGACAATGAGAAAAGGTGGGTCCAGAAGGTTGGTTGACATTTGTGTCTTGATGCATTATTGTTGTAAGCTTAAATTCTTTGGTGCACTTGATGGTGCCTTGTGTCAAGGAAGCACGTGACTGGATCCCAACAAGCCTTTTTGGGACTCATGTAATGTGTGAGAGTAAGATTTACACCTTAATCTTAAATTCTCTGGTGCACATGATGATGCCTTGTGTCGAGGAAGCACATGACTGGAGCCGAACAAGCCTTTTTGGCACTCATGTAATTTGTGAGAGTAAGATTTACACCTTACTCATTGAAGGTGTTAGTTTTGAACCATTTAAAAATGATCCTTAAATGGTTTGAGGAGAAGCCTGTGTATTGAAGTTGGAAACAAGCACCCATCCTCATCCATTAGAGGTCTCTTGGCTTAACTTTTAGAGGTATTTTAGACTAAATGATGGAAATTGATCTGTAGCTCTGTGATTAGGAGGTTTTGTTTTGTATACATTAGTATGAATCTGTGATGTGATCCCAATGAAAGCAACACGTATCCTATTTAGTTAGACAAATGACTCCATCTGAGTGGTGTATACTTTTATGTTGAAGAAAGATGGTGTCGTTGTAACATCTAATCCTGCTATCAATGGGAAAATTATATAGAAAAGTTGCCTCAAAATCCTTCAAGCATGTTGGCACTATAATAATTTTGTAAGAGGCAAGAACATGGGATTGTATATATGTTACTGGGATGTCTTGCAAAAAAGGAGTGCCCATATGATGTGGATAATCTGCTTTTAGAGGTTAAATATCCCTTAAATGCTTTTGTAATGATATTTGGATGAGCTTCTGTCAGAGTTGCCATTTAACTGAGATAGTCAACATGCAATTGATCTAGTATCTGAGGAAACTCTTGTCTAATCTCCTAGAATGCTGCATGTGTTTGGCAAAGTGTTTTAAATTGCAAAGGGAGCTTGAACTTTGTAGAACTATTGAGGAAGAGCGGGAGTGGGTTCCTAAGTCAGTCCCTAGATATCGGGTATGTGGCTTGTGGGGTGTTGTTGCTAGTGTGGGAGGATGTGTCCAATGTGAGAGGGGAAGTCTATAGGAAAGGGGTGGGTTTTATATTGGGAGGGGAGGTTTGTGTGTTTTGGTTTAACAGTTGGGTGGGTGTGGGTCTTTTGTGTAGTCTTTCTTAGAGATATTTTAGAGTGGTCTCCAATAAAGAGTCCTCAGTTACAGAATGTTGTGTGGGTTTGGGTGAGTGTCTTGTAATGTACATTTAAGAAGAGTCCTGCATCAGTTGGAGGAGAAGGTTGAGTACGTATCTTTATTGAGTGTCCTTGCTAACTCTTTTATTTGCAGGGAAGAAAAGGATTTTTGTATATGGAAAATTTTCTCTTTGAGGAAGTTCTCCTCTATGAAGTCCTTTTATAGGGCATTGGAGGGGTCTCTTCATCATTAATCTTCAATGGCATAGTTGTGGTTGTGCTTGCCTTCTTGCATAGGGGCTTTTGGCTGGTTGGTGGTTGCGGGTAAGGTGTCTATGACTGACAATCTAAGAAGGAAAGGCATTGCATCAAATATTACTGACATGTGTTCAATGTGTGGGAGAGAGAGGGAAGCGGTCAATCATCTCTTCTTGTTTGTGAGGTCTTCTCGAAGCTTTAGAACCATTTCTTTGGGTAGTGTGGGCTGTGATAGTGTCTCTTGTTCTTTGTATGATTTAGTTGATGCTTAACTTTTGGGTCTATTTCATGGTAAAATTGTAGCTAGGATGGCATTTTTTCACCTATTCATTGAAAGAGTTTTGTACCATTGTTGATTTTTTTTTTTTTGATAACAGTAAAATTTTATTTCACCAAAAAATGGAACAAAGCACAACGAGAGAAAAACATTAAACATAGAAGATAAGATAACCAAACATCAAAAGACAAGGTAGAGCTAAAAACTCCTTCACGAGCAGGACTATCCGCCGCGGCATTAGCTCCCCTGAGAATATGATTGGTGGTGGCTCGCAATCTCCTTGAGATATCCTGCACCTCCTCCACCCAATCTGCCAATCTCCAAGGATAAGAAGAACTGCCTGAACACCATTGAATTATAGAGAAAGAATCTCCCTCTAGAATAGCACCATAGCCAGCCGTCTGAAGCAACTCTTGGCAGCCAATAAGAATAGCAAACAACTCACTTTCATTAGCATCCGAAGAGTCAATCGGCCCAGAGAAGCTCCTTACCATCTGTCCATTCCAATCCCTTATAACTCCACCAATCCCTCCCTTTCGCAAAGAACGCACAAAGCTACCATCAAAATTCAACTTTAGAACACCAGAAGGGGGATTCATCGATGCAACTCTAACTCTGGACTTAACTCGCTGCCGACCACCTTTAAAGAAGGAAGACCAAGATCTATAAAGATCTTTCACTGAAAGGCCATTAAACTCCTTACGCGTACTCGCCCATTTGGATACAGACCAAAGAATGGACTCTACCACCTCCATCACAGAGTTAGACTTATTCCGGAAAACTCCATTATTCCTTTCCAACCAAAGCTTCCAACAAGTAGCATACACTACTAACCTCCATAAGATCTTACCCCAAATAAATTTATAGCGCCAATGCCATTGAACAAATAAATCTTCAACTGTCCTAGGCATAACCCATTCCATACCAAACATTTCAAACAAAGCTGACCACACTCTATGAGCAAAAGGACAATGAATCAGCAAATGATGCACCATTTCCTCATCTTCTAAGCAGATTGGACACCCATTAATGATAATATGACTCCTTCGCCTCAACTTGTCTATGGTCAATATTTTATGAAGTCTCGCTATCCAACAGATAAACAACACCCTTGGCGGAACTGTAGGAGTCCAAAAATTGTGCTAGCGCTCCACTCTTCCTGAAGAATCAGCCAAAGCATTATAAAAAGACGTCACTTAAAACTGGCCCTTAACATCTGGTTTCCATATTCTGACGTCTGAATTACCCCCTGATAAAAACAGTTTACTTAGTAAGCCAAGCAAAGAAGCAAAATCAGAAATCTCACATTCCAAAAGATTCCTTTGAAAGGAGAAATCCCGAACAACTCCTCCCCCAGAATAGGAAAAATTATCTTTCACAAAAGCGTTTTGCCTATTATCCTCCATAAAAATATTAGGAAATTGATGATACAGCGCCATTTGACCACACCATTCATCCTTCCAAAATCTGATCCTCCTCCCATTATGAGCTCTATAACAAACTAAAGGAACAAAATCATCTTTAACAGAAAGAATAGACTTCCAAATACCTGAAGCCTTATAATCATAACCTGGTACCCACCACCCATCATTTCCTAAATGATATATATTTTTTTTGTAAGATCTTCCTCCACAATCCTTGATCAGGCTCGCCCACCCTTCATAACCACTTACCCAAACGAGCTTTATTTACCTTCTGAATGGAATGAATACCCATACCACCTTTATTTATAGGTTGACACACATTTCCCATCTAACCAAGTGATATATTTTTTTTTGTCAACAGAATCATTCCACAAAAAGTCTCGTTGTACCTTTTCAATTCTTCGCAAACACTCTTCAGACATCTGAAGTAGGAAAGAAAATATGATTAGAATACTTGACAGAACTGACTTGATTAAAGTAAGCCTATCTCGATAAATATCTTCCCTTCCAAGAGCTTAATTTTCTTTCAACTCGCTCCACCACCGAATCCTAAAGAGCTGTCTTTGGCAATCCCAAACACAAAGGCATTCCCAAGTATTTAGAGGGAATCCTTCCAACTTTACACCCAAGCACCTTTGATAACGAATCAACATGACTTTCTTCCGCCTTGATGCTAATCAATTCACATTTGCCATAATTGATTTTGAGACCCGATAAAAATTCAAACTAGTGCAAGAGAAGTTTCACCGTATGTACTTGATTTAGAGAAGCATCGCAAAAGATGATGGTATCATTCGCAAACTGTAAATGAGTTACCGCACGGGAACTATTATCAATTGCAAATCTAGATACTAAATGCATGTGATTAGCTTTCCCCATTAAAGCATGCAGGGCTTCTGCTACAATAACAAACAACTTAGGGGACAAAGGATCTCCTTGCCGAATACAGCCTTTAGGAGAACCATTTACCAACACAGAAAAATAGCTGACGAGACGCAAGCATGAATCCAATCTCTCCACTTCTTCCCAAACCCCATTCTTTCCAACATATATTGAAGAAAACCCCAATCAACCATATCATATGCCTTTTCAAAATCAAGCTTGCAGATTATACTTGGATGTCTTTGATGGTTCCTCGAATCAATACACTCATGAGCAATAAGAACACTGTCTAAAATTTGACGCCCATCCACAAAAGCCCTTGACTGTGAAATAATCAATGGAAGCACCTTTCGTAATCGGTTAGCAAGAACTTTAGCCAAGATCTTATAAAGACTTCCGATTAAGCTAATGGGCCTGTAATCCCTAATGGAAATGGCAGCATCCTTCTTGGGAATCAAAGTAATGAAAGAAGCACCCAATGCACCTGCAATAACACTATTAACATGGAACTCATTGAAGAAAACTAGAAGGTCATATTCGAGAAGTTCCCAAAAATCAGTGTTTTTAAAAGCACGAGGCGCATCAAGGCGCTAAGGTCTCCTGGGGACTAGCATTTAAGCGAGGCGCACATTGTAGATAAAAAATATATATTTTGGTATAGGCAGATAATTCACAAATTAGAACAAAAAAGGCAAGGAATATTAGAAGAATTCTAAACGTCATAAAGCATCCATCACTCTAAATGTTAAACATTCAACAAAAGTACCAAAATCCATCAAACACCAATACAACTTCAAAGCAAAGCAACAACACAGATGCTCCGAAGGAGGACCTAACAGTCATCCTCAACATCTACACCAAGTCAGTCATAATCTTCTTCTTCATTATTGGATTTATATCCATCCATGTCCAGGGGTCCCACACCTGTTGACCAGTTATGATCTCCAATCAGGTAGCCAGGTGGGTCCCAGAAGGGCTTGATGACATGAAGCAACCAATCCTGCAATTGTCGCCTCTATTATGTCAAAGCCACCAATCTTGGATGAGGGCCGCATCCACTCCTCATGGGTCCATGTCCTCTTTGGTCGACCATCAGTCTTCCTTTGGATCCATGGTCCAGATCAAACACAGTGGGCCAGGGGGCCCCACAATCCCAAAACAGAAATGTGTCTAGAGACGACAAGTCTCTGTGTTTCACCAAATTCCCTGGATTTGCCAATTATATCATTCCCAATTGTACATTCTAACAACCATATGTATAGAGGAGAACTAAGGCAGAGAGAGAGAGAGAGAGAGAGAGAGAGAGAGAGAGAGGGGAAAAAATTGGGAGGAGGAAAAGACGAGTGCTAGGCCCTGCAGCAGCTCGTCCAGCAGCAGCAGCAGGTTAGCAGCACAGCAGTTCCTCCTCCGCTTCTTCTTCTTCTTTCGATGGAAGAAGGTTAGCAGCTTGTCACTACCGTTAGCTGAAGCTTCTTCTGTTTTTTGTTTCGATGGGAACAATTAGGGTAGGGCTTTGATGCCCATTTAAAGAGTAAAAAAAATTACATTTGGTCCCCCCCTCAATTTCTTTTCTAATTTTAAGCCATAAAAAATTATGTTTAGCCCCTTAAATTATTTTTTTTTCCAATTTTCATCCAACTAGATGGCTGTAAAGAAGCTCGCGCCTCGTGCGCCTTGCGCCTGACTCCAAGGTGCGTGCCTCGAGCGCGCTTCGCTGAATGCCCTCGCTTCAAGGTGCTTGAAGCCCAACAGGTGCGCCTTGCGCTAGGCGCGCGCCTTTCACAACCCTGCCAAAAATGCTGGTAGAACACAATAGGAAACCCATCGGACCAGGTGCATGATCACCTCCTAACTCAAAGACAGCCTGCTTAATCTCTTCCTTCGTGAACTGATTTTTTCTAGTGAAGATGCCCTCTCTTGGGAATGCCTTCTAACTGGAATCCCATCCATCTGGGGCCTAGTCCGGCTGACACCTGTATAAAGTTGACTGAAAAAATGAACAATTTCTCTCTCTCTCTCTCTATATATATATATCATTATATCTTCTCTTCTTTCCCACAATCTACCTCCAGCAGAAATAATATTAATTTGATTTATCCGACACCGGGCACTAGCAATCGCATGAAGGAATTTAGTATTATGATCCCCTGCATACAACCATTTATTTCTTGATCGTTGCTTCCACTTAAGCTCTTCTTGGAAAATTACTCTCTGACACTGCTCTTTAAGAATAGATCGACAATCCAGATCCTCCTCTGAAAGGCCCCCCATTTCTTCCTTCTCATCAATACAATGAATATCAAATAACAATTGATTCTTCTTCTCAGTTAAATTACCAAAAATTTCCTTTCTCCATACCTTTATTTTACTCTTAATAAATTTCGACCTCTGAGCTAACTGGTGTCCCATCCATCCACACGTAGAAATAGAATACCACCGATCTCTTAACACAATCAGAAAACCCCTTCTAAAAAAAGCCACATAATTTCAAACCGAAAAGGGGGAGGGCCCCAATCTTCCAAACCAGTCTCTAACACCAACGGGCAATGGTCTGAAATTGTCCGAGCCACTGCTCTTTGAGAACAATCAGGGAAGATGTCCAACCAATCTGTAGATACGAGGAACTGATCCAACCTACTCATCACTGGCTTAGTCTGCATATTTGACCAAGTGAAATCTGCTCCTCTCAATGGCAAGTCAACTAGATCATGAAATTGAATCCAATCATTAAAACCCCTCATAGCCGGACAAAAAGAACAACCTCCTCACTTCTCATTCAGAAATCTAATGACATTAAAGCCTCCACCAAGCAACCAAGGATACTTCCACAAACCAGCCACTTGACTAAGCTCAGCCCAAAAAGCAGCCCTCTCACTAGCAGTATTTGGCCCATAAACTGAAGTAGCCACCCACACTTCATCACGTCGAAAATCTTTGAGTAAAACTGACACTGAGAACCTCCCCACAAATTCATCCAATTTGTGCCAAAGAGATGCATTCCACAATAATAAAATTCCTCCTGAAGCACCAGTAGAAGGACACATAGCAAACTGATAATCTGGCCAAGAACAAATCGATCTAATAACCTGTGTATCTATGGTCTCCATTTTTGTTTCTTGGATAAATATGCATTCCCCTTTAAAAGCATTAAACAAACCCTTCATCAATACTCTCTTCGAGGCTGAATTCATTCCACGAACATTCCAGGAGATGAACTTCATATTTGCAACATTTTCACACCAATTTGCTTGTCAGCCGCCTGTCTATCATAATTGACAGAAAAAATGCCAACCTTTCCAACTCCCTTTGAGTTTTAGATTTCTTCCTACTTTGATTCCCAATCTTATTTCGACCCTTTTCCTCATTCACCATTTCCTCAATGAAAGTTCTCAATTCCCCTAATCGACTGTCCACAGAAATAACCATAATCCTGGCTATTTCAATCATTTTTTCTTCAACCTTTAGAACTGCTTCCGCTTCTCCATCGTTAGAGAAAGAATGGTCCACAGCAAGTGCCTCTACATTGTTGACTTGGTCCACCATAGCCAAAGCTTTATCATTGGATTTAACCTATTCGTTAACATCTGTATTGATCTGATTATCTTCCTCAGACTGAACATTTTCCAAGGACCGATCGTCTTCCTCAGACTGATCATCTCCCACAGAGCTACAATCTCCCCATCTCTTATTGCCATTATTTGATTTAAATTCCAACTGCCCTTCAGACCTAGAATTTGAACCATTCTGAAACTGATTTGGCATCCTTTCCATCAGTTTCAGGACCCACTAAATTATCAACATGTCCACTTAACATTATATGATCATCTGGAACAGAGATACGTGCCATATGAAAGTCCCCAGACCCATTATTAAAATTCTGATGGACTCCACCATCGCCAGGTCCCACTTGGTGTGCTGCATGTACTCTAAGAGTTGACGAAGCTGTATTCCTCTCCCCAGACGCCTGAGACAATTGCTGCTGGGCTATTAAGGAAATATGACTAACTCCGGGGGCAGCAAGGTGATTTTTCAGTTTTCCAAAAATCTCTTTAATAGTTGGACAGCTATTGGATCCCCCTTTCTTGCCAGGAGTACGTTGAAAAGTCTCATTCGTCAACTTCTTGCCTTGATTTGCTCTCAGAGATCTTGGTGACACAATAAATCCATTCTCTGATACATGGAAACCCTCCTCAATCAAAGGAAGAGATCCCTTATCTCTAGCAATGATTCCTCCTTGATGTGATTTTTGAGATTCAAATCCCAACAGCCCTAAAATCTCGCCAGCAGCCTCCAGATTTTCCTCCTGATTTAGATCTTTCCTTATGTCATCCGCAGCAACTTTCCGACGATCAGGCACCGGCGATTTCACCTCCCTTTCTTCTTCAATGACAGTGATAGAGAAATGGACCTCATCCACCTCCAAAGCAATTTACTTCGGTAATTGTCGTTGTGGATCCCTTAAGATAAGCAGACGAACCTTGTCAAGCTTTATCTTCTTTGTAGCTTCATCATCAATCTCCATCAACACCCCAAGACATTCACCTAGCCTGTGGAAAACCCTTTCATCCCAGGCATGCAAAGGAATACCCTCCAACCAAACCCATGTTGGCCTTAACACAGGACCCAACACTTCCATCCATCGATCCAGACTTTGGATAAAAGTTCCCTTCAATGAGAAATCAGTTTCGACCAATCTCAAAAAACTCACGATGAGAAACAGGCTTAATCCAGAACCGATACGAATTAAGTCTCTTCACTTCAGCTTGAATTCCAATCTCTAGAGATAGCCAATTTAGAATATCGCTATCAGTAACATTCAGATGGCACAGACTTGCCACAAAGGAATTACATACCTCTTTTTTCAGAGAAGAAACCAGAGTAGCCCCCACCTTGACAACCTTAGAAACTCCATCTCCTTCTATCCAAACCAGATCTTTTGATTTAGTCACAGCGGCATTAGGAATGGAGAAAATCATATTTTTACTGCGAACATTAGCATATGCAAGGTTTTTGACTGGTTTTTTAGGAGATCTGTCTATAACCTTTGCCTTTTAGACCCCTATTTTTCTTCCATTCAGTGCTCTTCTATGTAGTCTTTGAATTGCTCGATTCGTATCCCATTCTCTCTTGAAGCGGGCAAACCCAAAACCTCTACCTTTCCCTGTAATTCTGTCTTTTGGCAAGAATACGTCAAAAACAGGACCTGGCTCTCGGAATACGTCAAAAAGGACCTTTGTAGTTTATAGCTGGAGCAAGATTAGTCACAAACAAACTCCAACAATCTCTAATCCAAGCTAGATTCGATCCCATCCTTACCTCACCATCATAAACTGAAGAAGATAGAATGCGAGAGAAGAGCTTTATCTTTTGCTTTTACTGCGTATCAGACAGTTGATGCAACGGTTAGAGATAAGGGATAGCAATGTAAGAATCCAAATGACCTTAGCTAACCGATGAGGATTATAAACAAGTGCTCGTAAGAAAGAACAGGAGTTCTGAAATCAATGGGACATAATAAAATGCCCTTAGCATCCCAATGCACATGCACATTATTGAGACATAAAAGCAATTGAAGGCACAAATGTTGAATGAGTGGAAAATATGTGTGTTCTCATGAGGAAGAGAGAAGTGATAGGAAGTGCGCATGATAGCCTTTTCTCTTAATGTTGTATACCTTTGGTACTGTATAGATACATTATACTTCATTTCATGTTTTTGCTATCATTGCTGATGAAAGACGAGAGCGTGATGGGGCTTCAGAGAATTTTTAGGCCGTGAAAAGAAAGATTATATTTTCATGACTCTCCCTTCTTTATTCCTTTCATAATAGGATAATATGCTTTCTTTCTAAGTAAATTTCCATAATTTTCATGTATATGTTAGCCAAACATTGTTGAGATGTGTTCATTAAGAATATTTGTTTCCCAAAAACTTCGCATTAGTGATAGACTCAATGAGGCAAACCACATACATTCAAACTGTTAAGTAGTTGTTTGTACAGTTTTCTATCACCAATTGGTTTTGGGATTACTGGCTAGCAACTCTGTCATGGTATTAGAGCCATAGGTCTCGAATTCGAAACCACGCAGGGAAAAAATGCCCACTGCTGCGTTATGTGTTTGGGTGGGCACAAGCACGTAGGGCAAGAAGGCTCCATGCCGTGCTATAGTCTTGTGGGAGGTGTTAAATAGTTGTTTGTGCAGTTTCCTATCACCAATTAATTGGTTTTGGGATTATTGGCTATCAACTTTGTCACAAACTATCATGTAGTTTTCTATGTGTTGAATATGAGAACTTCTTAGTGAGATTCCACTGTGGATCATGTGCAGAAGCTGGTGGAGAAATGCAGAAAATAGACATAAAATAAATTTGGAGAAGAACTTGATCGCCTCATTGTGAGAGATCCTGTAGTAATAATGTTATTGGACAATAGTTACAAGTTACAACCTGTTTCAGATGATTGCAATCCAAAAACACAATCTAAATGATCCAATTAGCTACAAGTAATCACTATGGTACAAAAATGGGTACACAGACACTTATGTGCTCCAGCCCTAAGTGGTCTTCGTGTGTACTCAATCTAGTGGTGTTGCTCGTTATACATAACACCATTAAAGCTGTCATAAGCTGTTTAGAATCAGAAACTATTGGCTTATGTGGTATAGTTTTTCTGCAAAGTTGCTCAATTAGCGGTCTCAATTATCCATCCAGGTTGTGCAAGGTTTTGTTTTTCTAGAAGTTCCAACAATTGAAGTCTAAGCTCAAATTCTGGAATGGAGACGAGCTTAATCGTTTGAGGCTTCTAGAAACATATTGATAGGGGAAATGGATAATTGAGGAGGACAGGGGCCTAAACCAAGATGAGAGAGTGAGTGGTTGGGGGTTTAGACCACATCGAAGAAGTGGTTTGAAGATAAAAATCCAAAGCTTTGTGGCCAAAGGGGGTGACAGAAACACTAAGTTCTTCCACAAGCTGGCCAGATGACCATTCTCAGAAAGCAGGCCAACTTCAAAGGGAGGGTCATAAGTGGTAATAGTGTTGTAGTCCTTGGACTTGTATAAAAGAGGCGGCCTGGAATTTGAAGGTATTTAGAAAGGGGAAGTTGTCACTAGTGCCAATTTAGGTGGAGTCATCTTCTAGTATTATTATAGATTTTTAATAAAATGGCTGGAAAAGGGATTTTGAGGAGGTGACAAGCGTGGTGATGGGTTACAAGGAAGATAAGGCCTCAAGGCTTGATGGCATCGATGTTTTGTTTACCAAAGCATGGAATTTCATAGAAGATGCTAGTTGGACAAGGAGATCAATGTTAAGGGTTTGCGTTTTACACGCGATTTGGAAATGGGGTTTACATATGTAAAATATTACACATGTAAATGTCACATGCAAATTTTACACGTGTGAAACACATTACCATGTTTTATGAAATATAAAAAATTGACCGACTGATGTGTAGACCTCGTTATCATAAGCATGCTGGTGAAAACGGATCTGAAATCCGGACTTAGGATGGCTCCAATATCGCAGAAAGGAGTTCCAGCTCTCCAATTGGTCAAATCTGCACCTTTGATTGAGATCTGCTGATATATGCTAATGTCACTTTGCTCATGTCAGGAGGTGACTGTGTTTTGGCTCTTTCTTTTAAGGGACCAGGCTTGACCCAGAGTGAACCCGAATTTGATCTTGTGTAAGAAACAAGTCTGAAACATGTTATCAGCAGTAGAGTCCTTGTGGACTGGGTCAAGCCCATCCCAGCCTGACTTGTTTCCCTGATTCCACCTCGTTTTCGATGCCCAAAGGAGAAGAAAAAGGGGTCGACACCTTGTTTTCTCTACGAAGTTTAAAAGTAGAGCTCTCTTAGGCAAGCGGAATGCAGAGATGAGAAGATTAGATGGTGTTGACGCGATGATGATCTTGGCAGTGGGAGGCTGCAGGCGATGCTGATGGGGAGGAATCGAGGAGCCAGGTACGCCGCCTTTCCTCAAATTCTCTTCTCTGCTCAAACCTTCTCTCTCTTTTTTGTTTTTGTTTTTTTTTTTTCCTCGGTAGGGGTGGAATGGGTTCAGACGAGTGGGGTTTGGGTTGGATCTAGGGATCTGGGATGGGTTTCAGCAGGTTGAGATTCGGGGCTCGGGGCTTAGGTTTTCTGTTTAGGCAGGGCTATGGGTTTTGGGGTTTCGGATTTTGGAAAACAAGGGTTTGGTTGGTCTCTGGTGGGGATGGAAATGGGTTCGGATGGCTATGGGACACAAGGAAAGTAATCTAGACAATTACCGGATCACACTGATCAATCAAAGAGGATCATTCGGCTTTGCTACCAATTGATGCAAGCCCTAAGGCTAGGGCTTGCTTGGAAAAGTGCCAAAGCACGATGATAGGTATCCACAGATACTTTCACACATGAGGATGTACCTCAAACAGATAGAAACCTACTCAAATTCTATTAATTGTCAAAGACTGAGAATTGAATCTCTACAATGCCATATATATAATAAAAGAAAACTTAGACTCTAAGACTCCTAACCAATCGAGGAAAACAAGATTTAGAAACTATCCTAATTACAACTCTTAAGCACAATTTAGAAAATAATAACAATTAAAGAAATTAAAAGAAAAAATCTCTAAGCCTTCTTGGGTCCCATATTGGGACCATGATTTTCCTTGCTACGACTTATTAGTGTTGTTGCATCAAAATGGTCTTATTTACACACTATCTTCACACGTCATTTACGCAATGCATGCTTTTAATGTGCACAAAAAAAATGTGAAGATGTGTAACCAAATTTTTTTATTTATTTTTTGAATGGTAACTTTTCATTAAAAACGTGAAGATGTGTAATCATTAGACATGTGAATCATTTACATATGTAAATGGCTGCAAACAAATGATCCCTTCACTCATTCGAAAGGGTCTACAGTGGAGTTGGACTTCATACCCATTAGTTAGATGTGACCATCCTATCCAAAGTAGCTAATCGCATGAAAAGAGTGCTTCCTTGCATCATAAGTCCTGACCAAGTTGCATTTGTTGCTAAATGGTAGATTTTGGATTGGTTGTTGTCACCAATGAGTTGATTGATTTTGCGGAAACAGCCACGTGAAGAGGGTGTCATTCTTGAGATAGATTTAAAGAAGGCCCACAGGCCACAACCATCTTGATTGGCAGTTTGTTGATTGTGTGTCAGGACAGATCCGCTTTGGACTGACGCGGAGTAGCTAGATATAGAATGCACATCATCTACTTCATTTTTTGTTTTGGTGAATGGATATCCAATTGCCTATTTAGAGCTTCCAGAGGGTTAAGGCAGATTAACCTATTATCTCTTTTCTTATTCACTTTTGTTGCTGAAACTTTCGTTGTCCATGTGATGAAGGCTAGAGATTTGGGTTTTATTTTAGTTTATGAGGTTTGTAATGGGAGTTTGTGGAAGATTACCAATAGCAAAAGGGAGTTTGTAGATTCCACAATTTTGTTTCGTTTGGCTACTTTCAAAGAGTTTCTTATGCTAAAAAGTTTTCTTAGATGTTTTGAGGTGGCTTCTGTTTGGAAAATCATTTTGTCCAAGACTATTATGGTGGGGGTCGGTTGTCCAGGTAGTAGTGCGCTTATTGGTTTGCGGGATGACTGTAAGGTGGAAAAGCTCCCGATTAAATATTTGTGCCTTCCAATTGGTGGAAACCTAAGATCAACAACCATGTGAGATCCAGTTACAGAAAGCTTGAAATAAAATTTAACCGACATGCAAGAGGCAATCTCTCTCTTTAGGTGGCTAATCAAGATGATGTTATCAAACTTGCAAATTTCTTATGTCATTTATATAAAATGCTGGTTGCGGGAGCAGAAAGACTAGAGAACATTCAATATAATTTCCTTTGTGAGGGGAACAATGATCAAAGGAAGATGCATATGATGAAGTAGAGTGATGCTGTAAAGCCTAGGGAGGCAGGATGCTTGGGTGTTTGTAGGATGGTGGAAAAAAAAAAGGCATTGCTCTTGAAGTGGCAATGGAAGTTTGGTAAAGAAAGAAAAGCTCTACGCAGAAGCTTGATTGGATCCAAATACAGGGAGGATCAGAGGGGTTGGGTGTTGGGTTAAGTCCTTAGGATTAGAATGGTCCTTTAGTGAGTTATTTTGAGACTTGGGAGGACTTTGACAGATAGGATATTCAATAAAAGGGTGGATTTCAGAGGTGGGCTTGGAGGACAGATTTTTTGTATGATGATTGGATGGGAGTGGCCACTTTGTTTTGGTTGTTCCCTAGATTGTTTAGTGTCCTGTCTGACAAAATAGTTATTATCAGGGATTGTTGAGTTGCTTGGGTTTAATATGTTGTTTTCTATGGGGTGGGCGGTGGGGATTTAGGGTTTAGTCGAGAGGTCTCTGTTGAGTCCAAGGAGTCGGAGTTTGAGTTATTGGTGAGTCTATTAGCTAACGTTTGCAGTGATGAGGACACTCAGAGAAGTTCTGGGAAGCCTTGACATCAACCCTAATCCCCCCAACCCTTAACAAGATCTACCAACAGAGAAGGCGTAGGGTTGCTGATCAAGCTGCGTTATGGATGGACGATGTGTATCCAGATTCGATCGCCAAGAATTCGTAAATCCACCGTTGGATTACGACCATGAGGGCGCTCGATGGTTGGATCTCATTGGATCTCGTCCTTGATGAAGGGAGGACCCCATATGTGCAATCATCTTGAAGGCCCCACACCGGGAAGTGCCACATAGGAGGAACAAAGCCTTTAGATGGAAGGAACACATGCTTTAAAAGAAGGAACACAAGAGAAAGGGCCCACAACTTGAAGAAAAGGGAGCTCCAAGCCAAATTCCAGAGAGGCCGTCCATTTGAATGGAGCCTTACGCAAAACCTAAGCCAAATGCCAAAGAGGCTACCCGTTCGAAGGTAGCCTTGCGCAGAAATCCACTCTCATGGACTCCCGTGCACGTCAATCAACCATGTCCGTTTCTTTTTCTATTTGCTTATATGATGATGTCATCATCTTTAGGGTTTTATTTAAAGACTTGGTTGTCTTCATTGTAAGGGATGCTATGTTATTTTTATGAAAAGGAATGAAACCTTCTTCTTGAGTTCTCTTGGGTTTTGCTACCTTGCTCATGAGACCTTCTGTAACGCCTTTGGATTGAAGTTTGGTGTGAGCCCAATAAGGTATCATCTTCTCTCTCTCTTATTTCCTGAGCTTTCTTCCCCGCACAAACCCTAAATTTCCATACCTTCGATCTACATCATCTCTACCGTCAAATAGCCGCCAAGCCATTAGACCTAGACAACCGACCATGGGATCTCATCATTCAGCGCCTCACAACCCCATTGAATCCCACTTTTGGTTTAGATCCTTGCAAGGTAACATGTGATCTACGTGTGTGACCATTCCCTAAGCACTGGGAAGTTCTATCTTCCATTAAGATCCTACCCTCTCTCACTAGAGGGATCATTACTGCAGGATTTGCAATACTGTCTTGGATCCATTACAAATTTCCCATTTAATTTCAATGTTAAATAATGTGAATGGCATGTTTATAATTTCAGCATTAATTATTAATTCTCAATTTGATTGCAGAGTGTCATATTAGGTTAGATCTCATTTGTCTTGCATCACCTTGCCGCTCTAGAGAGTTTCTGAGTCATTCTGGAAGGCCCTTGCTCCTTATCCTTGTGACACTTGTCACTGACCATACTCTTGCGTTTGGAGAAGGTTAGTTCCACCTAGAGTGGAGGCTTTCTGCTAATTGGCAGTAGCTAGGAAGGTGTCAGTGGTGGACAATTTCAGTTCTTCTTGTATTTTGAATCTATGCCCCTGGTGCAACAAGCTTGGAAACCAGTAGTTAGGCACTTTCCTTGTTTGTGGCTCAACTCTTTGAAAGATTTTTAGTTAGTTATTCTATGGTCCATTTGAAAGGAGAGGAATAATTGTGTCTTCAATGAGTCCTCAACATTGGTGGAAGACATTGTGATGCTTAGAGTTGGCAAGTGGGCTCTATTGAAGGAGTTAGAGGGCTCAAGGTCACCAATTTTTTGTTCAGTTGGGAGTTGTGCATGGGTATGGAAGGGAAAGGAGAGGAGGCTTGGTCCCCACCTCCCATCGTTTGAAATTTAATGTGGATGAGGTTGCAACAGGGAAGCCAGTGCAGTGTGTTTGGGGGAGTACTTTGCAATTCTAGTGGAGAGGTTGTATGTTCCCACCCAATAATGTGCCCTTGAAGACTACCCCACCAAGAGTGATTCATCTAATGTGTTTACGTAGGTGTCCTCTCACATAATGGGCGATTGGAGACTACAACTCCTTCGAAATGTGATTAGAGCTCTATCTTCGTCAATTTGCAATTGCATAGGGAGGGAAGCAAATGAATTGGCACTCTTTAGCCAAACAAGGGGTCGATAGGAATTCTATGGTAGTAGTACAATTTTTCTTTCTGACATTATACTTGTTAGATTGTTTCTTTTGTCTGCTGTATCACTATCAGGCAGTATAGAGCTCTTGTACTGCCCTCCTTGTACTTTTATCCTCTATAGAATAAAATATTTCTGGTTACTGATAAGAAAATAAGTTAAAAGCATTAGAAAAACTATCTGCCGCATAAAGTTGTTTGTTCTTTATTCAGGCCACGAGTCATTATGTAACATCAGCTAGCAGTTGAAGTTGAATGCAACTCACCAAGTGGAGTACATTTTGTATATTAGCAAGCTTTTTGAGTTTGTAAAAACTGCTGCAATGTGATTTAGCGTTTTTAGGAACAAAAGATTTATGTTAGTGAGGTTTAAAGTTGCATTTTGTTGTAGGGAAGTATCTATAAATTGACTTGTAACTGGCCAATGGAATCTTCTACAGGTATTCCCATTTGGATCCGTTCCACTGAAGACCTATCTCCCTGATGGAGATATTGATTTGACTGCACTTAGCCATCAGAATGTCGAAGATGCTCTGGCTAATAAAGTCCGTGCTGTCCTTGAAAGAATGGAGGAGGATAAGGATGCTAAGTTTGAAGTAAAAGATGTTCAGTACATTCATGCTGAGGTTCTTTTCATTTTCTATGCCTCTCTTTCATTTTAATTTGTTGAAAGCATCACTAATTTTACTTGTTGAATTCTGAGTTTGAACTTTAAATCATATGTTTGCATCTTATTCTATGTTTTACCATTTAACCAATTTATTACCATTCTATTGGGCCTGATTAATTGTGCATTGGAGACCCAAATCACAATCTGTTTCTATACATTGGCTGAACGGGTCGAATATGTTGTTTTTGTGATGTCTCTGTTTCTCTCTCACAAGAACATATTCGACCCTAAAAAACCTTTCTTTTGTACACTTTATTGTTTTTGTTCTTTATGTGATCCTAGATCATAGTATTACTTGAATCGGCAAGACATAAAGCCATTACTTCTAATTGTGATCCACTCTTCCTAATACCTGATCTATTCTTTGGTTGCTGGAGCGAGTTAGGTTGGTAGAGTGGTCTCTGATAGTAAGGCTGCTGTTTCTGCCATCATTTATTTTCACCTCCAATATTCCTTTTTAGCTCAGCGTGGAGAGCGGTGTACTCCAATCCACAATTTCCTCATTGGATAGGTTTGTCTAGATCTCCATCTCTAAACTATCCTTCCACCTCTCAACTGATAACAATCTTTAAGACGGGCTCAACTGATAACAATCTTTAAGATGGGCCTTTTGGCTTTCAGATTTTATTACTTGAGGCTAGGAATGGGAGAGGGTACTGACTTTTAAAAGGAAGTTTTATAAGAGGCTTGGGAAAAAGAGAGAATATTTCGTTAGCAGGACATGCCTTGTACCACAGAATTAGGTAGCTGAAGTGAAGAAAGTATTGACAAGAATGAAGATTGGAAAGGCTACGGGGCTATACAACATTCCGATAAAGGCTTGAAAAATTGATGGGTGTGTTTAACTATGGTCTTCAATTATACTATATTAAAGGGGAAGGTTTTCGTTTTAATTTTGACCATTGGTTGGAATTTTGACCATAACTTATTCAGTTTTCAAAACTTCTCTCCCCACTTATGCAACTACCTACCTTATCTCATTATAATCAAAACCACTTGTAACCATTCCCCACTTCTATTTTACTGCAAAATTTCCATTTCAATCCAAGTTCTGCAATTCCCTTTCTAGTCAAATTCTCGCCTTTCCCTGCTAGCTCTTGGATTGCATAAACAGGTACTCTCATAACCTTCCTATTTTAATTTTTTTTCTAAAATCTATGAATTGTTTAATGCATGAATATTTAAATTGCAATGTTGGGCATATCTGTGCTTAGCACGGGATATTATGCTAGTAAGATATCAAGGACAAAGAAAATGCCAGATAAATTGGGAGGTTTAGTAGTAATTACATACAAGAAGAAATGAGATTGCAAAGATGTATTAATTATTGTAGGATGAAACTTATGAGTCACACTATGAAACCATGGGAGAGTAATGGAGCAAGGACATAGATGAAAATTAATTTGGTTTCATGCTAGGGTGGTCATCTATGAAACCTGTCTTCTCAATTTGACAATTAATGGAAAAATACTGAGAGGAGATGGAAAATCTTCTTATGGTCTTCATCGATCTTGAGGAAGCCTACGATATTATGCTTGTGGATTTGATTTGGTGGGTTTGGATAAAGGGAGGGACTCGGGTGGTTATATTGACGTCATTAAAGACTTATATGGAGGAGGGTTAACTAGTGTGAAAACTTTTTATGGAGGGACAGGTGAGTGTCTAGTGACCATAGGTTTGGATTAGGGGGGTCAGATGAGATCATGTGAATGTGAGACATAAAAGAGATGGTGAGAGTCTTTAGGGCCCGTTTCTTTCCTAGAATTCCTGGAATTCATGTCTGGTGGCTGTCTGGGATTTTCAAATGCTGGAATTCTGAAATGCTACTGAATTCTGTCATTTCTGAATTCTCTGTTTCTTTTATGCCTAAATTTCCGCCTGAGAAATCCTAAATTTCTGAATTTCTTGAATTCTCTATTTTATAACTATAAGGATTTCTTACTAGAATTTTACAAACCATGAGAGAGAGAGAGAGAGAGATATATATATTTTACAAAACATGAACTGCATTAAACTGGAATCCCAACCAACCAACCATCTAAAGAAAAGTTAAGAAAATGAAAGGAAACAACCAAGGGATCTTATATTATTTATGCAATCACCTGGGCTTGGGCTAATATTATTTTAATTTGGGTTCAAGCTTGGTTGTGGCCGTTCAGGTAGGGCTTGGGTTGACTGAATACCCAATCCTACCAGCCCAAGTTTTAAAATCCAGTGAGCTTTACGGCTTCTCCCATCTGAGAACTTGAATTGGAATTTTTAAGGCCATTTGCCTTGACAGTCTCCACAAAAGGCTCTGTCTGATGCATGGCCAAACAGTTACAACTACCACAATATCAATAGGTGAGCGCAGTCATTGAATTGCAATTTCAGCTCAAATACAACCACAAAATAATAAACAACTAGGAGCAGTTCACTGGACTAGAGGAACATAGATAGTTTGAATTCATTCAGAAACCAACAAGAAGAAAAGCACTGAAACCAAATTCCATTTATGGTGAGACTAAAAACAAAATCTTTAAACATTACTGGGTGGAGAATTTGTTCCCAAAAATTTTGTTATTACTTTCCAACTAAATTGAGCAGCCACAAAATATTTCATCTACCTGTAACAGCTAAAGTCCAGAACACAACAAAAGCAACTAGTGACTGAGGGGAACACTACTGTAACGGAAAATTGAGCACCCTTGAATAGTGGCAATTTACAAAGAGATGATTAACATTTGCATTCCTTGAGACAAAATATGGCCATTAATGATAATGTGTTTTGTGCTTTGCAAATGATCTAGAATGATGATATCATTCTTGCATGCCCCACAAATATTTGATTCACACAAGAACAGACTTGGAGACACGTATTTGAAGAGGTAAGCAAACACTTGTATTTAAAAGTCATGTATCTCCAAGAAGTTCTCCTTGAAGTCCTATTACATGGCCTTATACCTGACTCATGTTAATCATCCACATTGTTTGGATTTTTGGAATACCAGGTGGAGACCTGGTTTTTGGGAATGCCTGCTTTTTAGCATTTCTAAATGCTGGAATTTTGGAATGCCAGGAATTCTTGAAGTGAAACGCTGGATTTCTGACAGGAATTCCGGAATTCCCAGACAACCGGAATTCCTGTCAGGAATTCCATAAAAGAAACAGGGCCTTAGAGTCCAAGGGCCTTAGAATACGTCATACTGAGATAGACAAGAATTGTACCTTCAGTAGGGATGCATGGAGAGATGCAACTCCTGTGGGAATGGAGAATGCTAAAGAGATTTAACAGAGAGATTCCTTCCGATTTCTTAGGAAAGCAAACCGGCTTATCTTTCAGAAACCACTTTTCTACTTTTGCAAGAAGTGAGTGGAGGTATGGCAAGAAGCGTAGGGTTATTTTTAGTCTTCTCTTTTCTATTATATTCATGGGGTCTACCTATGAAATCCAACCGCTCAAGATCAAGATCAAGATCATCCTTTATAGTGGTGTCGGGTCATATTTCTCTCCAATGTATGTTAATTGATCAATTGCTAAAATTGATTAAAATACACAAATCATTGGGAGTAAAATGATACTGTTTTACATGTGATTAAATCTAATGGCGGGCCAAACTTTGGTTAGTGTGAAATTTCTCCTTCAACCAGTACAAGAGTTCTTAATATCTAGTGATTTGGATTTTTTAAGTGGGCTTACTAATGACAAACTTTGGTTAGCGTGAAATTTCTCCTGCAACCAGTACAAGAGTTCTTAATATCTAGTGATTTGAATTTTTTAAGTGGGCTTACTAATGGATTTATATGCTTGAACATGGAGAACCGAATGATGCAGGTCCTAACTAATATTTTATTTATATAGGAGATAATTATGGCAATGATACCACATAACATGTGCGGTGATACTATCATAACATGTGCTCGTGACACAAGATTTTATGTGAGGATTATTTTAAGAAACTAACTTATGAGAGGTGTTTTTAGGAAATCTCTTTTGACTTTTTAGAAGCCCAACCAAATACACCCTTTATCTTTTGATCACTTCTCTCATTCATGAAAACCATAATGTCATTTCATTGTGCATAACAAGGTAGAGAAACTGAAGATAAATTCATGCTCTTAGCTTCATCTTGCATTTCTGATTGGGGTTCTCAACCTCATCTTCTGCAAACTCCTTTCCCATCCAGTTCGTCATATCTGGCTTAATGTTATTTAGGGCCTGTTTGTTTCAAGTAATTGGATTCCTAGGAACTCTATTACTTTGTATTTCTGTAAGTGGTTAAAAATGAAGAATCTAAGTTGAATGTCCAAAAATGACCATCAAATAACCTCCCTTGAATGGAGATTGAATCAAGAGAAGATGGGAAATGAATACTTAGCTATCACCTTCGTAATTCAAATCCTGGGAAAGTCAAGTTCTCATATACATTGCTACCTTATATCCTTCACACCTTTTTAATAATACTTCGGTGGAGCTCATTTGACCTTGAATTCGTATGTATTTTATGCAAACAAACAGGGCCTAAATTCTAATCATCCAGGCACAGTATCATACATATTCTTTGTTTTTTTTTTTTAGATCTACATTTTAACTCCAGCTGTGAACAAACTTAGCTATTACGCTGATTTGAATTTGTAAATTTTCAGTCTTATTGAAGTATTTCATGTTTTTATCCTTATCCCTTAGCTGGCGACCTTGACTTCTGTCTCTACTTGCTCATTTCTTAAGATTCTTTTCACTCTTTCTTCATAAGGTTTCTCTTTTACCGTCAGAAAAACGTCCCCCCCGCCCCTCTCTCTCTCTACCTCCCTCCATTTTCTTTTTATTCTACCGTCACATTTATCTACTTTTGATATGATAGTGTTCTGCCTTAAGTCTTTCTGGACACTTCTTGTTCCAGATTTTAACCTTTTCTGCTTTGGCTTACTTAGTCCTGTACATCCTGAAGCCCACCCATCCCTCCACCTTATTAGAGTTTCATCATCCTGCTATGAGGCATATGGAGCACCGGTGCTGAATCCACTTGTTCTCAATCTAACAGTTTTGAAACCCAGTTCACTCCTGATGTCTTAAGCAGAAAAGGAGTTATTTGGATGAGCCATGATTGCCTTGTCTAATCTTTTTGTATATGTTTCTTTGTTGGGGGTCCTCTTGTTTTTGTTTTGAAGTGTGTCCCCTTGTTTTGTCAGTATGGCCCTCATATAGTGTAATGCTCTTTCATTATCTTTCATCAATGAAGTTGCCATTTCTGAAAAAAATAAATAAAAAGAGTAGTATTTAGCACTTTGAAGAGCCACCTGCTTCACCCATATGAAGTGGTTCTTTCAATCTTTTGATACTAGGAAACATCGAGCCCAAAAGTTGTTGGATTTTGATTCTTCCCACTGTCTGATGGTGGAAAGTTCATCCTTAAGAAAACTTCTTTGGATTCACTGACTATCCATTTGAATCCCTTTTTTTTTTTTCTTGGTGAACCATTTGAATCCCTCTGTTGATGATTTTGTTTGAACAATTAGAGCATCTTTTCATCTCTCCCTCCAAAATGAAGAGCTCCTTTCTTAATGCACAGAGTCTGTGAATCTGGTTAAGTCCACTTCTTTGTTACCCTACAATTTCTCCATGATACTTTCACCAGATTGCTGAAATTTTGAATACACATGCATCAGAATGATTCTGTTTGTGACTCAGGATTTTTTTTCCCATTTTCTCTTCCTTTCTTCTAGCTCTTCATTTGCCTTTCTTCTGACTGCCGCCCTCTTCTTCTTCTTCTTTATTTATTCCTCTTTTCTTTCTTTCTTTCTTTCTTTCTTTCTTTTTCCCTGATGTTCCAGCTTTATGATCTTCATGGTCTATTGGTGCACCTCTCCACCCCCTAACTGAATTTCTTTTCCTTTCCATCAGCACCTGGCATGGTTTATACTACAAGACAGCGTTTATCAATTTCTTGTAGCCCTTCTCTGATTCTGCCTTGTTCCTGGCCATTGCAATATCTTTCTGATTATATTATCTAGTTATATTGCTGAAACTTAGCAGTTTACTAAGAAATGTGCATGTGCTCATGTGTGTGCTTACCCAAGCCACCAGCATTATAACTATATCAAGTGGGTGGTCACTGTTTCTCTATGAGTTTGGACAGCGTGCAAATTCGGAAGTTATGGCAGGTAGGATACATTTTTCTACCTCTTTCTCCCCGAAGTCAATGTTAGTGCTAATCATTGAATGTTTTGGGAGAACAAGTTGGAAAAAAAAAAAAAATCACATCATCTGATTGTTATTTCCATGCTCCTTCCACATATAGCCTAAAGGTAACCGTCCATAAACCTATTGCAATTTGAATACATCCTAATGCTCTCATTTAAGAATGACTAGATGGATCTTATTGTGAATAACTTCCTACTGCTAAGCTTTCAAGTTTTCTCTTATTTTTGTCCTTGAGTTTCAAGTATATTATGATCTACCATGGCAGGTCAAGCTTGTCAAGTGCCTTGTTCAGAATATTGTTGTAGACATCTCCTTCAATCAGTTAGGTGGGCTTTGTACGCTGTGCTTTCTGGAGCAGGTATGATGATCAGAGCTTCTTGTGATACTAAATCTATATTTGAGGAGTTAGTGGAATGATTCTGTGCATGGTGCAAAGTCTTAACACTGGACAGAGGGGCCGCTTTGTTGTGCAATGGTCATTCCAGAAGAAGAGCCAACCTTGGTTGCCTTAGGCCCACACTGTCAACTTGGTAGGATGATCCTGTTAATCAAGAGCTTGAAAAATGGACAGTTAAAGCAAATTAAGAACGTTCCAGGCTCTTGATGGTTGGGTAGAGGTCCATCCAAACAAGTTTAGTGAGACGGGGTATCCATAATGAGTCCTTCATATCGAGTGGTGCCACTTAAACTGAGTGGTTCACGGATGGAGTTGAAGGACCTTTCACAGAGCAAATTTTGTTCCCTGCAAGTTAGTGCGTAATTTGCCAAGTACTAAATTCCTTGCTTGTGACATCCATCATTTGGTGTCTTTTCTTTTGATGTGATGGGCGGCATGGTACCCCCCCACCCACCCACCCACACCCCAAAAAAAAAGAGAGAAAAAAAGAGGAAGATCCCGACCCTTCAACTGGTGCCCTACAAAGAGGCAGTTTATAACTCTTACCCGAAAAATAAAGTAGTTTCTAACAGAAATAAGAATGCCAAACAATGTGGTATTGCAATTTTTTACTATGTGATATCTGTGGGACATCCATGGTGAGTTCCTTTTATTTCATGCTCATCTGGATAAACTAAAGCAAGGGCTTTGTACATCCAGAAGAATAACAATAAAGTGCATGGGCTCAGTATTTTCAGAGTTGGTAGGGGACTTCAACTGTACCCTTGCCAAGGAATAGGTGCATCCAAGCCCTTCTTAGACTTGATTCCAATCCTTCTCCACAACTGTAATTGTTTATCTTAAGCTTTTAACAGATGCATGTTTTCAGACGTAACATTTCTTACATGATTTAACAGGTTGATCGTCTCATTGGAAAAGACCATCTCTTTAAACGCAGTATTATACTTATTAAGGCATGGTGCTATTATGAGAGTCGCATTCTGGGTGCCCATCATGGTTTGATTTCTACATACGCATTGGAGACATTAGTCCTGTACATCTTCCATCTTTTCCATTCATCTTTACATGGCCCTTTGGTGGTGAGTACTCAATCAGAAACTAGCATCTCATGATGGTACAAGGAGGATTGATAAGCTCAGCCGCATTTATTGATCAAGTCCATTAACTGATGGGAACATGTGATAGTAGCACGGGCACATATTAACAAGAATTAAACCCATTGGGTGGACCATGGTTACCTGGTTCGCAATTTGACTGATTCGTATTCGAGTAATTCACGGTTTGACAGTTCAATGGAGAGTAGGTTTACTTAATTCGTTTTTTGATTCACTTGATTTGCGGTTTGAGTTTGATCGATTCGTTGTACTAATTCAAGCATATAATTTGATAGAATTCAAGATGATTTGGAGGTCGAATTCAATATATGATTTGAACAATTTCACTAGATTTTAAATAATTTGAGAAATATGATTCTTTATATATCACAAAGAATATGACAAAGGATATTTAAAGACCAACCATACCAAAAAACAAATATAATTCCATTCATACAAAAAAAAATAAAAATAAAAAATATCCTAATGTAATGGACTTCACACATTTAATTTCCAATGCAAAATAAATCAAATTTCAAACTCCAAGTAAAAAAAAGGGTGAAAGTAAGTAAAAAAAATGGATGACAGTATTGCTCAGTATTTGATCAACTTAATGGTGGCACGATCTTCTCAGATATTTAAGTAATTTGACACAATACCATGACACTACAGAATATGAATTATGAAGGACTTAGATTTGATAAATGGGCCCCACTTATAGATTGATAAAGAGAGAGATACATCAACTGTTATCCTTGCATCTACATAACATGACAGAGGAAAAAAAGTTCTCTACAAGGAGATACAAATGAAAAGAGCGGGAGAGTTGAAAAGAAAGATGGGTTTAACATTTGGGATTTCCCAAGGCTCCCATCCACTGACTCTAAAAATTCATAGTGGCTCACCTGCAAATAATCTGAGTCGATTAAGGCAAATGTCTCTTACTTGTATTAGTGTTGGAAAATTTTCACTTTAATAAAACGACCCACGCCAGATTTAGTAAGTAAAAAAAAAAAATACATTGCTTTCTGGATTTTATTCATTAATTTTTTAAGTGATTAATCCTACGGCGATCCTAATTCTTGTTTATAGTGAAATTTTCCCAAATCATATAAATGATGGGAATATTTATTATGATTGGTTTAGATTTGTTTTAGGTGGGACCCATTATAGTTTCTTTTATGTTTTTACAAATCTTCATATTAATATTTCAACGAGTCAAATAGAGGAAGAACAGACAATAGTAAGTTTTAATTAGTTTCTGAAAGTGATTTGATGGATAGAGAGTGGGGTAGCAGGATTGTTGCGTGTAAAAAGGACACCATTTGATAGAGAAATGACTGAGTGGAGGATATAGACTCCTCTCTTCTTCTTTCATTTTCCCTTCTTATCACCGAACCATGACGAACTAAAACATTCTGGATATTAAAACTTGGGTGAATCGAGCTACGAATTATTTGATTCGAATAGCATGGATTCGGATCCCCTTTCATCGAGTCAGGTAACTATGGGTAGACCCTTTCATGTATTTGCCTGGGCCCAAAATATAGACCAGATCATAATTTTTTTTTTTTTTTTTTTACTGTTTGAGTCTGGTCATCATGTCTATTTGCCCCTTGTGCCATTGAGCTTATCAAACCTCATGCTGTGGGTATTTGTTTTCATTGCATTTTTGGTTGTAGATGCCTATCTACCAGATATGTTTAATAGCTGTCCTGAAAAGCTTAATTGCCCATGTCTAGGTTCTGTATAGGTTTTTGGACTATTTCAGCAAATTTGATTGGGATAACTATGGCATCAGTCTAAATGGTCCAGTCGCGGTATCTTCTCTCCCTGAAATAGTGGGTAAGCAACATGCCTTTGAACAGGTAGATGATAATTTAAGTTAGTTGGAATCATTTATGTTGTTTAATTGAAACCTTGGTTTGTCTGTGATTTTGCAGCTGAGATACCAGAGAACGATGGAGGTGATTTGTTGCTAAGTCAAGATTTCCTAAGGAATTGTGTAGACTTGTTTTCAGTTCCATTAAAGGGGTATGAAATCCACATGCGTTCATTTCCTCAGAAGCATCTTAACATAGTGGATCCTTTGAAAGAAAACAACAATCTTGGACGCAGTGTCAGTAAAGGTATGAAACAAATTTTTGACTATTTATTTTTCTTGGGAAGTCTGGTCATCATTTGGATATCTTAGCTAAGAAACCTACACGAGAGCACTATTTTTCTTGGGTCTGTTTAGATGTGCAAAAATGTGACGAGATTGACTTCTCTCTAGAGAAACTTCTTACGTGTTTGGATTCATTTAAGAGGAGAAATATATTCTCTTAACCACTTTTTGAAAAAGGTAGGACGAATGGCTTTCTCGATTGTGTAGAAAAGGCTATTTTCTCTGGTGAATTTTTTTTTTCACTATTTGATAATAACATTTAACCCTTTAATAATTATTTTTTTACTTAATTTAAGGTTCCAAAATTGGCCTACCCTACCTTTCAAAAGAAAATTTGGCCTACCCAACTTGATGGGGTAAGATTTTGATGATGATGATAAGTTCCGAATTTATTTTCTCCCACACAGCTTTGTCCTTTCAAATCCAAACGTAGTGGAGAATCACTCCCTAAGGTGATTCTTCACCCTTAGTTTTCTCCTCTTTTCTCCACTTAGTTTAGATTCTCCACTTATCGTTTTCTCATCCAAATAGACCCAAGCATTATACTTCCTAGGTTGGGGCCTACGTATGGGTGACCAGAACGATTGAGTGGTAGGCCATCTGTAAATATTGGCCATGATCAAAATCCTTCCCCTACCAATGGTCCTAAATCAATGGGGAAAATGCCTGATCATTTGCATTGAAGTTCATTTTGAATGGTTAGTTGGGAGACATGCTTTGGTAATAACCTATTTATGGATGGGGTGAACAATTTTGATGGTCTGCATGTGTGCTACCAGGTAATGTCCTGTGCACTCTGGGTGGTAAGTGATTGGCTTATTCCATGAGGCGAGATGCTTTGATGATGGCCTACCCGTACCCGTGCTTTGGGCAAATAATATTGATTATCGCCATGTGTGCTACCTGATAATTTAGCCTTCCATTTTGTCTGTTCATACTCTGACACCTTTCTTGGTTTGTGTAGGTAACTTCTATCGAATTCGGAGTGCTTTCACCTTTGGAGCTCGCAAGCTTGGTCGGATTCTTACATTACCGGGAGAAAGTATGGCAGATGAACTCAATAATTTTTTCATGAACACATTGGAAAGGCATGGAAGTGGACAAAGGCCAGATGTGCAGGATTATTTCCCTTATTGCAGAGACAGTAACCTCAATGGTGTTAATGGTTCAGAATCTGCACCATTGAAGTCCTATATTGAGAAATCTGAGGAGACTAAGACAGTTTCAGGATCTCCATCTGTTGAATCGCGTAGCCTGAATGGGAAAACTCTGGGTGATGGTCATGGCATATTATGTGAAGAGATTAATAGCATTAAGATTTCAGTATCAGAAGAGAAACATGGGACTGGGAATCAATTGGAAGGGCATTTCTCTAATCATCAGCCCCTTGGAAATGGACGATTAGGATGTGAAAAGAAACATGGGAGTGGGTTTCAAGTGGAAAGACACTTTTCTAATCATCAGCCCAGAGAGAATGGACCACAAACATGTGGTAATTTAGGTCGCCCTTTGATGATGTCAGAACTTGCTTGTCCCATGGAAGGAGATGCTGTTTCTGGCAGTCGCTTGGCAGGGGATGCAAATGATCTTGCAACCAGCCGGATTTTGAGTTCAAGAATCACAAATGATTTGTGCAAACCTTCAACCACTAGTAATGAACTGGGCACTATCTCATCTCAAAAAGTGCACCTTGCACCTCATCTCTACTACTCTCGCCCATTCCACGACGTTGAATATTCTGGAAATGGAAATTTAGATGAGACAAAGCTTTCAAACTCTTTTGCCCCTAAGAATAGTGTCTCTTCTGGGTCACAGTCTCCTGATGAGAAGCCAGATCATGAGAGGAAGTCTGCAAGCAATGTTGGGTATCAATTGTGTGGCAATAATGTTGGTCCTGTCACTGCCAGCTCAAATGCTGGCGTACTAGCTTTGGGCTTGTATGCTCATCCACCAGAAACTTCGTATCTGGTAAATGAGACTCCATGTTGTTCGGAGTTGAGTAATGGCAGAATCATGGATGCTAATTTTTGGGAAAGGGATTCAGCGGGTGCTTCTGTGAATAATACTGAAGCTTCAAACTCCTTGTCAGATCTCAGCGGGGATTATGACAGCCACTATTATAGTTTGCAATATGGTCTGTCGTGTCATGAACACATCTTATATGGGCCAGTTATTCCGTTTCATCCACAATCGCCTTCTCATTATCGCAACAAATCTTCGTGGGATGCACCCCGCCGGTCTAACCACTTGAAGCAGAGCATATTGCCTCGCATTAATGCAAATGGAGTTGGCCCTGGCCCATTATTTCCTGCTGGTTCTGTCTATTATCAGCCTTTGATATCTGGTGCTTTTGGTATGGAAGAAATGCCAAAGCCACGAGGAACAGGCACCTATTTTCCCAACACGGTACATCTAATTAAGCCCTCTAATATTTAAGAGGTATTATGAGAAGTGGCATTTGTCTGTTCGACCAGCAATAATACAGATGGGTTCCACCTTTTGGTAATTTAAGCTGTTCATATGGCGATCCCATCATTGGATAGGCATGGCTTATTTCTCCCTGTTGGACGATCCTTATCTTTTATTGGTGGTTCATAGATAGACTGCTACAGAAAGTGATTCTCATTTTACAAGGGAAAATCCTGACTGTTGAGATAATCCAGTGTGGGGAGGGTTGTTGCCCATCCAACAAAGCGTATCATATGAACGGTTTGGGTCAAGTTAAGGTGGAACCATCTTGAAACTTGAGGCACCCCAGTGGCAAGGGTGTCTCATCTCACACAGCTGCCCATGCATCGATCCTTGGGCCAGGTAGGTTGTCTCATGTTGTGTACCACTCACCCATCTGGCTAAAAAAGAAAGTGGAACCATCTTGTACAGTTTGTAGGGCAGAGCAAATGGCATGATTGGAAACTTTGCATATATCCTTTTCTCTACTTTTATAAATCTCCTCATGTAGTTTTCTTTCCATTGAGTTAATTTTGATTGTTGGTAATGACTCTAGCATTACCAATAAAAAAAAAAATGATTCTAGCATTGAGGTATTTTTATTTCAAGATTGTGTTGGGAGTAGCACCCCATTGAAACAATCTTCAAAGTTTGGTTGTCTTACAAATTTGGAATTGTTTCTTGTCGAATCTTCTGTTGGCTGTTGGGGGGCTTCCGTAATCTCAAAAAAGGTGTTTTTATTATTGGAATTATGCAGAATCATCAATCGTATAGGGACAGGCCACTTGGGAGAGGAAGAAGTTCAGCACTGGCAGGACACAACCAATTGCCTAGATCCCGTAATGGCCGGGATGCAGCTCCGCTGGATGTTATGAGCTTTTCTGGTAAAGGTAGTCAGGAGCTACAGTCTCAGGCTCCAGCTTCACAACTACCGGTTTTTGTGGTGAATGGCCGTGGGAAGTCCAGCCCAACAGATCCCATCTCATATGGCCACACGGTTGGGAGGGGGTTCTCCCACACAAATGGCTATGCATTACCAACAGAGAGACTTGAGTTTGGGTCACTTGGGACTGTGCAGTTGGTAGGTGCTGCGTCTTCAGAGCAAGGTGGGCTGCTGGATTCTGGTGCCTCCCAACATAAACGTGGCTCTGGATCAGTGCTTCCGATGACAGTGCCAAGATCGGGGCCCAACTTGAATCGAGAAAGGTATGATGTTTGTAAGAAATTTTCATATGCACATTTTATATGGCAATGAAAGGTTATTATTTATTTATTTATTTATTAGTATAGTGCATACTCCGGGTGAGTGCCTCATATCAAGGCAGACCATTGGATCAAAATGCATATCCTCAAATATCATGCAGATTGGAGCAGCATACTCCATTGAATTAAAGTCATTTTCTTCATGCGGTGATCTCACATTTTGTCTGGATGATTATGACTTCAACCTCATGGCGTACAACATTCTGATCTGAGTGGTATTTGGACTGCTTGCATGTCAATGGGTTATGTACTCATCCAACCATCTGCCTTGAGTAGTATGAGGTACTCTGTTATGTTGGCTGTATTATCAGTTGGTAATATTTGAAAGAGGAATTCTAGGGTCATGAGCTGCATCTAAGTCATAGCCTTTTGCACCACTGACCGCCCACTTCAGCAAATTTGTAGCCCATGGTTCTATGTTCTAGACTGTTGATTTCTTGGAACCTAACTGGCTTACTATGATGCATGGATACTTCAGAATGGGTAACGTACCGCGTCGTATCATTTCTGATACTTCACCTTTTGTGTATAAAATCCGTGTCTTTGCTGTGTCCATGATGTGTCCCAGATGTATCCATCCTGTATTTAGACATCATAGCAGGCTTGTGGATGGTACAAATGCTCATGAGATTGGAAGTTCTTAACCTATTTGGTTAGTGGCCTTAAAAATGAATGGCTAAGAATTGCCTAAAAAAAAAGGGATGGTTAAGAGACAATGCTGTAGTCCTGAATCCTGCAGAGGACCGAGGTAGCATATTTTTATTTATTTGACATTCTCCATCCATTCTGGGGTCCATCTGATTGGTCTAGAACACAGAACCTTCTGTCTCATTGTGGAAACATCAAGTTACACATTTATTGTTGCAGCTTTGTGGGACAGGACCCTAGGATGATTTCTCCGCTAGAAATTCCTCTATAACCTGATGCTATTGAAGCTGCTTCTAATTCTGAAATGCAGGGTTCCACAATCATATCATCTCAAAGATGAAGAAGACTTCCCTCCTTTATCTGGCTGAGTGTTGTAGGTTGGGGAGACTGGAGTGTCTAATATATTTGAGATACAAGGATGAGGAGGAAAAGGGAACAGTGAAATACTAACTCCGTCTAAGGCTTTCTCGTAGAATGGCTTCCATTTGAAGCTGTAAAGTCTGATTGTGGTGCCAAAACTCTTTGTACATACATCTGATTCTTTTTTTTTTTTTGTCCCTCACTTTTGTTCCCCCCATATACCAGATCCATTGCTAATGTTTTTTTGGCCCACTTTCATTTCACCATTTGTGGGTGATAGAAAAGAAAAGAACAAGACTGGATATAGTTTGATCTTAACATGCACTAAAATGGTTTTTGTTAAATTTCTTTGTGCCAAGGAGCATTCTGGGCATTCCTGGAAACTGGCGGTCTTCCCGTGGTTGTTTCTGATTGGGCTTTCTCCAGAGAATTGGCAGAAAAATTCAAGATAAGGCCTCTTGCATCTATGTTTCTGACAACCACGTGCCCATTTGGTTAGTCTGGGGAAATGCAATCTGAAGAGGTTTTCCTTGGTGGTTGTGAATGTGATGTGAAGAGATTTCACACTGTACACACAAGTTGGCATGTGTGGTGTTTCATCTCATTCATCATGTTAGGCCCAATAGTCAGGTTGATTCAGTCAGAAGGTGGGCCGCAAGTATGTTATTGTTCGACCATTTTTCCATATTTCAGCTGCCCTCATTATTAGACGGGATACAGATGCTGGTGTAGTTGTTTTCAAAGATATAGCCATCTGCCACCCCAAGTGGCAGTGGCCCAGTTGGATCTTCGGAACTTGGTTTGGGTGTGAATGAGGAGGATTCATGTGTTTGAAAATTGAAATACAGCTGTTGAATGTTCACAAACTTCTTGTGGCCCAAGTTCAGATACAGTTTTCTGCCACCCATTAGCCCCGGTTGGGTATTTTGGCACAAAGGGTCTGGTTGAATAATCATATATCCTTCAAGCATTTTGTTACATGCAAACCGAGAAACTTGAGGTTGCTCAGTTGGTTGGCACCCTCTAACCAACTCAGCTGCTCTGGTGCCATCTTGGTATGCTGCCTTATTCCTGCGTGTGAAGGCTTCTTTCCCATGTGTGTTGGCTTTATGTAGGCGTGTGTTGAATAATCATATTTTGGCACAAAGGGTCTGGTTGAATAATCATATATCCTTCAAGCATTTTGTTACATGTAAACCGAGAAATTTGAGGTTGCTCAGTTGGTTGGCACCCTCTAACCAACTCAGCTGCTCTGGTTCGATCTTGGTATGCTGCCTTATTACTGCATGTGAAGGCTTCTTTCCCATGTGTGTTGGCTTTACGTCGGCGTGTGTTGGATTTTTTTCCACATGTGTGGGCTATCTTCTTGGGCCTCCTGTCTATATTTTCTCATGTGTGGGCTCTTTTGTGGGTCCCAGTCCCCTTGGCTGGACCGGGGGGGGGGGGGGGGGGGGGGTGTAAATGGCAGCGTACCCTGCAGTGGTTATTTATTTATTTTGGGTACCCCAGTCTAGGGGGCTGGAGCCAACATAGCCGCGCAAGTGTGAAGAGACAGCCCACCAGGTCGAAGAGAAGCCAATAGATGTGGAAAGAATAGATACCCAGAGACGGATCCCTTGGAAGCCGGGTAACATGCCGAGCTACCAACCAACTGAGCAACCCCTTGTTTTCGGGTATCTTGTGATGTAAGCTGGTTATAAGACCAAGATGTGGGTTGTGTACCGCTTTGTCCACCACTGTTCTGCCCCTTGGAACTCTCCGTGGGTGAGGAAGCTACATGGGGTGCTAATGTGACATGTCAGTGGGGGGTGATTCGATCAGGCCGTTGGAATACATATTGCAATTAGTGATGGGGTGTCTTCATTTACCGATGCAGGCAGTGGTACTGGTAACCAACTACTCTACTGGCTCTTGTTTGTTTTGGCACAAGACACAGTTCGTGATATGCACATGCAATCACGGAGTCAAAAGAACGGCTACATGATATAGGTGATGCATACCTATTTAACTTGTGGCGTTTTGGGAGGACCAAGTGGTGTGAGATTTGGGGGTGCATATCACATTGCCCCTGGATCCCCGGTGTTGCCGACATATGTAATTCTGATATGACTAATATGCACACCCCATATGCCAATGGGTCCAATGTGCGTGATCCATGCTAACCAGTTTATCATGTTTAAATACGTTTTTTTATATTTACATAGAACACTCACAGGCACCCACAAGTGTATTTGGGCACATGATTGTGACCTGTGCCCAGCTCATTTTCAATTTGGGCATGGCCACTCTTCAACATGGATCAAGTTTGTTGGCCCATGGATGATGTATTAGGAGGAAGGCCTGAAAGGTAGCCAATATGTGGCCCAATGTAGTTGTGACGTAACAGTTTTTCTTGGTCCAAAATCTAATGATTGTTTGGATCCCTCAATGCAGCTTGTTTGGACAATGCAAATGAAGCGCAGGGCAGGAAAATGAGAGGTTCCTAGCCAATTGCAGCAGGTGGAACGTGCCCACTTTTGGTCGTCCACTGCTACTAGTACTAGTACTACCTAAAAAATCACCTAAATCATGCATGCATGCATGCAGCATGGCTAGTGGAGTTGCAGACAGGACATTTGATTGGCAACTTTATTTAATACTTGACTCTAAGCCACATGGGCAGTAATGATATGTAGTGGTCCAAAGGCAGGATTGAACCCTCTGTTAAGTTCTGGTCCGATGGGGTGGTGATAATTGAGGCCCAATCATCTAACCAGTGCAGAAAGGAACAAATCCATGAGCATGTCCCTCTCTCTACAGAGACTTCTCTTGCTTTGCAGTCAACGGTTCGGCTTGCCCGATCAGTCGCTGTGTCCTCTCCTATGTGGTCCTCCCTCAGTCCTCTTCAATTGCTGCATGTTCCCGTGGTCCTCGTAAACCTGTGACAAGGGATTTACCACGCTCACTACAAATGCATACGCGATTAAAGAGTATAATCAGGCACAGAAACTGATGTCGGTGGAAATACGAAAACTCGGGTTTCCTATTCCTATTTCCACAGAGAAATCACAAAAATAGATATTTTCCGCAGAGAATATAGCTGCAATGCATTGAACAATCAAAATCAGAATTCAACAAAAATAACACTTTCGCTTTCACGGAAAACACATTGCACAAACATATGCTAAAAGTAAGCTTTCATTAAAGAGCACTTACTTGAGGATTGTTTCTTAGGTAAAATAAGGTCTGCATGGGGTTGATCTTTTATCCATTCTTCTCTAAGGCCTTGGAATTGGATAGTAGAAAAGGAAAAAGATAAATTATAAAAAAAAAAAAAAATGAATGACTTGCAATTGATACCTTAGATCGGACTACTAGCCAAGGCTGCTTCTATTGCTGTTTAGAGTCCTAACAATATAAATGAGGGGGGCGTTCTCATTGGGTTGCAAGGATTCAGTTGGTCAATTGGTTAAGGGACTTGATCCTCCTGCGGTTGTGATCCACATTTTTATGATTTAATAAATGGGCCCCTTGGTACTGATGGCTTGGAACCTGTCTCTGCTAATAAAACTAAAAAGAAAGCTATATGCCCCCAAAAAAAAAAAAAACATTCCACTCATGTGAAATAAGGATCATTAACGAGAGGTCAAATGAATGATGAACCATCAATTATAATTTAATCGTTAAGGTAACAATATCATTAGCAACATTAATGATTTTTTTTCTTTTTTTTTTTTTTGAAAATGTCCATCACATCACAGCTTGCTATTGTGGCTCAACTTCTCAATGATTCGCTCAAGAAAGACTTATTTCATGGCTTTTACAAGTTATACAAGAGGGTCTTAGTAAAAGAAGTGCTAGTTTTACAAGAAGACTATTGTAGTTTTATCCTTTTTTTTTATATTATCTATTGAGGAGTGGGCTCCACCTGAGGGGAGTATTGAAAAATATTTATACCGTATCTCAATTAAAGCTTGAGCTTTTGGTAAATGGTTAGCTAGCAAAATTTAATCTAGTATTAGTTAACCGATCACGAGTTTAAATCTCAGGAGGAATGAATCGGTACTAAAAAATATGCGTCTCACCAAGAGTGCGCCGACTACGTTCCACCTGAGGGGGGTGTTGAGGAGTGAGCTTCACTCAAGGGTAGTATTGACAGGCGTTTATGCTGTCTATACTAAAATTTGAAGGTTTTGATAAAAATGATTAGCTAATGAAATTTAATATTATTAATGGAGAACTCAATTCACTTTTTTATATTTATATTTTATTTTAACGAAGGAACTTAGAGTCCATAGGCTGCAGAAACCAATTAAAAATCCATATACGGCAGAAACAACTATTGGTGAGGAGCAAGGACTAGATAGTTAGACTGTCGAATCAATGCCATTACAATGTGGGGCCCATTTAAATACGCCCAATCTGTATGAGTTTGAAGAAACTTCGTTCCCTCTACATTGATATTGACAATGGTACTCAGTAGGCCCGGTCAGGCCAAAGCTTGTGGAAGGCCAGATTTTTGGTTTTATTAGGTAGTCCATATACAGTCCATGTTTCAGTTAACCATTCCATGAGCCAAATAGTAGGTCTTCTCATGTTAATTACGCTAATACCGCTAACAACTCTTAATTGCTTTTGGCAATATGTAGGTCCGGGCCCAGAGGAGATACTTTCGGCCTAAGGACCTGCTACTTTTCTTCCTTTTTTTGCGTGTGTGGGTGGGGTGTTCTGCGACCCCAAACAGTCTTGCACACCTGAGGAGAGAATCTGAACACGCCAGGAGTGAAACTCGCGCATATAGAGTGAGAACTCACACATGCAAGTGAGAACTCATGACTGAAGTCATTTTTTTTTTTTTTTTTCTGTGTAACTCATGATGAAGTTTCACTCCCACATATGGAGTGAGAACTCACACATGCAAGTGAGAACGCATGACTGAAGTGTGTGTGCGCGCGTGTTTTTTTTTTTTTTTTCTGTATAACTCATGACTGAAGTGTTGATGTTATTGCAAGACCCCTTTAATTGTTTGTATTCAAAACCATGAAATTGGTTTCCTTACAATAGCACTGTTTTTGTTTCCTCACAATAGGGCAGTAGCTTATTTTGTTACAAGAAAAGGATTTCTTGGTCAGAAACTTGTGATTCCCTTGGTAGGAATAGGATGCTGTGCACCTTTTTTTGTTCAAAAGACCTTTGAGACTTGAAGAAAATATTTAAAGAAACCTGTTTGGTGTCCATGGAAAATAGATAAAAATGGAGGACTTGAGACTAATATTGTTTAATATTCATGTTGATGTAAATCATACCCACAGTCGTTGGATTTTTGTATTAAAATTCAAATTGGCTTTCTATGCAGAGGCTTTCAAGCAACCGCCGAAACTGATACTGGAAGTTATTGTTGCTTGTTTGCACCAAAACGATGAAAAAAAAAAGTATGCTACTGTTTTTTTTTTACTTGGTTCCTTGGAAAAGATTGAAATCCCCTGTTTTGTAAAAGTGTTCTAGAAATCATCAATCTTGTAGCCATAAAGAGATGATGAAGAGGCAATGAACTACAATGGAAATCAATCATAGATGTACATGAACAGGAGAAAGCACTAAACATTCCAATAGAATTTATTCATTTACATCAGCATAAAAATCCCATCTTTCTAAGCCGTTTCTTCTATTTGTTTCCAAAATCAAATTTCAGTAAGATCAAACCGTATCTGCTCAAACACCTCCACAATCATATCATGATACTCATCCGAGTTCAAGGAGAGGTAGCAAGCAAGCAACTCTTCCAAGTCCCTCGATGCCCGGATGTTGTTCTCCACAATCATCTCCAACATTGAATCCCTGAAATCCTTCTCTGGATCGAAGGACGACTTGACGACCGCGAAGCCCTCTGTCGCTCTCTTCTTCCTCGTCTTGGTTGGTGTCATGGGCGATGTCGAGTTCGACTTGCGACAGTAGGCCTGGATCTTCTTGCTCGCCAGCCTCGGAGAATGAGCACGAATTTTCAGTCCTTTAGGAGGCAATGACGATGATAATCTTCGAACAGGACTAGTCTCTTCTTTCAGAAAAAGTGGTTCATGAACATTTCTTTCATCAATTCTAGTAGAACTTCTAATGAGGTTTCTGGGTTCTGATTCTTTCTTCTTCAAGTTTAGTATTCGATCACCGAATTTTGGGAGCTTGGTCAAGATGGGTGGGAGATCAAGCTCCGAAATTGAGTTGAATTCGTTGAATCTTTCAAACTTGGTATCAGTGAACCTGTCCAAATCCTCAGACTTTTGATCAGTAAAAGAGCTGTTGAACTTGTCAAGCATCTGAGTACTAAAAGATCTATTGCTATCGACATCAATGATAATGTCATTGGAGGAAGAACTGAATCTACAGTTACTGGAGCTTGACCACGATGATATGGCGGTGTCGAAGATGACGGGTTTTTCGAAGGAGTCGAGTGTGGTGCGACAGGTGCAGCGAGCGGACACGGAGCAGGGTGTGGTTGCTGTGTCGGTGTTGGTATTGGCATTGGGATTTTTTCTTTTTCTTCTTCTTCGTCGTCTTCTGTTTGTTGTTGATTGTGTAGGTGGATCAGGGAGATGGGTGTCTGAGGCTTTTGTGGTTATGGTGGAGTAGTGGAGTTTGGCGGAGTTGGAGAAGTAGGGAGAGGAGTGTTTGAGGAGAGGGGAGAGATATGGGTGGTGGTGTTTGGGTGATGTGGGAAATGGGGTGCCTGTGTTTGGAGGGTGTCTTTTGGTGGTGTGGGAGATGGTTGGGTTTCTGGTCTTGTTGCCCATGTCTTTGAGCTTGTAGAACCATGCATTTGGTATCATGTCTGATACTCTAAATCTGTAATTGCCCATGAACTCTGTCTCTCTCTCTCTCTCTCTCTCTCTCTCTCTCGGTCTCTGTGTTTGAATGGGTGTTAATGTTGTTGTATTTATTTATTTCTTAGTAGGATTGGAGAAGGAGAAGGCTGATGAGAACATAAATGCACATGAGATTGGCCCACAATGAGAAATACAAGATGAGAGAGAAAGAGAGGCGTTGTGATGGGAATGGCCCAGCAGAAGGAGAGCTGGAATATGTATGTGTGGAAGCAAACAGACACCAGAATTCCAGGTTCCTCCTCTTTTATTACTTTATGTGGGATTATGAAAGAAGAATGATTAGGTTACGTGCATTTCTCAAAAGAAACGTTTATAAACTATTGAGTAAAGAGAACATTTCAGGATTGGCTGGGCGAATCCTATATTAGAAATGGTCCAACCTTGTCACTAAAATAATGGTCATTAAAGATTAAATAACTAAAGGATGACCACATGAGGCCTTTTTGGTTGAAGAAATTAACTAAAAGTAAAAACTGAAACAGAAACCAATCAAAGATAGTCCCTCCAATCTTCTTTTTTTTTCTTTCTTTTTGTTGAATTGCCATGGCTGTCATCTGCATGGGGGTTTTCTGGGTTCCATGCCCCCTTAGATTTACCTGGAGCATGTTGAGTTGCAAAGTCATATGTGTGTACGGGGAATTAGTTCTGTTGGATCAAAAACAATAAATTATATCACAATACATGATATTTGTGATATAAAAAGGATCTTTCGTAAATGATTACATCTATTGCGTCTCTAAATGTGCATGAGGATAGGCTCAGAAATTCGGCCAAAATAAAGTCTTATGACCCAATTCATAAAAGGTTTTGGACACGACCAATATTTTATGGATTCAATCAGAAATAGTATTGGATATTGATACTCTACTCTCATCACCTATATATTATACATAGTGATTTAATTTACATCCAAAACACTTTTAAAGCAATTATATTGAAGGTTCAGAAATTTCTACTTTCTAAATGGTCGAAGTTATTTTTATGATATAATAAGAAAAAACTGAAGTATCAGTCACAAACGGTCATATCACCTAGATGTAAAGGTATATGCAATCAAGTTTCTTTATGTCTTGAACTTTCGAAAATACGGAATGGAATCGGATTCTAGTTTTAAATTGTTTACAATGGTTTTACCACAGTTGTTTTTACTATGGTGGTCTTTTCTGGGGTTTTTCATAATGACTCCTGCTATTTTATCTAATTTTGTTGCAGCTCCACTACTATACTTAAGACTGAAGCCTTGTTGCTGCAGGCCAAAATCCAGCATCAGCAGAAACAGAGCATCAGGGTCATTTTTCTTTATCTTTTTTTTTTTGGAATGGAGATATTACTCAAAATATTGAAAACTAATATTGGTATGGCTTTAATTATATCTATTTTCCTACTGGAGGATTCAAACTCATGCACCCATACAAACTATATGTCATGTCCCCAACTGCTAGAGACCTTTTGGATATAATTCTTTTAATAATGGTAGTATACTGGCTTTTAATGTTTTTCCTTTTTCTTTTGCTTTGGTAAATGCTAATGGGTCCACACGCACTATATCATATATTTTGATGTGAAATATATGTCATTATTCATTAAATACATTATATACAGGCATTTGGACCAGGACGTGGACCCCAACATCAGTTTGACCTTAAATGTTGACATTAACCCATAGTTGTCAATATTGTTTTGGGACCCATTTCGATCTGGCCTCTAAAATGTAAAGTTTCGGCTGATTCGGAATTTTGACAAAACTTTTCAGAATTACATTTTTGGAAAATATTAAAATAATATATATATATATATAGAAAAATGAAAAGCAAAAGATAAAACAACAAATATGGATTTAACCCATTCTAGTAAAACTCTTTGGAACTACATTTTGGGGAAATATAAGAAATGCAAAGAGCATATATATATATATCTATAAAATTAAAAAAAATATATGTAAAATATTATTTAAGGTAAAATTTGATTTTTCAGCCAAAATTTAAAAGAAAAAGTTTCATGTGAAATTCCATTTTCTCCACTTGACCAAAACAAAAAAATTTCTGGTAAAAAAGAAAAGAAAAGGGTCCATACAGAAGCCAGCATAGTTGCCTCCTCCATAACATATACCCAATCCCAGAGCCCTAATATTATTAAATTACAGCCCAAGAACTCAACGCCAGCGGCCACCCACTCCCATCAACTTCATTCAGCCATCAGAAGCGGCTTTGTTCCATATTTGCTTGTCCATCTACCTGTAGGACAAACACACATACAACCTGCTGTCAGAATAATATGCCCACGAACCAGATCAAATGAACAACTTCATACATTGAAAAAGACAAATGCACGACCTTCGACCAAGAAGACGATGAAAGAATCCAAAGTTAGTGCTGTTCGGTGGAAATGCAGACGCCATATGGTAAAATAAACAAGCTAAACTTAAAGGATAGTTATTTGAAAGCAATCATAGTAGAAGACATGGAGGTACCATGAGTTCTTGTCAATTATGGGATCCAAGGAAGGAATGAATATTAAAGAACTTTGATGTGAATATATTTCTTAAATTCTATTTTATTAGCAACAGTTGTCAACATACTTGAATGGTTGCAATTTAGTTTCAGATAGTAGAGGGGCTGCAACGAAATTATAAGAAAAAGCAGGGCATTTTAAGAAAAGTGTTTTTGTTATGCTAGGAAGGGAAAAAGTGAGTTTCACTGTCCATTGCTTTCACATTTATTTCTCCAATTTGAGGTGAAAAGAAAGCATTCCAATTTGAAAAGAAAAAAAGAGGCTTGTGGGAGTTTAAATCCATTGCAATTCTGGGATGACAAGTTGACATTAGAACTGTTCTAATAGAAGTAGAAATGTCTATTGGGACATATCCAACTTACAGCATTAAAGAAGAAACGAGAAAAGAGGCATAATAATAGGTAGTCCCGGGACATCACATCTAATGGGTTGTTCCAAGAGGGTCCACACTATACAATTTATGGGAACGTCTCATTGCTTTCCACCAGCGAAAAGTATGTGGACTGGTCTATTACCTTTCCCATTTAGAAAAATCATACAAGAATCAATATCATACATTGTGGTGAGTATGATGCCTTTCTTATACAGAAAGTTTATTCAAAAAAAAAAAAAAGATGGCTTTTTTTATGTAATGGAAGCCGCTCGTGCACCTGCATTCATCATGCATTCCATTTTCTTTTCAAAAGCTACAGCGCACCATTCATGAAGTCGGGTCACAACAGATAATTTATGGGTGTTCATGGCCGGATCGGGCTGCGCCAGGTGGAAGCTTGTTTGAGCGTAGTGAGCTTAGTTATTGACTAGATTCAGGCTTGAGGGTCAGGTTCAGGCTACATTTGGATTTATATAGGTGTGTGTAATCTCACTCAAAGTAGGTTATTTGGTTTGGCTAATAATATGGTTATGATAGAAACCATTGTGAGGTCTAGTAAAGATTTATACTAAAGGGTTTTGGTCCCCTCCTGCCATCATGAATTTGCCTCTTTATGGCCATCACTCTAGCATATAGGACTAATAGGAGAAGCACCAATCTCAAGCTATAGGTGAACAAGTTAATGGAGTCATTGAGTTAAATGCATCAATGCCTCGGCCACTAGCTTCATGTACATAGATGTACTTTTTTCGATTTATGTATACTCTTAATGCAGATCTTGACATTTATAGGCATGAATATATATTTTTAATTTGTCACAATTTTTCTTCTCCTCTCAACCAGTTTATTGCACTTCGTCTTAAAAGTAGTAGAAGTTGGTGTTGGAACTTTATGTTCAGTGTCTTTGTGCATTTACATATATGGTTCACCCAAATAATTTTCAGACTGGTCACTTGGATGTTTTTTTTTTTTTTTTTTAATTGAATCATGAGAGACACCAAAAGATTGCATTAGAACGATTTAAACAGCTACTATTAATATGAAATCCACTAAAGTGAATATGAAGGGAAACTAGAAAATATCTGAAAATGTTATGGCCCTACTTATTAATGACTCTTGATTTCAAAAAATAAAATGAAAGTGAGATTTGCAATGCTTTTCAAAACCAACTAAAGGGGCTAGCTCTTATGTCAAAATGGATTATGGGTCCCACCATCCCAGATGGACCTATTTCCCTCTTGCCAATCTGAACCGGCCAACTTATAACATCTACTTTTCTACCCAAAAAAATAAAAATAAAAACAATTCTATTTGTAGCTTAGGTGTTCTGTTCATTTCTTATCTAATCTAACCTAATCTTCTTGTGTGCAGGGATGGTGTTGTAAAGGGATTTTCTCCTTTACAGCCAAGGCATTGATCTTAACAGCAATGGCATGCTCAAGTGCAACCATCAACTCCAGCTCCACCCTTCACCAACCAATCAACCACATTACAGTTTCTACGCGTGTGGGACCATACCCATGTGTCTCATATCTTTGACCCTTCTACACGTGTGGTGTATTTGTTTGGTGCACCTGTCGGCTGACCGCATCATTTTCATAACAGGACGAAATTACCATCTCTTGCAATTCTCAAATTCTGAGGATTTTTTTTTTTTTTTTTATTATAGCGTGGGTATTACATGATGAGGTCTTTCACCTAACAGAATTATTTTTCTGGGACGTGCTCGCTAAACCCATACAAGCACATACTAGGTAAATTTGGGACAAATTTTGAACACAAAAGGTGGAGAGCAGACTCACACACCTTGTGTCACTCCACTGACTCCTGGATGGGTAAAGTCGAGGTTATTCTTGGGATTTTATCTTGATAATATCTTGAAAGTGAATTAGTTTTTAATAATTAAGAATAACAAGTATTAAGTAAACACAAAATGTGCCCTTTAAATACTTTTCCTTCTTATAGATTCTTATTGGTATTTTCAGATTTTGAATAGTTTCAAAATATCATACCACTAACACAAATTATCTTGGTTCCATTTTCTTCTTCGAAAATCTGATGTGAATTATTTATGGGGCCCACTAATCACGCTAGATAGGAAGAGAGCCTAGTTTATTCATCTACCAAAATAAAAAGTAATGAATATTGTTAGCCATCTAATATGAAGTCATCAAATGAATGGTCGTTGGACAAAGTAGTGTGCTTCAGTTTCAATAGCTTATTCAATCATCTTTTAGGGCCCGTCTGGCAATTTATTGGGTTAGTAAAAGTAATATAAGTCCTCCATTTTTCAGACAAGGGATTACATCAAAAGCACACATCTTTAAAACTCCTTCCTTTTAAAAAAAAAAAAAAAAAACCCTTTCTCCACTAAATGACAAAAAAAAAAAAAAAAACTCACTTTTAACACAAAAAGTAAAAAAATTCCCTACTTGAAGACAAAATACTGTTATAACCTCATGATATTTTATTCTCTCTTAATTTGATACTTTACACTACTTTTATTTTAATAGTAAATCGGCAAACTCCCTAGGGAATTTTATAGAGGTTGATGGCCCGGCAAAAGAAACAAATCTGCCGAAAGGTACAGGGATAGAAATGGTAACAATAGACTTGAAGCAAAATAACATATTTGAGGTTCTGGCTTATAATAAATCAAAATGGAGAAATAAAACTTAAAATGCTGCCAACATCACATAGTTGGGTGTAAGGCCTTGATGATTTTCCTTCGGCATGTAAAACCCCTGCTTCCCTTACACAATAGGGTACGTCAAGCAAACTCCAATGAGCAATGCTATATGGATGTACTCTTGGTCCGAATTTTTGCCCGAATTGCATTGTAATGCCATATTTATCCTCAAATGGCCTTTACTCACTCACTCAAATGTCTTTTCACCTTTTTATTTTCAGAATTGAGACCAAAATTCTGGCTGGGAGTTAGTTCAAGCAGCATTTTTCAACTCCAATTCTCAAGCTATCATACTAGCTAGCTGCGCTGCCCACTCACAGTTACTTTAAATTAAATATATTTAGAAATAGAAATCTGAAAATTTTGTAAAACTCCGTATAAGAAACTGTAAATCAATCAATTGCTTTCAAGGATGAACAATAAAGACTTTTTACTAGACAAAAACGATGGGTAATAAATGGGTCGGTCTTCCGATTCAATTAATGCTTGTACCTTCTCAGTTTTTCCAGTGTAGGTAATGGATGATGCATGTGTGTGTGGGAGAGAGTCCTACCTTGCCATATTGGATACATTAATGGCGTCTCTATCTGGTGTGCAGAGAGTATTATATTCATTGGGACCCACATTGATTGGATCGATGTAAATCGGGCAAGCATTGGAAGCCTGGAAGAAAGAAATGTGAGAATGTTTGTTCTCAAGGCATGTGATTGGCAAATGTAGGTATGTATATTTGTACAACAACCATTGTATTGAGCATGGAATGCAATCTGTTTGCTTTTCATTGGTTTTCTGCACTGCAGTAACTATCATTGGAATATAGGGTTCAACTTGGCCGGGTAGGGTCCGATACCAGCTCCACCTAAGTCATATCTGGACTCAATGTATATAAAGCTAAACCCAAATTCGACCCAAATGAAGCCCGACAATACACAACAGAACAGAGGGACATGAACTTTGAAAACCCCTATCCAAGTGCGATTTGGAATGAGTTGGGTCGATTCAGACTACACCAGGTAATCACATTTCTGGGGTTTGGTTTATTTTTCAAAGGGTAAAAACTATAGAGTCCCCAATTAAGTCCAGATACCTGAAGCCCAAAATAGAATTTGACTTGAATTCAATGAAGGTTTCAAGATCACACCAGAGCTTGAGCCCAATCTGAACCCCAAACAAGCCCAAACCATATTTCAATTTTGGTCAGGTCAGGCCATGTGGATTCAAGTTTGATCCAACTCAACTTGCAACCTAATTGGCACTGTAATCCATGGGGGTGAACTATTCTGGGCCAAAGCTCGTCGGAGCACAGTTAGTTAATTATAAAAAGCAATACTTAGGACCACATCCAGCCCAAAGTCTGAACAGTCCATGACTAGCCCACATGAGAAGTATCTCCACTGTGTTAATTAATTTAAAGAGCTAGAAAGCCTAAAAATAATTTCGGAGCTATCCTATGGCACTAAAAATGTGGCTCATGGATAGGGCAATGTGGTTGTCAGTTGATTGGGCCGAGACTTGTAATTCCCATGAACAGCCCTAGTTGTTGGGTATTTATTGGATGCCGGACAACTCAACAGACTGCTTCTGAGTTCTGAATTGCAAATATTGGTTCAGCCTGGGCCGGTCTTCTTACTAATTATAAGATTTATGGATGTCAGTGGGCTGTAGAGCTGCTAATGGACATGGATCCACGTCAGAGCTGCCCAAGCTTGAACCGATTGACTTTGATTAATCTGTCAAATGGCCCAAACCCGCCAGATTTTGACCCAAGTGTAAAGTCTAACTACACAATTAAGGAGGACTGACTGATACATCCTCATCAGAAAGCTACAATTGAGGCCTATCCTAATCAAAGTTAACCCCAGTATTAATTACAACTTAAATCTGGAAAAAGAAAGAAAGAAAGAAAGGAAAACCTTAACAATTTGTAGATCTGGTGGGGAAGTGGCCCATTCATCAACAGCCTGATTCACTGATCTGAAAGAAAATCTGGGCTGCTCTTCCAACAACATTTATGCAAAGGACCTTCACATTCAATGTGTTCTTTCTTCGAAACAGCCATTTGCTTTCAATTTCATATTTTGTGTGGCCCACTTGGCACATGGGCCATGAAGGTTGTCTCTTTCACAAAATGATTGGCGCAGTAAGATATCTCATCTCGACAGGCCTCCGGGTTCTTACAATAGATGCAGCATGTGTGTGATCGAGGGCTATACTTGCAGATGGGTTGTCTACAAAAACACAGTTTGATAATCTTTGACCGTCCCTTTTTTTATGAATTGTACCGGAACCGTTGAATATGGGAAATATAGATGTTCTTGCACTCTTTATTTGATGGAGAACACATGAATGAGTTGGAACCATTTGATCCATCAATTTTTCAGGATGAGCCCTTAGAGTATATGGGCTCATGGCCCAAATGATCTTAGATTGATTAATTCAATAACATGCCCGAATCCAGCTTATTGCCCAAGAAGGGTTAGTGTAGGCAACATGAAAAAAGATTAGGTCTTTTCTCATGCGAACCATGTAAGGTGAAAGGAAGCGATGTAACCGGGCCAACAATTTAAATTGACCCAGGCCCATGGGCCTAAAAATTTATGCCCAATATCACAATGACTAAGCCAAGCAAGTTGATTTAAAGCTATAAATCAGTTGGGCCTGTCCTAGCAGGACTTGCTAACTGCTTGTAAGATTAAAGGCAGGAATGAGCGAATGACCTGATTTAGGTCAGCCTGGGCTTGGCCAAAAGGAGACCAAGTACAGACCATTATCGGGCATAATATTTAGGCTGTTCTGTGCGCATTAGGCATTTAGGCTTAAGTTTGATAGTGGTTTCAATGGGTTGGGTTGATGACTATGGGCTTACAAATTTCTACTCAAGTTGGTTTTGGGTTTTGCCTGCTCAAACCTGACCCAACTCTCACCCAACTCGGGCTAGTGCAGTTGTGAATTAGGCAGGTAAGGATTTTTACCCATCAGTGGTTGATGTAACTAAAATAACAAAATATAATATGAAGGTTTTGAGACCATGAGAATTGGAGTTTCAATATATTTGGGTTATGAAATGATCATTCAAAATATCAGTATCATGCATGACCGAAAGCTTAATGCATTAGGTGGTACGACTCAATTTTGGGCTTGTTTTGGAAACATGATTCGAATGCCATACAACTATAATTGCACTTGCCAAGCATGGTGTCTTCTCTTATCTCAAACTAGTTATTGTAATACAAGCATCCTTTCAGATTTTTCCTTTCAAACGAGTGTGACGTGACGGTTTGAATGCCTGTTAAGAAGCTGATGTGAAGTAACGGTTTGAATGCCTGTTAATTAGAAGCTGATGTGAAGTAATGGTTTGAATGCCTGTTATTCAGAAGCTGAAGCCGTTTTCCAAATTCATTTTTTCAATGAATTTACTTGTGCATGCATGGAGTACAAGTTAGAGGTGAGTAATTACAAAACTAAGATGGAATACTAATTTCTCCAGGTTTGGTCATTAATTTTAGTCATCACAGTCATCTTCAATCTGAAACAGAAAAATTTCCCCTACTTGGATTGGTGATGGTTTCCCCCTAAGGTAAGAAGGATGTAAAGGGAACTTGAGAGTAGTAGGAAATGGTGGTCTAAGTTATACTCCATCCAATCATTTTGTACCATTGGGATCAAAGCTTTTTGTATTGTATACGCTAATAGAAAATCCTCAAATGAGCACCATCAGTGAGTACCTATTTTTACTGCACATGGGTGGGTGTGATCAATCCAACCCCCTCGCAGTCACTACCCTGATGAATTGATGCAAGCCCAAATTGGATGCTTATTTAACTATTACTCTTTGTTGGACTAAAATCCAAAAAAAAACGATGTTTTGCAAAACTCTTAAACTTGGAGCCCATAGATCAAAGGGTTGGAATGATCCAGAGGTTATTCTTCATTGTTTTTGCTTACACGTGCACTTAGTGTATTATCCAAAGGCTACATCGGATTCCCCTGTTTTGTCGGTGGTGAATTACTCTACGCTACAAACACTGATTTCACATAGATCTAATATATTTGTTTATCTTGGAAAAGTTGGATGTAGTCAAAGGCAGCTGATGGAGTCTTCAACACCAACCACTCGAGTAATGCATCCCTACCAGAGGCCATGTGCAAAAATATAATAAATATGCACCACCCGGGCCACTCATCAGATCAGCCCCACCATGGATCATCAATGATCAAAAACTCAAGTAGGAAGAACATTCATAGCCGTCGTTGAGAAAAACAGCAGGACCCACCAGATCGATGAACAGTTCACCTGAGTTGTGTGAACTGTGAACCTCCTCAGTAATTAGATTGGGTCATGGAAATTGAATCCAACCAAATGAAAACATCCCCAGCGTACATGGATCACTGTAATATCTTCTAATTAAGATGAAGATTATTTATTAGTATGCTAAATGCAATTTGCAATGGGATAACATTAAATAAAGGAAAAAAACTACAAAACTAGTCTATTGATCCCAAGACAAAATCAGATTACTTCTCCTCATTATGCTGCAGCCTGCAGGTGTTTTATTGCCTAACAAGTGTTAGAAATCACCAATTTGATATATACATGGAGAGAAAGATGAATCTTAGAAATAAGTGTTCCCATCATGCTGCAGGTTATTTGCTTTCATTACCCTAATCTTAATCCGGGCCGGGTTTGGATGAGATCCAACTCCGGTTTGTAATCTTACTTCTAGTAGGAGAATCCGTCATGGACTAGATATCAACCATTGATCTTGTTGGTTCTTCGACTTGGCCCAGATGATGGCACGACCCCTCTTGGAAGAAAATTGAGCCACAAAGAAGTGTACTGTTGCCCAAGCTCTTGAGCCGGTGAAACCTCCGCAACCGAGTTCTGGGTGGTCTTCATGTTACATGAAAGATCATGTGGTAAATCATATGTGGGCTGAGTCTTCAATGTTTCATGACTACTTTCTCCTGGCAATTCAAGATTTAAGCTTGGCTCTGTGGCTGCAAAGTCCTGCAGGTGAGAGTGAGGCCCATGAAACCCATTCAGCAGTCTGGCATAGGAGGAAGACGACATGAGTAGGAGTAGGAAGAATAAGATCATGGCCACATGGTGGTGTTCATTCAAGCTAGCCATTTCAACTTTCAAGGTCAATAGCAAGGTTTTTGTATGAGGCTTATGATGTTGTGGAGAATACAAGAGAGATATTAATGAAGAGGAGGAGATGGGTGGTTAGAGTTTTATATGCATGCGGAGAAGAAAAGGAGAGAGTTGAATTAGTCAGTGGCATGGAGAGGTTGGCTGTCTCGCAAGAAAATTTATTGGGTCGTCCTAAATTTCAACGCAAGTGGGACCATGATTTGGTGTCATTTTTGACTTGATGGGCGTTGACCAGATGATGAGAATGAGATGGGCCACATTGTGGATGGAGTATGTACAAAATCCTTCTTTTTTCTGTTAGAAAATCTAAGACCTTGTATGAGTGACCTGCATATGAAGAAAAATTGGTTATTGGTTATGATCTTTCAATGTGATAGTTTGTAATCGCTATTCAAGGTGAGCCCAGGAGTCAGCAGAGCAGCATCTGGGCACAGAGAGGGTGGGCCCCATGTACTGTGAGTCTGCTGCTTTTGACTTTGTGCACGTTTGCCAGAAGGTCCAGCGTCGGCGCGACCGAAACGCCTCTTTTAGCCATTAAAATGGAGAAATGTTCTCCTTCGAGCAGGCCTGATCTGTAGGGCCCACTTGAACCCATCTATAATCATTACAGGCCCTTTCACACTCTCATCCACCAGTAATTTGTCATTCCGGCCAATTTACTATCGCCATCAAGTCTTTATCCACTGTTGGATCTTAAACTCAAAGAAATCTATGATATAACAACCACTAAATATTAAGGTGGTGTTGGGCATTTTTTTTTGTTTTTTTGCCTCTATATCTTTTGACACTGATTCAAAACGTCTTCAGCCTCTGTTTCAAACCACATATAGAGGAAGGAGCTCTATTTGGGACAGTCTCAGAAACCACCCCATTTCAAATAGACATTGTGTGGGTAAAATACCGTAATGACAAAGTTAAGCGAAGAATACAGCTAAGCCCACCAAACACCTCAGCCTATGGTGGAAGATCATCAGCTCGGCAGCTCGGTCAATAGCTTCGCAGCTCGGCAGCTCGGCAGCTCGGTCAATAGCTTGGCAGCTCAACACCATAGTTCGGCAGTTCGGCATAATGCCAGCTCGGCATAAAGGCACGCCACGGTCAAGCCACCCTTGATCTTAGACCACAATACTAGAGTCAGAGTGGGCCGCCACCTCCTTCCTGGAAATAAGGCGCGCCCAGACAGATATGAGCAGTCATTTATGGCGATAGGATCGCTCATTTATGGCGATATGATCGCTTATTTATGGCGATAAGAAGTGCGCTTTATCAAACCCTGTACGCCAACTGGCTGAAGGCGTGGAAAGAGAGGGAGGGGTGTTGTCCATTTCACCTACTGCTGCCAGTCAGGGTAAGGATCGATGGGACCTCACCTCACCTACTCCCACTCACAGAGAGAATGAGCGAGGAACAATCACCTATATATACACATGGGATCAGTCCCATAGGAGGTACGCAATACACAACTCACAAATACTCCACACCCTCTCATTCCTCCCTTGCTCCTCCTGTTTAGTTTTCTCAGAGCTAACTCAGGCATCGGAGTGCCTTCGGCTCACAACAGCCAGGGCCTCTGACCCTAGTCTTTCTCCTTCCTTTTCAGGTTCTTGGAAGTTCAGCATTCCCTGTCCCAAGGAGTGTTACTTCGACCTCATCTCAACCTAAGTAGGTGTCGTTTTTACCGCCTACAAACATATATCTCTGAATCGCACCGACACTGTGAAAGAGGCAGAGGTACACTCCACAATACGGATGGACTCATGATCAGTCTCATTTTTGTTTTGTTTTTTTCTTGATTGTGGGACCTAGAACCATGATACAGTCCGTTACATATCTTCAGCATCTCAAACACCGCTGTAGGATCAAATTTGAGCTGTTGATTTATCATGGATCTCTAGATATTTTTCAAAGACCATTGACCCTTATGTCCACATTTCTGGACATTTGTTGGCCCACTAATCAAGAACCAACCCGTTGATTCTCTTTAAAATGCTAACAGGTAAAAACTAGAATGGGTTCAAATTTCAGACATTGGTTCCTTGTGGATCTCAAGAAAACTGCAAAACATTTGGAACCGTTGATGTAGTGATGCATTATTAGTGGCTGGGTTCTAAAGTGATTTAAGTACCAGTCACTTTTCTTATCATTTTATTGGATTATGGGTAAAAAAAAATAGAGATCTGAACCGTTGGCATTCTTAATAACATCTAACATGGCTAGCATGAAACATTTGAGCCGTTGATCTTTTACTGATAAAGAGATATTGGCAAAAAATCTATAACTTTAAATATGCATTTCTATTTTCTGTGGGCCCACTAATCAAAATCTGAACCGTTGATTCTCTTTAGAATGCCAAGAAAGGCTATGGTTCCAAATCTCGGGCATTTCTTGCCTGTGGATCTTGAGAAATCTGCGGAAAACTTGAAACCGTTGATGTATCAATATATACAGTGGCTGGGTTCTTACATATTATGTACCAATCCCTGTTTTTTTAACTGTGGGCCACAAAAAAAGAGATCTGAACCGTCGACTGTCTTAAGAACTTCAAACACAGTCAATGTGTCAAATTTGATCCATTGATCTCGCACAGATATAGAGATATTTGCGAAATATCCAGGACTTTAAATATGCATTTCTAGACTTATGTGGGCCCCTAAGTCATGATCAAAACCATTTATCCTCTTTGGAAAGCTGAAAATGACTAGGAAACCAAACTCTCAAGTCTCAAGCCTTGATTCATCGTGGATCTCGAGAGATTTGTAAAAAATATGAGCCATTGGATCAAAAAAGCTTATTTCAAACAGTACTTTTGTCATTACCAAACAGTCTATTTATCAAACATCTATTTCATGTGGATCTATTTCATACAGGTCTGTTCCATACAGATCTTCATATCTATAAGACTTGCCAAACACGGCCCAATCAAGGCCAAGGATGATTGACAGTGCTGATTTTTCGATTGACCCTTTAAGGAGAACATTCCATTTAAGTGGGCCCCACGAGCTGATCTATATATAAACAATTTACAGTTTCCTCATAGGAGAACATTGCCCCCATTAAAATATCCTTGTTAGCCTTGCTAATGGTACTATTCGACCAAATGTGATATATTGTCAAAAGAGACATTTTTGCGCCAAGTATCTAAATTCCCAATCAGAAGTTTTAGAGGTAGCAAGACAAGTGGTGCCACAGGAGTAGGGGCCTTCAATAATCAGTAAACAGCAAGTAATCTGGGTAAGAACTATAATTAAACCCTTCAGATATGTGGCCTGATCTAGATCTGCTGGCAAAGAAGGAACAAGCTTCAATTCTTGAGAATCATCTAAGATCAAATTGCCAATAAGATTTTGCTTCTCATGTCCCTGAAATTTGAAAAACTTAATGCAGCAATCGGCCCATATGGAATTCAGCCCCCATCTCAGATTTTGGAACCAGATGGGGAGAACCCAACACTGAGATAGGGTCAGTTAAATTCTGAGAAATGAATTGAGAACCCTGAATTCAAAATAAAAATGGATTTCACATGAGGAGTGAAGTGGAGAAGTAGGGTGAAGTTAAATTAGATTATTTCACATTACTTCATTTTGATGCTTATTTTGAAGTCAAGGTTTGAAGTAGAATCCACTTTTACTCATGAAAATGAAAGTATTTAGAGTTGAAGTGTAATTGAGTATACGTGGCTTACAGCCTCAAGGAAATGCTTTACATAACCCACAAGAGAGAGTGAGAGTTTTATTTTCTAGCTTTGGAAAAGAGGGAAATGTTCCAAGACACACTTTTCCAAATGCAAACGCCTGGTACACAGTCGAGTAGGCCCAAAATTTCTAATTCTTTTAATAAATGACCCACTAACATTTATAACTGTTAAATCATGGGATAGAATGATGTGTGGCTGATTTTTTTGACCCTGATAGATTAAAGTACCTTCTCAAGGCAAACTCAAGACTTTCGTTCGAGGGGGCAGGCCTAAACAGGTAGTTGGGCTTTAGGGGCAAATGTAAATATTTTTATGTAAATTTTGAACGCAGACCAATAATTATCATATAGGTTTTGGAAGCTGGCCGAGATTCGACAAGGCATTTGCCCCCATATGAATATATGTAGGTCCGCTCCTGGACCTTCCATTTTCCCCATCCCAAATGAGTAGGAGACACTTAACTGGACCCCTTGAATTGGATTGCATACCAAAAATATCCAGTCCGCTCATAGGTGAACATTTTGAGAGTGGAGTTGAAGATGCCGCTAGATTGATATCTTTTAAAATGTATGAATAATGTAATAAGAATTAATTATGTCATAGTGATTAATCTGATGGTCAAACCAAATTTAAAATTTGTTAGAGTGAAGTCCCATCAAGAAAGAATTCGAAGACTTCTTTTGAACGGTTTCGATCTTTCTTAGGTGGGCCTTGAAAGAGATTTACAAAATTCTCGTGAGTGAGAGCATGAGAGGATCTAGACTCAGCAGACTTGGCCTCTAGCTAGTTAAGTAAAAGTGCTATTGTGCCTCCTCTTCAACTTTCAGTACTCAATTTAGTCGACTGTAACCGGTCTCCAACCTTTCCACGTCAAAAGAAGGGTTGTGAAACAAAAACAAATCAAGGGATCAGAGAGAGAAAGAGAGAGAGTCATGTTCTTTCTTCTGAGAAGGAGAGAAAATTTGCACTTTCTGAAATTCAATATAGAGCACTGAATTTTTTTTAAATCTTTTAAAATAATTGGCCAAATCTTATATATTGACTGACTAGGTCTAAAATAGAGAGAAATGTTCTCACATGGGCGACCTTATATGCAGACCAACTCCTTGGGGCTTAATAGGGTTCACCTTTGTTCAATGCAGGCCCTTTCGGACTCTCATCCCCCTATGATTTGAAAGTAGGTCTAATTTCATTCGCATCAGACCTTTAACCAATGTTGGATTGAACCTCTAAAAAACTTATGGTTAAAGGCCACTCCATTTTAGTGCTATTAAATCAATGGATAAAATGGTCTATTGAGGCCATTTTTTTTGTTGTTCACCCTTATCTATAAGGAGACACTCTCTATTGATTTAAAAGCGTTTAAATGGGCCGCTGGACTCCAAATGAGAAATGTAGAGTTTCCTCTTTTGAAGGAAAACATTATTAGAGGGAAGTTGAGATATAGGTTGATCGCTCTTAAAATATATGAATAAAATACATATAAAGATTCAATTATTTTATAGTGAATAATCTGATGGTGAGGCTAAATTAATTAGAGTGAAGTTTCAGCGATAAGTCATTAGAAAAACGTGATAATTTCTTTTGAAAGATTTTAGAATTATCTCAGGCGGGCCTAGAAGGAGACTCGCGAAATTTTCGTGAGTGACAGCATCAGACAATCCCGACTCATAGCAGCTTGGCCTCCACACTATCCAATTAAAATTTCCATGTGATGTGCCTCTCCAACTTCTCGGCTTCAAAAGAAGGATTGCCTTTGACGGTTGGCAAGGGATCTTCAAAGGAAGGATTGGCATTGATGGTTGGCAAGGATTCGCATTGAAGTGGGTCAATTCCTACTGGAGGAAAATTTGAAGGCATGAATTGGAAGAATAAGGTGTTGGTCCAATATTTGGACCCTATGTATTTTAATTTTGAGTATGGGATGAGCACACCAAACTGACTTTAATATAATTAGGTTGGGTTTTAGGCCCATGAATTTCATACCTAGGGACCAGGATTAAATTCCTAATGCTACACTAATGCTGCTACTTAGATGCTCTACTGCTTCCTCATTTTTTTTTTTTTTAACAATAATTATATTAATAGGATAGCCATATATACTTTCTTCGGTAGAAAGGAGGATTTCATTGTTACACCAAAGGAAAACACAATAAATACGGACAAGCAAACCAAAAACGACCTAGGGCGGGGGTAGCACAATAAGAACACAAAAAATAGCCATCACAACAAAAAAAGCCCCCACCTACACGGATTGGATTGGTGCGGATTAGGCCAAATCCGTCACCAATCCATTTCTAATATGTTACTAATCCATTACCTACGGATTGATGGATTTGGAATCCATCACCAATCCATGCCTGTTAAAAACTGATCCAATCTAGTCATTGGAGGACTGGATCGGATCTGTTTAATCCGTTCAATCCGTTGAATCTAATGTTAAAGAGAGAAATCAAACATGTTGTAAAGAGTTTTTGCATACAAGCTAACAATTCACCAAAAATACAAATTACAATTTTTTTTTTGTCCCCAAAGCTACCCAATTGATCAATACAAAGAGCTGTTTTTATTTACATTACAACCAAAATAGATCTAATCAACAAATAAAGCCAAACATGTTAAATTCATAAAAATCACACTCCATCTATTGAAACCTTGAGCTCTTACATTTTGGCCCTTGAAGTTTTTTCTTCTTTTATATGTAGACATCTGAACTTATATTTAGACCCCTTAAGTTTTTTATTTATATTTAATGTTAACGGATCGGATTGGATTGAATTTGCAGATTGAGCGTGAAATCCGTCACCGATCCGTTGCTAACAAATTACAAGATTTTTAATCCGTCACCAATCTGTTTACCTTTGATTCAGTTAAAATTTGCGGATCGGATCAGCGAATTTCTTGTGCACCCCTACCCCCAAATCACCACTAGATCCTTTTCCTAGTAAGAATTTTGGCCAAAGGACATTAAAAGGGACATACCATTATAATTAGAGGGCATTTAATAGTTCTTGTATGGAAGATGTTTAAGACTTCCAAATATTGCCCTCTATTTCAAATTACAAATACTTAAGTGCCCTAGCATTTCGAAAAAATGAATAGCTAATAATTTAGGAATTATGTAAGCAAATAACCCCCAAAATAGTATGAAGAGTTTGCTAGCTAAATAAGGAATGCCAAAAGTTGTAGTGGCATCTTAGAAGATTGAGTTTATTTGTTTGCATAAATTACATAGGAACTTACTACATAAGAATTCATGACAAAGTAGTTAAAAAATAATATCTAAGGAGAATATCAAAAAAATGATCATCAAATAACCTCCCCTTTAATGGAAAGTGAATCAAGAGAGAATGGGGTTGGGAAGTAAACACATAGCCGTCACCAAGTAATTCAATTACTAGCTAGGAAAGGCAGAGTCCCATCTACATTCCTCTGATTTATTGATGTAAATGATTTGCATAACCAATCATTTGGCATCTTCATGCTTGTTTGCACTCATCATGTAAATGTGCAGATAAACCTATTTTTACACCAAGATTTTTACGCCTTTGTCGATTGGTGCCTTACACATCCAACGGTTACTGGACGCCGGTAGAGCCTGAGTCCTCCAGAGGTTGTAATAGTAGTGCAAAATTTATAAATTAAGAAAATATATTAAAAAAATATTTTTTTACTTTTATCTATTATTTAATTTTCTTGTTTTAAAGTTAAATGGATGTGATGTGAGAATCTCTTTCTCCACATGGCACCATATCTTTCACTCTTGCTCATTCTCACTTTATCGTCCAACGAACCCTCTAGAGCAAGGAAGGTACTATGAGTTTCTTGATTACTTTTTCCCCTTTTCCTCAGCTTATAAATAGGCTTCATATCCTTTCTCCACATCTAAATATCAAAAAGCTCTACAAGTGTTTGTGCTGGTTGGCGATTGATTTAAACCCAACATCAGGTCCGGCCCTCCTCCATCTCTCTCTCTCTCTCTGAATGTCATTTTTTTATGTTTTCATTATAGAAATATTAATTGCTTCTTCTACAGTACTAGTGATTTTTTTTTTTTTGGGGGTAAAATACTGTACTAATTATTGATGCGGTTTATCATTAACCCATCCCATTGCCCATGCGGTTTACGCTCTCGATATGGTTTAATCAGATTGCTCATTGTATCATTCTTTGTTTGTGGCCTTGTGGGTCCAACAAGATGTAGTGTCTGGATTCTCGAACACAGGATGGCTGTAATGTGCACTAGCTCTCCTCTTCCAACTTAAACGTACTGTTTAGTATGTTTGGTTGCAGTGTGTGTGGGTTTGGACATTCATGTGCATCTATCACTCACCATAGGATGGTGGCACTTTCCCTTTTTATACATGAAGACAATGAAGTGTACCTCACCCTATGTACTTGAAACTTCACTTTCGTACTTGAAATTTCCCGAAGCATCCCTCACCCTGGTGAGGGATAGATGCATTTGAATATTTTCCTATATATACATATATTTGGGTTGGTTCCATCCACATTTTGACCTGATTAATAATTGGGTAGTGTTTGCTAGCAGTTGCACTGTGACTTGTTAGTCCAATCTGAACCCAACCTCTTAATTAAGGGTTAGGTTGGCCCTATTAACTTTTGATTCCGGGTTGACATAAACTCTCGGCTTGATTCCGGGTTGACATATTCAACACCATTAACATATGGTTCGGGCGCATAAGGAGACAATACATGCTATCTATAGTGCTCAACTTGACTCAAACCCAGCCCAACGCAACCCAAGGCAGCTTTTCACGTGTAGTCTACTGGACATTGATTATTCATGGTCCGGGCTGGATGAAAGCTTTCCTACGTGGAGTGGACGTTTGGTATTTTTGTTCTTGTTGGGCTGCAACAGCAAATCAACTACTATTTTTTACGAGAATCTCAACAGCAATCACGAGTAGAGAAGGCCCCTGCTAACCTCGGGTCTTCATAGAAAAATATATAAGTGGATAGTTTCACAATTAGAACCTTATTTGGTTTGAGAATAAACTAGAATTGCTTAAAACCAATTAAAGTTTTACTTTCAATTTCTTTTAGAAAATCATGAGAATGATAAGTGGGCCCATCCCATTTTCAAATACTTTGCAACTTTTCTTCTTGATTTAGTTTGCTGGGTTTCATATTTATAATAGCAATTTAAATTAGTCACTAATTAGTATAATGATTCAGTGTCTACCATGATTAAGATGAAAAATAAAAAATCTACACATCCAAGTGGCTGGTTTAGAAATTATTTGGCTAAACTATACAATATGTAAATGAAATAAAGGCATTGACCATAAAATTCAACGCCAATTCTCTTTTATAATTTTTAACAGAAGCACAACAATTTGTTGGAAACAAGAAAAAAAAAGTGTATCAAATAAATTTTTTTTTATTCGTAGTGACAAAAGGGAAAACATAGAGAATGTAAAAGCTAGTGAGAGAACTAAAATAAATAAGTCATAAGAAATTAAAATTAAAGAAGAAAACTGTCAACAATGAGAATGTAAAAGAAAGGGGTTTTTACCAAAAAATTATAAAGCATCCCACTAATTAGTAATTAATGATATTGATTTGAATTCTCGTCAAAGAGGGATCACCGACAATAAGGGGTTTGTTTTTAACTAAAGTAACCATAGGTCCCGAGACCTAGTTTCCCTTTCAACATTTTGAACCCCTTTTGCCCTTTTATCTCAAACTCAAGAAAACTACTTTTATTAATCATACATTATTATTGTACATCAAAATGTGGGTTGGAAGTGGAGGACCTACTAGTTTGGTTAGATGACATTTAGTTAGGAGGATGACTTTCAAATGTGGTCATCTAGTTCAAATTGCAAATACTCAAGTACTGCCCTCGAGCATTTGAGAATACTTAATGCATAATAATTTAAAGAATTATGTAAGCATGAAACCACCTAAATATTTGGAGAGTTTGCAAACTAAATAATGAATGCCAAAAGTTGGGTGGCAACTTAAAAAATCTCAAAGCAAAAATTTCTGACTGAGTTTATTTGTTTGTATAGAATACATAAGAATTCATGCCATAACTTCAAAAATTAACATCTAAGAGAAAATGCAAAAAAGATCATCAAATAACCTCCCCTTTAATGAAAAGTGAATCAAGAGAGGATTGAAAATGAATATATAGCAGTCACCATATATAATAATTCAAATACTAGGAAAGGCAGCCCCATCTACATTCCACTCATTTGTTGATGTAAATGATTTGCAATTATTAGGCATCTTCATGGTTGTTTGCACACATGTAAATATGTAGATAAGCCGATATTTACACCAAAATTTTCATGTCTATCTTGATTGGTGCGTTATGCATCTCACATTTATTTGGCACTGGTAGAGTCTGAGACATCCAGACGGGTTGTAATATTGGGAAAAATTTTAAAAATTAAGAAAGTGTATGAAAGAAACTATTTTTTTAAGCAGTGTTTTTTCACTTGTCTATTATTTTAATTGTTTTAAAGCTAAATGAATGTTAGAACCTCTTTCTCCACATGGCACTGTGGCTTTCACTTTGACCTTTATTTACTTTGTTGTCTAACCCACCCTTTAAAGCAAGGAAGGAATAATGATTTTCTTGTGTAGGTGATCTTCCTCTCAGCAAAACAAAGAATCCAAACTCATCCTTTTTCCCCATTTTTCTGTGCTTATAAATAGGTTTCATATCCTTTTTCCACATCTCATTGCCTCTACGGCTACAAGTGTTTGTGGTGGTCTGCTAGCTATTTAAACCCAACACCAACAACAGGTCCGCCACTCCCTCCATATCTTACTCTTAATTTGAATGTCATTCTTTTTTTTTTTTTTTTTTTTTTTTATTTCTTCATTATAGAAACATAAATTGCTGCAATTCTACATTAGTGATTGATGTGGTTTATCAACCCTCCTCAACATCTCACTCTTTTAATTTGTTTTTTCATTATAGAAATATTAATTGCTTCTTCCACACTAGTGATTGATGTGGTTTATCAACCCACCCCCGTGCTAAACTGCTGATGCCGTTAATCTATTTATGCTCTCGCTGTGGTGGTCCACCCCCCTATCTAGTGGGCTCCATGCAAAATCTTTATGTAGTGATCCAGATTGTTCGTTGTTTCATTGTTTGTGGATGTGGCCTTGCGGAACCTGGAGGTTGTAGTGTCTGGAGCTAGGGTTGTAAACGGACCAGTTTCAGATCAGAATCTTATTGGGCCCGGACCTACATCCATTTCTAAATAACGGTCCGGTTCCGGAACCTGGTTCACCTAGTGTACTGGAATCTAGTTCAAAATTCAGTTCTAATTTTTCTTTAGTTTTTTATTTTTTCTTAAAATAAAAGTATCATTCAACTTATAACATTGCATCAAGTCTACAATCTCCAGGATTATACATAAAAATATCTAAAAAAAGGTTGATTTTGAGGTACACTTTGCAATAGCAAAGACTCATATCTTGGGTCACGGGTTCACGGGTCGGAGCTTATGTGGATCCTGAACCAGACTCATATATCAATCGGAACCTAAATCGGGTTTTGGACCTGGATCCGTTTATGAATCGGAACCTAAAATATATTCCAAACCCGATTTTTGCATGTCGAAACTTCCGGCTAATCGGAAAATCGGATATCCATTTGCTACTCTATATAAAACACAGAAAAGCAATACTGTGTAGTAGCTCTCCTCTTCCAACTAAACGTACGGTCTAGTGTACCTGGTTGAAGTGTGTATGGGTTTGAATTGACCCCTTACTGCTTTTGGGTTGGGTTTGGATTTACAATTTTAACCTTGTTAATAAATGGGTAGGGTTCATGTTAAATTTATACTTGATATTCAATCCGCCAGCCCTATGGAACCTGACAGTTGCAATGTGACTTGTCAATCCAATCCGAATCCAACTTCTTAATATTTAATGGTTGGGTTGACCATATTAACTTTTAGCTTAAGAACAGCTCCTTGCATAGTAAGGAGTGTCAATTCTTACTTAGTTATCCGGTGTTCGAATCCTGGGTACGTCACCTCTTCCTGCTTGTGTGAGCTCCCTTCTCGCTTGTATGAGATTTGTTCCATCACGTGAGGGCCTCCTTCCCACTTGAATTGGCTACCTTCCTGCGTGTATGTGGGGCTATCTCTTGGGTCCCAGCCCTTGGCTGGGGTATAACAAATGGTCATGGTTCATGATTAGCCAATACATGCTCAACTTGACTTAAACCCATCCCCAGCTGTTCACTCTCAACCTATAGTATACGTCCAAGGTAATTCTGATTCGATGGGACTGTAATGACGAGTCAACAACTACAATAAATTACTTTTTTCTCGCAGGAAAATCTCTTCAGCAATCAATAATAGAGCAGGCCCCTCCTTAGCGTGGGTCTTCGTAGAAACATATTATATAAAGTGAATAATTTCAAACTAAGTGACTTATTTAGTTCAGAAAATAAATGAATATTGCTTAAAATCAAGTAAAAGCTTAACTTTCAATTTCCTTTTGAAATCATGAGAATTGATCGTGGGGCTGAATCATTCGATGGGACTGTTCTCTATTTTTTTTATCGTTATCTTTTCTTGATTCAATTTGGTGGAATTCATATTTGTAACAGTGATTTTAATTGGCTACTAATGTAATGATTCAGTGTCTACCATGATTAAGATAAAAAAAATCTAAACATCCAAATGGCTAGTTTGGAAATTATTTGGCCTAACTATATATGTAAATGCAACAAGGGCATTGAACATAAAATTTAACACCAATTCTGTTTTACAATTTTTGGAATAAGCACAATAATTTGTCGGAAAGAAGAAAAAACTGTATAAATTAGCAGTGACAAAGGAGAAAAAAATAGAGAAGTAAAAAACTAATAAGAGAATAAAAATAAATAAGGTAATGAGAAATTAAAATCAAAGAAGAAAAAGAAAAAACTTAAGAATCTAAAAGAAAGGGATTTTAACAAAAAAAAAAAAAAAAAAAACTAACTAAAAACCATTCCACTAGTTAGCAATTAATGATAACAACTTGAGTTTTTGCCAAAAGGGGATCACTGGCATTTTTTTTATACCCCAACCAAGGAGGTTGGGACCAAGACAACGTCCCCCACAAGTGGGAAGAAGAAGAAGACAAAGTGGGAAAGATGGCTCACACAAGTTGGAAGAGTGGCGTACTTAGGATCGATCCCTGGATAGCCGAGTGACATGCGGGATTACCAACAATTAGAGATTTATTTTTAACTAAAGTATCCATAGGTCCCGATATCAAGAGTAGGGGGCGTTTGGCATAGTGCCATTCGGATATTCCCATATTCCCACAAGATAAGGCTGTGAAAAAACATATTTGGTATGTGTAAATCATTGTTCCAAAAATTAATCTCACGAGAAGGAATCTCCAAATCTTAACCCGTTGGTAAGAAAGTTCGAACAAAATTTTTTGATTTTTTCTTAAAAAACAACTTGCCGGTACCCTTTTCTTTATACTTGTCCATTGTCTTTTAAAAAATGTCATTTAAAGACTCCAAATCCTCTTAATTATCCTAAAGGTAGGCCCCAAACGCACAATTTGAAAGAAGGTGGCCCCACTTTATAATTCATAAAGATGTGTCACATAGTAACCTACCATCATAAAATGTGGGCCAATATCATAATTCCTATAATAATGAGACCACATTATAAACCCTATAAATGTGGGCACTATTTTCTAATTTCTAAACCTGGACATCACCTTGTAATTTCTAAAGGTGGGTCCCGTGTCCACAATCACAGAAAAAGTGCGCCACTTTATAATTCTTAAAGGCGGGTCATATGGTCTCAAACACAAAAGGTGGAGCTAAATTGTAAATCCTATGAATGTGGGCCCACATTGTAAATTCTATAAATATAGCCCCATGTTCGGATTTCTAAAGGTGGGTACCACATTATGATTTTTAAAGGTGGGTCCGTGTTCACAATCAACAAAAAAGATGTACCCACATTATAATTATGATAAAGGCGGGCCCACATTAGAAATCCTATGAATGTGCTGCCCCCATGTTGTAACGCGGGGTCCACATTCATAAGATTTACAATGTGGCCCACTTTTTTGTGATCATGACCATTGACCAACATTTAGGAATTACAAAGTGGACTCACATTTTTTTTTAATCATTGTGAACTCATGGCCCACGTTAAGAAATTAGAACATGAAGAACAATCATAGGATTTACAATGTGGGCCTACCTTTGTAGGAATTATAATGTGGGGTTATCTTTTTACTGATTGTGAACACAGGACCCACCTTTAAAAATTACAACGTGGTACCCACCTCTAGAAATTAAAACATGAGGCCACATTTATAGGATTCACAATGTGGGTCTACTACATTTATAGGATTCACAATGCGGCTTGTGACCGGGACCAAATTACCCCACCTTTAAGAATTGTAAAGTGGGGCTACCTTTTATGTGATCTTGGACACATGACTCACCTTTAGAAATTACAATATTACAATTCCCACATTAGAATAGCAGAACATGGGGCCTTCTAATGTAGTCTCACCATTATAAGAATTACAATATGGGCCCACCTTTTGTGATTGTGACCATGTGACCTATATATATGAATTTTAAAGTGGGGCCACCTTCTTTGAGATTATGGATATGAGGCCTATCTTTAGTATAAGTGAGACAATTTAGAGTATTTAAATGACCTTCTTTAAAAGGCAAGAGATAATAGGAAACAACTGTGACAACAAGTTGTTTCTTAAAAAAATAATTTTTTTTGTTCCAACTTTCTTATGCCAACCTGATACGATTTTGGGATTTGTTCAAGTGAGAACAAGATCTGGAACGGTAATTTACAATGCAAATATCACAAAGATAAATATATGAAAATCTGGAACGGTTATTTACAAGTGAGATAGCTGCATCTCATAGGAACATAGAAATATCTGAATGATACAATACCAAACGCACCCTAATGTCCCCTTCTAACCAGCCGAACCCCCTATGTTTTCCCTTCCATTTCAAACTCAAGAAATCCTAAACTGATTTGCTTTTAGTAATCATATAGAATTATTGTACATCAACTTTATAACATCACTGATTGTACATCGCAATCTCCTAGGGTAGCTCGACCATTAGGCAAGAAAAGCCCTTGCTTTAGGCCCCCTAAAAAACAAGGCCCCATAGTATTGCATCCTATTAAAGACATCTTTTCACATTATAAAAAAGCATCAGAGCAACTACTATCTTGTTTGCACTTAAAAGAATAAGGCCCCATAATAATAATTAGTATCACATCTCACTGAAGCCATCTTTTCACATTCTAAAAAAACATTAAAGCAACTTGCATCTTTCTTTTTCTCTGCAGTGTCTTTTCAAATCTCAACTTACCTCCCTTCCACCTCACCAATGAGGTTTTTCAAATGACGTTTCTCTGATAGATTAATGAGCCACATTTAATTCAATCGTTTCTCACATAAGCATCTAACCATTTCTCTTGCCATATTAATATCTCTTTATCTCTACCAATGCTTTTCCATCTTAGATACTCTTAACTCTTCCACCCTCTCTGTCTCTCTCATAGATTGTCTTTCCCTGTAATTACTTTGTAAAATATTTCTAAAGTAACATTCTTTAAGGATTCAGTTATCTGGCGTGTCCTTTTAATAATATATGTGAGTATTTTATATAATAAAATTTTGATAATATATGTTAATCATAACTAGCTAGCTCAACTATAACCTTTTTTTTTTTTTTTTTTCTCATATTGAAAAAGTTGCAACAAACTCGAAACTCATCCACATCTACAATCTTTGTGGCAAATAATGATAAATCGCTAAATCAAATTCTATTGTTTTATGCTTTTAGGATTTTTTTTTAATTCCAAGCTCGTATTATATGTTTATTATAGTTAGTGTTAACTTTATTTGTAAATACTATTAGTTATAATTTATAAATAATAAATATGTTTACTAGAAAATAGAAATCTAGGTACTCAAAACTTTAAAAAAAAAAAAGAAAAGAAAAGAAAAGAAGAGAAGAATAGATAATTTGAGGCCCCGTTTAGAATTGTCGCTTCGGGCCTCTAATTGTCTCGAGCTGGGCCTGTGGCAATCTCCATGAGATAATTATGTTGGTGTGGAGACTTGGAATCAGATTACAATGCAAAAGGATGACAATGACATTGATCCATGTGGAGTTTTACGAGTTTAATTGGAAAGATAAATAAAACGTCTGGTGCTATGGTATATTGGGTACGCTTCATCAGTTTTAACATGAACTGAGCTGTAGACTATATGTTCATGCATTTGAATTTGATGAAGAATTCAAAATGACAAGGGAGAGAGATTTTGGGGATTTTGATGTACATTCAATATAACCCCTCGACCTTACGTTTAAGGTAAAATGTGAAATAGGGTTTGCGGGTTAGTTCATAAAAAAAAATATTTGTGAGCAATTCAAAACTATAAAAATATATGCAAAAAAATGTAACATATTTGTGATTTAACTTAGGAATATAGATCAAAATAGAGAAAAAGAACTCACAGAGTCAACCCTAACATAGTCGAGACAAGACTTTGATGATAATGAGTAGTCCCTTTTTTGTGAAAATCATCTTTAATTACAAATTAGTGAGGCTCTTTATAATTTTTTGCTAAAAATCCTTAAAAGAAAATAAACTAAAACAGATAATGAAGATACAAGTTAATTTAAAACTTGATAAATAAAAAAAATTCTTCATTGCGGTCATCGGATATGGCTCAGCCTTCATGAACGTACTATAGCTTTATCCATCCAAGTCAAAAGCTTGACTGTGAATAGGAATCACTCCACCCAGATGAAGAGAGAAGATCTCAATCAAACCACAGCCTAATGCATCTTTTTCAATTCAATTGTCTTTAGTACTTACATAACTAAAACTAGCTAATTAATTAGTTAATTAGCTAAGTAATCACTCAACAAACCAAATCTCTAAACGAATCTAACCTGTATCTCTAACAGCACAATGACTACTTAAAATAGAATTTCGGGCATTCATTGACATAGCCTACATGGGAATTTGGTCATTTTTAGAAGGCATTTATGAGGAAGTTGTTTGATGGTCATTTTTTCGGTATTTATGTTTTATTCTGCAACCTTAACCACTTACACAAAGTGCTAGAATTTCTAGAAATCTATGCCAACTTGGGTATAGTTTGGGAAATTTGTCTATTAATGTATTCGAGCCCATCAAGCCCTACCCAGACTTGCGTACTCATAAATAGTTAATAATGGTTTGACTAGTAGACAATTCCCAGACTTGCGTAGTGATTGAATGGGCATGATCTTTTTGTAGGAGAAGGTTTTTTGGTCGACAATGGTGGAGATATTTAATAAATGAGCTATTTACCGACCTCTTGATTCACATATGGGTCCAAGTGTAATAACTCTGAAGTAACTCATCCAAACAATATCCTATATTCTCCTAACCACATGCATTTACACATCGCATATTAAGCAGCCTATCATAATGCACTATCCTATTTACTTAATTACTTCATCATGAAAGAAATTAATTAAAAAGAACACTACATTTTGGTTGAAATATCATTCATATGCCTATTTGATTTTACTCCTAATTTTTAACACACACACACATATATATATATATATATATATAGAAATAGAAATGAGACCTGCCAGCCATTAATAATTTTCTTGATTTTATTATTACAAAGGAATATCAAGCGAATAGAAGAAGGAGATGGTGGAACATATTCAAACACAGAATAACGACATATTGTCTCTGTTGTTGGAGGAAGATCTCAAACAACCTTATCGTTATTTGGAGTATTACAGGCGAGAGATACTGGAACGGGTGCGGAGACCTGCTATCAAAGTCCTTTCGGTGGTGTCGCCCAATGATTGGGGATTTTTGGAGTGTTCCAGGATGGCAAAGTACGTGACAGAGGAGGCAACAAAATCTAAGCAATACGATGTTGTGCTATGGATAGATCCAGTAAGAGATTCAAGTCCGAGGAAGTCGCAAATGAGAATCGCAGAGAAGTTGGGAGTTCAACTTCAACTTCCTAGGGTGAAGCGGAGGGATATTGCTACTGCTACTGCTACTGCTACCACTGAGGAGGAAGAGGAGGAGGAGCAGGACGACGAAGAGGAAGATGAAAATACTGTTCTAGATGAAAGAGCAGTGAGGATCTGTTACGAATTGATAAATCGCAAGTTGAAGCTGTTGTTGGTAATTGATTGTGTGCGAACAATTATGTCTCGTCCTATATTGCTATATCCAAATCTATTGAAAGAGGCCAAGTTTGTCGTTATGTCTCGTCCTAACACGGAACTGCAGTTTCTTGGTCTTAAAGTTGATGACACGGTCGACTTGGATGAATTCGGCGTGAGCTCTAGCTGGACAAGGTATTGTATTTCAGAAATGTTAGTCATGGAGGCAAGGGGTGTAGCCGATTCTTTGAGGATGAATCATCATATCACTCTCGAGCTGAATACCATCCTATATTGCATTACATATCTCTTGTTGATGCCCAATTGGCAAGGTCGTGTTAGTGAGGAAGAGCTGTCAAGATATTATATGGGAGAAGGTTTGATACCCTTAATAGGAGATGGGGAGGAGAAGGACATGAATATTGACAGGGCATCTGCCATCACCAAGGCTCTACTTAAGGACATTGTTAGCCATACCATTTTTAAATTTGATCAGTTTGGTACGGAGGCAGAGAACAAGGATATTTATGTACGAATGGATGATAACCTGTGGGAGGCCTTGTGGAGAGGAAGAATTCTAAATAAAATTTACCAGCACCGATTGGGAATTGCATCAACACCAGAAGAGATGAGAGGCAGCAATTGTAAGTGGATCTCGCTGGCAATGAAAAACATAGAGACGTTGCCCCCTACACCACCAAGTTGCCCCGCAGTCACAACATTGTTGCTTTATGGCAATCTGGAGATGAAGAGCATCCCTGATCATTTCTTCGAGCACATGACAAGCCTCAGAGTGCTCGACCTTTCCCGCACGGCTCTCACGTCCCTACCCTCATCTATATCTTGCCTCCGCAACTCCCTCAGGTTCATAAACCTCCAAAACTGTCCTTCCTTAGAAACTCTTCCCCGTTCATTTAAACATCTTGAATCACTTCAATTGCTGGATCTCTCCAACACTCCCCTGTCCACAATGCCAGATGATTCCTTTGAGCACATGTACAATCTTCGACTCATCAATCTTTCTCATACCAAGATCAGCTCATTGTCCTCTTCAATTTCCAACTGCTGCAAGCTTGAGAAACTTTTTCTCAAATGTTGTCAATCATTAGAAACTCTTCCTCCAGATGTCTTTGGACTCGAAAAACTCCAAGTGCTTGACCTTTCCTATGCTTCCCAATTGACATCACTGCCATTGCCTCCATCATCTCACCTTCCCACATCGAGCACCAGCCTTAAGAAGCTCTTATTGGCACATTGTAAGGCATTGGTATTTGTTTTTGTGCCTCATTTGCATCAGCTTCCAGCACTTGAAGAGCTTGACATCTCAGAATGTACAGTCATTGGGCTGGAAGATATTCCTTCTAATGGCCGCATGTCAAACCTTAGAGTCCTCGACATGAGCAAGTCCTCAATCCAGTTGGCTTCCTTGTCTCTAAAAGGTTTTTTGAGCCTAGAGACAATACAGCTGCGAAATCTTACCAACCTCGAGTTCCTTGATCTCTCCAACACCAAAATCACAGAGTTTCCCTATGAGATCTGTGAGATGACCTGTCTAAAGCGTTTGGATCTTGTTAATACGAGGCAGCTCAAGAGAGTCCAATGGGAAAAGATAGAGTGGCTCCCCCAAGTGCTCAACTGGGATCAATGCGGCTGCGGCTACGGTTACATTGAGGAGGGCAGAGGTTGGTTGTCAAGAAAAACACGACTGACTTCTATCAATGAAGGCGGTGGTGCTTTCCCATTAATATCAGTAAGCAATGCAAGCATATTTCATAGCCTCGAGGACTCTTCTCCACTATGGAAGAATTTCTTCACGCAATTCTATATTCGCATCTCTCCTTGTGCCAGACAGCAGCAGCAGCAACAACAAATCAACAAGGTGGTTGCTCCAGATTATGCAAGCAAGGGGCGGTTCCCATATCGCCGTGTATATGACAGAATGAAAGAGAAACATGCTACTGCACCAGTGCGTTTCCGTCGATATCTGGAGATGGATGGAGTGAAATCACTGAATCGTGTAGGCCTTGCAGGCATTAAAGCTATTGCTCAGCACACGGAGTTGTTGTGGCTGCATGACAATGATTTTCTTACAAGCTTAACCGACTTGGATTTGGAAGGCAATGAGGTTGTTGAGGAATGTCGGGTTGAAAGGTGTCACAGTATGCACAACGTCTTTGACAAAGGTGCAAAGAAACACATACGTGGCCTAAGCAGATTATGGGTGTCTGAACTTTTAAAACTAAAGACACTGTATGACGGGCAACCAGACTTCCACTCCTTGCAACACTTGTATTTGTGGTGGTGTCCAAACATAACGAGTCTCTTTTATTTTCCATATTTTCCCAGCCTAGAAACGCTTGAAATACGTTATTGTCCCAGGCTCGAGTGCATCTATAAAACAAAAGGCGCATATATTGGAGAAGAAGCGTTCCCACGCCTGCATACACTATTCCTGTGGGACCTTCGAAAACTAGAAATTGTGTGCAGCGGGTACTTGCCAGCATTGAAGAAGCTGAAAGTAGGTCGATGTCCGAAACTGCAGAAGCTACCCATCCTTCCTCCTCCCACTTCTAACAATGGGGATCCGATAGAAATTCAAGGCGAGTCCAAGTGGTGTGACAATATCAGATGGGCTCTGGAAGAGGAATGGAGACGCGTCCCCAGGCGCCCTATCAATTTCAAAAAGGTACAATCACCCCGTTGGTTTTACAACCATTACCGTAAGTAGAACCTGCATTTTATTTTATTTTATTTTTCTTCTCTCTTATTGGATATGTTTAGATTTAAATAATTTCAAATAAGTTTGAATTAGATATTGAATAGGTTTGGAATTATAGATTGGATACACATTCAGTTCCATACTATGTCTCTTCTCTGCTGTAATAAACTGATGTTTCTATTTGTGAACATGTATTTATTAAATTTATGCGAATTGAATGTATATAAGAGAAACAATTTGACATGCGCACAAACAGGTCAAACCCTTCACCTCAACCCTGCGCGAACCTGGAAACTGTTGTGTTAATAAGACTACTGTTTGGGCTTGACCTTGATCCAATTAACAGGCCCAATAAATAACATTAAGTAGGGCAGACTGCCGCACTGGGCTGGTCATATATAGGAAGTCATGGTCTTGTTGCAGCTTTAATAGTGGATGATCCTACTAATTAAAAATAATAACTAAAATAGAATAAAACTTAATAGTTACACCCATGGTCATCTATAGATGCTGCCAATCTTCTGTTCTAGTATTCAAATAGTTCAAAATTTGTTCTAATTCTAATATAGAAATTAACCGGAAAGAATTGTTCTATTTAATAAAACTCACGTGCATATAAGTTTCACAAAAGAGGAAAAAGAGCTACCTTCTTTCCCCCTGTTGAGACCTTTAGCAACCTCTCAAGAACCAGCAAAGGAACCTGGTTTTCAATCATCAACATGTCTCTCCTAATACAAGGCAAGTTTTAGAGCATCCCATGATAATTGAAGATGGGATCATTATCAGGATGGTAGTCAGAAATGCCTTCGTTATCAGCAACTTTGCTCGATTGGACCAACTCTTATTAACAAGCACACAACACACACCATGCATAGATACTATCCAATTTTCACCAACTGAAACATGTATGCACCTTGAGCAAAGATGGGCTCTACAAAGGGGAGATCATTCATCTCTAACGATACCAGTTTGTTGTGATCAGATGAAACTATGTTCTAGAATGAATGAATGAATGAATGAAGTTCTCAAAGAAAACTCCAACAATATACTCCTAGCCAACAAGTGTTTAGAAGCTCCCACAAATATCCAGAATGCATCTGGTCCTTCTTTCAGGCCAATGGGCCTGAAATTTGAAAATTGAAAAACTTAATGCAGCAATCGACTTGGAGTTCACTTCTAATACAAGGCATAGCAGTCCGGGTTGGGTTGAATGGATACCCTATGATTGACTGATAATGGAGTTTAAAAATGGCTTTTTAATGGAAGTAGATTCTCGCGCAGTGTCCCAAGTTATATTTTTTGAGGTCTGGTCCTTCTAGATGGAGGCTTACAAAAAAGGATATAGGCCTTTTGATAGTAGGTGAGCTCCCCTCTTTTTAGGGCACGCTGGTAACTGGCGAGGAATCTACCATTGTGAAGATTCCTTACCACCACAAATTTGAAGATAAACTGTGGATTTGTATAGCTGGAAATTTCACATTGATATCAATGCATACATCTGAAAAAAATCGCCCAAGTTACAGTCTATGTGCCTTCAACAGGCCCAGGCCCAGCATATTAGAATAATAACCTTTGCACCAAATATTTTGACCAGACTTGGCTTTTAGCTCAAGACAGGCCAATTTAACTATTAGGCCAAATAGTTAACCATGTGTAGACTACCGGCCTAAAACTACACCCAAATCAAGCCTCATGTAGGCATGTGATGGTTCGTGCTGGGGGACCCAGGCCTTACTTTCTTGCCCAATAACTAAATGAGCCGGGGCTATCCCAATTTATACTTAACGGTCCATCTCAGCGTGGCATTTAGCAGAAGTTGGGCATGATATTTTGCAAACGGGCTTCGATTGGGCTGGACTCTTTGGCTCATAGGTTGGATCAGGGTCTGAAATACGGAAGTCTGGCGCAATTATTGGGCCATTTTGACACAGCCCATGAACACCCGTATCTGGGTTTTAGAACATTTTGACATCAAGCCTAGCCAGAGCATGTTATCTAACTCATCTCAAATGTGATCCAATTGACATGCTGGGCCTGGGTATAAGCTTTTTGCTAACCATCTCTAATAGCAGAAAATAAATTATATTACATCTAAAAGGTCTCTGAATTAATTTAAAATTAACGCATCGATCACAGGATGGTGAAAAATAAAGATAAGTTATAATGTATTCATATAACTTATTATCATTGAAAAAAAATACATGATAGGTGAAGTATAGAGAAGGAAAAAGCGATGGATGGAGAGAGGGAGAGTACAAAATATCTTTGCAGGTTTTTACAAAAGTACTCTTCAAAAAGAAAAAAAAAAAAAAAAAAACTCTTCAAAAAAAAAGAGAGAAGATCTTCTTGTACCAAATTTGGTTTACACCAGAAATTGAAATTGAAATTGAAGTTCCCCAAGTTTCAGTCTCTCATAGCTGCAATTCCTTATTTTGGCCCAAATCTAGTTGCCATAGAAATATGCTGGGAGCTTAAAAAATTTCCATCACACTCATTTGAATGTTATTAAGCATTCCACACATAACATTTCAATCATGAATGTGTTCCTGACTTCTTTCAAGTCCAGATTCACCCAGACATGCCCATGTGCAGCAGAACTTCCACATCTAGACATCTTCAGCTTTGAATCCTTAAAATGCATACCTACAAACATATACAATTTTCTGTAGATTCATTTCAAACTTTAGAGACCGCTTGCCTGCATGGAATTCATGGTCAAATGGGTTCTTTTTTCTTTTTTTTGTGTGTGTGTGTGTGTGGGGGGGGGGGGGGGGGGGGGGGGGGGGGGTGGGGTGGTCCTGTAAATGGTGTGGACGATTGTCATGCACCCAGTTCAGGTGAGAACATTTGGACCTGATATTTATATAGATAGGTCACTACACCAAAAAGGGGAATTTGGAACGCTTTAGGAACGGTTTAACGGATTAGGAACGGACGGATTAGGAACGGTAATGCGTTCCATTTTCCGTTCCTAATCCGTTAATCCGTTCCAAAAATAGGAAATTGGAACGGTTTTGGAACGGTTTAACAGATTAGGAACGGGCGAATCAGGAACGGAAATCCGTTCCAATTTCCCGTTTTTGGTGTAGTGGGTAGAGCCTAAAATCCTCTTGTACGTGATAGGCAAGGACAAACTACAAACAGCAAGATGCTTCATATATTAAGAAGCAGAGAGCTTTGCGTTGTTGAAGCTTAGAGAATCTGAATCCTTACTGGGTGAAGGTGTTCAGCGGTTTAGATATCTTTCTAGGAACATAAGCTCCTTTTGCAGTTCTCACAGGCAATAGAATTTATGATTTAGATTCGTATGTCATCTATTTCTGTAAGTGCCAAAATCGACACGAACTTGATTAAGGTGGATGTAGAACCCTTTTGGGAAAGACTAAACGCTTGAAACCTGAAAGGGAATGAGGGAAACAGAGGTCAGAGGCCCTGACTGCTGTCAGCCGGAGGCACTCCGATGCCTAAGTTAGTTCTGCAACTAAGCAAATGATGAGTGGTAGGGAGTAAGGAGAGTATGAAGGTATATGCCTTGTGTTGTGTTGCGTACCTCTCTGGGACTAATCCCATGCACATATCTAAAGGGAGAGTCCCATCAGACAGCTTCTCATTCTCCCTAGGACTGCTGACGTGACCGTCTGATAGAGTCAACTCCTTATCTCCATCACGCGTCACCCTATCTGACAGCACTTGTCCATACTTTTCATAGGAGCAGGATCATATTTGACTTGCGCTCAGTACTCGTACTGATATCAGAAATAGTCATTAGATGGACGCATCCTGGCACCGTTGCCGAGACGCTCATACAGCTGGCACTGTTGTCGAGCTGAGAGCAGCGGTACCGTTACCGAGCTGAGAGTAGCCTCGCTATTCGACACTATTGCCGTGCTGTCGAGCTGCATATAACCGAGATAAAGACAAACCGAGCCGGTGTTGTTTACCAAAGCTTAGCATAATCTCGGTGTTACGGGATTGCTGCCACACAATTGCCCCTTACCTTTTGACCTCTTAGAGTTCTCCAACTCTTTGAGGTTGGAAGCTAAATATTATTATCGAGCTGGTACTGTTACCGAGCTAGATGTAGTTGCCGTACTGATACTGTTACCGAAGCACGGAAGCTAAGCATTGTGATAGAGGAGTCTTCCGAGTAATGAGTTCGGAGTAAATGCTCTTTTTCATCTCGATGCCGAAGGCTGACGCTGATCCTTATCAAGATGTCGTTTCGTCTGCTCGAGGTAATTAATAGCCTGCGGGAGACGTACCGTTGGCGCCACGTGTCACCATCTGATCGGGCGTCCCGTTGCTTCGAGGAGATGCGTGGAGTGCCCTAGGCGATGCCTCGCACATGCATCCCTCGAAATCCGAAACGGTGCTCCCTTTTTCTTTATATATGGGTGTATTGATCCCCTGTTCTTCACTTTTGCGTTCATTAGAGATAGGAGGTTCTATTGGAAAGAAAACCCTTCCGAGACCAAACCTTCATGAACTCGTAGTTGTCTTCCGTTCTGTAAGCTCTTCTTCTTTCTCGTCCTTCTTTGTTACTGTTTTCTTGTTTTTTGCTTCTGCACCTCCTCTAGGGTTCTTTTTTTGCCTTGCTTGGTTTAGGGTTTTTCTACGTCTCCCCCTTTCCCTTTCCTAGTCTTCTTCAGATCTAGGAATGGGGATCTATAGGCACTGGTTAGAAAACCCACAGGCCAGGGCCGAGTTTTGCGCTAGATATAGGATCCAAGATGACGTCCTTATTAGATTAGAAGATCCGGAGAACCCCCTTGACGGCCTGACCTTCACTAACGGCTGGATGCTGTTCATGTTAGTTACCGTGATCGAAGGTGGGGTTCGATTCTCCCTTCATCCACTTCTGAGGATATGCCTGGCAAAATGACACATCTGCCCCTGCCAGCTGATGCCCAATGGCTTTAAAATAATAATGAGTGTCGCTGAACTGAATAGGGTCCTAGGCATCAACCTCAGCATCCGTGACATCGGGGATGTATATGACCTGTGTAAGTCCGGAGGGGGCGACAATACATACTACCTCCGGGTGAAGGCGAACCAGCGGTGCTTTGTCTTTGCGCTGGAGGACTCCTACCGGTATGCCGGGGATGACCGTCTGTTCGTCTCAGGCAACTAGGAGTTTGGTGCGTCCGACGTGGAGAGGACTTACAGGATTCCACGTGGCTTTGGGACCCCTCTAAGTAAACACTAAGCCCCTTAGCTTTTCTTTATTTTTCTTCTTTTGTTTCTACCGAACTGACGCCCTTTGTTTGTGTTGCAGATGCCCGTCGAAAAAGACAAGAAGCCAAGCAGATCGGTTGGGTGAGAAATGAAGCGTGGTTTCGGGCCTTGTACAACTACCAGGGTCACAAAGGCCTGTCTGTCTGGGCGCTCCTCGGCTAGAAACCGAAGTACCGCTCTTTCACCAAGAGGAAGGTACCTAAGGGAGGGTGTTAGGCCTTCGAAGAAGAAAAAGGAGCAGAGCAAGTGACGGTCGCGATCCCCGCCGGGCAGCGAATCGACTCCGGTGACGGGGCTTCTGCATCTTGTTCCGCCTCGGAGCCTGCCAAGACCAACACTGCTGTTGCGGAGGCTGAGACTTCTCTTCGGCCGAGGAGTCTAGTCATCAAATCATTGAGCTTGGAAGAAGAAGAGGAAGAGATGGTGCTAAGGCGTCGACTCAGTGTGCCGATCGCGAACCTGGAGGCTCAGGCCCTCCGGATATTGGAGGACTATGCCAACACCAGCCCTTTTGGACGTTGAGGATTCGTCGACGAAGGCCTTCCAGGACGAATCAAGGAACTGCTTCCAAGATCATTCTTGCTCTGTCTCAGTGACTTCTTCCTCATCCTTATTGCCCCCTAGTTCGGTATCGAGCTGTCTCGGTGCCAAACTCGGAAAAACGAATTCCACGATGAAATCTACCAAAACTTGGGCCTTGATTGCTATCCTGAGTTGATACTTGATATCGTACTGCCCCAGCTCGACAGCCCATATTGAGATCCTTCAAGAGAAGTCCGCCTTTCTTAAAAGGGACTTGAGCCGATGTTCTGTAACAACCACTATAGTATACGTTTAGAAGCAGTGGGAGAGTTTGCGAGAAGCACTAACGAGTGCCAACGCAAGCTTCTCCAGCTGTAGGTACCTAGTCTCGGCATCGAGGAGGATCTTGCTTGTGTAGTAAATGGGCTTTTGTTGCCCGTTCTCTTCCCTGATGAGTACTGAGCTCACTGCATGATCCGAGACCGCCAGGTACAAGTACAATACTTCTCCCTGCTTCGGCGTTGACAGCAAGGGTGGTGAAGACAAATAGTGCTTGAGCTCCTACAGAGCTCGGTCTCACTCCGGAGCCCAGTGGAACTTCGAACTCTTCTTTAAGAGCTAAAAGAAGGGTCTGCATTTGTCAGAAGCTCGATTGATAAAGCTATTGAGCGCGGCAGCCATTCCGGCGAGCCTCTGAATTTGCTTTGCCGTGGTTGGACTATGTATGTCTTGAATTGCTGAGATCTGGTCTGGATTTATTTCGATCTCTCTTCTGGTGACCAAGCTTCCCAGGAACTTGCCGGAGCTGACATCGAACGCACACTTGGATGCGTTCAGCTTCAATTGGAAACTCCTGAGGATGTCAAACGTCTGACTTAGGTCTGCCAAGTGGTCTTGTGACTTTTTAGACTCGACAATCATGTCGTCAATGTAAACTTCCACTGTCTTGCCGAGTTACGCCTGAAACTTTTTGGTTACCAGCCTCTGGTAAGTTGCTCTCGCATTTTTTAACCCGAATGACATCACTTTGTAACAGTAGATGCCTCTAGATGTTATGAACGCGGTCTTTTCTTCATCAAGCCCATACATCCGAATTTGATAGTAACCTTGGTAAGCATCAAGGAAACTCATCATGTCATGGCCGGTAGTGGCATCGATCATCTGATCAATTTTTGGGAGTGGTAAGCTGTCCTTAGGGCAGGCTTTGTTGAGGTCGGTGAAATCCACAGAGACCCTTCATTTTCCACTCTTCTTTTTTACCACCACCATGTTTGCTAGCCAGTCCGGATACTAGACTTCTCTGATCGCCTTGGCTTCCAACAACTTCTAAACTTGCTTGATCACGGCCTCGGCTTGTGGGATTCCCGTTCTGCAGGCTTTCTAGATCACATGCTTGTGTTTGGGGTCCACGTTCAGTTTGTGGCACATGACTTCAGGACTAATGCCAAGCATCTCGTAAGGAGTCCATGCGAAAACTTCCTTGTTCTGTAACAAGAAGTTCAGCAGCTCGGACCTTTCAGCTTCGGTAAGCTGACTCCCAAGTAAAAAGTATCTTTCAGGATTGCTGGGGTCGATCCCGATCTCGATCAGGTCTTCAACGCTTTTCTGTTCTGGAGCTCAGCCGATGTCTTTGAGTTCGGCCTCTCTGTCCAGCTCGGCCATGTGAACCTGCGTTGTCTCGGCTTCCCCAAGCACCACGACCATCAAGCACTGTTTGGCCATGTGCTGGTCGCCTCTGACCGTGATCACCTCAACTCTTCCGTTCTCATACTCTAATGGGAACTTGAGTTTTTTGTGACGAGTGGAGGGTACAACCTCCTTACTGTGCAGCCAAGTTCTCCCCATTATTGCGTTGTATGAGGATGGCACGTCTACCACTAGGAAGTCGGCTAGCATAGAGGCACCTCCAACTTGGACTTTTAGGGAGATCCTTCCCTTGGGATACACGGGCTTCGAGCTGAAACCCACCAAAGGGGTGCATGCTGCCTGCAGATCCTCCTCTTTGAGACTCATCTTTTTGAAGCAGTTGTAGTAGAGGATCTCTGACGAACTCGTAGGATCCACAAGAACTCTCTGTACCAGGAAGTTTTTTAACTTTAAGGTCAGAACCAAAGGATCGTTATGGGGGAGTTGGACTCCATCCAAGTCTTTATCAGATAACTAGATTTTGGGTCTCTTTGTCCGAGCATTCTTGACTGCAGGTTCCAGCTCGGCGGTCATCACCTGCTTCTGGTGGGGGGCCTTCCTGGCCTTGGCACGAGCTTGGTTGCTCCCCTTCAGAGCCAGGGCGAGGTAAATGACGTTGATGACGCCCTCCGGCTGATCGCTGTACTGATTATCATCATTTCGACGCTGAGCTCAGCTGTTGTCTCTGCCCTCCTCCTTGATGTAGTCTCTCAAGTGCCTGTCCTTGACGAGCTTTTCGAGGTGGGCTTTGAAGGCCTTGCAGTCTTCGGTTCTATGCCCATTCTGCTTGTGGTAGGCACATAACTTGTTTTGATCTCGGGTGGAAAGGTCACCCTTCATCGGCTGCGGCCATTTGAAGAAGGGTTGTGACTTGATCTTGCTAAGGAGCTTATAGATTAGCTCCCTAAAGATCGTGTTCACAGTCTTGTAGGAGGCAGCTTTTGGTTTGGACTTCTTGCTGCCCCCTGAGATAGGAACCGAGGCCACTGCCGAGCTTGACGAGGCCTTGTTTCTGTCCACCTCCTCCCTCCGAGACGATTTCCTATCTTTTTTGGAGGGCCTGTCTTCTTGCGAAAGGCCGAAGCTTTCCCAAGCTCGGGCCTCGTCTTCTTCTTGTTCAATAAATTGATTCAACCGGGCCATCAATGCCTTCATTGTGACCACGAGGAACCGCACTAGGTCCTTCCGAAGCTCATTGCTTGGCAGTAAAGCCTGTTTGAGGACTTAACGGCCACCTCTTCAGTAGCGTCTTCGATCTGGTTATAGACCGTCCAGAATCTTTTGGCGAACTGGGTGACGTTCTAGGTCTGCCGCATTTTGATAGCCATGAGATCTTCGTTCGTCTTAGGGATGACCCTATGAGCCTAAAAATTTCCCACGATGGAATTTCGGAGCTGCCGCCAGCTCGAAATTGAGCCTTCTGGAAGTGCGCAGAACCACCGTAGGAGGAGGTTTCCTAAACCGGAGGAGAAGACTCGACAGTTCAGGTGACCCATATCACCCCACACCAACATTCTCTGGGTGAAGTGTAGGAGATGCGCTGCGGGGTCTGAGGTCCCATCGTAAAGGACGAACCTCGGGATGCTAAACTTCTCTGGGAGGAAAAAGTTCCTTATTTCCTAAGAGAAAGGAAACGCGCTGAGATCCTCTGTGTCATAGGCATTGAGCCGATCTCAGGTGAGGCCGACGATTTCCATATTCTGTCAGACTGTCTGCTTGACTTGTCGGTCAAGCCATTCCCTCAGGTCGTCATTGTCCTCTAGCCTTTAACGAGGCCGCTTCGAGTTCTTCTTCAGATGGCTGCTGCTCGAGCCCTCGTCATAAGCTCGATCGCGCCTCTTATTGTCCAGGACTTGCCTCAAGTCCCGTTCTGCTGAAGGAGCTCGGCCACGTCTAGGAGGTTGAACTGAAGCATTGTTCTTCCCCCGGAGCTGCTGCTGGAGTTGAGAAATCAACTCTTTCTGCTCTTGGATGACAAGGTTTTGTGCCCTGATATCCTCGAGGAGTGGGTCGTCATCACCGTTAGCATCGGTCCAGTGATTGGATTGTGACTTGGTAGGCATTGGTGTGTCATCTCATCGGGTGGGCTCCTACAAAGGAACGCTCTACTGGGAACACTCCGATGGACGGACATTTTGTCGAGAAGGTGCTGTCACCCCCCTGACGATGAGCCTGACTGAGTTACAGGCTCTTCCACGCTTGTTGTGCCAGACTTTCCCCTGGATCTCCCCTGGCGAGGGATCAGTGGCAATTTCTTCAGCAACACTGGCGGCAGTGACGGGGCCTTCGCCGATCCTTCTACGTTTCTAGTCTTCAGAGGCATGATGTTTGTAAGTTTTGTTCAGTCGCTTCCCACAGACGGCGCCAAACTGTAAGTGTCAAAATCGACACAAACTTGATTAAGGTGGATGTAGAACCCTTTTGGGAAAAAACGAACGCCTGAGACCTGAAAGGGAAGGAGGGAAACAGAGGTCAGAGGCCCTGGCTGCTGTCAACCGGAGGCACTCTGATGCCTAAGTTAGTTATGCAACTAAGCAAAGGATGAGTGGTAGAGAGTAAGGAGAGTTTGAAGGTATATGCCTTGTGTTGTGTTGCGTACCTCTCTGGGACTAATTTCATGCACATATATAGGCGAAAGTCCTATCAAGCCTCTTGCTGAGTGGAGATAGGTGGGGGTATCGGACCTTACCCTGATACTTGGTGGTAGGTAAAAAGGGAGAGTCCCATCGGACTGCTTCCCATTCTCCCTAGGACTGCTGACGTGACCGCCTGATAGAGTCAACTCCTTATCTCCATCACGCATCACCCTATCTGACAGCACTTGTCCATACTTTTCATAAGAGCATGATCATATTTGACTGACGCTTAGTACACGTACCGAGATCAGAAATAGTCATGAGATGAACATGTCCTGGCACTGCTGCAGAGACACTCATATAGCTGGCATTGTTGCCGAGCTGAGAGCAGCGGTACTCTTACTGAGCTGAGAGTAGCCTCGCTATCCGACACTATTGTCGAGCTGCCGAGCTGGCACTCTTGCCGAGCTACATATAATCGAGACCAAGACAAACCGAGCCGGCACTGTTTACCAAAGCTTAGCATAATCTTGGTGTTACGGGATGTCTCCCACACAATTTCTTTGTTATTTTTTTTTATTTTTTTGTGGCCCACACATTATGGCCATAAAAGAGCCCCACATGCTCATTAATTTAGTAAATGATATACTTGAAACAGTCCCACGATTGGTTGAATTCGTGCCATGAATATTGATTGAGAGCCGTTTTCACCGCATTTGAGGAAATCATAACATTGCCAGAAAGTCTAAAAAAGCCCAAGTGTAGTGTAGTGTAGGGGTAAATAGATGAAGATATGGCAAGGGAATTACAAGGATCTTAGATGTCGGAGATCGCGACCCTCATGGCATGCTTCTAATCAATATTTGAATTGAATCTTCACTATTGATATCAGGAGAAAAAAAAAACAAACAAACACATCCTAACGAGGCCGCCTCATTTAATTCTCATTAAGAGCCAATCCACCATATGCTCATTTGCAAGACACGTCTCTTCCACACAAACAACCAATGATTAATCCTTAAAAGTAGCCTTGATGGGGAGGGACTTGATTGAGTGTATGATCAGATGCAAAGAATGTGATCAATTCAATAATTTGCCCTAACCGAACTATAGTCAAATTTAGACAGAGCATCGATAAGCAACGGGCAGTTTAAATTCAAATGGGTCCAGATCTCGGCTCAGCAAACAAGTGGGCTCTTGTAAGCAACAACATAATTGCTCTCCTAGAGACTCGAAACATCTATTTTCAGGAGCCTTGGGTCTCACGCTCGCCTTACTGGATCTGAATTTAGATTAAGAACTTCCCGAGTCCTGCATATGAAATTTTCTTCTCCTCCAAGTTCCAAATATTAGATACCATACCCATTATTTATATAAAGCTTAAGATATTAGAATGATCAAGTACCTTTTTTTGTTTTTGTTTAACTTTTTTTTTTTTTTTGTTTCTTTTCTATGTCAAGATTGATACTGGGAGATTTTTACAAATATTTGGTATGAAATGTTATTTTCTAATTCCAATTACTAACAAAATGTTATGGTAATGCTATTGAGGAGTGGGCTTCACCCAAGGAAGACTATTGAAAAGTATTTATGCCGCATCTACTAATGCCTCTAGGTTTTGGTAGGAATGGTTTACTAAAAAAACTAAAAGATGATGTAAAAGTCAACCGGTCGTGAGTTCGAATTGCAGGATGAACGATTCAGTGCAAAAAAAAAAAAAAAAAAAAAAACACACACACACACACACTTTTTGCTGCCAAAAGTGTGCCAACCGGGTTCCTCCTAAGGGGGAGTGTTGAAACCTCGAGGCATTAGTCAAGGTACCATAAATACTTTTTAATACCCCCATCGGGTGGAGCCCACTCCTTGACACTCCCCCCCTCAGGTGGAACCTAGTCAGCAAACTTTTGGCATTGTACATTTTTTCTTCCATGTCGTGTCGTTCTTCTTGGGATTGAAACTCGCAACCGGTTGGCTCTAATACCATCTTAAATTTCTTTAGCTAATCATTCCTACCAAAACTTCTAAGCCTTAGTAGAGGCGGTATAAATACTTTTTCAGTAAATGCAAACAAGACAACACACATCTGACCACCATGTATCATGCATGTAGAGATAAGAAAACAACCTAAGAAGTATATAAGTCACAAAATATATATATTGTTTAACCACAATATGTGACCTATACCATGAGAAAGGAGGTTATAAGCCAAAGCTAAGTGAAGCTCTACAGAACCTACTAACCTAGTTACAAAATACAGGCTTGCACTTCTCTTATTTTTTTGTCATCATCATCATTTTCATCATCAAAGCCTTATTTCAAGTATGTTAGGGTCTGCTATACGAATTATATTTCTCCATTCCGATCTTTTTCTCATTTTTTGGTCTTTTTCGAGAAATCCTTCTCTCTCACCTCTTTCGCCGATCTCTACACTCCCTGCAAAGAAATGCACGTTTATTTTCCCTTGGATTAGAGTAAATCCAATGGCGCGTAACAAAACGGTTAAAGGATAATGAAAATAGAATAGAGAAAATTCAAAGGGAAAAAGCAAGTACAAGATTTGACTTCACACGTGTTGTGTTATACTCACACCTGCACAATAACACATATACCCAAGCATCAATCCCTAGTTAGGCATGTGTGGAATACTCAACTTGGCGATCAGGTGCCATTAACATACTTAGGAGAATGAAAGTAAATTCAGGACATGCACTTCACTGATTGAAGCTAGCTGACCAATCCAAATGGAGACTTGTGGGTGAATTCTTCAGGATCATCTTAACCATAGCGAGGGTCCAAGCCCAAAGTCAGATCACAAGGATGGATTATCTAGGCAAGGATTGTGAAAACATTACCCTACCACAGCGGCAACAGCTGTTTTTAGTAGGGGAAGTTTGGGTCCCAGAAGTTGACAGTAAAGGGGACAAAGAAACATGGTGATCCCCGCTATATGAGGACTTGTGTTCCTCTAACTCAGCCATATGGGCGGCAAAATGCTTATATTTTTTGTCAGACACTCCCATGCCCCCACTTGTAGTCAGGGTTTCTTCATTGGAAAATAAGTGGAAATTTCATGTATGCCCCTTGTTATTTCTGAAGAACTTTATAAGCTCCTCTTATATTTTCTACCAAACACTTATTTTCTTTAGGGCCTATTTGGTTGTAAACATTTTTTAAGGAGAATTCCTAACAAATATGCAATGACTGCACCCAGTAATTCTAAATTTCCTATTTGATTGAAAGTTTTAGATGAGAATTAGTAGAGATGACCACGTGAAAAGTCACTTTTATTCTAAAAAATTCTCAAAATCCTAAATTTTAAAATACTACTTTGGCATTGAGAATTTTGGAATTCCTCTTTTGGGACAAAATTTGTAATTCACCGTATGTTCCAAACAAGATATCTCTAATGCTTGCAAACAAACATGCAATGGAAAGGACTCTCTCTCTCTTTCTCACATGCTCCATCACAATTACCAGCTCTGGTTGCTATTTTCACTTCTGAAAGTAACACCATGATTCGAACCCTAGGCTTCTATTTGATAATGCACATGCCTTTCAGTTAGCATGACATCAACACAAGTTGCCACTTTCACATGAATTTACTTTCTAACAAAAAAAAAAAAAAAAGTACTGTCGTGTTATAGAAATGTAATCACAAACATAACTTGCCCTTGCACGGCATAGTATTACACGATTTACCCATGAATCGATTCCCTGGGCAATTACGTTGTAAGCACTCACTTCCACCAATAGCCTGTTGTAGGGTAAAAAAATTACATTGCAAACACAAACACAACCTCATCTATTCAAGAGATTTGAGGAAAAATTAAAAATAAGAATGTTTAGTACATTTGTAATGTTTTGACGGCATTTTAGGTAATGCCTAAAAACCTGGTGACCACTCTTGACTTTTGTGTGCTCTCTCTCTCTCTCTCACACACATACACACAAAGGATGCACGATGCAGCACAGTCCTAGTCAAGGTACAAGTCAAAGCGGTGAAATATAAAAATGTATACATCTCTCATTTCATTATTATTGAATTCTTTCCCCAAATCATATCAAAACTAATGAAAGAAAACGAAATTGAAGAGACGGTTGAGTAAGATTCGTAAAAAAAGATCCTAATTTCAGTTTAGGTATGATTTCCATACTGTCTAAACTGACTTCTCCACAGCATCTATGGATGGGCCACATACAATTAAACATTCAACCAACAAAATAATTTCGTTTTCTAGGATATATTTAGCTCTCCTCTAGTTGAAAGCTTTCTTTTTTTGCCTTTTCTTTTGGTTGTATCCCATATATTGGGCTTTTTGTTGTTGAGTGCTCGTATGTTTTGTAATTTTGGAGGTTGATTTTCTCAGCCCATGTTTCCTCTTGCTTTTAATACAATTTACCTTAAAGCAAAAAAAAATAATAATAATAATAAAATCATGGCCATCAACCCCGAATTCTAGAATTTTAAAGGCTATAAGTGACTTTCTTAAGTGGGTTGACACTCAAGAATTCCAATAATGAAACACAATATTTGAAACACGAGGGGCATACCTGTTACAACAATGTGAGAATTCACTAACAATTCAAATTCTTAACATAAATACCTAAGAATAAACAGGCCCTCTCAAGGTCTTGTCACCCATGCGGATTCAGCTTCGACTGGACCCAAGTTCCATTCCCAAAATGATCATCCAGTAGTTCCCTAATCAATCAGTCAATCTGGGTTCATGGGCGAGTCCAGCATGACAGGATTGGCCAACACAGCATCCATAAAGTAAATTTCAGTAGATAGTTCTGGATTAACAATTCCCCACCAACTAATCAATACTCTAAACCAAAAATCAACGGGTGGTCCAAATTGTTCTGAAAACTATATATTCCCCATGAATTCCATCCATCAAAAAAACATAAAATGAAATCTTAACTAATGACGTCATGATGGTGCTCTCCAAATCATTCTACTACTCTCTAGCCTCTTTATTTACAGTTCCATCTTCAGAAGCAGTATATCAAAGTTGTAATGGCAGAGAAAGCTAGAAACCCTTCTATTCTACTAATTCTAGTAGTCTTATGTCTATTCTCTTCAGGAGGCTTTGGGTTGGGGGCAGCAGCTGCAGCTAGAGTCAGTGGATTCAAGGCTCAGCTTCAACATTTTAAAGAAATGGATTCCCAAAAGCCGCTTGTTTTCGAAGAAAAGACGGTAGAAGACAAAGCTATGGACTCTCAAAGAAGTTTTAATGTCAATTTCAGGGGTGGTGGCGTTCCAAGCCCTGGTGTTGGCCACTAAAGCTTCATGGTTAGTCATGGACATGAAGGTGCGTCCCCACCTAGTTGCATTTTAGTGGATGCATGTCTCTGCACTGTTTTGCACGTATGTGTTAGCAGTCTGTAATGTTTCTATGAACGTCCAAGGCCAGTGTTTTCGCTCCTGTTGGTGTTTTTGTTGTTGATACATAAAACTCATTTGCACCATAGCATGGGACAATGCAACCCATTTGTGTTTCCTTACCAAGAATTCTTTATCAAAAAATCAGAAAGATGAAACAGATTTTGGTAGATTTTGGTCGGAAAAGATCAAAGGGGTTCTTCAAAGATCTGATGCATTCAAGAGGTATGGTGTAAGGGTTCTATATTCCGACTCATTTCGAATTTAGGTTTGTGTTCAGCTCAACTGCATAGACGTGGATAAAATTTGGATCTAAGTTCAGGTCCACAGATTTTATATCCAAGGAATTGAATACAGTTTTTGGTGTTAATAGTTATTAACACGATATCGAAGTTCGAAGTTAAATTGACACGTGTGTGTGGTAAATACCATTTCTTTTGCTTTCAGACAATTAGCGATCTTGTACCATGCGTCTGTTAATATGATAGCATGTCTTCTGGTCCATGGATCCATGATCTGGATTTTTTGGAAAACGAGTACGTAGATATTTTATTTCACAAAGTTATGGTTCTTGGGTAACATGTGTTACCCACTAGCTACAGCGCAGATAGTTCCAACTTACAAGGATCCAATAAGAAGCCAAGGGGTTCTCCATGGGGCTTACAGAGTGCAATTAATCGGAAAGGGCCAGGTCTGACTTACGTTGGTGGATCGATGCCGAGTTTGGAGCCAACCTGAACCACTCTCAGTCCATGTTATTCGATAGTGTGTCCATTAGGGGCACACAAAAAACCACTAAACCGCCGGACAGATTCAAACCGGGCGGTTCGAATTGGTTTTATAGTAAATCGGTTTGGTTACGGTTTGGATTTCTTTCAAATCGTTCGGTTCGGTTCGATTTTCGATTTGAATGTGTAGCTAAACCGCTTAAATAGAACCGAGCAGAACCGAACCGAACCAATTATAAAAATATATAAATAGAACCGAGCCGAACTGAACTGAACCAATTATATAAATATATATATATATATTTTATAAAATATATAAAAGATTATGAAAAATTACTTAAAAAAGACTCGAAACCCTTACTCTGTTACTTGAATTTCAACGTCTTTTACCAATTCAACTGCCATTTTTTATTAAAAAATAATATAGAAAACCAATGGGTTCGGTTTGGTTTGTGGTTTTCCATCTAAACAAATCCAAACCTCTCATGTGCACCCCTAGTGTCCATCCTATTTGGAAAATTCGTTTTTTAAGAAAAAGAAGTAGAAAAGTTCTCTCTCATTCTAGTAAATGATGAAAGAGGCTGAAAGGCCTCTTCTTTTATCCCAAAAAAGTCAATAAAGTTTCTTCCAATGCCACAAAATAATAAAAACCCAAGAAGCTGAACTTTGAAACTTTATGCGTTTTTATATGACCCATCTTCCTTTCCCTCTCTTTTTTTTTTGTTTTTTAGTGACTTGTCACTTCAATTCACTTTACAAGTTAATCACTCAATGGGTTATGTAGCCCCGCCAAACATATTTTTCTTTGTTCATTCTCAAAATAAAATGTTCCCATAATAATGTCAAAGGGGAAGTAAGGTGTCAACACCACTCCACCGTGAGTGTGTTGACTAAAATCCTTCAATTTACACAAATGTCCCGTAGCCCAGGAAGCAACACAAAAAAGATGCCTGACTGAATATGAGGTGTTACTCTAGAAGCTGCTATAATATGCACAAGCAGAGAAATTTAAGGGGTACTATAACACAATTAACTGGGTGGAGAAAATTGCCCATAGACTTTTCCTAGAGGAAAAGCCGCCACACCAAAATACTGCCTAACATGCCTTAAAGACCAACATACCGTGCAAATTATGATAAATCCAACAATGACTAATGCCCACTTTAGTGTCAAAGTAGCACTCAACTGAAAGCTGCAGGTGTTTGTGAAGAAATTGGATTGATCATAAATTCTCCTACTCTCTCAGGAAAAAATATTTATAAAAAAAGAAACGAAAAAAAAAAAGACACATCTTATGCAACCCTTCATGAAATAGTGACTTAGGATTCTCTTTCATACATGTGGTGGTTTTGTGTTTGGGACTTCTGCTGTGCGTTTTTCCCGTTTTCCAGCCATCAATGGACAGAGGCCGTCCAATGAAACAGTGCCTCATCATATGGACCGTGGATCTAACAAATCATAGTAGGATGCAGCGCGGCTGTATTGTAGCTTTGCCCTCATAGAAATGCAATGGCCAGGTGTAACGATCCGACCCAATCCATGGCATGATATTGTCCGCTTTAGGCCTCGGCCCGCACGGTTTTGTTTCTGATAGCTGGCCCGCGGGCTGCCCCAAAACGCGTCACACCAAGTCAGGAGGCGATCGCACATTTAAGCCCAGGCTCTGGGCTGTCTCTTGGCGATGTGGGATCTTACAATCCCCACCACTCAGAGGAGAGCCGCCCTCGGCTCTGATACCATTTTCTGTAACGATCCGACCCAATCCATGGCATGATATTGTCCGCTTTGGGCCTCGGCCCGCACGGTTTTGTTTCTGGTAGTTGGCCCGCAGGCTGCCCCAAAACGCGTCACACCAAGTCAGGAGGCGATCGCACATTTAAGCCCAGGCTCTGGGCTGTCTCTTGGCGATGTGGGATCTTACACCAAGGAAGTAAATCCACTGTTGGAGCCCACTTATTGAGTTCCAAGCACTCAAAATAGATGTACCCATGGTGTATTGGTTCGAGCCACCGTCTTATTGACATGCTTCTCATTCGATCAATCTGATATTCCTATTCCAAGTATCTTACACTCATGCCCAATATCCATATGCCTGGAATGTCCGTTCGCTGATCCTGAAATTGACTCAGCATGTGTAAATTTTATACGAGCCCGAGCCCGAGTTCATAATGGCAAACCAAACTTGAGCTTGGCTCCTCAAACTCAATCTGTGGATCAGGAATTTGAGCTCAAGCTTGACCTTGGCGAAACTTGGATCATTTGGACGTTGGCCAAACTTGGATTTGAGCTCTGTTTTTAGGCCTGTGGGCTGTACTTGGGCTAACTTCCTGGCGTTTTTTGCTGGCCCGAATCGACATACTTAAAACAATATGGTGTGTACACTTTGCAGATGGGCTGGGCCAAACTTTCGGGCCCATGAGTAGGATAAAATTTTAGTCGGATTGATATTAGGGGGCAGATTGGACAAGGCCCAGCTCGGCTTGACATAGCCCATGAAGGCATGAACACATATAGGGATAATCCGTTAAAATGCACTATTATTGGATGATGTAAGTAGGCACCACCCTCATAGCTCTCATGTTTATAAATCTCTCCTTCAAAATCTCTGCCTAAATTATACAAAACTGTTCATGTTCATTGACATTTGACAACAACACTGCATAAACATGACAAAATACAAGCTGACTTAATCCTTTCTAAATTTTGAGCGTGGAGTGTAGAATAGTCTTAGGTCCCATTTTGTATTCCAGCCGGTAAAAGTGATATTGAGTTCACAAGGTGGCAGGAGCCCTGTTTGGAGTGGAGAGATACCAACCACCCATAAAAGACAGTAATATCTTGAAACGATTTTAGATAAGACAGGTAGGTTAGGTTATACCCAACAAGATGAAAAAAGAATAAAAAATTGTGTTCTAGATGGCTCTGTACTATGCATGTTGCACTAGAAAGACAAGGAATGGGCGGATGGAGAGTTTTGCCCCAACAATATCTCCTGGATTTTGCAAGCGTCCAACTGAAGATGCCCCAACTGCCAAATTTCCTCAGTAATGATAACATTCCAGACAAATTCCACAAGACATGAGCCTCATCCTATTCAAAAAAGTACAAGGGTGCATCAATGAGGAAATTTGGCACAGGGGTTGGGTGCCCGATTCTCACCCAATTCAGGCACAGAGCGTTTCATCCCTAAATTGCCGTCGTTTACTTGCCCAAGTGGTCTTGTTTCACCTTGGTTAGTACCAAAACAATCCAATCTTTTAGCAGCTCCAATTTTAATAGGTGGGTTTTACTGTAGATTTTCAATAATTTCACTTAGGATTTCTCTAAGTCAAAGCCTGATGTGATCTTAATTCCAAGCTCTAGTTTCTAATATACCCTACTTTATTAGCTAGGTGCCCTTGCTCTCTACTGGTATTCATCTTGCATGCAACCTTTTCTATGCAAGCTATTCTATTGATTAATGACAAAATATTAAATAATAAAACTAGAGTTCCTGTGTAAGATTTTAGGTTGATTAATTCATTGGGTTATGGACAAAACCAGGTTTCTTTACAATGTAAGTTTGATTAGAAAAAATGACTGCCAAGATCGTTTTTCAAGAATTCTAGTCTGAACTGGAATTGCCTGTGGTCGCTCGAGCGATCATCAATTCGCTCGAGCGAACCCCTCATAGAAAATCCTTCGCTCAAGCTACACTTATCCTTCGCTCGACCCATTTTTCAGCACCAAAGGCAGAATGCAGTTCGCTAGAGCGATATTGAATTCGCTGGAGCGAACCCAAGACAGAATGTCCTTCGCTCAACCCATCTTTACTATTCGCTCAAGCCAACCTTCTTTGAAGAATATAGTTTGCTCATCGCTCGAGCGAAGTTCAAGACCGCTCAAGTGAACCCCAAACAGAATGTTCATCGCTCAAGCTGTCCTTATTGTTCGCTCGAGTCAACAACTGAAGTTCGAAATTCCAAAGACAGAAGCATGGTTGCTCGAGCGAACCATCTGATCGCTCGAGCGAACCTGGGCGCAAAAATAGAAACCTTCCCAGAACTTCTCTCCTGATTTGTCTCAAGTTGCCATGTTGATTCTTAATGCAATTAGAACACTTGAGGCACGAATCCAAGGTTATAAATAGCTCTCATCTCTCTCTTATACTTCACCTCTCTTTTAAGATAAAACCTTAGAGAGAACTTGAGAGATCCATCTTCCCCCAAGGCTATCATCTAATGTGTTGAAGACCCAAGCTTTGGTTATGCTCCATTCTACTCCTCTGAAATAGAGATTCCTTAAAGACGACTTTGAGGCGTTCGGTTCAAGTACGGTGAAGATGCACGGCGAGTAGTCGGCAAGATTGCGCAGTCCCTAAATTGAGTTTCAATTGGGAAGGGTTGTAAGTTTCTTGTAACTTTCTTTACATAGTGCTTGGTTGTATATTGGCCTAAACGAAAAAGCCCGTGGTTTTTTCCCCGAGTAGGGTTTTCCACGTATAAATTGTCGCGACCCCGGACCGGGATTCGGGCCCACGACGCGGTGGATAATGGATAATGAACATACTTATATACAACAATGAACATACATATGAATACATACTCATTTAATTTCCTACAGGTTTCCACGGTGAGGATTTCACACACACTCACAAAACATTTACATTGGTGCGAAAGCGTGTAGCAAACCAAATTCGTAATCCATTTCATAATATAAGACTGATAAACACATTCAAATGACAAGACGTCAGAGTGAACAATAATCTCATTGGTGTTCCCAAAACATAAAGTTAGAAGTTTACATATAAATGTAAGTTAATTTAAACATTCCCCAAAATAATGGCCAACAAAGGCCAGTACAACCAAAATGAATATCTAAAAATGTAAATTCCAATTCCCAACATGATTCGCATCTCATAGCTCAACTCAATGTCTAAATGACATTGTCAGCCTGCCACTCTACTAAACGTTGCGGCTCACCAACCGCCTCCTTCGGCTCCTCCTTAAAGGCAATAACGGGGATAGGACCTGAGTACCACAAAAATGGGTCAGACACGACGGTCTGGCAGGTGGGTGAATAGATAATACCATAAAGGAAATCAAAGCATAACTTAAAACATAATGAAATCTTGTTAAAACAATAATTGTCATAAAACAGGATGCATTGTTTATTTAAAATACAAATGCAATATAAATCATGAAGGTAGTTAAGAAACAGGAACTGACAAGATAGCAACCACACTTAAGCTAAATCCTCCGTCACTAATGTGATGAGAGCACACTAAAGGTGTTGTTCTCGGAGCACACAAGGTGGCGAGAAACAACTATATACATATATAAATATACTGAGCAAAACCACGGCCGCAGAACCGGGTGAAAAAATAGAATAGAATTCAGACTGCAGCTGACAGAAGCTAAAGGGGAACCCCAAGTCGATGGATCAAACCGACAAGGTCGTCCAAGCTTAGTGGTGCCGACTCCTAGGTCAAAACGTATTCAAAACATATACATATCTAAAGGAGTGTATAACACCCAAAACAAACTGAAATGAATGCTCGTAAGCGCATTTAACACAATAATATCTTATCAAAATGCATAAGGCTGATCAAATATTCGAATTACAGATTTCAGTGGTTTTGAAGTGCCACTTCTACTAATATGCGAAAACTGTCGAAAACGTATAAGATTTGATAAAAGCAAACACTATGGACCCCCGCATATTTCCGGACCGTATATTGAGGTTTCAGGATTTAAACAATAGATATAAGAGTCTCGTATGTCAATTAAAGTTTATCGCATGGTACTCCGGAAGGTTTGAGACATCCCGAATTCCCTATACAAATTGATGAGTCCATTATTCTCAATAAATCTCCGGAATTGGGGTTCTTTTCCAAATCAGTCTCCATGAAACACCTTTTATTCATCCACATCATATTAGGGCTCCAAACCAACCTCACTGGACCTTAAAACAATCTTTTAAGCATGTTTGGAAACAGTTTAGTAATTCTGTATAGTTCGCTCAAGCGAACTGAGAGGTTCGTTCGAGCGAACAGCATTCTGCGAGGGGTTCACTCGAGCAAATATAAGTTTGCTCGAGCGAACTGGTCCGAGTCAGGAAGGGTCAAGCGAACTGGGATAATGGCTCAAGCGAACAAGTCTTGGAAGGAGTTCGCTCGAGCGAATTGGGGTTCGCTCAAGCAAACTAACTTCTGGGAGGGGTTGGCTCGAGCGAACTGGAAGTTGGCTCGAGCTAACCATGTTCTGTGAGGGTTCGCTCGAGCGAAGGTAGGTTCGCTCAAGCGAACTGCTTCAAAAACATTCCGTTTGAGCAGTCCGGACCTCAACTTCTCTTCTCTTCACAACCTCATTTCAGCCAACCATTAACACCATATTTATGGCCCTCCTTCTACTAACTTCAACCACATCAAGTCCTCCAACAACCATCCACTTAAAACCAAGAATCACATTAATTCATAGTGATACCCACTTCATTCAATCCAAGAAACAACCATCATAAATGAAGATGTAAAAAGTGACAAAATAACCTTTAACCAAAAGCAATGCACTCATTTGTTTCCAAAAGACTAAATTGAAGGAGATGCTCATCAAAACACTCATTTGCATACTTGTATAAACCATGGAACATAAATGAAAACAATAGTGAAAATTCAAATAAAACATGAAATTATCAAAATACTCTATTCATCCACTTGCCTTTGCTCCAAATAAGCTAATCAAGCTCTAAGCACACTCTTAAGTTCAAATTCCACAATCTACACAAAAATCCCCAAAATACTAATCAATACAAACCCTAACATGTCAAAACTAAGAAATAGAAAGAGATAACTCCCAATAATAAAGGTGAAGCATCTCCATGACTAGGAGAGCACAAATCTAAGAGATGAGAGGAAGAGCTTACATGGAAGGTCCCTAAATACACAAGGCTTGCTCAAAGAGAATCTTAGAATGGAGGGTTTCTCTAAAAATGGTACCAAGAGGAAGCTCTCACGGATAGGAAGAAGATGGCAACCTCCATTTTTCCTTTAGCAATGGCTTAATGAGAACTTGGAGATGAAGAAGCAAGGAAGAAGGGCAAGAAAACCCTAGGGCTGGAACTTTCTTCTCTTCTAATGAAAATTGCAAGGAAAGGGGAAAAGTGAAGGAGGCTCCTCTTTTTATATAAAGTGGGGATGGGTCCCACCGCTAAAGAAACTTGTGGGGCTTAAAACATCGACTTCCGAGTCTCAAATGGATTCGACGAAGAAGAAAAAATTGTTCGCCAAAATTTTTAGTTTCCAAAAAGTATAAATTTCACGGGTTTCGGAGACATTGAAAATAGTGTCCTGATTTTTTGTGCAAATGACTGATTTACCCTTATCATTAGCAAAGTAAGGTCTAGAGGTCTCGAATGGAAACGGGGTAAACACGAAAGTTGTCGAGAATAATAAAATAGATCAAACGGAGCAACAATACAGATTTTTCTAAGTATCAAACAAATCCCGAAATCACACAAAATACGATAAAAGAACCCCCAAAGGGTCCCACTAAATCAAAAGAGTTCCCAAAACAATTCAAAGCTATATAAAAGCTATTATAATCCCAACTTAACTAAATTTCACTAATCTCACTTATAACTAAAGCACGTCTTAATTAGCACTAATCGAAAACTCTCGGGGCGGGGTCTTATATAAATCATGTGTCATTCTCTTTGTGTGGATTGTTCTGATACCAATTGAAGATTTGGCCCTGTATTTCATGCATCATTTTCCATTATTTAATAGTGGATTGTGGATTATTGGCTGCACTATGATATAGTTGGCATCATTGTCGATTGGAATGGTGGTCTGTTGATTTTTATTACGGTTATATTTATCTTCTTTTGTTTGATGTGGATTCCCTTTGGAGATAGTGTGGATTTTGGAGATGTATATGTGCTTGTGACAAAGTTTGGAGGAGGATGTGGATTGTGTGGTATTCGGAGATGGGTGGTTATACCCATATTTTTTTTTTTGCAGGGATTTGGCGAAACTTTGTATGTTTTGAATGGGTGTGAAGTAAGTCCATGGTTTCACTGATGTAGAATCTTTTGGTATTGATTTAACAGGCATCTCTGTATACTCATGGCTCCGAAAAAGAGAACTCATGCTGAATCTTCCTTATCTCATCCTACTTTTGATCAAAATTGATTTCCCTCTTTGGGTAAAGCCACTCAGTTCAAGGAACTGTATCAATCAAGGAGTGTTGAATCAGAACGAGAAGTGGCTGAGGAACTACATGACAAACTGGTTTTCTGGAGTCTTGTTGTCCGTAATTGCTTTTGATTGGTAAAATTTGAGTCTAAGAAGATATATGTGGAATGGGTGCGCGAATTCTATAACAATATGGAGGTAGAGGATTCAAGAGCTGTCAAGACATTTGTGCGGGGAAAGAGTCTTACAATCTCTGTGGATGACATTGCAGGATTTATTGACATTTCAGTGGAACAAAACCTGGATTATCCCATCCCGACAAACACCCAGATCAACTATGACGACGTTACCACCACCATTTGCGGAGCTGTCACTACTTGGCCGAGAGGCCTTATCCCTCATGGGAATTTGACTTAAGAATACCGATTTCTCAATCGATTTGTTTGTCACAATTTGGAGTCGAAGGGTCACACTTCTGATGTAGCTCAAAAGAATGGATATTTGCTCTATTGCATTAGGACAGGAAAAAGGGTCAACATTCCTTAGGTCCTCCTGAACGCCATGATCAAGACTTTGTCTGCGAAGAACAATTCGATACTTCCTTTTGGAGTCTAATCTCTGAGTTTCTCGCATTCAAAGAGGTTCTAAAAAAGAGCAGTGACGTCACACAGAAGATTCGGAACCCGATAAATACTGGCACTCTCACTCTATCTACCACTCACGTTCCTGCTACCCCTCAAGGTGATGAAGTCCATGAGGAAGTGCCTGCACCTGCTACACCAGTCCAGGGGGAGCAATAGGGACCCCCCAACCAGGTTGCTCAGCTTGCAGCAAAAGTACAGGGCCTGAGAGCTCACATGGATGAGAGATTCGATGCCATGGATGAAAAAATGAATGGTTTTGATGGCCATTTCAATCAGATAGATGAGGCCCTTGCTGTTATCCTATCCCGTCTGGGAAATCAGTGATTAGCTTCTTTTTATTTGTCTCTGAAAATTTGTTGATGGCTTATTTTGATATGTTCTGGATGTCTCTTTTTGTTTCTCTATTTTAAACTCTTCCGTTTTGCATTCCTTACTGTTTTGTCAATTCTTGCACAAAAAGGGGGAGTAAATTATGCTTCATTAACACTATGTTTTGATGTTTATGCTTTTCTATCATTTATATTGTTTATGCTTCATTAACACTATCTTTTGATGTTTATGCTTTTCTATCATTTATATTGTTTATACTTCAATGATGGTTGCATTTGATCTAGATCTCTGGCTTGAAAGTTACTTTTCAGGTTGACAGGTTCAGTCAATTTAGTCTAAGACTATATTAGTTGGGTTTGGGTAGAGTTTTCCTGTATTTAGGTGTTTTGTGCATGAATTGCCAAAGGTAGAGATTGTAAAATTTTAGGTTGGCTAATTCATTGGGTTATAGACAAAACCGAGTTTCTTTACAATATAAGTTTGATTAGAAAAAGGACTGCCAAGATCATTTTTCAAGAATTCTAGTCTGAAGTGGAACTGCCAGTGGTCTCTCGAGCGATCATCAATTCGCTCGAGCGAACCCCTCACAAAAAATCCTTCGCTCAAGCTACACTTATCCTTCGCTCGACCCATCTCTCAGCGCCAAAGGCAGAATGCAGTTCGCTCGAGCGATACTGAATTCGCTGGAGCGAACCCAAGACAAAATGTCCTTCGCTCGACCCATCTTTTCTATTCACTCGAGCCAACCTTCTTTGAAGAATACAGTTTGCTCATCGCTCAAGCGAAGCTCAAGACCGCTCAAGCGAACCCCAAACAGAATGTTCATTGCTCAAGCTGTCCTTATTGTTCGCTCGAGCCAACAACTGAAGTTCGAAATTCCAAAGACAGAAGCATGGTTGCTCGAGCGAACCTGGGCGCAAAAATAGAAACCTTCCCAGAACTTCTCTCCTGATTTGTCTCAAGTTGCCATGTTGATTCTTAATGCAATTAGAACACTTGAGGCACGAATCCAAGGTTATAAATAGCTCTCATCTCTCTCTTATACTTCACCTTTCTATCAAGATAAAACTCTAGAGAGAACTTAAGAGATCCATCTTCCCCCAAGGCTATCATCTGATGTCCTGAAGACCTAAGCTTTGGTTATGCTCCGTTCTACTCCTCTGAAGTAGAGACTCCTTGAAGACGGCTTCGAGGCATCCGGTTCAAGTACGGTGAAGGTGCACGGCGAGTAGTAGGCAAGATCGCGCAGTCCCTAAATTGAGTTTCAATTAGGAAGGGTTGTGAGTTTCTTGTAACTTTCTTTATATAGTGCTTGGTTATCTGTTGGCCTAAACGATAAGGCCTGTGGTTTTTCTCCGAATAGGGTTTTCCACATATAAATCATGTGTCATTCTCTTTGTGTGGATTGCTTGCTATTAATTGAATTTAGAATTAATTACTAGTTTAATCATGGTTATTGAAATCTAGTAAAGATCGGTTGGTTGAGACCCGAGCTTGTATTAAGGTTGAATTTTTAGCCTGAATAGACGACTTCTATTTTTGTTAATGAAAGTACTCTTGATTCATGATATCATGACAGATACCAACTGAATGTTATTTTATTTTATTTGTTTCAAACAATGTGATGATTGATTACAGTGAGCTTAGGAGGTGATCCACCTTTATCTGTCTATCCCCAGTCATTTCTATCAAACCCCCTAGAAAATTGAAACACCATGGTTCATTTTTTTTCACCCAAGTTGATCCCCAAATTCGCATCAAATCTTCATATATCTTTCATCATCCATGAAAGAGAAATAGGAAAAAAGTAAAACAAATAAACAAATATATAAGCATTGAAAGAGAAATAGGAAAAGATATAAACATATATCTTTCATCATCCATGAAAGATAAATAGGAAAAGAGTAAAACAAATAAACAAATATATAAGCATTGATCAAAGCCAACTGTTGTAGCTAAAAGATGAATATGAAATTAAGTTTAAATATGGATTGGAAGATGTAGAGATGTCATAGCGCTAAAGTTGATGAAACTTCAAACACAAACAAGGTGAATAATTCATTTAACCCTTTTGTATGCATTTTTATGAAATGGCTTGGCCTATGCGTCCCACATACAAGCATCACAATCATGCCATTTTAGGGTTTCAAAAGGTTTCAATGGCCTACTATTGTTCTACAATTGATAACCATTTTGATAATGAGAGGTGCACTTTTTTATCGAAAGTTCCCGATTCTGAATGAAGCACAATGGAACCCACTTTTGGATCTTGAAGAAATGTGGATCTGAAACTGGATTCAAGCATATAGGATCCGAAATCAGATCCCTATATATTCTGACATGAGGACCCAAATTTAGGACAAAAACATATATATATATATATATATATTCCTCACCATAGGGTGAAGGACACTTCCATAATTGAAAATTTTGATGTGCAAAAGAAAAAGTCATATATGGTCATATGCATAAAAGGAATATTAATGTGCAAAAAGGGAAAGTTCCTTCACCCTATGATAAGGGATGGATGCACATGAATGTCCCCCCTATATATATATATATATATATATAGGTCTAAAAGGCCTATAAAGCTTAGCTTATTTTCATATTTGAGAGTCTATTTAGCTCTTATTATATACCATTTAATAGCCTCATTTATATATTTAAAATACTTATTCTGTAGCTCTTTTATTCAAATATAGTAATGCACTCCACATCTTATTTTAACATAGCTGTGGAATCAAATTCATGTTTTAAGTTGATGCCGATCTAAATACAACTCTATGTTCCATGTCAGAGTCGGATCAGATTTATAAGGATCCAGACCCCCATCCACCATAGTTCTACTCCTATCTGACCCAATTGCATCCCTAAATAGAAGGACCTTAATGTTATCCAAATCTTAGTCACTAAATGAAGTTGAATGGTTGCTAAATTTACATGATCAATCAAATAGACTTCCAAACCTCAGATTAATTGTCCAATTTGAATGAGGGTTGTTTCATGTAGGGTAAGAGTGCAAGGCGTTTAAATTGGTCATGGGCGGTCCAAATGGGCCCCGCAAATTAGGACATTCCATGCAAGCACAATGTAGGTAGGGGTCGAAATTATTGATATGATCTGCAAACCGGACTCGAACCCTTCCAGTCTAGCCCCGGCCAACTTGCTCTATGTGCCCATTTGGGCTCATCTGTGATTATTGTACTCGTCAGAATTTTTGCCAATGCTTTTAATTGATACTCATCCAGCCTTCACTTACAGTGAGATTGAGTCCCCAAAGATCCTTAGTGTTAAAAAGCATCATTAAAGTTTAAGAAGTTTAAATTGGTGAAAATCAATTTCAAGAGGTAGCTCAGTTGGAGGTTGTAGGTTTCAAACTGCACTACCACACTGGGACTATAAGAGAATTTATCTGACTTTTCTCTGGCCCGAAAATATTATTCCAGTTCAAAAGGTTAAAAACCCTCCAACAGCATAAAGTTACAGATAAAAAAAAAAAAAAGGAAGTTCAAAATCCAGTTTGAAAAGCAACGTAGGTGGACCGACCAGCTGAATCACATGTGAATGGCATTGTAGTCCGGTCGTAGGTGAAAATTCCCTTCAAACGAGGGGCAGCCATGAACCTACCTTTGACATGTGGCTCTCACTCACGGTCCTTCTCCTGGTGCTGTCACATGCGGCCCGTGACCCACAAAATCACCTAAAAAATACCGCGAATTGGTTACATGTGTTCCTTTTCTTAGCACGTTGCAGCAGCCACTGGACGGCTGTACATGGCCACTACAGTTTTTTTTCTTTTTTTTGTTTGGCAAGGAGGAGTGGAGTGGTTATGAGGTCCAGCAATGGAGGTATTGGCTTCGAATTGTTTGGAGCCTTATCTCATTCAGGTGGTATTTTATATCTTCTAGATTTTTAATTAATTTAATTTTGACCGTAGATTTAATCTTGGGTGGACGCCATCCATTTAGGAGATATTTTTGTTTTCAATTTAACTTGAGAATTATTCTGGTTATGAAGTTCTAGTGGTACCCACCTTGGGATACGAGAAATCCTGAGTTTCAAGATTAGGCCCAAAACAACTTGTTAGTTTTTAATACATTTTTTCTTTATTGAAAGTTTTAAATCTTTTTTCTCCCTTTGGAAGAAATTCCTAACTCCATCACCGATATAGGATGATATTTTTGAGTTATTGTTTATTTTATGAAATTAAGTCTAATTAATGCTTGAAGTGAGACCGATGCATCACGAGAAAAGGCCAAGGGATCTCAGGGAGTGTTTAGCACTTTACTGGTAGACTTAAAGTGAAGTAAAGCCTCATTATCCAGATAAGAAAAGGCCAAGGGTTCAGTAGGTTCCATGTCATAAAAAAGGAATAAAAGTAAATTATGATGTGATTTGTTAGTACATCTTGTTTCAATAAAAAATAAATGAAAAAAGTAGAGGGGAGAATAAAATTTAGAGGCGACACCAATGGCCGTTTTAATCATCTATTTGGCCCATTTTTTCGCTTGAACTAATCAAGTTGTTAAACTTGAGCCCAATTTGATTAGCACATGGTTTTAGCTCAATCTCAAGCCTAGTTATACTAGTTAGACCTGTTCGCTTCTTATTACTAAGTCATGAGTTGGGCTGAAGGCTCGAAGAGGATAGATTCGATTCATGAGTTTGCTAACCATGGGCTATGGCTCAAAGAGGAAACAAATTTGGTTATCCTTAATCATGTAATTCATAGCAATTCTAATGCAAGTCACTTCTATAAGGATATTTATCAAAAAATGACCATGGATGGGGCATGGCCCCCAAGAAATTTTGGAAAACACCCTGTATAATGGGAAATTTTGTAGTTTTTTACATAAGCTTCCAAGGACTTCTTTTTATTTACGCAAAGCCCCTCTGCGGGAATTCTTTTTGGTTTAATGTGTTGTTTACACCACTCCCTTTTTATCTTTCACCCCTTACCGCTAACCTATCTTCTTTGCCCTCAGCACTCACCTCTTTACGATTTCATTTGACCATAAATTTTTATCTATCTATAAAAACAAAGCAGAAGTTAACAAGAGAGGAAACGAATTTGATAACTGTAATGGCTTTATTGTTTTTTCAGGGGAGAAAATCATTTCTTGAACAAAAGAAACCAAAAACAACAAATTAGAACATCAATCCAAAACATTCTCAGACCGCACCTCAGATTCTCCCTTTTTCATACGCTCTTTCTTGCCTTTTTATCTTTGTTGATCTTTTAATATTGCTTAAAGTTTACAAAAGCAACAACCACTGGACGTAAGTCCAATTCACTGCATATGTGATTTAACTTGGAATGATCTCTTCCTCTACCTACTGCTATACACTACTCTTTGGATAACCTTCTTATCACATCACTATTATTGTGGTAGTCAAGGGAAAAAGAAATTCATGGAATACCATATGATGCTATGAGTGTCTTTTATAGGGAGCTATTGGCCCACTTGGTACACTTCTCAGGTATAGTCGGTGGTGGATTCCTCACTCCATAACTGGGAATTCTGATGTATGCATCGTTTTTTATGCCTTTCTATATATATAATCTCAAACGTGGTCACTAAAATATGACGCCAAGTGGAGAACGCTCATACATTTAGAACCTTTGGTGGACCCCACTTTGACTTTTTTTTTTTTGGGTATGAGAACCTATGGTTGAAAAACTGAGATAACAAAGGGGTATAAAACTTTGGGGGAGATTAGGTGGAAGCCTACGATGATTTCTATCACATCATTTTTAGTATTTAAAAGTTTTTATATAATCTTTATGCGATCATATACGATACCCCCATGGTAATCTTCCTACTAAGTATCCACTCTTTGAATTAGAATTTATCCTAATTTGATACTAATTTGAATAATAATCAACGTCAGAATAAATTTTAATATTTTCTTAAGTTGTCTAATCATCGTTGAATTGGAGAGTGACTCTTGCAATAATTGAATAAGATTGACGTGATCATATATGCTCCACCATGAAGAAAAAATGAGGACTTTTTAACTAATTAAGAATTTGTAATAGTCTATTGGAATGGAAGGCGTGTTGTTGTCTACTTTCTCCGCGGTACTCATGTTTTTTAATTTGGTGAGCTCAGTAATCATGGGTTTAAATCAATTCAGGTCCATCCTTCGAAATTTCAAAGAATCATTGATACCATATGCGAGAAAGCCGGAGAACATTCCTGTTTCCGAACACTGCCGGATTTTACGCCTTGAAAGACCGAACGAGTTCACTTGTGCTGAAATGGCATCAGACGACCATACCCATGTCCATGTGCCAATCAAGCATGACACCACCAAAATGATGTTCCCACCATGGATGGAGTATCAACATCACCTCATCTTAATGAGTCGTGAGATTTTACTTAACGATGGCATAACGGACCGTGGTTGATCAACTTAAGGGGTAAACCCACTCCGAGGATCCCGATATTTTTAGGTAATTCTTCCACCAATTCTCCTTTCATTTATTTGGTTGATCCATCCCGTTGCTATCTAGTTGGATGTCAGAGCCTTTGAATTGCTAAAAGTCAATCATCTCAAACAATACGCAGCTCGATTTTCAAGTTATAGCCAGCTATTCTCATAAATTTCACTAAGTTGACTCACGTAAAGTTATTAGTAAAAAAGTGGGGATTACGTAAAAACTAAACCACACAAAAGCCTTGCACCCAACTGTATTAACACTAATTCATATGTAACTCCACTGAGAGTTAAAATTGATTACTTGTAAATATGGAATTTTACTTTGGTTTTTATTCGAACTATGTGTTTTACACGTGATCGGTAAGATGGTAAGGTTATTTCTCTAGATGAAAAAAGAAAAAAAAGGTGTAGAGCAAATGTACAAACAAAAGAAAAAATTGTTTTATGTATTTTGAATTGTAAATGTGGGCCCTAGCAGTGGACATGTGACATAGATATGGATAAAATCAGTTCATCAAACTTGTTGAACTCAACTACAAACCACATGTATTGAAAACAGAATTCAATGAACCTATTCCATTGATTTTTATGATCAAGTTAAGCCTTGAATTGCGAGTTACGAACCTGAACCTGAATGCGAATTAATCAAATCTCACACAATAATAAACTTGATGCTCAGGATATGCACTTATGATTATGTTACCGATGATAAGAAAATGCAGAAGGGATTCTTCGTTGGTGAGAATCTCCTAGGAGCATATTGTATGAGCAATCCGACTCTGTGGGGTCCATGCAAGCCCACCTTTGATCAGTGCACCCCTTTCATACATTGGTCAACCCATGGCCTAATCTAATAATCATTGAGCTTCACTTACCATTGAATTAATTCTCAAAAAGGGCTACAGCTAAGACACCATTAAACTTATAAGGTTGTTAAGTTAATGGCTTGGATAATTTGGTGGGGCCGATTTCTTGGCTTCCCCATGTTTATGAGGAGACATTTCCATTTGCACTTCTCACATTGATAGACATGTACCTAAATGGGCCCCATGAGTAAAATGACATATAATTAATATGTAGTCTACTCTACTGAGCGCAATCCCTGAATTAATAGAATTCCTATTGCCTCAAGGTTTCCAAGACCTCTACTACATTTTAGCATTCACAATATTGGAATTTAGAGAATTTGAATGCCAAACAAGACCTTTCATAAAGTTCAACTTCTATAATTCTCACCATTAAATAAGAAATCCTATATGTTCTATAAATAGCAGTGGCCATCACTATAAAAAAATAAGTAAAACCAAGCACATGAAATTTTCATTGCAAACTCAAAAGAACACACCCCAAGGGCTTTTCTATTGCACGAGCTCTGAAAGCTTTTGTTAGGAGAATTTAGAGTTCGATCTCCAACTGTTGTCCCATGGCAAGTTTTGAATGCTGAAGAACAACCATAGAAGAAGTTGGGACTTTTGGAGTTCCAGTAAGCAATCTAGGAATTTCATATGCAGTAGAGACGGAAACTGACATTGGTGTCAAAATGTCTCAATACATGGGAATCCCATCAGAAACTACTTCAAACAACAGTCCCTCATACTTGAATCTACAATTCTAGATCCTTCTTAGCTAGCCCAAAAATTCAATTAGCGACACCCATATACTAAATTAAAATAGCTCAAAATGACAACTTTATGAGGCGAGTCTGTTTAGCTTTCATTCCCATCAATGTTGATATATAGTAATACAATTACAATCCAGGCTAACTTTCACAAAAAAAAAGAAAAAAAAGAAAAAAGAAGAGACCTATCCAGGCTGAGTTGTTATCATCGTCCGATCGGCTGCATGTTGTAGACATGATCTATGTGATATGAGTCATTCCCCATTCCACTTGAGTGAAACTTATTCCAATTCCAATACAGCGGCCATGATTTTGAGCGATTCCAATTTTGAAAATCTGCGCCATTAAAAGTAAATGCCCTTATATATGAATATATCCAAATCTCGCTCTAATTGGAGTTCGTCCCACCCTATGATTAATCATTTTTACAATAACATAACTAACACATTATTAATTATAACTATCAATCTTATTATCAATATTATTACAGGACCAACTCCTATTATTGTAAAATTCAGAAATAATCAATATACTTTTTTTTTTAAAGATAACCCAATCTTTCAATTTTCAATAAAGAATAGATTACAGAGGGAGAAGTCATATATGACTCTCCAAATGGGAAATACCCATAAAGAATCAAAATACAAGGGAATCACAAATTACATAAAGTCCAAACCCTTCCTAACAGGAAAAAAAAAAAAAAAAGAAAAGAAAAAAAAAAAAAAAGCACTAGCCCACATCCCTCTACATGAAAAACTAAAGTGCAACCATATTGAATTTTCTAAGTTTCAACTCCACCTTCCTAACTTCGTATCTTTTTGTCTATGGAGATAAGAAAGTATTGCTAAACTCTCTGCAAAAAACCCCATCAAGTTCAAAATGAATAACATGAATATGAAATGGAATCCTATCCACCGTAAAGCAAAAAAGTAAATACACTTCATGCTGTCTCTCTAAAATAAATAGCCATTTCTTGACTTCCAATTAATGTTGGAAGAGAGTAGTAGAACGAAAACCATCACCCCCTCACAAATATGGAATTTCTCTACCAACAAAATATTAACATACTTACAGACATTCATTTTGAACGGCTGGATTTTAAATAGATGGGCCCGCTATGAAGTTGCAATTTTTATTTAGAGCATCACATGATCCAGACTCTTTATTGAGCCGGCCGACCGGAGAATCCGGGTTGGACTTTTGCCGTTGGCCTTTGTGCTATTCAGTGTCTTTTTGAACTTCATATCCTCTTTTTCTCTCGTAATGATTCCACTACTGCTACTGAAAAATATTTGCCATCGCAATCGCCATTTTTGACATTACGAAGTATCCATAAACAGTTTCTCATTTCTGCCGTGCAAAATCGAAACCGAAATCATCGTTCTCGACCGACTCTTTTCTTTCGAATTTGATCAGCATTCTCCGAACAATCGGCACCGAGAGCCTTGTTTAAGCGTTCCAGATCGAAAAAACCTCCATTTTCGACTCTTTGAAGCTCCGAAACATGAAGTCTCCGCTCAGCTATGGTGAAAAGGTCGGTTAATCTGAAGATTTAGGATTAGATTCAATCGCAAATCTATAGATTCAGCATTGTCTCATAGATCGGGTTTACATAGCTGAAATTGTTCGTTTTCGAAGATTTTTACTGTTTTTTGAGCAAAATCTCCATCTGCAGGAAGTTTTGGAGTTGTGGATGATGGATCTTCAATAGATTCCCAGTGAACTTTGGAGATTTTCAAAGAAATCTAATCATCTGAAGTCATCTACTGTAATGCTTGGAATGATCTACAAATCTTTACAGAATCGCCTTCACCTACTCACCTACTGCTGAAGATGCAGATCTAAATTCGGTATGAGTGATTAATTAGAGATGTCAAAGTTGTCGAATCTCGAAAATTGAAATGAATGACGTCAAATCACCGATGCTTGTTCTGTTGCTACACCGAGTAATGTAACGTGTCTTCATCGAATGAATATTGGAAGCAAAACCCGAGAAGATAAAACAGGTAATGAATGCTATTGAAAGAGTGATTTGGTACAAAAAGAAGTAGAAGTGAATGAGAATCCTAGATATTTCTAATGGCAGATGACTGGTTTTTGCCTTCATACTGGAGAAATGACAACTACCAATCTATCATTGCCTTTTTAATGCATCTGGAGTGTTTATTTTCTGCACAATCAGTGATCGAAGCTGTTGAAATAGCTGGTTTTCAGTTTTTTTTTTTTTTTTGGAATCAGAGAACGACAGAGGAGGGTCGAAAAAGCAAACCGCTCTCTCGTAATAAAAAGCGGTTTGGGAATTGTTGTCAGTTAGAATCGGAAGTAAAGTGATGGTGGGTGGCACGTCTAAACAGAAGGCCGTTTGTTTTCGTGTAGGGATGGGTAAAAAAGGCCACCCCACCCTTCACGTGGTTTGGTTGCTTGAGAGATTGAGGAGTCCCATTCTCCACTAGAAATTGTTTCTTCTTATGGAACTCAAGAATCCAAAGAATCCATTCATTTTCATTGATGGCTGTGGGAGGAGGGTGGGTTGTAGTGGCCCTCTTGAGTTTCCAGACGTTTGTGGTTGATCTTTTTCCGAATTTTCATTCTTGTGTCTATTATCTTTCTATGGAAAATGTGTTGAAAACGACAGGACACTATTTGTGATAGTATGATGGCGCCCTTTTCTTTGTCTGTAAGTGGGGTTGGCTTCCTCTGCCTGGCCAGTTGGTAAAGACATCAAGTAGCAAGTTGTTCATGTGAGTGCCGGTCAGTGGACCAGGCCAAAGGGAAAAGTAGGTAAGAAAGTGTTTTCCCCCACCCCTTGGAAAACATCACAAATCTCATTTACCAGATGTAAAAATGGCTGTCTCTTTGTGCAGGAAGTTGTTTTGGAAATGGGTTTACCTCATAATAGCAATCTGGGTTGTTTTACTTTTACCCACTCCATTTTATTCGTTTTTAGAGTTTTGCAAATCTGCATTAATTCATTTGCTGCTTGTTTGGTGTGACGTAACTACGTTCCTGATCAGCCAGGCATTCTGTCATGATCACGTGATTGTGCTTTCTCCTCATTTGATTTGATTCACCTCTATACGCCTCTTTCACCTTCTTTTGCACTTCCGTTGTTCTGATCTGTTTTCTCCTTGAAATTTTGAGATGGGTCTCATATTGTTTAGTGGAAACAGGGAGTAGAAGTTTCCTATTTCTATGGGTGTCTGTTGGTTTTGGGTGAAATGGTTATCTTTTCCATCCTTTTAACTTCCCATTAACTGGGTTTGGTGAAGCCCTCTATGAATATAGAATTTGATGCATTTAATATCACATGTCATGCTTTTCCACTGCTGTCGTTGCCTAAGCCTGTAGTTTTACCCGATGAGGCCACATTTAGAACATGAAAGCGGCATGGGGCTAGAAGTTGGTAAAGATGGTTGTGGTTTTATCAACTTCATACCCAATTCTTTTGTTCATGAAAAATCTATGGTTTTGCTTCTTTCCTTCTGTGTGTATTCTACTTCAAAGCATTGGTGATTCTACTAACACATTCTAGTGCAGATCTGTGCATGGTGACTGGAAGACAAGATTAAGGGGAAGATTGAGCTGCATATAAAGAATGGATCTAGTGAATGGAAAGTGTTGGGGTTCTTCAAAGGTTAGTCCATTTATTACTGTCATGCTAAATTTTGAGGTCTATCGTGTCGGAGAGATTATAACATAGATTTACTGAGTGAAAGAAGGAAATTATAACATGGAGTTGGTGCCTTGTCTGGAACTATTTTTTAGATTGGGTTGAATTTATGATTTCTCCCCATCGTTTTTAGCATGTTTCTAGTGGTTCTGAAACAGTTATTCCCCTCACAATACGCCTAAGGTTTCACTTTCACATTCTTTTCATGCTTCTACATAAATACAGTACTGTAATTTGTATAATGATTGTTTCATGGATTTGGTTTTTTAGCTCAGGTTTTGTTGTTCTTTTTGTACTTTGTCCTGAAACTGAATACGAAAATGGATTTCAGAAGGATTCTTGGAAGAATGTTTTGCTTCTGGCATATCAGAGCCTTGGAGTGGTGTATGGGGATCTTAGCATTTCCCCATTGTATGTATTCAAAAGCACATTTGCAGACGACATTAAGCATTCAGAGACGAATGAAGAGATTCTTGGTGTCCTTTCTTTTGTCTTCTGGACATTGACTCTAATCCCTCTTTTCAAGTATGTTTTCATAGTTCTTAGAGCTGATGACAATGGAGAGGGTAAATACTGGAACACCACTTCTTTATTAAAAAAATAAAATTGAGATCTCCTAGTTAAGTTTTAATTTTTCAAGTCTTCCTGTATGTGATTTTTCAGGTGGGACTTTTGCTCTGTATTCTTTAATATGCAGACATGCCAAGGTAAGCCTTCTGCCTAATAGGCAGGTTTCTGATGAAGAATTATCCACATATAAATTGGAATGCCCCCCAGAAATAAAAAAGAGTTCGAGGGTGAAGATTTTGCTGGAGAAGCACAAGAATTTACACACTGCTTTGCTGCTCATTGTTTTGCTTGGCACTTGTATGGTGATCGGAGATGGACTGCTCACTCCAGCAATGTCCGGTATTCTTCATATTTCCTATGCACATGCTTTTTGTATTTCAATTGTTAAGTGCTTTTCTAATAAGATGTGTGCTTTATTATCCAGTTTTCACAGCAGTCTCAGGCCTCGAGTTGTCAATGTCTAAAGAACACCATGAATGTAAGTACTACCCTGAATCTAGATCATTCCTTGATCTTTCCTGATAGCGGACTCATAGTTATCTTGAATTAGTAAAAGAAATATATGTTTTTGAAAATATATCACTGTATCAAATGAGAAATACAATTTTAGGATAAAGGGTTGATTTTCTTAAAAAATTATCGATTTGGTAAAAAAATATATTCTTGAAAATATTTCACTGTATCAAATGAGATAAATAATTTCAGGATCAATGGTTGATTGTATTAAATAAAATTATGATTTCTGCAAATTCGCCTTTTTTGCCCTTCTTCTTGTAAAGCATTTTCATTTCTTGAATATAAACCCTTTAAAATCACCCCACATAGCAACTCATTCTGTGAGCCCTCTTGTATGGAAGCGGTCATAGCATTGGCTAACCATGATACATGGTGGTCGATACACAGTGGCATGATCTACCAACAGAAGTGGCTACTTGCTTTACTGGCTGGTGTACTGAAGTAGTAGATCACATAAAGTGAACCTACTGTAAGGTATTTGAATGTTAGCAAATTCATTGGGTTATAGACAAAACATGCTATTTTGCTGACTCATTTGCAGTTAAGTAAAATCTCCAATCACCTTTTACTTAGCCACAAGTCCACATCATGAAACTCTTGGAATTACCTTTTAGAATGCGAGGGCCCAAGAAAGACTTCTTCAAAAGCTCTTAATTATCTCCAATTACAACGATATTACCCCTTCTTTAGATGCATTCCTGGAATCACGATTTCACGATGCATCTGCCTTTACCTTGCTAACAATGTCAGGTAATTGATGACACAAGAACATTTTAGTTATTTGTAGAGCCTCTTTTCTTCTATGGAGCCTTCTACTATATGTAAAATGGTTGTATTTCACCTTTCGTTCTCTGTATGGAACTTAAAATATTGTGCTGATTTGAACTTTATCGTTCTTCCTTTTTTTTTTGTTATGCTTGTTGGCAGCATCTATCACCAGTCAAATGTGATCTAAGTTGGTACTATTCAGAGAAATGCCATAGATATCAGTGTGTTTTTATATTTATATATTTATTTACAAAAGAATTTTGTTATATCTGAAATATTGTAGTTACCTTACAAAAAATGGTTTGAACACATTGCATAGTTATTGTAAAGGGACCATGAGACGTTATGAAGTCCAATGGGACTGGATTTTGTGCCAATATATCTGGATGCTCTAAAACTGGATGCACTCATATCTTGTCATGACAAAACCACCCCCCCCCCCCCCCCCCCCCCCCCTTTTTTTTTTTCTGTGTAAAATCTATTTCCCTGACATATCGTGTCATACCCTGTCATCCATGACTTATCCGTGCATCATAGACTAAATCACTCTTCAAAGAGGATGCTGAAATTGCATCAAAGACATCAGTTTGTTAATCTGAACTGAAGAGGCAATAATGGTGCAATTTGCAATACCATTGAGGACTCAACTAGTCCATTTCTTTTTTTGAATTTGTCAATTTTCTTTGTGTACTGACTGTTCTGGCAGTTTCTTTTCTTTTCTTTTTTTGAATGGAAAATGCATTAATCAATTTCTTATTTTACTCTTCTATCAACAAAATTTGAGCAGATATTTGCAGAGTTTTTGAATTGCACTTAGGGTAGAAGAACCCACTTACATTGCAGGTGGCTGTGCATGTTGTTGATGCAGATGTGTAGTGACTGACCTTCAGGCCTTCTACTTCTGGTCTCTTAGCATTTCATCTTTATTTCCCTTCAAAATTTAAGTACTTTTGTCGACTTGTATGGCTCAATAGAAGCCAGTGGTATTGAGTGCATAAGTTAATAGTCTCGGTTGACTGGGCTAGACCGGGCCCTTTCACCGCCCTTGGTCTACTGAGTTAATAGTGGGTCTGATATGGGTGTACCAAGGTTTTGGGCTTGATTGCCCTTGTTCTATAACTCTCCAAGTGCATAGTGAAAAATCATCCCCATCCTCTCTAGTGGACGTAGGCCAAAAGCCGAACCATGTAAATCTTGTCTCGTGTGTGTGATTGATCTTCTCTTGCATGTTCTTAGGCCCTAGATCGAAACAACTTTTGATCTTTGTTGAATGAGATTTTCTGGAAGACTTTTTCATTACTAAATGTGTAAATCATCCACAAGGGTCATACTCTGAGACCGTGATCGGTTGTAAAGAATACGGAACCTGTCTCTTAAAAAGTTACGTAGCAAAATTATGTGCATGACAAGTCATTTTCTATGTAATGAACTGATTGATCATCCCATTTGCAGATGCAGTTCTTCCAATCACTTGCTTCATTTTACTGTGCTTGTTTGCTCTACAACACTATGGCACACATCGGGTTGGATTCGTATTTGCACCAATTATATTGATGTGGCTGCTCTGCATCAGTGCGCTTGGTTTATATAATATTGTTCACTGGAACCCACATGTTTATCAAGCACTTTCTCCATTCTACATGTACAAGTTCTTGAAGAAGACTGGGAAAAGTGGTTGGATGTCCCTGGGTGGAATTCTATTATGCATAACAGGTAGATATCAGAAGACAAAACCCCCCGAGTTCTTGTGTTTCACAGATTACTGGTTTCAACTTCCATATGCTTTTGATGAACGAGGAATGTCAAAACTATTTTAGCAATTATTTTTGGATAAAGGATGTATAAATTTAGTAACAGATGTGTTTACACCATGGTAGAGAGGTCAAAAGGTATTCTTGTAAACTGCTAATGTTTGAGTCAATTTAGCCTATTCTACCCATAGTGACCTTAAAAGAGCATAGGCTTTTATGAAGTACGTGATTTTATTGCATTTTCCACGAATCTTCTGCTCTGATCGTGGTGTCGGAAGTAAAATCTTTACAATCATTTCCTCAGCAGAGAGCAGTAAATATTTTCAGGAGTTTTTGGATATTGTGAAATAAAAGGATGATCATTGCTTTCTGTGGATCTCATAAGGTGATGAGGAAATTTTTGTTTCAATAATATGCAATTTCCACAGGAGGAATGAAGAGCGTTTTTGCTTCCTAATTCTAGCTGTTCCTTCTTTTCTCCACTTTCCAAATCTTAGTTTTTCTACCCTTGTGATGAATTTAGCATCAACTTTTATTATGTCGTTTGAAGACTCTCAGGCTCTCAGCTCAGCCATGTTCGTCCCCTTTTTATGCAAGTTTCATGCTGCCCTTTTCTTTTATTTTTGTTTTTAACCATTGACTTTAAAATACTTTCTGCATAATCCAATAAGCAAGATGATAATTATATATAATAATAACAAAAAAAGAAAACTGTGGCTACTTCTTAAAATGTGGATTGAAATATGCGCAGGCTCAGAGGCAATGTTTGCAGATCTTGGCCACTTTTCATACACTGCAATTCAGGTACCTTCTAACATATACATTTCTATATATTTATTTTTTTTATTTATCTGAAAACAATTTCTTATAAACCTCATGCCACCGCAGATTGCTTTCACTTTCCTTGTTTATCCTGCGCTTATTCTTGCATATATGGGTCAAGCTGCTTACTTGTCAAAGCACCATTATATAGACACAAGTTATCAGATTGGCTTTTATGTCTCAGTTCCAGGTAATATTTTATTCACATCCCAAACATTATCCAAATATATAGTTTCATTCTTGCGGACAAATGCAACGGCTCAGTGAGCATGAAATATGGAAAAAAAGAGGCTGATTCATGGCCCACAGGATGACTAGCTAAATTCATGTTCCCTTGGTTGGGACGTGCCTGAACCATTAACCTGAGGATTGAGACACGTGAAATTTTCTCTGGATCCCATCATGGTCAGGCTATGAGCCTCTTTTAATACTTCTTCCACGAGATTGATCTCAACTTTTCTAACAACTATGACGAGCTTCAGCACAATCGGACTGTGATCATTGCTTCAACCATTAGTTGCGGGTTCAAGTCATTTTACCAATAAAAAACCTTCTTCTGACAATTATTTTGGAAATCATATAATAAATAGCAGCCTTGTTACACCAAGTGGCAAATAGACATGCCAATTAATATGAAAACCATGTAACAGAGTGCAGCCTTCTTCTACCGATTGGCAGATAGAGAATGCCAAAGGTATTTGCATGTAATGTCCACAAATAGGTATGGAAATCCGTTGACCACCCATATGGGCTTTGGTTGTTCTCAATAGAAAACATGTTTCTACTTTGACGTAATTGTTGATTTTTTTGGAGTGCTCACGAAAACTTGAAGGTTCTTGGTAAAGTGTTGAAATCAATTTGAGTTGATTCGGCAAGTTTTTCTTGAAAGAAATATAGTTTTTTAACACATTTTTGTTGGAGACTTTTTTTTTTCTTTGTTATTCAAAAACTTGAACTAGTCCTTGTCAAATTCTGTAGAGCAAGAATCTTGCAGGTTAATATTTTCCCTTTTCTGGAAAAGAGAGGAATATATGGCTAAAACAGTTATTTTGCAGAAAGCGTGAGATGGCCGGTGCTTGTAATTGCCATCCTTGCTTCAGTGGTAGGAAGCCAAGCAATCATCAGTGGGACTTTCTCAATCATCAACCAGAGCCAGTCGCTTGGTTGCTTTCCAAGGGTCAAGGTTGTTCATACCTCTGATAAAATACATGGCCAAATCTACATTCCCGAGATCAACTGGTTTCTCATGATTCTCTGCATTGCGGTGGCTGTTGGATTTAGAGATACAAAACATATGGGGAATGCGTCAGGTATCCTTATATACCCTAAATTGTGATCACTTAAAACTTTTGTAGTAAACTGACATGCAGCCTTTCATTATTCTTCTTCTTTGAAACTCATCCTTTGAGAAAATTATGGAGACATCATTTTTCCAAATACAAACTGGTATCACTTTGCCTTAACACTTTGTTATATAGCAACAAACAGAGGTGATATGATCTCAAACAATTACTTATGCTGCATTCTTGGTAAAAGCAAACTTTATAAAACCTTCTGATCTTGATTAGACAGGCCTTGCTTGTGTGAACTGCTACCTGAAATCAATCATGCAGGTGGCCACCAACCTAACAGATGGTGATCATCATGTGTGACAGCAGTGAATTCAAGAATAAATCACTTGTCAGATGTACCACCACCACTATTCAGAATATATGAATTGCAACTTTAGTGGGGATGTACAAAGAGATCTTAATTCCTGTGAGAATTGAATCTCAAGAGATACCGCAAAGATTCCTTCCGATACCTCAGCTCTATAATTAGTAAGGATGAAGAGATTGAAGAGGATGTCGAACATAGGATAAGAGCTGGATGGTTGAAGCAGAGACTTGCTTATGGAGTACTTTGTGACCGGCGCTGCGGTGCATACTAACAAGATGGAAGAAAATTTTGTTATAAGATGACAATTAGACTAGCTACGACCAATGGAGTAGAATATTAACCAATGAAAAAACAACACATGCAAAAAATGAGTGTAGGCGAATGTTGAGATGGATGTATGGTAAAACTGGGAAGAATAGAATAAAAAATGAGCGCATTTGTGAGAATTTATGGGTAGTATTAATAGGTGATAAATTAAGAGGGACTCATTTAAGATGGTTTCGGCATGTCCAACATACGCCAACCACGGCGCTGGTGAGGAAAAAATCTTGTATGCATGTTGATGGCTCTTCAAGAAAAAAAGGATTGGGCGAAGAGGACATGGATGGAAGTAGATATAATAGATCTGAAGAAGTGAAGCCTATCCGAGAATTTGGCCCAAAATAGATTAGAACAGCAAAATGGAATTCATGTAACTGAACTTAACATTGTTATAGTTATTATTATATTGTTTTGGTAAAACATTTATATCAAGTAGTTTGTCCGATAAAACTGAATTAACCTCATACATGAAAGACCTAACACTGCCAACTTAACAACTTGATACCAGTAATGGAAACTGATAAAATTAACTAGGAATTTTCAAATTAGAAACTTGAAACTGTGCCTAGACAAATTGAAATTCTAAACTTTGGCAACTTATGGACCTTCACATGGGGATCTGTTGAACCTGTTTCATTGGCCAACTTTTTTTCCCCATTTCATCTGCCTTTTGGCAACTATTAGATGGAAATGTTGCTGCAGGTGATTATTGAACCATAGCACCTTTACATGGGGAAATAAAAAAAAAAGCTATGGTAATGAACTTCGTTAAACAGGAGAGCTTACATAAGTGATCGCGATCTATTAAGGGAAAAGACTGACTCAAAATTGCTCTATGGAAAAACTTTTCAGGTAGTAGATCAGTGTATGTAATTGGTCTATAACTTCTCTACATTTATGGTATAGATGGTGGCTAGTGAGCCTTTTCCTCTCTTATATATAGGGCACATTTGGAGTTTTCTAATTGTTTCCTTGGGAAAATGGGCATAAGCAAAGCTGTCAAGGGGAAAGGGTTGAGGGCGGATATTTACAAGTTACTATCTTTCTATTTTTCCTTTATATGCCTAATTTTTTTTTCATAGGGAAGAGAGCAGATTTTTTTTTTCGAAGAAAATTAATCATTAACTTTCATGATGCAACCAAGGGTAGCTCTATTTCTCTCACCAACAATGTCCCACCTTTCCCTTTTCCTTGGAAAGCACTCTAAAAAATGCCAAATTGCCCTTAGTCACTTCTTTTTCTTCATAATTTAATCGTGGTTGTCAAATTTTCAAGCGAGTTGAAGCTTTCCTCGCAATTACCTTGTTTCTCACTTGTCATTTCTTGCATTTGTGCCACTCTTCCAATAGATACTATAACAAAATGTTACAAAGTGTGGCATTTGGTTCTCACTTCATCTTTTTAGTCTGGCATCTGTGGAGTTGAAACTTAATTACTTTACACAATTATGATCTCTCCACTTCTTGCATCATGAACTAGACTTGATTGGCATCCAGAGGACTTGTTTGCCTCAGATTTAAGTCTCAATGGGGTTTAAGGCCTTGACTCCTGGGCAAAACCAGTGAACTCTGAAATTGACTGAAACTCTGGTAAAACATAAAACAACTTTCTTCATAGTTCATTTATCTGCAAAAATTGGAAGAACTAAAAAAAATCTACCAATATTTTAGCTAATTTTTCTTGAAGCAACTTTTGCCAGGCCCAAAATAGAAATACACCACGTCCATACTGCTCCCTGAGCCAAAAGCACATAATAAAATGTTTTTATCCTTTTTTTTTAATTTAAATTCACCTGTTTTTTTCTTTTTCTTTGTTTTTTCCTGATTCCTAGTTTATTAAGTACTTGAATATCTTTCCATAACCATCTTTAATTATTTGCATCATACCAATCTCTTGTTTACCTGTTCTGATTTCGATCGCAGGCTTAGCAGTGATGACAGTAATGCTAGTGACCACATGCCTCACATCTCTCGTCATTATCCTCTGTTGGCACAAGCCCCCTCTCCTTGCCCTTGCCTTCCTCCTTGTCTTTGGCTCCATTGAAGCTCTATACTTCTCAGCATCTCTCACCAAGTTCCGTGAGGGTGCCTGGCTACCTATCCTCCTTGCCCTCTTCCTCATGACTGTCATGTTCGTCTGGCACTATGCCACTATCAAGAAGTATGAATTTGACCTCCACAACAAGGTTTCATTGGATTGGCTCCTAGCTCTGGGCCCCAGCCTTGGCATTGCCCGTGTCCCTGGCATTGGCCTAGTCTACACCGACCTCATTTCTGGAATACCAGCTAACTTCTCCCGCTTTGTCACCAACCTCCCTGCCTTCCACCGCGTCCTTGTATTTGTGTGTGTGAAATCTGTCCCTGTCCCCTATGTACCCCCTGCTGAACGCTACCTTGTGGGCCGTGTGGGTCCCCAAGATCACCGGTCCTACAGGTGCATTGTCAGGTATGGGTACCGTGATGTTCACCAGGATGTGGATTCATTTGAGTCAGAGCTTGTTGCCCGGCTTGCTGATTTTATCCGGCTTGATGGGTCACGACAAGATGGAAATGGTAAGGTGAGTGTTGAGGGGTCCCAGTTTAGTGAAGCAGCTGATGAAGGTGCGCTGACAGTTATTGGAGCTTCAGCATTCTCAAGAATGACTGCTTACGACATTGAGAGCACACAGCCAGCAAGTGTGTCAATTGGGTTCCAGTCGGCGGAGAGTGTGGGGGATGTGATCGAGATGGAATCAGTCAACAACGGTCGAAGGGTTAGGTTCTTGCTAGATGAAAATGTCGAAATAGACAGGCAAGTGTGTGAAGAACTGGGGGAGCTGTGGGAAGCCCAAAATGCCGGCACTGCCTTCATCCTTGGCCACTCACATGTCAAGGCAAAACAAGGATCATCGGTCCTGAAACGGCTAGCGATTGATTTCGGATATAATTTTTTGCGAAGGAATTGTCGGGGACCAGAGGTGGCACTTAAGGTGCCGCCCGTCTCACTTCTTGAAGTTGGCATGGTCTATGTCGTGTGATCATCTCTATCTCAGGTTGTCTGAGATCACATATGCACCGGTCTTAACAGGAAAGCATTTCTTTGGGAACAAGGGTCCTCAGTGTCGTATCAATTTGTGAGAGGAAGATGTAAAAGTTCAACGCCTAGTGTTTACAACAATCCATGACTTGCTCAATGTTCTTCTATGCAGGTCTTCCTACTTTTTGGTCTAACGATCCATTTCTACAAGCCTTTGATTTGAATATGATCATTAACCATGGTGATTTTGGCCATATGTATGAATCCAGAATTCATTGAAGCCATTCCTATAAGTTCATCAGTGAGGCCCACCTGTGAAATATATACCACTAAAAATCACACTTTCTCCTGTATGGGCACTGGAGGGAATTTCAGTCTACTTGGAGTTGCGGCCACTGCCAGATTCATCACATGTAGACATGTGATTTGCACGTGATCAATCTTGCAGTCGTCGCAAGTCTCTCACTGTGAAGGGATTGAAGTTATGCAGCAGACCACATACTGTGATTTTGAGCAGCTTGGATGAAAAGGTGGACCTGACTAATGGATCTATAGGGATGGCTTAGTCAGAATCTGTATGAAATTATTGACGGCCTCCTGTCTTATGTGTGGGCCTTACACAGTATCAATATTTGGAAAGTAAAAATGAGGGGAATCATGTCTAAACCTGTAATCGCCGTTAGTTTAGTAAGGAAGGCTAGTTCCTGCAAAGTCCTGTTTTAAGAAAATTCTTCATGTTCATGAAATGAAAATCCTCTTATGAGCCTGTATCTGCAGAAATGGACACCCATGGAACTGATTAAATTGTGAAAAATTGAGCATAGTCGAAAATAAACAATAGCAGAAAATGAAAATTTGCAGATTGCTACATCAAACTGTGAAATTTAATGAAATTGTAAAATTTGATTTTCATAATGCATCAAGCAAACCAGCCCTAATGTTCAGGCCAGGCGATTGCTATGAGTTACAAGCAGTAAGTAGGAGTGCAATAGATCAAGTCCGCATCAATTGAGTGGTCAGAATCATTTGATTCCTATGAATTTTCTCCCTTGGGCGATATATAATATTAAGAGCCCTCAGCAGCTACAAACCCAGAGTACATCTTTGTGGGTTTTACTTTCACCACATTTCACTGACTTGCATATTTGTGTGACCCAAGTGATAGGACCATTTCCCTCCACTATCATTGTTGTATTATCTTCACCACATGAAATCAGTGGCACTGTTTTCTGACCTGTTTCTTTTATTTCCTTTTCTCAAGCCATTTGTGTGGATGATTCCAATCACATATTTTTCTATAGAAAAGTGACCCAATTGGCCAATTCAGAGGTCCTCCCACTTCAATGTGTTACAGCCAAAGGGCCACGTTCTCAACTCACATGCCACTAAAAAGAAATCTCTGTTCTACCTCCAGTGCCACTTGGCAGTAGCCTAGAAACCCAAGTCAGGAAACAACAGCCACACGAACTCAAGAGGTGGACCCCACTTGACATGGTTTGAGAACCATTTAATTTCATCTCTAAATATATCATAATGGGACTTTTTGAGTTTTATAGTGTCCATTTGTGCTTTGTAGAATTCGAATAGATTGAAAATGGGTATGAGGGCTCTCCCCTTATCTTCTTCCAACAAATACTGCTGCCCTCCATCTCTAGGGGTGTACCAAAACGTGGGAAGTCGTTTGCCCTGCAAGGCCTTTAACACAGTTGGAGTTTGGGCAAAGTTAGATGATGATGAGAAAGGGAACAAAGAAGAAGCCAAGAAGACCAAGCAATCCTTGTTTGGAAGTGTGACAGAAGCACTTGATTTCTCTCAAGTAAGGTCGCCTGAGGATGCCCAACTTCTAGAGGGGGCAAGAGAAGCCACAAAGTCTGGAGGAAAGATGAGTAGGGAACAGGTAAAACCACTTTTTAACTCAGGAACTCGACTCGAAATCTTACCAAACAGAGTAAGGTCGGGTCTCAGTGATGGTTTTTATAATTATAAATATGATCTCATATGTTCATGGAGAGAGATGCAATCATCAACATACACATTTACACAAATGGAACAGTGTTGTGTTGAAGCTGCTAGATGCCAAATATCAATGTAGAAACCAACTCTATTTTTATATCAGCATATCAACAAACAAAATATGAAATTAACCTTCCAAGTCATCATTATTTCATCTATATATCTACGGTTAGCTTAGTGAGTCCCACAAAATATAATGTGGTGGAAAGGTGTGTTCATGTCTATAAAAGCCCATTCTTGACAGAAAGGGGTTGCTTGGTGGGCAACCCGCACGTCACTTAGCTACCCCGGCTAACCAAAGATCGATCCATTAGTATGCCATCTTCCCATTTTATGGGCTTCCCCCTTCCACTTGTGTGGGCTCTCTTGAGTCTAAGGAAAAAGAAGACGAAAAAAAGAAAAAAAAGAAAAAACCATTTTGATCTTGAGCCCACTTGGGCCACTTTGCATATACTAGTTGGGATATGTCTATGTAACCTATCAGACTCGTTTGAGTTGCTTGAAGTGGTGACCTTTCTGAGTAAACTTTCTATGATGTTTTTTTTCTTATTTTTTATTTTTAACTTTGAAACTTGTTGAACCCTCTATGTATCTGTACCATATTTAAGACCTACGTGACTTGATGCTTTACTAACTTGAAGGGTGACTAGATGATAGATAATATACTCTTAAATCATAATTTTCATTAAAGCCTTATTCTATTCTACTGTGGATGAGCTTTGGTAAGTTTTTCCATATGAATCTTTTTATATAATGTTAAATATCTTACTCTTTGACTTAACATGTCACTTGCAACTCCTTCATTTTAACTTTTTATGACTTGTCATTTTCAATATTTTCTCAAGACATGAGCTTCATATATTATATATGAATTTTTAATACTTAGTAGCTATTTCACCAAACTTAACAAATGCGACTTGATTCGAAATTCAACACTCTAGTCTATATATATGTTTGAGTTTACAGTAAAAGTGTTTAGGCCACAACATGTGCCTTGTTAAGTCTCTGTGTTCTTAAAAAAGAAAGAAAAAAAAAGTGAGTGAATCAATAGAAACCATGGTTTAAGTATGGACACTCTTTTGACAGTTTTGCAAAGAATCAAGTATGTGTCAGCCATTTTGGTAATACATATTCGTACAGGTCCTATATCCACATCACTTTAGAAAAGGTAAGAATTTTGAAAAATGATAGCATTTGTATCTTTTAGAAATTATATGCCCCATTATGTGTGCGCATTTCTGTCCTTACAGTGCTATAGGATATTGTTTTCAATGTTCAACACTCCAGAGAAAGATTTTGAAAACAAAAAAAGAACAAAGAACAACAAAATAACAAGAGCAAACAAAAGGGTCATTTTTATCCACTCTTGGCTTTGCTAGAGAGTCTCCAATATACTAGCCAAAAGATTGACATGCTTAAACACACCCTAAATGGAAGATGACAAAGATCTAACCTCTTTAAAATGGTAGAAATTTCCAAAGGATGATATCTTTATGCAAGATCGAAGAAATAGCATTTGACAAATTGCTCTTCACAATTTAGCTTTCATGGAAAGAACTAAAGTAAAATTATTGAAGCTTCTAAAATGGAAACCACCTCTGCCTTAAGGCTCTTCAACTCTAGTAGGCTTAGAAAGGAAATCAACACCGCTCCTTCGTATTAATATTAAGAAACACCCTCCCAATACCCAACGACCCTGGGTTGCCTAGAGTTGCCCTGCCCACATTGAAGTCCACCCTCTAACTTTGCATATTTTTTTTTATTTAATTGGCCCATATTTGAGAGAATAGAATCAAGTTTTAGATTTGTGAACTCCTTTTGCCATACCGCAATTTGCCGCACCTTTTAATACCATCCATTCGAAGATGAAGACGAAGACGAAGACGAAGACGAGCTATAGAATTTAGAAATGGAAACCTTAGAAAACGATTTTTGCATAATTTAGAAATTCATGTTTGGTGCAAAAAAAAAATTCTTCATTGAATTTGTACTAATGTTGTTTGGTTCAATTGTGTATTCCTTATAGAAAATGGAATTTTTTTGTTTGGTGAAACAATTTTTTGAAGAAAAATAATATAACATATATATTATTTATTCAACATGAAATAATAATTTATTTAAAGAAATAAAAAAAAATGAAAGAGTGTAGGGTTTTGGGGTGAAATGGAATAGAATGAAGAAAAGAGGGAGAAGTTTTTCTACAAAATTCATGTCCCATACGCCCCATAGGAAATCCATTGCCAGCATTAACAAGGAAAATACTGAAGAGTCAGGAAAGCGTTTCCGTGAAATATTTCCACACCAAAAGCATGAAAAATGGTTTTTCTGCAGAAAACAATGAACTTTTCTACGGAAAAGTATTACACAAACATGCCCATAAAGATTCTCTCATTCCTTTCCTTCCAAAAGTTTAAAAAAATAACAAAGGGAATGAGCATCCAAATCGACAATGTACACTTCATATTTTTTTTATTCTCTTGCCGTCGTAAATTAAAGCACAAGAATTTTCAAACGGATGTAGCTCTTTATGAATAATGCATCAGCTGTGACTTGTAAAATCAAGTAGTCTTTAATGTGGTAAAATAATGAATATATTCCTTTCCTCTCCAAATGTTCAAACAAAAAAAAAAAAAAAATATGAAGAAGAAGAAGAAGTAGGGAATAAGCATCCAACTAGATAATACACACTTTCTATTTAATTTTTTTTACTCTTTTGCTGTTGTAAACTATAAACCACTAGAATTTTCAAATACCACCCCGCCCTTACGGAGAGTTATTCTTTACACAAAATAACCAACGGTTTGGATCAAACAGTAAAAGATATAAGAGACTAATCCTGCATGTTTTCCTTTTAAACCACCCATCTATCTTTCTCCTCAAGCTATGAGCCTGCCTCATGAGCGGGATCAAACATATTTAAAGATTTGGATCATGCAATTGATAACTTACCTCATGGATGGGCCATAGCCTAATTGCACTTATTGAATAATCCCAACAGTCTGATTAGAAAGGCTTTCATGGCAGTTATCAAAAACCATTATCATCATATTCATGAATTTGGATAATATAAGTTAAATGGTAGGGAAGATATGATGGGAGGGTATGGTACAGGTGGAATTATTCATTGGGCATGTGCACTGATTATGTCTGTTAAGTAGTGAGTAGACATCATTTTACATGGTATGCTAAGATTGATTAGGTGTGTATGAATAAATGCTGGTGCTTGAACATTACTTAATTCACACAATTGGATGATGATGGTATTGATGTGCCGACGGCCAATAGCTATGATGTATGTTGCAGTATGGTGCTCTTCGCAGAAAAATAGGTGGAACATACAAGGACTTCTTCAAATCCTACATTGAAGGTAAATACTTGATACATTTTCTTTTTTAGTGTTTCATTTTACAGCATTTTGAGAGCATTTGAAATCCACATCCATCAAAATTTATCTCATCTACCTAGGATCGCCCTTCTTAGTTCTACTTCAGTCCTTGATGGCAGGTCCAGTGTCAATGGGCCATGTGTGGGACCCATGTTGTAGCCCATGTAAATACAATAGAAATTCAGTCTTAACTTACACCATCAGACCTAAAAATGCAGGCATGTCGTACTCCATTTACTAACGAGTCTGTCTCAGCCCATTTTTCAAAGTTTGGGTCTGGACCCGACTTCGGGGCTAAAAGCAAGAACAATCTTATGGTGGGTCAGGGCCGGATGCCAGCTGCTAACTCCACAACATCATCAATATCAACACCAGCCAATTTCATTTGAAATGCGAGATGGGATGTCTGTATCTCAGCCATTGCAAATGCGAACCATTAAGATGAATCGGGTTGGTTTTTTGCATGTACCTAGACCCCATCAAGATCCTTCACCTCCCCTGACCTTCATGGTTGGCACTCATCCATATGGGCCCTGTAAAGTCATCTCACTCGTTTCACCATCTCACCAGAGAATTTCCACAGAGAGAGAGAGAGATGACAATGATCCCAGGCTCCCAGCACAGGTGCACATACACTGTGCCCTGTTTATAATTTCTTTACACATTTATATTAAGTCAATAGTTCTGGTAATCATCAGGAGTTTGGAGAGAGAGAAAGCAAGCAGTCCTGGAATGACTGAAATAAGTAGGGATGCAAAATTGCAATATATGGAAACACTGTAGGTTCATGGGTTGCGTAACTTACCCTGCAATATAATTTGCTGGGTCCCCTTGAGAACTATATGTAGCAATAATAATAATAATAAATACTCATTTAGCAGTGTGATCAATGAATGAACGATATACAAAGATAGCAGAATAACAATGCAAATCTTTTGTCATCCTGAAGGTCGTTATCTCATGATGAGTAGGATGAGTAATTCATGAAGATGGTATCAAGATGGAAGATGCTTTTAACTCAATACAACTCTCACTCAAGTTTGATACTTCTGATTCATAACATACTCTGTTTCAAAATGCTCTAAACATAGTTCCAGATCTCATATTTTGATGACTGGAATCATGAGAAATTATAACAAGGAATAATCCTTGGAAAAAAATAATAATTTCAGACACAAACATATCCATTAATAGGCCTCTTTATGTTGGACACAAGCCAAAAGAAATTATTAATCTCACTGATATGATTTTTCCACACATTTAGCCATGACTGCTGCTGGTTGTCTAATTGTGACAGCGTCCTGCCCTTTGTATGTCTTGTCTTGTGGTGCTATTCTAGTGTCCCCCTAATAATTCCCATAATCATATGTTGTGCTTCAATGTGTTTCTGTTCCAAAGCCTGAAATGAAAAAAATATAAGGATGGGTCTATGGGAATACTTCTGAATACAAGTAGCACTGAACCTGCCTACATTGCTAGGAAAGTTGCAACTGAAATACGTTCTTGGGTGCCTAAAAAAACCCATCCAATAGACAGACAGACAGAAAATGTGTGTGCACGCATGTAACATGATCATATACCCCTTGAATCTTGATTCTCTTTCACAAGCATTACTTGCACACCCCTGATGGTTGGTTTCATGTAAAATTAACCATGTAAAGTTATTTTACATGTAAAATCATTTACAGAACTTTAATCCTCTTTGAATATAGTAATTTTTCATGAAAATCATTCCACATACAATATTTTCATTGGAAATCATTCAGCATAGAATATGGTTGTCGATGTAAAGCAATGAAAATTGTCATCAGCAAAATATATTCTAAAGGCTTATGAGCACGATAATCTTAGCTAAAAAATTCAATAGAGTGATTATTCAGTGGTCATGTTACCATCATGAGATAGCAGGACAATTGGAATTTATTAAGCTGCATCACAATGAGTGATAATTGCTGCCAGTATTCAGTAATTCCTTCAGTTTTACATTTCTGTGTGTCTATAATTCCCAACCACCAGCATCTTCTTCTTCCTCAGCGGCATTAATCTGGATTTTTTTAGTGTCTAGCAAAATTTTCTCCTATTGCCAATGTTTCTGTCCGACAGTTGGGGAGGGGGGCACAAAACCAAGACCATCCTGAATTGATGGTGGCCACTGGACATCCGCGAAATAGGTGGGCCACTGGACATCCAAATGCGGATATCCCTTAGGGGAAAATTCCCAACTCTTCATAATTATTTCTTGTAATCATATCAACATTAACATGCAGTGCTAACAGTGAGAAACCCTGTCATCAATCAATTTAACAATTATTTCAAATGGTAGATCGTATGTTGTTTTGATTGCATGCATACATCCATGCATGGAATTAGCTTACATCTAACACTTTATTTCTCCATTTTCTCGTGAGGTTGTTTCAGTTGATGGGCAGTATGTTGAAGAAGGTTGGGTTGACAAGACATGTAAAGTGTGCCGGAAAGACACCCGTGAGGAGCCAAGGCAAGTGGACAGTCTTGGAAGATATGTCCATGTGGCATGTCTTGAGAAGTCGAGATCAGGCAACTTCTTCACTAGACTCTTCTCCAAATAAGGGGTTACTATAAGATTTCCTCTAAATTTTCTTGTATTCTTTCTCACACATGCTATAATTCCATATTTCATGTAAAAGATCGTTTCTTACAATATTACAGGTCTTGGGAAACTCGAGTGGACCAACTGTCCCTGTCATCTATCTTACGAGAATGAAATTGTGTTCATTTGGTCTTTTAGGGTTTTGGTCTAAGATTTGCATTTGTACAACGTACCATTAGTAAGAGGTTTTTCAAATCATTCTTTTTCCATTGGCAACAAAAGGAGTAGCAGACAATAAAGTGTAGGAATTCATATCAATGTGACTTACCCATGGCAGACTATACGAGCAGTCAGGAACTGCTTACCACAAGTGGAACTGGAGGTATTTGTGGAAATATAAGAAGCCGTGGCTCTACATATTTCGCCAATTGAATCCTAATCAAGTGAGCAGCAGCCTCTCCCCAACAAGGATTCAACAAACTGAACTTCGAAGCTGTGCTTCAATTAATTCATAGTAGGTGGGGCTGGTGGCATTCTGAGATATGATGATGGTTCCTTCTCATTTGCTTCTCTTGCACATCACCAGCTTTAAACATCCACCAAGCAAAGCATTCTGTTCTTACCTCTTAGGCTCCAGCTAAAAGGATAAAAAAATACAAATCCAATCTATCAGAGTGAAGGTTATTCATAAAATGCCAATAAAAAATACAACTTACCAACAAATTGGTACATGGATTGATATGATGTTGACTTTTTATCAGGATGAGGAGCTGTTTGAGACACTGTTGATAAGTATGATGGGTTAATTAGATTGGTCTACGTTACTACTGAAGATGACACTACCAAATCAGGGCTGCTTTCACTCATTACACCCTTTCCTAAGAAGAATCTGGAAAACAAGCACCAAATAAGGAGAGGGTGACCGGACATGAGGAACAAAAAACACACAACATACAGATACAAAGCATTCAAATATCCTAACATTAGTATTTTTTTGAAAAGAAAACATATTTCAATAGAAAAAAAAGTGGCCAAAGGCAGCCAAGGTGATATGCCCAAAAATAAGGAGTGGCCATAATGGCTATAGATTTTGCAATTAACCTCAGCTTCTATAATTTCTTGACTGTTTGTGCACACTATGTTCTAGGTGTAGGTAGAATATCGCACAGAGCTTTCTACCCAAAAATTCTCAATTGGATACCTAGTATATGACTGTTGCATAACAGCAACAGCCGCTAAAGGAATATTAAACCATAATAGCAAAAACAAAGGAATATTAGTACATAATTGCAAAAAATAAGGATGGATACATCATATATTACTATCCTTGTCTATGAATCTCTGATAATAATACAAAGACGAGTGGCAAACCACTCTTTCCTTAACATACACCACATTCATACAGCCCCAAAACAGGAGCACCAGTATCATACCGTAGAGAGGAGAAACAACCAAAGGCTCATCAGGCAGACATGAACCCAAAATTCATGCCAAGTGATGCTACAAGCACATTTCTTCTCCAACTCTTCCGATATATAACATATGCCACGCAAGGACTTTGACTCCCCTGCATCATCAACTCAACTGTCCTAACTCCTGGACATGCAATCCATCAACTGCCTCGCCCATCCATGGTCTAACGGGTACTATGTGGGGAATTCACCAAAGACAGGTACACAATACACCGAATCACCTTCTCGCCAATCCTAAAACCAGGCATCACCATCAATCCCACTTCCATCCCTGCTCCCTCAACACCAACCACCACACTCTCCATGTAGACCTCTGAATAATTGGTCCCTTTCTGCACCCGAAAGATTTCAGCCGCAGGCTCCATCAACTTGGCCATCCCCATCAAAATCCAGACCCATTTCGCCATCTTCACAAATGCCTGGTACAGAGGTGTGCGCGGGTGCCTGCCACTCATAACAAAGTCCCTCTGATCCAAATTCCCAAAGAACGATTGTTCCATCACTGAATGCACGACCAAAAGATACTTTAAGCGGCAGAATTTTGCAAATTCAGAATCTGGGTCTTCAATCAGTGCATAGAAGGGATCTTGAAGCATCGTGACCCCATTGAAATTGCACGATTCAGGCCAACCACCACAGCCAAACATCTTGTGGCAAATGTATGCATCAAAAGCATATTTCTTGTCTGACCTTTTTGCATAGATGATGGAGTCTTCAATTTGGCTAGCAGCCAGGTCAAGATCCCAGCCTGAAGCTTTCATAAGACCAATCAATGGCTTCGCAAAATCATGGATAGATTTAGATGTGGCTCTGAAGGTTTCAGAAAACTGACTGAAACTCAAATCTCTGCGAAATTGAATACTTTCTTCCTCATTCTGATTGATCTCCTCTTCAAGTTTGGCATTCTGTTGATCCAATTCCTCGAGTTCCCTCCTTAATTGGATTATTTTGGAGTCTTTTGAGCGGACTTGAGCCTGCAATTTCTCTAATAAACATTGCTGTTCTTGAATTTCAACTGAAACCTGCGAAGAGCTCAGCAGTGATGAACAACCAGAGCTTGACGAAGAGGAGGAAGTGAAAGAAGAAGAGTCAGACATGGGTTTGGTGTTCTGCTTCTCTCTGTAGGAATGCTTGATCTCAGAGAGGTATTTGAGTTTGGAGACAATAACCTCATCTGCAAACTGAATCTTTTCAGGGTCATAAGGGGTGTGAGCTTCTTGGAGCTGAATATAAGCTAATTTAAGTGAGGAGATAGCAGCAAAAAGCTTTTGAAATGTCTCCATTGCAGCAGAAATGTCTCGACGGGCTTTGATTGACATTTCATCAAACGGCTGGGGATGGATTTTCTGGTTGTCATTTCCACTTTCTGTTTCTTCTGTAGCATCGCTTCCATCTCCAACTGAAGGAATGTTGTTTGGGTTTTCACCAGCAATTGCTCCAATCGATTTCAGTTTGCAGACCTTGGCAAATCGGTGAACAATCTCCAAGATGTTGGAAGAAGGTTTTGCTGCTCTTGAAGCAGGATCCACGGCTTGAGACATCCCTTCTGAGAGAATGCCAGTATATAGTTCAGCGCCAAGAGGGGCGCAAACTTCTGCTCCAACCTCTACAATCTCCTAATTTTAGCAGAAAATCAAAAACTTTTGAGCAGCAAAATTGAAAATTTGCAGGGATTTAGCTCAAAGAAAACTTGTTTTTGTGCTTAGAAACATCTTCAAGAGAGAGAATCAATTAATCAAGACATCTAGTTGGGAATGTAGTAGGTTTTTTTTTTGCTCAAAAACCACTAAAAATGGAGTAGAAACCACTCAAAAATACGGTTTTTGATCAAAGAACCTCTCGCCCCAAACAATATCATTGAAATTGTGAACCCAAACAGGGAATTTAGGATTTCATCTGAAAAACCCACTTTGAGATTTCTTGAGCTTTTGAATAAAGCTCAGACTTTTCGAGCCAAAGAACCTCCAACGACTGAAGAAGAAATGAAAAGATTAGGGCTTTAGACGAAAAAAAAAATGTGGGTTACTTCTGAAGCCGATGAAATCAATCAAACAAACCCCCAATAGAAATCAGTAACACAAACAGCGAAAACCTAGGGATTCAACATATCTACGCCTAAAACACCAACATCCCCATACATCTTTCTCACCAATAACCTCCAAACAGTCGAAAGAAGACTACTTTCTTGTGATATATATAGCTCAAGAACCTCAAAATGGACCAAAACCCACCAAACTATATCAAATTATCAATGAAGAAATGAGAGAAGAATACCACTCCAAACCAAGATTTCTACCCAAAAGCCATCAACGACTGAGATGAAGAGATCTGCAGGGGGGCACAGATGATCAGACAGCTGTGAATGAACGACAATCTTCAACAGGAGACTGGAGAACCTGAAGCTTCAAAAATTCAAAAAGATGATATTTTTATCTCTTCTCCAGAAGCCCTCTTGTTTGGATTTGGATTTCCACTCGTCTTTTTCCAAGAATCGGCACAAAAAAAGATCGTGTCTGGTGGTATTACCTTTCCGAGCCATCTTATCAGAGGAATTCAAATGGTGAAAGACTGGTAGTCTGCAGGACTACTCTAAAATTGTAGTAGTTTACTAAGTACTGTGGGGCCCAGCTCTTTAATGGTGGATATGGCCCCAACCTTGGTTCTAAAACGCTCTAGAGGAGGAGTTTCTGGAATCTTCGGCCATTGGCTTTTGCAAAGTGATTGGCCCAGGTGGACAGGGAGGATTTGGTTTTGCAAAAGCAATGGGACCAATGTGCTTTTGGCCTTTGGGCATGTTTTATACCTTAATTTGGGTGTTTTAGGATGTAGATTTGGTGTTTTATCACCAAAAGGCTAAAGTGCATTGTAGTAACCTGGTTAAACACATGGGTGGAGCCCATCCTTCGAAATCCTAACAGCTGATCAGACATTGAACACGTATTGGCCCGAACGCCCTTCACACCGATCAAATATAAATTATTATTCAAATCAGTAAGATGGCCTCTGTTGATTCACCAAATCTTGAACACATAATCAACTTCCACTCTTTTTTCTGTCGTTTTTTTCTTGGAAAAATTCAATGATCAATTTAACAGTTGGTTTGTTAAAAATAACTTTGATTATTTATATATAAAGAAGATGGATTGGTATTAGCCTGTTAGGTTAAAATGGTGTTAATGCAGATAGCTCTAAAACAGTCGAAAAATAAACATACATTTTTCGAAGCTATTGTCAACGTTAACACATTTCTTAGGTAATTGTCCCTTTGCATTTTCAGAAAAGGGGTCCCAATCATGTGACACTGACTCTTATAAGAGATGGTGCATGAGTAATCTGCCCTTGAAAGATATGGTAAGTGGTGAGTCTACCGTGCTGCACGTTCCACCCGGATGTGGGTGGTTGCTTGTAAAATATAATTAATTTGAAAACGATGTAGTATTCCCGAGACTTGGGATCTGCACACATTTTTCGCAGGGAGACAATAGCCACTAATTTTATTTGAAGCAGTGAACAAGTTCAAATTTAGGGACCCCCTTTATTGTTCTTGGCTGACCTACTGAGCTTGCAAATACGAACACGAATACAACCATAAAATCACTTTTTGGACTTATCTTTCGGAGCCAGTTTGATAACTCTATTAATTTAGTCAAGTGAAGTAAAGTTGATTTTAAGAAAAGAATAAAATATAAATGGATTATGATAATATTTTATTTTTAGTTGTTTGTTATGCAATCTTTTTTTACTTTTTGTACGGAAAAATATAGTTTTTTTGGATTTTAGTGGATAAAGGTAGTTGCTTTTTGACTTTTTTTTTGGAAAAGATGGGGAGAGTTTTGAATAAAATACATTTAATGCGACATCCTGTATAGAAAAATGAAGGTTTTATTTGACTTATATTTTATTATTAAAGGCATGTTTGTTTGAAGAAATCTTTTAACCCTCGTAATTTTTAATTGAAAATGCTTGTAACGAAATAGACTCTTAGCACAAATCGTTATAAGAATTTTGTTGAAGTCGCAGCTTGATAAAATACAATGTAAATTTTGAATGACTAGAAATTTCCGCTTTACATTGATGAAAAATTTTCCAATCTTTATGAAAATATTGCTACTTGGTTGAAAAAAATTGCCCTTAAAAAATATATGTTATCTTTCTTCACGAAAACAACCTAGAAATTAAGGTTTGAAGTGGGGCTAAGAAGCCCATCTATGTTCATGTAATGGCAAAAAGCTTGAAAACCAAGCATCATATGAGGCCCCAGCCTTCATCCTCGGGACCCATTTTAACTGGGCCCATGTATTAAGGTAAGGCCTCTTGCGTTTGTACGTTGTGAGTTTGAGTACATTATTCAAATGAATTTAAGTTAGAAGATGTATCCGTACAGCTTGGAATGCAAGCATGAAGGTGGGCCTGACCCTATTCCTGGGCCCCATTCATAATTCATTAGGCAAAGACTGGGTCCAGGTAGTTAGACCTGCTGAGCAAGTAAGTCTTCAACATTACAAAAGAGCCAATCTCTCTCTCTCTCTCTCTCTCTCTCTCTCTCTCTCTCTCATTGTTACAGAAACTATGGCCTTCAGTTTGGTAAGACCTCACAGAAGCCCAACACAAATGATTTCAGTCCAACCCATAAATCCAACAGTGGGACGAAAAAATCACTGACCACCCATGTATTAGTACTGAGCCAATTTTCAATTGAATAGAAGTTGGGCCAGAATCAAATTGATCATGTAGAATACATTGTTAAAATACAGCAAAAAACCAGAAATAAAGAAGTGAAATCGTAGGTTTTGATGACAAACAGGAGCAATATATGGTGGGCCATTTGGATGAAAGCCAAGATCCTCACCATCCAAGTCTATCCATTAAAGTGGTCTGTCTCCTTCAAGCCGCAGATGTCATATTTGGCATCTCTTTCAGAAGGAAGAAATGGTTACTACTTTATGTATTGAATTCTGGCAACAGCTCAATCTTAACCGTCCAGGTATTGATCATAGATAATCATTAATACCAACAGACAATAATAAGTTATATCTTTATCCACAAGGGATAGCATGGAAGAAATTTGTGTGCATTCAACGTCTATGTGTGGTTGATAACCTTTGTATTTGGCAATATAATTATAAGGAGTGTGGATCCTCTAAGGGCAGAGTTTATAAAATTCTTAGACTTATCAATCAAAAAGAGAAGTCCATAACAATCAAGGGTGGTGGGCTGCCGTACAAAAGAGAGAGAGAGATCAAATAGTTGAGGGGCCTGCCTTATGAGATGGCAAAATCTTATCTATGTTCTTGTAACAAATAGCAATACTTTGATTGGGACATTTAAAAAGAGTGAAATGCTGGTTTAACCAATTAATACCTATGTTAATTTGACATCAATCATTTAATTGGATGCTAGAGACTTACGATAAGGAAACAACTCTATTATAAAAGAGGATTTCTTAGATGAGCTATGTGTAAATGATTAAGCAACAAATAATGTTATTATTCATTCCAATCAGAGTCGATGACCTTGAACTATTGACAATCCACTATTCTTTCTTTCAATTGGACATCTACTAATGTTTTATGAGGCAAATTTATGTATAACTAATATGACAAACTCTCCATTTATAATGGGGTTTTTATTTGGCACCTACATGCCACTTGCCTTGTATTTAACCGTCGTAAATATTTACTCATTGTTAAGTGGAAGGGCATTTTTTAAGGGCTAGCTAGCAGATTAGTAAAACTAGAATCTGTTGTCGACAAGCAAAGTTTTTATTTTTACTTTCTATTTTATGACTTTAGATCAAATAACTGATTAATATAATTTCTTTATATAAGGATAAATCGCAAAACATTGTTATATTTGGTAGCCAAGTGGGCCTATTAACTCTTACAATTTGTCTCTCTGATGTGTTAACGTGAGCCTTTTCATCTCATAATTATCAGTTTAGTCAACAAAAGTAATTTCATACCTTCTAAAAAATCGCATTTTTACTTCTCTGTGTCTTATTTTATAAATCTTGATGACAATTTGTGGTTGTCATAAAATGGATACCACAAAAAAAAAAAAAAAAAAAAAAAAAAATCCAATTGATTGCCGAATGATATAATTCCATTCATTCATTTATTCTTGACAAAATTGAATCAAGAAATTTTTCACCCAATTTGCGCATCTCATCTTCTCATCTTGGGCCATCTCATCATCAATGAAGTAGTGCTCTAGTTGCCAGCCATCCATTTCCTGCAGCCCATCAAACAGTAAGTTCCAAATAGTAGGGTGCTATGTATAACTTCTCTCAGAGTTTGATGGAAATCATTCACCTAACTATCAAATCAATGCTTTACCAGAAAAAAAAAATTCAAATCAGTTGTAGGTGGGGAGTACATCTAAGCCTGTTCAGGTGTCTAAAACATACGAATGCCATTGCAAATATGTTAATCCAGAATGATTATACATACTCTTTAGCATAAGTATCATGCCATTGCAAATATGTTAATCCAGAATGATTATACATACTCTTTAGCACAGGTATCATAGAGTGGACCTGTCTAAAACATAGTGTACGTACAAAGAAAGAGGTGGTGGAAGATGTATGAAACACTCAACCAATTCATTTTCCACAGTTCTTAAGACTCAACTCACTTTCCATTTCCATGTTTGTGGGCCATGTCTTCCTTTGCATCCAGGCTCTCTTTCATGTACGTGGGCTTACTCCCTGCATGTGCAGGTTCTCTCACCAGTAGCAGCTCCCTTGTTTTCTTCCTTGTATTATCACATCTCCTTATTCACATAAACAAACAACTAGCGATCAATCCCTATCTCAGTGTCCGACAACTGAAAAGATATATACATACTGCTAGTGTGATTCATACCATCATCCCATGTGGGAGATCAAGGACCATCCAATGTGGGAGATTAGGGGCAACCACCTCCTGTGTAATGGCAAGAAGCGACGGTCTGGATGACTGGAGGGTAATTCCAAAAGGTACCCTCCAGGAAGAAGCTAGGGTGGGCCGTACGGATCCTCAGAGGGAACTGTTTTGGCTGGAGTTGAATTATACATGTGGTCATGATGCTTCCGGACATGTATAATATCTTCTTCCATACAAGAGGGTCCATCAACAGAAGATCTCGTGAGCGTCTTCCATTTCTTACGTACAAATAGGAAGGGCACTTTTGCCACGGTCACAATTTCGAATCAGATTTGGAGTTATTCTTAATTTGGTGAGTCCAAGTGTCCTACACATTGACTGGGTCAGATGCAGATCCGTGGGTTTCACACCTGATAGCCCAAATACCCAAACTTCACCATTACATATTAGATATGTATATATTAAATATTTTGAGTTTATCATGAAAGTATTTTTAAGATTTAGGGTCTCAATTTGGGACCAGGTCAAAATCCTTTTATTGGGGCCAAGATCCGGGGCCAGATCTTTAACTTGGATTCAGATATGGGGAAAGACTCTCACCCCCTTTTCAGAAATCCGAATAGGCCGGCTACTTTTTGGACCCAACATCGGGTCCAGCTGGGTCTAGGCCTCGCGGTAATGTTCTGTCCATATTCTAGGTGTGGTCCATCGTTACAGGTTGCAACCTAATTAGCATATAAATATTAGAGAAATAAACTAAAATGACACAATTTGATTATAATACCCGGTATCACCAGGCCCTTTGATTATTATTCAGATCCATCATGTGTCAGACCTGCTGTGAGCTAATTAACCATTCGAGGTGTTGTGTGTCACTAATTAACCTGCTGTGAGCTAATTAACCATTCAGGTGTTGTGTGTCACTAATTAACCAGCTGTGAGCTAACCTACAGCCTGGGACAACCCGGCCCATTTACAGGCTGACCTTTTTTAGTTAAGTTCTGCATTGTTATCTTTGTGAAGGGGTAGTCATGGACCGGTTTGGTCCTGGACAGACCCAGTCCAAGCCCGGCCCATTAGATATCCGACTTTAATATTATACTGCCATAGATCATTAACCCAAAGAGGGGCCTAGGTCCAAGCCATTTGGAGATAATAAACTTCTTCATACTAAATTGTAGGGACATGCTTGGCCTTCAACTATACAAGGCCCAGGCCAAGTAGTCCATCCCACTATTGGACCAGATATTTAATCCCATACCCAGCCCATGGAGTTAGAACAGTTCCAATCCTGCCCAATGTAGGGTGGGCTATGATCTCGGTTGAGCTAGCATGGCCTTTAGCAGTATGTCAATGCTCCCCAACTTAAGGCTGGTTGGTCAAATGCAACAGCTTTTGTAACCCAGACCGCAAGGCCCATACAGACTTGCATGTTTGTCATGTTCAATAAGAATCAGAAGCCAGCCTGAATTCCAACAACATTTTGGGCTTTAGGCACACTTCAGACCTTGTTGTGTTCTTCTTATGGTTGCCTGTTTGCTGTTTGTATCGTGATTGGTCGATCTCAATTTTTATTCTGCACAAGATTCATCACCATGCAATTTTATCACCACTTCTGTCATTTTCCGTTACACATGTAACAGCTAGCATTTTTCTTTGTTGACTAAAGAGGATGTTCGGCCTCTTTGAGAATAACCGCTTACATTTTCATCACGTTCACGAAGGTATACATAGGTTTTTATGTAGCTGGATGTCCGAGGCTTGTTTGGTTTGCTTGTTCAAAGTGAAAATTTGAACTAGATGCATGTTTCTCTTCTTCCACTTTTTAATTCTTTTCTTCTCATCCATTTATATTTTTTGGCACATTTTTGTAGCGTCAGCGGACCTTGCTTTTCCGTAAAACATTCCACCTATAGTTGCAAAAAACCATTGTCCACACTAAATGATAGAAAATGAAGCCGGCTAAAAACTAAAACACCTTTACATTCTTTTTCCACCGAAAAATTGTTACACCAATGTATGCTTAGATCGTCGTAGGAAGAGATAATACCTGATGCAACTAAAAATTTAGTCACATCTGTAGGTTGAGCTAGTCGCTGAGGAATATACGAAGGGGCTCTGATTTTTATTTATTTTTTAATAATTCAGGGTATCTCCTGCCTTTGTTAAATAGACAAATCCCACTTCTTAGGCCCAAACACATTCGAGGTGGGCTATAATTTCTATTGGCTCAAAGCAAATAATTTTTTTCAAGTCAACAATGGGGCCCACATGCGGATACAAGCCCCACTTACTTATGAAAGAAACTTGAGCACATGAGATTCTAAAATGCAGCCTCTTTGTTATGTAATACTGAACTGTGGTTTTGATCTCACTGATCAGGGGAGGGGTTTGTGCTCTCCAGTTTAATATGTTGCTGCACAATCAACAGAAAACGGATCACTTACAGGGTAAAACTCGCAATAGCTTGGTAGGGTACAGTCTTCCAGCGTGGCTGGTCGACATCCAATAAAAGAAGTCATCATACGCTTCAGTTAATGGATCCAAAGAGCTTTCAATGAAAAACATATGGCCAACTATACCAACTACTTGGCTTTTTCTATGGTGATTTTTCCAAACAGCCGATGTTAAAGTGATTGCAAGTGCAATAAGTCAGGAATTTCAGCAGGCCCAACCATGCTCACACGTGAAAAGGAGAAAAGAGTTAAAAGAGTGTGTTTGTGCGCCCCCAGTGCGTTTGGGGATGGAAAGGATAATTGTTTAGGTTGTTGGTGCACCTCTTTTGCTTGGTGTGAAATTTTTTTTTGTGGAAGAGGAAAAGCGTGAATTGTTTTGATTTTTTACGTGAGGGGTAGGAATGTAAGAATCCTTTTATTTGTGAAATAATAAATGTGCGGCTCACAGAATCCTCTTATTCCACAAACAAACTAAAAAATAAGCTTTAGAAGATTTTAACCATCCATTTTTCATCTTCAATCAGGGTGTTCATTAGGAGCAAAGACAATTCAGATGGAGCTAAATGGGTTAGTCTCTTGCAGACAATCCCTGATCTCCACATTGTTTGCTGTTTGCTATTTGCAGCGACATTAATTATCTTCTCTAATCTATGACTTTCATAACTTCAAACACTACTAAGTGAGCCACCAATAAATGAATCACATATTTTACCAATGGTCAACATCTAATGGAGGTTTGCATTTTAGATGCAAGTGATACTAACTAATTTATAGCCCTGGGAGATAGTAGGGTTCTAAGACTTTGTAATTATGTAAGTAGCTGAAAATGAGAAATTAGAAGTGAGTATCCAAAAATAACCATCAAATAACATTTCATTTGATGAAGGTTTTGTTGAAGAGAATATGAAAATGAATGCCCACCCATCACCTAGGCCTGTTTGTTTGCACATAAAGCATAGGAATCGAATATGTAAGAATTCATATCTTCACCAAAGATTACTAAAGATGTTAGGAGTGAAGGATATGAGGTGAGGGGGTGAACGATCTCAACTAGAAATGTTGATGAGACTTCTACTTACTATGAACTTGAATTACTAGGGTGATGATTGGGCATTTTCCAACTTCCCTTGAGTAAATTTCTATTATAGAAGAAGTCAGTTAATGATTATTTTTTTATATTCACTTTGATAAGTCATTTTAACCACTTATATAAACACAAAGTCTTTAAATTCTTAGGAACTCAATTCTGTAAAACAAGCAGGTCCAAGTAAGTAATTCAAATCATGAAAAAGTGAAGGTCTCATTTATATTTTGTATCCTTTTCTCCCCTATTTAACAATCCTTCCCTAAACCTCATCCGATCTTGAATTTCTATTTATTGTATTTGTATGCAAACAAAGAGCTCCCTCCATCTTTCCCTTGTTTAGACCTCGCCGATACCATTCCTGCTTTCTGTCACTTCAACATCCACATTTGGCAGAGTCAGAAAGAAATAAAGCTGAATGGCGAAGACTTATGTTTTGGGCGGCTCGCATATAGATCAGTGAAAGAGGCAGTGATGGGAAAACCTAAGAAAATCAGTAGGACGCATTGAAAGTTAGCAGTATATCATGGACTTTTGGTTCTTTAATACCTCCCTTTGGTTGGCTTGCTATTCTCAAAAGAGACTGTCGAGAGCTGTTGATAAATGAATTCTTCAGCAATTGGCTCCATATGGAAGGCAGTGATTGGTGATATGAATTGTCTCGAGACCCAATGCATGTAACAAGAATTTATTTTTTTTGGTGGATGTAACAAGATTAATTTCACAAGCCCTTCACTCCATATAGATAATACCAGGCTCCAGTAACGCGATATATCAAATACTGATCACAAAAGCACACCTAGATGGTCGATTTGGGGTGCTTGAAGCCATATTATGTACTACTAACGATGAGGATGGGTCAATTACCAAAGGGATGAAGACTGATCACATAATATCCAAATAGTCAAATGTGCCCGACTTGTATAATATGGGCAAAGGTCCAGGGTTCGACCGGTTTTAGATTTGGATCCAAGTTCAGGTTTTCTAAGATCCTGATTAAAGATTTATGATGGTGCTTAGGTCTTGGGTTTTGTATATGCAAATCCAAATAGCTTGAATAAGTAATATAGAGCTTTTTTCACCCATAGGACTCCCACATGTTAGAAGCCATGCGGGTAACTTATGTAGAATACTTCTATTTATAATGAAGGTTATAATAAACAAGCAACTAAACTATGTTTTTTTTTCTCTTTGCTCGTTTGGCCTAGTGGCCGGGACATGGGAAATAAAGGACTCCCACCGGGGTTCAAACTTGGAGGGAACTATGGGAGCGGGGCGCCTTATCCATGAGGTTAGCCCTCTATCCCCAGCTAAATTATGTTTAGTGTATACTAATTCAAATATGGAAGTACAGGTTGGAAAAGACATCTTAATCTAACCTCATTTGAGTATAGGTCCAAGTTTAGGTACATATAACCCAATTTGTCTTCGGATCTCTGTACACCATGGACCCCACATGAACCCCTTTACCATTCCTGTGTACTACTGGTCTTCTGCTAAATTTGCACGCTTTCTAGTCTGTCTTCATTGGGGTGAATTTCAGTTGAAAAGAACAGTGGAAAAGTAACCTTGTGGAGCCATCACATCTCATAGCCACTTTATTCTCTTTTCTTCTTATGTGACCACCCAATGTAAGAAACAATGAAAAGGAGAGCTGTAAAGCCCACCTAGTGTTCTTGATATGAGCTTGGGACTGGTGCTGTTGAATTTGGTAGGAAACCGAAAGGAGAAAGTCCTGTTTGATTTTGTTCCTTAGCTCTTGATATATCTGATAATGGGGCACCCTTGTGCTGTATTTTAGACAAGGTTTGTCCATGACCTCTCAATCATGTTGTTAAATTTAGAAAATCGAACAGTTGTTTTCTTTTGGATAGTGATGTTGTGAAGTAAATGGTGTGTGGGTCAGGGCTTAGGCCATTAGGGTTTTTGGATTGGGTCTCTTAGATGTTCCCCAAAAACCAAGTTGAGTTTACAGAGATGAAGAATCCTGTCAGTGTGTATTGACCATAAGGAGGGAGGCTTGGTGGAGGCAGGTGAGATACTGTGATCGTCTGTGAATTCGCACGAATGGGACCTCTTGCGATTGGATTTCGCTGTCGTCGACTTCATCTCTGACCCCTGTTGTGTTATCTAGTGCTCGTCCGCATCTGTGCTGGAATTTTCTCTCTCTCCCTCTCTCTCCCTCTCATGCAAACAGGTGAGAACCTGTGTATTGTGTTCGGATCCGACATCAATTTAAAGAAAACAAAACCAATTCTGGATCCAAATCCAAAATAAGATGTGGATCAAGAGCATCAATCTAATTGGACAAAAAGCTTCAAAAATATTTTTTTTAAATATACAAGTGAGGCTAATAAATGATATACGACTAAAGCTAAGTAAACTATCAAATATGGATATAACTCAAGCTATGTATGCCATTGAAAGTTATATATATTTTTAACATTTGCATGTAATCATTTTGGATCTAAATCCTTCGGTCATTACATACAGGGATCCGACTATGGATCCAAATGTTTCATATCTTATATGCATGGAGCTGGAAGCTCCATATTTATTCATAATTTAAGGCCTGATCCTCCAATGATTAAATATCCATTTGCAATCCAACCCTAGTGGGGAATAGTTATGGGCAGAACCAAGCCCAACCCAAAATCTATACGGGCCAATTGAAACCAAGTTGGACCTTAAGCTTCTACCCAACCACAGACCAACCTGTGCTGCTATGTTTTCAAACTGAATTTTGTCAAGTTGGGTTTAACCCGGTTAGGTTAGATTGAGACAGCAGTGTCCGATTTGGTAAGGTTCAGACTGATGGCCTGGCTGAAAAGAGCTCAGGTGGGGTTGAAGAATTTCAGACACCTTGGCCTGATGAACCTGAACGGAAGGGTTGCCAGTTTCAAGTTGGGCTGAGCCTAGTTGCATGTCTTTCTCCATTCTTATTTTTCATTTTGGGTTAAAGAGTTCTTTCTCCTTTGTTTAATTAAGTATCATTAATTCAGCTGCGCTTTTAGCAACAGGGTGTTTTTGCTGATTTTTAAAGTAGGATAAGTGGCAAAGTTAACATTGGTTATTGGCTCTTGCCAGATTAAAAGGACTTCAAGATTCAGCCGATTATAAATTATGTTCATTGAATAAAAATAACCATTCAAAAGCTACAAAGTGGTTGGTATTAATGAAGACTTTGCCTTTTATCAACTGACTTCTATTTCATAGCTCAAAAGTTGAAAGCTATTAACCTTGGCCAAGTGACTTCTTCTTCTTTTCTAACTGAGATTGTGTTTGTGCAGTCGGAATCGCCGCGGAGAAAGGAGACAATGCGCCTGATTTTTTGCCTCGGCGCCACTTGGTGCAACGACAAAAATGGAAGAGATCTACGCTATAGGGGATTTAAAGTCCAACGGCGGAATCAGAATTTTTATTTGGGTGTTGTGGGTAATGGTCAAGTAAAAAAATCAAATAATAAAACAGAATTTTTAATGAACTATCAAATGAGTTTCTTGAATTACATGGGTACGGTTGCACCTGCGTGTGCCCACTTGGGTCTGCCCCTGCGGAAGCCTGACCCGGCAAGAGAAAACTCAGGTTACCTCTTCCACATCTCGGCATAAACGCCCCCTAAATATCAAATTCTTATTAAATTTGACAGGCCCAAAGGATCCCACATGTCCTAATTTCAGGTACAACAAATTGCATACTGTTGCTGAAGTTGTGGAGGATCAGGAGGTGCACAACCCTTGCACAATTTTTCTTACAGGGGTAATATCATTGATCAATCAATTCCTGTCACAATAAAACTTTGAATTGATTGACATTTGAGTTTCATTACAATGACTTTTTACCATTTATTATCCATTAAACCATGAAAGCCAAGAATTAGGGTCATGATCATTTGACCCGGACATCAAACTTTTCATCTTGACGTGCCTCCCTCTGTTTTCACGGATCTGGTAAGCCCCACAGTAGGCAAAAGTTGTTATTTGAGGAAAAACTTGTGGAGCATTGCTCTTTATCTAGTTCTACACCATGCACATGTTTTACTCCACGTGAGTTTTGACGATATGAAGTCAATAGCTCTTTTGGCAAAAAGCACAGTGCCCTTGTTTGGATCTGTGAGATCTTTTTAGGGTTTGAAAAGTCCACCTTTTCCAAAGCCTAGTGTAATAGGTGCATGACTTTAGCAGGGCACTTCTGATTCAGTGTCAGTAAGAAAGGTTGTGTAGAATACTTTGGCCATTTTATGGACGTGATTTACGACACAAAACTGGGACACTTAAACCAATGAGAACTTTACTTGCCTATCTCACACCCATAAAACCGGGAAACTTGACCTGTTTGGAGATTTACTCGTGGAGTTAAACGAAGTAGAGGGTATTTTAAAGAAATAATAAAATATAAATAGATTATAATGGAATCTTATTTTTAATTGTTTGTAATTAAATTTTTTTTACTTTTTTTTATTGAAAAATGGAGTTTTTTATTGAAAAATTGAGTTTTTTTTTTAATGGTTGTTTTTTGACTTTTTTGTGAAAAATATGATTGAAAATGAGAAATAAAATACTTTTGATGTAACTTATTTTTTTAGATATGAGGGCTTTACTCCACTCAACTCTACTAATAGAGTTGCCAAACAACTCCTAAAAAATTCATTTGATTTGCACTCGTCTTCACCAGTGGCTGAATTCACAGTTTTTATTCCTTTTTGGTGATTTACTTTTAAGTGATTGTGTTGTACATAAACCAGTGCCACATATCAAATTTGTAGTGTATCAAGTCCAATTCAAACAAGTGCAAAGGAAGCAAATCCGACACAAGAAGTACAATCAAACTAAGCCACTCTAAATCTCAAAGAACTTTTCAAAGAAATTCAAAAGAAATACAAGGATCCAGGAAGCCCAGGATTGAAAAGTTCTAGTCCATATCATATTTCTATAATCCAGTGTATCATAATCGAGTCCAATTGTATGTAACATAATCTACATGGGTCGTGGGGACAAATGCCACTGCCAATTGCCAAAGAGGCTACAGTTGATCATTAGATAGCACTGTTGAGTTTGTCTCCAGTTTGACTAAGCTTTGAACTGGAGCTAACAGCCAACTGCAAAACTTTGGATTGTCCCTGTTATATCCATGCGATGTGTGGTACATCCCTAGTCCTATCCTTTTCCCCATCGGCTTACATGGAACAATTATATAGAAGTAAATATTCAGGTGGGGCCCATTAGAAATCTGGTCTCAATCATTGACCTGGTGGGCCTCCGGACAAATCATGCAAAGAATAGCTAGACAAGTGTCAATTAGTGCGGTCAATGTCTCTCTTCTTTTGTTCAACGACAAAAGAATGTGACACAAGATTGCTCTCCAACCATTCAATCTTAATCACAAAATGGACACATGCATCACTTTACCTGTTTACTACTGAGAGACCATTTACTGTTTATTGTCGCGTTGAGAGAATTTCATGTTTACAGAGATGAAAACAGGTAAGGTTTTGCGCAATGCAACTTAATGGAAAACAGATAAGAAATTTCCAAAGATTTAATTGCCAAATGTGACTTTAGAGACCTAAATAGATAGGGTTTGGCTTAGTTCAAAAAAGTACCTGAAGCAAACCTAAATTTAAATTCCTGAGGGACACATTTGTATAACCTATTTTTAGGGACAGAAAAATAGGTAAAAACAATATGTTTTTCAACAGACTTTCTCTTCATCTGTTTGATGTGGGTGGTTTCTCTTGTGGAAAAAAAAAATGTCATTTTGACCTTCTTTTTTTTTTGAAAAAATGGAAAAGCATTTCTGCAAGGAGTGAAGGGTTGAGGAAAGGCAAAGCAATCTTTGTAAAAATGAAAATCTTGCCTTTATTTTGAATAATGATAAAGTAAGACCCAACCACCCAGGGGTTTTGTAGCTCCTCTTCTCTTCCTTAATTTGTGTTTCTGACCTCTTTGTTTTTTGTTTTTAGTCCTTATTATATTGATTGGAGTCCCTGTAGAAACTTGTTATATTCATGTACTATTCCAAGTAAGAAAATATTAGGCAAAATAAATAAGTCTAGTAAAGCAAAAGAAGGGAATTCTGATCTTACTACAGCCGGCCCTCACCCAAATGTCAGCAGCACATGTGAAGAACCTCTATGATCGATGATATCACTCCCTTCAATTTCACATTTCGATGTTGTAATTCCCCCTTTTATTTGTCATCAATTTGATGTTGAAACAAGTATAATGGGCCCAGCTCGAATACTATAGGAAGGTTGTGGTTTTGAGTGACTAGGTTGGCACATTTGTATACTGCTACAGGAGGAAATGCTCCACAGATATGATTTTCCTAGGAGGTTGGATTCTGTCCCTTGGCTTAGGAAGAAAAGTGAAAGATTTTTGAGGTTCTCCTCAATGATTTTACAGGAAAACTGAAAGGATGGAAGTCTTTTTCATTCCGGTAGAAAATGGCTGCATAAACTTGCCCCTACACAACGTAATCAAATAATCAAAGCATGGATGGAGGACCATACATGTGCTCAACGTCCTCATTTCTTCGGGCATTACCACATCCATACTCTGTTCTACCAAGGTATTATTGTTGCCATGAACCACATAGTTGCAGCGTTTTGTAAACAGTCACAGCACGGTAGACACATGGTCTACGCGCAGATCGAGCCACAGTCCCTTCTGTTTGCCCCACCTTGGAATGGTCAGACCCGACTAATGGATGCTTTGCCTGATGAATTTGGACTGAGCATTTGCTATTAGAACAGAATCATTTGATTGATATGATTATTGGGCTGTGCTGCAGTAGTATTTGAGACTCATTGAACCATAGTTATCTCAATATGACGTAGGGAAGCTCCTTCATCAATGCAATTTTCAAAGCTGAAATGATTTTCAAAATTGTCATTTGTGGTTCATTTCTAAAATGTACGAGACAGTCCAAGGGAAAGGGCATCTCACTCTGATGGGGCACAATAGCCTGGAGCATGAATGTGAAGCGCACCCCAGGGATGAGCTCTTCATTTGTAGATTTGGATAATTTACCATTTCTCCCATGTAAAAACAAACAAAAAAAAATCAAATTCAGAAAAATATCCTGTCCTTTGAAGTTTTTTGAAAATTGTTTGTATCTTTTATACAGTTGCTCCCTCGAAATTTCTATTTAAAAAAGAATCCCTCTCAAGAAAAATCTACTTCCTCCACCCTTGCCTCCCAAGTGAAATCTAACAAAAACTCAAATATACAAGGGATTTTTATAAAAGAAAAGAAGAATTAAACTTTATTTAGACGAATAAGGATACAAAAACATAAAAACAACAACAAAGGGTGCCGTAAAAATTTTTTTGATGAAAACTCCCTCAATGGTAATATCACCACCCACAGTTCACATATTTTTTAACCTTGGCTCTTGCTTTCTTCCGGCACTCCAAAACCTATCTATTTGAGCATTGGCTCCTCTTTAAAGAAGTTGCAAACTAGAGAAAATAACTTACATTGCAAACTACTTTGTTCAAGGGATGGTGAGTATAAGTTCCCTTTTGTTCTCTTGTTCGTATCTTTTTTACAGAGAGCTTCAGGCTCAAACAAATGCTTTTTTTTAGCGCTGGGAGAAAGAAGTGACAGGGTTAAAAGATTATTAGTGGCGGTATCGCCAGTGAGTGTCAATATCACCACTGGGGGCATTTTGTCAAAAAAATGTACGGTACCCTCTGTTGTTTTTTTTGTTTTTTTTTTATATATATTTTGGTATACTTACTCGTTTAATTAGAGTTTTTCAGTCTAATTTTTTTTGTTAAACTCCCAATTTACAATAGAGCTAACTTTATAACGCGGGCCTGAATATATTTTAGTCCAATACAGTAGACCTAAACTTACTTGAGGGGGATTAAATGTGTGCGACACCTATATCCTATTTTGATTGGATGGATCTGGGTTCCATTGCTACCTCTTCTATTTACATGCTTGACATGCATTGGGTTTTCTTCTTTTTTTTTGGTAAAACAAGCAATTCATTAAAAGAGAGAAAGAGGAAAGGTACAAGACAAAATAAAACCCAAAAAAGAATAGCAAAGGAGAGAAACTCAACCCATAGCCATCAAGAGAATAGAAGCCCTTTCCCACCCAGCCTATATCGTGTCTAGTAGGATAGCAAAACTTAGCAAGCATATGTATTTACTCATTTAAAGTCCTAGGAATATAATCAAAATCTACAAAAGAGAAAGAAGCGGCCAAGGTTTTAATATTTGAAATAATGGAGTTTATAGATCAGTCACTATCTTCTGTCAATACTTGCACCACTTCCTTAGCATCCGTCAAAACTCGGGCTGTGTCAAAACATTGTCTCCTTGCCTTTTCCAAAGCTACTAAGACTGCCTTTGCTTCAACTTCTTTTAAAGTTGAGACTTTGGGTCCTTGGATGGCACCCGCATCCACAGTGATATTATTAAATGTCATAATAAATCCAAAAGAAGCATTTCCCTCAACCTTGTAGGTTGCATCTGAGAAGATCACAAGGTCTTATTTGTTAGACATCATTCGAGGGACCTCAGCAAGCTTCCCATTTTTCCTGTTGGGATGGTCTCCAATGTGGCTTGTGGGGCCTTCTAGCATTTTACGAACTAATCACATAATCTTATGGGGATGTATGGAAAGAACCTACATTTTTTAGTACACATCTAGGAGGAGTCGGATGGCCTTGCTCACATGTATTTTTCCACCAATCCGTAATGTCCGCATGGCAAATTGAATAGGATCGAAGGCCCCACTGTGAAGCAAACCAAATTGCCCTAGCATAATCACAAAGCATGACATGCATCAAGTTGGATCCACAAACTTGATGGATTTCTTAAATTAAAAGATCTCTTGGACCAATCTTGTTGAACTTCTCTCCCCGAATGGTGTGAGAACATTGAAATCCATTAAAACTCTCAGAAACCCAAAACAAGACCAACTACTACAAGGCATGAAACCATTGCCGTGAAAGTTGACAGTGTATAGTCATTGTTGTTGCTCCAGCTGTTTTGGTAATTGTAGCTATAGTCTTTGTCGTTTGCCCAGCCAGTCGCTCTCCTCATGTTGGGGTATATTTCTCCTCAAACTCAAGCCCACTATGTGTGTTCCTAACCAGCTGACCGGAACCCTAGGATTATGATTGCATCTTTTTCATTATCCTTTATGTATAGGTGGTCTTTTTTTATTGTTTCCCCCTTAATGTACGGATAATCTCTCTCAATATTACAAATATCACTGATATTTTTTAATTTATCATGGCATGATCAAAATGGTTTTTTTTTTTTTTGTTTTTGAAATTTCTTATCATGATAGTACCTGATAAATCTAATATCAGTTATATATATATATTCATTTTTTACCAAATAAGAGACGTTAGATTTCAAGAAAGAGTTCTTTTCCCTACAACTCTAGTCTCTTAGCCATCAGCACTGCTATCAGGATTGATCCTAATTGATTATGTGCAGAAGAAGGTGTCCCACCAATGAGTTATTAGTGGATTGATGCTTAAAAAAGAGTTCGCAACCCTTACCATTTTTATTTTTATTTTTTATTATTGTTAATATGACTTGATCAATTCACAACCTAAAAGGTTGCAACCTTTCTCTTTGTTACAAAAAATACCGCTTTTAGCACAAAAAAGTTTCTCAAATAGTTTTACATAGAATATATATATATATATAAACCCATTGCCTTTTGCTTTTCCTATGCTTCCTTTCTCACGAGCCTTTATTTTCTTTTATTTTCTCAATATTCAAATTATTTCTATAGAATATTTTAAATTTTATTTTTAATTTAAAACTTTTTTTTATTTTAAAAATATTCCTTCAATAATATCCTGTAAAATTATCCTTCTCTTCCCACCTTTTGGCAATTTGTGTTTGAATGTTGATATGATGATTGTTCTTGTGATAAGAATGCAGCAATCAATCTCTTTCGGCTAGGGTTGTAAATTGGGCCATCCTATATGGACACCATCCTCGGCTTGTCCTTCTCATATTTAATATTAATATATATAAATTTATATCATCATCATGTTTATATACATTTTTATAATTATATAAATACGTATTTCATATTTCTTAAAATACCCATTTATATTAAGGAAATTTCACACCCGTGTACCCCATTGTTTGAAATAGTTAAAAAACTCATAACCCACAACCATAGCACTACTTATTTTGAGGATGGAGATAAAGATATGGCCAAGGGCCGTCCATTCCAATCATGTCTTCCTCACTCCTCTCGCATTCTCCCTTCATGCTTTTTTTTTTCTTTCTGTGTTTGTCCTAACTCTTGACAACCATGGCTGGTTAAGATCAGAATAATAGAAACAGTAAAGAAAAAATAAGCTCAAAATATGAATAAATGGCACCTTCTAATTAGAGAGATTTTTTGGATCTTTGTTTTTTTTAATGGTAATAAAAACCTTCATTAATAAAAGAGAGAGAGAGAGAGAGAGAATACAAAGAGAAGAAGAAGGGAAAGAAAACACAAAAGGGTACAAGAGTATTCCACTCCAGAGAAACTACGTAACAAAATCCACCAAAGGAGACAACCCCTCAACCCCCTTCTTAGCTACTCGAGCTGTCGTAGAGTTAGCAAATTTTTGGGATAGTCTACTGTGAAATTTGCAAGTTAAGTCTCAATGAACTATTCTATCTTTAATTGAATTTGTATGGATTAGATAGCTATGTGACCTGAAACCAAACCTGTGAATTAAGTTCATGCATTTTATTTTTTTTCATGATGAAGTTTTTGTTGATCCTTTTTTTTTTTTTTTTTTTTTTTTTTGGATTTTTAGTTCTTTATTCAATTTTTTCTTAAGAGCTAACAGATTATTAATTAAGGTAAAAAAAAAAAAAAAAAACAAAAAAAAAAAACAAACAAAAGAGTACTTTATTTTGTGTGCAGAGTACAGTTTCATGTTGGATTTCATCCAGTTACATCATTTTCATGATTTTGTTTTTCCCTAAAGTTTTCATGAGTTTTGGATCTCATTACGTTTTACTGATTTGAATTACCAGCCGTTCAACAGTCGAACCATGAACCATGCGTACAAGTACAACTCAGTATTATCATTCAAGTAATGGGATTCCATCCACTGTTTGTCAGTTTCTGCTGAGTCTACTGCCGGTAAGATAAAGTAGTCTTTCTCATGAATTTCTAGGTAGGAGAAATCCTAAATTATAAATCCTAAAATTTTGAAAGCACTTACACTATGCTGAAATTACCAAAAATAAATTACATTAATTAGTATCAAGTAAATAGTCAATGATAGTCTTAAAAAATAAAAACAAGTAAAGAAATAATTTGATTTTCTTGCCACCCTAAACTGGCCTTGGGTTGATCCAAACCCTTGAGGGTAGGGTGACGGCCTAGCTAGTGTAGGTCTACTTTGGGCTTTGGAGCAGGTTTAGTCGGATCCCGCATATGTGAAGATAGGTAAATGGCAGACCTTGGCCTGTGCCAGATCTTTGGCCCTTTTGACACTGATTAATTGCGAAGAATAAAATGTATATGAGAAGTCCCCAACGCCAGTGGGCAATCAGTTTTCACCAAAAACTATTAATGTTGGTGGTTTTTTAGGGCTTGTTTGGCATCTCTATTCTTTTCCCATAGACCCATTCAAAATAAAGCCATTAAAAAAGAGGCTAAAAAAAAAAAAACATGTTTGGTAATGCAATAATCTATTTTAAATAGATTTTTTAAAATCAATAGTTGAAAGTTTTTCACAAATTTCACGAGATCCATGAGGTATCAACTTTAAAATTTGACCCCATAATCATGTTTTAGCCTTCCAAAGAGAATCCAAAAAATAATATCAAATTATTTAAGTTTTTTATACATATCTCGAAATTGGTAATAGTCTAATGGATGAGATTTGGAAACGTAATTGTTCTTGATCTTAGGAACAATTTTAATGGTTTAGCTTGTAATTTACTATCCCCAAAATAATTTAAAAAAAGAGAAAAAAAGAGGATTGTCTATGGACTAATCCAAAATTGAGCATCTTACATTAATGGCTAATATTTATTCGTGAATTTCTCAAGATCCACAAGGTATCGAGCCTTGAAATTGACCCCATAGTCGTGTTCATCTTTCTAAAGAAATATAACGGTTTGGATCTTGTGTCTGGGGCCAACAAAATTCAAACAATAACATCAAATGGTTCTCGTTTCTTTTTTTTTTTTTCCATATATCTCAAGATTGGTAATGATCCAACGGATGAGATTTGGGAACATAGCCATACTTGATCTTAGGAACAATTTCAACGGTTTGGATCTTGATTTACTCTAGTAAGTTTTAAAAATAAAAAATAAAAAAGGGAACTGGGCATGAGGATGCGAGATCCACTATTCACCCACATCTATTTTTTCTCCTCTACTTTTCAACCGTCCTGAACTGGGGCAGTTGGTTTTTAGAGGTTTTTGGCTCTAATTCTCTAAAGTGGCTAGAGGGTAATTATGGGTGCCAAACGCTATATTCTTTCAAACTTCTACCCCGCTTTACACATTTAGAGGAGTAAGGCTGAAAATAGAGATGGCAAAGAGGCGATAGCGTGGGAAAACCTAATATACATGCACTCACATGTAATGAATGACTTTTGTAATAGAGCTTAAAAATGGAGAAAGAAAGAGAAAAGATAAACAGGAGAATGCTTGTCAAAATTGAAGCAGAAGAAGGGTATATTAACAAGTTGAGACTAGACAAAAGAGAATTCATGTTTCCTTCCGTTTTCGGAAAAAGGAATTCAATTATCCCAAATAAGTTGAATAGGAGAAATGAGGCTCTTAACTCTTAAGAAACTCCAGAAGAGTATGGCAAGTTTGGGCCATTAATTAAAATTAGTATGGCCGTTCAATGGCTGGATTGGTTTGAGCCAAAATTTGTCCTAAGTCCAGCCCATTGAGTTCTTAGGCCTACTACTCAGGTTGCTATGCTCCTCGTGGGCCTTTAATTTAACACCAGCCCAGCCCCTTTGTGCCTAATATTGTCAGACTGAGCAAGACTTTTAAACATAGAAAGGCTGAGCCTAGCCTATTAAACACTGTGCCAGAAAATGAGCCCCGGGCTCAACACTCCGGCAAAAAAATACGACCCAAATATAGCCCACTATAGGCCAGGCTGGCCCAACCCTCGACCATAACTAGCCATGAGATCTAGAAACCACGAGGCCCAGTTTTCTATCTATAGAGCATTTTCAGGATTATATTTGGGCTTAATCCAATGACAGCGACGCAATCTGGATCACGATTTTAGTTGATCAATCGATGGACCACAAGAGCTCGAACAATAGGATTTGAACAAATAAATGGCACCGGGAGGTTTTGATTAAGGACTTGTGTTTTGCAACCTCGGAGATAAATCAGAGTTATATATGCAATTGGATTTACAGGTAAACTTTGCACAGGAAACTGAAATCCCAAGATCCAAACGTGGCCCACATAAATCTGTGATTTCTTGTGCAGGGTTTACAAAAGGGTAAAAAGTTAGAAAGCCTGGGGATGTAGTCCGACAGTGCACCCAGAGAATCCTGCAAACTCCATTCAACGGTGTGTCTCTTCCTCTACTCCTTTTTCCAATTATTTACTCTTAAGATGACCAAAACACCCTTAAGATATTTTCAAATCACTACACCTGACCCATATTTGCTCTTTCAAATCACACTACATCTGACCCATATTTGCTCTTTCTAATCACACTACACCTAACCCATATATATATATATATATATATATTTAATCCCGGCCAAGGGGCTGAGGCTGGGGCCGGGACTTTTCTTGTTTTTTTTTTAATCCCAACGAAGGGGCTAGACCCATGTAAGCACAGCTGTGAGAGTGAGAGAGAGAGAGAGAGATATGCTTGAATCACATGAGGGGGTCTAAGCTCCTTTGCTTGGCTTTGTCATCAAGTGTGTATCATCAGTCATCACCAACAAGAGCTTTACACCCATCTACGATTGGAATGTATGAGGATCCACTAAGCCCTTATATCTATATTCCTTGTCCATAAAATAAAATGGAAAAGCAGAAAGGAGAAATTGACAATTTCCAAATAGGGGCCCATGCATGTGATTAAAAAGACTAACAACAAAAACAGATAAAAGCACATATCAATTGACCTTTCATGGCAATGGGCATGTCCACTCTATGTAATTTCGTCAATTGGAGATGACTACTTTTCTTATCATGATCTTGGTTATAATTAGCATGCCTTTGTAAGTCAATAATTACAAAAAACTGAATAAGAGAAAAGTTTTTACATACTTGTATCCATGCTTGCATTTGAGCAATGGGATCCATGATAATCTTCTAGCCATCTACCTTATGTAATAAACTTATTTGGTTAGTTGATAGGGCTACGAGGGACTCATTTATCATGTTTACAATTATGCCATGATGTTTCTTGACACATAAAAGTTATCAAGTTTGTAGAAGATTTTCCTTTTGCCATGCATCTTAAATTTGTTAGTATCATATTGTGGGACCCATCTAGCCATGAGGAAGCACCCAATATAGACATACTTACTACAAAAGGGACATTTTCATCATAATATCTCAAGTCTCTTAAATTCCATGAGAGTGCCTATCTTTTTCAGATTTACAGCAAAATTACTTGTACACGTTTTTAAGACAAAGATGCTCTTTAATTTCCCACATGGGAGGGGGAAAGCTCACATCCCCTATATTAAATCTGATTAGAATGCTATGATCATCCTCTATATTAAATGTGATTAGAATGCTATGATCTGGCTCAGTTGACTAACTTAAGAATTTGAAAAGGTGGATTTTTTTTCATATTGAAAGAGAAACATTTTCCAACCCAAAAAAGAAAAAAAAAAGAAAGAGAAACATTCCATATGAAAAAAGTCTTCAACACTTTTTCTATCCAGGGAAAGTAGAGTTTCCAATATGGGAAGGTTCCACCCGTACAAATGAATATATCTTCGACCTGGTGTACATGGCAATCCAATATGTGGTCTTTCCTCTATAAAAAAAAAAAAAAAATCCTTTAAAAAGCATTAGAAGGAGGAGAGGAGGACTTGTATGCTAATCCTTACCACATGTTCTCAAGTTGGAATGAGAGGAAGAAGAAAATGATGACCCATGATAATAAAAAGGGAGCCCCAATAATAGTGCCTGCAAACTAAACTTAAATGGAGTGGAGGCATCATAAAGGGGGGTTATGCTTTCATTCTAACATTTTTCCTCAGAAATTCAAAGCTTTCTTATATCAAAAATCTTATTTTTCCAATCATGCTAGTGAAGGAACCAAACTCTCTTAGAAATTTTGCGTGTTCCGGTGTGAGATAGACCTTGCGAATTTGCTGTAAATACTCTCAAATCTACTAATAATCAATCAAGGGTTCTCATTTCCCTTATATAAAGTAATCCATAACACTAATATAGACTCTACATCTTTTGAAATCTCATGTCTCTTAAACAATGTGGGAATTTTGCCAAATAGAGTGAGCAACCCGGTCTTCTTCACCTCCGTGGTATTTGGCAGACATTATAAAAGAAGTGCTTCAGTTGCCAGGTGATTTAAACCTTTTGTTCAATCATATTTTGAGATCAGTAAATGCGAAGGCGAATAAACTTGCCAAAGAGGAAGTTTTTAAACCTTCTTTGCTCATTTCTGCCCTTACTTAATTTCTTTTTCTTTTTTTTTTGTTGCCTGTTGTTTTGGGCCTCAAATCTTTTTGTCCAGCTCTTTCCCGAGTTTTTGTAGCTGCTTTTCGGTCAGTATAGCACTCTTATGCTGTATAATTTCTTAGTAAAGAAAAGTCACCCTTTAAAAAAAGAAAACTCTGTCGAACAGAAATTTGATCTTGATCAAACTCTACGGCCAAGAGTTCGACTCATATCTTACTTTGTAGATCAAAACTTATTGGAAATTCATCTGCAACACACTGCAAGTCTCGATCTAACATTAGGCCCTATGCCGGTTGAGCTGCTTAATTTTCCAACAACTAGCCCACCAAATGAGATCAAATATAAGAGATGCGAGCTTATCTATAAAACACTCCATTAATCACACCCAAATTGAGAAAAAAAGAAAGCACATTTTTCAATCCCCCGTCCCCTCTCCATTTCCAGCGGAAGTCCAGGGGCAAAACCGTAACTCAGAAACACGAAACAGCGAACTCAAACAACGATAGACGACACGCTTTCCTTCTTCCTTTTAGAAAATCAGGTGGCGAGAGAGGGGGAGAGAGGAAGTATTTAAATTCGTATGCTTGTCTGGGTTCGTATATGAGTTGCTAAGATCTAAAAGCTTTCTTTCACAGAGCTCGAGCTGCTGTTTCCCTCTGTTTTTTAATCAATGTAACTGGATTTGCCAAGGAAAGCTGCAGAGATTGAGTAAAAAAAAAGGGAGAGATTCGAAGAACACTGAGATGGGAGGAATGGTTTGGACTGACATTTGTATGGGAAGGGCCGAAAGTCGGGTCAATGATTCTTGTCTAGTGCTCGAGCGCTAGGCTTTCAACTCAATCAAACACACACAGAGCCATAAGCCAAAAGCCAAAGGCCGAGATTTCTGCCAATCTATATCTGGGTTCTCTATTTCCTACCCTGTTCATGGATTTTAGAAGGCGTAGGCAGAGATTAATGTCCAAGAAGCCTCTCCTCTACTGCATCTCCTTCTGCTTCTTCTCTGTTTTTGCTCTGTTCAGCACCATGGGTTCAAGAAATCCATGCCTCGGTGAGAAAAATCGAATCTTTTGCACACCCATTTTGGATTTTCTACTGAATTTGATCGATTTCGTTGAAATCTAGAGAAACCCATGTCGGTTTTTTGTGAAATTACAACTTTCTTCAGCTCATTTTCTGTGATTTTCATCTCTCTGTTGCAGATATCAGAAGCTCTTATGGTAGAAAAATCGATTGTTCGATGCAGGTGCATTTCCTTCTTTCCCTATGTAATGTGATGATTCCAAGATCTCTCTGTCTTCCAGCTCCCTCATGGTCATTTAAGACGGGTCGTTTCTAAAATGCGCCGGTGCCGGCTACCGGCGCACTTTAGCGGGCGTCAGGCTTCTCAGCGGCAAGTATAGTATAACTGTATGAGCTTGGGAAAACAGAGCATGGGGTATATACTAACGTGCGCTGCAGGCATACTGTGGCCGATTCAGAGCCGTACGTTTGTTCGGTCTTGGCAAATCCAACGGCTCACAGGCTTCTGTTTGGGTTCAGTGCAGTAGTATTACAGCAGCGCACGTTAGCCCTGTCTGTTCCAGATAAAGCTTCCGTACATTTCCCTGTTTCCCCATCCTTCATAAAAAGACGAGTCCATGTAAACATGATCTTCATTCACCACAGTTACTCCACCCTGGGGCGTACGTTAGAACAAGGGGTTTTGCTATTTGCAAAATCTCCATTGGCACCACTGAATAGCAATCAAATCAAGATTGGTCCCACTCCTACTGTAAAGCCCTGCAGATCAATGTCTTGAAAGTAATAGCTTGGTCAGACTGGGTTTAATATAAACTGGTGCATATGCCGGTTTGGTTCAACCTAAGCCCTTTAAATGATCAAAATCAGAAACCATTTAAACTGGTAAAAGTTACTGACTGGTTTAATGGATTTTTAATGTTTCTATTTTTATAGCTTATTTGTTAAATTATGGCATTTCAGTCAAGTCAAACATCTAGTCGAGTGGTTTAACCACAAGGGTTTTTTTTTTTACAATTAGAAATAATTGTCTGGTTTTTGTTTTGTGTTTTTAATAACCACTTGTAATCCTGTTCTACCACTTTAAAAAGAAGCAGATTCTCAACTAGTTGATGAGATTAGACTTATTTGGAGTATAATCAAATACAAACTCCTTAAAATATAATGTTGTTTGGATTAATAAACCTCTTTGCCTTGAGAAGACCATTAAACCTGAGACAATTATAATCAAAGGGATCATTTTGGATTAAACAAAAAGTAGATTGGTTGTTTTTTGTATATGTGAAAAATCACATGCTATCTGTGAGATCCCCTTTTTAATCATTGCTATAGATAAACTTACTGGAATTAGCCTGCACAACGTTTTTAGAGTCTGAAGAGCTGGAGGTGCTAGATTTAACAATTGAGAGTACTACTGTGAACAGGAAATTCACAGGGCTGAAGAGAAAAGAGGGAGGAATTATTTGGGCTTGAGGAGGTATCTAAGTGGACCCGGCTCGTCTCCTCCCCGTTGCACATCAAAGTGTGGCCGGTGCACTCCTTGTAAGCCGGTCCATGTTCCGGTTCCACCGGGGACGCCTGTGACCACCGAGTACTATCCAGAGGCTTGGAGATGCAAATGTGGCAACAAGCTGTACATGCCATAGATGGAAGCTATGAGACATGTTGAGTTTGTGCAGTTTTCGCACCCTCTAACAAATTATCATATTGTGTGCCTATTGTAGTTTTGGTTCCCAGGTAGTGAAGAGAATGAAATCTCAACACGATTAGATTTTTATGTTGATATCAGATGTTGATTGTGTATAAATTAATGAATATTTGATTATTTTTCTCTTTATCATGTGTGCCACTGAATGGGATGTGTTTGGTTTTTGGCTGAAGGTTCTGAGCAGGCCAAAGCAGGGGACTGATTGTTTCATTGAGATATGAACAAACAGCTTAGGTTGGGTCATGGCCAAAGAGAGAGAGCAACTGTAGCTAGCTTATGGGTTACTCAGGTTATCAGAGCTCAATGGACGCCTGTTTCAATCCATCAGGTTGGGTTGGGTCTGGATAGCTCAAGCCTAGCTATAGCTAGTCGAGCCCAAACAAGAACCAGGATTGCTGGTGGCTGGGCAACCCAAGCCTAACCTGTTACTGAACAGGCCCGTATCCCTGGGCCCTGATTCGCGAACAAGATAGCAACTGGTAGTCAATGCATACATATTACTGTGCCTGATCTAAAGTGGGCTCTAAACAGCTCAATAAGTCCACTATTGAAACAACAGTTGGCATGTTGGTTAGGTCAGGGTTCGCCCACTCTTCATCTATTTAAGCAGCCCTTATTTTCAAACCTACACACTACCCATGACCCATTAATTGCAGCCAAAACCTCCTTAAATGCACACTCTGCAGAGGGCCTTGGGTCGCCCTGAACGAACCATTTACAGCCTTATAAATAGGGTTCCAATTAGAAAAATCCAGCCAATTTTAGCTGGATCGGATCTGTTTCAGACACAACTTCCACATAGACCCAAGTCAATGGCATAGGCCCATGGTCCTTTTACCCATCCAATGTCAAATGAAACTGGTAGGTCACTGAGTCGGGTGAGTTGATCAAGCCTAACCAACAAACCCTACTCATGTACTTGGCCAGGTGACCTTTGGATGACAAGATTTCAAATCCCTCTGGGCTAAAGGGAAGCTAGGTAAACTTTTCTGTAGTCCCAGTGTGGTAATGCAGTTTCAAATGTACAACCTCCAACTATAAATCGTGGTCCTAGGCAAACTGAGTTACCCCTTAAGGCTGTGGATAACTTAACATGCCACTATTGGTGGTGTTGTTTTAGGATTAACTAGGACTCTGGCAAGAAGCGTCGGACCGTCAAACTTCTGGTCTGCCATGTCGCAGTCACAGCGTAAAACATCAACTTTAGGCCCAATTATATCAATGACAGCATATTCATAAGTTTGGGAATCATATGGCCCAATTACAAAGAGTTAGTTGTTCAAATGAGTTACAAAATAAGCGAAGTAGATACTGTTGGTCTTGTTCAGTCGACCCCATTTTCAAAAAATATGGGCTTTTGTGATTATATCAATCCTGAGGTTGAGTAGCTGAAACGGGCTTAGCATTTCTAGCCTGCGTATTTACATTTCCAATGCTCTCGGTGGAGATGAATTCAATGGAAAGTCGTGAAAGTGGCTTTGGTGGAGAGTTTTTTTTTTTTTTTTTGCAATCGGAGGGTTCCCAATCCTTTGAGTCGGACTAATCCCTCCGTGCTCAAAGGGAAGCCGGATAAACTCCCCTGTAGCCCCAGTGTGGTAGCGCAGTTTTGAACCTATAACCTCTATATGCAAATCGTGGTCCTAAGCTAACTGAGCTACCCTTGTCCCAGATTTGTTCCGTGTGCATAAAGCAATATGGGTTTGCTCCCTTGTCCCAGATTTGTTCCGTGTGCGTTTGTATGGGTTTAGTTGGTGCCACCTAGGGAATTAATCCTATTGGGGCAAAGGCTCCGGGCCCAGCAATACCCCGTCATCCAAAAAAGAAGAAGAAGAGAAAGTGAAGAGATTATATAGGAAAATGAAAACAAGTGAGAATTTTTGCAGCAACCACCTATGAAAATCACAATGCAACAAAAGCTTAGAAATGGGTTTCTATTAATATAAAATTCGCATCTTCATATATAAGCCTTGGGTCACTCTATGAAACATCTCTCATGCAAGAAGCAATGTTTGATCAAACTGATACTTAAAAACTTGAAAACTCTATTCGACTCGGAAGTTCATTGAATCAAGTAGCCTATGGACTTGAGTTGAGTCAGGGCGAGTTAAAGTGAGTTGCAACAAATTAGACAATGACAATCATCCAAATCAATGAATGGGTATTAGTTTTTATTTTCTTGGCTTGTTTGTGGGCCACTAATTAAATGGTCAGAATTGCCAAAACAATTAAGGCTTATTTGTAAGTCACCAATTACATGGTCCCTGGTGGGATCTGAGAATACCTGTTTTGAATAGGAGAGGCTGAATCAGTTTAATCTCTAGGTCGGAGTTGATGCATTACAACACTAGATTTAACTCATTCATCATTGGTTTGTGCAAGTCCACAGCTCATTTGTTCGTTCAGTGCTCGCGCCAAAAACTCAAGCTCAAACAAAGCCTATTAATGAAGTATTAGGCCCATCCTGTGCCACAAAATTGGGGCACACTCGGAAATTTAGTTTGGGCCTCCAGTGACGAATGGTCTGGGGCTGTCCATTGTGGAAATAGCAACTTAAACTGTGTACAAGGTTGCTTTGAATGTTCTTTAGACAGTGTGTTTTAAGTTTGCCCTGCAAATGTTATGATGCTGGTTTTGTATTTCCTTTTCCATCAATTTCCGCTCCTTTTCATGAAAATTGAAGGTTCCTTTGGACCTTTTTGGATCCCAGGTGTTAGAAATCAACAAAGATTTGCAGATGCCAAACTTGGATATAATATAAAATCGTGGAAAGGAAAAATCTTTTCACCTTAAATTTTATTACCAAATGTGACCTTAAACTAGGTACAAGCAACTGGGCTAATATGTAATAAAAGTGTTTCACATGTTGGGATGGATAACTTAAGTTACATGTAACTGATGGTTTCTTATTCTTTTTTATATAACAAATTGGAGATAAATCTTGTCACAAGCAATCCTAACCCTATGTTTGGGAAGGGGGGAGGGGAGCGGAGGGAAAATATGAGGGGGAAAAAAATGAAGGGGAGGGGAGGGGAGGGAAATCCCTTCTTTGCCTCATTCTTTCCCCCCAATTTTGAAGGAAAACTTTGGGAGTAAAATTTTGAAAATTTTACCCCCTGATTCCTCTCCCCCATTTTCCCTCCCCCCTTCCCAAACAGCCCCCATTTACACTTTCCCTCCAATTTCCCCTCCTTTTTTTCCTTCCCCTCATTTTACCCCCTTCCCAAACAGAGGGTAAAGCTAAGGGCAGGGATTCTTTAGTTCCAAGGATCCAAACAAGGCCTTAGTTGACAGGACTGGGGATGCTTTTAAAAAAAGTTCAACATATAGAGTTCATTTGTTTGAGTGGAATTTGATTTGCAAGAATTTTAAGAAAAGTTTTTCTAAAAGTCCTTAAAACTGAAAATACAAAGGTGATTTACCATCAAATAATCTTCTTTTAGTGGAAAATGAATTAAGAGCATACAGTAAAGACTACTTACCATCACCTAAGTAATCTGAATTTTAGAAAAGTCAGGTCTCACCCAGATTACTACCTATTATCCCCTGGCCTCCTAAATGATCCTAAATTTTGAAGATTGAACCCATATTACCTTCTAAGGAAACTCATGCTAATCTAAGATGAGATTTCACCACCATTTATTAAGGATAACAGTACATCCAGGGATCTAAGTCCTGACCTAACGCATAAGAGGAGGGATAAAAGCTCAAGACTATCTTAGGTATCGTTTGGGAAGGAGATAAAGTGAGAGGAAGGAAAAAAAAAAAGAGGGGAAAATGAAGGGAATGTTGAAATTTAGGGTGTTTTGGGGGGGGGAGGGAAATTTGGGGGTAAAATTAGTATGGGGGCCCACTTCAAAATTTTCCTTTCAAAACTGGGGGGAAAATACAAAGTAAAGAGGGGATTTTTTAGGGAATTACTGAACTGTGCTTTTGTAAACTTAAAGCTATTGCAAAAGTAAGGATAAAATGGTAATTATCTCTCTACCTCATAATTAAATAAAATTACACTTTTTTCACTTTTCTTTTAATTACTTTTTGACTATCCAAAAAAGAAAAGATAAAATTAATTTTCTCTTTCCCCACCTTGCCTTCATTTTCCTTCCCCCGAAATTTCCCCTCCCCTCCCCGCTTTCCAAACATAGTGCAGGGATTCCAAACAGGGCACACAGATCGGTATCTTCTGCCACCCTAACATCTACCTCAGTGGCTATCAAATAGGGCATGAAAGGAGAGGGTCAGCCGTCCAGGGCACTCAAAATATAAACTAGTTGTGGGTTAGAGAGTGGCAACACAGGGAATGAATAAGACAACCTTTAAAATCTGGGCCATGGATTGTGTCCTGTATTTAGTAAAAGCTGCTTTTTTTAAGGTTTCAGGATCACCGTCCATCACCAATCGAATCAAAACATCTGACATCCTTAATACTGTAGTTTTTTATATTTATGTGAAAGGTCACCCAGAGGACTTTCTTGGCAAATACATTGATTACCACTTCATTTCAGTCTAAATGCTCTCCACCACCATCATAACTCTTCTGTCCTCTCCTAGTCCTACTTCTGCTTTCTGTCAAGTGTCCTCTAATTCTAACGTGGCTCGAATGGGCCAGCTTGAATTACGCTGAACCCTGTGTCCTGATATGATTCCCCCTTCCCAAATCATGGCTGTTTTCAATTTAACCTTATTGAGAGGGTAAGATGGGCTCAACGTTGAATCTTTACTTGGGCCATTTTCGAAGATTTCAGCCCCCTCATAGGATTTATTAATCTCGTTTCATCTTAGCAGATTGAAGAAGCATTCAGAAAGGTAATATTTATCATCAGATTGAGAAAAATGTGATTAAAATTTTATAAAAGACTTACGCAATTGGTTTATCTTGAGTTTCCACTCCTCAATAGTTTATTCATCATAGAATAAAGCTTCCTTTTGATCAAAGTGATCATTTACTGCTGGATTGGACAATCAGTTTAAACTTTTGGAGGGTATATATTGCAATGTAAATGTTCTTATATCCCAAAATCTACGCACATTTGAGACATGAAATAATGCATCATAAGGCTTAATAATGTGTCCAAAAAAAACTTGGAAGTACAATTTGGGTTAAAAATATATGGTCCACAAGAATTGCAAAAAATATTAGGTAATAAAAGGGTTTAATATACCATATATTTTCCTTGATGTGTGAGGTGTGTAACCATTATAAAATCAGGAAAATGTAGGAACTTTGGTGTGAAAATGACATCATTTATATACATTTTTAGAGCAAAATTTACACAGCATAAATACACGTGTTGATGCATAAACATCAACACTACATAGACACATGTCAATGAGTAGACACAAATGGCCCTCTAACGTTTTTGGGACATTCAAAATTGTTTTTATTGGAAACATTGATCAAGAGATGTCATAAAGATCCTTAAGAATTGGATGTGTTCCAAAATCAACTGGCAGCTCTAGTTTGTATTTTAGTTACCACAGACTCATGGGCTCCACTCTCCACTATTCTGTAAGAAGTAAGAACTACAAAAATGCTTATAAGGTGTTCCCAGATGTGGAGATATTTGGCTTTGATTAGGTCCCACTTGAACCTATGGCTGGATAATCTTGATCATCCATCTTTGAAGAGTTACAGGTGAGAAAGAGCCCAAACATCTGAGAAATCCACATCATCAAAATAACGGCTTAGATTTAAATTTGGCTTGTGAGCGGGCCAGAGCCCGACTTCAAATAGGGTGAAAGCGGGGAGGTCAAGTGAGCTACGCTCTTAGGCGCATGTTAGCAAGACCACATGGTCTTTTAAAGCTTTTGTTGGAAGAGGAAAACGGTCTCTACCAAAGAAGTTGCAGAGCTTCATCTGCACCTCTAATGGCGAATCCGCCACAAACCCAGAAGAGGATCCCTGCCTTACATGGATCCCACGAAGAAAACTCTTACCAGAAATGGTATATTTTCGTTTCTTTTCCTAGTTCAAGAAAAACCACTTCTCCTTTTCCTCTGATAACTTGTTTACTTCTTCTCTGCAATATCATCTCATAAACCCATTTCCTTCTTCTCTTTTCCTTTCAAATCCCACTTTTCCTACTGTAAAACCTTATTCACTGAAAACCCATAACTTCTTTTTTATTTTTCTCCTCTCATCTGTAACTCCTTCTTGGAACATCCTGACATTTTCTCTTCTGGTCTCCATGTTCATCTTAAGATCATCATCACTGCATCTTTCGTGATCATGACCATCGGTACAATCGATGTAAGATTTTTCATGTCTTCTTGAATGTTCTTCTGAGTCAGCCAGGTTAAACAATGTGATCTTTTCAGATTCTTCAATGCACCATTGAAAATAGTTCAGTTTTATGAGTGTATTATGTAACTATGCTTTTACGTACATACACATTCTATGTATTCTGTATTCATGGCATGCATATCTACTTGAAACAGTTACTAAGAATCTTCTGAGTCATCCTCATGTCTGTCTTCCATGAACTTCTAAAGTGCATATTATCTCATTTCCCTAGTATGCAATACTGATACACCCATTTGTATTCCATAGTTGCTATGCTCTTTGGATATTTCCAGAACGTTTAGGAAGCTTGTGTGATCTATAAAAGGAAAAAAGAGGGTTGAGTGATATTTGAAGGAGCTAATCCCCATACAGACAATGGTCTGAGCTTAGGCTGTAAGAATTCTCTTTATTTTTAGGTTGGGTTCTCTTCCTTCAATCAAGCATTTGGGCTTGGGCTACTTTAGGATTAATATAATCGACTTCTTCTACATACATGTGATGTTCACTTTAACGTTCTCATCTATTTTGTATCATTTGTTCCAACAATGTTATGTTATGCTAATTAAGCAATTGAGATAATGCATTCCAATATTGGTGTACATAGGGAATGCTTCAAGAAGATCTACAAGACAGAGGATTTGTTCGACATGGACATTGATCAGAGACTATCTCAGGCGTGGCAAAAGATTTCATCAAAAGGTAGAAATTTGATTAGTAAAAGAATCTTGCCAAATTTATTTCTCAAATACTTTATTATTTAATTCGTGTATTTATAATTTCAAGGAGTAGCTCAGTTAGCCTAGGACTACGATTTGCACTCGGAGGTTGTAGGTTTGAAACTGTACTACCATATTAGGACTACAAGCGAGTTTATCAGGCTTCATTTTGTATTCGAATGGATTAGTCCAGCCCAAAGGATTGAGAACCTCCAATAACAAAATAAAATAAAATAAAAATTGAGTATTTACATTTTAAGAGAGGCTTTTGGTTCAAGTTGGAAAGGTAAATTTGGTGTATAGGAAGTTTACGATTGAAAGGAATGAAGACACTTCTAAGGTAAGTTGAAGTTGTTTATGCAATCATATTTGATTTGAAATCTGGTCAATGCTTCAACATTGCTAAATTACATTTAGTTCATGTTAATTGTTAATTAAATAGGGTTTTCGCATATTAGTCCTCCTTAAATTCGATTTTCTCAATTTCTTGACTTGAACTGAGATGTCACCAGAGTCGCTCGACTCTAGTCAACAAAATTTGTTTTTAAACTTTTTCTTTAAATGATAAATTAGCTTTATTTTACATAAAGAAAATTACTGGAGAAAAGATAACCCAATGGGGCATACCCCATTTAAGTAAACAAAATGGAATGAGAAAAAATACACAATCCACAATAAGGCAGCAGTAACCCACAGCCCGGGTATCAAGCAAATAATAATTTATTACTATCTGTCATTCCAAAACTCTAAAACCTGAATTAAAGAAAGTCGAGATGGAACAGCTCCACTACGCGCGCCTTACTTTCCAATTGAAAACTGTAGACTGAGAATAAATCGTAGCATGGTGAATGAGATGGAAACGTTTCAGAAATAATGCAATTTTCCTAACTAGAAATCGCACTCGCCAAGAAGACACTCTTGGATTTCTAATCACAACTTGTAGAGACTGATCCGTCTCAATTTAAATCTCCTCAAAATAGTCAATATCAGATTCTATCGTTCAACTAACTGGTGAATCCACATCACACCATAAAACACCAATGAGAGCATGCTGTAACTGAATAATTGAAAATCGCCATCCAGGTCGGACATCACCCAAAGGAAACTGGCTATGAGGAGCAGTAGAAGGTGGAAGATTCCACCGACCTTATAGGATCAGGTACTTCATAACCCGAATATAAAAATTTGCTTGTAATATGAGAGAGAATACTATGTAAAGTATGTTTGCTCCATATCTCATGATATCATGGAAACAATGTATGACATAGAAATTGATAAATCTCATGATATCATAAGACTGTCCCATGATATCATGGCTGTAATATAGTATCTCAGTGGAAAAAAAAATCCTAACGATAAAACTTGAATTACTTTTTACAAAATGTCATTTTTAGTATTCAATAAAAAAATAATTTGTCTGTTGGTTGCAAAAAGTATATAATACAGAAATTGATAAATCCCATGATATCATGGGATATGACGTAAGAAAGTTTAAAAAAAAAAATATTGATTAGAGTCAAGCGACTTTGGCGACATTAGAATTTCGGTCATGAAATTAGAAGACTGGGTTTAAGAAGGACTAATATGTCAAAACCCCTTATTATATTGACACCTTTCTTCCTAATTACTTTTCACTTCTGTGGTAGAGATTAATTTATGAATGTTCAACAGTAGCTATAGGTTAGTTGATGTTTGCTTCTTTTTTTTTTTTTTCATTTTCTTCCTAATTACGTTTTTTTTTTTCACTTTTTTCGATGCGCGACTTGAGATTTGTCTAGCCATCGATTCATCATATGCGGAACTATTTTTGTTTATATCATAGATTCTCCCAAAATAATCTATGCTTTTCTTTCTTTTCATTTGTTTTAAAAGTAAAATGTTGTAGTTAGTTTAGGATTGTTAATGATTTACAACATTAGTCATATGCCTCATGAATTAACTTGGATATCATTACCTAAAATATCTAACATGGATGCATCATCATCATCTATGTCATCATTATAGCCCTATTCTATCTACCTAAGCTCAGCTTTATTAGTGCTACTCATACATGCATTAGCCTCTTCTAATCTGTCAATATTAGGAAATTGTAGTGATATTTATGTGAGAAAATGGTGAACCATGATATATAATAGTATTGTATTCTTTTCCAAATATCATGAGAAAATGAGAATGACTAAAAATCTTTTGGAATATGTGCATGTATCTTTACTGGAAATCTCTATAGCTGTTAGTTATATATTTTAAGCACTCTTTAAATATTTTAGTTTTTTGTATTATTTAAACATTTTATCTTTCCACATGGTCTTAGCAATAATAACCCAAGAAAACTTTAAGTTTTTGAAAAATCTCTTGATATTAACCGTCAAGAATGAGATTTCTAACAATGCTTCCAACTAGGATTACAAATGGGTATCCGATTACCCAAAAGTTTCGACTCGTAAAAAACTGGGTCTAAAACCTATTTTAAGTTCTGATTCATAAACGGGTCCGATTTGAGGTCCATATAGGTTCCGATCCGTGGACCCGGCATATAAGCCTTTGATATTGCAAATTGTACTTCAAAATTAACATCTTTTTTTTTTTTACATTTTTATGTATAATATTAGAGGTAGTAGACTTGATGCACTGTTATAAGCTTAATGATATGCTTATTTTAAGAAAAATGAAGAATAAAGAGAAATTAGAATCAATTTTGGAATGATTCCATTCCTTTAGGTGGACCCGCTTCCAGAACCGGATCGAAGTTTTCCTATCAAAACTAAGTCTGGAACCAACAAAACAGGTTTCGAATCAAAACCGGAACCGTTATGTATAAACTGGTCGAGGTCCGGGCTTGGGTCCACTATGGTTTCGATCCGAACCGTTCCATTTGCCAACCTACCAACCACTAGATTGCAAGTGTGTACTAGTCATTTTCTTCTCCTAATTTCTTTTACTTGTAAAAAGTCTTTGTTAGTGATATCCAATCTTCCAATAGAATAACTAATAGAAGGAAATAACTTATCCCTTGACAATAAAAAAAAAAAGAAAGCACAGCAAATGCATCATTGATATTTTGTTGCTGAGTTATTATTTTTAAAATCTCTCCCAACGGCACAAACATCACGACACATGAAACAAAATGAAAAGCATTATGACTGGTATCCATGGAATTAACGTATCAAGATCTCTAGCTGATGTAATATGTACTAATGATGTTGGTTATCAAGATAAGCATTGTGAGGGGCCTTGCTCTTTAGGGCAGAGCATTAGATGTTCATCTTTTGATTGAAGCGGTTTCCATGACCTAAGATGCCTGAGATCACCAAGTAACTTCAATCCAATGATGACACTTTGGTTTAATCTGATCACATCTGAGCCAGTCACAATTCATGAATAGTGTCACGGCTGATCAAAGTGCAAACCACTTGTTTTATCACTTTATATAATTCATTTCAATAATCAACTTGCAGTGTATGTAGGAAAAAGCTCAATTTGGTTCAGCAAGTTTATTTTATTAAATCCCAAGGGGTAGCTCAGTTGGCATAAGGGCACGGTTTACACCCGGAGGTTGTAAGTTCTAAATTGCACTACCACACCGGGATTATCGGGGAGTTTACCCGACTTCCCTTTGGACCCAGAGGGATTAGTTCAGCCCAAAGGGTTGGAACCCTCCGATAGCAAAAAAAAAAATAATTATTTTATTCACTTGGTTTCCTACAGCATAAAAGTAATTGTTACAAGGAACGTGCTCACTGAAATACTTTTTTTCTACTCGCAGATCGCTTGGTACAAATCCTTTGATTTGAAGTTATGATCATCCACAATTCGAATTTCTATGATAAGTTTTTGGTCTTAAGAAAGCTTCTCATCGTACTAAGGAGATTGAGTGGTTCCTGCATTGGCTTACATCTTTCACAGGCAAGTCATTTTGGCTATTGTACACTAGTAGTAGGGTTTTATAAGGAGGATTTGTTTCCTCTTTTTTTTTTTTTTTTGGTTGTCATCTCTTTATCTATAATGCTTGATTAGCAATAGAGGCTGGTTCCTGACTGAAGATGGTAATTAACTCACTAAGCTCTATCAATTCCCGTGGACTTGTTTTCCCTTTTTAATCTTATCATGGATTTCTTACTATGTTGGAAATCATATGGGATCTTTCTCATTATCAATGTAAGTGCACAATTTAGCACTGGCGATCAATTCAATCCTCTCACACCCAAATTGATATATGCATCTAAATGGGTTTACCAAGCAGCGTGTAGATAAATTATCTAGGCTATGTGCTCACCTAATCCCTACCCTTTTATTGCTTCTTATTTGATTTTGTTGCACCAAAGACTTGTGAATTCTATTCACCTTGTTTGTGAAACTGTTATATATATATATATATATATTTATATATATCTCTCTCTCTCTCCAAATGGACTCGCACCTGATCCACTTAGCAATCAGGTTGGCAAAGAGTTGAGTTTGAACTGAGACATGAAGGAGCGAATCCAATCCAAAGTAAATGAGAAGCATATCATAGTGCGACTTGGATACTCCAGTCAGGTTGGCCTTGGATCCATAATGTACTTGAACTGGAACCCGAACTTCAGGAGGACCTGGCTCCAAACCTGGACCCGTCTCGGGTCTAGAATATAGGACCTGTCGACGTGCCCCAGTCTAGACTAAATGCTCGAATGAGGACTAAAGGGCCTCGAGCCCTTGACCCAAAGCCAAGATAACATTTTTAAATAGTATATGTATTTATACTTTAACCATGTCTACCCATTTCGCTACTTTAAATAGAACCGCGAGGGTAACTCTCAAAAAAAGCATCTCCTTTTATGTATATCCATGCATATTTTATGGAATATATTCCAGAGCATGCCAAATTTGACGGTTCTGGTGGGGCCTAGCTCTAAGAAATGAAGAAATTAGGATGTATTCCACCCATCTAATCATGCAATCAAGGTGGGCCTCCCCTGAAGAGATGATGTATCATTCTAGGTGACCCCAATTGCCAAAGTGGGCCTCTTATCGTTTCGGTGGTGAGGCCACCATGATTAAACATATTGACATGAGATAGCCCAAGTTGACGACATTTCGTCTTGAGCAGTGGGTTCCACAGTGATTACATCACTTTCGGGGTTGGGCCCATCAACATCGTGGCAATAGATGGGTGCTTACATTCTATTGGCAGGTGGGCCCCACCGCTTCCGTCTTGGGAGTATGGGATCCACCCTTTTGATTAGATGGGGTGGCACTGATTATGATGATATGGGTCCGGGCGGACATACCACCTAATAAATAAATCAGTTGGGGGGACACTCGATTTTGAATATCCGAGAACCAATCCTTATATGGGTAGTAAAACTATGGAAGGTGGCCGACAGAAGTAGGCGTGGAATATAAGACCTCTCCACATGTTGAGATGCAGAGTCTTTGACCAACTGAGCTAGCACTCATTCCTTAGTCAGGGGCCTACCGTTATTACATCATTTGGCAAAAGCCTTAAATAAGAAAAATCAGCTAGGTGAATTTTTATGCTAATTATGGTAGGCTCCACCCTGCCAAAATGATGCAACCAAGGTACGTCCCACGGTCCGCCAAAATATACATGATCAAGATGGGGCACCACAATCAAATAACATAATCTGGTGGGCCCTGCCTTAAAAATGATGAAATGGAGGTGTATCCCACCCCCACCGAATAATACAACTAAATCCGGCATTAGTCACCCTTAGATATGATGTAATCTAAGTGGGCCCTACATAAATATGATGGCTTAAGCACACCAAAATTTTAAATATACAAATGGGAGGGCCACATCAGTGGGTTGTTGTGCAATTAATCAACTAATTTATTCACTGGATAAAAACCGGTCCAGTTAGATATCCGGCCGAATTCGGGTGACTTATGAGTCGAATTATTGGGCCGGATCTCACGGTGTGACCATATTTGATTTGGACCCATATCCATCTTTATAGATCTGAATATGAGGGCATATGTGTTGTATCCGGAATTCCGGATATGACTTCCAACTTAAAATTTTGTTGAGGAGCGTATATTTAACAAAAATTTCCCCATGCACACCTTTTTCTTCGGTCCTACGGTGTGCATCTTCTAGTACAACCCACCTAATCACCATTGACACACCCCACTTATAGCTAAATATGTTTCCATTCGCCAATCTGAATGGACAGGACCAGGACCGTTCTTTTTAATTTGGAATTCGTTAAAGCTTGTGGTCCACGGACGAGCGAGTTAAGATTATTTGATGTGTCTAAAAATTTTATTCAAAAGAAGTGCCCATCCAAATCTTTCAATTATGCAATAGTCCCATTGATTGTGAGGCCCCATGTGCGAGCCACACCACCTAGCGTGGGGATTAGTCCCCAATAGTTTTAATATGTGAATGTAAGTCGGAACTAGATTTGAAACCATGTTTCTCCTAAATGTAAGAATAGGTTCCATATCCACTTTATTGAGACATGGGAATACTTAATTTTTTTATTTTTTTTTACCCAGGCGAGCCCACTCAAAAACTATTTTGGCACCTCAACCAAAAGGGTTGGGACTCAAGAATACATATGAGAAAACAATCCACTAAGTATGAAAGGAGCCCTCACGCAGACTAAAAGAAAGCCAATATAAATGAAAAGAGTGCCCGTGAATCAGAAGGGGTGAGCTTCAAACCACGTACAGCTAAGTAAGAACATACTTAAATAGCTGTTCTTCGTTGGGAGACTCATTTAGAGCCCTATTTTTGCCTCCTCTACCTTTGAAGGGGTGTTTTAACAAATTGAAAACATGGAGTAGCCTTATTTGTAAATTGTATACAAGAGCTCCTACAATAGAGAATTCGAGGATCTCTGCTTTCTTTCTCCTTCTCTCTTTCTCCAATTCAATGGACTGTAATTTCAGACCTTCCTCTCTCCTTACTTTCACAACCTCATCGCGTTCTCGACCATCGTACTTACCTACAAGCATCATAACATCGTCTGTGAGTTTCTCTCCTCATCTCTATTCCAACCCAACCCGTCTTTTTATCTCCTCCTAATGCTTCCATTGTTTTTAAAAACTGGGGTTTTGACAGAGAAGGAACCGCCCAATCCCAAGAAAGAGTTTGGTGATCAGAAGTGCAACTGGGTCCAAACAGAATGACTCTGGAAATGGGTTTTTCATGAGACCAAGTAAGGTTTTCATGGAAGAGGTAATGAATGTTTTTTGTTTTGATTTCTATTTTTTACTTTATCATCAATCGGGTCAAATTGTTCTTAATCTGATTTGATTTCGGTGTTGAAATGTTTAAATTTCTGGTTATGATGTTTTTATATTCTGGGTTATTTGCTGTTTGGGATGAAGATATCATGATTTGAGTTTTGTTTGATTGAACTTCTTGGTTATAATTAAATTGGTTTCTATATGTTTCTACAAAAATTAGGTTTTTCTTTTCTTTTTTATTCAACCCGTCTACCGGATTATGGTTAGGAGCAGTGGTCCCTCTTCATTTTTGGTGATTATTTGCATAGCCATATCAATTTTTTTTTTTAATTCTTCTATTTTCTTTTTGTAATTAAGCTACCTTCTATTTGAGTGATTCTGGATTTGTCTGAGGTTCTGTTTCAGTTGAACCGTGGAGATATGATATCACTTTTGTCATTAATTTAATCTCACTTTATGCTTTCTTTCATTGATTAAAAGAAAAAAAAGAGCAATGGTTACTTTGGACTGAAAGAGCTGATTAAGGGCAGGTTGTATTGGGTGTTGGAGTATTGTCAAATGGTATCAAGTATCAGCCCTTGTACTTTTGAGATTGCCTGCTCTTTTGATCAATCCAGACTAGACTATCCAGCTGATAAACCACCTCAAAATATGGGCTACTAGTGAAACAATTGCAATAGGCTATTTCTACGATTCAATCTGCAGAGTTTATTCCGGGTTTTTGCTAAAAAGTTTTCTTGACCGCCTGAAGATGATAGATGGATTGAATGGATATTAACTTTCAGTTGGCATAATTTTGGTGAATATGGTTGTCTGAGCAGTTGGTCAGTTATCGGATGGCTGTGATCCATTCCCCTGGTAGACCAATCAGGAGCTTGTAGATCCCCTATGCCATTCGCGAATGATATTCAGCACCTGACTTTGAGGGTTTATAAGGGTATTTACTTTTTCCATAATGAAATGGGATTGAGTAATATCTTTCTTTCTTCCTTCCTTTTTATCAGACCTGCAATGTCAATACTATCATTGCTGCTCATCTAGCGGTCATGCCTGTTTTGGGTCGTTGAGCTTTTGTAGTTGTTCTGATGGGCCTGCTGCAGAACATTTTAAGGTGTTCCAAACTTCAGGCTCACCTATCATGATGATGATAATGATCATTGTAGCCTTATCCATCTATCTGGGGATCTTTATAATTGCCCATGAAGAACACGAGTCCGTTTTGTTCATTAGTGATGCTGCATCAACTAAACCTGAGGATAGGTCTTAAGAGTGTAGGACCTGATGCATCATTCTTCTACATATCAGCAGCAAAATATTTGTCAAAGTTCACACTCATGACTTCCCTATCATCATTATCATCTTCACAGAGGACTTATTCTGTCTACTTATGCAGTTCTTGGATAATAGCTTAAACTGGACAAAATATATTTTATAGCGTTTTTCATCTTATATGATGCAGTTCCCTGTAGTAAAAGAAGCCATAATTAATTAAACTCCATTGCCATGCCGCTTTTGCAATTCCTGACCGAAAAATTTGATTCTATTAACACTTGATTTTGTTGAGATGAAATTGTTTCTCCCTGCATCTCTTCCCTTGACCTTTGGGTTTAGTGGATGGAATCCTTTCACTTATTCATGGGCATTGGCCAAACTAGAATCTTTCGCTTTGAAAAATTGTCAGTTTGCTGAGAGACAACTATTATCTTATCCATGACAGTTTGCATGCACGTTCTAGGGAAGTTGCTTGTATATTTGCTTCTTGTTATTTTATTAGTGTTACCTTTTTGTTTCTAAATCATTTTTCTTATTTTAATTTCGACAGATAATATTAGTTGCCCAGTAATAAGAAACTAGGTGTACATGAACATTGCATACTTGTGTTTCAGGAAATTGGAGCTGAATATGGTGAAGGTTTTGAGACATTTAGACCAGATGGGCTTCTAAAAGTTGATGTGGTAAAGAACTCCAGAGCCTTATAACTTTAAAATTTGGGTTACAGTTGTTTATTATTTATTTATAATTTTCCTTTATCCTGCTCAACTCACTCCTAAGTGGTTCATGGAGGTGAGATTTGTCTCTTTAAAAGTTTAACATTTGTTCCTTCCAGGATTTCTTGAATGATCGGATGCAAGAAACTTTTCTTCAGAGAATACGGTATGCGATGAAGCCTGATGAAGCTTTCGGTCTTATTTTCTCTTGGGACAACGTTGTGGTAATCTCTTTAACATCAGCATTTTATCTTAAAATGCTATCTACATTTTTTGGACACACTCCAAAACCGAACTTATGTAAAATAGAATGAAACGTATATTGAATTGTTTTAAAATTTAGTAGGTTCACATTTGGTTTTATTATATATAACCTTAGAAGGTATAACAATATGACTTTTAGTCACTTTAGAAGGATACAGCTGAAGAAGTGCAACCCATCTGAGGACTTGACTCATGATAGATTGGAAGAGAGAAACATAATTCATGTAGCCGACTCCAACATAGTTGGGACGGGGGCTTTAATGATGATGATATCACCTTTAGTGTTTCATCTCTCTTTTTTGCTTTGGGGCAATGGGGTTTCTAGTTCCTTTAGAAGTTGTTCTGTCTTTATTCATATTTCCCAACCTCATATGGTGCTAAGTGCTCACTTGACTTCAGGCTGATACTCGATCTTTGAAGTTGAATGCGTGGAGGCAGCTTGCTTCTGAAGAAGGTATTCTGTTTTGTGGTTATTTAGATTTTATATGGGTATGTTTCCAATTGATTAGTAAACTTCATATTCTTCTTCACAACCATTATCCCCATCGAAAAATCGCTTAGAAAAACAATGCTGATGATAGTGGCACTTTTCCATGGAGTTGTTGGAATTCAAGCTCCTTAACACCATCCTCTCGGACCCTTCATTGTATTTGTATCTACGGTTATAAAGAACAATGGGAACCAATGCCAAGATAAAAAGAAAAAAAAATAAAAAACCTTCTAGCGCACATCAACTACTGTAAGTTTCTCTCCTCACTTCGAAGTCTCAAACTACTCACCTGTACTATCTCCTTTGAATAAAGACAAGCTAGACTCCATGCATAAGTATATGGGGATAATTTTTTTTAATGTATCTATAGATTGTAAGTAACAAGTAGAAAGAGGTTTATGGTTTTGCCTATCTTTCCTTTAATTTCTTTTTTCGGGTTTTGTAAATTATCCTCTAATGATAGGTGCAGTTGGTACTTTTGAAGTACCCAAGTATCATCCAATGCATGCGTTAACTGCAAAGGTGGTTGATTATTTGTAATGTACATGTACGTGAGAATCAGTTGAGAAGAATTTACAGACACCCATAAGAAGTACCCAAGTTTTCAATCCTGTTGCTGCTCCATGAGAAGTCATCACTTCCTTCTAATCCTGTCACAGCACCCATCCGACTCATTCCTGCAGCGCAAGCCATCAATTAATCCAGCCATAACCCATAACCTCTGTCCATGTCTGCATTGCTTGTAATTCCTAACCAAATCCGATCACCAACAAGCCTACTTGTAGGCTTGGGCAAAGGATTAATATCATTTTCGTCTTTTTAAAGAAAAAATGTAATGCATTCTGTCCATAGGTCCAAAACAGGTGATTAACTGGCGATCAAGGTGGTTGTGTGAGATTGCGATGATACTAGAGGTTGTTATCTGAAATTAGGAAAAAGCCGGATGGTCATTTGTAAATATTGGGAAGTATGGTGGTGTCTTTTTTTTTTTTTTTTTTTAAATTTCTCTTAAATTTAATAAAAGTGCTATTTACAAAAATCCCTGCTGGAAAGAAAAAGTTACAGAGAAGTCCCCAAACTTAATGAATATTAAGAAAGTCCCTGCATGAATATCAATGGAGGTTATGTTTAATTTTATGCACTACAATGTTTTTTTTTTTTTTTTTTTCTTTAATTTCTTCTCATTCCTTTCACACTCCCCTTTCTTTTTCATTTTTAGATGAAAATATTGAGATATCATTAACATTGGGTTTCTGGAGCAGGAAAGGACATAGCAGAAGATGGTGATATACAGAGATCTGTGCTTTATGCAGGCGCAGATCATGTTTTACGCAAGGTTTTGAATTCTCACTAAGGCTGTATTATTTTTCATGCCTCCGATCCCTTTAAATTTGTACTTTTTTCCCTCTTGTGTTTGATTCTCCAAATGCTATAATGATGTATTTTGTGAGCTAGGCTATGATGCCCAAATACGGCTATGGATACGGACGCTCTGATACTTAGATTGGGGATATGACTCCTTTCTTTTGAAAATCTAGGATACAGATACGGACATTGGTGTCCTAAGTTTTTTCTTCATATCACTTTTGACTCAATGAAATTATCATTGTTTTCATCCCTTTCTAGCATTTTTTTTTATGGTGAGAAGTAAAAATATTAAAAGAACTACATGAAATAAAGGACTTTATAACTAGGGTATGTTAAACTTGTTCCCTAAAAGTATCGGTGTAGTATCATGTACCAATACAAGGGTCATATCGGTTTGATACGGTTACGTTGGTCTTGTACAAGTATCAGGGCGTCATAGGATCTCGGAAATATTTTTTGACTAATTTACGGTAGGTTTCATACATATTGAAGGGATGTTTTTGTAATGCTCATTAAAAAAAAAATGTTTTGTTACTGCCAATGTTAGCAAGAGTGTAGTTGATTTATCAAGGTCATGTACCACAATGGCCCACTGGATCAAAGATCTTCCGTTAAAATGGAGATAGAAGGTCTATTGCTGCCAACTTTGAGGACCCACCGTTTCTCCTAGTGATGTAAATATTGGTTCTCATTTTGATTTTGGATGGTTATCGCCGAGCCAATGCTGATGGTTGCTTGTGGGTGGTAGAGACGTGGAGTAATGCATCCTCACTAGTGGGCCAAACCCAAAAAATATAGCTTGAGCTTTATATGCTCATTTGGGCACTGCCCAAGCCCGCTAAGCCCTGCCACATCCAAACCAAGCTTAGCTACCCATGCCAGATCCAATTAAGCCTAGTCGTCTAATGTTAGACCTGGCTAGGTTGGCTCATGTTGTACTCAGTAGGGGTGTACACGGATCGGATTGGTGTGGATTGGGCCAAATCCGTCACCAATCCGTTACCTACGGATTGATGGATTTAAAATCCATCACCAATCCGTGGCTATTAAAATCCAATCCGATCCGATCCGTGGATGACCGGATCGGATCGGATTAATCTGTTCAATCCGTCCCTGTACATTATATGGAAAAAAAAAAAACCCCATGAACTACTCTCTCAGCAAAAACACTTATTTTCAAAGAAAACCCCATCAGACATGCTGCAAATGAACATAAATAACTTACTGAACATAAATAACTTACAAAATGCAAAAAAAAAAAAAAAAAAAAACAACCATATTTCAATCAGAATATGCAACCCAAATATACAAGCAACAACACAGGCCCAGTCGTCCAGATATGCAGGTTACACATCATATTAATAAATAAAATATTTAGGTATCAGACTATTTACAGAAGTAACAGAACTACATTATGCTTGAGCTATCCAGACCCAACCCAACCTGATGGATTGAAACAGGGGTCCATTGAGCTCTGATAACCTGAGTAACACATAAGCTAGCTACAGTTGCTCTCTCTTTGGCCATGACCCAACCTAAGCTGTTTGTTCATATCTCAATGAAACAATTAGTCCCCTGCTTTGGCCTGCTCAGAACTTTCAGCCAAAAACCAAACACACCCCATTCAGTGGCACACATGATAAAGAGAAAAATAATCAAATATTCATTAATTTATACACAATCAACATCTGATATCAACATAAAAATCTAATCTTGTTGAGATTTCATTCTCTTCACTAACTGGGAACCAACATGGGTTACTAAAGAGTTTAGGTTAAGGATATCCATTAAAAGGTTATTTGATGATCATGTGTTGGGCAATAGGTTCAATTTTTTCCAAATTCTAGATGCCATTGTCCAATACTCTACTAAGATCAAACAAGAGAGGATCCCATGCTCACCAAGAGTGAGCATCCCATGGCATGAATCCAAAGAGACCTTCAAGTCCAAAAAAGAAAAAATATAATTTCAGACAAATTAATAAAGATACTTTTATATTAAAAAAAAACTCAATTTTAGTTTATATCTTGCAAATGAATCTAGCAAATTGATGAGTACGCAATTTATTTTCATCTGTAAACAACAAAATAGCTACAGTAAGTTAAACTATGAGCAGAAAGCAAGGATAATGCACTGAAATTCAGCTGCCATTCATAAAATAGAGTAGGTGGAATGAATAACCTGTATGAAACCAGATAAATTTTCATCCTTAATTCTCCAGTGCAGACATGATGACAGAAACATGCAGTGGAGGCTAACAAGATGATATGCAATGAACCATAACAGTAACCTCAATCGGGCAGTCATTCATCAATCATAGTTAAAATGCAAAACACCGTTCCCAGGAATCTGAACTTAGTGCACAAACTTTTTCTTCTAAATGGTAATAAGCATTCAAACCATTAAAAAAGGATTATGAACTGCAAGTACATGTCAGACTGAGTTAAAGAATATGAAAGACATAGATTTTGTGTAGATTTATTCCCTCACTTCATTTCAGGCAACATAGAAACTCATGACACATATAAAATTAAAAAATTAAAAAAAAAAACATCTTTATGCATTGATTGCATTGAATCGGTGAATAAGCCACCTATAAACAGATTTAGGGCATTCTCTGGCCATATATTGAGCTATCTAAGAGCCCCCACAAGGCCAAATCTCGAGTTAGCAACCTACAACATAGAACAAAAACATGCAGTGGTCGATTCTTCATCGATTAAAAACAAGGATATGACATCTACCTAGACAGAAACTGATTCAGAATCCATTTCATATGCCACAAGTTGAAAAAGAAATCCAAAATGCAAGTATTATAGAAATAAGACACAGAGTCATGCGAAAAATGATAAACGATCAGTAATGATTGATCAAGCGAGAGAAGATAGAAAGAAACAATCAGTAATGATTGATCAAGCGACAGAAGATAGAGAGAAGAGATCTTACTCTGGAAACTAGAAGCGCAGCGAAAGAGAGAGAAGAATGAGAGAGAGAGCGGCTAGGGTTTAAGGTTAGGGTTTTTGAGGAAGAGGGGATGGGAGATGGGTCTGCCGCTGGGAGCGTGGGAAGAGACGAAGAGTTTCGAAGATGAAGGGTTAGGGATTTGGGCTTTTGGGGATAAATGTTCGAAAGGAATGATTTTGACCCTTATATATTTTTTTATTTTTTTTATTTATATTTAATGACAACGGATCGGATCGGATTGAATCCGCGGATCAAGGGTGAAATCCGCCACCGATCCCTTGCTAACGGATTGCACAATTTTCAATCCGCCACCGATTCGTTGGCCTTCAGATCGGATCAAAATCTGCGGATCGGATTGGATTGGATCGGATTGCCGGATCAACAGATTTTTTGTGCACCCCTAGTACTCAGCTAGGCCTAATGAGCTCAAACCAAGCCCAGCCATGCCCTAGGGCCCAATCGATTCAAGTGGGGACCCTGTAGATCTGCCCGAGTGGTCCATAGTCCAAATTATCCATAGAACAGTCTGGGGCATGATTCAATTTATTAGGATTTGTCCATTTTTATGTTTATTTAAGGATGAAGTGTTTAAGAGTTTTTTCACAATTGAATTGGGTAACTTATTGATTAGGGTAGGGATGAGATGATTTTTTTGGGTTAGCAATACAGCTCTATATGATGTATTGGGAACTGTATTTGTGGTTTTATTAAAGTCTTTCAAATGTCATTGTTCAAGCTTAGTTCCCTCTCTTTCACGTACAAGATTGCAGTTTTTTATTGGTCTTCTTCATCCTTTCATTTAAATTATTCCTTTTACCTCAACCCCTTTACAACAATTTGGTTTGAACGTCTAAGAGGCCCCTTCCCTACAATTTATTTTAGCCATCTTCATTCCAACTCCTTGGGGATTGTTAGGGGTTGTTTGTTCATGTCCCCTTTTGGCTGTTGAGTGTAGAGTCCTTTTGGATATGAAGTTTACATGATATAGCTTATCTATAGTGAGGAGTAATAAAAGTCACCCATCCAACAGAAAATTAGCACCCTTGTGGGTGCTCTATGCTCCATCTTGACTAACTTTTTGAGCAGTTAAAGTAAAAGGTTTTCATAAAAGAGACTTAACTGAAAAAATCCCTTAGAATTTGTTGGTCACACCTGGACATCATCTCACATGATGGAAACTATGAAGCACGAACATAGATACGGGACACGGATACGATACGACACGGATACGCAGATACGCCATTTCTCAAAAAAGTAGGATACGACACGTTGGGGATACGTTGAAATTTTTTTTTTTTAAATATTTTTTATATGACTATGCAATAAAAATCTAATATCATTTCAATCAAAATAGCCATAAAATATGCACTTTCATTGATTTAATCAACATTCGATACTTCCAAGTTCCAACTTCCAAGTTCAAAATCTAAGTTTCACCAACTACTATGGAAACATAAGCATATAACCCAAACAAACAGACAATGTATAAACTTAAACTTCAATTGGCTCGCCACTAGGTCCACCACCATCACCTCCATCATCTTCTTCACGAAAGAGCACGGCCTCCAATTCCGGTTCATCAAGGGAGAGTTGTGCAATCTCAAGCTCTCCAACATCATCAAACGAATCAAAAGAATCTCCAGCAATATCCCACATCTTGGTTTCTCCTTTCATATATTGTGGAGTTCTTCTTGAAAGAAGGCGAAGATTGCTATGAATGAAAACCAAGTCTTCAGCACGTTTTGGTGTCATCTTATTCCTTCTCACCGAGTGCACAAAGGAATAAGTACTCCAATTCCTCTCTGCACATGATGATGAAGAAGGTTGCACAAGCAGCTTGAAAGCTAGAGTTTGAAGCAAAGGTGCACACGCACCATAGGTGACCCACCAACTTTTAGGATCCATGTCATAACGATCACGAATGGAATCAACATCCGCAAACTCTCCAGACTTGCTAGAGAAGTCAGCAAATTCTGTGATTATCCTTTTGCGCTGCTCCAAATTAGGAAAATATTTTTTAAGAATTTTCATTCTTTCTCTAGCAACCTCCATATCTCTATGTGGAGCAACTCGACTAGAATCCTCATGAAGCCAATGCTCGCTATAGTACCTTGAATAGGAAAAGAAAAAAAGAATTAAGAATAAGTTTATGACTAAGACTAAGAGGGAGAAAAAAAAAAGTTAAAAGACTAGAAGTCACCTTGGATTTAGTGAATGAGCTAAGCAATGGAGAGGAGTGTTGTTCTTGTTCCAACGATCCACAAGAATTTTATGCACCACATCATAAAAGGTAGATGTCTCATCGAGTCTCTTTCCTTCATGCCTATATATTGCACCCTTCACTTTTTCTATCATGGTATCCCACATGTCATACACCAAGTGAAGACAAGGCCTATCCGTGTCACAAACCCTTAGCATATCATATATAGGAGCCGTAAAAGAAAGTACGTAAGTCATTTTGTCCCACCAAATGTCATCTAACACAAAATCTTTCACAGCTTTGGCTTTCTCCTTATCATCATCTCTGTAGAGACTCCACCTTTCACTAATAACCATGGCTTGAAGACTTCCTTTTATGAGCTTGAATCTCTTAAGCATGACAAGGACCGAAGCAAAACGTGTACTTGCAACCGAAAGCAGCTTCAAAGGCACAAATTCATTAAAAATAGCCAATCTCATAGAGTGATTCATGATGTAGTTCTTAACAAAAACAACATCCTCTGCCAAGTCCGTGATCCAACTACACTCCTCATATGTCAGTTGATTGTTTTCAATATTCTTTGCCATACAAATGTTTTGCAAGGCAAGGTTGAGTGTATGAACCACACATGGTGTCCAAACAATATTTTCAAATTGTGTTTCAATGAGATGCCCCGCACCCGCACAATTCTTAGCATTATCAGTTATCACTTGAATCACATTTTGGGGACCAACATCTTCTATCACTTCTTTTAACAAACCATAAATAAAGAACTTATCTTTAATTTCACCTGTACAATCCACGGCTTTAAGGAACATAGGCCCACTTTCCGTCACAGCCATAAAATTAATCAAGGGCCTCCTCTGCGAGTCACTCCATCCATCACTCACAATGCTTACACCTTTTTCTTTCCATGTGCCTTTAATTGGTTGTAGCAATCTATCAATGTGAGCCCTTTCTTGTTGGAGTAGACTTGTCCTTAGCTTATTATACCCCGGTGGCACATAGCTTGCAAGAGCATTGTTTGCGGCAAATTGGATACAACTCACATAATAAGGGCTCCTTGCTAGGTGAAATGGCAAGCCCGATGCATAGAACATCCTAGCAATCTCCGCATCCATTTGGTCACGCAACTTCAGGTTAAATGACTTCCCAATAGCCGTATTACTATCAGTTCCACTCCAACTTCCACTTCCACTCGCCTTCCTTTTTTTTGAATCATAATCCACATTAGAAGCTGGCAATGGTACTTTCTTGGGTGCTCTGTTCCTCAATTTCTCATTGCATTCTTCCTCTAACCTTTTCATCTCCGCAATATCACTGCTCTTAACTTTTGGACAGAATGCAACAGCATGACCAGGCTCATGTATCAAATGAGCCCTCACCCTTGTGTATGAACTTTTCTTGGTTTGATGGCAAAAATTGCATTGCCATGACATATTTCCCCCTCCATCACCAAGTTTTTGTTGTTTTGTCACATACCTCCAAAGAGGGTTGTGAGCATCTTCTTCAATAGCTGGAGAAGACACACTAGTACTATGGCTACCACCCGTAGTAGAAGCCATTCCAATAAACTTTGGTTGCTTGCTGGAAACACAAAATAGTGGCCCCATCAAGCCACCTAAAATAACTCAAAAAAAAGAAAAGAAAAGAAAACAAGAATAATCTAATAGTAAAAGAAAAAGATGGATACATATACACATTATATATCTATTCATTTGTCCCATTCACAAATCAGTTGGGTATTAATAAGACATTAAGACAGCATAAATAATGCAGTAAAATGAGTAAATGCATACACCAAAGAATAAGGTTACTGCCTAGTGTACATTACACAGAATCACAAGGATTCCATAAATAAAATCAAACAAAACAGAAACAGTAGAGAAAAGTTCCAACTGTGGAATATCAACTGAAAAGCCCCAACTGTGGAATATCAACTGAGGAAAGTTCCAACTTGTAGCAACGAAACAGTAGAGAAAAAAGGAAAAAAAAAAGATGTAGCGACTGTAGCAAAGAAGCAGTAGAGAAAAAAGGAAAAAAAAAGATGTAGCAACTGTAGCAACGAAGCAGTAGAGAAAGAAGGGAAAATAAAGCAGAGAAAAGAACCTGACGGAGCTGTAGCAACTGATAGAGAGAGAGAGACAAGACTTTGATAAGCGACGCAGCAGCAGCAGTGACGACGTAGCAGCAGCAGCAGCGACGATGTAGCAGCGGCAACGATGTAGCAGGAGAGGCAGCAGTGGCGATGGCGATGGCGATGGAGCAGGAGCGGCAGCGACTAGGGTTTTCTTTCCCTTTCTCTTCTTTCTCTTCTTTCCCTTTTCTCTTTCCCTTTCTCTTCTTTTCCTTTTCTCTTTTTCTCCTCGCTTTCTCCTCTTCTCTTTTCATGTTACTTAAAACGTGTCCGGCACGTGTCCGGGACGTATCCCGCGCGTGTGTCCGGCACGTGTCTGGATTTTTTTTTTTTTTTTTAAATCGGATACGCAGAATGCGTATCCTGATCGTATCCAAGGCGTATCCGGGCGTATCCGTGTCCGATACGCCCGGGATACGGATACGCCCACCAATTCCATGTATCCGTGCTTCATAGGATGGAAATGTAAGTCCTTTCCACCAATGATAGTCTGACAGAAAAGCCCTCATCTCAACATCATTTGATACATGAATGAAAGAAGGGGGGGTTTTCCAGGGCCTTTTTCTTCTAAGACATCACAATTCTCTACTACTGTGGAATTTATTAATGGCCAAATTGAATGACCCTGAAAACTGGGTCAAAAGGAAATGACACCGAAAATTGGGTGTGCAAGATTGCAAACCCTAGCACAAGTAGGCATAAAGAGCCCTTCTTTATTTACAGTGAGTGGGGCCCGTCGTGATGCAGTTATTGCAGTATTCTCCAAACCATTGAATGATGGATCATGATTGGGCCACCGTGATTTAGTTTGGTTGAGTAGGGCCTACCTTCATTACATCACTTCTTGGTGGGTAGGCCCTACCGTGATTGCATCACTAGGAGTGATGCTAATCCCACTTTGTTGATGCGAATGGGCATTGATCTGGCAGGATAGGTGTTGCGTTTGAGATAGATACATGAAAAGAAAGTTCGGCTTCTTCTTGAAAGGCTGCACACAAACCTAATGTTTCTTGGTCTGATATCACTGGAGGGCGGAGGCTACGTTTGGCCTCTCTCTTCTCTCCATCTTAAAGAAAAAACCACGCCAACTTATGTTATGCTTTCTTTGTTCATTCACCTTAACTATGTGATAACTTATTATAAAAGTTGGTTGTGCACTATGATTTTATTTGGTGAGAGGAAGCCATTGATGCATTTGGGTGGGCACCATTGGGCTAGCTTTGCCTCTTACATTGGAAGGTGACTTTTTTTTTTACGTGGAAACTGATTTTATTAGGGGGAGGGGTGGTAAGATTTTGGCCTCTTCAGTCTTCATACCTTTTTCTCCCAGTCTTAGGAAAATGTTTCATGTGTAAATTACTGAAAATAATGTCCGATTGGTAAAAGTTTACATAGGAATACATTCATGTATGTAAATCAGCACAAGCAATTGACCACTTTTGCCTAAAGAATCAGAGGAGGGAGTAGGAGTTAGTTGGCTTAGAAGAGCTCATCTTTCTTATCATGCTTTTGCAGACGTGATTGATTTTAACATCTGATCTTCGGTAGAACTTGAGTTTATCTTGATAGCAGTTGAGAACGCTAATATGTGCTGATTTCTACAAAAAAACAAACAATCTCACAACATGCTTGTGCCCTTGTGTTCTTTTGTTAATGCTTCTTGTTAAGATTGTTATCTGTTTATTGCTATGTTATTTGAGCTCTTACTATGGTTTATTTGATTGTAAGATTGCTTATTTTTTGTTTTCTATGATTTTTCAAACTTCTTTGCGCTATTCTCAATTTTATTCAACTTATTTATTTATTTATTTTATCATTGGTTTTCCAAACTTTTATATGCTTTATCAATTTTGTTCAGTTGAGTTTAATACTAGTTATTCTTGATTCTTAATAATAATTATGCTGATTCGGTGTCCGTTATTTTTAACTTCTTTCATGCTTAAATTTTCAGGTTTTGTGTTGGGAAAATAGAGAACGTGAACTTGAAAGATTGAAGTCAAGGCTCTCACAGCTGTATTATGAGAATCTCCTTAAGGTTTTAGTCCCTCCTACATCTAATTTGTTAAAAATGTGGGTCAACTGTTTAAATGTGCATGAACTTTGGGTTTTTAAAGGAGGATGGATCATACGCATGCTCATTGCTTATTGTACATGTGGCGTAAATATACCTCAAGTAAATCTTCCGTATTTGTGGATGTTCATAACCTTGACATCACACTCAATTACTCAACTGATGATCGTAACTGCCCAATTTGGGAGCATCAAATGGATGGTTTAAGCTTTCATAGGGCAAAATTGACAACTAAGTTTTGGTCAATTGGAGGTTGTTATGATTCAATCTGAAGACTCGTGACTCTATTCAATCCTATGAATCCCTGTGGGGTTTGTAACTCGATACTTTGATTTTGATGTACTAGTACGCAGAATGCACCCCACATGTACAACTAGTGTGTGCATGCATGTGGTTTGTTATACTCTACAGAATGATTAATGCCTCTCTCTTTTGGAAGTAAAATGCTTGATAAACAATGCATGCCATATAAGGAAATACTCCAGTTCACTTTTAAGTACAACCAACTGCATTTGGACTTTTGCATGGTTAGTATCACATCTCTCCTTCCCTTCGGTCCAATCTACTTTTCATGGTCCAAAATGCAAGATTCAATATCATGATTCAAATGGCAGCTGTCCCTTTTATTTATTTATTTTGAATGGTCCAGTTATCCATTTTTAAAGCCATAAATGGAAGTGGGCTATTAATTCTAGTCAAGTGTGGGATCAATTGACCCGTTGTATTAAAAAGTTGTTAAGAGGTACGCAGGAATCCAGGGGGAAGTAGTGCCATGCACAAACTTTGTAGTGTAATCTCGAGGTCCAAAAGGTTGTCCATGATAAGAAAAGGCCATTCAAGGAATGCCCAAAAAATTATAAAAAATGTTGCTAAGATTGAACAAGTAAAAGCCAATTTTGAAACCTATGACAATAAAGGCAATTCTTTAGCCTTTGATAATTTATTTGAGCGCTTGAAAACTAACGTTGGGAAGATGGAGATCTATAAGTTTGCCAAGATAAGAGAAAAAAAAAACTGGAGAGCTTGATCATGTAAGGGTCATTCAAGATGGAAATAGATAGGTCTTGATGATGAAGAGGTCAAAGATAGACGGGGGATGCATTTTAAAGGTCTAAAACACAAATTACATTAGTGAGTTAAATTATGATTTAGATAGAACCAAGTCAAGGAATGATGGAAGTTAGTTACCAAGTCAAGGCTATGATGACAATGATGCTGATGATAAATTGGCAAACCGAAGGAAACATATTCAGTACTTAGTAGTCATTAGTTAGGGAGTATACTTTATATCTTGATGTGTGTTTGAGGAGATGCATGTTGTAGGATATTGGAAATTCACCTTTCTCGTGTACTTACATCCCTTTCTCATTGTCACCAACAAGTTTCATGTGCACGCACTCACATTGAGGGAGGAGGCTTTATGTACCAAAAAAAGATAGGAATTTTGACAGTTGTCTGATTGAAGCAAAACTCGACTTCAAGCAATCCAATATTTGGCTTACAGATGGATGATTCAGATAGATAGTCAGGCCATTTTGGTTGGAAAAGGAAAAGGAAAATGAAAATGAAAAATTAGATTGTCAGTTCTGTGGCCTTTAATTTTATGAACTGGACAGCTGATCAGTGTGATTTTTGTAAGTTAAATAGAAGTGACCTGGACCATACAAATGGTCAGATTGATGGTATGGTTGTCCATACCTAGTGCAACTAGGGGCACTGTCGTAGTTCAACTATTACACTTATCACTCCCTTGTAGATTGGTTGCTGGTTGATATACATTTGTGCATTATTAATGCTTTGTGGGCATTATGGGCGTTGCCTTGTATGACCGTTAAAACATATCACGGCATTTGGGTGTCTCTGCTCTCTAGAAAGGCAAGGTGGAAATAACAATGGTAGTCCATGAAATATTCTTCATCACATTGCAAGTCTTATCTGAGACGTGATAGATATTGATTTGGAAATAAAAAGATCAAAACAATACTAGATTGGGTCTCAGTTTTCCATACCACTCAAATGCTCAACGAACATATGGTCATCTGCTGTGTCAAATTTCTTGCCACCTGCTACCATCTCATGCCAGGAGAGGCATATTTGGATGTTATCTGGTATCATGGATCAATTGATATCGGGTTCGTTGCAGTCTGCTTGGCACTCACTTGTCTGATTTGCGTGTATTTGCAGCTTAGGGTACCTATGGAAGGATTGGAAGAATGGCTAGATGCTCTGTATACAGCTGGTATCCCTTGTGCTGTTACTTCATGTCTGGATCGGATTAATCTTCTTGCAGCTTTACAGCGCATGGGACTGAAGAAGTATTTCCAGGTGAGATATCTTCATCATGATTTCCTTGTTTCTAGTTTGTTTGTTTGAGCAAAGACCTTAGGATCTATTGGTGTGTCCCCGTACATGATTGCAGGCTATTGTGTCCGAGGAGGATGGAATGGAGTCTATAGCTCATAGATTTCTGTCTGCTTCAGTGAAGGTCTGAAAATCTGGTCTTATCTACTTGTTTTTTATGATGCATTCAAATGCTCTGAAAGTAGGATGTTGGATGGTTGTTGTGGAAGTGCCATGTCATGTTAACTTCTAACTTTTATTCTGAAACAAACAGTAGCATGTTCATTGCAAGTTTGGTAAAAATTAAGCCCGAAACCAACTGGCTATTGGTTTTGGGCAAAGAATTCAAAATCACACCCCACCCACGGGCGCTCCTTAAGCCATTCAAACAGACCCCCCAAGTCTGCTTGGGCCACCGGGCTTGGGACCATGCAGCACGTGATTCCAATGTCATTTTCCTATATTTAATTCTCCACTAACATCTTGTCAGACCGTCCGTGATGATAACATTTTCCTAAATTATGTTTACTATTTGCAAATGCTAGAATCAAAAGTTCAGATTTGAATTGTGATTCTGATTCCAGCGTTGTGCATCGGTGTTAGTTAGGCATCATTGAAGCTACTTAGTTGGCAGAAGAAGAAGAAGAAAACCCTTAAATTTACCACCTTCATCAAATATTGATACTATTTTACCTAGTTGTTAGTTTTTAGTTGCATTATTTAAACCAGCGATGCTAGAGCTATCCACAAGTTAGCTCTTAACAAGCTTCTTGCAGGGTCTGAGCCACTCATCAGGTTGGGTGCAATCTGTCCCAGAATATCATGCCAGTTGGTTGGATAACCGTGGTTGCTCCATTGGATGAAACGATGGATGGTTAACAATTAGATTAGTAACAAACTGCACTGTCTGCTTAAATGAAGTCATAAGCATTTAAGATTGGCTTTTGTCCAGTTCATGCCTATGGCAGTGCATACCTGATGAGTGGCTGCTTAACACTTTTCCATGGTTGCTATCCATGACTAATGTTGTTGCTGAAAGCGAAAAAAAAAATAAATCAAATTATAATGCACTATCAATGCCTAGATGGGAAGGCCACAAGGATTGACTTTCTCAGCAGTCTTCCAATCTCCCCACTTTGTTATCTAGATACCTCAAATAATATTCATCTTAGGAAGTGCATGTCTCCCCTTGAAGTATATATTGCATATACTGTGTATTGTATAACAGCACATCTCCACATCTTATCTTTTTGAACTTTTTTCCTATCTTCTTGCTATCAATGATGATATTGATGATCTGAATTACTGAAGCTTCAAATATGATGTGACTGAATTGTATGTGTACATCTTGCAGCTGGATCGAAAACCGTCCAAGTGCGTTGTATTCGAGGATGATCCAAGGGGAATAACTGCTGCTCACAATTGCACAATGATGGCAGTGGCATTAATTGGTGCCCATCCTGCGTATGTCTTTCTCTTCTTTTTAAACCAAAACCTTATCCACTGATTTGCACACTCAGCTTCATTTTTGCACTGTATTGCCTCAACGGAAAATATTCAGCCTTCAATAATTAAATGGTTCATGCACAATACACAATTGTAACATGATCGGATGGTGTTCAGCATATGGCCCAGTGTGCTCCAGCATCATAGATCTTCTCTCAAACATATGGCTCAGTGTTTTGATGCGCCCTTAATCATTCCTTGGTCACAATAACTATGAAAAAACTACTTTCAGACTTCTTTTTAAATCTCTAATTTTCTGGTAAGGAAATTCTCATATTTTATGTGAATGTCCTTTTAGAAAAAATTGAAAATTTATCTGGTTGTAGAGAGAGAGAGAGATGGAACCCATGGCTTCATATGGTTGTGAATTGTGATACTGAGCACCTTTTGAACTGTGCTACAGATTCACTAGTCTAAAATTCTCAGGGGTCATTAAACAGTTCCTTTCTATCAAGGATCAACTAGCAATCTGGTTAGCTATATGATGGATGGGTCATTATTGAAGAAAGGTTAAGCATTACCTTGCTATGTTTATCATCCAATCAGTAGATGGTCCTCATTTAACCAGAAAAGATTTTAAGGTTGGATAGATAGGATAGTCAATTTTAGGTGTTGTGCCCATCCAAAGTGTTGTGGCCGAGATCTACTTTCCCAACCTTGTACATGTATTGTGTGAAGTTCACTTGGTAGAGCATCCATGAAGTTGGGGGTCGTCATGACAGAATTACTTTCCACATGTATTTAGAAGACCCATGTTGTTCGGAATGTGACTAAAATATGTCATCCTATGGTTGTGCAGGTATGAGTTGGTGCAGGCAGATCTTGCTGTTGCTACCTTTAGTGAGCTCTCTGTAATCAACCTCCGGAGACTGTTCGCTCACAAAGGCTCTGCATTCATGGATTTACAAAAGCAGGCTGTCGAGAAATCTCCTCCAAAGAGGAAGCTTACCATTGATACAATTTTCTAACCCGGTTTTTTCATTCTTATTTTCTCCTCACCTTCATTCATGTATATCATAGCAAGTCGTGCATAGGTTGCCGGCGTTAATTAGTTAGGCTGCTAATTGTTTTTTTATTTATTAGATGTAAAAATGTAGCTCTAGCAACATTAATTGAATGGATGCTCTCACACTCAAAGCTGCAATTGGACCATTGATGGCCCTACCTCAAATCTGGGGTTAATTTCTTTTCTTTTTTTTGTTTTTCCTTGGTGCTGGGTATGGACATTTATGAAAGCACCCTGTTCTGCAATTTATGTTGTCTGGTCCTTAAATGCTGAACTAATTATGAACTTGTGAAGCCTGAGAACCAAAACTATGCAACTTATATGCTTGCGTTGTAATTTGATTAAGATTAGTTCTATTATCAGTCACCTTTGTATTGCAACAAACTTCTTTGGTGCGGCAAATGCAAATTTTGCTTCTACTAGATGGCATCATCAATTTCCTAATGTTTAAAGGATTCTTATGTATTATATTTTCTAACATCCATGGAATTGTAACAGTCATTGAAGCCTCTTCTCATCTACCATGTCATTTGTTTCAGTTTCACTACAAATCTTTCTTATTCTTCCCCTTTTGCGCCTGTCTTTTATGATTATGTGAAAGGGCCCTCAAATGGTATTCTTTTGATCATCTCTCCCTTCATTTCAGTGACCTATTGTAATTTTCTTTTTCTTTTTTTCTTTTATTTGAACTTGGCCTAGCAACCAAGGGGTGGATAGTAATTATTCTTTTGTTTCAATGTAGGGTATATTACTCGTGTACCTAAACCTCTTCCATTCCCCTCCTATAAGTCTTTTCTTTTTGTCTCTTATTATAGTTTTTTAGAATTAATATATTAACTGTCACTTGGAAAAGAAAAGAAAAAATAGACTCTACCATTCCTTTTTTGCGTGGGCTGATCTGATGGTTGATCCAGCTTCTATTTGAGTTAAATTTGGTCCACAGTGAGGAGAGCCAATGATTTTGAGCAATTTTGATTTTTTAGACGGGCCTAGTTTGGCAACTCTACTAATAGAGTCAAGTGAAGTAAAGTTGATTTTGAAGTAAGAATAAAATATAAGTGGACTATGATGGTATTTTGTTTTTAGTTGTTTGGTATATAATTTTTTTGACTTTTTATATGGAAAAGTAAATTTTTTTTGTATTTTAATGGATAAAAGTGATTGTTTTTTCTTATATGGAGGAAATTTTAAATTAAAATAGTTTTGATGTGATATTTTATCTGAAAAATAAATAACTTTTACTGTATTAATAAAATGCCAAACCGACCGTAATAAGGAATTAATGCGGCAGGGATTCTCTCAACTCTCGAGAATAGGTTTAGCCAAAAAAACGAAAGGAACAACTCTCGAGAATAGAGAGACATGGGCAATTTTGTAATACAGCCAACTCAGTCGCAGGGCCATATCGATCGGTCTGACAGCAGCTATCTCACGAGGATGTCGTGGTAGAGTGGGAGCGGAGAGGAATCTCAAATCTCATTCGCGGAGTTGATAGTGTCTGTGGATAAGAGTTTTTGAATGACTAATATAACCTCCTTTTCTTTTCAACTCTTTGTGGGGCCGATTTTCCCTTTTACAAATGCCTTATTCTCAGAAAACGAAAACATATAGGAGATTTCAACAGCTTATAACAGAAACAACATTTTCAAAAAAGAAGCATTTTTTTACCTACAAGGTTCTCTTTGGTCTCTTCATTTGGTGGAAAATTATGGTTCTTATGTTCGGACTTTAGGGGGCAGATCAAGTACAAGGGTCTTTTACCCAAAAAAAAAAAATGAAATGAAAAAAAAAAAAGAAGTACAAGGGTGTAGGGCTGGAGTGCTATCCAAAACTTGAAAAAGGTCCAAGTTTATTAAGAATCACTTGCAAATTCTAATATATATATATATATATATATTTTTTTTTTTTTACATTTGCCCTTTTTTGATGCCCCTGGAATTTCCTAGGTCCGCCCTTACCGGCCTTTTCCAATACACGGTTACCACTAACAAGGATGCATGCCATCCTGCAGTGTTTCTTCAAGCAATGTCAGGAATAATAATAAGCATGTTACATGCTATTACATTTCACAAGAGAAGCTCGGGGGGAAACTATGGGTTGGGTTCTTTCTTCTTCTTCCTCTACTAAAAACTCAGCTAAATTAATGATAACTATCCCTTTAATGTAAGCCACTTATAATCAACTTTCGAATCAATGTTTATCAAGCATAAGAATCTATTAACTCCCTCTTGAATCTCATTATTGCAACGCTAAGAGTATGCCAATGACACTTTAAATATACTGACTATTGCAACATGTATCCAAAATGGTGGGTCCAGTAGTTCACCACACTCCTCCCGGACGAGAATACAAAAGAATGAAAAGACAAAAATCAGGAATTGGACATTTTTACCGACATAGTAGTAAGTACTCTATGGGTAAAAAAATAAAATAAAATCTACTTTATACCATACGGTCGTTTACAACGAGGGGCAGTGTTGGAATACGAGAGTATTATATTCAGGTAAAATTGACGGCGGTTAAAACGTTGGTCGCTCTGTACATTTTCGGGAGACTGGTAGTGGTGGGAGGGTCAGGAATAGATAGAGAAGAAGAGTATTCGAAGTCAAGAAGAGATACGAAAAGAAGAAGTGATGAGAGAAATAGTTTGAATTCGGATACGGAGACTTCACAGATCGAAGAAAGGAGAGAAAAAAATAGAAGAGGAGAGAATGTCTTGCAGCAGCATCTTGAGCCCTTGCTCCCTCGCTTCATCTACTTCCATTCTGCCCAAATCATCTTCGTCATCATCATCCGTTTCTTCTCGCTCCAAATCCAAGTTCAATTTCAGATGCGCTGTTGGAGGTTTTATTTTCTTTTTTTGATCTTTCTCATATTAATTGCAGAAACTTGTTCCATTTCTGGAATTAAGTTTTGGATTCCGCTCTTTTCTGCTTGTTTGTTTGGTTGGTTTGTCCATTTTCATTATCTTACCTTGAAGTTCTAGGAATTGGTTGATGATGTTGTTGCTATGAATGTGATGAACTAGGGTTTAGGGGTTGCAGTTTCCCATTTTTTTTTTTTTTTTTCCATAGAATTCTGTGCTGTTTGTTGAGTCTTGCTAGCTTCTAATTGTTAGGAATCATTTTAGGGTTGAATTTGTAACTGTGTTGGTTTGATTGGAACTATGCTACTGAAATAGAACCATATAATCAAGTAACATTCTAAATCATGGGATGTGGTAATGCGATAGTTTCATAGAGATCATCCTGTGCTGCCTGATTTAACCTGTGTGGGCTCACCTTGTGTGATCCAATTCACTCCCATTACAATTCAGTTCTCTCTCCTACTGGAGTGAAAAGCACTATTTGGTTGATCACGTTATTTCGCACAAGATGACAGTGGTGCATACAACATATTATTTCGATTAGAGTGAAAATTGGTCCAATTCCTGTACGGAGGGTGGTGTTTCATTTGAGCAGTTTTGATCTAACAAAGTGGGCACTAGATAGTTTAAATCAGGTGTCAGCTGCCGTCAACAAAAGATCATTTCTCATACTTCAGGTTCCTAGGGCAATTGTATACCTCAATGGGCTTTGCTGCAATCACGCAGCAGGTGAATTTTGTGATATGATAATATTATACACATTGGGTGTGGCCACTGTCACATATGGTTTGGTTTTTGTAGACAAATGCTGTTTAGTTAGGCGAAAAAGGATGTATTTTTTTCCCCTCCATCTGACGAGTGGGTTGTCCTATTTTTTGAACTGAGAATCTGCATAGCGGGCCCTGCCAATGGATGGTTCGGTTCTTGTCTGCATGAAAGTGCGAGAGTGGGTCTACATTGCTTGTATGCCCATTGTGACAGCTCAAAATTAATTTATGCTGCTTGAGATAAATGGTTATTGCATAGACTGGATACTGAGGTGCTAGAATGCCTTTGCTTTGTGCTAGTACCTATTTCTTTCTTATCTTACTTTTAGCTTGGAAATTATAATAAAGTTTAACAATTGATTCTTGCATTTTTTGTCCCTCCAGAATCTGTGGCAGCGCCAAAGGTATCTGGTATTGCTGAGCCCCTCCTACTCAGTACAGTGAGAGGCGAAAAAGTTGAAAGACCCCCAGTTTGGCTAATGAGGCAAGCTGGGAGGTACATGAAGGCAGGTTTGACAGCTGCTGCAGTTTAAGCTAGATGTGGATTCATTATAAGCTCAACCAGAGCAATTTTGTACTTAAACGATAAATTAACTCATGTGCAGCATATTTGATATTTCGGAGTGGGTATTGATTAAGGAGAGAATATTGTTCCTGTTCTAGCACGATCACACTCATTAATCTTCATTCCCTTAAAATGTCTAGACTCTAGACTTGTCTCCTAAAGGATTGGGGTTGTTCTTATAATTAACTCATATTTTGCTATGAACTCAGTCCATTTTAGGTTCTTTTATGTTATGACTTTCCATCACATGAATATAGCTTTTAATACTTAATTTTCTCTCTCCAATAGACAATGTTATTACAGCTAACAGGTAATCCACTTGGCTACAGTTCTGATTGACTAAGATTCATTATTCAAGACGGTCTCACCCTTTGCCGCTTTGTTTTAATTCTTGTTCATGAGTTCAAACACTACATTTCATGTTCGCAGTCAGGATTTACTTCGTACTTGAATTTGTGATGGATATGCTACTTATATTCCATCTTGATTGCTTTATGAACATGGTTCGCTATTTCACATGCTTTATTAAGGGATATCATACTATACTAAGCTACAATGGTTTTGTCTGTACCTTATTTCGGTAACTAAATATTGGAACATGTCATTTGTTATTTTTTTTAAAATGGACAGAACACATCATTTGGCAAGAGACAATTTCTGGTGCTTGCTGCTGAAGTATATGGCATTATACTTTTAGTGCTTAGAGGAAGAAGGCATGACAGTAAAGAGACTGTTGCAATGTGTAACAAATAAATTAATGCATGCACTCTTTAATGTGTATCCTGGTTCTTGCATAATTATCATTTATGACATTTTATACTTTTTGCGTATGTCAGTTTTTATTTATCTTTTATTTTTTTGTTGCCATTCCCCCCAAAATAAAGGATCATTTATGACATTGTCTGTTTTCCCACTCTCTATATTGAGATCAGGCGATAGCTAATGATTGTATATGCTACCCCTGGTCTAATGCTTCTGGCTTAGTTCACTTGCTTCTGAACTGCTTGTAGTTTAATGTGAAATGATTTTGAAATTACTAGTTAACCCTTTTGTTTTGTTTATACCAAAAAAAAAAAAACCCTTTTGTTTTGTTATTCTTACTGAAGAAGCTAGTTTGAGATTTCTGTTCATTTCTTTTTATTATAAACTTGTATGCTTATCCACTTTGAATGATATCAATTTTATTAGCAATTATGTAATTGGTTGATTCTTTTCTCTGGCAGAGCTATCAAATCATCTGTGAGAAGTATCCATCATTTCGTGAAAGATCAGAAAATGTTGATCTTGTTGTTGAAATCTCACTACAACCTTGGAAGGTTTTTAAGCCTGATGGGGTGAGATACCTTTCTGGGAACTGTTCTCTTTTCATCTGCGTGTGTGTGTGTGTGTGTGTGTGTGTGTGTGTGTGTGTGTGTGTGTGTGTGTGTTTTCTTTTTTTCTCTTTTTTTCTTTTGGAATATGAATTGTTCTTACTAGGATGCCTAGTATTATGTGAGGTTGGCCTAAAAACGTTTGCTTTTTTTTTTTTTATAATGTTTTCCTTCATTTTTTATTACATCCTTTTGGCTAGTTATCTATAATTTAAAAAAGAAGTAATATGTTTTACAAGCTTCACTACTATTATATTGTTAACATCTCGGGTCTAGGCAGAACAGGTAGCAGCAAACTTGTTGGGATGCATCCAGGCCATGGAATCCCAGCAAAAGCTAGTCAATGCCCAATTTTGACTGAGGAGTCTGGCTCGGGCCTCAGCTTCCCAGCGAGCTAGCCAAGTATCTCAATAATCAGTAGTGTTTTTATGGAGTCGAACTAGCCCATGCCATTTTTTGGGGCTTTAGGTGGAATATATGTCTAGGATTATTCCAATTAACTATGGCATGATGATTCAGGCACAGTTTTAGTCCTTGGGCCAGGAGAATCAGGCTGGGCACAGCCTGGTTGCAACCTATTCTACTGTGAGGCTATTCCCTTCTTTGTCATATATTCTGTTTTTCATGTCTTGATCTAGACTGATTTATAACGGATTAGTCTGTGTAAAAACCATTTCTGCCATATGTATGATCTAGAAAGCAATGGATACAACTTTGTGTTTTGTCCAGAATTTGCATTTATATAGTTTGGTTCAAAGGGTGTTGGTTTTCCCCTGAAAGATGTGCTATGTTTTCTTCAAAGAGTGTTGATTTTCCCATGAAAGATGTGCTATGTTTTCTTCATCAGGATTTCCAGCTTTGGCCTTTGCTATTATCCCTCTTGCTTTTATTTTTATTTTTATTTTTTTGTTTCTAGAGATAATGCTGATCGGTTGATCTTTAAAATTCTCTTTACCAGCAATATCTTGAACTGTTCCCAATTCTCTCCAAAACATGATCCTCTTAATTCATCTTAATTCACTGTTTAACTAACATACAAGAAGTGAGCTAGAATCTCTGAATTCCTAATTCCTCGTCCATGATACCCAAATACTTTAAAATAGACAACAAATCATGTCGTATCTGATACTTCACTTTTTTATGTGTAAAAATCTGTGTCCTTTCATATCAATGGCCTGCCATATCTGGGTAGTTACTCATCAAAACTAAACACTGAAACATACTCTGGTTCTGTTTAGTTATTCCACAAAGCCCCTATTAGTATGAATATTTTAGCAAAATTGATTGTTTCTCTCCTGGATGCACTAGAAATGATGCAAATAATAATCTGACTGAAAATAAATCAAGTTTTGAAACCCCTAAATATGGGAACTTAGCTTCCATTATTCCGAAGAAGTCTTGCCATTGTGATTTGGTTTGTCAAAATAAATCTTAAACTTATGTTTGACTGCACCACCATGGCCTTATATTGGAACTAAAAAATTTATTTGCTTAGAATGTTTTGAATCCTGTTAGTACAATTGAAGCTAGCTTGTTACAAAATGTAAACATTTAGTAGGGGATGTCCCTTGCAGTTTGTCTGCCTTTTTCAGTGCTTTCTACAGACAGTGCTTTTTTGACCTGATAACTTTTCTGATTTCAACCATATCTTGTGACAGGTTATTTTATTTTCAGACATTCTCACCCCTCTTCCTGGGATGAATATCCCTTTTGACATTGTAAAAGGAAAGGGACCAATTATATACAATCCTTTAAGGACAACTGCTGATGTCGATCAAGTGAGAGAATTTGTTCCGGGGGCATCAGTTCCATATGTTGGGCAGGCATTGAGAATATTGCGTCAAGAGGTTTGAGATGTCATCCTCTTTTGTATTTTTCATTTGTAATTTATTATGTCTTTCTGCTTCCTTTCTTTTTTGTTGTAATGCATTACGCAGGATTTTCCGCCAAATTTGATGTTTTCTTTCTGAATGGTATAGCCTTTTAATCTTTTATCATAGGTGTGAAGGGCTATGATGACCAGATAGTATGGATACAGGCACAGATGTGGGGACGAGGATAGATGGACACATATACAACTATCCTATCCATAACATGAAATTCCATCTATGCTAAGATGTTTATACTAAATATTAATTATCCTCGGAAGATTTCTAAATTAATGAATTATCATTGTTTGCTTTCCTTTCTAACATTCTTTATGTTATAAAGGTAAGAAAACTAATAAAACTACATGAAACAATTCACTCTGTATAGTAGGATATGTTAAGCTTGTTCCCTAGATTGTCAATGCTGTATCAAGTACCAGTCAGACTATCATATCATTATTACATTGGCACGCTGGGCATATACGAGTACTGGGTATTGTAAACCACTAGTTTTACCTGCCCACTTGATGAATGCACTGGGTACCCGTGCCCAACAAGAATTAGACTAGTTGCCCATCAGGCATTATCATGCTATGTATTATTATACTACAATAAAATACACTAACTCAAGTGTTAATTGAGTGTTAATTGTTGAATTTTCACTCAATTAACTTCATCTGGAATAGTCTAACTTTGGATCCCTAATTTTAACAGTAATTATGTTCTGCTTGGCCTGAGATTTGGCCCACCCCTAAATTGCCCCAAGAGCTTCCTGTTTCACACCTCCTTACTTATTATTGACATCCATCCAGCTTGGCCCCAAGGAAACATTGCAAATTCATGTCCAGGTTGCACCCAAACACCACTTTCAGGAAGTGGGATGGCGCCTCACCACAATGTAGTGATATGGCCATTGTGGGGCACACCTTGATGCATGTCAAATGTATGATGGGAAGGGGAATGTGAAAGGGGGTATAATGCATTAGGGATAGCACAATTTCACCCTAAATGGTTTGCAGCCATGTATTCAAGGGCCTGCAGAATGGAGGTTAAGACTATTTTGTAAACCTCTGTTTCCAAGGAACCTAATTTGGGTAAAGTTTCTCCGATCTTCAATCCATAGCATGCCCTTCATGTTCCCCCATACTTGAGTTGGTAAATATTGAGGTGGGCCCCACAGTAGGATGCACTGCATTGCATTAAGTGACTGTCTTACTTGAACTGTGCTCTGTATCATAGTAAAATGGACAGCTCACTGGTAGCATGTACCTGACCCTGCTCGGTTACTTTAATGAGCATCAAACATGATCCAAAGCCTATGGGCCAATGCAGCTAGGTCCGTGGCCCACTTGTAGGACCCAAAGAAAGGGAGAAGAGAGGCGGTGGTTTGTTGTTTTGGTTGGGGGGAGACTTTTAGCAGACTGTATGCACTTCCTCCCAGACTCAATTTAAATCTCCTCTTGCAAGTTCGAGCAAAATATGTTGATTTACTCCTAAACAACAGAATGAGCGTCGCCAAATAGAAACCATGGTGGCATAATGCATTCTTCCCCTAATAGTCATTTTTTAGACATGAAAAAGCAGCCTAATTGTGTAGCTTGAATAATTTAGATTGATGTTTCAAATTGACAAAGAACTAATTATTTCCACCATGTCAACTTTTTGCTTACTCCGCCAGGTTCACAATGAAGCAGCTGTGCTAGGTTTTGTTGGGGCTCCTTTTACCCTGGCTTCCTATGTGGTTGAAGGTGGTTCATCAAAGAACTTTTCCAAGATAAAGACTCTTGCCTTCTCTGAACCAAAGGTACGTTGTGTACCTAAATTAGTAAAAAATTTCTAGCTCTGCCCACTCAAGATGATGATAAAATATAGTCAATGACACTTGAGTTACTGTTGGCCATGGACACACTGTGCCACTCTGTTGATGTTGAAACCCGACATGCATATAAATATCAGTAAAGAAACACATGGAAACTACAAGGTTAAACAAATATTTTACTATGGTGCCATTGCCATTTGGCTAGTCTGAAAAAGGGGTCTGTTTGACTTAAAACTGATCTAAACATATGTTTGAGTGGTTCAGATTGTTTGGGAAAGTCTATTTTCCTATTTGATTGAATCAGTATTAAGATCATTTTCCTTTTTCTTTCTCAAAAAATAACAAATGAGAAGAGAATCCAATAATATATGACATGTCTGCCTATATAACATTTACTGTATGAAAGGTTTGCTTTTCCAGTTGAATCAGAAGACTACGCATCTTAAAAACAAGGAGTTTCAGTCATAGGCTAAATAATTATGTGGTGATTCAGGATAGTCTCTCATTCCTCCATTGATAATAAATACAGAAAGAATACATCATGCAAGTTGAACATGCTTGCCATCGTCTTCTTCAAAGCCTTATCCCAGTACTCTGGAGTTGGATAAAAAATAATTCTATGAACATAAGAGAAATGCTCTCTCTCTTTCTCTCTCCAATCTGTCTATCTATGTTAACAGAAGAAGGGAACATAAGTTTTGGCGAAAAACATACATGTACCACTATAAAGGGGATGACTGAGATATGGGGTAATACGCCCATGTAACCTTCATACAAATATAAGTCCAACATGGTACTCTTTAGCTAGTATCTGCTAAGCACTAGTTATGTTACACTCAGTCTACTCAATTCTCCATCATGAACCCATTATCTTCTCCTTTGTGCATTCTGCTCTTTGACTCCATCCTTTATTGCATCTTTGTTTAGCAAGTGATAAAGTTGACCCATGGTCACTTTTTCTACCTAGGGTAAGGATACCCTTCTACTGAGGTTGGACTATAGACTGACTTTGGTATTGAATGTTATGACTTAGTACTTATTTAAATTTTCATATTAATGATGCCAGTTAGGTTTTAATCCTTAGGTGAAAATTTTGTTGGGGAAATAATAACTTGGCTCTATTAGTTGGAGTCAACCCTAGCAGTATCTCAAGAATATGGGATTTTGAGTATTTGTTGTACCGTCATACTTGATATCCATACTTGGTAATCTTGCATTGCAACTAATAGACCAATGGCTATTTTTAGAGTACAATGGAAGGTGTTAAAGTTAAATACACCTGGTAGTATTCAGTTTGTTTATTTCCTTTCTGTGGTAGGTTTTACATGCATTGCTACAAAAATTTGCGGTCTCCATGGCAAAGTACATTCAATATCAAGCAGACAATGGTGCTCAAGCTGTTCAGATCTTTGACTCGTGGGCGACAGAGCTTAGCCCCGTAGATTTTGAGGAATTTAGTCTTCCTTACCTAAAGCAGATTGTAGATACCGTTAAACGGACCCATCCTGACCTACCTTTGATCCTTTATGCAAGTGGGTCAGGGGGCTTGCTTGAGAGGTTGCCCTTGACAGGAGTCGATGTTGTTAGCTTAGATTGGACTGTTGACATGGCAGACGGTAGGAAAAGATTGGGATCCAATGTGGCAGTCCAGGGTAATGTGGACCCTGGTGCACTTTTTGGGTCAAAAGAGTTTATCACAAAGCGGATTCTCGACACAGTAAAGAAAGCAGGCAGCAGTAAACATATTCTGAATCTGGGCCATGGCATCAAAGTAGGCACTCCAGAAGAGAATGTTGCACACTTTTTTGAGGTAGCGAAAGGCATCAGATACTAAATGTGAGTTCGAGTGACATTGATGTTTGTTTTAATGATTTGTCATTAGCATCATTAGTTTAATGATTTGTAATTCAATTTGTCATCCTGTAATCCAAAATTAGCTTCTGTTTTAAGATACAGGTACATAAGAGTTTTTTTTTCCCCCCTTAATATCAAGGCATCAGATTAAAACTTGAATTTATTGTTGAGTATTGGATTTGCTGAAGATCTGTATCGCCGTTACGATGCAGTTACAGGAATTACACGGTTGTGATGCTCGACAAACTGAAGAATACCATTGCCCACAATTCCATCACAGCAGGGCCCCCTATCGATTATTGAGCAGTGAGGATGAGAAGATCCAATATGGGTATGGACTCTTAAATGGTGTCCCTCATTGGGATGATTCCATTTAACTGGAGAGGTACCGACAGACTGTTGAAAAGAACATGATAGCCTGAAAGAAACCAATGTATTTTATCTCCCAGTCCCTAATAATAGTTCAGGCGTATGCCGTTACAGATTGAAATTTTCAATCCCTTGGATCAATGACTAGTAGCTTCATATGGGCCCTACATCGATGCAGTTGAGGACACAGGAAATTTTATATTCTGTAAGCCTCAAGCTTGTAATTCCTTCTGTGGTAACATGGATGACGTCGGAACAACAGCCACAAAAAAATAATTATATGGTTCGTCGATGAGGAAATGCAGGGAAGCTAATAGGCGGTCAGTTGAACCTGAGAAAGTTTGGGCCCCATTGGCCATTTAGGTCGCTCATGGGCGACTTGAGCTAAGGTAGGTGTCTAAGCAGAGCTTCACGCATGCAGTACCCCCTACAACCTGTATGATAAGCATTTCCCTTTTAGGCTTGTCCGGATCCTGTACCAGTTTTATCTTGTCACATGGCTAATGTTGACTCTGATCAAGTGAAAGTTATCCATGTCAAACTAACCTAGCACAGGGCCACACAATTTGACCAGAAAAAGGCATGAATAGTGTGTCAATTTATGACTCGGCCCAAGGGCTTGTTCAGGAACTTACATGGAATGAGGAGTGTGAAAACTGTAACATCAGTTTTTTTTTTTTTTTTTTTTACAATTTAGATCCATGAAATTATAATGCGGACCTCTTGAATATACCTTTGTTGCTGTTTTTTTGCTTGTGAGAGGGCTGTGTGAGAATTCGATTCATTCCCTTTCACTTCATAAAATTCCAAGTCCAGCCTCTTGAATTTAATTTTTCACTGCTTCTTGGTGAACTGCTGTATCAACAATTTGTAACCGCCTTTTAAATTCATTGCATTTCACAAATGTCCCTTGAATGGGTAGGTTATAGTGCAAGGGTGTTCATGGACTGGGCTGGGCAGGGGCTGAGGAATGTCTGGGCCCAGCCCGACTTCTAAACTATTAGCCTAAGCCCGGCCCTAGTTTGAGTTAAAGAATAATTTAAAAAAAGGAATTTATTAATCATGTCATGCCGTATTCTGTAGCTCAATTGATCTGCTTGTATTGCATTGTTTGAGAAGTCATTTGTTCAAGTTTCTCCTTTTTCTCTCCTAAAATATAATTTTTTTATATTCGGGCTGGGCAGGCATTTGGACTCTCTACCACTGAGTCCAAGCCCGGCCCATCTACTGAATCTAAGCCCCAAGCCCGGGCCAAAGAGTGCTGGGCCAGGGGCAGGCTAAGGCTGGCCTGATCCATGAGCCCCACTATTATAGTACTTGCTTCTCAACCTACCAACCTGACCCAAAAAAAAAACAATAGACCCTGACTCTTGACAGAGTCTACCTGTCAACCCCATTGGGCCATTACTAATCAGATGATACCTAATCTCAACACTCTTTGAACTGTTGCCTTCTGCCTATTTGGGGAACAACCCAAGTACATGATTTTGTGGCCAGCTAATTATATAGGAAGAAGTGGGGGGTTCATAAACAATCTTTATACATCTTATTCCATTCAATCACCCAAATTTTCTGTCATCTGATCTGGCAGACAGTATACTTGTGCCTATGATTCTTGTCAAGTTGATTCCCATAGGTATGGAAAGTGCCAATGAGAAAGACAAGAGGTAGAGATACATGGTCCCCGTTGCATCCATCCCAGATCCCGCCATCATGCCCACCTTATCGTCCTATTTCGATGATGCTGCCCCACCATCCTCCATACTGCAATGGGTGGCGGCTACTATGGACAGGTCATCTAGTGGGCCACATGATAGGTGAATCAGACCTCACAAATCAAATCTAGTGAAGGCCCTCGACTCTCGGGTCAACTTTTACATGATGCATGATATCAAAGCATCGTAGCCACATTCTTGGAAAGGGTCTCTCTCTCTCTCTCTCTCTCTCGATGTGACCGTGGACGAAAATGAAAGCGTAGAATTTGGAAATGAAATGGTAGCCGTCCATTTGGTAATTGGAAAAGGGAGAAAGCCAAGGGGAAATAAAGAAAGTCACATTCATTGCAAAAGGACAATCAAAAGTATAATCAACATATACATATAGGGAAACGGTCTAATGAGGACCGTCCTCACCATATATCGTATGGACTCATCCCATCCGTCCGTTCTCTCAACAGATCCAACGTTCCACAGCTATTATATAGAACATAAGAGAGGGAAACGAAAGGAAGGAAAAAGTCACCCAGCTCTGCGATTTGGGTGAAACGGAAGGAGAAAAGAAGATTGGGGCAAGAGGGAATGGTGGCAGAATGGGGGCTCGCTATAGTGAACCTGGGCTCGCTACAGCGAGAACCTCGCTGTAGCGAGCCCAGGTCTCGCTATAGCGAGGACAGTGATGGAAGTTTTATCCAACTTTAATGATAGCATGCCATAAAAGCCCTGATTTTCTTTACAAAACAAGCACTAAAGCCCCAAGATCTTGAATCATAGCATGCTATAAAAGCCAAAATCTCATTTTTGAAACATACTCTAAATCCCCAACCCAATAGTCGTGACTGGGGTTTTGGTAGGATTGGGTGAGAGATGAGAGGAATAGAGAATGAAAGATAGATGTACCTGTGCACGGATTGAGAGAGTTTAGATCAGAGAGAGGTGAGCGTGATTGGAAGACAGAGGGAGAGACAAGGAAGAGGGGCGAACTCAGACTTAAGAGAGAACTCGTCCGGCCCTTTTTTCATTTGTCGATGGATTTAGGGCGAGATTAAGCGAGGGCATGCGAAGAAGTGGGACGAGATCGTGCGTCTAACCGATCGAGGGAGAGAGAGTATGAGAAAGATTGCAGGAAGATGGAGGGCGCGGAAGGCATGACAAAGGGGCAAACTCATCCCTCTGGTTTTTTTTTTTTTTCTTCCAACGAAACCTGGACCCTCTTTTTTTTTTTTTTCATTTCCCGCTGTTCCTTTTATATGGGCGCTGAGGATCGTTGGATGAGAGGTTCTCTTTGTCGGTGTGGATGAGTCCTTATAAACTTGAGTAAGGACGGTCGTCACTGGACCGTATCCCATACATATATATATATATATATATATATGTATATGTAATGAAATCTGTAATGAGGCACCTAATCCTCACTTGCTCAACAAGCTATCTTTTCCATAATTTGGGAGGTTTTATTTCTCTTTTGTTGCTTACTCCCTTTGTCAAGAAAGATAGAATACTCTCTTAGATAGAATACTTTCTTAGATTTGGTTAAGCAATTACAAATTTTCATACCATAACTATTTAATTTGTCAGTTAGTAGAAAAACAATAGTACATAAATTGTTAAGAGGGAGAACGGCTCCTTACTCCCCGTGGTAAGGAGCAGCAGTTCTCGTTGGGAGGTCTAGGCTTGGAACCTAGCCTCTTTCCTCCTTATATGTGTTTCGTTGCTATTACCTCGTATATTTGAATTGTGTCTCCTTACATGTGCGAACCCCCATTACCTCGCATGTGCGAGTCTCAAAGGGTTCTAGTCCCTTAATTAGGTTACCAAGAATTAAAAACGGAGAATAGAGTGAGATTACAAAATTCGAGGGCACACTTAAGATCAGTCCAAACCTCAAAGTTGGTACCTCCAACATCTAATTAGGTCTCTCCCAAATTCGACATGCATCTAACCTCTCTTCAACTTTCAATTGAGTTATCATTAGAATTGCAATTGCACATCCCTTAAAATACAATTTAGAATTATATTATATGCCAAAGTTGAAATCTTAACTATTAACCACTGTATCATGAGTGTTGTGTTGATATGTTAGTCTATTTTGACCCTTCTTTACCAAAACAAAAGGTCTTAAAAATAGTTACAAGATTTAAAAAGAAAAATTGGAAACCTTCTGACCTTCATTTCTAATTGCACTTAAGGTGCTAATCCACTTCTAGCCTAAGTGATGAGGCATTTCTCTATCCATAGATACAATCGGGGATCGATCCTTAGAATGGCTAGAACTCAACTCATAGCAAATGTCAAATAAATGAAAAAAAAAAAAAAAACATAAAACATAGTACTTATATAGAAGAATAAAGATGATAAACAAAGCTGCACTAATTATTATAAAATTAAATTTATAAGCCACACTATGAAACCGTGAGAGAAAAAGTAATTGAGCAAAGATTTAGACAATTTACCAAGATATTTGAAAATCAATCTGATCTCATATTGGGGAGGTTAGCTATGAAAGCTATACTCTTACTTAGACAATTGATGGAAAATTAAAAAAGAAGAGAAAAACTCTTCATATAGTCTTCATCGATTTAGAAAAAGCCTACGACAAGATACCTAAAGATTTGACTTGGTGTGTTTAAGATATAATAAGTGTTCCAATGGACTATATTAATATCATTAACATGAGTGATAATGAGTGTAAAAACTACCAATAAAGAAGCATGTGAGTTTCCAATGATCATAAGTTTGCAATAAGGGTCAACTTTAAGCTTTTATCTCTATGAATTGATTATAGATAAGTAAAATAATCATTTATTAGAGGAGTATCCTTATCTATGCTGTATGCAAATAATATAATATTGATGGATGGATCACGAGATGCAGACTCGCTATCCACAGCAGCCGCCCTGTGATTCCCACTCATGGAAGTAAATGGATCCTAAAACACATAGTACTTAAAAGATATTTCATATTATGAGTGCGGACACGAGAAACATAGTCTCCAAGCAAGGTATGTATTTCTAGGAGGTGAGGCCCATGAGTTTGACACATACTTTATTGAACTTATAGATATTAAATAGTTTACAGTTAAAGCCAGCTGCCCTTAGATGAGAAACCCTGACTCCCATGTGTCAATACATCTGATGATCCTCAACTTTGATAGCAACTGGAATGAGTGTAAGCATTTCCAGCCATCCTTTCATAGTCTGAGGAGTCAATTCTGAGAAGAAGTGCGCCAGGTTCCTACTTATCACTCACAATATGTATTAGAAGAAAACAAAAATTACTGGTCCACACTCTTTATGTATATATGTATCTTCCAACATGGTGTGCTTGGGGTCAATGGTCTAACCGCGTAAGCCCCATGTGCCCCCACATGTATAAACTTCATGTTCGTGTCTGGTGGAGTTCGACTTTTCTTCCAGGATCACAACTTCGACCACTTTCGTAGCGCGTGGATGCAAAAAAAAAAAAAAAAAAAAAAAAAAACACATGAGATAAATATGCCCACTTATAAAAGAAGTGTTTATGGATTAGGCCTTATTACCTATAAAAAAAAAAAACAGAGAGAGAGAGAGAGAGAGATTAGTTTGTCTATGTTTGCAGCAGTCCGAATAATGGTGATTACAACCTTTCAATGTTGAAATTATTTTAGTCTCACATTATTAGTCTAATTTCACCATTATTGATGAGATCACTAGAGTTAGTGGGTCCCATTAAAATGTTATATATATATATATATAATATTTGGATAGAAGCCATGAGTGTGGGACTTACGTCATTTGAATATGGATATATTATCTTCTTCTGCATGCGTGTCCACAATCAAAGCACACGTGGCCTTTGATGGTTTTGAATTTGAGATGAAAATGGGTTGGGCTTGGATAAGATCCATATTTTTATAAGATTCACACCAGAACTACTAATAGGGACCTGTTTTTTTTTTTTTTTTTTTTTTTTTTATCTCTACCTGCATTTCTTGTTTCTTTTATAAATGCGAGTACCATGACTCACTATTACAATTTTGAGATCATGGGATAAGGTCTCAAGCCTGGACCTGGACTCAAATAGAGTGCCGGATCAAGGCCCAATTTGAGTCCCAAATATTTACATTCTAATATAATCTATAAGCATACTCTACAAATAAGGAGTATTGAAAAATATTTATACCGACAATGCTAACCCATTGAGGTTTTAGTAGCAATGCCTATTCTTTCTTTTCCCCTTGTCTGATTGAGATTCTTGCGTGCAACTTGAACGAGCCCAATCAATTATGTGACAAGACCCACCCAAGTATCCATGATATTTACCTACGAAAGGGACAAAGATCAGTACTTATGAGACCCACCCAAGACAATTTAATCTTGAGAGGACATTATATCCTTCATCCTCAAGTCCTTCCAGTAGCGTTAGGTCTGGAAAGGTTGGACTTAGAAGGCTGGTTGGTGTGAGATGCAGATGGACATGCTTGAGATTAAATAATATTTCAGGATACAAATGTACTAATTGTTTCTAGTGTTGTTGACCATTGAAATAAATAATACAATTGGTCATGAGTGCAAAAACATTTGTAATTGATTTAGTTTGAAGTTTCATCGAAAGATAAAAAGAAAAAAGAAAAACTGTTATTCCATTCAGGGCTGATCAATGATCATGGGGTGGGCTAGACCTGGGCTGTGCTTTTAAGGTCCATGGGCAGCCTATGTGTGGGATGCACCCTCCAGCTAATCAAAATACATTGGACAGGTATGATATGAAATAGATGGTCAAGATTTAAATTGTGTGATCAATGTACAACCGGAGCTAATATCTACCATATATGTGCCTAAGATTGAGAATCATGATTCATGACCCGAATGATTTTCAATTGATAATACATCTACAATCCCTTCTGGATTTCTTAAGATGTCTAGTGAATGGATGATAACCCTCTTAGGATAATTTCATCAGGCGAGTTAGATCTTCATGGTGTTTTTGGTTTCCTTCTGTTTGGTTTGGTCCATGCCATGTGCATGGAGTCAGTTTTCATGTGTTCCTAATGCAGTTGTGTTTTCAGTGCATTGAGAAAGCCGCACACTTTGTTAATCCATGTGGGTGAACCTAAATATCAAGTATTTTTATTGGTTTAGATCTCATGAGTTCATTCGGAGGGAGAGGTCTGTGATTTGAAGGAGTGCAAATACAAGAGGCACCTGCTTTGATTTAATTACGTGATCAGGAGCTTTCTGATAATTAGAGGATGTCTTTAATCGGCTACATCACATTGGAACAAAACTACGATGGGTCTAAAACCCTACGTTTGCCCCATTTCTTTTCTATTTTCTTAAATCCTTCTCCTTCTTTTCTTTTCTTTTTGTTGGGTAGCCAGCCAAGGCGCTAGGGCCCATGAGAGACTTCAGTCATGAATAGATAATGCTTACTCACATACTAGTAAAAATTTACTCACGTCGGGAGAGAATCTAAGGATCGATCTTTGGATAGCTGGTGAGGAATGGAATATGGAAGGAACCAGGCTATCCCATTTTCTTACCTTTTGTTGCTCTGAAACCCATTTCTTTCTATGTTCTAAACTTTCATTCATTTCTTCCCTATTTTCTTAATTTTTTTCATATTTCTTTTTCATTTTCCAAACTTTTGCTCACTCCGTCCCCTTTTTTATGCTAATTTCTTCTTCATCCTTGGAGATCAAGATATTCATTTCCTCCCCATTGGTGAAGATGTTGAAGATGGATTTTTTAATTTAACTCTTTGAATAGCGAGCAACTAAACACTAAAAACCAACTATTTTTCTTAAAGCACAAAATGCTACTTGACTGAGTTGAGTCGCTCAAACTAATTTTCAAAATAAATAAATGGGAAATTTAAAATAATGCTTTAAGTTTTTATCTTATTTCAACAAAGGACACAAATTTCAGAAATTTTCAAATTAGAGCCTAAGTTTTTCAATTAAGCTCTCAATTAAGGATAAGTCATTTAAGGGTGTTCTCCAGTGGCCTTTTTCCTCAGTTTTCTAAAATCCCAAATTACTCGTAATTGAAACAAAGTCCTCCTTAAACTTCTTCCATCTTCATATCCGTTCTTTCACCAGCATCTAGGGGCGGAATGAAGAAATAGAGATCGGGTGGGCCAGTGTTAGGGCATTGCTACAAATGTCTAAAATTTTTATTTTATCTAGGTGGGTGGGGTGGGGGTTGCAATTCAGGGAGTGGTCATGGCCCCTACCAGCCTCTACCTATATCCTCATAGTGATTTGAGGCAACTTCAATCAAGGGGCATGTAGTGATTGTCAAAAGCATGTCACGACTTTAAATGAAAGGCAATTTTGATATTTAAAAAATAGTAAAAATAAGTTGCTAAAAGAACTGTTTAAACGGTTGGATGTCATAAATTAGAAATTTACAAATAAAATTAGGTCCTAAATTAAATACTTTTAAAACTTGCGTTCTTTTTTTTAAATAAGGCAAAATCTTAAAATCTTATTTTTTTTTCCAGATAAATAGATAGATAGATAAATATAAGAAGCAGCTGAAACTGAAAGGACAAAACCACCCATAATTCCATAACTATTCTTTCTTGCCATTTATGTAATTTACCCTAATAACCTTTTCTCTACTACCACTACTACTTGCCTTTTGTTTTTTGGTCTCCTAGATTCCTCTTCAAACACAACAATCTGTCTGCAGAACAAAACAAAAAACTGTTCGAGATTTGGACCGATGGTTGGCACTTGCTTTCGCCGAAACAGACAATGATAAAAACGAGTAATCAATAATTAATTAAGTATGTTTTAATAGATTAATTAAATATGATTATATAAATAAAATGGCTAAAGATCTCCATAAATTTTCTTTCAAATTGGATCATGCAAGGACATTGCATTGGGAAGAAAAGTTTAAAAACCATGATGGGTAGCATGGCAATGTGGCCCAGTGGCTCACCATGAAAGCCAAATTGATTGTTAGCTATACATTATTAGAAGGAATTGGTTTAGTTAGATTTAAAAAAAGTGGAAGTGGATTGGTGGTAGGCGCATTGAATAATTTGAAATCATTTCCTTCTAACAATGAACAAAAGGTCATTATATTCATGATGTTAATCTTTGATAAATAATTGATCCAGCTGCGTCATTGCAAATGGAGGGACCGAGGTGGAGAAATGACAAGCACCCGGTTTTTTATTTTTTAAACTGTGGTCATGGTTTGGAGGGATGCTACAATTATCATCTTGTGGGGACATTTTGGAGAATTATCCCATGATGGTCTATCCAACTGGACTGGACCGGTTGAATGACTATACACCGGTCCAAATGGATTAAAATTGTGGGGCCCGAATTATAGGTTTAGGATGATCGGATAAAGCTATTTTTTTTTTTTTTTATAATAAAGAAGGCCTCTACCTTTAGTAGTTTCGGCTATCACGGACTCTATTTCTCCTGAAATCCTACATCTCCTAGCGAAGGTGAGAATTTTGCAAAACCGAGAGTTTGATCATGAACCAAACTCTATAGCCAAGAGTTTAATCGTTAACTACTCTACCGGATCAAGACTTATTGGGAGTTCATCCACGGCGCACCGCTCATATGTGCCTATACGTTAATGTCAAACAATCTCATTTTTACTCAGCTATTTAAAACTCAGTCAAAATTCTTTTCTTTTTCTTCTTTCAATTGAGCAACTTTTATTATTTTACTTTTATTTATTGATCCCACTATTTAAAATAGGGCCTAGTGAATTAGTCTTCCAATAGTTCAATGAAGTAGCTGTACTACATAAGTAACAAGTATTATGTACTAATGGATTGTTTGTTTCATGGAACTGAATTCCAACAAATTGTAAGAAATGTATTTGAAAGGAGTGGCTTAAACTAAAGATCAAATGTAAAAAATTCATAAATGGCCATCAAATAATTTTATGTTTAATGAAAAACTGAATTAAAGAAAAATGAGAAATAAATACCCACCAGTCACCCTTGTAAATCAAATACTAGAGAAATAATAGCCCACGTTGATCTCCACTTTATATCCTTTACCCTTTATGTTCTCAATAATCTTATGTTTAGAACCCTTTTTACAAGACGTTCTCAATAATCTTTTGTTTAGAACCCTTTTTACAAGGTTCCTTTTTTTTTTTTTTTTTTTCCTGAAAATTCTACAAGTTACATGTGGTATGTTGATACGATCGTAAGATATCAAATTCATTGTCTACTTTATGAAGGGAATACATTTTTGGCATATGACAAATGCACCCGTAGCTTCATTTTCAGTAAGTAATTAAGAGCCTCCTAACATTGAAGTTGCAAATTTGGGGGAGAGATGCATAGGTGTCTGTTATGGTAGAAGACGAAAGTTTGGCAATGAAAAATAAGTTTCATTGAACTCCTAGCCAAAAATAAAACTTCATTGAATGATTTCAATTGACCCTCAAAGCAGAGATCTTGTTTTTATCATACAAAAAGAATCCCCCGTCTTAAAGAGCCTCATACCTCTAATAGGCCAGTTAGGCACCCAAAAAAACTGAAGCCTAGGGTTCTAAATTGGACATCCACCTTTCCACACTCAAGGATTGTCATACCTCAATCGAGGGCTTTCTCGTCTCACCCAAGGTCTTCTTTTTTCTTTAGAGCGCTAGGTCCTAGCACCCTAAGCTTGAAAAAAAAAAAAAAAAAAGGAGAAAAGAACTTCCCTTTTTCAAAAATTAGAGAAATTTGTGATGTCATGAGGCAGATAGCGTTGGCTTTACTAAAATGGAAAGAATTTACAAGTTTGAGAATTTCTCATTGTCCCTTTGAATAGAGATTCTTCATAAAGGATTTGCATTTAGCCGAGAAAAATTGCTATAATTAATGTAAATCTATAAAAAAAATGAGGATTTTTAAAATCATATTAAAATATCCTCAAAAGAAAAGATTTTCAATAGTCCAAATTGTCAGTACACGTTTGTGTACATGCAATGAAAAATTAGGATTTTAGAAATATTGTTTTCCACAAAAAAAAAAAAGGAAAAGTTTTCCCATTACCCTCCACAGGAGTTTATTTTGAAGGAATTGCAAAAAACTCGACACTTTCGGAGACTTTTCCTTGAGAAAAAAACCATTGTATTGTATCAAATAAAAATATTACTAGAACGCAAAAAATTTAATTTTGAAGATCAACACGAACAAATGTGCCATAAAGTACAGATTTTTGTTCTCTAAAATAAATAAATAAATAAATAAATAATCACATATCTACAATTGCCAAATGCGAATGAGTTTTTACGACTTGATCATGATTTGATTTGTCAAACTTGACCTAAACATAAAAACCTCCACCGGTCACGAGATCCTCGCGGTGCTTTGCTGTAAGAACGAACGAGATCGGTGAGAGACGTTCCTGGGCCGCCTTCCTTGTCGGTGTAAATCCGTAGATCGGCAGCGGTATCTTGGTAAATTCGCACATGAAAAGAATGAATATGGGAATATCCGAAGGGGATTGGGTGTGAAAACTGAAAACGGAGGGCTACGAACCCATCAAAAAGCATAAAAGGCCTAACGTTGCTCCACCTTCAGCTCTTAAGTTTTTGAAAAGATTCCGATCATTCGCTCTTCGTTAGGGTTCTTCTTCTTCTTCTCGAGGTAAGAAAGTTCAGATCTTTTGTGTTGAAACTCGCGTTTAGGGTTTTCTGTAGATTCCTTGCATCTTCTCTCTTCTTATGGATCTCGGTGTTTTCTTTCAAAGATTGTCTTTTTTCCTGCTTAGATGATGGAAAACGTGTAGTTCTTTCGATTATCGTTGGTTTCTGGTTATTTTTGAGACATTTGAGTTGATGTCTTGGATTTTCACCATCTCTTTGATGATTTTAATGGTTGAGAAGTATCTATATTCGAAGATCTTTGCATTTCTTTTTTTAAAGTTGTGATTTTTTTGACAAGGTAGTGTTTGAATGTCGTTCCTAACTTCGTGCGTCTGGTTTTTTGTGAAAGATTTAAGTGACTTTGTACTTTCTTTTCCGAATCTTTGTTTAGATGCTCTTGTTTCTCTTGAATTTGATGTCTTTTTTGTATGGTTCTGTTGATTGAGATTCATAGCATTTTGTTGTTATAAGCTTTATCTGTTTCTAGCTAATCTCATCGTACTTTTGTGAAGGTTTATGCGTTTTGCCTTTAATTGAGAGAGGTTGGTTCAAACATGCAATGAAATCTCTCCAACTTGATAGTGTTTAGCAAAAATGAAAGGTTTTTTTTTTATTCTTCCTCCTACTCATGTTTAGCAAGAATGTGATGCTCGCGTCTGGATTATTTCTCTCCTATTAAGTACAGAGAGAAAACTTGCAACCAAAAGGTTTAAGCAATAAGCAGCTCTTAACCGTGCTGTTCGACTCTGGTTGATTATTGTGTTAAATCTGACTCTGTTTGGGCTTTAGGATGTTTTTGCTGTATATACAATAAATTCTTGTTTTAAACACAAAGTATTTCCAAATTTGTTTATCTCATTAATGAATCTCGCCATTTTTTCTAACAAATGCCCTAGAAAATGTTGTCTATGCTCCCTTGTCTGTAGATTTTTTTAGAATAATATATTGTTGATTGATTTCTTCTTTCCTTCTTTCGGTAAGTCTCTTCATTTATATATGAATAAAACTGGAGCTTGTGATCAAACTTTGCCTTTATCATCTATTTATTTTTTCTGTAAAAGTTTGTAGATCTCTTCATCATATTCTAACAAAAAAAAGTTATGTAAAAGTCGGAGACATCTTCAATGAGCCCACATATCAAGTTTGGGGTCAATTCTATGCCTCTAACCCCTTCATCCGTGGCCTACAAATTTACCGGCTTTATATTAAAGAAAAAAAAGTTGATCCTTGATCCAATGATCCAGTCCGTTTGGATAGGTGAAAACTCAATGAATTCAATGTAAGTCATGGGGTCCCATGTATGTAGATAGTTCGGATGTATCATAATGTCGGACCCACAATGTTGTCTCTCACCATAATATGGTGAGGGATGGATGCGCATGAATATTTCACTATATTATATATCATCATCATCAAAGCCTTGTCCTAAATATGTTGGAGTCAGCTACACGAATTCTTTCTCTCCATTCCGTTCTATATTAAGCCAAATCCTTATATAAGTCGCACTTCTTTAGATCTATTTTTACAACCTCCATCCATGTTCTCTTTGGCCTACCCCTTTCCCTTGGTGGGCCATCAATGTGTGCTCGCGCACACAAACACACATTCTGTAAACCTGAATTTATCACTTCTCTTCTGTGTTATATTGAAATCCATGAACTATCGCAGCCATCATTTAACTATTTGAAGAGGAAAAATGTTTTTTCTTTGGATTTCTTTTATTAGTGAGCTAGTATCTCTTCTTTTTATTTTTCCCCCTAGGGTTTTCCAATATTTTATTTGCAATAACTTGGGTTTATATATGGATATTCGTCGCTCACTATGGATGCAGTATCTCAAAGTCACACCAAACAAATTGTTTTTTCTTCTATTCTGTTGAATGCGTTCAACTATCAGTTTTTCTTTCACCTATCTATTTGCTAGCTATCAATTGGAGGGTGGGGATCCATTGCTCTTATAGTGGTCCCTTTACTGTATAGAGATTCTGTATCATTGAATGATTATAAAATATCAATATTGATCTATTTTTCCCATGTATTCATGTTGGTTAAACATACTACGTTAGAAATTATTGTGCATTTCTAAATTCATAAATCAAATAAATACTTTAACACAACTTTATATAACACAAGGTATGTAAATTATAAAATAATGCTTAAAGTTTAAAGCTTGAATCTCAAACAAAAGACAAATTAAAGCTCAAACAAAAGACAAATTAACTTTCATCAAAACAAATAATGTACTATTATTGAGAGTTGAGAAAAGAAGACTTCTACTGATACTGGGGGGGTGTTTGTTAGGATATATCTAGAGAAGAGCCCTTAAGAGGAACTCTCTGTATTGGTTTCAATTCGGTGAAATATTGTGTCTTTTGGTGTTCTTTTCAAGCATAGGAGGAATAATTACCTAGAAATGTTGTTTGGAGAGAAGAAGAGAAGAAAAAAGCTCTACTATGTGTTTTAAAACATGATGGAAAGTAGCCTTCTAGTCACATGCCATTGCGGCCTCGTAGCGGTCCATACCAAACCGTAGTACCAAACCATAGAGGACCGTAGCAGCCGCTATGGATGAGAGCAGCGCTAAATTACATTTAGCGTAGTGGTCTTGGCTGCTATGCCCGATATTAGCGCAGCGGCTGCTATTTTGATCCATGGTTGAGCTTAAGGTTAGATGGTTTGGTCATCGAATTCATAAGCCATGTACCATGTGTCATGGTAGCAAACACTCGGCATAGAAATTTTGTCCCCTAGGCAGCAGTGGATCCATTCCTTCAGCAGGTTTGTGCTTATGGCCTGGCAAATTGTCTTTTATGCTATATGACTTTCTCAAGCTGGGGGCCTGTAATTCAGGGACTTCTGATCAACACTGTGGAGATGATCTCCTTCTTCTGATAAACTTAGGACTAAGGAAATAGTAATACTTTCTTATGTATCCCTCCAGTGAGTGTTTTGTTGAGTTTCTTCTCTTTGGGATTGTTTTACCATACATTTTTTATTTCTCAGGAGTGTTGGTACTTTTTTCCTTTTCATGAGCTTTGTTGCTTTTGTCTTCCTGTCCTGTGAATTTGTTAATACTTCCACTGATGTTTATATCGTTTCATAATTTTGGTTGGGATCTGGATCCTGATCATTTGCTCTTTTCTTCCTCCAGGTTGCTACATTTCCAACTCCAGGTGTTGTCTAATCTCTTAGGCATTCTCTCATTGAAGACTAAGCATCAGGGAATGCTGAAAGATGTGTTTGAGCGCCGAGAAACCCTTCTGTGAGGCCACTGTGATTGTAGCTCTGCATGAGCTCACCTTGTTCATTCTTGATGAGATTGAGGAGCAAGCAGTTTGTTCATCTGTGCTCTGTGCCCAAGTGCACAATGGAGATCTGAGTTATAAAAAACCAGTTGTCTTGAATCACGACCGTTGTGAAGACGGTTGAGGTTTCAGAGTCTTGAAGCTCCCGCTTCTGCAAATAGACTGTGTAGTGGGATTGCATAGTACGGTAGTATTACATCTTCATTTTAATAAAGTTGGAATGGATAATAAAGGGAGCATTTTGATGCAACAGTATGAACTAGGAAAGTTATTGGGGCAAGGCACCTTCGCTAAGGTTTACCATGCAAGGAACCTTAAAAGCGGCCAGAGTGTTGCCATTAAGGTTATTGACAAGGAAAAGGTTTTGAAAGTAGGAATGATTGATCAAATCAAGCGAGAGATATCAGTGATGAGATTGGTCAGACACCCAAATGTTGTGCAGCTTTACGAGGTCATGGCCAGCAAAACCAAGATTTACTTTGTTATGGAATATGTAAAAGGTGGCGAGCTCTTTACCAAGGTGTCCAAGGGTAAGCTCAAGGAGGATCTGGCGAGGAAATATTTCCAGCAGCTGATTAGTGCTGTGGATTTCTGCCATAGCAGAGGCGTTTATCATCGAGATTTAAAACCTGAAAACCTACTACTGGACGAGAATGAAAACTTAAAGGTTTCAGACTTTGGGTTGAGTGCCCTGGCAGAATCTAAGCGGCAAGATGGATTACTCCACACGACTTGCGGGACTCCGGCTTATGTTGCTCCTGAAGTGATCAATAGAAAAGGATATGATGGTGCAAAAGCTGATACTTGGTCCTGTGGAGTGATCTTATTTGTTCTTTTGGCTGGTTATCTTCCATTCCATGATTCAAATCTGATGGAGATGTACAGGAAGATTGGCAAAGCAGAGTTTAAATGCCCCAACTGGTTTCCGCCGGAAGTGCGCAGGCTGATGTCAAAGATCTTGGATCCAAACCCAAGCACTAGGATTTCAATTGCGAAGATCAAAGAGAACTCTTGGTTCAAAAAGGGATTGGAAGCAAAATCAACAAAAAACGAAATGGAAACCAAGGAATTGGCTCCCCTTGACACTGATGCAGTGTTTGCTTTATCTGATACTGACAATGCTGAGCGTAAAACAGGGTCACTGAGACCATTAAACTTGAATGCATTTGATATCATCTCTCTTTCTGCTGGATTTGATCTTTCTGGGTTATTTGAAGAAACTGACTGTAGGAAAGAAGCACGATTCACTTCTAAGCAGCCTGCTTCAACCATCATCTCAAAGCTGGAGGACATTGCGAAGCGACTGAAGCTGAAAGTGAAAAAGAAGGAAGAAGGGTTATTGAAATTGGAGGGATCAAAGGAAGGAAGAAAGGGGGTGCTCTCAATTGACGCGGAGATTTTTGAGGTCACACCATCATTTCATTTGGTGGAAATGAAGAAGTCGAGTGGGGACACGTTGGAATATCAGAAGCTATGGAAACAGGAGATGAGGCCTGCACTGAAGGACGTTGTTTGGGCTTGGCAAGGCGATAAGCAACATCAGCAGCAGTCTTGAGTATGCTTCTTATGGACAACATTTTGGAATATCAGAAGCTACTTCAGAAGTCATACTCTTCGGCAAAAAGATTGTTCCCCGTTAGAACTGATTTTCTATTGTTTTCTTTTATCTATTACTCTATATTCGTTTCTGAAATGTGTGTTGATACGACTCTTTATGTTAATGACTATTGCAGCTTTGTGAACTCTTTGCACCTAGTGGTGTGCTTTTATGATTGTATTCTGAATGACTCTTTGAACAAATGAGATTTGCCTGTTTGCACAAGTTGCATCTTTCCTTCACACTAGAAGCGAAATGTGTGATCTGTAAAAAAAAGCTATATTTTCTTATGTCAACCAGTGAATTATGGGAAAGAAACAGATATGCTATACATTATAATCTATCTAAATCTGAGCCTGTGTAACTATATTGCTGAGTTAGACTCCCAGTATGGTGCCCTCTATGTAATATAGTGGATCTCCTCCTCTCAAGGTCCCACGTCCCCAAATCCAAACTACCCAGAGACATCAGCACTGCATGAATTAGCATTGGCTCTATTATCACGCTGATTGATTGTTGGATTCATCAGGAGTTTGTCGCTGGTTCAGCAGTGTAGAACTGATGTGTGGCCCTTATCTGTCTATCTGAAATGCTTTTGGCCACAACTGAAGTTAATTTTATTGTTTCATTTCTTCCAAGAAGATCTTTATTGTGCTTGTGGTCGGTAACTGCTTTAAGAAGATACTGCCAATACATAATGAATATTTTAATTTCCTTCGCTTCCTATGGATGACTCCCATTTTAGGAAATGCAATTCAAATTAAGTTGTGCCTTCTGTGATTCTGGGTCCCTTATGAGAGTGAGTCCCGTTCGTTTTTATTTGTGTTGAAGTGTCTTGGGATTGGATTTATGGATTTATAGTCATCCTCAGCAGCAATGGACAGGTTGCTGCTGCCCCTAATTTCGAATGGTTACATCACCCAGAGAGTTGATTTGATGGGTTTGTTCTTTCTTGGGCCCTGCTCTGGACCAAACACTTTCCTTCTATTTTAATCACGTATAGTAGTAGTGGCTCCCCATCAAAGGGGTTCAGATCTTCAGAGTCAGATCTTCAGAGTCATCAACAGCAAGGGAAACAAAGGAACAAAACAAACAAGAAGAGAGCAACGACTACAACAAGGGAAACAAAGGAACAAAATAAACAAGAAAGAGAAAGCAAAAACCACACCCCAATGACGATAAGTTGATGCATAAACTTTTCATAGAGGTGACAAATAAAATTAGGTAGTATTTGGTTCGTTGAAATGATTTTATGCAGGAATGGAATGGAGAGTGTAATGAGTCTGGAATGGAATGAGGCAGGAATGGCGATTCCCATTTCAACGTTTGGTTTTACTGAAGAATCAATCCAATAATAGAATGGTGATTCATGTTCTTGCGTTTGGTACGCTGGAATGAGGCCCGGAATGGAATAAAATTTACTTAAGAAAGACCAAAATACCCTCCTGCTCCTCCCCCTTCCTAAGTCACCGGCTGGGAAGCAATGCCCACAATACCCAGTCTCCTTGTAGTCCTTGCAGATATCTGGCTAGTAGTCGAACCTCATTGATGACTTGATATGCGCGGCAGCCTGATTGAACAAAGCCCGAAAACTCTTCCCCAACATCCATTTTCTCCATTTTACCATTTTGCCCTCTCTTTGCTCCACCACCCGGAAGAACCCATGAGCCACCCCATGGCATGCTGACTCGGTCACAAATGCCCGGTCTCCCATCCCGACGGCAACCGTCTCCTCCTCCGACCAACACCCCCACCTTCCCGCTCCTCTCCACCTTCACCCGCCCCCTCGGGCACTTCCCTTCCTCCCAAGCCCCCTCCACCCGCCACCACCTCCCCGTCGCCAACTCGTAAACCTCCGCGCTGCCCGAAAAGCTCCCCTGCCGATCAGTGCTGTAGCTCCTCACCACCCAGAATTCGACGCTGTCTTTAACACGTTCTTGTTCTCGTCGTGTCCTCCGGCCACCACCACCCGCCGATCATCCACCGCCCTCGCTGCGAAGAACGACCGTGCCGCCAGCATGTCGCTCCCCTTCCTCCACTTCCTCCTCGTGAAATTGTAGACGAACACGTGGCGAATCGAGTCCCACCCACCCATCACCACCAGCTTCCCCTGCAACCTCACCAGCTGGCAGAATAGTGATAGCCCATCTAGGTAGATGGGGATGGTAGGTAGGCACTCCCATTTTTCGATGCGGGTGTAAAAGACGGTCTGAAAGTTTAGGGTACGAGATCTCTAGATTGGTCCACTAATTAAATCAGCCCAAAAGTATGCAAAAAACAATAAATATCCAACGGAAACAAAGGAACAAAACAAACAAGAAGAGAGAGCAAAAACCACACCCCAATGATGATGAGTTGATGCATCAACTTTTCATAGAGGCGACAAATAAAATTAGGTTATCCAAATGAATTTTTTTTTGGTGAAAAAAGAAGATTCATTAACCAGAAAACTACAACAGACAACAAAATAGGAATTAGGGGGAACCAATAACCCCTTCACTCAATCTGGATAATCATCATCCCAACAAAAACTCTTGCCAAGGCAAGAACATTACTTGGCTAACTGATGGGTAGCCTCCACAACATGCCTAGGGACATAGAAAAACAAACGCACAAGAAACTATAAAATATTTTATGTCCAAAATAATAGGATTGAGACTTGAGAGCGCAATCTCGTTTCCCGTTAATGCCTTCAATGACTCCCTTGGCATCCAACAAAATGATGAGCTCGGAGATTCATCTGCTACAAAGCTTCTTTTAACACAAAGATGATAGCCCGTGCTTCCACTTCTTTAGAGGAAGAGACTTTTGGCCGATAATGAGCACCGCAACCAGAGGGATATTATTCTTCATCATGCAAAAACCATAAGAGGACTTACCATCCTTAGCCCTGAATGCTGCATTTGTATAACGATTAGAATCATAAGAAATTGATCTCGGGATATGGTTGGTGAGCCACCATGTTACAAAGAGCAACAAATGCTAGGTTGACATCCTTTCGCATCCAAGCTCATCCTTCAACTCCATAAGCTTTCTCCACCATTCCACGATACCAATGTTCCTATCCACAGGGGACAAAAAAACTAAGACGAGCCAAACCAACAGCTCTGGCATGCTCCAAAGAAAAAGAGCATGTTCCACTGATTCTTCTTCAAAGCCGACATAGCCAGCTTGTATATGCATATGGAAATATGAAGGAAGAATAACTTTTGGTATGATTTCAGGGCGCACTTGTGTGATTTGGATGGGTCTGAATTAATGATCGTGTTCTTTCATATATAGCTATTTTCCATCTCTTTCTTCCTCTTCTATGTTGTAACTGGTTTACCCTGACAATCTATATTCTGTTCATTTGGTATTTTATACAAATAGGCCCCATCTGATGATTGCCTTGCAAAATTGGATGTTTCATTGTCAATTAGTCTTCAATGCAGTTGCCCTTTTGATGAGATCTGAACAAAAGAAAACAACAGAATCATGGGATGACAAATACTACGATGCTGCTACCAGCCCACCTACCTGTAAATGATTAGAAGGAATGAGAAATTCTTCATCCCTAGCAAACTGAAATCTGAAAACTGAAATCTGAATTTGTACACATGTAGAAGTTTCAAGACGTCTTTCAACAAATTCAATTTATGTTTATCTTCTAAGAATTTATCAATTCCCTAAATTGTGGTTAAGAAGCCAAGGCAACATATACATTTGTGTGGAGAATGCTTGTTTGGAGCATGCTATGTCTAAAGAATGGATGGTAAATTTTTCATGCCAAAATGGTTCTCCAACATCTCCCTGAAGAAAATGAATACAAGCATCATGTGGAAAAGTTTGGTCCCCACGCCACCTTTGGGGGCATGATTGTTTCTAGTTTTTTTTTTTTTTTTTTTCCAGAAAATGACAGCAGCTTTTGAGGGAGTATGATTTGCTGTCATTCCATGTTAATATCTTATTTGGTTTTCATTGCCTGAGATAAAGGGCATGTTTCTGTAACCATTTTCTATGGACCAGTTACCCTTTTTCCTATAGGAGGTTTCAGACTTTCGTTTATGCAGAAAATCCAACTTTGGTATCAAAGGTAATTTTCCTCAAGGAAAAAGATGGAACACTTTGGCATCTTTCCCTCACCATAGGGCGAGGGACACTTCCCTTTTTACACAAGAAGACAAGGAAGTGTTGAAAAGTATATTTTTCTTGTCTTCTTGTGCAAAAAGGGAAGTGTCCCTCACCCTATGGTGAGGGAAAGATGCTTATGAACACTCCCATATAAATATATATATATATATAGGGCTTGTGGTGGTAGCTCTTTCTAAGGGTTTCTTGTTCCCCGTATCCCTTCAATGTTTTTGTGTTTTGAAATTGAAATAGAGAAGTGAACAATACCCATGGTGTTCCTTTTCATCCGCTAAAAATTTCTGGGGACTCAATAAACTGGGTAAATTAACAGTATACAGAAACTTCTTAGCTAAAAAGTGAAGTCCATTCAATATAGAAGCAAATCCCAGTGGTTGAGAGTCCCATTCTCACCCCAATGGTCCATATTTCGGATCTCTGGGTCCTCTCCCTTGTGTGCTGGGGGATTCACTCCCATGTCAGTTAGGTCTCTTAAGGGTCTAACCACCTTGGTACGAAAAAAAAGCAAAAAGAAAAAAGAAAAAAGAAAACAAATTATGCTGAAAAAAGAGTGGGTCTATAATCCCCAGCAGTGGAACAAGAGAACTTATTCACGAACATCAAACAGAATAGAAGAAAAATTTCCTATTAATAAAACAACAAAAGGAAGAATCTTTGCAACATTTATTCATCCAGTTGAATGAAAATAGGCGAGTCTATTATATTGATAGTCTCAGGATAAGTTGATGCTTTCTTATGACATGAGCGAATCATGCAACTAAATGGAGTCTGCATACCTCCTTCTGGAGACAGAAGATTAACAACGGACAGACAAAAATCATCTCCAGGGTGAATATTTATGGATGGAGGATTATCGTTTGCTCGTGGACTCAACAGTTGTGTTGACCATCCCACATTTCCTTCTTTATTTAACCCCAAAATATCCTTGTTATGAACACTTGTAAATTCAATAGAAGATTGAACTCTTGGAGCTGCAGGGGGCTCTCTGAAATTGGAGTCTTTAATCACTGGATTGAGATCATGTGCCGCTGCTTTTTCCTCGTCATGACTACCACTCTCTACAGCTGGTAAATCCATCACTTTTATCCCGTGCCCATTGTCATTGCAATCTTTGTCTTCATTACCTAAAAGCAGACTTCCCATGTAACTTCCCATAGAGCAAGGAGGTTTATCCATGGAACAAACCTGGAAATCCATCTGCTGTGGAAAGAGATCATGTGCTGCCTCCTTTTCAATGTCATGACTAACACTCTCTATTGCTGATATATCCATTGTATTTGTCTCATGCTCATCGTCATTGCAATCTTCATCTTCTTCAAAATCCTCTTCTTGGTCTAAAATCTGACTTCCCATATAGCAAGGAAGTTCATCCATGGAACCAAACTGGACATTCATCTGTTGTGGCAAGGTTGGGCAGCCAGCGGTGTACTTCATATACTTTGTTGAAAAGAAATTTATGGTGAGGTTTAAGCTGATAGGAAAAAACCATAATCAAATCATATGGAAGTATGAAGAAAAAATGAAACAAAAGCAGATAAATGAGGCAAGGGAAAGAAGTTTTACTTCTCCCAGGCTGGAAGGGTGAGCATTGTGTAAGCAAGTTTAATTTTATTGGCAATCCCCGATAGCGATTTGAAGCTTGCAGCTGCTTTTCTTACTGCTAGAGACTCTCTAGGATGCTGCCATGCCCATTCAAACTGCAAGGGATAATTCCATACTGAAATTAAAGAAAAATTACAGTAGAAGACAATGTCTTGCTGAAATTACAGTGTAGCAAGATCACACTAGAGGAACTGTTTGATCCTAGCTACATGTAGGCCCATGGTTTTGTGATTCAGACAATTCATCCGATGGCCCTGTCATGGATAGTGTGGGTGTGGGCACTGGGGGGTGGGGGGCGCTTGTGGATCCTAGCATTTGGACATTTGGCCCTTTTGTTTCTCCCTTAATCATCTATTAACAGGCTGGCAATTATGGACACAGATTTTCCAATCTGGCTTTCTTTTGGGACATACTATCTACATAGGGGTACAAATCAACCTGCCAGATTGCTTAAACAATGGACACAGTCCACCGTTCTAGATCAAATAACCTGGGAGTGAAAATGAAATAACTTGCGATATAAATTATGCAGTCATGGAGTAACTCCTGAACTGAAAATAATATAAAAGAAACAAAAAAACTGTCTAAATCGAGTTTAACAGATGTTGAAATTTAACTTGGCACTTCCAATGAAACTGCATTTTAGCACTCAGAATCGCAATATGGCACTTTGAAATCTTTTAAATCAGTGCTTCATTCTTTTCAAATGGTGATGAAAAAATTAGTACATAGTTTGTTAAAAAAAAATAGCAATTGGCCAAGTCAACAGGATTTTGGCCCTAATCAAGTACGATTAAAGTTGTTTGTTTCCTCTACTTTTAACCTTCAAATAAAGGACAGCTAAGTCTTCTTAGACTGATAGAATTAAGACTGGATGATCATTATCATTGGAGCCTTTATCCTTACTATCTGGTTTGGCTATAATCCAAACAGGATATTGTTCCTAAAATATGAATGGCAAACATTTTATAACCTGCAGAGCCGAAACATTTGAGGGGAAGCCGAACATGCATAAAATCATTTCCCATGGGCGTTTCCTCTTCGTTCTCCATGCACCACATTTTATTTCACCATTATGCTGCCTGATTCGGCGCCGAGGATTCACTGTAAACCTACATAAGCAATAGAACCAAGTAAATAATCTTGATTAGCTCTGAAATTGCACTGTTACATTTTGTAAAACCTGTTCAGGTTCTCAATAGACTTAAATGCAGTGGATGCATGTCTCAGAAACGTCAACCACAAACGAACAAAAAAAAAAAAAAGAGTTTCTAAGCTCATAAAAACGCAATTGAGAGAACTGTGTCGACTTAACTTCAATCTGGTTCTTAATCATAGTCTGAGACCTGAGGAACATAATCTTAAACATGATTAGTTTAAGATATCAAACTCAGATATCTTAGTCTGGAGATTTGTGTTTTATTTGTGCAGCCACAGGTTTAGGTAGTTTTGGGAATAAGATCCAAAGTCGATTAGATATCTCTGCCTTTTTCGATCCACATAGTTTTGAATCTGTGCGTTGAAAACTGATTTAATAGGAAACAAATCTGGCCAAAATCTATTCCCAAGATTTATCCAAATGGATGTCTTTCTATCAGAAAATTATCATGCTAGATGTGCTCACAAAACTACAGAGGTTTCTCGAAAACTTTCAGAAATCAAGATGCAATGATGTAAACCAGATTTTCAAAATTGGGGTGCTCTTTTTCTCCAATTATGAATCCCGATCTATCGGGGTGGATCTGATCGCATAAGTAGAAAGACCCCAAACCCATATCATATGAATTTCTAGTGTATCTCAACAGAAAATAAATTGCAGGAGAACGATTTGAATCAGAGAACAAGAAGACGAATAAAAAGAAAACAGCAAGTGGGGTATGCTTGAATTTCATGAATCAAACCCAAGAAAGCTTTCTGGGATAAAATGAATATGATTTTCTTGACTGGAAATGGATTTTGAAAACTGGGTGTGACTCGAAAACCATAAAGGAAGAGCTTTTCTATCAGTATTTGCTGGATTCAGCAAAACCCTACAAGCAGATGTACTAGTAATAGTGGTTCCTTAAATAAAGATACAAGAAAACTTAAAACAGGAAGAAGAAGAAGAAGAAGAAGAAGTACCCAATATAGGTTTGGCCTTTGTGACGAGGGCTCAAAGAACAGAGCAGATAGCAAGCGAAGAATCCTCCTCCTTCTTCCTTTCCCATCTCCCTTACTGTCTCTGGAATTAGGGTTTGAGACCTTCTTCCTCGTCTCTCTACCTTTCCCATCTCTGTCGCTAAATCGGGATTTTGGGTAGCAGATTTCCTGCCTCTCCTTCCCATCAATCTCCCTCCCTCGCTCTCTCTCTCTCAAATTTGACCGTTAGGATATTGGTGTATGGTTTCCATTTCCATGCTGTTTTTGTAATCACAGCATTTTGAATTTAGACTAAAGGCTAGTTAGTATGATCCTGATGGGAACAAACCCGGAGTCTGAGTGGAGGGTAACCCACAGTGGGCCCACTTGTTAAAAATCTTAAACTCTTAAAATGAATCTCATCATGTATAAAATGTCCCTAAATTTTACTACAACATAAATTAGCCCCACAATAAGATTGACCATGTGACGAATAATGTGATTCGCACAATCTTATGCGTTATTAATTATGTTAACTGATCATGTAATTCATCACATGATCAATTTTACGGTGGAGCTAACTTTTATTGGTATAATATTTAGGGACATTTCATATATAGTGAGAGCATTTATCTTGAGGGCTTAGATTTTTAGCTAATGGGCCCTCTGTTGAGCTCTACCTTTTCAACTCAAGAATTCTCTAAGTCATGTAGTTAAAGGATCCAGACTAAACCCTACAAGGTTGGTCGAGTGGTCAGGATCATGATTCCTCTCGTTTTTGGAGTTAGAGGTCCCGATATCGATCCCTGATTTCCCTCTCTTGAGGAATCAAAGGCTGAGTCGGGAGCCACAGGGGGTTTTACCCGGCTTCTCTATAGAACTAGAGGGATTAATCCAGCCCAAATGGTTGAGAAACCTCCGTTAAGAAAAAAAAAGGATCTAGAGTAGACTTAAAATGGTAAAAAAAAGATTTAGACATTAGTGCCGATAAAATAAAATTTAAGTTTATTTAATTTATTATCTAAATCAAAATGGTAAGAGGTTTAGACATTAGTGCCTATAAAATAAATTTTAAACTTATTCAATCTATTTCTCTAAATCAAAATGATAATGGGATGACACAAAAAGTACCATACTCTCATCATGTAGCAAGTTTGGTATCACATTTCCTGAATTCATTACTAGATGGGGTGCGGCAAGTGCGAGCCAAAGTGGAAATGATTTTATCTTGACTAGTATAAAATCCAGCCAATCAATTCCCAATCCTAGATATGAAGACCAACCTATGGATTCTCTTTGAAGGAAGTTGGTACCTTGAAAGGCATATACTCGTCTTGTCGAGATGATGATGAAGATGTGGATTCGTCGTTTGGGGAGAGGAGACGCGGTTTAGAATTGATGCCTTTCAGGAGAAATTTACACCAATTCTAGCATTGCTAATCTTCTTACTAATTTCTCCAGATCTAACTTTCTTAATCAATTGGCGGGACCTGCTTATTAAATGATAAGCTTACAAGCATGATTAAAGTACAGCATGAAAAGAGAATGGAATCATATATTTCACACATGATCAACTTAATGTTGAGATCAACTTCAATTTGGGTAAATTTTTTGTAACCCAACGTGGTAATAGAGCTCAGGTTATTTTTTCTAACTCGATTAGTAAATTGGAGTACATTTATGCTAACATAACCTCCTAAACTATCTATCTGCACTAGGAATTGCCAACCCAACTTCAATATGACATGTCGCTAAACAAGGGTTCGGTTTAAGATTTTCAACCCCATTAAAAAAGGGGTCCGGTTTGAGCTGAGCCTATATGTTATCGTCATTGCTCAAATTAACCCAAACCAACCCAGTGCCCAATCAATCACTGGATTGGGTCATGATGGGCTGGTTTAACCATCAGGAGTGGCATATTTATTCTCAACCCAAACTTGTTTCACCTTTTAATTGCAGAAGAAATCTCATCCTAGATCAAACATGATACTTAAGAGGGTGATCATGACCATCATCATCATCGTAGAAAATCAAAACCCTACATTTTTTTTTTTTTTGGTAGGAATCAAAAGTCAAAACCCTAAGTTAAGGTTCAATTTGAACCTAACTTAACAGGGAAAGTAGTATTGTATCGATGGGTCATAGTGTAATGAGTTGGTGATGTCAAATTTGAGTTGGGTTGGCAGGTGTATCAAGTATGGACCCAAATGTGACCTTCTAGAAACTTGGCAGGTTAGAAATGTCAGCTTAAGATCAATCTTCACAAAAAAAGGTGAAACCTTTCTGAGTTGGATACTGGTCGGTTGGGCCTGTTGGTACTTGGCAGGCCAGGTCAGGAATTGCAATTCAACCATTGAATTAGGAGGTGGACCGAAGGGCACGAGAAAGGCTCAAAATTCAAGCTGGAGAGAGCTACGGGGTTGCTGGAAGTCTGGATTGCTAGAAAGCAGTAGCTTGGATAGAGTCGAGATGGCCCAAACCCAAATGAATGACACGGACCAAACTTTGATCAGGCGTCTGGGTCACAGGATACTCAAACCCAAACTTGTAAATGAACCAAGGCAATATTAATATATATATATATAGAGTAATGTTCATATGCATCTTTTCTTCACCATAGGGTAAGGAACACTCCCCTTTTTGCACATAAAGACAAGGAAGTGTACATTTTCAAGTACATAGGGTGAGGTATACTTCCTTGTCTTTATGTCAAAAAAGGAAAGTGTCCTACACCCTATGGTGAGGGAAAGATGCATGTGAACTTTCTCTACACACATATATATTTATCACATTATCATCAAAGCCTTTTTCCAACCATATCAGGGCTTTATAACTAAGGGTTGCTCTTTTGACAAGTAACTATATCTCTCATTCAGCTGCTCAGGGCTCGGCTACCATCTTCCTATATGTGCGGGCACTCTTCCCACTTGTGTGGATATCTTCTCGCGTTTATGGGCTCTCTTCGCATGCCCTCTTCCCATATGTGCGGGCTCTCTTCTCACTTGTGCGAACATTTTCTCATGTGTGCAGGCTCTCTTCACATACCCTCTTCCCATATGCATGGGCTCTCTTTGCATGTGTGCATGAGCTCTCTTAGGTCCCATTTCCCTTGGATAGGATAAAAATAAGCAAAAACAAATAGGACTGAACATAAATCCAAATTAGAAATCGGAGGCCCACGTGTTTTCCACCCGACAAGACATTCACGGAAATGTTGCGCACCAATTTCGTCCCTCCACTCAAACAGCGAGGTCTCTATGTTTGGGCGACCGAGAATAAAAATCTTGCACCGCACAAATGTGGGAGCCTTGCAACTTGCAAGTGGAAAATGTTGAGTGTATCTTGTATTCCGTGTTAGCTGGATTAGTGATTTTACCTTAACTTAGTTGTAATTGGGCTTGGGGCAGTTTGGCTTTTGCACCTTATGTATATTGTCGCATAATGTAACCCTAATCGCTAAGCACAACAGTGAGTGAGAGAGGAGTTGATGAGAATTCTTATGTGTATATTGCCGTGTATATTGCCTAATCACGTAAATCATTCTATTTTTTGTAAATTGATTGCTATTTGTGTAGATTGGATGTTTCTAAGAGGAACGCAGGTTGTTTGGTGTTCGCGTTGCTGTATAAAAATAAAAGGGCAGTTATTTGGATATTCAGCCACATGTTTTCAACTATAAGTCCAAAATGTTTTTAATTAGCGTTGGGTATTTTTAGATGGCCCATCCAAGGTACAATGAATGGTCTCGATATATGGCTCTACTGGCTATATTAAGTGCAAGCCATTGATCTACGGAGTTCATTCATATAAAGCCAGGGTCACAACCCTTTGGGCTGTTTGGGGGCTTTACTAAGGGAGTCCAGTAAGGTAAGATTATTTTGAAGAAATAATAAGATATAAGTAAATTATGATGATATTTTGTTTTTAATTGTTTGTTATAAAATCTTTTTGACCTTTTTTATTATATAGTTAAGTGGAGGTTTTGTCTTTTACTGGATAAATGAGGTTATTTTTTTTACTCTTTTTAAAAAGTACGGTGGAAAATTTTAATAAAAGTACTTTACTTGACTCTATTAATAGAGTTGCCAAACAGTGATCTACAGTGTATAGGATGGGCCTTGATGCTGGGAATTGGTTATGCTCCAAAACTCACCCTACTCCAATTTTTTTTTAAGACCTATCCATGAGAGATTCATGATTTCATCATCATTAAAAATAAAAATAAAAACCGAAGAACAAAAACTTACAACAGACCGCTTAGCCATCAAAGAGGGATGTCAAATCAGGCAGAGGAGATAGAAGCTTTCACACCCCCATTGGGCTGCACTCACTGCCTCATTCTTTTTCTTTTTTTTTTTTTCCTTTTTCATTGAAATGTCTTTATTCCTTGTTTAGTTGTCTGTTTGAACAGCATCAATCAAAGGTTTAGATTAGAATCAACTATTCAAGGAATCCCCCAATCGATGGTGGCTCCCACCAAGCCATTGGTTTTTATTGATCTCCAAAGAAGGGGGCATCGTCCAAGTATGCAGATTCTTGTTGTCATTTCCTGTCTTTCCACTACTTGGAAAGCTACGGATTATCATTCTTTTTTTTGGAAAACAACTAATGCATGGGTTGGTTTTAACTTGTGTGGGACTGATCTTCTCTTTATCAAATTCACTACTGTAACAAGCTGACAGCTCTGTGAACTGGCGTAAAACTAACCTGAGTTTTAGTTCGATAAACCTTTAAATGATTGCAAAGAAAATATGGTCACATATTTAACACACGTTGAGGAGGTTAACATCTACCCTCGCTTCTAAACAGTCATAACTGTGGTCGAATCCTCGCTTTCGCCGTATAACTATTATTGTACCATTTCCCGTCACCAATTGATTTTGGGATAAATGGTAGCTTAATGGGGTATTAGATCCTATATGTAGTATCAAAGCCTGGTATGTCGGGTGTTCAAGTAACGAGACAACAATTATAATTGTGGTCAAGCCTTCGCCCTCAATATAAAACTATTATTGTATCTTCGCATAATTGATTTAATAGTATATATCATTCTAACCGATGTGAGATTTGTGCTAGCATGAAACATGTGTGGTATGAGCCAGTAGGATTATACAATGGTAAGCTCCCTATGGGTTGAATAAGGTTTTAATTGTCATCAGCACCACATTGACAGATCTGTCAATTTTTCTAACACTGTTCACTTTTTTTTTTTAAGAATAAAATATATTAATCACTAGACAGAAAGAAGAATAAAAGCAAACAACACAACTGACAACACTTGTCACATGAAATTGGAAATACCACTAACTCATTTGTTTATGATTTTATGATTTCACTTTTCACTGCTCGGCCAAAATCTCGAGCCTACTCATGCAATTCAGAAGAGACAAACCAAAGAGAGAATACGAGGGATGGGGATCTATCCATTTTGCATTCTAGACTACCATTAAGAGCATGGGCACCTTCCTTTAGCAAGTAGCTAATTATTGCTATGTTGCTTAGGGGGAGGGACGTGTGGAGTAGACGTGGGATGAATGTCAAATCATGAAAAAGATAAAGGTAAAATTAGAGGAACAGTAACCTCAAAAAAAAAAAAAAAAAGAAAGAAAAGAAAAGAAAAAGGAAAAAATTAGAGGTGTAGTAAGACCCTTATTCGGATGGTATGAGTTAAAATATATATTAAAGAGGGGATATAGATTAAAAAGTATTTTTTTGTCATAAAGTTTACTATACCAAACTTTAACGTAGTTTTTTTTTTTTAAACAAAGAGAAAAGAAAAAGGCTTGTGGAAGAGCAATAGATAAGTACTATCACATCATAAATTTCTTTCTCCATTTTACTTTTTTTTACAAAAAGAAAAAATCTTACATTACATGCCTACTTTAACTCCACATTTACTGCTCTTTGTGCTGAGATGTGGGCACCAATTTTTGTGGGTGCGGTGTTTGATTAGGTGACTTTAGTTAAAATATTCTTAAATTGATCGAACGGAGGAGATGGTTTATACTCTTTTTTTTTTTTTTTTTTTTTTTGTATTTAACCTTTACACCACTGATTATTCCTCCTTTTCAAATTAAACAGTTCTGAAAATAAGAAATTGATATTGATGACATCCAAGTTATACCTAGTAATGACAAGGAGAAAAGGTCAGTTAAGAGTAGTGAAATCTCACTTTGTACATGTTAGTTTAAAGAGAAAAAGGGTCCCACCCCCATAACATGTTCCCCACTTTCAATCATTGTGCCCAAATCCATGACTACAAAAGAAATGTTTTGATGCTCAACTTGTTCTTTTTTATTGGCTGAAGAACTTCATTTCCTCTTTTTCCCTATCCATTGTTCTCTTTTTATTCCCACATTCAATGTTGCAAATCATTGATTAACAATAAACCATCACTACTGGAAGACCAACCAAGGACCAACGACACAGCCAATATCTGCTTTAAAACATACAGAATCTATGTTTAGTGTTTACACTTCAATAACTCACCTAAAGCATGCTTGGGTGACAGGCTGATAAGTGTTCTATGAGACTAGAGGTGTCTCACCAATTGACTTGGTAAAGGAATACATGGGCCTCACAACGGTGTAATCTAAACAATTAAATGTGTGGGCCTAACTAGCATCATCGTAGCCTTACCATAGCTCAATCAGGGAATTGGGATAAGCCTTGGACGGTCGTGATGGTTTAATCTCATCACGATCAAACTAAAAACATGGTCTACAGTCTCAATGGTCTAGAATTTGAGCCCATGCCTCACGTATGATCTAGAAACAAATTTATGTTTTTGCCTGACCATGACTTCAAACTCTTTTTTATTGTCAAATAGGTAATATATAATAGAAATAAAATGGTGTACTTAGGCTCGGTTGTTACTCAGCTGGTTAGGAATGTGTATAGTGCATAGTAGTGAGTGTAACAATCGGTTAGGAATGTGTATAGTGCATAGTAGTGAGTTTGAATCCTCGAAGAAGAAGAAAAAATGCGAACGGCGAGACACATATCAATGAGGACCACTTCTAAATGATTGAAATTAGTAATAAATAGTTCTTGTGTAAAATCAGCCACGAAGAGGAAGGCAAATATACCAAAACGTCCTTTCGTTGGTGTCCTATTTCTCACGCATAGAAACCACCATGATCGTTCAAATCCCTTCACACTACTTTTTCTCTTTGAGTTTTCATCGGTTTTAGTTTGAAACCAATTGATATGTTAGTCACCATAAGATATCACAACAAATTTACACTCTGCACTTGACCATCCGTGGAAATTCTTCTACTATTTCCAAGAGATCAAAGTGCTTTCTTTGCCTCTGCATATTAGCTTTCGGCATATGGGGAGGGCAGCAAATACTATGGCAGACGTCTTCACCAAAGTAGTGGATGGATAAGACCTGTAATTTATGTGCTGAAGTTGACTAGTTTGGTGTGTTTTTTTTTTTTTTTTTTATGTGGTGTGGCCTTTTAATTTGTTTGCTTTAGTATAATCTTTTTAAACCGTCCTTTGTTGATGGTGTAGGCTGTGTGGCCATGCTTTCTTTCTCCTTTTAATGAAATCTTACTTGTTACCCATTTTAAAAACAATAAATTTACACTCAGTGGGCTCCAAAAGAAAAAACAATCAGAGAGGTATTGAGGTGATTTGAGAAAAACCACATCATTAGGAGTTGTACACGCCAGATTCTCATATTGATTCAACAATTAATTTTTAAGTTATAGTTGATGACATCTACTCTATAAGCTGCTTTGTTTACTAGATTGTCAAGATCCCAAATGATGCAAATAAAACTGCAATTTTTCTTAGTAAAAGGGAAAAAATCATTGCTCAAAGCAGGGAAAAGCTACAAAGGAGACAGCATCTCGACCGGTAAAAAAATAATTGGAGCGGGTTCAATGGGCCAGATTGAGGCTGGACTTAGCTGGGCCGGAGTCCGGACCCGACATGTCTGCGGCATAAATTATAATCATTTTATTGGTCAAAAGCTACTTTTACACCATTTGAATAATCTACTAAAAATTACACCATAAACATTTCTATAAGTACATTAAATCTTTCTCTGTTTGTAGCTAAGATGGTTAGAGATCCCAAAAGCCCCTTTAAGGAGGCAAGAGTCGATCAGTTCTCCAATCCTTAAAAGCAAAAAGAAAAATGAAGATCCATCTTAATATGCATTTATATATATATATATATGCACATATATTTTATTAAAATCCATGTATTACTAGAATCTAACGGGCCTCGAACCTGACACCAAGTCCAGTCCAATAAGAGATCCAGATTCTAGCTCAACCTGGGTCTGGGCTTGGTTAGTTGGACACCTGACTCCTTATCTGACTCGGGACTTGGAAGATTAGGACTGGGCATGGGTCCACTGACAACCCTAAAAGCAAGAATTGGATCAAATTCTCTAACCATCTTTGGCTGGGCTTAGAATGATGTTGAAAATGGGACACAGGTGACAACGAAGAAGAGGTGATAACTTGCTCATTTAGCCACGTATTTCAATTATTTAAGTTCAGTGGTGAATATAATGTGATCAAACCCATATTAAGAATATGCATCCAGTCACAAGGATTTAATCTGACGGTAGAACTTGGATAAAAGCAGGCCATAATAAGCGATTTTATGGGCCACAGTGCAAGTTTTGGTGTATCTTGATACACCTGATTAGCTGATCAGTAATCATGAAAGATTGTTTCTTTTCTTCATTAATCCGTGTGATAAAGGTAGGATTGGGACTTCCATCAACATCCACAAACTTCTTTTTTTTTTTTTTTTTGGATAACATAAAAATACTTACTTTCATGTTTAGCTGTGATTACACAACTTTCATGTCCTATAAGGACCTATAAACTAGGTTAGACATGCAAAACACAATAGGAAAGATTTGCCTCTTTGTTAAAAGGTGTAATGTCAAATACAAACCGAAAGCTACAAAAATCTAAGTATTACATGGTGTAATGTCAAATACTACAAACTAATCCAACCACTCTGTCCTAATCATATGGTTGAATATCAGGAAAAAGAGTATTGACAATTGATATAACATAGAGATTTATAAGCCAAAAATAAAGACGGGTTCTCCTAATTTTACAAGAAGTCAAGAATGTAGAAATTGTTTAGATGATGAAGAAGAAAACAGTAAGCAAGGTAGAAAATATTGAGTAGAGAATCTAGAATCAATAGAAAAAGCTACTCTTGATGGGTTAGTGGACTTACTGTTGGACTATTTAATTGCCATTGAGTTTATCAATAAGGAATAGGATATTCCTTGTTTTAGACCAACCCAACCCTACTTATCTTGGGATTAAGATGTCGAATCCTATTGGGAGGATATGGGTAATCCAACTTTTGATAACATTAAAAATATTGACGCGGAGAATCTAATGGTGGATTCACATCCGATGGTCACTTGTAACTTTTAAGAGGTCTATAGGAGGGAAAGCAAGTTTGAAATTGATTATTTTCAATCAAAGAGAGTGGTGGAAGATTACTTGTCACATTTTTTTAGGTAAAAGAAGATTTTAATCAATCAAGAAAAAAAAAATAAAAATAAAAATAAAATAAAAAGAAGAAGAAGAAGAGTAGCAGACCAGATCAACATAACCAGGCTGGGCATTTGTCCAACCACAAACTGTCATGAACCGGCCTATTTTCAACTAGCCATATTGTGAGCAACCCTATTCATCTTCCTAGGTATATAACGAAATTGGATGCTAACAGAAACACTATCAATACCAATCTTCTTTGTATCTCTATGGTTGCATGATTAGGAGCACGTACAAGAGGTCAAGGGTTCAAGGATTGGCACCACCCTCTTCTTCATTATAAAAAAACAGGCACGATGATTTTGAAAATATCCAAATCAAATCTTCTAAATTCCAGCATATCCGACTAGGTAGTAACCGAGTCAAAACCTCTATCAGTGCCACCTTTAGTGCATGCGTGATCGCCCTCGTCACTGTTGACATCCATAAAGAAAATCTGGCCAACCGAGGAGGGGGAGTCGAACCAATGCACCTATAAAAGGTTGTAGTAGGGTGTCAGAGCAAATCAAGGTTACCATCGGAAGAATTGGTTACCCACTCAGAATTAGTCACGATCTAAAAAATGAGTGGGCACTCACTGCTCCTTTTTCAATGCCTCTATGATTGAAGGGGCCCTTAATTAATCATTGTACTAAGCAAGAGTTAATTTTGTGTAGACTTTGCTTGGAGGGTGTGGTTTGCTGTGTTGCATGTGTTCAGAAAAGCAGGCACGGAGTAAGAAAACATACAATTCGGGAGCACTGAGAATGGCTTTAATATGTGCCATGGCCATGTCACTTCTGAAGATGGTCTAGATGGTTCAGGGAGTGGGCCTCCCACTCCCAGTGACAAACATAACACACACAAGCTCTTCCTATAAACACTTGGTCAATGAGCTATGCGAAGCATTAAATTTTGCAAGTTTATTGAACGCTGAGAATCATTTGTCAAAGGGAATGGCATTCTATCACCAGGTATCCATGGTGGGGCATATTTGTTTCCATTTGGAACATTTTTAGAAGTACCCCAGTTGCTGAAAAACCATCTTAATTCGAGTTTCCACGGCGTATACTCTAAGATTTAAGTACATAACCCCACTTGTCTAGTATCAAAAATCTTAATCAAGACAAAAGAGCAAGTGCTTCTTACAAAGGACTGCCAATTGCCAAACACCTTGCAGTAGCAACAAGGGATGAACGAATAAAGGAAAAGAAACTGAAATGACATCACCAAGGTAAAGAACAAGGACTTTCTTGGAGCACAAAGCAAGGACTAATAATCAGATAAAAAAAAAACCGAACAGAACTTGATGATTCGTCCAGCTATTTTGATTTGAAACACTTGAAATAGGCATTCAAACAGGAGAAATGATCCAATTGGTGTCATTATTTAACTAGTGTGGGGTACACCTTTTGTGTGATGAAGTCTAACTATACCATTTGCTTCCTAAAGAATGGCTCAAATCTCATACCAATGGAAGTGTTAGCACTATCGGATTTAGAGAAAATTTTCCTCCAATTCTTATAGAAAGGTGATGCGTAATATGAGAATATGAGAGCTTTGATAAGGCAATGAGGCAAAGATCCTGCACCACCCTCACGGCATCACAAGATCATTTCTCTTTATATATTTTATATCTAAATGCAGTCCATTAGTATGTAATACCTCTTTCTTCTCCTTTTTATAATTGTCTTCCTTCTATATCAAAAGGAGGGAAAAAAGATAAGAAATGAAAGGAACATGCAAGTCCATTCCGATCTCATGAGTGATCATGAGATCTGTTATGTCGGGTAGAATTTGGGATCCTCTCAAACAAGGAAGCAGAGAATTCTCTAAAATCATCGCTATGAATTCATCAATGAAGCTGCCTCTGATTTGAAACCACTGAAACTAACTTTCCACCGTCTTCAGTTGCAAAAGCAATTTTCAATTCAATTATACTTTTGTCTACTATCGCATCACGAGTAAGATTAACTCAAGAGGATGATTAGGTGTAATCTGTTCGTAACACATGATCAATATGTTAAAAAGTTCCACATCTAACATCGCATAAGTCTTGAGTTGGACATGGCTTCATATACATGTTTAGGCCTTCCACCTGTAAGCTTAAGCTTTTAAGTTTGTATATGGCATTTTGAATAGTTTGAATTTCATTGGTGAACCTCACTACTAAATTTGTTGTACTCAACAATACACTCTTAGTTGAATGGTATTAGCACCTTACTACCATACACAAGTCATCAAATTTAAAAGTATCACTCTTGTCCAATAGTTCAAGAAGAAGAAGAAGAAGAAGGAGGAAGTAGTCCTCTGAGTCATGCAAGAGGATCATGATTTTAGTAATTTGTCATTTCAGTCAAGAAGAGCCATTGCTCTTTATTTTCAAAATATAGAAAGTGATTTGACTTTACAATGAAGGGTATTCTGTTTAAACTTAGTAACTTAGCTCTGAAATGGACTCCACGAGTTTCGGAGTGACATATGAGTTAGGCCTTGGGCCACCAAATTTGTCAGAAGATGGGTGACACATAATGCGAAAATTCCCAGCTTTTGTTTGGTCCACAAGAAAATCTTTTTTAATAATAATGTAATGATGTTAATGATGTTAATTCTCCTAACCATTCAAAACCTAAAGGAAGACAGTGATGTCATTTGCCCTTTAAAACCACTCCTCTCGTTTCCTCACACAACAAAGCAAAATTATTAAGTGAAAGACCAGGAGACCATAAAATTCACCATAGTGACATAATCTAAGCCATAAAAGATTGCAACTCCATTGAAGTTCAACACAATTCATAATTCCCCAACAACACATTAGTCTGTAGCCAAATGATCTGGTAGTGCTATTCTATGACTTCAGGATCTGTTTGGCTGTGCTTGAGGAGACACATAAATACAAATACATATAAAAATCAGTTTTTTATTTGGTGGAATGATTTTGCTGAGGAAAGCTGACAGTGGTAAATAGCCAATTGAACATACGCTCCATGCCTACCATATTAGTAGAGATACCCAACCCCTAAGAGCCCATAAAATCAGACCAATTGCTCATAAATGTGGCACATTTAATAAGTTTAAGCAGATTACATGCTCATTATTGTCTATGTTTACTTGTTATTTTTGAAAAATAATCAATGTTAGAGCCAACACACTCATGGTTGCTTACAAAAAAAAAAAAAAAAAAAACCGTACTCATGGTTGAGTAGTGTTAGCACTTTATTTCACACACATATCGAGAATTGATCCTGAGTCATTTAGTTTATTAAAAGCATTATTTTTTTTTACTCCTTTTTATTTAAGAAGACGGGGTATTTTCAATTTATATACTTTTACTATTACCCTTAATCTTTTTATATTTTTCAGATGGAGGCACTTTCACTCCAACTGTAAATTACCAAACGGGCAGGGCCTGTTGCTTGAAAATCAACTAAAGCAGCAGATGATCCAGTTGACGATCCGAAATCCAATATGATTTGTCATGAGGCTCGAGGAACGATGAACACTTCTAGCAAGAGCTTACACGTGTCAAACCTAGAAAGGCCCTTCAAAAAAGATTATAGTGGGCTCCACAGCGCCTAATAAATATCGCCACGTACCATCTAATCAACATGCAACTTTTGCTCTGTCGATCCACATCATGATCAGTCACGATCAAATACATACACCAGCAAGTACGGTGTGGATCGTGGACACGACAGCTTTTTTTTTTTCCCTGTCGCCCAGAAACTTGGGGAACTCGAGAGTACACACATATCTACGAATTGGGAATGCCTCTAATCTCTGTTTGACTAATCAAAATGGATCATGATTTTTCATGATCTGTGAAGGAGACCCGCTCTACAAAATATATACCAAGGATCACTGTCCACAGGCCAATCAGAATGCTAACCATATCTTTGGCGCTGAAAAGATGTTATTATTTGGGATTTTTTTAGGGTATTTAGTGGTCGCTTGTTTGCGCTCGTTTAAATATGAAAATGAAATGCTAAGTAAACTGAGATTTGATTTAATATTAAAAAATTCGGCCTTAACACATGCTCGGGTCCCAATCAATCGATCTTTACTAGATTTCAATAACTGTGATTAAATTAGTGATTAGTTCTAAATCCGATTAAAATTAAGCAATCCACACAAAGAAAATAACATAGGATTTATATATGGAAAATCTTATTAGGGAAAAAACCACAGGTCTTATCGTCTAAGCCAACAGACAACCAAGCACTATAACTTGAAAGTTGCAAGAAAACTCACAATATTTTTCCAGTTGCTAACTCAATCTAAGGACTGCATGATCTTGCCGACTATTCGCTGTGCATCTTCACTGTACTTGAATCAAACGCCTTGAAGCCGTCTTCAATGAGTCTCTACTTCAGATGAGTAGAATGGAGCATAACCAAAGCTTGGATCTTCAGCACGTCAGATGATAGCTTTGGAGGAATATGGATCTCTCAAGTTCTCTCTAGGGTTTGATCTTGATAGAGAGGTGAAGTTGAATAGAGAGATAAAGGCTTTATATAGGCCTAGATTCTTGCCTCAAGTGTTGTAGTTTCATTCGGAATCAGCATGGCACCTTAGACAATTCATGAGAGAAATTCTTGGCAAGTTTCTATTTTTGCGCCTATGTTCGCTCGAGCGATAATAAGGTTCGCTCGAGCAACCATGTTTCTGTCTTTGAAATTTCGAACTTAAGTTGATGGTTCTGGCGAACATATACCTAAGGTCGAGCGAAGGAAGTTCTGTCTCGGGTTCGCTCGAGCGATCATTAACATCGCTCGAGCGAACTGTGTTCTGGCTTTAGATTTGAAAGATGGCTCGAGCGAATAAAAAGAGAAGCTTGAGCGATGAACGTTCTGTGAGTGGTTCGCTTGAGCGGTCTTTGACTTCGCTTGAATGATGATCATATTGTCTTCTTTATGGAGGATGGCTCGAGCGAAAGAGAAATGAGGCTTGAGTGAAGGATCATCTGTGAGGGGTTCGCTCGAGCGAATACATTTTTACTCGAGCGACCAATGGCAGTTCAGTTCCCACTAGAAGTCTTGAAAAACAATCTTAGCAGTCCTTTTTCTAATCAAACTTACATTGTAAAGAAATCCGGTTTTGTCCATGACCCAATGAATTAGCCAATCTAAAAATCTTACAAATACAAAAGTAAATGAACTTGATTGGATGTGCAGATTTCTTCCATGCAAGATAATATTGAAAACATTTTCTCATGGATCTAAAAGATGATTCTTTTCAAAATTGCTCTTTTCCCTTGTTATTTCTTTCTGTATCCTCTTAAAAGCTACCCTTTTCTTCTCTTTCTAACAAATCAAGGGATCAGTAGAACTGCATGCTGGGCCTTTCCTATTGGAAATCTCTACTACACCAATGTGACCAAATTTTACTCTAACGCAAGTTGTCTTCATTTTACCCTAGTATGAGTTGATCAAACTGTAGAAGTAAGCTTGTGTAAATAAAATGTATAATATTTATATAAAATTGATGTATTCCATATATGAGGGTCGACTTTCTCGGACATGTGAAAACACTTTGATCTATTTAAATCCAAAGCTTTAAAACTGTCTTGGAACCCGTTTTTTAAAAAATTGAACGGGCACTGCCAAGTAAAAGTGTTAGAGATTAATGAAAAAAACTACTTTAACAATTTTCAATTGAAATAAGAAGAGTAACAGACAGTTTTTTTTTTGTGTGTGTATGTGTGATGAGATGCAGTTTATCTCAGCAGGCCAACCTAACCTCTTATTCAAAGCCGATTTTTATTCAGATCCAAGCATATCTATATTCAAAATATAAACTTTGTGATTGGATCCCTCCAAATCTCTCAATTTTACATGTGTTATTTCAAAGGCCGAGCTTTTGAACCTCCACTGAACAAAAAGGAAATTTTAAGAATTTCATAAACAACAACTTCGACATTGTTAATTTCTGTTGGAAAGTCCCACCTCCATTGCCCAAATCCTAAGTTGGACCTTGCCTGCATAAGAGGGCGACCTAAACTTTAAAATCTTGGTTTTTTTTTTCTTTTTTTTTTAATACCTTACCTCGCACCGGAAGACAATCGATCGAGCCTTGGTCTCTCCCTCCTTCTATATGAGGGTCTTTCCTGCGTGCTCCCTTTCCACGTGTGGATGTCTTCTTCTCACCTATGTGAGTGCTCTCTCCTCCAATGTGGGGTAACAAAAAATAATAACAATTTACTTAACGCAATGAAATGGAAGGAAAATATTCTCCATCGAGCATACCCCAAGTTGTAAAATATGATCCAGGTTGTAAGGCCCACTTGGGTCCATTCCGTTTATTACGATGGCATATAATAAATGGAAAGGTCTCTTTACATACATGAATCATCCAGAACAAATATACCTCCCTCGTCAGATTATCCTAGCTAGTTCTTAATTGAACAACTTTAAAAGTTCAATGGTCCACTGAGATTTCTTTTATTATTGATAACGTGACTAAAGATTAGATGAGCAGGACATTATGGCAGATCATGAAATACTAGCCTGAAAGTGCTGCACTGATCAAAGGTAGTCCCATAGAAAGTTGGCCTCTCACAGGATCCGGAAATAAATAGACTGTTAAGATAGACGCATGTTGTCTGGTATACTTTTGCATCTTCCACAGTAGCTAGCAGCTCTCTCTAATCTCCTAACTGCAAACCAAGTGACAAACACAACATCACTTCTCACTTCACTTCATCTTATATAAAATAAAACACAAAGCCTTCTTGACAATACACACCATATCATTCTCAACCCATTCTTTCTTCTCTAGCCTCTACTCGAGATGGAGATAGAGAACCAAAACAATAATAAGCTCTCCCTCTCGACTCGTTGGGACTCGACCCTGACCCACCTCAACTCATCCATCGCCCACTCACGACTCGGCAAGCACTTCAAGCTCCTCGACCGCAACACCACCTTCACCACCGAGCTCCGCGCCGGCACCGCCACCTTCCTCACCATGGCCTACATCCTCGCAGCCAACGCCACCATCCTCACCGACTCCGGCGGCCCCTGCTCTGTCTCCGACTGCACCCCCATCTGCTCCGACCCCCCCTCCTGCACCACCACCCTCCTCCCCGACTCCTCCTGCAAGTTCCCACCCGTCAACCCCGGCTACGCCCTCTGCCTCCAGACAACCCGCCGCGACCTCATCGTCGCCACCGCTGCCTCCTCCCTCCTCGGCTGCCTCATCATGGGCCTCTTCGCCAACCTCCCACTAGCCCTCGCCCCCGGCATGGGCACTAACGCCTACTTCGCCTATACCGTCGTCGGCTTCCACGGCTCCGGCAACCTCCCCTACCGGACCGCCCTCGCCGCTGTCTTCCTCGAAGGTCTCCTCTTCCTCCTCATCTCCGCCGTCGGACTGCGAGCCCAGCTCGCCAAGCTCGTCCCGAAACCAGTTCGGATCTCGTCCTCCGCCGGAATCGGGCTCTTCCTCGCCTTTATCGGACTACAGAACGAACAGGGAATCGGGCTCGTCGGGTACAGCCCCTCCACTCTTGTCACCCTCGCTGCCTGCCCCACCTCCTCACGTGCGTCCCTCGCCCCTGTCGTAACTGCCGATAACGGCACCATCACCATCCTCCCCGGCGCCTCCGTATCGGCCGATATCCTCTGCTTGAACCACCGCATGGAAAGCCCCACCTTCTGGCTCGCTGTCGTCGGCTTCATCATCATCTCCTACTGTCTCATCAAGAATGTCAAAGGCGCTATGATTTACGGCATCGTCTTCGTTACGGCCGTCTCCTGGTTCCGAAACACAAGCGTAACGGCCTTTCCCGATACCCCAACCGGCAACTCATCGTACCAGTACTTCAAAAAGGTCGTGGACGTGCACAAGATCCAATCCACAGCTGGGGCATTGAGCTTTTCGGGCATCAACAAACCGCATTTCTGGGAATCGCTCCTAACGTTCTTGTACGTGGACATACTCGACACGACCGGCTCGTTATATTCAATGGCCCGATTCGCCGGGTTCACGGATCGTAACGGGGACTTCGAAGGGCAGTATTTCGCTTTCATGAGCGACGCTGCGTCCATCGTAGTCGGATCGTTGCTTGGTACGTCGCCCGTAACGGCGTACATAGAGTCGTCAACGGGGATAAGGGAGGGGGGACGGACGGGGCTGACGGCGTTAACGGTCTCTGTGTATTTTCTGCTGTCCTTCTTCTTCACGCCGTTACTGGCGTCGATTCCGGCGTGGGCAGTGGGCCCACCGTTGATCTTGGTGGGGATCTTGATGATGAGATCTGTGGTGGAGATTGAGTGGGGGGATATGAGGGAGGCCATTCCCGCTTTTATGACTATGATTTTGATGCCGCTGACTTACTCGATCGCATATGGGTTGATTGGGGGCATTGGGACTTACATTGTGTTGCACGTGTGGGATTGGGTGGCGGGGTGTTTTGGGAATAGCAAGAAAGATATGGAAGCTGAGAAGAGAGTTGGGAGAATAGAAAATGGTGCAAGTCATGTAGAGGAAGATGATGTTGCAAGGGAAAATGAAACTAATAACCATGTAAATGGCCATGGAGGTAGCATGGTTTGAACTATGAATTTGTTGTCTTTTGTTTTGGTGTATATTTTTGTTGTCTAGGAAATTTTCCATGTAAGAAACCCTTGCCGGGTGTTTTGGAAATTGCAAATAATTATTTCTTGTCTTGGGCTGTTGAGAACTCCATAGAAATTATAAATGATTTATCTTTTATTTTACAACTTCTTTATTTTTATTGAAATCAGAAGAGCTATCCCTCATTCGCAATGGAAAGTAACTATTATCGCCACAAGCATGAATAGAGAAAGAGGGTTGCGTTGGATACCGTTTGTATTACAATTTAAAATTAGAATTATAAAAATATTGCTTGCCCTAATATAGTTGGGAGGAAGGTTTGATAATTATTCTTACAAGGAACACCTATGTTGTTGGCCAAGTTAACTCAGTTGGTTATGGACTGACAAAATTTAACATCCGGGAAGACTTGTGCAAAAAGCATTTATATTAGATAAAACAAAAGGTCTTCAATCTTCATGGCTATGTGCAGTGGAGTGTGATGTTTGATACAGAAAGTTTTTTTGAAATCCACCGGCCACACTTTGAACTATTCGAATAAAAAATTGTGAATTTGAAAAGTGACACCGGCCACACTTTAAACTATTCGAATAAAAAATTGTGAATTTGAGAAGTGACGAGATCAGCAGTCAACATGTCATCCAGAGAAGTAATTCTGTACTCCATGGAATTCATTATCATTTCCAAATTAACACAGCCTAATTGATGAAAATTCTCTTGGGCCGTACCTAATTGAACTAAACTTACTTCATCAAAATGAACTGACCAGCTGGCCAGTTTAACAAGGGCTAATATCTTGATTTGATCCAAATTAGGTTTGATTTAGGAAGAATTTCATTATTTAACAACAAAATGCATAAGAATTGTCATATGGAGAAATCAAGTAAAGTAGCCAAGATTTTCAGACTAGTACAAGTGCTAGACAATTGAAAAAAAAAAAAAAAAAAAAAAACCCAAAAGGACAAGAAGAGCATGTAGATGTAGTTGTTTGTAATTGTCAAAAAGTATAGGGTTTGAATGCTCAACCCTACATTTTTTTTTCTTGTATTGTAATTTATCTTGCTTTATTTTCCATAGGAGGAAAGATTCTAGAACAGGTGGTTGTAAACAGAATAGTATATATTTTTTTTCTCAGCTTTTTGAGTTTGATTGCATTGCATGTTGATTTCGCTCAAGTGTTTGAAGAAAGGGAAACATGAATAGTTTTTGAGAGTCTTGTGGTCTTTTAACTTCTTTTTCTTTTTCTCTAGTTCTTATCCTTAATTCTCTTTTTGCTTTTCTAGCCTTTGGAACATAACTTCTCACTAAATTTTGTAGGTTGAATACATAGAGCTTTTCTCTGTTAACTCATATTTTAAGAAGAGAAAGTTAGCTTCTTTATTCCTGTTTTGAAATGCCAAAACTAAGACAAACAAATGGCATATGCCTAGGTTCCACATGTTTTCATACTATTGTTTATTAAATGGTACATCATTCGAACTGCTAAAGCTTGTCATAAGACGTTTGACCATTCAATTGGAACCACATAAATGGGATAGTTAGTTTTTTTTTTCTTTTTTTTTTTCCAGATTTTCTTTAATGGTGCATGGGTGTATATATGTGCTGTAACCGATACTAAATGGGAAAGTGCATTTGTTAGCAATCAACACATAGTTTTCCAGTTGGTTCGGTTTCCCTAATCTCATCCAACAACTACATAGTGATCAATCTTTGGGACTGTGTGTGAGGGTGCTTCCTCCTTGCTTGAGCTGTCCTTCTTTCCCACGTCTGCAGGTGCTTTCATAAATCTCAGCACCTCGGCTGGTTAAAAAAAGCTCATATTTATTAAAATGTAAACAACTTTCCTGTAGCGTTGAAAATTACTTTAAGTGTCTGGGTTTAATTTGGTGGGACTTATCACAATATTTGCAACATGTTGTGGATTAATGGTGGGCCTTTTGACAATATATTTTGATTATCGCAAACATCTAAGGACCCCAAGTGATTGAAAAACTGTTAAAAATCTGAGGCTCTAAATGAGTAGCCACGAGCGATGCTTGAAACAAGCCACCGGCTAGCAATTCCGTCGCAATCTTATGATTGATATACATCAAGGTGGTCCCACAGAAGGGTTCACAAGTTTCAAACCTAAGACCATTAAGAGTCAAAATTTCCACCACATTTAATTGGACTTGACAATTTTCAAACAAGTCGAATTTTTCTTCATATAAAATGAAAAAAAAAAAAAAAAAAAACCAAAAACCACAACCACAACATTTGGTATTTTGATGAACATCTCACTACTAGGAGCAAAATGATTAGTAGGCAGTGAAGTATTAATTAATTGGGCTTTAGAATTATGATGAGGAAGATTAAATGAACACAAGATCAAACTATATTTAGCCCAAATGCTGATGGTAAAATTGATGTGTGAAGTATCTAATACACTAAAGGTTACTCTAATGAATGAAAAAAGGAAAGTTTTTAAATGAGGCCTTAAGTTTTTGCCTTGTTTTAAAAAAAAGACACAAGTCTCAGAACTTTTCAAATTAGGGCCTAGTTTTTCAGATAAGTTTTCAATTAAAAACAAGCAGCCATTTAAAGGTATTTTATGGCGAGTTTCTCCTTCAATTTTCTTAAAATATTTAAATTATCCTTCATTAAATCAAAACTCTCATTTAAGGTAGTGGTTGTTGGAAGCATGACTTTAAATGAAGGAAAACTTGGGTGCTTTTAAAAAATTGAGAAAAAAAGGTTTTTGAAAAGTTCCTTTAAATGGATGGATGTCGTTAATTGAATACTTATTAAAAAATTAGGCCCTAATTTAAAAAGTTTTGAGACTTGTGTCATTTTTTGAAAGAAGGCAAAAATTTAAGGCCTTGTTTAAAATTTTTCCAAAAAAAAAAACCTCATTTGACATGATTTTTTATAAAGTTCATTTGAGATGATTTGATTTTGTACTTGGAACCAACCTACACCAAATATTAAAATGTTGTATGTGCTAATAAAGGAAGAGAAAATAAAGAGTCCAAAGAAAGTTCTTAGAAGCAACAATATAAGATTGAGAGGGACAAAGACCTCAACACTGAACGACATGCTCATTCTCACATACATGAGCTTGGTTCACATCAGGCCGAAGTCCTTGGCGAGCCTACACTAGCTAGGTCGTTAAACCCTCAGGACCAGGGCTGGGTTAAATGGAATTCCTTTTTATCCTACCCGATTCAACCTCATACTAACGGATGCACTTTCTCATTTGTTAATTTCAGCAAAGTATAAAATCATAGGGCCTTTTGCACTTAGAAATAGAAACCTCGTAAGGGTAATGCAGACAATGATTAAAATAACACAATGTCTTCACTTAGGACAAGATGCAAAGGTGATGAAAGGTTGGTCATTTAAAAAAAAACAAACATCCAACGTATTCCTTAGCAATATCAAACAATTTAATGCTTACACCCCTAGGGAATTCATTTTTCAATGAATGGATGGTGTGCTGAAACTGAAAGTCCAATTTTATTTTACAAAATGGTGTGAAGAATATGTAATTAACTGGTAAGTTGATGAATACAACAACAGCTGCATACCATAATTTAATGCAATTTGGATGGTCCCACGGCGATTAAGTGGTGGGTGGATTTTGAATTTCTTCACTTGTGTATTTCATTGTGGGTGGAACCCATTGTGTGGAGATGAAGTGAGATTAATCCAAAGGGGAAAGAATCTTTGTACATCAAAACCACTTTTTTCCGTCAAGTTGGTTGTTGATTGTCAATCAAGTGATGCATATAGTTTTGTGGAGTTGTAACTATCAACCAGTTGCAAGGAATTTTTAATTGGAGAGTTTTCAAAAAAGTAATAAGAAATTGGCTCATTCCCAGAAAATAGGTGGAGATTTGAATATTACAAAACGTAGTAAAAGTTTTTCATATTTCTTTCAACCAAAGTCCTCTCAATAATTTTTTTTTGAAAATTGACAAGAATACCCTTATGGAAAGTTTTTATATTTTCTTAACCTCCTTTCATGTCCAATACCAATCCAAAATCCACTTTATGGGCCTCATTGATCAAATGATGATGGCGGGGTACCTTCTTTTGAGAGTCACTTAGAAGAATGTCATAATTGGTCTTGAGCTTTTGATTTAGATTATTATAAACATTTAATTAAGCTAGTTATTCAATCGTTTGGAATTCATATAAACCCTTTTTTTAACCATCTATACATAAAGTAGCTGAAGTGTGCCCACTAGGTCATTTGTCTTAAATGGTTTTATTATAAAGAAAATTTGAAAAATGATATAAGGGTATATTTTTAATTTGTTTGAAATTTTTTTAATGGTGAGGACTTGACTGAAAGAAATAAGAACATTTTTTATACTTTTTTGAATGGTGAAGACTTGACCGAAAGAAATATGAAAAACATTTTAACCTTTCCGACATATTCAAATCTGTGTACTTCTGAGAATAAGCTAAAAGTTTTGTACTATTTTGAAATTGTCCTTTATTATCTTTTAATTTTTGGTAGGACCCTTTTAAATTTCTGTATTGCCTGAGATATGATGTTTCAAAACCTAGATTGATCATTGCATCAGTGAAAGCTCGGGTGTGACTTGTGAATCTGGATTAATAATCGTTCATCTGCTAAAACTGAGACATCCAAATGACATTATATTTATGTAGAAAGTGGAGCAATGATCTAATGCTGATGACCACCTGAGAGCTTCCTTTGTGGACAAGTCAGTTGGATATAAGTAAGCCTTAAATTTTGAATTTTCGTATTTATTTCTTCAATTTTAACCATTCTTTTTAAAATAAAAGTCCTACCATTCCTATGTCTTCAATTACAAGAGACAAACGGGTGCTAAATCTCCAACAAAAGACCTCCATTTTGATAGAAGTGAACACAGAGCAAGCACCCTAGTTAATTAAATTCTAAGAAAGTTGGGTTGTTATGTACATTTAGGCTTATATTCTTGACCTCTCGCCTTTTTAATTATTTTACATTGCAACCCATTTTGCATAAATTGGAAAACATTCACTTTCAAACAAAAGTGCCCAAAGAGTAAATGGTTTCCATTGAATTTTGAACTGCAACATTCAGCATGCGCCTTCTGTAATAGAATTCTGTTTCGTTTCTTCTTTCTTTCTATGTACAATGTATCTCATGATGAGAGAGAACTTTAGATTTGATATTTTTTAAGTGGGATGGGAAATGGAAGCTTGTTATGCTCTTAACTCATTGCATGTCTCTTTCAGCTGATGGATCTTCACTTTCAGTCATTGAGATGGTTGGGCCTTGACAGCATTGAACTTTGCCTTTCCCCAAAAGAAAGAGGTGAGTGATGATGCTTTTTGCTCAGTCTCCTCCTCTCCATCCCCAATCTCTCTTTCAATGGCCCCACCAGTCGAGACGGCAAGCTGTGGTTGATAGAGAAGTGGCAAGTGGGAGGTCCACATGGTTTTATGCATTTTGGGTCCCACATCCCAACTTGTGAAAAGCTATACCCCCTTTAGTTTCCTCTGTCAATCTTAAGCTTCCTTACTTTATTCTGATTAAGGTTGTGTTGTTTCCCTATCCGAGCTTAATTCCCAACCAATATCTTATCTACCTGCCAATGGGGAATCCCTCCTTCATCAGTGAACGAGGATCTAACACAAACTAAAGGTGGGTGGGCCATAACCCAAATATCAATCAAGTTAAAGAGTGGGCTAAATATAGATGCAATCAACTAAGGATGGATGATTTGATCATTGTCAAATTGGGACCAAAGCAGCAAAGCCAATCGCAATGTAGGCGTGTGAAGGCCTTGAATTGGTGATCAGTGGTGGGGGTATTTAAAGATGATGATGAAAAGGGAGCTTTGTTGAGAATTTGTTTAATATGTGACTAATATCTTTATGTGCTTGTCATTGTCTCTTCTCGCTCCTAAACTCCTCTATGAATTATGAAATGGAGAGTACCAAAAGCATCTTCAAGGTATACCCCCGAACCCAGTAAGCATCACCTCTCAAACCACTATGCATTTCCTTATCTCAAACGTTATGCAAGGAGTCTCGCCAGGTATGAGTATGACTCTTATTAAAGAGAGAGTTTCTATCAACGGGCCCATCAGGTTTTGAACACTGGATGAGGGGCTCAAAGGGTCATCCATAAAATGAGGGAACAGGAGGGCAGCGGTCCTACTTAGGCTGAGGGATGAAACATGAGAGTTCCTGGGAAACAGGAGACTGTGCTAGTGGAATGGTTGGGGCCTACATGAACTCGGTGGTAATTCATCTTTTTTACTTTTCTTCCTCCGAGTAGACCTGGCAGAAGAGAAAAGTTTAAACCACCCTGCGAATGGATTGATCCCTACTAGGAGCTATTCCTATCTCACTTACTGGTTTTGGGTTAGCCTCTATGAACTTGGATAGTGGCGGATGGGTATTATTTGGAAGAAAAAAGTTCATTCTAGCCAGAAAGCTTTGGGGTGTTCACATGCAATCTTTGGGTTTGCAAAAAGAAAAAGTACTATTTTTTCATCGAGGATTCACACATAATGCAATCTTTGGGTTTATTCTCGCATCAAAAGGGGCTCCGTACTCAAAAGTTTCTGGAATCACGTGACCAACATTGGAGAGAAAACCCAAGGCCCATGGATGGTTATTGGAGATTTGAAAGGCTAAGTACTGTTTTGGACTTTATTGATAAGAAGAAATGATTGGCCTAGACCATGTTAGCCTTCCTTCACATGGTCCATTAGTTAAAACGGGTTCGCGCATGTCAAAGAGTGATTAGATAGGGCGGGTGGGAATGATGTGGGCCTTCCTTTATATGGTCCATTACGAGAAAAAGGTTAGCTCATGTCACAGAGTGATTAGATAAGGAGGTAGGAAATACGAAAGGACAATGGACATTCTCGAAGGCTTTGTTGTTCTACCAAGAGGGTATAATTATTCTCCAATTTCATTTGTTGTGATGCTTAAGGCGATGTTTGGCATCTCTATTTTTTCTTTTGATAGACTATTTAAAATAAAGTTATTAAAAAAAAAGGGCATTTCAATTTTAGAGGATTTGCCTCTACGTTTTTTAGAGCCTATGCCTCTATTTTTCACATGCCTAGAAAGTGGGTATTTTAATTTTAGAGGATTTGTCTCTACTCCTCTAAAATAGGAAGAGGATAAAGTCATCTACCAAACGCTCTAATTTTTCTAACTTCTGTCTGATTTAGACAAATAAATAGATAGAGGTGAAAAATAGAGATACCAAACATGCACTAAGAGTCATAAATTGGCTAGGCACTTTAGATTTCATAATATGTGTTGTAGACAAGTGGAATGAAAGAAATTATAAAGGAAAATTGATGGTTAAGAGAGGGAGATAAACGTACCAAATGTTTTCATTGCACTGTAAAAGAAAAACCAAAATAAGTGACAGTATTAGAAACAAGGAAGATCTATGCATGGTCAACTAAGGGAGAGGATAGTGGCAAATAAATTTATGATCATTAAAGGGCCTTTTAACTTCAACAGGCTCTAGAGATATAAGTCTAGTTAAGGAAGTTGTTAATCCCCTGGTCTCCCCTGAGGATGATATTTCTCTTCTATATATCAATTTCTCTTTGGTTAAGGAAGCCACAAAAGCAGTGTTTTAATTAGCCTCCTTTAAAGCATAAGTGATTTACCAAGAAAAAAAAAAATGAACTAGGGCCGGATGTCTTTCCTGCAAAATGTTTTCAACACAGTTGGGATGTTGTGGGATCCAATATATATTGTGTCCTTTATTCAAAGGTATTTTTGAGATAAGTCTTTGCTGAATAAAGTTCTTATTCCACAAAATGCTCACCCTCATAGACCAATTTGTCCATGCAATGTGATCTATAAGAATATATCCAAGGTAAAAGCCAACAGATTAAAATCAGTCCTAAATAAAATTATTAGTCCAAATTAAAGTATGTTTTTTTGAAGGAAGACTAACATCAAACAACTATATTACTGCTCAAAAAGTCCTTTATTCTTTAAGAAGAAGAATAAGGAGAAATTAATGGGATTGAAACTTCGCATATGTCTAAATCTTTTGACCAAATAGAGTGGGATTTTATTGAGGAACCCTTAATGCATTAGGTTTTCATAATCATTTTTTTTAATTAATTAGGAGCTGCTCATTAAAAATATCCTACCTTTATTCTCTTGAATGGTTCTCCATTGAGGAACTTTATTTTGTCAAAATTCAACACTGACCAAAAAAGGAAAAAAAAAATAACGAAATCCTTTAAAAAAAAAATTTCCAAATCAACCACCTTAACTATCTAGACCTTACAAAATAGTAATCACCAATGGGCAAATCTACTTCTCGTAGTAAGCCTAGGTGCAATATCTTCCAATCAAAAGCCCGAGTCCATGGCGCATGACCCAAAAATTGAAAACACTAACTATTTCTGACCAAGATGGTGACGAACATGACTAATTAAATTCTCTCCTTTCAAATTAGATTACATTATTAGTGAGCATGCCCAAAACAGCTCAAAAATAACTTAAATCACATGAAAACCCTTCAATATGTGTCATTTTAACTAAGCAAATTGTAAACAAAATGGGCTAGAGAAATGTTCGATAATTAATATATGATATAAATGTTTGTATAATGAAATCTTCAAGAATCAAAACAGCCTAAAAAATGCCAGTATTTGACTCATAAATAGTCCCCAAGAATTTCTTACAGACTACAAAATCTTGGTCTCAAAACAGACTTCAAATGGGCAAAAAATGGGCCAAGAGGATACATGGGCCTAACAAATGGGCCTGACAGAACTATATTATTCAAAAAAGGTCCAAAAACAGTCCTTAAAGTCCCAGATCTGACCAGAAAATAGGACTCAATGGGGATTATCAACAAGAAAACATTTGGCTCCATTCGAGCCTGAAATGGGCCACAAAGATGGGTAAAAATTCTAAATTGGGCCTCGACCTGGGCCTGTATTTTTTACTAGGCTTGAATGGTTCCCGGCCTAGACGTGAAGTGGGCTAAGGACTAGTTATGGGTGAGGCTTGGACCTAATCTTATTTTTAACTTACAAGTTATAACTAGACTAGATTGGTAACCAGATGGGCTAGCTACTATGGGTTTAGTACACGAACCCATCTTCACTTTCTTTCTCCTCCTTTTTTTTTTTATTTTAGTGAAACGGTAACAAAACTTTATTAAAAAGAGAAAACAAGTACAAAGCTGAAAAAGAAAAGAGAGAAAAGTTAAAAAAGAAGGTACAAGAGTATTATACCAACTCCAACCCAATTACATAATTACACCCACTCATGGAGATAGCCTCTCAACCCCTTGCTTGGCTAGTGCATCCGCGGTTGAGTTAGCCGATCTAACCTCATGAAGAAAAGAGACATTTAAAGTGACCGAAAGCTCCCTAATTTCATTAAAATGGAATTGAAATTTCCAAGGGAAATCTTTTTTGTTAGATACCCAATTGATTGCATTTGAAGAATCACTTTCTACCATAAGAGCACCAATATATCTCCTTGCAAACAACCTAAGGCCCTCCAAAATAGCTAACACCTCGGCTTCGTTCGAGTCACAAATGCCCACATTCTTGGAGAATATAAGGAGCACCTCACCTTTACAATTACGCAACACGCCTCTAATTCCGGCTGGCCCTGGCTTACCCCTCGAAGCTCCATCTACATTGAACTTTCTTTCTCCTTCCCAGGGTTTATTGAAAAGAGGGCTTCTAATAACCTCGTAGCAACACCAGATCCGGAGTGCGGCCTGCTACCAGAGCCTGTGGGCTCACTGCTTGAAACCCACGCCTGCTGGTAGATCGATGATGGTTACCGCTAAGCACGGGCATATTTTCTAGTACAATATGATGATAGTTCAAGGTATGACATAGCTCTCATCATGCCAAAATGATCACAACTGTCAATGGACTAAAATCCAGGGTCTGATCCAGGTTTTCGAAAAGGGTGATCTATATAAATTCACATCTAGATGGAGAATCTTTCAATAACAATCATTATGGAGACATAAAAGGGCGTTTTGCTGCACTATGTTTCAGATGATCCAAATAGACCCTCGGTAAAAATCTTGGGACCAATATGGCCTGGAGACCAACAAGTGCAACGCTGGGCCTGAAAATAAATAGGTTAGTGCCAGTTTTTTACTTTGTATTTAATTGAAGTGAAATAGGGACGATGGTGCACATCAACCTAGGGGTTGCAATGGGCATAAATCTAGTAAATGAGATGGATTCTGCATAGAGTTGGCTTCTATGGAAGGCCCATTTTGTAAATGTGATAGATGAAGGCCCAGCATGAGTTTTAAATGGGCCGGCGGGCTCTCAATTACCAATAAGAAGGTCTATTTACAGGCTAACCGAATAACTCAGCCTTCTGTTTTGTCGAAATATACGGGGCTGCATCATCAGCACACAACTCCAGGTTGTTGGATAAATACTTTTCATACAACCCTCAAGTGCAACCTAGTCGGGCCACTTTTAGCGGCACATTTTTTTCTTTTTTTTTTTTCATTGATTCGTTCCTCCTGAAATTCGAATTAGCAACCGATTGGTTTTGATACCATTTTAAATTTCTTTTTTAACTAACTATTCATACCAAAATCTCGATGCCTTAGTAGAGACTGCATAAATACCTTTCAATAGAGTGCACTCCTCCATACACCAGCTGAGGGCTGGGTCACAATAAATTTTGATGGATCTGTCAACTTCGAGATAGTATAATAGTTGTCTCCTTGGGGCTTTCTCATGCAAAATTACTATCTTCATACGTTAGATTCTGAGTTACAAGGGCTGCTACAAGGCCTAACTTTGGGAACTTCCATGAAATTTATTGACATCATTATAGAAGGAGACTCCTTAATTATAAACGTTCTTCAGGAAATTATAACAATTTCATGGAATTTAATGCTACCTGGAAGAAAACTATGATGCATTCAAAAGACTTTCAGTCTTGGATTCTCAGCTTTGTCGCCACTCTGCAAATAGAGTAGCTGACTCCTTAGCAAATTTGCGTCCCCTGCCCTGCCCTGTAATTTCAGATAATCCAATCCAGAGTTGTAAAATATCCGAGCTTTCTAATAGGTCCAGACCAGTTGAACCCAGATCCAAGCTCAGAATGCTTTGTTAATTCCCCTAGGGGATGTCAACTTGTCAAGTTTAGCTTGGGTAAAAAAAAATGCGAGTCCAAGCCCAAGCAGTTATTTAAAATTGTTACGAGTTCAGGCGTGGTCACAATTCTCAGGCAGTTCCATATATTGATTTATAAATTTAACATGCAGATAGTACATGCCCTATACTCATGAATTATGACCTAACATGACTAAACTTAAAAGACTCTGGATATTCCACTTTTAATCCAATGGACAGTCTTAATCTGGTGTGATGGGTTTACTCTCAGGTGGGATGGAGGCTGGGCTACATATCTCTACATCCCTGTTCACTATTCACGAGATCATCATTGGACAAGGTGGCAATGCATTCACCATGAATGTTCACAGTATTTTTGCGCCCCACAATTGCTCCTTACATGTGACATCTTGCACATCAAATCCATGATCCAAAAAACTCCACTTTTGTGGTCCTCATGGATAGGGTCAGTGTGGTGGTGGTTGAAAGAACATCGACTCCAATGAGGAGCCCCAGGTCTACAGCTTTGCTCACTTTATTATTGGAAGACGTCTATGCCAACCAGTAAACATAACTAGGTCACCATCTTACAAGCCATGTGGTTATTGATCCTATTGCAATTTGCAACCACAATCAGTCACCTCACAAGTGAGATGGGTGGTGGTCAAAGGAATAAAAATGAATGGATAGAGTAATGATATTTTTCCTTATCTTTCTTGAGAGGAAAACTTGAGAGGGTGGAGTACACTCATGTGGGAACATGGTAACATTTAAATGCTCCCTGTTTGAGGTGTGCCCATGTGGTTGTGTTAGGGCTTTTGGGTCACAGCTGATTACAGCCCACAACTTTTGGTATCTGTTGCTTTCAATACATGAACATCAAATGACAAATCAACATAAAACGTGGAATTGTAAACTCGTCATTGTTAACCAAACGTGCATTTAGGACTGTCAAAATGCCACACGATCCATTAACATGATAAGAATCCACACGAAATTAATGGATTCAGGTGGCCTCTCAACAGGTTTGTGTAGTTAATGGGTCGGACCCGTTAACCAATTAAATTAGCGAGTCGTTAACAAATAAAACCGGTAACCCATTAACAACCCAATACAACCCGCTAAATGATAAATGACATAAGTTATAAAATGCATTAGGGGTATTTTGATAAGTTTGAAAATGTTGAAGTGAAACCCTAAAACCCACATATAAAAGATCATTTTCTAACTCCTTTATGCTCCTTTCCTTAGCAAAAGAGTGTGTGTTAATTGACATGGTCCAAAATGGAAAAAATTATTTAATGGGTTAACGTGTCGTGTTGTGTAACCCGTTAAATAAACGAGTTGTGTTCGTATTTGATTTTTGGACTTGTTTATTTAATGGATTGTGTACGGGTTGAAGTGATTTTAACATAAATTCGTTAACCCGTAATCCAAATTAGTTAACACGTCACGATTGACAGCCCTACATGCACTGCAAAGAACGCTGTTTTTTCACTCAATGCTCTTTATATGGTTGCCATCAATGGTTGGCTACTGTTAGATGAGAGAAACCCATCAGGCAAAAATCTAAAAAAAAAGGAAAGAACACTGGTATTGAAAGATCTTACTTTCTCAATCATTGGTCTTTCAATCGCTATCGTGTTCCAATGGGGCACACAACCTTGATCAGTGGACTTTATATGGCCTCCTTGGTTGTGGTAGATAAGGGTGTGAAGAGGCCAATCATCATCATCAAAGCCTTGTTGGGGGTTAAAAACACCATGTACTCAGCTATATATAAATAAATATATATATGTGTGTGTGTGAGATGCTCCAATGAGAGCATCTCTCACCTTATTATGAGAAATAAAGGTGGGGCCCTCATATTTAAGTTGTTGACATTGAATATGGATGTGAGGGCCCCCACCTTATCTCTCATAGTAAGGTGAGAGGTGCTCTCATGATGAGCTATGTTCAGACGGACGGTGTGATACCGGGTCTTGTCTTTGAGTGATGAGTGTTGAGTGTTGAGATTGATGAGTGTTATTTGCGGGGCTCGTCGTTCTCCAACACTAGTTACTTTTTCCCGCCGCAATTGTGTTCAATATGGGAGGGCAGCGGCATAATATTCCGCGGTGTTTAACTTATGTGAGTGTGCCATATTGTTGTCTGTTTGATTAGATAACTTAATTATTTTGATTCTAATTGTTCTATTTTGCATAATTGCCTAGATTATGTACCATTGTTATTCTCATTAATTTTATGATCGTCTCTACTCTTTTGTTGCATACATCTTATGTTATTTGTATACTGTGACTTGTCAGACCTTTAGATCTGACCCATTCTTGGTGCTTAGGTATTGACACTGACTACGAGAACGATGCGCTCGTCGAGGCGCCCATAGTACGAGACTATGGATGGGGGTCAGCTGACCAAGAGGTCGAGCTGAATGATGGAGTGCCGGTTCCTAAGGCTTGAGAGTACCTTTCTTTTGGGATTTGAGAGTCTATGTTGTGAGCAGGGGGGTAGATTGATATATTAGAACATGTTATTATTTATACTTTGAGATTTAAGCTGGACTTCAGTCTTACTACACTTGATATGCCATTTATGAAACCTTATGCTTTCGCCATTGTCTCAAATTGCTTCCGCTGTATTATACATGCTTCCGCTATTCAACCATTGATGATATATTGTTCAAAATGTTTTAAATTGGACCTCACTGCGGACCTACGATCTTGGAAGTTCTCGAGTTTTCCGGGAAGTAGCGCGTCAAATTTGGGTACCTTGACGATTATCTAAGTATTCGAAATTTGGGCGTTACACAAGCCCAAGCAGTGATTTAAAATGTTCGAGTTCCGGTGTAGTCACAATTCTCAAGCAGGTCCAGATATTGATTTATAAATTTAACATGCAGATGATACATGCCCTATACTCATGAATTATGACCTAACATGACTAAACTTAAAAGACTCTAGATTTGCCATGTTTAACCCAATGGATATTCTTAATTTGGTGTCATCGGGTTTACTCTCAGGTGGAATCTAGGCTCGGCCACATTTCTCTACATCCCTATTCACTATTGTTACACCTCGTCCTGAGTTAATTGAGATTAACTCTAATTAATTGATATTAACACTAACTAACCGTGTTTAGTTGAGCTAATTGTGATTAATGACCAGAATGAGAGAGATTAGTCTCAAATGATTGAATTAAGCTTAATGAAGTGAATTTGAATAAGATTAAGATGATTGGATTGGTTTTAGACTCAACCAAGAGAGAAAAAGGACTGTTTTGTAAATATGAATTTTTGCGTATTTTGTCGTATACAGTAACTCTTGATACCAACACATGTATCTCAAAGAGTACGTTAACTTTCATAATAAGCTTGATTATATTTGACCTCAAATGGATCAAATGAGTCTTCATTTGACTTGAAATGTAAATGAAGGAGGTTTAGATGCAAAATATTGTTCTATAAGGTTCTAAGTGAGCCTAGAACCTTATTTCATCGATCATATCAGACAAAAGAATTATGGAGTTCAAACCTAAGATTTCTTCTTCTTCTACTTTCATTTTCCTCATAAATTATCAAGGTCTGAAGCTTTGCAAGTGGTTTTTGAAGAAGAGTTGTGAACTTCATCTTCTTCGTCAAGTTTCTTCCATTTTAAGAGTGAAAGTTGGAAAGGAATCACAGTCTTTCCTTTCTTCTAGTTTCAAAGTAAGTGTTAAGTTGTTTTTACAGAACATTCAAATTTCTGTTGGGACAATTGAAGTGGTTTTTAGCACAAACAACTCGAGGAATTCTATTTTGGGATTGTTCATGATGTTAGGTTGAAAAAGGGTTCCAATTGGGAGATTTTCATCTCAAATCAAGCTATCAAGAGGGATTCTTGTGAATTAATCTCAAACAAAGGCAAGTATACTCAGTTTTTAAGATTTAAGATGTTATAGAAGTTGTTAGAACTCAAAGAGTTCAAATCCAGAATTTCGTTTCAGAAATTTTGAAGCACTAGATACAATTCGGTTAACCAACAGGTGACCAAACTGGTGTCCGAACTCGTTTTGAAGAAATTTGAGTAAAAACGAGCCTTCTGGTTTTGTAACCGAAGGTAACCGAACTCATGTTCAGTCAACCGACAAGGTGACAGAGTACAGTTTACAGAAGTGTTAGAAAATCTGGAGCTTCTGGATTACTAACCAAGGTTTAACCGAGCATGTTTGGTTGATCAAGGGTCAACCGAAAGGTGACCGAAGCTATATAAAAGAAATGAAGAAAAGGTGAGCTTCTGGAAAGCTGACTGTAGGTAACCGAGATGAATTTTGTTAACTGAGTGGTACTGTTCGGTTAATCGACAAGTTACTGAACTTGAGGAAGATGCAGACTTGAAGTTTGGTTCTCCTGTATAGGAGCCTATTGATTGTGTCAAGGCTGTTAATAATGTTTATACTTTCATGGGTGTTCATTTTAAGGGGATCCTAGTATACAAATTATATATATAATGGGATATCCAACGAGAATAGCACGTACATTATGTAACCAATGATTACATCTGAATGGTTGGTAGGAACTCAGAAAGAAATGAGAAGAATTATTAGTTATCTTAATTCTCTTGTTGAAATATCCTCAAAAGAGAAAAGTTTCAATAGTCCAAATGATCAGGGCACGTTTGTGTGCATGTAATGAAAAATCAGGTTTTTAGAAATATTCTTTTCCGCAAAAGAAGAAAAGTTTTCCCATTACCCTCCACAGGAGTTCATTTTGAAGGAATTGCAAAAAACTCGGCCTTTTTGGAGACTTTTCCTTGAGAAAAAAACCATAGTACCAAATATAAATTTTACTGGAACGCAAGATTTAATTTTCAAGATCAACACAAATAAATGTGCCATTAAGTACATATTTCTGGTTTCTTAAAAAAATAAAAAAAATCACAGATCTACAATTGCCAAATGCGAATGAGTTTTTTTTTGACATTTTCATGATTTGATTTGTCAAACTAGACCTAAACATAAAAACTCCACCAATCATGATTTGACATCCTCGCAGTGCTTTGCTGTAAGAAAGAACAAGATCGGTGAGAGATGTTTCTGGGCCGCCTTCCTTGTCCGTGTAAATCCTTAGATCGGCAGGGGAATCTTGGTAAATTCGCACATGAAAAGAATGAATATGGGAATATTCGAAGGGGATTGGGTGTGAAAACGGAGGGTTACGAACCCATCAAAAAGCATAAAAGGCCAAACGTTGCTCCACCTTCAGCTCTTAAGTTTTTGAAAAGATTCTGATCATTCGCTCTTCGTTAGGGTTCCTCTTCTTCTTCTTCTTTTTCTTCTCGAGGTAAGAAAGTTCAGATCTTTTGTGTTGAAACTCGCGTTTAGGGTTTTCTGTAGATTCCTTGCATCTTCTCTCTTCTTATGGATCTTGGTGTTTTCTTTGAAAGATTGTCTTATTTCCTGCTTAGATGATGGAAAACGTGTAGTTCTTTTGATTATCGTTGATTTCTGGTTATTTTTGAGACATTTGAGTTGATGTCTTGGATTTTCACCATCTCTTTGATGATTTTAATGGTTGAGAAGTATCTATATTCGAAGATCTTTGCATTTCTTTTGTTAAAGTTGTGATTTTTTTGACAAGGTAGTGTTTGAATGTCGTTCCTAACTTTGTCCGTCTAGTTTTTTTTTTTTTTTTGAAAGATTAAGTGACTTTGTTCTTTCTTTTCCGAATCTTTGTTTACGTGCTCTTGTTTCTCTTGAATTTAATGTCTTTTTTGTATGGTTCTGTTGATTGAGATTCATAGCATTTTGTTGTTATAAGCTTTATCTGTTTCTAGCTAATCTCATCGTACTTTTGTGAAGGCTTATGCGTTTTGCCTTTAATTGAAAGAGGTTGGTTCAAATATGCAATGAAATCTCTCCATCTTGATAGTGTTTCACAAAAATGAAAGGTTTTTCTTCTTCTTCCTCCTACGCATGTTTAGCAAGAATGTGATGCTCGCGTCTGGATTATTTCTCTCCTATTAAGTAAAGAGACAAAACTTGCAAGCTAAGGGTTTAAGCAATAAGCAGCTCTTAACCGTGCTGTTCCACTCTAATGAATCTCGCCATTTTTTCTAACAAATGCCCGAGAAAATGTTGTCTGTGCTCCCTTGTCTTTAGATTTTTTAAAATAATATATTGTTGACTGATTACTTCTTGCCTTATTTCGATATATCTCTTCATTTATATATGAAAAAAATTGGAGCTTGTGATCAAACTTCGCCTTTATCATCTATTTAATTTTCTGTAAAAGTTTGTAGTTCTCTTCATCTTATTCTAACAAAAAAAAAAAAAATTCTATAAAAGTCTGAGACATCTTTGATGAGCCCACATATCAAGTTTAGGGTCAATCCCATGCCTCCTACCCCTTCATCTGTGGCCCATAAATTTAACGGCTTTATATTAAAGAAAAGAAAGTTGATCAGTGATCCAACGGTTCAATCCATTTGGATAGATGAAAATTCAATGGATTCAATGTAAATCATGGGATCCCATGTATGTAATTGCTTTGGATGCATCATAAAGTCGGCCCCACTATGCTGTCCCTCACCATAATATGGTGAGGGATGGATGCGCATGAATATTTTCCTATATTATATATCATCATCATCATCAATGCCTTGTCCCAAATATGTTGGGGTCAGCTACACGAATTCTTTCTCTCCATTCCGTTTTATAAAAAGCCAAATCCTCAGATAAGTCGCACTTCTTTATATATATTTTTATAACTTCCATGCACGTCCTCTTTGGCCCATCCCTTCCGCTTGGTGGGCCATCAATGTTCACACATACACACACACATTCTGTAGACCTGAATTTGTTATCACTCTTTTCCGTGTTATATTGAAATCATAGTTGTCAATTTCATTTCGGACTCCATTTCGGTTTGGCTCCAAAATGAAATATTCCGGCCAATTTGTCATTTCATCTTTTCAAATCGGAATTTTGTTTCAAAAAAGTATATATATATAATAAAAAATAAAAACTTATTAAAAATTGAAAATAATATATAAAGTTCTTATATTTAATTCATTGTGCTAAATGAGCAATTCAATATTTCATTTTCATGTCAATATGGCCCACAACAATAATGTCTCAAAAATATTATTTTGAGGACACTTAGTGGCCTGCTTACGAAAAATCAAACCCACTGATAAAAATGGCCCAGTTCATTGCTGAAAAGCCAAACCATTGAAAAATAAAATCCTTTGATAGAAATGACCCATTTTTGGAACATTCAAAACAATTTGATGATCATGTGTGTGGCCCCTATTTTAATTTTTTTAAGTGGGTCCAAGCAAGAGTCTCACGATATTTGGCAAAATATGTGAAATTTCAAAAGAAATGGGGCACGTGGCTTTCTTTTGTTAGTGGGTCCCATGGAAGAACTTCATTATATTCACGTGGGATCAATGTACGGTGAGGACTCTGGAAATAAAAGGTCTAATCGATGAAGGCTCTAGAAAAGGGACGGAAAAAAAAAGAAATGAAAGGGAGAACAAGGACGAGGAGTCGGGCAAAGAAGTACTTCTCCGGGTTCCCTACTTGGCAAAGGATATTCAGCGATCATCTAGGGCATGGACTCCACTCTTCACGATCACGCTATCTCAAGCTTGGGCAATGGGAACTTCGGCGATAGGGCAAGGATGGATTTCGTAGTATGAAGCAACCATGTCTAGCGATCTCTACACGGAGAGGGGATTTAAAGGAGTTTCTGCCTCTTTGAGCGAGTCAAGAAGTTCTCTTTTAAAGAAGTTAAAGATGATAATATCCTATCTGATTTTCATATTTTCCCTTTCGCCTTTAGAATTGGGTTCGTCCGAAATTGAGGATTCAGACGTCTTTCGTCCAAAATTCCTTGATTCAGTATGAAACTAGAGATTTTACACGAATTGTGACGAGATTTTAGCCGACATGTATTGGAAATGTTGTACGCCAAATAATCTCGGTAATTTCGGCCGAACCGAACCAAATTCAATAACTATGATTGAAATCCATGAACTATTGCAGCCATCATTTAACTATTTGAAGAGGAAAAATGTTTTTTCTTTGGATTTCTTTTATTAGTGAGCTAGTTTCTCTTTTGTTTTCTCCAGGGTTTTCCAATATTTTATTTGCAATAACTTGGGTTTATATATGGATAATCTTCGCTCACTATGGATGCAGTATCTCAAAGTCGCACCAAACAAATTGTTTTTTCTTCTATTCTGTTGAATGTGTTCAATTATCAGTTTTTCTTTCACCTGTCTATTTGCTAGTCATCAATTGGAGGGTGGGGATCCATTGCTTACATGGGCACAAAATTTTCTACAGGCCTGTGGTCTTTCATGCCAAAACCATACAACCCAATAGCATTTGCTGTAGGAATTTTTAATCCCCAGCTCCCGCCATTACCGGGCTGTATTGGAAAAACTACAACGATAATAAAAATCTGTCATTGAATGGTGTACAAAAGGGCATAAAAGACCACTACCGTAAATCGATAAAAGGCTGTGTTCCATGAATCCCCACTGTCAGACCAAGGTAAGTTCCAGTAATTTCAATTAAGTGGTTGAGCTCAAGGTTCAAAATAACGACCGGTGGTGGGTGTAGCGGCTGGCGGCCAAAACGCTATGTAGCGGTAACAACAATGGCGATATGTAACGGTGTGAATCGAATAAGTGGTCAGAAAATTTTGAAAAAATATCCAAAAAATCTAGAAAATTGGAAAATGTTATTAGAATTTAATACTTCTTCCCTATACTAACTAAGTTTTTTTTTTTTTTTTTTTTTTTTTTTTTTGTTGAGGGAGGTGGGGGGGTGTTTTTTGCAGCAGTCCTTTTACTGTATAAAGATTCTGTATCGTTGAATGATTATAAAATAACAATATTGATCTATTTTTCCCATGTATTCATGTTGGTTAACCATACTACGTTATAAATTATTGTGTATTTCGAAATTCATAATTCAAATAAATAATTTAACACAACTTTATATTACACAAGGTATATAAATAATAAAATAATGCTTAAAGTTTAAAGCTTGAAGTTCGAACAAAAGACAAATTAACTTTCGTCAAAACAAATAATGTACTATTATTGAGAGTTGAGAAAAGAAGACATCTACTGATACCCAAGGGGGTGTTTGTCAGGATATATCTAGAGAAGAGCCCTTAAGATGAACTCTCTGTATTGGTTTCAATTCGGCGAAATCTTGTGTTTTTTTGTGTTCTTTTTAAGCATAGAGGGGTAGAATAATTATCTAAAAATGTTGTTTGGAGAGAAGAAGAGAAGAAAAAAAAATCTACTATGTGTTTTAAAACATGATGGAAAGTAGCCGTCTAGTCACATGCCATAGCGGCCTCGTAGCGGTCCATACTAGACCATAGAGGAACGTAGCAGCCGCTATAAATGAGTGCGGCACTAAATTGCATTTAGCGTAGTGGTCTTGGCTGCTACACCCGATATTAACGCAGCAGCCGCTATTTTGATCCATGGTTGAGGTTAAGGATAGATGGTTTGGTCATCGAATTCATAACCCATGTACCATGTGTCATGGTAGCAAACACTTGGCATCGAAATTTTGTGCCCTAGGCAGCAACGGATCCATTCCTTCAATAGGTTTGTGCTTATGGCCTCGCAAATTGTCTTTTACGCTATATGACTTTCTCAAGCTGGGGACCTGCAATTCAGGGACTTCTGATCAACACTCTGGAGATGATCTCCTTGTTCTGATATACTTACGACTAAGGAAATAGTAATACTTTCTTATGTATCCCTGCCATGGGCGGACCTAGATGTAACCGCCCCAGGTCAATTTTGAAATTACATGCTATTTGAATGGGTACTTGACATTTCTCAATATATTTAAAATGGTCGCCTGTTTAAATCTTGTAATCGCCCCACATTACAAACCTAAAAAGATTGAAAACAAATCATCTTTGTGCCGATCTCTTTCGACATCTTCTTTTTGGTGAGAGTCTGATATCCTCTTCGCATTGATAGAGCTTTTCATCCCCGGTCCTCTTGTGGCCGTTTAGTCTCTCTCTCACCAAATAACTCTAAATAAAATAATCTTCCTTATCAATTGTAATATAATCATAATCACTCTATGCCTGAATGTGAACCCTTAATTTCCGAATCCTAATTTCAGACCCTAAATCTCCAAATCTTAATCCAAACACTAAGCTCTAAATCACAGAATATCTACAAGCTCGAAGATGACCAAATCTCCATTGTATACACTTTAAACTTCAATTCATACATAAATTAGGCCGTATGGTTCATATGTTTGGATAACTTGAATTACAGTTAAGTGATATTTTTTTCTTCTTTGCCACGAGCCCATGACCAACTATAAGGAATTATTTTTATAGCTAAGGTAAATGCAGGCAACCAAATTCCTTATATCCAAATGAAATCCCTGTTAAAATTCAAATTGGGTAAATGGGTGCTCACCACCTGAATTTGGGAGAGGTAGTGAGAAGACCCTTCAATTGGCCAGGAGAACCGAGCACGGAAAAAAAGTTGTGTCAATTTAAATAGATTTTTTTGATCTTTTGATCTTGTTATTGTGAAAAGAAAGTTAGCAAAGTCAAGTAAGAGTTTAGCCCCACCTAAACAAAAATTCTGGTCCGCCACTAATCCTTGCCGTGAGTGTTTTGTTGAGTTTCTTCTCTCTTGGTATTGTTTTACCATACATTTTTTTTATTTCTCGTGAGTGTTTTACTTTTTTCCTTTTCATGAGCTTTGTTGCTTTTGTCGTCCTGTCCTGTGAATTTGCTAGTACTTCCACTGATGTTTATATCCTTTCATAATTTTGGTTGGGATCTGGATCCTGATCATTTGCTCTTTTCTTCCTCCAGGTTGCTAAATTTCCAACTCCAGGTGTTGTCTAATCTCTTAGGCATTCTCTCATTGAAGACTAAGCATCAGGGAATGCTCAAAGATGTGTTTAAGCGCCGAGAAACCCTTCTTTGAGGCCACTGTGATTGTAGCTCTGCATGAGCTCACCTTGTTCATTCTTGATGAGATTGAGGAGCAAGCAGTTTGTTCATCTGTGCTCTGTGCCCAAGTGCACAATGGAGCTCTGAGTTATAAAAAAACCAGTTGTCTTGAATCACGACCGTTGTGAAGACGGTTGAGGTTTCAGAGTCTTGAAGCTCCCGCCTCTGTAAATAGACTGTATAGAGGGATACAATAGTACGGTATTACATCTTCATTTGAGTAAAGTTGGAATGGATAATAAATGGAGCATTTTGATGCAAAAGTATGAACTAGGAACGTTATTGGGGCATGGCACCTTCGCTAAGGTTTACCATGCAAGGAACCTAAAAGGGGCCAGAGTTTTGCCATTAAGGTTATTGACAAGGAAAAGGTTTTGAAAGTAGGAATGATAGATCAAATCAAGCGAGAGATATCAGTGATAATATTGGTCAGACACCCAAATGTTGTGCAGCTTTACGAGGTCATGGCTAGCAAAACCAAGACACTTTTACTAAGAAAGAAAAATTGAAAAGAGAAAGAATCACTTTTACTAATATGCAAAGTCTTTACATAAGATAAAAAAAAAAGTAAACCAAAACAATTACATACTAGGATGAGAAGCCTTTTTTAGATGAAAAATCCAAGGGTGTAATGTGATTTCCAGTTGAAAACTTCAATGGAGAGAAAGAAAGAGGAAGAAGATGGAATATAGTAGTAATTCTAGAGAGTGGTGGTCTATCTTCCTATGAGAGGAGATGGATGCCTATGCTATCAATTTTTAGATTTTTTCTTCTCTTTCTTTCCTTCTTTGTTTCAAGTTTGTAGCATGCAATCTTCTTTGTATGGTAAGTCCCTTCCTTGGCCAACAAGTCTTCAAAAAAATAGCAAGGTGAGTCAGAAATTTTTGTGATTTCCATATGCAAAATTGCAACCCCGAGTAGAAATTATCGCACCAACTTCCAGAATCCATATCTCCCACGTTTCAGCTTCGATTGACACAATCTTGGGCTTCACAGTTATCTACTCGAAAAAAGATTTCAACTGGTGGGTAGATTGCACCAATCCGACTGAGAGTTATGATCATTTTAATTTTGTTGTCAATGAAAAATCTGAGAATAATTGTACACATATGGAAGCTTCTAATTAGTTGTACAATGGGGTGTGTGCGACCCATGTGGACGTCCAAAAGGATCTTGGGATCTTTCTTTCCTTGTTTCTTGACTCTGCTTCCATCTTCAGTTTGCTTTCAAGCTTGTTTGATTGACTAGTCAACTCTTCTAGCTCATTTTCCTTTCTTGAATTTCTTCTTTGATTTTTTAGCTTTCAAACTTAGTAAGCGTTAGATCTTACTAAATCTGAAGTTTCCTTTTTTTATCTTGAAACTCCAAATCTTTCTTTCCATTATTGACTTTTCAAACTCTCCAAAAATACCAAGATATGTGGGTCCACCACGAAAGCTGTCCTACCCTTGATCTCTCTCAAATTTCACTAATGTGGGTCCCATTCTTGATTTATCCTACTCAAATTGAAATAAACAAATTCAACAATAATCACATGTAAAGAATTTGAATGGACTAAGCATGAGACCCTACTTGATGCACCCAAAATAACCGACTTTCCAAAAATAGATTTCAAAAAATGACAAGTTTCATAAATTTATGCAAAAAGTGTGATTTTTGAGCAAATTATGCATGAATGGACTACAATGAATCATAAATGCATAAAAACATGATTTGACACGAAATGAAGCTCTTTAATATTAATAAGCCCTTAAAATGGTCCAAAATGTGCATGAAAATGTGCGTTTTTCAGGACTCATAAATTAGCATTGGGTATTTTTAGGTGGCCCATCCAAGGTACAATGAATGGTCTCGATATATGGCCCTACTATATTAAGTGCGAGCCATTGATCTATGAAGTTCATTCATATGAAGCCATGGTTGTTTGGGGGGCTTTACTAATGGAGTTTAGTGAAGTAAGATTATTTTGAAGAAAGAATAAGATATAAGTGAATTATGATGGTATTTTATTTTTAGTTGTTTGTTATAAAATCTTTTTGAACTTTTTTTATTATAAAGTAGAGGTATTGTTTTTTGGTGGATAAATGAGGTTATTTTTTAACTTTTTTGAAAAATATGGTGGAAAATTTTAATTAAAGTGCTTTACTTAACTATATTAGTAGAGTTGCCAAACAGTGATCTACAAGGTCTATAGGATGGGCTCCACTGCTGGGAATTGGTTATGATAAAAAACTCCCCCTACTCGATTTTTTTTTAAGACCTATCCATAAGAGATTCATGATTTCATCATCATTAAAAATAAAAATAAAAACCGAACAACAACAACTTATAACAAACCACTTAGCCATCAAAGAGGGATGTCAAATCAGGCAGAGGAGATAGAAGCTTTCATACCCCATTGGGCTGCACTCACTCCCTCATTCTTTTTTCTTTTTCTTTTTTTTTTTTCATTTTTCATTGAAATGTCTTTATTCCTTGTTTAGTTGTCTGTTTGAACAGCATCAATCAAAGGTTTAGATTAGAATCAACTATTCAAGGAATCCCCCAATCGATGGTGGCTCCCACGAAGCCATTGGTTTTTATTGATCTCCAAAGAAGGAGGCATCGTCCAAGTATGCAGATTCTTGTGTCATTTTGTCAATACCCGGGCCCGAATTACAATAATCCAGGGCCGTGAACCATACTTACTCCCGTGAACTCTAAATTAACGTAAGTTAAAACAGAATCTACAAGGGATAACATTCATTCCTACATACCTGTCAATTGTACAATTTGCGGAAATACACATTGACAATTAATTCAAATGTACATGTATACAAAATAAAGTTCCTTATACATGTATCGTTCTTTTACTTTCTTTCATCAACTCAAGCATATCTAAACACTATGCAAGTTGACAACTATTCAAGTTCTCAAAATATTATATTTCCAAAATGTATTTCAACTATTACAAAAGAATTCTCAAAAGAATTTCCCAAAATATCCATAGTCCACTTGCGCACTCGAACAACCATGTCAAACGGTGTTCCGACCGTCCCATTCGATTAATCCTCCCAGAGGAACCGTAACGGTCTCCTCCGCTGCCGCTGGGGCCACTGCGGGGCCGGCATGGGCAACCGGGCCTGTGATGCCATCAATAACAGTAATGAACACGACGGTTCAACAATGTATAAACAAAACTTGTAATAGCACATGTTAATAAATTTACTAAATTCATTCAATATATTTAGTGAACAATTCCAATTCTAGACAATGGAGGAGCATAATAAGTCAATCAATAAACATGTACAAGATGACAACTACCATAGCTTTCATTTCAATTCATTTCATTTCCTGTCATTTCATGTCATTTACCATCTTCCCTCAAAGGAATGATTCATTTTCCGAATGGAAGGCATCAATCAGTACCCGTAGATACGATTGGAATTTGTAGGACTTACCAGTGTCCGGGCCAGGGCACTAGCATCACCACAGAGCTTCGGAACGCCCCCAAATCTATCTACTGCAATAGGAATAGTTATTTGGCTCAGGGCGGAAGGGTGCACCATTCATGACCCCAGCCTTATGAACATAAATATTTATTAATTCATTTAGAATTTCATACAATAGCTAGGTAGTGCCAGACTCAAGGGTCAATACATTTCATTATCAATCCATTTATGGATTCAATTTTATACAGTGATTCCATTCTTAACAATGGAAAGGAATAACCAATGACATCAATCTTGTGAGATTGAAATGAAGTGATAACAATACAATGACATGAGAGAATCACTGACTACACGATTCTACTCATTTCTATCCCAATTCCGACCCATCATTTAGATGTAATCGTTGGTTATCCAATGTACGTGTTATTCTCGATGACCATCACATTTGTATTTATATGTATATTGGAGTCTCCATAATTTAACACCTATAGAGGTATAGTCCACAATCAACTAACACTTAACCCATTATTAATTCAAGGGTTCAATTCTTAAAGTTTCTATTTCATTATCCAATCCTCACCAAATCTCTATTTGCATTAATTAGCCACAAAGCTAATTTCTGAGGACATACAAGTGTCCAAAAGTACTCATGTTTCCTACAAAATCCAAAACCAACTGTCCCCCGATCGATCGGACCGTTAGGTCTGATTGATTGGCCAAATTTTCTGCCTCAATCAATGTCCTGTCTAGTATTAGGTTCGCTCGAGCAGACTCAAGTTCGCTCGAGCGGACCCAGACAGAGAAGTGGTCGCTCGAACGAATCCAAAGTTCGCTCGAGCGAACTCAAACAGAGAAATGGTCGCTCGAGCAGATTCATATCCGCTCGAACACTTCAGAAAACCAGTCCGGATTTCTGTAACTCTCTCTCTTCTTTACTCCTTTCTCCATTCATTACCACAACCACCTGCAATCAATTTTGGACCTTCTGTCCACTTCCCATTCATCATTTAATACACACATTAATGACTTTTCTAATCATTCATCAATCCATTAACAACAAATCCATTCTAAAAATCATTGGGAAGTGCTTACAAACCCAATCTCTATGAAATCTTCATTAACATCTACAATACTAACAACATTCATAAGTAGAGCTTATACTTGCCTCTCCTTGAAGTTCTTGGACAAAAGCCCTCTTTCCTTGGTTTGGCTTGACACAATCTCTACCAAAGAATCTTCCAAGTTCTTCAATAATGGAGGATGGCTCAATGGAGAAGATGAAGATGGTTAAGCTTCTTCAAAAGCTACTTGCAATCCTTCCCAATCTCCACACTTGAGGTAGAAAATGGAAGAGAAAGGAAAAAAGGTGCCTAGGGTTTGCAAACATGGAAAATGAGCCTTCTCTTAGCTTATATAAGCTAACTTTTTGCACTAAAGTCCCATTCTATTTTTCTTATTCACATTTTGGGTCAAATGAAAACCCATTTGGTCAACTTTAAGTCAAATGAAACTAAGTGTATTATGAAAGTTGACGTACTCTTCGAGATACACACGTTGGTATCAAGAATTTCCGTATTTGACGAAATACGTGAAAACTTGTATTTACAAAAAGGTCCTTAGTTCACCTTGTTTGAGTTTAAACTCATCTTAATCAATTCAATCCCATCCAAATTCACTTCATTAGGCTTAATTCAATCATTTGAGATTAACCCAACTCATTTTGTTCATTACTCACAAATAGCACAATTAATCATGCTTAAGTATCACTAATTGAGATTAATTAGCTTTAATTATGATTAGTCCGGGTCGGGCCTAACACATTTCCTGTCTTTCCACTACTGGGAAAGCTGCTGATGATCATTCTTTCGTTTGGAAAACAACTAATGCATGGATTGGTTTTAACTTGTGTGGGACTGATCTTCTCTTGATCAAACTCACTACTGTAAAAAGACAGCTCTGTGAACTGGCCCAAAACCCACCCGAGTTTGAGTTCGATAAACCTTTAAATGATTGCAAAGAAAATATGGTCACATTTTTAATACATGATTGATTTAATGTTGTATATCATTCTAACTGATATAAGATGTGTGCGTGCATGAAACATGTGGTATGAGCCAGTAGCATTATACAATGGTAAGCTCACTGTGGGTTGAATAATGTTTTAATTGTCATCGGCACCACATTGACAGATCTGTCAATTTTTCTAACACTAATCACTTTTCTTTAAAGAATAAAATATATTAATCACCAGACAGAAAGAAGAATAAAAGCAAACTACACAACTGACAACACTTATCACATGAAATTGGGAATACTACTAACTCATTTGTTTAGGATTTTATGTTTTCACTTTTCACTGCTTGGCCAAAATCTCGAGCCTACTCATGCAATTCAGAAGAGACAAACCAAAGAGAGAGAATACAAGGGAGGGGGATCTATCCATTTTGCATTCTACACTACCATTAAGAGCATGGGAACACTACCATTAAGAGCATGGGAACCTTCCTTTAGCAAGTAGCTAATTATTGCTATATTGCTTAGGGGGAGGGACATGTGTGGAGTAGAGGTGGGATTAGGGTTGTCAATCGTGTCGTGTTAACGAATTCGGGTTACGGATTAATAAATTCGTGTTAAAATCACCTCAATCCGTACACGACCCGTTAACTTAACGGGTCAAAACATCCAACCCGAACATGACCCGTTAATTTAACGGGTTACACGACCCAACCCATTAACCCGTTAAGTAGTTAAATCATTTCAAAAATTAAAAGAAAATCCATGCAAAAATATATAAAGAGAAAAGTTTATAAGTCACACGAAATTGATAGTGAGGATCTCGAGTGGATCACACCACAAACCCCGCTATAAAACAATAAATTTTAATTTATTCTTTTAGAATATAAATTAATTCTTGCTACACTTAGGAAAAAAAATTAACGGGTTAAGCGGGTTGTTAACGGGTTACTGGTTTAATTCGTACACGACCAGTTAACTTAACGTGTTAACGGGTTGGACCCGTTAACGACCCGAACCCATTAAGAGCCCACTCGAACCCGTTAATATCGTGTGAGTTCGTGTCGTGTTAACGGGTCGTGTGACATTTTGACAGCCCTAGGTGTGATGAATGTCAAATCATGAAAAAGATGTTAAGAGTAAAATTAGAGGCGTAGTACCTTCCAAAAAAAACGAAAAAGAAAAAATTAGAGGTGTAGTAAGACCCTTATTTTGAAAGTATGAGTTAAAATATACGTTAGAGAGGGAATATAGATTAAAAAGTATTTTTTTGTCATAAAGTTTACTAAACCAAACTTGAACATGCTTTTTTTTTTTTTTAAAGAAAGTGGAAAGGAAAAGGCTGGTGGAGGAGTAATAGGTAAGTAGTGTCACATCATAAATTTCTTTCTCCATTTTACTTTTTTTTCACAAACATGATGAAGTGAAAAAAAAAGAAAAAAAAAACAACTTACATTACATACCTACTTTAACTCCACATTTACTGCTATTTGTGCTAAGATATGGGGCCCAATTTTTGTGGGTGCAGCGTTTGATTAGGTGACTTGAGTTAAAATATTCTTAAATTGATCGAACGGTGGAGATGGTTTATACCTTTTTTTTTTTGTATTTAACCTTTACACCACTGATTATTCCTCCTTTTCAAATTAAACAATTCTGGAAATAAGAAATTGAAGACATCCATATTATACCTAGTAATGACATGGAGAAAAAGTGAGTTAAAAGTAGTGAAATCTCACTTTGTACATGTTAGTCTAAAGAGAAAAAGGGTCCCACTCCCATAACATGTTCCCCACTTTCAATCATTGTGCCCAAACCCATGACTACAAATGAAAATGTTTTGATGCTCAACTTGTTCTTTTTTGTTGGTTGAAGAACTTCATTTCCTCTTTTTCCCTATCCTCTGTTCTCTTTTTATTCCCACATTCAATGTTGCAAATCATTGATTAACAATAAACCATCACTACTAGGAAGACCAAGGGCCAACAACACAACCAATATCTGCTTTAAAACATACAGAATCTATGTTTAGTGCTTACACTTCAGTAACTCACCTAAAGTATGCTTCGGTGACAGACTGATAAGGGTGCTATGAGACTAGAGGTGTCTCACCAATAGACTGGTATAGGAATATGTCACGGGCCGAGACTATAGCTCAAGACTCGTGTGGCTCTCGAACCCCATAATGTACTCTTCGGGTGCTCAAGATCAGCCTTAACACACTCGGGTGCTCGGGACTTAGTGAACATGGCTTAGCAAGCTTTAGTGCTGGAACTCGACTAGAACGACACTAGGAGTTACGAGAAGAAACCTAGGAGAATGGTTAAGGCAAGAGTATATTGTATTACTCAATGGTTGCTTACAATATGTACACTTAGGCACTTAAGGCCTTACACTCTTGTTGCTCTTCCTACTTCTTCTTCTTACAAATGAGGGGAGGGGGTGACCCTTTTATATAGGGGAAGACCTCTTACAACATGTGGCTCACAAATGTCCAAGTGTGTAGCTAGCATTAACCTTCTAGAGACACAAAAGCCTAAAGACTTCCTAAGTGGGCATCAGCCCTTTTACACACACTAAGTCTCTAGAAAGTTCAAGCACATGCTCAAGGGCTCTAGAGTCTTCCAGCTACAGTGTTTGGTTCTAAAGTCTTCCGGGGTTCTCTAGGGTCATGGGTTTTCTAGAATGTTCCGGACCCGAATGACTTCCGAATGCTTTTGAAACATTCTGGAACATTTCCCAAGCCTTCTATTATGTCCGCGCGCTTTGTCCCAATTCCGAACATCCCGATACACAACCTGGGACTTCTCCACTTGAATGCGCGTCATGGACCCAGCCTCGCATCCAGCAACCTAGCCTCGGTTCCCTTGGTTGTCCAACTAACTCGCCCTTGTACGGGGACCCTCGGAAACCTCCCACGCCGCACCCGAACCTGTCCTAGCGTGTCGCCCGTGACACTCTCCCCCACTCAATCTAGCAACACCCTCGTTGCTAGGGGAGTGTTGCACCCGTTGTGCTCGCGTACGCCGATTCTGACTCTGCCGCGTACTCTTCAGGCCTCCCTTACACTCGGTGTGGGATCTTCTATCTCCTTCACTCGATGGTCCCTTAGTCCTATGTTGCCGAAGCGTCCTCTGCTTCCTTCAAGTCGCCCGCTGCACACTCACTCGGGAGGGGTTTGGCTGAACTTCGACGCTTGCTTCGTGGCACCCATTTGCCACAGTCTCGATCCCCTCTTTCTCTGCCTGAGAGGACTCATAACACAAACGTAAGGCACCCGGCCACATCACTCTTTTGGGCTGCTCCTCATGGTGCCCGTCTTGTACTCGTATGGCACCTGGCCACTTTAGCTCTCCACGGTGCCTATCATCATCGCTACTCTCGCGTTCAGACTCCTCCTCAGCTTGAACCATGGCTGCAAGCCTCTTACACACGGGGCACTCGCTTACCCGGTGCGGACCATCACAGAAGTAGCAACTGTGGGGCTTCCTCTCATCGCCCTTGTCCTTGGCTGCTCTCTCGGGCTTTACCTTACGGTGCGTAGGTTTCCCGTCAGCCTCCTCCCCAGGGTGTAAGGATTATAATCTTATTATAATTAGTTTTGGTAAATTTATTGGGTATTGGATAAAATCTAAAATTTATTTATAATTACAATTTTAATGAAAACTGCCTAAGGAAGATAGCCGCAGGAGTTGTGCTTTGGAGTTTACTATTGTTATCACATATGGTCGATCATATGAGAATTTCTCATGATGACATCACAAGAGTATTTTTTACCGTGCAATCACACGTGGTGGTCTCTTGTCATCATATGAGAACCTTTTATGGTGACATAACAAGGGAAAGTAAATAGTAAATAAGAAAGGAGGAGCTATTGTCGTCACATGTGTCATATCATAAGGACTGTGTCGTCTCATAAGGACTTTTGGCTTGATGACATCACATGGGAAATAAAAGAGGAAAAAAGAATGGAGGGAGAGGCTCAGACGATTTAGACGGCATGTGAAGCCACCCGAAAGGATGGGCGCTCGAGAGGCAGAAAGCCCATCCCCTCGAGCACACACCAATGCGCTGGAGCGGCCAGTGCGCAGCTCTTCTTTCCTGCTTGCACTACAACAGTTTATACATTCAGCGATGAATTTTTTCATCGCTAAAAGTCCTAAAAACGTCAGTGAAGGTCTTTACCAACGAAAATAATTTCGTCGGCCCCACGTCGGCTAAAGTATGTCAACAAAACATTTTATTGACGAAAAAAAATTCCGTCGGCAAAAAATTACTTTTTACCGACGATTATATAACTTTTGCAGACGCTTTTTCTTGTCGGCAAAAGATTAAAGAAAAATAAATAAAAAATAAAATATATTTACCGATGTTTTTTTTCCGTCGGCAAAAGATTAAAGAAAAATGAATTAAAAATAAAAATATATTTACCAATTGGATTTCACTTTCTAAATTCTCTCAGCATACTTATTTTGAGTCATACTTACTCTACAAGTATTGAGGCACGAATTAAAACCTATATATGGCATTCATCTCTCAACTCTATGGCACGACTCTCCTATTCAAAAACCTAGAGATCTATTGAGAGATTATTTTCTTCTCCAAAACTTCAAGTTGCAATTCTGAAGTTCAAGTCTTTAGAGGTTTTTTCTGCTACTTTTCTGAAGTAGATTTATCTTGAAGAGGCATTCAAGGTGGTTGGTTCAAGCATGGTCAAGGTATATGGCGAGCGGTCGGAAAGATCAAAGCAGTCCTTAGATTGAGTTAGCAACTGGGAAAGGATTGTGAGTTTTCTCGTAACTTTTTGATTTATAGTGCTTGGTTGTCTGTTGGCCTAGACAGTAAGGCCAGTGGTTTTTTCCAAGTAGGGTTTTCCACGTATATATATGTCGCGTGCCCTTCTCATTGTGTGGATTGACTGTTTTTAATCTGAATTGGGATAAATTATTAGATTAATCACTTGTTGTTGGAATCTAATAGAGATCTAGTTATTCGGACCTCAACCCTGTGTTAAGGCCAGTTTTTCACAGGGATCATTGTCCACAGGCCACTCAGAATGCTGATAACCATATCTTTGGCACTGAAATGATGTTATCGTTTGGGGGCTTCTTTTTTTTTTTTTTTTTGGGTTCTTAAGTGGTCGTTTCTTCGCGCTCATTTAAATATGGAAATGAAATTCTATGTAGACTGAGATTAAATTTAATATAGAAGTAAATGAATTTGATTGGCTGTGCAGATTTCTTCCTTGCAAGATAAAATTGAAAACATTTTCTCATGGATCTTAAAGATGATTATTTTCAAAATTGCTCTTTCCCATTGTTATTTTTTTGTCTCCTCTTAAAAGCTACCCTTTTCTTCTCTTTCTAACAAATCAAGGGATCGGTAAAACTGCATGCTGGGCCTTTCCTATTGGAAATCTTTACTACACAAACGTGACCAAATTTTACTCTAATGCAAGTTGTCTTCATTTTACCCTCGTATGAGTTGATCAAACTGTAGGAGTGAGCTTGTGTAAATAAGATGTATAATATTTATATAAAATTGATGTATTCCATATATTAAGGGTCCACTTTCACGGACAAGTAAAAACACTGTGATCTACTTAAATCCAAAGCTTTAAAACTGTCATGGAACCCATATTTTTAAAAAGGGGGCTGCTCTCCTGAGCTGCAGCCCCCCTTACCATCAGCTGTGGAACGTGTGGAGAGGGAGAGCGTGTGGGAATTTGAGTGAGACGTTGCTGAGCCCGCCAAGCTGAAATGTTTCCCCCCTTATCATTTGGACCAGCGAGACTTTCCCTTCTATCTCTATCTCCCCTGTCTCTCGCGTCTCTGTATCTCGCCTCTCTCTCTCAACCAGATCTCGTTGCGCCTCTCTCCCTTCGACGATTCTCCCTCGCCGGACGCTCCCTCGCTGCTGCTCTCCTCTCTCTCGCTGCCCTGCTACTGTGCTCCCTCTCTCTCGCCTGATTTCTCCCCCTAGCCGCCCTACTGCTGCTGCGCTCATCTCTCTCTCTTCGCCTGATCTCTCCCCCTCGCCGAACTGCTGCGCTGCTCTCCTCTCCCCTCGCCGAACTGCGCGCATCTCTCTCTCTCCTCGCCTGATCTCGTTGCTGCTGCGCGCATCTCCCTCTCCCCAAACGCTGCCCTGCTGCTACTGCGCGCATCTCTCTCCCCAAACGCCTGATCTCGCTGCTGCTGCACACATCTCTCTCTCCTCGCCTGATCTCGCTGCTGTTGCCCGCATTTCTCTCCCCAAACGCTGCACTGCTGCTGCTGCTCTCGCCTGATCTCGCTGCTACTGCGCGCATCTCCCTCTCCCGTCGACTGTCTCGCTGCGCCTCTCTCTGTCTCGCTCTCCCGCTCTCGAGCTTGTCTCTGGCTTGCTGCAACGGTCCAGCAACTCTTCCAAGTAAGAAAATTGGTTTGAAAAATGAGTCTTGAACATTGCTTCCTTAACCTGCACTTCATTATTGGAATTAGATGCTATTGAGCGTCCAACTAAAGGGAGCCATCCATTAGCTATGGATTAAATATTATGCATTGCATGTCATGGTGTAGGCATGACATTAGTCAATGCATTCCTATATATATATATAGGAATAGGATGCGTGAATGAATCATTTATTTTCGTTTCTGGGGTGGTGGACCATTTGGAATTTGGATTATAGAAAATTAATGGGATTTCCTTGCTTGCTTTTGGAGATCAGAAAGATGATTGAGCACCCCTACTCTGCTGCCATCCGTGGGTTCCTGTATATTTCATTTCATTTTGTCTGTCTCATCTTTTGAGACGCCCGAAAGAGTTTTATTTGCCATATTGAATCTTGTGAGATTTTATCTAAAGGACGGCCCCAAGAGGCAGGTATTCTCGTCGATTCGATTTGAAGAGAAAACTAGAAATAGAAAGAGTAGAAAGTGATTGAAACCCCTGGAATGGTGTATGTACATTGAGAAATATTGGGTCACTGGAAACAGTGCATTTCTGTTGATGATTTCTACCATTGTATTCAGATTTGAAAAGCCCTACAATGTGGAGGGAATTTCCAAAATTCTCGCTGGAATGTTGGAAGGCCGCCTGTGCATGAATATTAGAAATAGAGACAAGTTTCAAGAAAAAAAAAATAGGGGAGAACATGTATTTTTGTTTTTCCTATGTTTCCACGTTTGATCTTTGTTTGCACCATAGATACACACCACTCCTCCATTAAACTCATAATATTAATGTAATGCATCCTCCTGCTTCGATAGGGTGCTGTCAATTAAGTATTCACAAATTTACATGTCTAAGGCGATGTTTAAATACAATAGCTGGCCAGGCTGCATGTCCCTATCAGATTTCTGGGCAAATGGAAAGTACAATCCCTTAATAATTCCCCTTCCCTTCCAGTAATCTATGTGTAAATTTATGCATTGCATGTCATGGTGTAGGCATGTTTTTAGAACTCTTTATTTGGGTCTGTTATTCATGACCAATTTTAATTATTTGTCATCCAGATTGCATATGGATATGACCTCCTCCTCATCATCATTTGTCCACTGTCCAGTTGTAGATGAAAACATGACACCAAGATTGGGCATGCATTTTGATGATTTAGATGAAGCATATAACTTTTACAATGCTTATGGAAAACTTGCTGGATTTAGTATAAGAAAAGAATCTAGTAATAGAGGTAAAGATGGGGAGGTTGTATGGAAGCGATTTGTCTGCTCAAAGGAGGGTAAAACAGATGAGAAACACTGGATTGGTAAGGAACTTGTTCAAAGACGTCGAATGGAAACAAGATTCAATTGTAAGGCTAAGTTGCAAGTGAAATTAGATAAGTCAGGTGGTTATGTGGTATCCATGTTTGTTCCTCAACACTCTCATGCCCCCGCTACTCCGAGTAAGAGATTTATGTTGAGGTCGCATCGTGAAGTGCCAGAATCAAAGAGACAACTTATAAATACATATGATGCTGCAAATGTGCAAAGCAAACAACAAATGCAAGTGTTCGCATCGCAGTCTGGGGGACTGGACAAAATTGGATTTACAGATACGGATGTCAGGAATCACCGTAGGGATGAAAAGGAAAAGAAAAGGGGGCTAGATGGACAGTTGCTATTTCAACTTTTTGAGAACCGGAAAGAAATGGGAGATGGTTTCACATATACCATTAAGCGAGATGCAGATAAAAAGATAACGCATGTGTTTTGGGCAAACGGCTCATTTCGTTCCGCTTACAAAGTGTTTGGTGATGTGGTGACATTTGATACAACCTACAAGACAAACTGTTATGAACTTATTTTTGCCACATTTGTAGGTTGCAATCACCATGGGCAAACTACTTTATTTGGATGTGGGTTTCTACCAAATGAAAAAACGGAGACATTTGAGTGGTTGTTTAACACATGGCTTGAAGCCATGTCATATAGCCCACCAAAGGGTATTATAACAGATCAAGACTTGGCAATGACAAAAGCCATTAAAAATGTCATGCCAAACACTCTTCATCGGTATTGCCTGTGGCACATTTTGGATAAGTTGCCTACAAATTTGGGAGGGCTTCATATTCACAATGAGGGTTTAATAGAGAAGATAAAAAAATGTGTTCATAACTCAGACACTCCTCATCAATTTGACAGTTTTTGGCTTCAGATCATAACAGACAATAAGCTGATGGAGAATGATTGGTTGGCGGATATATTTAAGATTCGTCATATGTGGATTCCGGCATATTTAAAGGAAAATTTCTTTGGTGGCATGTCGACGACTCAAAGAAGTGAAAGCATGAATGCATTTGTGAAGCAGTACGTAGAGTACAAGAATTCTCTACTTGATTTCATATTGCGTTTTGATGCCGGGGTGGAACGTTTAAGGTATCTTGAAAAGAAAGAGGATTTTGAGAATAGCAACGGGAGGCCTAAAATCAAGACATGTTCACCAATGGAAAAGCAAATGGCCGAAGTATACACAAGGAACATATTTTATAAGTTTCAAGATGAGTTATGCACCACCATGTCAATTGCAGAAAATATTGTTTACGAGGATGATGTCACTTCTAAGTTCGTTGTGAGAAATTATTCCGATGAAAAGGAAATTGAAAGAGAGGTTTTATGGAAAAAAGACGAGAAGCATGCATACTGTTCTTGCAAGAAGTTTGAATTTGAAGGCATCCCTTGTTGTCATGTTTTGTCTATCTTGAGGAGAGGTTCCATACTAATTTTGCCCGAGCGTTACATTTTGAAGCGATGGACGAAGGGTGTTACAAGAGATGCATTTGTAGACGTGGTGGAATCGGGTAGATCAGAAGGTGTTAACCCATGCTTGGCTAGGCATAGTCACTTGTCATGTATGTTTGCAGGGCTTATTGACATAGCCAGTCAATCTAAAGAAGGTTTTGAATTTTTAATCAGTGGTCATACAGAATTGGAAATGAAATTGAGGCAGATGACATTAAACAACCCATCAAATTCAAGCATTGATAAAGGCAAGGCAAATGTGGATAGTAATGTGGTTGAGTATAATGAGCCGCCGCATGTTGTGACGAAAGGACGTGCGAAGAGACTTAAATCGTCGAAGGAAAAGGCAACAAAAGGGCGCCTATGTAAGGGTTGCAACAAGCGCGGTGTATCACATGACAAGTGTAATTGTCCGGTGTTGTTGAGCAGGTAAACAATTTAATGCGAGTTTTGTGGTTATCCCCCATGTTTCATATAAAACTATTACTTATAAAAAAAAAATCTCAGGTTTGTTGATGCTAATCCAAGCCAGTCACTGGCCTCTATTGATGGAAGTAGAGAAAGCTCTGATGAAGACATGCAATGACTTACAATGGTAATTATTTCTTAATTTAAGAGTTTTTGTGATGATGAAACTTGATGCTACATTTTCAAAAGCCTTTTCCCTCCATAACTGACCTCATGTTGCATGTCTATTGCAGCTCAATGACTATAATGCAAAGAAGGTGCCATCTTTTGCAGTGTTTAGCACATCGAGACCGCCATCATGAGTACTGTTATGCCCACCTTTTGTTTGGTATTTTGTGACTGATTGTGTATGTCATTAGTTTTGTTTTATATTAGATACTTTTGTTGTCATATTTAGGCCCTTCTGTTTCCAAAGTCAATAGTGATTTAACGCGTTTAAGATAAGTTATTCAGATATGTTTCAGATTTTTAATCAGTTTGTTTCAGACATGTTTCAATGTTAATTATTTCTTGAGTGTTTCCCTTATTGAAAATTATGGAATGGATGGAATGGATGGATTTTGAAAATTATGGAATGTATGGATGGGTTTCAGTATCATGTGACAGTTTGATTATGTCATTGTGTATGGTTTATCTTATGGGGCATGGTGATATAAGGGCAAGGAAGGATTCTTGGTTTTTCAAGAAACTTGTGATAGAATTTTTTTTATTCATTTATGAGGAGAAACTGCAGGAGAGGGATTGCAACTTTGAGTGTGCCACGGTCACATTTGATGCAGGTGGGTTTATATAGAAGTATGTCCATATTAGATGTAAATCTGGAGACAAAGTGATGATTTAGTTGAGTAGTGGATCCCATGTATTTCTCTAACATCCTTAGACTTGGAAGAAGTGAAGGTTTATTGGGTGTAATTTGGAAATCATGTCTTTCTATAATCTTCTAATAGAATGAATTATTTAAAGATTTGATGCTTCTGTAGGTGATCTGAAAATACCCTCTCAAACAGGGGATTATCATTATTATAACAACCCTATGAAGAATGGTGAAACAAATACCTGTAACATACAACAATTACTGACTGACTGATGTCTTTTCATTTCTTGTGTCGGGCCATATGAAGTTTTCCTGTTCGGGTTTTGGTAATGAAATTGTGTAATTCATACTGTATTTTGTCCATTTTGCTAGTTTTGCGGACTTCTAGTTAAGTGTAACTTGTCATTTAAGTAGTTTTCAGATAAGTTGTATGGTTTAATGTAGTCACATCCATTGTTACCCAGTTCAAATTCACCTACTTTGATGAATGAATTTGATGTTCTATTTCAGTAAGATTCAATTCATTAACAGGGCGCATAATAAAGATTAATTTACATTTTCAATATAATCAATATGAACATAAGTAGAATTATGCGAATCCGAAATGGAATCAAACAAGTTCAATCTAATTCACAAGCTTGATCTTACCATTCCACAAAAAAGAAGGAAACATGAAGGAAGAAAACAACTATCAATTATTCAAAAGAGCTAGTTTGTGGTTTGTACATAATTAGTACACAGAGTAGTTAACTCTGCTCATATCTCATTGCACTTTTGCATTTGGAGTTTTAATCCATTTTTCACATGAATGTGATTTCCTTACTCTCCTTGTGGGACCTAAGAAACGAATTTTCTTTCAATATAAACTCCAAAATGCAGTGAGATATGACTTGAAAAATCTTGTGAGTTCTTTCTCCTTGTGGGCACAAAGAAGCAAAGTTTCTTGTAGTCTGAATTCTGAAGTGCAATGGGATATTACTCAAGTAATTATGTGCTTGCACATGTAAGTGCATGTGTAATGAATGTGCTCTCTGAGACAATCGTAGTCACAAATTAGAAGTTATGCTTGAAAAGCTATTTACATGGCTTTGTTCCTTTATTATTTGAAAATTTTCATATTGAAGTGCCTTTTCATAAATTTGCTGATATTTTTTTCTTTAATGTTAGTATTAAATGTCAGTGGCAGCTTTGAGTAATGATCATATCTGTGAATCAATTCTTACAGAAGGAAAAGGCTACAAAGGTTATGGAATCAGTTATGTTGGGAGTGGTGCCATCAATCTTGCTAATCAATATGACACTGATGCAGGATCCTTCTTTGTTAAGACGAACATGAGTGTCCAATGTTCTGATTGTCAAATGCTTGAATTATGATAGGGCTGAGTAGCACAAATCATTAAGTGGATTTTGTAATCTGGGATTTTTTTTACCCTTTTTTTTATTATTTTAAGGAACTTCTGATGTGATAAGCCTTTGATGATATGGCATCATTTAATGTGATTTTTTGTGGCATCTTGCATGCTATCAGAAGTGGGCTCATGTGATGGTATGGATTGAGGTGCTTGCATGCCATATGTCAGTAGTGTGAATAAATATTATTGAAAGAATAGTCCTGCAGATTGCAGTTTCATTTGTTTTAGATGGAGCCTTGATTCAGTATGACATGTGGGAGGGAAGCAGTTGGTTTATGATTATCATGTATATTGAACTTTAAAGTTATGATTATATGTAATGAGTTGTGAATAGGAGAGAGTTTGGTATTTGATTGCTTTGATTGTATCCTAACCATGTGCTCAGCCCAGAGGATATGTTACTGAACCAATATATCTGTACTTCCCCACACCATGAAAGGGCAGGACTCCACCAAATTTCAGATTTTAAGGCCATGAGCTGTATGAGAACATTCTGCCTCGTTCTAAATAGATTTGCAATATGTATATTAAGCGACATGTTTTATTGTGGCTTTGATCAGGTTGTTATTCAGCCTTATTAGCTGTAGCAGGCCTCGAGACACTGATTTTTTATTGAAGTTTCTAATTGAATCATCTCAATTTTGGAAAAAGAAAAGGTACAACGTTTTACACAAGCATAGGTCTATGTTTTACAAGAGCTGTCTAGCTCTTTTTCATGGCATTTTGATTCGAGGACTATAAAACTGAGAATCTCGTATGGAATCAATGATAAACCCCATGTTTCGCCAATCACAAAACTCTATGAGTTAAACCATAACTTAGACCCAAGTCAGTTTTAAAATTGCGTTTGCCCAGTTCTGCACTCGCCAACAAAGTGGGTTCAGATCTGCTGAAACATGGGGACTGGTGAAGATGAATGAGGATTTCAACTCATAGAGTGTTGTGACTGGTGAAACATGGGGTTTATCATTGATTCCATACGAGATTCTCAGTTTTATAGTCCTCGAATCAAAATGCCATGAAAAAGAGCTAGACAGCTCTTGTAAAACATAGACCTATGCTTGTGTAAAACGTTGTACCTTTTCTTTTTCCAAAATTGAGATGATTCAATTAGAAACTTCAATAAAAAATCAGCGTCTTGAGGCCTGCTACAGCTAATAAGGCTGAATAACAACCTGATCAAAGCCACAATAAAACATTTCATCAAAAGGTTGAGAACATGATCCTTTTAAATTTGACAATTTTTTGTCGCTTAATATACATATTGCAAATCTATTTAGAACGAGGCAGAATGTTCTCATACAGCTCATGGCCCACTTTGGATGAGGCTACACACAGACATACAAGGACACTAAACAACATTCAAAATACAACATTCTCCTAGAAGTTGAAGGTTCTCATACAACATTCTTCTAAACTGCCCATCTGCTATAAAACTTGTTCTTGCTTGAAAACATCCTCCCACAAGTCATAAGCTATTCCTCAAGTTGCAAAGTTTGATCCTCATGCATATGCAACAAATACTAGAAACACCATCAATATAAACCTGCAATAATTTGAGTATTGCTTCAGCGCGTCTACACTTTCTCTCAAAAGTTTAATGTCATGTTTAATCTCCTACTTCATCTCTTCAAGTGACGTTCTCCTTTCATCTTCTTGCCCATCAATTTGCACACGTCCAATACTTTGCCCCGGTGCATATTCAGTGGCGACCTCATCCATCCAAATCAGCAGACAGCTCCACTACCCCTAGGCTTGAACTTAGATGTCCACCTGTTTTTGAAACTGAATAGACTATATCTGCTCTAAGCTCTGCTGCTAACTGATCAAGATCCTGATAAAGTTCAAAAAGAAAACCACATAGAACACAGAACAACCCCATTAATCATTCATGAACAAAACAATTTCCGTTAACAAAAGTACACTCGACCTTTCATAATCTACAACTTTGATTCCTCCAATCAAGACACAAGCAAGCATCATGCCATGAACATGCATCATCACCTGTGACTAAACCAGATCCCTTAATCTATCCAACAGTCATGTCATTAATCTGGCAAAAAAAAAAAAAAAAACTCTCTCATCATAATTAATCTCTCCTTTATAAACAGGAAAAACCAACCAGCATTACCAAATCCATGAATCAAGTATGCTCAAAAGTAAAAAAAAAAAAAAAAAACTTCACTAATCTATGCAAAAAAGGGACATCCATCAAAACCCACGTTACAAATCTCTCTAACCAACATCCACAACATCAAAATAAGAATTACCAAGTCCATGAACATGCTTACCCTTGTAGAAAGATTCCTCATATGAATTGGGTAATTGATTGTATCCAACAAGGGAGTTGCGGGCTTCTCTCCTGAGAAGTCAATCTTCCAACTATTTGTTTCCTTCCTTCTCGCAACCTTCCCTTCATCACCCGAACCACCTGCTCTCACAGAGTACTGAAAAAAAAAAAAAAAAAAAAGAAAACCAAAACCCATATCAGCACTAACCAAGACAAGATCCAAGAGCACTCCATTAGAATTGAAGATCAGTAAAAAGAACGAATTTTTACAACCCAGGTTCATTCAAAAGAGTAGATAACAAAAACCCGGATGGAGAAACAGAGAGAGCAAAAAAAAAAAAAAAATTGCTGTGGCGTTTCATTCACAAACCTGTCTTCTGCAGTTGGGTGATGAGAACGGAGATGGCAAGACAAGATAGACACTTGGAAGTCTTGATGCAAGAGACCCAAAGACTTCCATGGCTGATCAAATTAAGAGCTTCTTTGCTAATGAAACTCGGAACTTCTTTTCTGTAGTCTCCGCTCTGCGGTCGACATGAGCTTCTCAATGTCCTCTTTGGGCCTTGGAGTAAAAAACTCGAATGAAAATATGAAGTCGCGAGAGACAGATCGAGCTGAGAGGGAGAGCAGCACGCTGCAGACACGAGAGGGAGAGAGAGATCGCAGCAGCGATGGCGGAAGAGGGAGAGAGGGTTTGCCGCAGCGAGATGGGAGAGAGAGAGAGAGCTGAGAGCGAGAGACAGAGAGAGCTGAGAGCGAGAGAGAGAGAGCGAGGCGAGAGACAGAGAGAGCTGAGAGCGAGAGAGAGAGAGCGAGGCGAGAGACAGAGAGCTGAGAGCGAGAGAGAGAGAGCGAGGCGAGAGAGAGAGAGAGCTGAGAGCGAGACGAGAGACAGAGAGAGCTGAGAGCGAGAGAGAGAGAGCGAGGCGAGAGACAGAGAGCTGAGAGCGAGAGAGAGAGCGAGGCGAGAGAGAGAGAGCTGAGAGCGAGGCGAGAGAGAGAGAGAGCGAGGCGAGCTGAGAGAGCTGAGAGAGAGAGAGCTGAGAGCGAGAGAGAGCTGAGAGCGAGGCGAGCTGAGAGCGAGGCGAGAGAGAGAGAGAGCTGAGACCGAGAGAGAGAGAGAGAGCGAGGCGAGAGACAGAAAGCTGAGAGCGAGAGAGAGAGCGAGGCGAGAGAGAGAGAGCTGAGAGCGAGAGCGAGAGCGAGGCGAGAGAGAGAGAGAGAGCTGAGAGCGAGGCGAGAGACAGAACTTCGCTGAGAGTTTTGAGAGAGACAGGGGCGGGTAGGTCTAAGAAGGGGGAAATTGAAAAATTAGCGGGCACAGCGAAAAACTCAGTGTGATATGTTTCGCCCGCACGTTGCATTCCGCCGCACGATCCCAGCTGAAAATAAGCTCCACTGCAGTGCAGGGGAGCAGGCCCCTTTTAAAAATTGAACAGGCACTGCCAAATAAAAGTGTTAGAGATTAATGAAAAAAAACTACTTTAACAATTCTCAATTGAAATAAGAGGAGTAACAAACACTTTTGTGTGTGTGTGTGTTGAGATGCAGTTTATTTCATCAGGCCAACCTAACCTCTTATCCAAAGTCGATTTTTATTCAGATCCAAGCATATCTATATTCAAATATAAGCTTTGTGATGGAATCCCTCCAAATCTCTCAATTTTACTTGTGTTATTTCAAAGGCCGAGCTTTTGAACCTCCATTGAACAAAAAGGAAATTTTAAGAATTTCATAAACAACAACTTCGATATAGTTAATTTCTGTTGGAAAGTTTCACATCTAATATCGCCCAAGTCCTAAGTTTGACCTTGCCTGCATATGAGGGAGACCTTGACTTTAAAATCCATTTTTTTTTTTTATATACCTTACCTCACACTGGATGACGTTCGATCAATCCTTGGGTCTCTCCCTCCCCATATATGTGAGTCTTTCTTGCGAGCACGAGAGTGCTCCCTTTGCTGGTGTGGATGTCTTCTTCTCGCCTATGTAGGTGCTCTCTCCTCCCGCACGGGGTAACAAAAAATAATAACAAATTACTTAACACAATGAAATGGACGGAAAATATTCTCCTACGAGTATGCCCCAAGTTGTGAAATGCGATCCAGCTTGTATGGCCCACTTGGATCCATTCCCTTTTTTATGATGGTATAGAATAAATGAAAAGTTCTCTTTACAAACATGAATCATCCATAACAAAAATATCCCCCTTCAAAGATTTCTTTTATTACTGATAACATAGAAATGGACATTCAATCAAAGGTAGTCCACAAAGAAAGCTGGCCCCTCACAGGAGATATTTCTCCGGAAATAGACTGTTAAGATAGACGCATGTTGTCCGTTATACTTTTGCATCTTCCACCGTAGCTAGCAGCTCTCTCTAATCTCCTAACTGCAAACCAAGTGACAAACACAACATCACTTCTCACTTCACTTCATCTTATATAAAATAAAACACAAAGCCTTCTTGACAATACACACCATATCATCCTCAACCCATTCTTTCTTCTCTAGCCTCTACTAGAGATGGAGATAGAGAACCAAAACAACAGTAAGCTCTCCCTCTCGACTCGTTGGCACTCGACCCTGACCCGCCTCAACTCATCCATCGCCCACTCACGACTCGGCAAGCACTTCAAGCTCCTCGACCGCAACACCACCTTCACCACCGAGCTCCGCGCCGGCACCGCCACCTTCCTCACCATGGCCTACATCCTCGCAGCCAACGCCACCATCCTCACCGACTCCGGAGGCCCCTGCTCTGTCTCCGACTGCACCCCCATCTGCTCCGACCCCCCCTCCTGCACCACCACCCTCCTCCCCGACTCCTCCTGCAAGCTCCCACCCGTCAACCCTGGCTACGCCCACTGCCTCCAGACCACCCGCCGCGACCTCATCGTCGCCACCGCTGCCTCCTCCCTCCTCGGCTGCCTCATCATGGGCCTCTTCGCCAACCTCCCACTAGGCCTCGCCCCCAGCATGGGCACCAACGCCTACTTCGCCTATACCGTCGTCGGCTTCCACGGCTCCGGCAACGTCCCCTACCGGACCGCCCTCGCCGCAGTCTTTCTCGAGGGCCTCCTCTTCCTCCTCATCTCCGCCGTCGGACTGCGAGCCCAGCTAGCCAAGCTTGTCCCGAAACCCGTTCGGATCTCCTCCCCCACCGGAATCGGACTCTTCCTCGCCTTTATCGGACTCCAGAACGAACAGGGAATCGGGCTCGTCGGGTACAGCCCCTCCACTCTCGTCACCCTCGCTGCCTGCCCCACCTCCTCACGTGCGTCCCTCGCCCCTGTCGTAACAGCCGATAACGGCACCATCACCATCCTCCCCGGGGCCTCCGTATCGGCCGATATCCTCTGCTTGAACCACCGCATGGAGAGCCCCACCTTCTGGCTCGCCGTGGTCGGCTTCGTCGTCATCTCCTACTGTCTCATCAAGAACGTCAAAGGTGCTATGATTTACGGGATCGTCTTCGTAACGGCCGTCTCCTGGTTCCGAAACACAAGCGTAACGGCCTTTCCCGATACCCCAACCGGCAACTCATCGTACCAGTACTTCAAGAAGGTCGTGGACGTGCACAAGATCCAATCCACTGCTGGGGCATTGAGCTTCTCTGGCATCAACAAACCGCATTTCTGGGAATCGCTCGTAACGTTCTTGTACGTGGACATACTCGAAACGACCGGCTCGTTATATTCATTGGCCCGATTCGCCGGGTTCACGGATCGTAACGGGGACTTCGAAGGGCAGTATTTCGCTTTCATGAGCGACGCTGCGTCCATTGTAGTCGGATCGTTGCTTGGTACGTCTCCCGTAACGGCGTACATAGAGTCGTCAACGGGGATAAGGGAGGGGGGACGGACGGGGCTGACGGCGTTAACGGTCTCTCTGTATTTTCTGCTGTCCTTCTTCTTCACGCCGTTACTGGCGTCGATTCCAGCGTGGGCAGTGGGCCCACCGTTGATCTTGGTGGGGATCTTGATGATGAGATCTGTGGTGGAGATTGAGTGGGGGGATATGAGGGAGGCCATTCCCGCGTTTATAACTATGATTTTGATGCCGCTGACTTACTCGATCGCTTACGGGTTGATTGGGGGCATTGGGACTTACATTGTGTTGCACGTGTGGGATTGGGTGGCGGGGTGTTTTGGGAATAGCAAGAAGGAGATGGAAAATGAGAAGAGAGTTGGGAGAATGGAAAATGGTGCAAGTCATGTAGAGGAAGATGATGTTGCAAGGGAAAATGAAAGTAATAACCATGTAAATGGCCATGGAAGTAGCATGGTTTGAACTTTGAATTTGTTGTCTTTTGTTTGGGTGTATATTTTTGTTGTCTAGGAAATTTTACATGTAGGAAACCCTTGCCGGGTGTTTTGGAAATTGCAAATAGTTATTTGGTGTCTTGGGCTGCTGAGAACTCCATAGATATTAAAAATGATTTATCTTTTATTTCACAATTTCTTTATTTTTTTTGAAATCGAAAGAGCTATCGTACTCGTTTCAAATGAAAAGTAACTACTATCACAAACATGAATAAAGGAAGAGGGTTGTATTGGATACAATTTGTATTATAATTTGGAATTAAAATTATGATAATATTGCTAGCTCGAAGAGACGATGATTTGATAATTATTTTTATAAAGGAATGCCTATGTTGTTGGGCAAGTTAACTAAGTTGGTATAGGTCAGATTTTATGGACCGACAAAATTTAACACCATGGAATACTTGTGCGAAAAGCATTTATATTATATAAAACAAAAGGTCCTCATGGCTATGTGCAGTGGAGTGTGATGTTCGATGCAGAAAGGTCCTTTTTTTTTTAATGGTACATCATTCGAACTGCTAGCGCTTGTCATAAGACGTTTGACCATTCAATTGGAACCACATAAATGAGAGAGTTTTTATTTCTAATTTTTTTCGAGATTTTCTTTAATGGTGCATGGGTGTATATGCTCTAATAACCAATACTAAATGGGGAAGTGCAATTGTTAGCAATCAAATTGATCAGCATTGAGGTGGCTAGTTGGCCACTTACGGCTTCCCGCACTCACTCGTAGGTGGCAACAGTTATCACCTTGTTTTTTAGGATTTAAACTTTCGGCACGCTATCTCTTTTCATTTATGTAAGCTTTTTCCATACTTGTGGGGGCTCTTTTCTCACTTGTGGCCTTTTTTCCGCTTGTACGGAGCTATATCTTCCTATGTGTGTGCGGGCTCTCTCTTGGGTCCTACCCCCAAGCTTAGTTGAAAAAAAAAGTAGAGGTGCCCAATTGATTGGGCTTCCGAGTTCTCATCCAACAACTTCAGAGTGACCAATCCTTGGTCTCTGTGTGTGGTTGCTTCCTCTTTGCTTGAGAGGTCGTTCTTTTCCCACACATGCAGGTGCTTTGATGAGTCCAAGCACCTAGGCTGGTTAGAAAACAAAAAACAAATTTATTAAAATGTAAACAACTTGTCTTGTAGCGTGGAAAATTACTTTAAAAGTCTGGGTTTAATATGGTGGTACCTATCACAATATTTGCAACATATTTTGGATTAAGGGTGAGCCTTATGACAATAAATTTTGATTATCGCAAACATCTAAGGGCCCCAAGTGATTGAATAACTGTTAAGAATCCGAGGCCCTAAATGAGTGGCCACAATCGATCCTTAAAACAAGCCACCGGCTAGCAATTCCGTCCTAATCTTATGATTGATATACATCAAGGTGGTCCCACAGAACGGTTCACAAGTTCCAAGTTTTGAGACTTGTGTCCTTTTCTGAAAGAAGGCAAAAACTTAAAGCCTTGTTTGAAATTTCCCCCCAAAAAAAAACTCATTTGAGATGATTTTTTTTAAAGATCATTTGAGATGATTTGATTCGGTACTTGGAACCACCCTACACCAAATGTTAAAATGCTGCATGTACTAAAGAAGGAAGAGAAAATAAAGAGTCCAAAGAAAGTTCTTAGAAGCAACATCATAAGACTGAGCATTGAAAACATAGTTATTAATTTCGTTTCGTTTCGGCCGAAATGGCCAAAATTTTTTGTTTCAATCAAGTGGCTTAAAACTTTTCGGTTTGAATTTCGGTCAATATCGGCCGAAATTCAAGATTTTGGCCGATTTCGACCGAAATGTTACTTTTCGGCAGAAATGGAATTTTACATAATTATTTTTGTTTACATTTTTTACACATAAAATGTTTTATTTTGTAGGTTAGAGCGAAATGAAATCCAAAATGATATTAACAACTATGGCTGAAGAGCTAAGACTTTAATAATGAAGAAAAATGATATGCTCATTCTCACATAACTGAGGTGGGCTCACATCAGGCCAAAGTCCTTGCCGAGCCTACCCTAGCTAGGCCGTCGTACTACCCTCAGGACCAGGGCCGGGTTAAATGGAAATTTTTTACCCTACCCCATTCAACCTCATGCTAACCGATGCAATTTCTCATTTGGTAATTTCAGCTAAGAATAAAATCATAGGGCGCCCTATGGCACTTAGAAATAGAAACCTCGTAAGGGTGATGCAAACAATGATTAAAATTACACAATGTCTTCACTTAGGACAAGATGCCAAGGTGATGAAAGGACAGATGTGTGGTCATTTAACAAAATAAACATCCAACTCCTTAGCAATATCGAACAATTTAATGCTTACACCCCTAGGGAATTCATTTTTCAATGAATGGATGGCGTACTGAAAATTCAATTATTTTTCAATGAAGTATGTCTAAATTAACTGGTAAGTTGATGAATACAACAACAGCTGCATATCATAATTTAATGCAATTTGGATGGTCCCACGGTGATCAAATGGTGGGTGAACTTTGAATTTCTTCACTTGTGTATTCCATTGTGGGTGGAACCCATTGTGTGGAGATGAAGTGAGATTAATCCAAAGGGTAAAGAATCTTTCTACATCAAAACCACTTTTTCCATCAAGTTGGTTGTTGATTGTCAATTAAGTGATGCATATAGTTTTGTGGACTATGAATAGAGTTGTAACTATCAACCAGTTATAAGGAATTTTTAATTGAAGAGTTTCAAAAAAGTATAAGACTTTTGGCTCATTTTTCAGAAAATAGGTGAAGATTTGAATATTTCAAAACGTAGTAAAAGTTTTCTATATTTCTTTCGACCAAAGTCCTCTCCATAATTTTTTTTGAAAATTGACAAGAATACCCTTATGGCAAGTTTTTATATTTTTTTTTAACCTTCTTTCATATCCAATACCCATCCAAAATTCACTTTATAGGCCTCATTGATAAAATGACGATGGTGTGGTACCTTCTTTTAATAATCACTTGGAAGAATGTCATAATTGGTCTTGAGCTTTTGATAGAAAATCTATCAAAAATACATAGAGCAAGCACTCTAATAAATCAAATTCTAAAAAAGTTGGGTTGTTATCTATATTTAAGTCTATATTATTGACCTCTCACTTCTTTAATAATTCTGTATATTATCTCATTTTGCATTAATTCGAAAACATTTTACTTTGATTCAAACAAAAGTGGCCAAAGAGTAAATGGTTTCCATTGAATTTTGTACTGCGACATTCAGCATGCACCTTCTGTAATAGAATTCCGTTTCGTTTCTTCTTTCTTTCTATGTACAGTGTATCTCGTGATGACAAAGAACAAAGAGAGGACTTTTGATTTGAAAATTTTTAAGTGGGATGGGAAATGGAAGCTTGTTATGCTCTATTTCATTGCAAGTCTCTTTCAGCTGATGGATCATCACTTTCATTGAGATGGTTGGTACTTGACAGCATTGAACTTTGCCTTTCCCCAAAAAACAGAGGTGAGTGATGATGCTTTTTGCTCAGTCTCCCCTCCATCCCCACTCTCTCTATCAAAGGCCCCAGTAGTCAACACGGCAAGCTGTGGTTGACAGAGAAGTGACAAGTGGGAGGTGTTGGACTGTTTTGCCAGTGGTGCCCCGACCTCAACTTTTAAATCTATGAATGGCATTCTCTCTTTAGATTGCATTTATGGTTTTAAAGAGAGAAGGTGCTTATCTGAGAAAGATGGATGGGGGCCTCGCTTTCTTTAACTCTAATCAACTAGATGGGAGGTAGTCCTATGAGAGGTACTCTTACTAATTTAGTGAGAGATGGGTGGGGACCTTTACATTTAAGTTGGGGGTCCTTACATTTAAGTTGGTGAGAGTGGATATGGAAGTAGGGGCTTCTACCCATCTCTCACCAAGTTGGTGAGAATGCTTCTTATAGGAGCACGCCCCTTTAAAGAGTATTTACTGGTTGTCATTAACTGCTAATTTAAAGGGATAAATTAAAGATTATTTTTTTTAATGGAATAAAAGATTTATGACCTATAAAAGGCAACTCGGAGCTCTTGAGAGTTTTCTCTGCAACTATCACCTACTGAAGAAGAAAGACAAAGCACAAGAGAGTTGTGATTCTCCATTGAAGACCAACCTTCTATTGGATCAGAGTTTTCAGATTGCACAATCAAGTACCATTTAACTACTCTATTGATTTAGATTTGATGTTTATAGTATTATTGGATTTGATTCCAGAGAGGGTTTTAAAAACCCAAACTTTTTCTAACATTTGGTATCAGAGATTGCCGGTTTCAATCTAATGATCCATTATCGTTTTATTGGGCCTTTCTGGATTCTTTCAGAGTAAAAACTCAAATACCCAGAGGAAAGAAGTTTTGGGTATCTGATAAAGGGTGTTCAATTTATTGAATAATAATAGCCTCAGAAATGAGGAATACAGTGCCCAACCCAATTTGAAAGAGATGGGAAGAAAAGATTCATTTTCTGACATTTAAATTATTTTTTTGTTAAAGAATTACGCTAGAGGTTTTAGTCTCATATTTGATTATTGTTATCACTTTTTTTTTTTTTTTTTTTGACGTGCCTGTAGCATGATAATGATAACATAAGAGTGTGTTAGAAAAGTCATAAGAAATGATGTATTTTTATGAAATTTTTATTAAAAAAAAAAATTTTGGTTGTGCGCTGTCTTGCGCATAAAGTGCGCAAGATAGCACAGGGTAACGAAACGGCTCGGTCCAGCGTCATTTTGTAGGGCTGCGCGTGCAGTTCAGTCCAGCATACAGTAATGAAACTGCCTCAGTCTGGGTGGCTGGGCCAGGCCACCCAGGTCAACCCGACCGGACAAGCCCAGCCTGGCTAACCAAGCTGTATGGGCTGGGTCAGGTTCTGGTTCAGCCCGACCCAACCCAGTCTGTCCATTCCTGAGATTTTGACTGGGTCAGGTTTTTGTATGGGCCACTTTCTGGGCCAATAGTGGTTGGGCCTGACCCATTAAGGGCCCACTAAACCCATTTCAGTTTTGGAGAATTTTTTTCAGTTGGACCCACTTATTAGACGGCACATATTTGTACATTCAATTGACCAAAATAAGCTTCAGGAGTGGCCCAAATTAAAGTTTAGAAGTTGACCCTGACCTATGAAATTGTAAATTATAGTTGATCGATGGTTCTGATTATTCTGATGATTTTTTTTTAATATCAAATCATTCTATCAGACATTAATAGGGTCTAATTGTGTTATGAAAATATTTATTGGGGATTGATTGGTCATGATCAAGTTAGATTGATCATTAAATTTTGATTATAATTATTCTTATATATTGTTTATTCAATCCAATCGTAGCCGTTAAATTGACAATGTTGACCATAAATAACATTCTGAATTCATTGATCAATTTCAGAATTGAACAGATTGGTCAATAATAAACGGTCAAGATCTTATTTTCATTATAAAAGACATATTTGGACACGCATCTACGATCCGTTTTCTTCTGTGTATTGATGGCATTAAGATCTATCACCTGAACAGAACTGATGGACTAATTAATCACTTTAAATTAGAGTATATTTTATTTTAACATTATGTTTAACTCATTTTTGCTCCTTCCGCTGCTAATCTTACTTATTTAGCACAATCAGAGTTCTATTTTATTGTTAATATTTAGATATGCTCACTATGGTTTAATATTTAGAGTTATTTATTTCTTGAATTGGATGGATATATGCTTGTGGTGAATCAATTAAAGATATTAGGTGTTGATTAATGATCGATTAATGATAACTTTAACCATTGATTTATAAAATGATGCATAATCAACTTAAATGTGAAATAATAAAGTCATTCAGAAATTATACAATGGTGTATACGGACCAATATTTTTGATTGATTGGTTCATCACACTTGATGACGGAATGAACTAGCTTTATTACTTAAGTGTTGTTATCAATTTAAAGAATTCAACAATTTTTTAACTTGGTGGCCGCCAAAGCGACCCAGTTATAGATAATTGTTAATTCTCTAAATTGAGTTAAGGAAGTACAAACTTTATTGTTTGAACATGACAACACTTAAAATTTCAATTTCATTAAGGAAATGGTTCAATCAAGCCCAAAGATACGATTGTCCATAATTTGAAATTGGAATATGACATGGTTAATAAATCAAAGAAAAGTAATATATTTACATATTATTTTTCCAACCAAAAGGTGGCTTTACAATGATGTACATATCACTTTTAAATTTGAATTTTTGCGTAGATAAATTCAAAGCATCACATAACTTATTGTTACTTGTTTATTTTTTCTTTAGTTTCAAATTTCATGGCATCACTTTCGACTTTAGAGAATATACCCATGCTAGATGGATCAAACTTTATTGCATGGCCGGACATGTTATTGTTAGCTATACTTACTTGGACCTTGATATGGCTTTGGATGAGCCAAAGCCAGCTATACTCATGGATACAAGCTCAATTGATGAAAGGGCTAACTATGATAAATGGGTTAATGCTAATAAGGTTGTGATAAAACTGATTACAAACTCAATTTCGATGACCACTAGAGGTTCCATCGAAGTGAAAGAAAATGCAAAGGATTTACTAGAAGCTATAAAAGGTCAATTTCAAATAACTGATAAAGCTCCAGGTGCATCATTGATTAGTTGTCTTACAAGCATAAAATATAATGGAACGTTGGGAGTAAGAGAATACATATTTACAATGACAAATACCACTTTTAAATTGAAGGAAGTTGATATGACTGTGTCTGAAAAATATTTGGTGCAATTCATTTTCAATTCTCTTCCTCCCGAGTTTAGCCCATTTAAAGTAGCCTACAACGAGAGCTTAACTCCGTAGTCATTGAATGAATTGATCGCAAAGGCTGATCAAGAAGAAAAGAGGCTTAAGGCTGAGGGGCAATTAAGTGTTAATTTTGTCTCTCAAAATAAGTCCAAGGGAAAAAGAAATGGCAAAATGAAAGCCAATGTTCAGAAAGTAAAGCCCAACATGAAAGAGAAAGGGACATAGAAGAAATGTTTTTTCTATGGACAGAACGGACATTTTAGCTCAAGCGTAAAAATTCGTTTAAAAAGAGAGGTAAAAAACTATCTTTTGTATGCCAAGAAACCAACTTAGCTAATATTCTATCAAATTTTTGGTGGGTCGACTCTGGAGCGACCATTCATGTATCTGGTTTTGTGCAGGGATTTCTTTCAAGGCAGACTCCAAATAATAACAAGAAAACCATTACGATGGAGAATAAAAAGAAATCAATGGTCGAAGCTGTAGGCACTTATAGGCGGGTGCTTGACACTGGTCATGTCCTGGATTTAGATAATACTTTCTTGGTTCCTGATATTTCTAGAAATGTTATTTCAGTTTCCAGACTTGATTGTAATGGATTTAATTTTAATTTTGGACATGGCATTATGCTTATTTTTAGCAATAATATTTTGATTGGGAATGGGTATATGTGTGATGGTTTGTATAGATTAAAGCTATATTTTATGTATGAACAAACTTTACACACACCTCACATTAATTGTAGATTGCACATATGCATGAAAAGAGGGCTACTAAATGAGAACTCTTCAAGGCTATGGCACAAAAGATTATGGCAAATCTCTGAACAGAGAATAAAAAAATTGGTGCCTGATGGTTTATTGCTCAATATTCTTGATTTCACCAATTATGGTTTTTGTATTGATTGTATATAATAAAAACAAATCAATATAAACAAGAAAAGTGCCACAAGGAGTTCTGCACCGTTAGAAATTATTCATACTTATATATGTGGTAAAATTTATGTTCCATGTTTTACGGGAGATGAATACTTTATCACTTTTATAGATGATTTTTTTACGGTATAGTTATGTCTATTTGATTAAAGAAAAATATTATGCTTTGAATGTTTTCAAGATATTCAAAGCAGAAGTAAAGAAGCAATTTGACATGAAAATTAAAGTGGTGAGATCTAATAGAGGTGGTGAGTATTATGGTAGATACACTGAATCAGGTCGTAACTTGGGTCCGTTCGCTAGATTTTTAGAAATGGAAAGTACTGTCGCACAGTATACAATGCCGGACACACATCAACAAAATGATGTAGCCGATCGAAAGAAGGAATAGAATATTAATGGATATGGTAAGGAGTATGGTTAGTAACACTAACTTACCCGATTTTATGTGGGGAGAGGCACTAAAGATGGCAATGTATGTATTGAATCGTGTTCCTATGAAAATAGTTCCAAAAACTCCTTTCAAGTTGTGGATCGGTAGGAAGCTCAGCTTAAATCATTTTCAAATCTGGGGTTGTCCATTTGAAGTAAGAATTTTTAATTCACAAGAAAAGAAATTAGACCTTAAAACAATCAGAGAATATTTCATTGGTTATCCGGAAAGGTCTAAAGGGTATAAGTTTTACTGTCTGACCCATACAACTAGGATTGTTGAATCTAGAAATATCAGATTTTTAGAGAATCATAAGAAAAGTGGGAGTGATTATAATAGAATTGTGGCTTATAATGAAATAAGGGAGCCACTTGAGCTGCCTATTGAACAAAGTAGAGTTGTTGTCCCACTTGACATCATAGTTAATGATTATCAAGAGGTATAACAGCCACAAAATTTTTAAAATCCCAACCGATCGACACTTAAATGTGCAACACTTAACCGCAAGATTACGGTATCGTCAAGTAGTAAATGACTAAAGAGTCCGAATTATCGATCCCACGGGGAGAAGATGGAACAAGCAATGAATCCAATTAAAGTATAATTGAACTAAGATTTAGCTAATATTGATAATTGTAGTAAACAATTAAGACTACTAAACTATATGTGAAAAATAAAATAAAATTAATTGGAATGTGAAATAAAACTAAAATAGCAATCAAACTACTCTAACTAACAATCTAAAATATGAAATTAATAAGATCTAAGTTAATCTAACAAGCTACACTAAACTATAGGATGTATGGTGATGGAAATGGAAGATTTAAGGTGGAGATGTGGTGTAAAATGTATAGGATTTTAGAACAAGTGATGTGAGATGTGTATCTAACAATATAGAAGTGAAAATAACAAATCAAATAAAAATTTAAATTAACAACAATAAAAAGAAGAGATTAGGCAATCTAAAATCCACTATGTAATTAATTAAAACAATTCATGTTCTAATTCAACTCCCAAATCTACAATCCAATTAGCAATCTCTTGCCTAATTGGATTAGATGATATATCAATGAAAATCAAAGTAAAGAAAATAAAAAGGCCAAGATCCTAGATTATAACCTAACAACCCTAACAATTAATCATCAAAACCAAGTTACAAAAGATCAAAGATAAGGGCTTTAGAGTATACTATGTGAGAGAATTTAATCCAACTACAAAGCAACAAGTGTAGAGATAGAGCATGAGAAATGAGAGAGATTGGTACAATTAAATCTAAAATCTACTAATCAATAAAGGCACAATTAAGGAATTTAAACTAAAACATGCATATAATTGAACTAATTACATTACTTAACTTCAAAATGAGAGCCTAATCCTAGAGCTTTAGCCACTAAACATTAAGAAAGAGCTCCAAATTTTCATTAATGATCTTCAATTACACACATTCTCTCTAGATTAGTTACAAATAAGCTCCTAATTACAATCTAAAAATATGGAGAATGTAAAATAAAATTGCTAAAAGATTAACTTGCCAAAAGATCTCCTTTCTATCTACAAATACATCCCAATTTATAAAAACATTGAGGACATTTGATTGACTCATTTTATTTCACAATGATTGCTTCCATTTGATTGGTTGTAACTTGGAGCTTTTGGTTGGCTCATTTGCTTTCACATGGATTACTTTAATTCGATTTGGAGGCTTTTCATTGGCTCATTTGCTTTAAAAAATATGCAATTGTTGGGGTTTGAACCCAGAAACTGTTTTATACGCACCAAAGCTCTAAGCAATACAACAACTACTCCTTTATATTAGAAAATGATTTCTTTTATTCTTCAAGTCTTCTCCTCTTATTTTAGAATTCTTCAATTCTTCACCAAGATTTCTTGACTAAGATTTCTTCATGTAACTTCTTTTATTAAAATCTCTTCTTGATGCCTTAGGACACTAGCGGAAAGGTTGGGGTAGTCGTGAAATCCACCTACACAAGAGAAATTACATAAGAATATGTTACAAATAATAGAATTTATGCATGATAATCCGATAATCAATTAATGTGATAGAATAATAAAATCTTTGTGTAAAGGAAATGATATGCATATGAGATGCTGATAAAACTCGAACTAATAAGAGGTAAAATATACAATATTTAACAGTCATCACCAACAATGAGGCATTCCCTGAACAAAATAATGATCCACTTCCAAATACACAACAAAGCATTATTGAATCCGATCCGGGAATGTTGAGAAGGTTAACTCGAATGAGAAAATCTACTGTTCCGGATGACTGTGTGGTATATTTGGAAGAATCTGATATTGGCATTAAGAAGATCCTAAGATGTAAGCAAGCAATTGAAAATGAGAATTCGCATAAATGGTTAGATGCCATGAAAGATGAGTTAGAATCAATGGCCACAAATGAAATTTGAGATATCGTTGAACTACCCAAGGGTTCCAAGGCCATGGGCTATAAATGGGTCTTTAAGACCAAAAGGAATTCGAAAGGAAAAGTTGAACTGTTCCAGGCCCGACTCGTGGCCAAAGGTTTTACTGAGAGAGAAGGTATATAATATCATGAAACCTACTCTCCAGTGTCTAAAAATGACTCATTAAAAATTGTTATGGCAATTGTTGCTCATTTCAACTTAGAATTACATCAAATGGACGTCAAAACAGCGTTATTAAATGGAGATCTAGAAGAAGAAGTGTATATGCAACAACTTAAAGGTTTTGTGAAAGAGAATGAAAATAAACTAGTTTGTAAATTAAAGAAAATACCGTTGATTATTGTATATATCTCAAGGTTAGTAGGAGCCAATGGCATTTTATTAGCTAGTGTCGATGACATTTTATTGGCTAGCAATCATCTTGGAATGATTTACGAAACTAAGGAATATCTTAAGAACAATTTTGATATAAAAGATATGGGTGAAGCGATCTTTGTAGTAGGAATTGAGATTTATCGAGATAGATCTCGAGAATTACTTGAGTTATCATAGGAAGCCTACATTAAAAATATACTTAAGATATTTCGTATGAAACGGTGTAAGGCATAAAATGTACCTATATCAAAATGTGACAGGTTTAGTAAAGAATAATGTCCAAGAAATGAAATTGAAAGGCAACATATGGAAACTTGTCCTTATGCAGCTGAAATCGGCTGTTTAATGTATGCACAAACATGCACTAGACCCGATATCAGTTTTGCAGTTGGCACGCTTAGTAGGTATCAAAGTGATCCAGGAATGGCACATTAGGTAGGAGTTAAGAAAGTCTTGCGATACCTTAGCAGCATAAGAAATTACATACTCTCTTGCAGAAGGTCCAATCACTTAGAAGTAGTCCGTTATTCTAATGCTGACTTTGTTGGTTGCCTCGATACAAGAAAGTCGACTTCAGAATACATCTTCTTGTTAGCTAGCGGGGCAGTTTCAAGGAGAAGTGCAAAATAAACTTTAGTGACTCTATCCACATTTGATGCTGAGAACGTGGCCTACTTTGACGCCACGGGTCACGCTCTATGGATGCGTGATTTTATCTCAGGACTACGTGTTATAAACACAATTTCTGAGCCCTTGAAGATTTTTGGTGATAATGACGCTATAAGAAGATTTGCTCATAATGACAAGGTTTTCAATAAATCAAAATTTCTAGAAGTCATATACCTTGTACTAAAAGAAAAGGTATGAAATCGGTTAGTGTCTATCGTTGAGATCCCGATAAGCCTCATGATAACAGATCATTTGACAAAGGCATTGGCACCAAAGGACTACAAGGAGCATGTTAGGAATATTTTTCTAATTAAATTGCCTTTTTAAAGATATGTAAAGACACTGTCATATTTATCACTGAAATAAGATTTCGTATTTTCTTACTTTATTGAAATTGTTGTCACATGTGATTGAAGCGTATAAAGTGACGAAATTAAAGAAAAATGGAATTATTGTACCTGTCAAATAAGATCGCTATATAAAATATCCTATTTTACCCCTATAAAAGATTGTGTTAAGTTAGAATGTTAGTGAAGTAATTATGGAATGAACCACGTCTTTCAAGGCATGTAACTGCTATAGTTCTCATTGGCAAACTGACTTGATTACAAATTAAAGACTTAGCATAAAAGTTATGATGGCAAGTGTTTCTTTTTTTCAAAATGGTGGTCACCAGTCAAGGTCAATTTCAGAAATTAGTTTTTCCAAAATCTTTTGCTTGTTTTGTTTTGTGGTCATATGGACCAAGTGGGAGAATGTTGGATTGTTTTATTAGTGGTGCCCCACATGACCACAACTTTTAAATCTACGAAACGGTACTCTCCCTCTTTGGATTCCATTTATGGTCTTAAAGGGTATTTACTGGTTGCCATTAACTGCTAATTTAAAGGGACAAATTATCTTGGTAAATAAATTTATGATCATTAAAGGGCCTTTTAACTTCAACAGGCTCTAGAGATATAAGTCTAGTTAAGGAAGTTGTTAATCCCCTCGTCTTCCCCGAGGATGATATTTCTCTTCTATATATCGATTTCTTCGGTTAAGGAAGCCACAAAATTAAGCAGTGTTTTAATTAGGCTCCTTTAAAGCACAAGGGATTTACCAAAAAGGGAAAAAGAATGGCATAAGGGCCGGATGGCTTTCCTGCAAAATCTTTTTCAAATCAACCACATTAACTATCTAGACCTTACCAAATAGTAATCACGAATGGGCAAATCGACTTCCCGTAGTAAGCCTAGGTGCAATATCATCCAGTCACAAGCCCGAGTCCATGGCGCATGACCCAAAAATTGAAAACACTAACTATTTCTGACCAAGATGGTGACGAACATGACTAATTAAATTCTCTCCATTCAAATTAGATTACATTTTAAGTGATCATGCCCAAAACAACTCAAAATAACCTAAATCACATGAAATCCCTTCAAATTGTAAACAAAATGGGCTAGAGAAATATTCGATAATTAATATATGATAAAAATGTTAGTATAATGGATTCTTGAAGAATCAAAACAGCCTAAAAAATGCCAGTATTTGACTCATAAATAGTCTCCAAAAATTTCTTAAGGACTACAAAATCTTTGTCTCAAAACAGACTTCAAATGGGCAAAAAATGGACCAAGCTGATACTTGGGCCTAACAAAAGGGCCTGGCAGAACTATATCATTTTTTAAAAGATCCAAAAATAGTCCTTAAAGTCCCAGATCTGACCAGAAAATAAAACTCAAAGGTAATTATCAACAAGAAAACATTTGGCTCGATTCGAGCCTGAAATGGGCCACAAAGACAGGGAAAAACTCTAAATTGGGCCTCTACCTGGGCCTGATTTTTTTTCTAGGCTTGAATGGTTCCGGGCCTGGACGTGAAGTGGGCCAAGGACTAGTTATGGGCGAGGCTTAGACCTAATCTTATTTTGAACTTACAACTAGACTAGATCGGTAACTAGATGGGCTAGCTACTATGGGCTTAGTCCACCTAACCATTTTCACTTTCGTTGTCCTTCCCCAGGGTTTATTGAAAAGAGGGCTTCTAATAACCTTGTAGCAACAACAGATCCGGACTGCGGCCTACTACCAGCACCGTGGGTTCACTGCTTGAAACCCAGGCCCGCTGGTACATCAATGATAGTTCCCAGTTGCTGAAAACATCCACAAAGATGCATATTATTTTTAATATGAAAAGGAAAACCCTCTGCCACTCCATGGCTAGCCACCTTCACAAATGGCGGACCCATCATTTTTGTTTGAGGGGGATGGGCCCAAATGGATAGTTGGGTTGTGGGCGCAAATCAGGGATTTTCTTGATTTTCTAGTGGATTTTGGAAGTGGAGGGATGATTTTCATTTGTGTTTTGGAAGAAGACCTAGGTCCAGTGGGGGCAACCCCCTGTGGTAGAACCAGAAAAAGTGGCTTGCACATCAACAACAACAAAAAAATAAAATAATCACAAGGTATTGGCCAAGTGGTCAGGACCACGGTTCCTCTATCTTCCGGAGCTAGAGGTCTTGGTACTAATCCCCAGTTCCCCCCTCTTTAGGAATCGAAGGTTGAGTCTACTAGTACTACCACCCGAGGGTCATAAGGGTTTTACTTAGCTTCTCTCTAAGCCCGAAAGAATTAGTCCAGCCCAAAAGGGTGGAAACCCTCCATTAGCAAAAAAAAAAAAAAAAACCAACCAAAAATTAGCAATGCATTTTCTTGATATGCTTATATTTTTTTAAATGTAACAAGATGAGATCAAAATAAACGGCATACCTTTTACCCTCTACCACTTCTGGGACTCCACCGATGAGATAAAAATAGCTCAAGGTATGAAATAACTCTCATCATGCCAAAATGATCACAACTCTCAATGGACTAAAATTGTCAAGACCCAGGCCCGAGATTAGGATTACCATAGCTAAACACTGAGTCGCGATCACCATACTTACTCCTGTAAACCCCGCATTAACCTAAGTCGATACGAAATTCACAAGGGATATCATACATTCATACCTATCAAATATACATTTTTGCGGAAATTATATACACATTGACAATATATACATTCCATTTAATGTTTAAGTCAACCACTACATATTCAAAATACAATGTAGGTGACTACTATTTACATTCAAAATTAATATACATGTATTTCTCAAAATATCCCTAAAACATTCTAATGTAATTGCCCTCCGATCTAAGTCCACTCGTTCAGTCATCCTGGAGGAATCTGATGGGCCTCCTCCGCTAGTGGTGCTGCCTTTACATTATCGGGACGGGCAACTTGGGCTGTAATGTTATGAATAACACTGTGAACACGACGGTTCAACAATGTATACACAATTACATACTAATAATTTGTCTATCAATTCTAAACAATTCAATCAAGAAACATTTACATTCACTTATTCATTCATTTAGTTCTGCCCTAAGGAAGCATTCAATATTAGTGAGTGCATTTTATTAAGTGGCTTATCATTGTCCTCATTGGCATAAGGCGGAAGGCGCACCATCCATGACTCATCCTTAAGAAATGACTCATTCAATTTCCATCTTATATACTTTATTAAGTGACTTTTCAAATGTATGGGATTTACCAGTGTCTTTATCAGAGGTCAACGGCATCACCACAGAGCTCCGGAACGCTCCATACCATCTACTATAGTAGGATTGTTCATTATTCATTTATTTCATTTCATTAATTCCTTTCTTTTCATTAATTCGATTCATTATTCATTTCAGCTCAACAAGGAGTATAATAAATACTATACAGTGTTTGACTCAGAAGAATAAGTCAATTCAAAAAAATAAATCTAATTAAATTTTCTTAAACCAAACATTCGGGTGAAACGTTCGTTATCTAATGTATGTGTTATTCTTGATGACATCACTTTTAGTGAAATTTACATTACTATAACCTTAGCTAACACCCATAAAGGTTTAGGAAAATACCACTAACACTAGCCTTAGCTAATAGGCTTCTACTCAGAGAAATCAGAAATCAAATCTGAAATTTCCTCAAATTCGGTCACTTTGTCAGTCACCTGTGGGCTAACCGAACTCTGTTGGTCAGCTTTCCAGAAGCTTGGTTTCTTGATACAATTTCTAACAGTTTTCCAAGGGAATTCGATCACCTTCTCGGTCGACCGAAGTTACAGTGTTAGTTAACAGAACTTGGTTCGGTTATCCATCGGTTCTAATTCCAGAGAGCTCAGATAAGCTTGGTCAGGTAGTTTGGTCGACCAAACTGCGCCCAAAAGTTCAGAAAATTCTGAATAAAAATTTCTGGAATTGAACTCTTTGAGTTCAAACAAGTCTATTAACATCCTTAATCACTAGAGTTGAGTATACTTGCCTTGTTTGGAGATTAATTAGCAAAAACCTCCTTTCTTCGCTTGAGTTTGAGATGAAAATCTCCAAGTTGAAACCCTCTTTGATCCTAAAAATCAACCAATCCACAAAACAAAACTCATATGAGTTCTTTGTAATAGAAAACACTCTAAACCATTCAAGAGGACTTGGAAGCTCTGTAACTGATCAAAATACTTACTTGTAGGTCTATAAAAAAGAACTTTGACCTTTTTCTCAAGCTTCAACTCCAACAAATCAAAGAAGAAAATGGAGAAGATAATAAAGATGAAGCATCATCTTCAATTTACTTTCAAGCTTCCAAACCACACTTGATGGAGAGAAATTGGAAGAAAAAAGAAGAAGAGAAAGGGCTGGGTTGGCTGTGCTGGGAGATGAGGGATTTGAGTTCATTTCAACCTAAATAAACCCATCTTTGCAATTAACCCCCATTTAATTCCATTAATTACATTTTGAGTCAAATGAAGGGTCATTTGATCCAATTCTGGTCGAAGAACTTAAGTCTACTACAGAAGTTAACGTACTCTTCGAGATACACGCTCAGGTATCAAGAGTTTCCGTATTCAACGAAATACGAGAAAATTCGTATTTACGAAAAAGTCCTCGCTTTCTTTTGTTGGAGTCTAAAATCAATTCTAATCATTCAATATCATTGATTACCCATTCATTAAGCTCAAATTATTCATTTGAGACTAATCCAATTCAATTTAGTCATCAACCAAAATTAATCCAATAAAACATGCTTAATTATTATTAATTCCGATTAATTAGAGTTAATCTTGATTAACTCGGGTCAGGGTGTTGCAAAAATCCAGGATTTGATCCAAGTTTTCAAAAAGAATGATCTATATAAATTCACATCTAGATGGAAAATCTTTCAATAACAATCATTATGGAGACATAAAAGGTTTTGCTGCACTATGTTTCCGATGATCCAAATTGACCCTCGGTAAAAATCTTGGGACCAATATGGCTTGGAGATCAGAATGTTTAACGCTGGGCCTGGAAATAAATAGTTTAGTGCCACTTTTTTCACTTAGTATTGAATTGAAGTGAAAGAGGGACAATGGTGCACTTCAACCTAGGGGTTGCAATGGGCATAAATCTAGTAAATGAGATGGATTCTACATCTGTAGAGTTGGCTTCTACGGAAGGCCCATTTTGTAAATGTGATAGATGCACTCACAGCATGGGGTTTTAAATGGGCTGGCGGGGCCTCAATTGGCAATAAGAAGGTCTATTTACAGGCTAACCGAATAACTCAGCCTTCCGTTTTGTCGAATATATGGGCTGCATCTTCAGCACACAGCTCCAGGTTGTTGGATAAATACTTTCATACTCCCATCAAGTAGAACCTAGTCGGCGCACTTTTAGTGACATGTTTTTCTTTTTTTCTTTTTTTGTACCAATTCGTTCCTCCTGAAATTCAAACTCTCGACCGACTGGCTCTGATACATCTTAAATTTTTTCTTTAGCTAACTATTTGTACCAAAATCTCGAGGCGTTGGTAGAGGGTGCATAAATACTTTTCAATACCCCCATCGAGTGGAGTGCACTCCTCAATACACCAGTTGAGGGCTGGGTCACAAAAATTTTTGATGGATCTGTCGACTTCGAGTTAGTATAATAGTTGTCTCCTTGGTGCTTTCTCATGCAAAATAACTATCTTCATACCTTGGATTCTTAGTTGCAAGGGCTGCTACAAGGCCTAACTTTGGGAACTTCCATGAAATTTATTGACATCATTATAGAAGGAGACTCCTTAATTATAAACGCTATTGAGAAAATTATAACAATTTCATGGAATTTAATGCTAGCTGGAAGAAAATTATGATGCATTCAAAGGACTTTCAGTCTTGGATTCTCAGCTTTGTCGCCGATCTGCAAATAGAGCAGCTGACCCCTTAGCAAATTTGCTTCCCCTGCCCTGCCCTGAAATTTCAGATAATCCAATCCAGAGTTGTAAAATATCCCTGCTTTCTAATAAGTCCAGACCAATTCAACCCAGATCCAAGCTCAGAATGCTTTGTTAATTTGGCGTTCCGGTGTGGTCACAATTCTCAGGCAGTTCCAGCTATTGATTTATAAATTTGACATGCAGATGATACATGCCCTATACTCGTGAATTATGACCTAACATGACTAAACTTAAAAGACTCTGGATCTTCCACGTTTAATCCAATGGATAGTCTTAATTTGGTGTCATCGGGTTTACCCTCTGGTGGAATCTGGGCTGGGCCACATTTCTCTGCATCCCTGTTCACTATTCACGAGATCATCATTGGACAAGGTGGCAATGCATTCACCATGAATGTTCACAGTATATTTGCGCCGCACAATTGCTCCCTACGTGTGACATCCTGCACATCAAATCCATGATCCAAAAAACCTCACCTTTGTGGTCCTCATTGATGGTGTCAGTGTGGTGGTGGTTGTAAGAAGATCGACTCCCATAGGGAGCCCCGGGTTTAGAGCTTTGCTCAGTTTATTATTGGAAGACGTCTATGCCAACCAGTAAACATAACTAGGTCACCATCCTACAAGCAATGTGGTTATTGATCCTATTGCAATTTGCAACCACAATCAGTCACCTCACAAGTGAGATGAGTGGTGGTCAAAGGAATAAAAATGGATAGGGTAATGTTATTTTTCCTTATCTTTCTTGAGGAGAGAACTTGAGAGGGTGGAGTGCACTCATGTGGGAACATGGTAACATTCAAATGCTCCCTGTTTGAGGTGTGCCCATGTGGTTGTGTTAGGGCTTTTGGATCACTGCTGATTACAGCCACAACTTTTGGTATCTGTTGCTTTCAATACATGCACATCAAATGACAAATCAACATAAAACGTGGAATTGTAAAGCCGTCATTGTTAGCCAAACATGCAATTAGGGCTGCCAAAGTGCCACACGATCCGTTAACATGACAAGAATCCACACGATATTAATGGATTCGGGTGGCCTCTCAACAGGTTTGTGTAGTTAATGGGTCGGACCCGTTAACCAGTTAAATTAGCGGGTTGTTAACAAATAAAACCGGTAACCCATTAACAACCCGATACAACCCGCCAAATGATAAATGACATAAGTTATAAAATGCATGAGGGGTATTTTGATAAGCTTGAAAATGTTGAAGTGAAACCCTAAAACCCACACATAAAATATCATTTTCTAACTCCTTCACTCTTCTTTCCTTAGCAAAAGAGTGTGTGTTAATTGACATAGTCCAAAATGGAAAAAAATATTTAATGGGTCGGGTCGTGTAATGTAACCCGTTAAATAAACGAGTTGTGTTCGTATTTGATTTTTGCACCCGTTTATTTAATGGGTCGTGTACGGGTTGAGGTGATTCTAACATAAATTCGTTAACCCGTAATCCGAATTCGTTAACACGACACGATTAACAGCCCTATATGAAATGCAAAGAACGTTGTTTTTTCACTTAACGCTCTTTATATGGTTGCCATCAACGGTTGGCTACTGTTAGATTAGAGAAACCCATTAAGAAAAAATCTAAAAAAAAAAAGGAAAGAACACTGGTATTGAAAGATCTTACTTTCTCAATCATTTGTCTTTGAATCGCCACCATGTTCCAATGGGGCACACAACCTTGATCAGTGGACTTTATATGGCCTCCTTGGTTGTCGTAGATAAGGGTGTGAAGAGGCCAATCATCATCATCATCATCATCAAAGTCCTGTTGGGGTTAAAAACACCATGTACTCATCATCAAAGCCTTGTAAGGTGAGAGGTGCTCTTATAGGAGCATCTCCTTTTAAGTAAAACCAATGGAAACGAAGAGTATTAAATAAACAAATTAGTTGTACAAAACTGTTGTAATAGTTCTTATCATCTGGGCAGCAGTCGCATCATGTAGGTTGCAACTATCTCCACCATACTTAGAGAACCTGGGCCCTGCAATAGTGTTATCTACGGTTATTTTCGATCAATATGCCCCATCAAGAAGCTCTTCGATGGTGGAGCCACGTGGAGCTTGCGTTTCAAAAATAGTAACAGAGGGGTGGATAATTCGATCCCTTGGTGAAAACATCAGCCACTTGGTCAGTATACAGAATGAATTGAATATCTAGCATTTGCGTTATGACTTTTTCTTGCACAAAGCGGTAGTTCACATACCATTTTGACAACCAATTCCTCTAAAAGGTTAAGTTGTTAGAGAAGGAATTTAATAACGTATATGGAAGTGCTTATACATGTGCAGGCTCTGCATGAGAAGATACACACAACATCCCTGATCCGTGGGAAAATATAGAGCACGAAGTCAATACAACCCCCAGTATTTGAACACACTCGACCCCGCATGAATCGAATAGAGGAAGAATATATAGCACAAAGTCAATACAACCCCCAGCATTTGAACAGTTGACCTCCCGCTTGAATCGAATAGAGGAAATATTATCGATATTGCGTACACGGTTATATAGATACATGTGGATAGAGGTTTTACATAAACTAAGAATACTTAAGAAATTAAAATAAACAAAGTTGTACAAAACTGTTCTAATAGCTGGCTCTTATCATATACGCAACAATCTTATCATGTTGGTTGCAACTGTCTCCACCATAATTGGCGCGTTTGGGCCCTGAGTGGGCCCTGAGCGGTGTCATTTATCAGATACCTAAATTATGTTCTTTGATTCCGATCTAGATGGTAAAGAGACCAATCTGTCTCACAAATGACCACGGGTCTTTTCATATTGGCTTGAGTTTGAGCCCGGTGACCAAAAACTATCAAGCCGAGCTAGGGCCCAGTTGTTGTTGTTGCTGTTGTTGTTTTTCCCAAAGCTGAAGGCTAAGCTTAACTCAGCTTTATTTGAACTAATTGACTGGCAGCTCAGCTCATTTCCAATAGGAGAATATGCTTCAAGAGGAAAATGCCCTATATGATTGAACACATCACTAACAGGCAACGTGTTATACGGTCTTCTTAGTTCTTTATTTGCTTTTAATCAATGCTTTTCACATGATTGGATCTGGAGCTCGCAAGGTATGTAATATTATAATCATTCTTGTGGAGATTCTGAAATGAAAGTAGTCCCAACTAAAAGAAACTTTTGGGCCCACTGAACCAAAGGGAAACCTACATCTGAAAGGCATCAATTTTATTTTGACACTTGTCCCTCTGGACATCTATTCTGAAAAGGAGATAACGTGCATCTATTTCATTTTGATACTTGTCCTCTGAACATCTATGCGATCTTGTTCTGGCCATGGATACCCATCTAATCAAAGCTTCCATCAAGTAGACCACCCGTTTTATAGGAGCCAAGATGTCCTGACCATCTGATCAACAGGAGTTCCTAAAAAATTTCCCTGTGTGGTCTCATAATAAAGAATCCATTGATGCAGAAACAAATTTTGGACCATGGGCCATCAAGATCAGTTGGCCCATTCTCTCTATGTTAATTTTGCATGTGTGATTACATGTGCCACATATGCATCTGAGGATACACGGATGTCAATGAAATTTTGTTAGTTTTGTTCTATTTTTATACTTGAAAAATTGTAAGTAGCAAGGTTTGGACCCATTTGTTGATTCTGCAAGGTAAGTGCTCCAACCACCAAGTCATACTGTGCTTTAATAAATTGTAAATATTGGGAGATTTCTTCAATGCACACCTTTTACAAGGACCCTCAGGCAGATTATGCAGATTGGCCATCTATAACCAATTTAATCCCTTGACACTAATCTAGATATAAGTCAATATTTGATTTTATTTAGAGAATTGGTAAGACATGTCGTCATCATACTTCGACCAGCTAAAATCAAAGGCTAACAATCATTTGATTGGATTGATGTCCTTTCTGTCTTAAGTGTCGTGCATCCATGGGGGCCCTACAAATAGTGACAAAGGCACGCACATTGTTTGGAGTTGTACAGTTGGGATTTGTCTTCATCGATTCATTACATTAAAGAAGAACATAAATTTCATGAATGACATAGTTGATGGAATCATTTCATAAAAAAAATCCTCACGTACTTTAAACTTCTAATAGTATATACATTTTACAACCTCAGTTATAAAATAATAGTAAATGGTACAAGGTCACACTCAATCTATAAAGCAATGCACCTAAATATAACAAGAAATAGAATTTGGCCTTGGAAATAACATAGAAACAACAAATCATAAAAGTGTGAGAATTGGTAAACAAGCTAAATGGGGTGGTTCATCTCTAAAAGTTGCAAACTCTGATTTTTTTAGTTGTCTTGATTTTTCAAACATTCTTCATGAAGATTTTGACTTATTCCTTAAAATCATGCCTATAGTCTTTTTTTTTTTTTATAACCCAGCCAAGGGGAATGGGACAAAAATGAGAACCCATGGACACAAGAGAAGACAGCCCACTCAAGTGGTAAAGGAGCCTGCATACGAGGAAAGAAACCCCACATAAGTGGAAAAGGAAGTCCCCACACATGGAAAAAGGTGGCATACCAAGGGTGGCGGGTGAAAACTGTCACTCCTTATTACTCGGATATTGATATGTGTCTGTGATATGCTTGATAATTGTAGGTTTTTTGTGCAAGATAACTAGGTACCGATACCTTTTTTTTTTTTTTTTTTGGTACCCCAGCTTTAGTGGCTGGGACCTTTTTTTTTTTTTTTTTTTTTTTTTCAATATTTATAGAGCTCGGTGCACCAGGGAAGAAAGCCTACGAAAGTGGGAAAAAAGCCCGGCACACCCTGGAAGAAAGCCCACCGAAGTGGGAAGAAAGTCTGGCACACCCAAAAAGAAAGCCCACCGAAGTAAGAAAAAAGCCTGCATATACACATGCAAGAATATATAAGGAGGAGGTGGGGGTTAAACCCCTGACCTCCCAAATAAAAACTCCACTCCTTACCAGTTGGGTAAGGAGTGGTTCTTTAGGTACCGATACTTATACCCTTCTAATGTAACATATACATCAGTCACCTTATAGGTAGGCAACAGCTAACTAGAGTTACTCTTATCCAACAATGTAGAGATTTGTTTCTTGAAATGTACCTCATCTTATTAGTCTAAATTGGGTCTATAATCATCTTCACTTAAGACCAAAGAGATTCTTTGCTTTTCTTCTTAATCCTAATCTACTTTAAGCTGCGCTTGAACCTCACTACCCTACCTTCCCCAATGGATTCTAGAATGCTTCATTATATTTACAAATGAACCCCTAAAAGAATCTTGATTTCTTGGTTCCTCCTTGCCTGGTTTCATATATTGAACATATCTGTGACAAACACATCAATTGTATATCAGCCCATACGACTGATACACCTGGTAACAGTACTAGTGCCATATAAAAGTTGATTCAATAAGGCAAAAGCACATCACTTACAAGAAACCAAGCACCTATACGGCTATACCCCAGGCCATGATCACTTTTTTTTGCAAATGAGTTATTCATTATTTATATAATGATAACTAGCTTCCCCATTTTGCTCATACATATGAACCCATTTGTGTTCAAATCCAATTCCTTCACAAACACTACCCCCTTTGAACTGGCACTAGAATATTTAACACAGATTAAACATTAGTTGCTCCTAGATTAACACAAGCTTTTTAGAGTTAAAATTAGGTCTAGAATCATTTGATTAGATTGATATTAGGGACATCCTGATCGATTGTAATTCTATCTACTTCCTCATCCCTTGAAATCATATCACAACCATGGTAAGATCACAGGCCATTTGAGAGGACGATGGATGAAAAGAAAGGCTTTGTTCATAAACGAATTTTCAGTAAGGATTTCTTCTTTCTCCAGGGGCTAACTTGTACGTTACAGAAATGAAATTCTAGTCTATGAGGAGAAGATTTTATATGATAATTTTACCCTCCGTGAGAAAGCTGGCGAATCGAGTCTTAGAAATTTTTATTCCACTCAGAAACACAGTGACTGAGTGCGAGGATTTGGACTGACCAAACGGTGAACACAACTATACTTTGGGTGGTGGTATAAAAACAAACCTGTCCATTTATTAACATGATGGCAGCATCAATAGAAAACAATATGCGTAAGGTGGTTGGAATCTGCATTATCAACTCAATTATTTTGTACATGATCCGATCCCCACTGCAAATCTGATGCGTTCAATAATAAAAATATCAGAACCTTGAGTTGTGTGAGTCACTCAGAATCAGCAAAAGCTCAAACACAAATGGAGTTTCGCAACTCATGACGTTAGTTGCCGTGCAGCAGAGGCCACCGTTCTCGTTGTTAGATCCAACATCATTATGAAAAAAGAGTGGCCAATACATCATGACATTCCACATGAACTACCTACATGGCTGCATCTCCAGTTTAAATTGACAGTGTATTGGTATCTGGCCAACATGAAATTCAGCCAAATCATTGTTATGTGTGCATTGTGACAGGGTCACTCTAAAATTCAACTCGGCTGGATGATCATTGATAGTCATGCCCATGAACCTCATGGATTGAGCAGTGATGATCCAGTACTGCACAGAAGATCACTTGCGGCTTCGATCCAGCGAACCCCATTTTTTATGAACCCCATGGATTGAGTTTGGGTCCCTAGAGTTTCTGAATTCCTAGACTAAGCGGCCTCTAAATGCCTGGCCTAATTAACTCGGAAAGTGACAAAAGCAGACTCTATTCAGTAATCCCAGCCTAAGGCTTAAGGAGTTGAGCTCCAATCATTTGAGAATCGGACTCAGAAAATCCTATGAAATCATTGAACAAACCGGTTATTGAGATCCATCTCAGATCTCCAAGCTGCAGAAAATCACGGTCTCTCCAAACTAAACCTCATTCCAATTCCCATCGTCACGTTAAAACATTTAAAAAAATATGGTTATAGAAAATTTTACAGTGAGTACTTAACTCTAATTTAAGTGAAATTTGCCTTCCAACATAAAATGAGAGCATCAGTTTTAAGCAGTTTGAATTTAATAAGTGAGACCACTGAAGGATCTATAGCAATGTAACCCAAGAAATCAAAGCCAATATAGGATTCAAATTAGAAAGATTTACATTGATCAATCAAGCATGGCCTTGTTATCTTATGAATCAGGATCCTCTGAGTAGGTATATGCACCATGACCGTGGCTGAACTAACTATGGTCCACCACTTCACTTCCACAGTGAAGCACCAAAACGTGGTTTGTCTACTCGCAGTTAAAGCAGGGTTTTACCTCATTACCTTATGAGATCTACGATAAAATATAGGTCTAGTCGAAAAGAGAGAACCAAAAAGGATCACATGGATGAGTACAACACATTTTCATCTGTCAGAAAAATGTTGTCTCTAGGAAAGTCATGATATTTTGAGATTTGGGGTTCTTCTAAAAATGTAGTTGACAATATTTTGCAGAAAGTATGAAGATTCAAATGAAAAAAAAAATAATAATAACGTAAATAAATATAAAATACTAAAAAACAATCTTATCATTTTTTCCCCTGTTTTCCCATTTTCATTACTAATTTCTCCAGATCTTCTCGCAGTGCTTTCTTTCTTCAAAAGTAGGCCTGTCAATGGGACGGGCTGGGCCTGGGCTTCGGTTGTCCAATCCCGTCCCGAAAATAGGACGGGCCTGCTGGGTGTTGCCCAATCCCGTCCCTAAATTGAACGGGCCTACATAAAATCCCGTCCCGTACGGGCCCGGGCTGAGACCGGGCTGGGCCTGGGCTTAGCCCAATCCTGAACATAAGCAAAACATTCTCTAATTATTTCTACTGTTACCAGACACCCGGTATGAACCGGACTTTAAACCCTCCTCCTTTTTTCCGGGCTTGGGACCGGCAATGTAATGCAACAACTACAAGCAACATGGCGGAGTTAAATTTTTTTTTTTTTCGGTGACAATAGAAAATAAATAGAAATGAATGAGTATCCTATAGGCTATATGAGTCAAGTAATGTAGGAATGGTTAAAACCTCTTTTTTTTTTTTCCGGTGAAAGTAGAAAATCAGAAAATCAATAAAATGAATGAGAATGAGTATCCTATATGAGTCAAGTGAGGGGCAATTTAGGTAATATATAAAAAATTATCAAAACTTATTTAAAGCGGGCCGGGCCGGGCCTAAACGGGCTGGGCATCCTTTGCCCAGTCCCAGTCCCATTTTGGTCGGGCTTTTGCTATTATTGACCAAGCCCAACCCACTGGGCTAATTTTTTTTTAAAAGTCCCATATTTTCGGGCTTGGGATGGGACGGGCCGGGCTTTCTACCCGTCTCAACGCGTCCCATTGACAGGCCTATTCAAAAGCTAGTGGTATTATTGAGAAGAACATACTATTTTAGGAATCTAGTGTCGTATTATGGTAATAAGTTCAAATTGTAGCCTATATTTGGGGTACCGACGACCATGGTATAAAATATCGGCTGATACAGGTTCATATCGGCCGATATGAACCGGTATCGGCCGATATGAACCGGTATCGGCCGGTTCCGAGTCGATATTTTGCCTGCGATACCGGTTTCGGTATCGCAGGCAAAATATCCCCAAAATATCGGCCGATATTTCAAAAATATCGGCCGATATTTCAAAATATCGGCCGAGATATCGGTTCTGCAAAATATCGGCCGATATTTTGGGGATATTTTTAGATGAAGCATAGAAATGATCATTTGGTTTGTCACTTTGGTTGTGTTCTCCACTTAGAAGTTAGATCTACATACTTTCATGCTAGATCTACTCATACACATGATTTTTATATTTTTATTTTAATTATTTTATTTTTGGATTTTTCAATATTTAAATTATAATATATCATTTTTTGGGGATTTCATCATAAATATGTTGTTTTAATGATTCATGATCATTGTGTGGTTTATAAATGATTGATTTATATACTTTTATGCTAGATCAATATATTTAGTATTGTGAAAATAATTTTATTAAATCTTAATTTTTCTAAAAATAATTGTTGTTACTTGGTCTTGAATTTCTTAATTTATTTGTTGATTGAGTTAGTATTAAATGATGATTGATATGTTATTTTTATTTTCTTATATTTTACACTAATAAATTGATCATGAGCATCAATAATGGTTGTATTATATGAAATACTAGAAAAGACAGCGAATTGTAATATAGACAGGACTCATAACTTAAGGTGACCGAGATTTTGATTTATTGTTGTTACTAATGGAAAAAAAATATTGTTTTCCAGCATTTTCTAATATTCTGGATTTTTTGAATATTTTTGGAAATTTTTTTGGATTAAAAAAAAATTCACACCGCGACGACCGCGATGGACCGATATTCGCGACCGATACCGATATCATATCGGTTTTTCGGCCCGACCGAGACCGCGACCGAAACCGAGATTTTAAACCATGCCGACGACTATCGGCCCGCCGGCCTACCCAAAAATAATTAATTTTAAATTCGGATGGTGGTTAATAGTCAAACCAACGCCAGATTGAGAATGATGTCAATTTTGTGACAATTATATGAGTTAGAAATTAGAATGGCATCGATTTCTCAAAGGCAGGCTCCACTTAAATAAGAGTGACATAGAAAGGTAGAAAGAGGAGCTTAAAACGATAATGTGTTCACCAGGCCAGCTTTATTATAAAGTCAACAAAGCCATTGCTTTGGCCCTAAAAAATAAGGCCCCAAAAATAGACTCTATAATAGTAGCTGGCATCTTTTAAAATTCCAAAAACGCAAACCTATCAATTGTCATCCATTTTTTTTCTCCCCAAAATATAAGGCCCCATACTAACTCTCTCTTGATAAGATACGATCAAGCTTTTCATGTGGCCTTCAAGTGTCATTTATAGCTTATTATATATCCAAATCTACCCCTTATATTTCTATTGATAGGAGTTCAATTGATTTTAGTACACCATTATATTTCTATCAGTCCATGTGTATCAAATCTCAACAATATATTCAGTCATAAACTTGCTTTACAAGCCTTTCTCGTTATCTTTTTGTATTATATTTCAGTAGGGCCCCATTTAGATTTGATCCATGATGTGGTTGTAATAGATCCATAACTTGGGATTTCAGCCATAATAATAGATCTTAAAATCTAAGATAAACAATGGGCCCCCGTCAGAATTTATTCACTTGCCCATAGTGTATATGAGCACTGTGCATCTAGAACATCCAATACGTGGGGCACACCTCTAAAGTCCATCTTGGATGATCCTGATTAATGATGTATATGAGCACCGTGCGCAGGTGAAAATGCTCCGAGCCCCACCAGTGGTAAATTCAAGATTCTTGTTTGCAAGGGGTGGAGTCAAATAGGTAGTTGTATTTTGTGATCCAAAATTTTCATATGAGCTTTGGAGATAGGCTTAGAATTTTCATATGGGTTTTGGAGGTGGATTTAAGATAGATTAGTAAAACTTGAATATAAAAACTTAATTAGTAATTTTACATCACAAAAAACCAAGAAAAGTAGATTTTAAATAAAATGTTTATATAAAAAAGACCTCATTTAAGATTGACGCTTTATGCCTCAGATTATCTCGGGCTGGCCCTGTGTGTTGATAGACAATATAACCCTTAACTTGTAGATTAGGGGATTATTTTACTTCCTGGTCGAGAAATAGGGGGTCGACGTCTGACCATCCATTACAGCCACGGATCTTGAAAAAGAAAACTACTCCTATTGGAAACTTATGATCAAAAATTTAGATATGACCCATTAAAATCGTCTAGGCCAAAGTAATTTTGAGACCAGCTCGGTTGAGATCGACTCCACCAAATTGGCACAACTTTGCCCAGAGATTTTAGGTTAGATAAATAGTAGCTTTCAAATCGCTCTAATAAAATATATATACTGAGAATAGGTAAATGGCAAATCTACGTAATAGTAGTATAATTTAGCTCATAGGTTGTCCGAAAACATGGTAGTATCACATAAACCATGTGAAAATGGACAAGGACATGGCCACGTAATTAATCACTTGAAAAGGGGTTCAGATGTTTACCCAATAACTTCATTTCCAATTGTTTCGCAGTATTTTATAACGTAAACTATGCATCTACGTTTGGTATAATTCACAGGAGAAAATATTCGCTGCCTTCTAAGTCAAATTCAAACGTCAGAATATGCTTTCACTTTAAAAAGAAGTAAACATCGTAGATGTTAAAAACATGACAGCTAATTGGTGTTAAAAGTGAGGAAGGGATTGAGTTAAATTCTTCTAGAACTTGTCTACGCCTGGATGGTTCTTTACTTTCCCTGTACAAACGTCATCAATATATTGTTTTATATCTCAATTACCCATCCCCATCATACAAATAACTTATATTTTGTTGGGACAGTTACACAACAGGGCTTAAGTTTTTTTTTTTTTTTTTTTCATAAAATTTAAAATAGGATAAAATTAGAATGTACTTCCAAAATAGGCTTAAGTTTTCCAAAAGCATTTTAATTAAAGATATCCTGCGATTATGATGATATTCCGGCCATTTTCTCCCTTATTTTTTATCCAAGCCTCCAAAATGCCCTAAGGGCTTATAACGACAGTGTTGTCTTCTATGGCGAGCACCAAACAGGACTGAACGTCCACGGGACTGCCTTGGCATCCCCGTCGCTTCTGGTCCTCTGGCTAAAATGGGTAGGGGAATCCCTGATCACGCTACCGCCGGTGGCCTTGATGTCATGTATGTGGAGGCTATGGACGATGACGTTCTTCACAAATTGGATGGCAATTCCGGCCCTATTGTGGATGTGCACTTGGTGGCCACACCCATCGATGGTCCTGTTCGAATTCACCATCAGCTCCTCAGTAAGCTTGATCATCATGCTCCGGGAAAAGGAGAGAAAAAAGGAATGAGATGATACCTTGGCCAGTAGTCCCGGCTGGAGTTGTTGTACTCGACTCAAACGGTGTAATTGGTGGCGATTTCTGGGGCGATCTGAATCCGAATCTAGGAGAGGTTGTAGGCAGCTACATATTCAACGCCATTGATGTCGAGGTTGATGTAGTTGTTGTTGATGTCGAAGTCGAGCTCGATGGCGATAAATTGGTTGGATGTGTTGCCGTTGAGGGAGGCATTCGTGAGGCCAAAGAATTGGCCTTCGCTGCCGACAAGGGCTTAGTAGGCTAGGGCGATGAGGAAGGCAAGGCCCTCGTCGGCAGGGGTGTCGTTATTGAGGCGAAAGATGTTGAGGAGGAATGAGGATTGGAAGGAGGCGAGGGTGCTGGAGTTGGGGCCGCGGCCGGAGTGGTTGAGGAGGTTGAGGGTGTACATGGTGAGTTAGAGGGCTTGGCTGTTGACGGTGGCGTCCTTATAGACGACGATGGTTCTATAGTTAGCTGCTGTTGAAGGGTCCAAATGAGTTGAATTCTTGTTTGAGGCGTTGAGAGGAGGAAAGTAGTGGTGAGGAGGAATACAAGGAGGGTTTCCAGCGAACCCATTTGGAAAATGGCCGAAGATGGAAAATGATGGACAATTCTCTCTAAGAGCATTTTGGGAGTTTTGAAAAATATGAGGGAAGAAACGGCTGGGATATCATCAAAATCGCCGGATATCCTCAATTGAAATACTTTTAGAAAACTTAACGCCTATTTTGAGATTAGATTCTAATTTTATCCAATTTTAAAATCAGCAAAAACACTTAAGCCCTGTTTTGTTTCAACCCAACTTTCTTTCTATTTTTAATAACTGTAATTTTTTTACCTGCGCACTATGCATCCTGAGCACCACAAATACATTTAGTACTTTGAGAGATATTGAGCTGGTTCACACTATTGAGAAAAATATTTAGACCCAAACCATACCTGCACACACCAGAAGAAATTCAGAAGAGAGAATATCGTAATGATTGTTTTACGAATTGATGAAGATGTTAAAAACGAAGAAAACGGATATTTACACAGAACAAAACGGGAAAAATGAGAACCCGGGTCGAATAAAAAAGAGTAACCCGGTACCAACTGGAGAGCGCCCGTACCGTATTTCGGCAGTCATTATTATAAGACATTCATATAAACAAACAACGCAGACCGTACTTTAATAACATCTGGCACCTACGCCAGGACTTAAGATATACACACAAAATACCAGAAGAAAACCGGTCACTCATTACCGGAAACCGGCTGCCCCTGGTCGTAAATCAGTTCGCTCAAAGAAGGCAGTAGCTTTTCCATGCAGAAGTGCCCGAACGTCCGTACGTCTCCTCCCATCCTCCGGACCTCGACAACCGACAGCTCGTCCGTCAGCCGGTAAAACTCAACCCGAAGCACCAAATTACCGTTTTGCCCCTCCATATCGACGAACCACTCGTCCTTACGCAACGCCAGCCTCTCGTTCTTCGCCACGTCCTCCACTTTCTTCATCACGTTTTCGGTCGATTCATCCGTTACGAACCGCTCCGAGTCGGGAACTGAATTATCGGATTCTGTGAACAGGGACGACAGATCGAATCCGGAGGAGAATGAAATGATGTCGAAGGCGTTCAGGGACCGGTCCTCCTGCTTTTCGGGCTCCGTTTTGTAACAGGGTCCGAAATCCTCTATGTGGAACTGGAACTTCTCTTCTTCGAAGCCCTTTCTAAACCACGGATCCTGCAAGATCTCATCGACCGTGATCCGCGTAGCGGGATTCGTATCGAGCAGCCGATGTAGGATCCGTTTCATATCGGGAGAAGTCCATCTCGGGCACCGAAACTGTCCTTTGTAGATCTTCCGATACATTACCATGAGGTTTGGATCATTGAAGGGAAGATAGCCCGCATTGAGGACGAACAGGATGACGCCACATGACCAGATATCGACTTTCGCGCCATCGTAGCCCTTCTTCGCGAGGATTTCGGGAGCAACATAAGCCGGTGTTCCGCAGAGCGTGTGGAACATACCGTCGTTTCGGATCTGTTCCGACACGGCGCTGAGGCCGAAATCCGACACCTTCAAGTCGCCGCTCTCGTCCAGGAGGAGGTTCTCCGGCTTCAGATCGCGGTGGAAGACGCCGCGCGAGTGGCAGAATCCGACGGCGGATATCAGCTGCTGGAAATACCGGCGACTGAGATCTTCGGAGAGGCGGCCCTTGGCGACCTTGGCGAAGAGCTCTCCGCCTTTGACGTACTCGAGGACGAAGTAGATCTTGGTGCGGGTGGCGAGGACCTCGAATAGCTTGACGATGTGAGGGTGGCGGAGCCGGCGCATGATAGAGATCTCGCGCTTCACCTGCGAAACGAGGCCGCCTTTGAGGATCTTGTGCTTGCTGATGGCTTTGATGGCGACGCTCTGGCCGGAGCGGATGTTTCGAGCATGGTAGACCTTGGCGAAGGCGCCGCAGCCGAGGAGCTTTCCGAGCTCGTATTTGCCGAAGAGGACCTTAGCCGCCGGCGGATTATCGCCGGATTCCTGCATGTCCGTGCCGGAATCCGATTCGATCTCCGCCATTGGAGATCTGGTTTTCTCTTGCTGTTGTGTTGTTCTCTTCAAGGTAAGGTCTTGATGGTCCTTGGCTGTAAATTGGGAATTGAGGGAGAGATAGAGATGGAGGAAAGAAGACGTTTTGGTGGGGATTAAGAGGGATTTTGAAGCTGAGAATGCGCTGCGGAGGAAATGCGGTTGGAAAGTTAAGAGGCGTTTCTGTTGTTTTTTCCTGTGTATTTATAGCGATGGAGCTGTTTCGAGGGAAAGGGAAGGGAGCGTTCAGCTATTTTTTCCAAAGCCGGATTTTGTTGAATTAGGGCCTTACACGTTACCGATCGATATCTTTGATCCGCGGCAGGATTGTGTGCTTTTGTGGTGATTCACGCGTCCGCACGTGCTGACATGGGAAAAGCGACGAGGCGCTGGGGTCGGCTGGTTATTTATTGAACGGGTAGGTTCGGGTAGTGACCAAGCTCAGAGTCTTCACGCGAGTCCGAGTCCGAATACGGTTAAGCAGAAGACCTTTTCTTAATAGTCAGAGTTGGGCTCGGAGCATTATTTAGGGGTTTGAAACTACACTACCACATGTGGATTATAAAAAAAATTTTACTCGAATTTTTTTCTTGAACCCGTTGGGATTATTCTAGCACGAATGATTGAGAACCCTGCATTATAAAAAAAAAAAAAAACGACCTTTCTCAATATGAATGCCTTAGAATCAGAGGCTGATTAATGTTCTAATGGTAAGGTCTTCAAACCATTGATTGTCAAGATTTTGTGGCCTGGATTTGGGCATTTGTGTGTTGATCACAAAATCATGTGGCAAGCAGGAATGAGTGATATATAGAGCGAATTATATAAAAATATTTAATGTTATCCGATATAGCGCCTATGTTCACGTTCCAAAATATTCGTTGCCTTTCTCTAATAATTAAGAATACACATCAATCATGTTTATTTTTTTTTTCCCACCTTGTCATCCTACTCAAATACCACTAAAACATGGAACCCTTAAGTATGCAATGAATAGTGCTAGGGAGATGAAGCTAGGTTAAGCATCGTGATAGGCCTTAGATGGAAAGTAATCATTCATTAATTATTAATAAATGAGTTTAAGAAAATTAGGTTTATGTCTAATATTTTACACAATATAAATTGAATTCTGTGATTTGAAGGAAAAAGGTCTGAACTTGAATAAAAACAATCCCTGAGAAAATGATCAAAAATGGATTTTATCCAATTAAACTTATTTTAGTTCAAGTCAAGTACTTTGAATAAACATAAAATATACAATTCTGAATATAAGATTATGTTGACCACACGTGCCACAACTGGTCAAAAGATGAAATAGGCTAAAGCTTGTTTTCTTTTATTTACATAAATTCTCATTTTCATAATAGCAACTCTTATTAAGGTAAAATCTGAGTAGCTCGGATTTTAAATTGTCGAGATCCTTTGTTTGAGAACTTTATATATGTAGAATGAAGTGAAGTAAAACCTCAAATGTTGAAAGATAAAATATAAGCGGGTTATAATGATATTTTGTATTTAGTTGTTTGGTATATTATCTTTTTTTAACTTTTTATTTGAAAAGTTGGTACTTTCTTTTTTTTACTGGATTTTTTTTTTTTTTTTCAGAGGAAGCGGATTTTGAAAACATGTATTTTTAATGTGACTCTTTGGCAAAAAATTGGAGGCTGGACTTCACCCCTCTCTATTTGTGAAGTCCCCAAACAGCCCTGGGACATTTCATACTTATAAAGAGGATAGGGACTCGATTCACCGACCATGAAAGTCACACTTCAGGTGACACGTGGAAGCCGCATTGCACTTGGATGTTAGCATCGCGGTTGTAAATATATTTCATTGCTTCAGTTACGATTAAAAACTTGTGTGTAATTCAAAATCCTCCGTTAGAAGTAATTCAAAACCTTCTGTTCAGGGAAAGGAAGGAAGAAAGAAAGAAAGAAAGAAAAAAAAAAAAAAAAACTGGTCAGAGCAAACTAAAAATACGAGTGTATCGTGTCGTGTCTTGACAGACTGACAGTGAGTGGGCCCTACAAAATAATGCTTATGAATTACAAGATTTAAACGTGTTGAACATTTTTCTCCACAAGAATCAGCCGCATTTATTTACTTTTATCAAATTATTGCTAATGGACAACACGTTATATTCTATTAATAACAAAAAAATAAAAAATAAAAATAAAAACCCCTCGTTCATGTGTCCCTGCATGGGTCATTCCTGATTTTAACTTCAATAAAAGATTTCTCTTTCCATGCCTCTTTGGTTGGTCCTACCCGCTTTTTAGGATAAAAAACAAACTCAACAAAAATTGAGCATGCCTTACGTTGATAATTCAGGTAAGGACTAATTTTCATATATTATATGAGAATTTTTTTGTGGGATCCAATTGTAAGTCCCGTTAGGGAATGGGACGAGGGGGATGAAGATTACCCCAAGTATTAAATTTGACCCAAACCCATGCTCCTAATCCCTTCATCCGCGGCCCATAAGTTTAATGGTTTCATATTAAAGAAAATATCAAACCCTCGATCCAACGGTTCAGTCCATCCGGATGTGTGCCAATCCTTGAAATTAGTGACTATTAGAGAGTTCTATATTGGTTGCTAATTAAGTTTAAATGGATTGTTAGTTGGGCTCCTTAAAAAATTTCTTATATAATAGGTAAAAACTAATCCTCATGAATGTTTTCCATTATATAATACTTAAACTTTTCATATTTCTTAGTCACGCGTTTTGTAAATTCTGAATGCCACAATGACGTCAGCTCATATATTAATTGTAATTTGTCAACCACCTATTCACAGAGATGCAATTGTTTTGAGTGGTTTGCATTTATTACAAGTGCTCCTAATCTTAGAGGTTCACAATTCCATGGGCTCTCAATCTCAATGTCCAAGTCCTGTCGCTTGGCTGGGATGCTCGTTATCTAGCGTGCCATGTTTTGGCTGCACTTGTTACCACAAATACAAGACAACGATGGTGAGAGGACTCTTTTCTTATACGCATAGAGAAACTCCATTGGTCTCTTTTCCTGTACATAAGTAGGGTTGTAAACGGGTCGGTTTCGGTCCAGGTCTATGGTGGACCCGAATCCGAAACTGTTAACGAAAAGGTGGAACTGGACCCGAACCCGGACCCGGACCCGGAACCAGTTTCTTGGCTTCGGAACCGGAACTAGAACTATATATGGGACGGGTCTGGATCCGAGTCCGGGTCTAGGTAGAGTATGATATTAAAAAAATATGAATTTTAGGTGAAAATTTAAAAAATTGAGGTAATATGTCGGGTCTCGGGTCCAAAGGTCTGAACCAAATTAGGACTCATTTACTTATCGGGGCCTAAATAAGGACGTAGGCCCGATTTTTAACGGATCAAAACCTTTGGGTAATCGGAGAATTGGGGACCCATTTACATCCCTATGCACTCATCCTCTTTTTCATCTTAATATTCCATCCTACTCACTCCTGCCCCTCCCCAGCAACAGTGCTGGGCTCAAATTGGGATAATGTTGATGAAGTGCATAATTAGTCTTGTTTTATTGAAACTATTTTACAAACCAGTTGGGTAACAAGTGCAGTTGAGTTGAGGGTTTCAAGGCTGGAACTTGATAGACAATAAGAAAGATGGTCCAAGTATCCCATACAATTTGAATTATTGAGCCTTAAATGCGTACAGATGCTTGCAAGATTTGTTGTATGAATAGGAAGATTGGTTTATCTGACTTTTGACGATATGGGTGAGCCGTTCAAGAAAGGGATTCCTTGTAGGAAGATAGAAGTTAAAAAAAGAAAGGATTATCGTCGCTTAGGCTCATGATTAATGCACAATTTGCCATTACAGAAGTATCACTTTTCCTTTTTTTTCTTCCATTGAATTGTTTTCCCTGTTATTAATTTTTGTCCATTTTAAACCATAGTCATTCAGTATATAGCAAAAACATAGTATAGGATCCATTCCACTATAGTTAAGATCAAGGATGCCAGAAAAAATTGGAAAATAAAGATTTGGTGAAGGAATAAAAAAATCCTAAAAAGTCAGATATAAATACACTTGGATAACAATACATTTCTCCATGAAAAGTCGACCTATCATGTATCAATGGACTGAAACTGATCTAAAAGGGAGTTAAAATTTTGTATACATTTAGATCTCATCTAAATCTTTCAATCCTCCACCTCCCCCATGGTTGACATAGCCCTAGGTGGGCTCAACAAGAGAGTCACCCAGACGGTCACATCAGAGTATAGTCATGTATACATAGATCACCTTTAATAAAAATCTAATCGAAAGGAGATGAAAAATAAATATCCAGTTATTACCCTGTTAATTCAAATCCTATGGTCGACGTTAAGAGTTTCATTTATATTATTCCCTTACATCATTCGCCGCCCCCCCCCCCCCCCCCCCCTCTTTATTATTCACCAGTGAACTCCATTTGATTATGAATTATGAATTTCTATATATTCCACGTAAATAAGCAAGCTGCCAATAGAATTCTTTATAAGTAATTAACTCACTTATGGAGTTTAGTTGTTGAATTGAGTATAAAAATTATGAAAAGTGAATTACGTATTTTACATGTGATCAATTTATAAATGTGTCCTAATGTGATGGAAGTAAAAATTTTCTCAATGAAAGTTCAAGAGAGCTTGCCATCGTGTGGTGTTTTCGAAGACCTCACTAATTGAGTTGTTTACCTGCAAACAAGAGTATTCCGTCCAAGGCATGGAAGAGGAAGGAAGATGTTGGGCATACGACAAACATGGACACTGACTTGAGCAATATGGCAGGCCACTCTACCACCCATATGGATCTATTTTTCCACCTAATCTGCTGTTCACAAGGGTGGGCCTGCTAACTTTATTGCAACAAGAAATACTGTTATGAGTTATTCAAAGCATGTGGGGCTCATCGGATCATTAGTCCCCATCACCTAATCCTAGGCTCCATATGGGATGCATCATGGAATACTTATGATGTAATTTTCCCAGAACTCGTGGTTCACGTGGTGCAGCATCTTGAAACGGAATCATTCAGTCCCTCGTCCCTGTCTACAATTTCAAAGATATCAAATGAGGAACATGCCACCTAAAGATAATTCAGACTCTGCAAGATTATTTTCATCCCCTCCACTGATATTTTTCTTATTCTCAGTTCAAAAAGAGTGGATTCCACCTCTGATTGACCATCATGCGGGAAAATGACTGGGTGCTGTCATGTTGCTCAATCTGATTGTGAAACCCCACTCTTTTTTTAACTGAAATTTGATGATGTATCAGTGGAGTGGATGTGATTTATCTTGAATGGTCTAAATTATCTCTATTTAAGCCATACGATGGAATTTCAAGCGTAACTTATTTGGCTTCGTGTAATAGCTGTGACCCAGTATCGAAACTCATATGCTCCACATTTTTAGGAGGAGATGTGCGAGTACATTTAATGCCTTTCTCTCCTTGCATTTTTGAAGTCTAGACTTCGTTATGGATAGGGAAAAATGTCCTCTCATGATCTAACGTTGTAGGCAGTCCAGCTTTGTGGACCCCACTCCTTTTACCCACTTATCCCTTGTGAATTGGCACAAGGCTCAATTTCACTCTTATCAAAATTTTATCCACCAGTGAGTTGAATGTCAAAGAAATCTATGGTTAAAAGATTTGTCAACATTATGATTAAATCAAGAGCTACTTTAAAAAAAAAAATCAAGAGGTAGGATGATCTAATAGGGCTGTTTTTATCCTTTTATGTAAGGAGACATTTCCATTACCCCAACTCCACTAATAAGTATCTAAGTGAGCCTCATAAGCTAGACTCCATATGAGAAATATAAAGTTTGCTCGTAAGAGAACACTCCATGTGAATAGGACCTGCCTTTGAGAATTGCATGGGATCACCACACTCTAAATGTATCTCTTAGCTATTAAATTCAAACCACTCAATTGGAGCAAGCATGACTCTCAAACTAAACATGCCCAGGATGTAATTTACACCATTTTTTTGTACTTTCTCTTATTGGGTAATGAAAGTACACGCAATACTAGCAAATAAAGTTTGGAGTTTTGACAAGTGCTACGTCCTAACTACTGTAACAACATGGGATTGCTCAATTGGTTGGAAATCTCGGATGTCACTTGGCTACAAAGTGATCAATCCCTGAATAAGCCACTATTCTCTCATTTGTGGACTACCTTCCCCCATATATGGGCTCCTCTTTCCTACATGAGTGAGTTTCCTTTTCTAGGCTGGCTATATCATTAACAGGATTTCAAAATCTGATGTGATAACAGCCAACTACAACGCCCATGTCGGCATTGAATGCCTCTAGTGGTTAACATCTTCAATGAACAGGGATCTAGGTATTTGCATATGCATCTGTTGGATGGCAGTCATATAGATGGCTTATATATTGGTTATGATTATGGGGCGCTGCCATCTATTTTCTGGTTAGTTTTGAGTATAAATTTTCTCATTAGATCGGATCCCCTACTGTTCATATGAGATTCATTAAAGAGAGCCCACTTGGACCCACATTTGATCTATCTTACCCTTTCATAGTCATTACTCCACTTGAATTGGCTAGAAGCCAGCTAACCAAAAAAAAAAAGGCACGAAGCCCAGTTCGATACTTATATGACCTTTAGGTTGTACTGTTTAATCCAGAGTTGATTTTAGGTCTGCAGATATATTGGTGGGGAGTAATTTTTTACCTAACTCTTATTTGTCATGGGACCTTTCCACTGATAGACTTACATCAAAACTGCTACACAGCCCAGAAAGGAAGAGTACCAATCCACTCTTTTCTTGTACAAATATATCTGCAATTCTGCATGCAACAGCTGTTATTTGTGGAAATACATTCAGTCCTTGTAATAAGTTCAAACTAATATAGTTTTAAGACAAATAAACACCCCCGGGCAATATATCTTAAGTAAAACAAAGCAAATTAAGTCAATCTTCCTTTAGATCAAGTAGTCTTATCACAAAGAGAAGGTTTAGAGTGTTTTTCCAACAAAATAACGGGCCAAGATTCAAACCCTGGGTGAGGCCAAGTACACATTAACTCATATGCATATAATGATCACATTGGGTATTTGGGTCCATGCATTGCACATACTTACACTTGAAACCAAATTTTAATTGATTCCATCCAGTGGACCTAAGCGTAAATTATGGGCTCAAAATTTCCCATGTTTTCAATTTGATTCACATCAAACAACAAATGACTCCAACTTACCTCACATATACCAATCATTTTCTCTGTTCTTTATTTGCCTTGAGAACATGTGCAATAGTGGATGTCCTTTTCTAACCCAATACTTTTTCCAATTTGGCGAACGATGAAACTTTTCTTTATTAAATGTGTCATTTTCAGGCATTTATTTATAGATTTTTTTTTGTCAAAAGGTATTTATTTTTGGTGGAATGATGAGAAGGTAGAATAAAATTCTCATAATGCAAAATTATGACTTTTTTTGGAAAAGTAATTTTTTTAATGGTTAAATTCATTAAAGGAACTCATCTTGCATGAGAGCTATAATGACATGCTTACTATTGAGGAGTAGGCTCTATCCAAACAGGAATATTGAAAAGTATTTATATTGCCTATACTAATGCCTCAAGGTTTTGGTAGAAATGGCTAGCTAAAGAAATTTAAGATATTATCAAAGCTAGCAGGTCATGAGTTCGAGTCTAAGAGAAACAAATTGGTGCGGGGAAAAAAAAAAAAAAAGTGCCGCACAAAAGTGCGCTAGTCGGCTTCTCTCTGAAGGGGAGTATTGAGGAGTGGGCTCCACCCGAGAAAAATAGTAAGAAGTATTTCCGCTGCTTCTACTAACTCCTCAAGAAAGACCATTACAAGAGATGAACCTGATTGTTGTAGAGGCGCGTAGTCCAAAAATCCCTTGTTAACCACAGCTCAATGGGCTCCACTGTAACACTCTAATTCCGAATACCGAAGTCACCGTTAAGGTACCCGAAATTGATGCGCTACTTTCCAGAAAATCCGAGAACTTCTAAGATCATAGTCCGCAGTGAGGTTAAACTTTTAAAACTTTTTGAACAATAATATAATCAATAGTTGTATTGCGGAAGCAATAAGTATCATATAAAATGAATCAAATAGAACATGGCTGAAGTCTAACAAAATCTCAAAGTATAGTTAACCAGTTTAATTACATATTTGTATAATGCCCTGCTCACTACAATAAACTCTCAAAAGCCCAAAATAAACTGCACTCAAACACTCTGTGCATGCACTTCGTCATCTGGCTCAACCACCTAGTCAACCGGTCCCTAACCATACTCGCCGACTACAGGCGCCTCATGGTACGCGTCACCCGCGGGGTCAAGGTTGAGACCTAAACACTAAAGATGGGTCAGATCCAAAGATCTAGCAATGCACCATATACATATAACACAAGATGTACGCAACAAAATATAATAGAAACGAGCATGTGATCATAAGAGTGACAAGGAAACATAAACTAAGCAATTGAGTAGTAAATAACAATTTAGAATCAGAAATATCAGTAATTTAATCGAATTAGATAACAACATGGCACATTCACACAAGCTGGATAAATCGTGGGATATTATGCTGCGGTCCTCCCATGCTGTAAACAGTCGCGGCGGGGAAAATATAATAAACATGCAATGGATGACAGCTATGATAATAACAATATATATAACATCGATCATACCCATTTATCGCACCAATCACACCCCTTTATCATATTAGACCGGACCCGGTATCTCACCGTTCATCAAACCATAGCTCATCATGATAGCTCTATACATAACTAATATTGTTCCTAGCAGTAATGATCAGTAAATAGGCTGAATTTAGATCAACTAAGTGAATGTTTAGTGTCGACCCAGGGAACAAATACAAGTTTGTGTCTGGTTAGGCTTACCTTGCGCAAGCAAGGTCCTAACCAAGTCTCTAAGAGGTTCAATTACAATACCATGGAACACAATCCAAGTCCAAGTCCAATCATCATTGGATCCACACTAGGCCTTAAAACCATGGCCTTAGTTTACAACAATATAAGTAATCAGTTCATACTCATACACAACACGTAATCATAACCAACCTCTCCATTCTAGGGTACCACACACCTCATCTTAGGCCGTAAGAGGGCCCGCCTAGCCGCAGACATGAGTAATTTATCTCTGATTATATCACCGGGTCACCACTACGTAATCCTAGGTTCAGGTCCTCCAATTTTCATTTAATTAACAAGTTTATAATAATAACAAGGATATGAGAGAAGAATAATGCATAATAACCTCAAGCAATATAATCAAATAGAATAAAGTAAGGGTTCAACCTAGGTAATGGTCCACTCTTGGTTCAGGGCCTCATCAGCTAATTAGATCCCTAACTGTAATCTCAGATGCCATAAGACGATATACTTGGTGCTCAAGAAGTTCGGGCATCCTCAACTACATTTAAGGTTTAAATTACCGATAATTCAAATCCCAAAATCCCACTTGGTGGTTCCCTCGAGTCAAGGTCGAGCCACACCATTGACTCGTGCTTGATACATTGATAGATGTCTAATTGGATGGTTAATGGGTCCCACAATCGATCAAAATCTCAGAAGAATTGAAGGCTAGAAAATCACTGTACACAGTGTATTTGGTTGACCGAGTATAGAGTCCAGTCCACCGGGTACATTGGGAAGTCAAGATGTTGACTCCCAAGTCAACCCATTGTTCAGTGTGCCCGGTAGACCACCTAGCCTGGTCGGTCGACTGCGCACACTAGGATTCACAGTCAAGCACTTGATAGGCAACTGCCTGTCACAGAATTCTCCTGTGTGTCCGGTTGACCTCCTTGCCTTAGCGGTCTACTGCACACACTAGATTTTTGGAATAAGGACATTTTTCAAATTTCAGCATTTCCCAGAAATTCCTTTGTCTTCGGTCGACTTGGCACAGGGCCCGGTCGACTGCGCACACTAAAAATTCTGGATCTGAGGAAAATTCCATATCTTAGCTATATTCTGAATGTCTTGTGTATCCGGTCGATCAAGCATAGGGTCCGGTCGACCGGGTACACTGGACTGAGTTTTCTCAGAATCCTTAACTGGGACTTGTTTTTTTTCTGAAAGTTAGTGTCTCCATCGATCAGACCACAGGTCGGTCGACCGGGTACAAGTATCTACAATAGAACCCAGATTTCTAGGATTTCACTCCTTTAACCCATTTTTCATCCAATTCACCACCAATCTCTTCCATTCATCACAGAAATATATAAAAACAGTAAAAAACTTCTAAGTCGATCCATCTATCACTAAACCGGGCCATTGATATTCCAAATGAGAGATCTCATCCATCAATGGCCAAATTTCTATAAAAGCAAGCTTTAAGGTAGATCTAACATATAAATACATTAATTGAATTAAAACTACAGAATTAAGAGAAAGAAGTCATGCACTCTGTGGTATTAGCATAAGGTACTTGCCTCGATTATAAATTGTAAAGAGAATTGAGAAAGAGATGAAAAATCCAAGCTCCTAGAGGGTTGATAGTATAATTGGGGATGATCTCTTACTCCTTCTTATGCTGGGATTTGGGGAATTAGGGTTTCTTAGGGAGAGATAGGGAATATGAGAGATGAGAGTGAATTATGACTAACTTCATGTTATTTCAATAGTTAGTATATATAGGTTATGGTTTAGGACAATTACCAAAATGGTATTTTAGTTTAAATGGAGGAAAGGATAGGGCCATGGGTAAATGGGTTTTAAGGTAGGGATTTTAGAAGCTTCCTTAACTCTTAACACTCATCCTATTAAGGCTAATTACTAGTGAAGGCCTAATCCAACTAAACCTTAGTTAAATTATAAAGGACACCCTATATCTATAAGGAAATAAATAAAAGCATAATCCTAAGACTTAGGAACATTAAAAGACTATTCTACTAAATCCTATTAATTAGTATAATAAGGTAACTATTATAACATTAATAATTAATCAAATCAAATTGAGGGCCCACAAAGGGGTGTGGCCTCACACCCACCAACATCTTTTTCATTTACTCTCATTTTCATTCGATTGGCTAGAATGAAAACCTATTGGATTTAGGTTGGAGTAAACAAAGAACGGTACTACTTGATTCGATCTTGGTTTCATGAGCACTAGGAATTTAATTTAAGGCAGCAACTTGGAACCATATTAGGATTTAGGGCCCAAAAACATGGCTTAATTATTTATATCCTAAATATAAAAATGTTCACTGTTCTAACACAAACAAGGCTTATAGTTTTCCATATATGAATAATTTTTATAGAGTCCACCTATATGCATGCAAAACCCAGAGGGTAGAAATGTTCGAAAGGTCCACATATGAATTTTGGATACCTAAAAACTAATATAATCAAGTCATTAGAAATATGAATTTTGAAGCTCTAAATAGTTACAATGAAATAATGCGAAGTTACATGTGTTTTCGATAAAATTATAAGTAACAGTTGGATGATTGTCAAATTAAGATAAGTACCATAATTCATGAGGTTAGTGAATGTAAGGGAGATCACCTTAGCCACAAATTAGTTCTAACAGAATTTGTGTGAGGATTTCTGTCATGATAAAATTATCATAAATATAGAAACCTCCATGGCGGTCTTACATTCCAATGATTGAAATGGTCCAGCCTATCGATCCCACCTGACCAGCTACCAGATTAAATTTGGCAATCATTCCACGAGGGCCACCAAACTGTCCAAACCCTGCCCGAGAAGGAGAAAGAAAAGAAAGAAAAAGAAAAAAAAAATCAAACAGAAACCGGAAGAGGCCCATTGGCTAGATCATTTCTAGGGAAATGCACATACATAAACATACGGATCTGACGTTACCCATTGTGGTCCTCAAGTACGAACTAGTCCTTCGTTACCCTAAAAAAAAAGTATGAACTAATCCTAACCGTATTTTCTTTTTTTCTTTTTTTTAAAGCACTAATCCTAACCTTAAAATATTAGAGTACTCAGGGTTTCAAATATCCATTATATATCCTTTGGAGGGACCCTTCACCGATATATATATAAAAGAAGATGCTCTTATAAGAGATATCTCTCACATAACTATAAGAGATAAGGTAAGGGCCCTCACATTTAAATTGTTGGCATTTGATATTGATGTGAGGGCCCTATCCTATCTCTAATAGTAAGGCGAGAAATGTTCTCCTAGAAGCAGCTCCATATATATATATATATACGACTTTAGTTAGGTGAAACTCTCATAGAGCAGGGCTCGCCTAAGCTGAAATTTACCTTATCCTAAGTTAGAATATTGCTAGCCACACAAATCAAAGTCGTTTATATTTATTTTTTGCATGATGAAATTGGAAAATCTAGTTCTGATTGGATTTATCTTGATTTTAGAGACGATCATCATGCAAAAAAAAAAAAAATGATAATTGATTTTTATTTGTGGGACCAGCACTATTCTAACTTAGAATAAGGTAAGCTTCAGCTTAGGAGAGCTAGCCTCATATATATATATATATATATGTTGGCAACCAAAAATAATAATAGCTGAATGGATGATCCACGCACCTAATTGAGAAGATAAGATTATTATAATTATCGGCCAACCTCAATTACCATCTAGACTAAAATCCCTTATCCCTGGTAGTGTGTGAATGGGCTTAGCAATTTCCTGCGAGCAGACCATAATCATACAAGTAAGGAGAAGCTGGCAAAAGTTTTTCCAAGTATAAATATCATGTTATTGAGTGATTCTTAATTGTTCTGGATGAAATTATATGAGTAATGGAAAGGCGGGAAAGTCCCAGTCACTTGGGAGTATGGTAAGCAAAGATGGTGCAATGCACCATTACATGATATAGCATCGTAAGCAAAGACTGTAGAGATTTTTTTAGCCTCATGGTGTTTGGCTTTTAAAGAAAAGACCTATCACGTGTAGCAAGTGTGTTTGGTACACCAACCACACTTTTAGAAACTCTACATAAAATCGTCACATGAGTCTATAATGTCGATATCTTTATAAGATCGAGCACCTTTTGAACATGTACAAGTTCTTTTAATTGACACAAATGTCTAGAAGCCCCAAAAAAAAAAAAATAATAATAATAAAACTATGACATGCAAAAAAATAATAATAATAACTACCAAAACAATGTGCCACCGTGCCTGCTCATTTAGAAGCATTTCTTATGAAAATTATATAATTCTTTTATTATGTTGGATTTTTTCATTGATGATTAAATGACAAAAATCTCTTTAAACTGTGAAACAATGGTGGAGGAGAGGACACAAACTTTTAATATTGGCACTAAAAGAAAAGTCTTTTTCAACTTTTTTTAACACTTCTTTGCCCCTTATGTTCACTTTTCTTCCTCGTCTTTTCTCTTTTTATTTCCGCAATAGATTTACTTCTGCACCCAACCCACTGTACCCACATATGACATACTTTAGAACTCTCCCATGCGAAAATGTGTGAAAAAACAGTGTCCGAGAGGAGCATTCTGAGTGTCAGACAGAAACACGGAGAGACGTGAGCCCGTGACCAAGTCCAGAACCACCTGTGAGAAAGCATGTGAAAGTACAATTCATGTCAGATCTTGTGAACTTGGGACTTTTCATGTTCCCTTTGGCTCACATCTCAAAAAGCAAGCTGAGATATTTCCTTCTGGATTTGGAGCCTGAAGGCTTCCCGCATAAATCAGCCTCAAAAAAATAAAATAAAATTATAAAAAAAATAGAAATCCTACATACTAGATTTGTTGGTCCAGTGGGCACTGAGAAATGTCTTGCAAGAGGGTCTTGGTTTTACCTGTATCCTTCAAATTTTACTTGCTCGAACGGCAGGGTGGTAAAGAATGACCGTTATCACTTGGCTGGTATGCCACCTCTTTCTTTGCGTGTGAGAGCTTATCTTCCCATTTGCGTGTGGCTTTTTTTCTGCATATGTGGGTTTTTTTTTTTTATTTGAGTGGGCTGTCTTCCAATGTGTGTAGGCTCTCACTTGGATCCCGGCCCCCTTGGCAAGGTTACAAAAAAGAAAAAAAGAAAAAAAAGAAAAAGCTTCATCTCAGATGAAAATGGCCACTTACCTCACCAGTAAGTGGCGGCAGGACACTTCTCACCTTGGCTGCCTAGGGTTCAAACCCTAGGCATGCCACCTTTTCCATGCCTACGTGATTCTTTCCGCTTGTGCGGGCTTTTTTCCCACTCTTTGGGCATTCTTCTCACTTGTGTTAGCTGTCTTCTCATGTCCGTGAGCACAGGCTGTCTTTCCATGTGTGTACGGGCTCTCTTGTCTGTCCTATGCTCCTAGTCCCCTTGCTGGCTTAACAAAAAAAAAAAAAGGAGCCTCCTCCCATATGCCCGTTTGGCAATTTTCTAGGTTAGTAAAAGTAATGTAAAGCCTCCATTTTTCAGACAGTGAGTTATATCAAAAGTATACATCTTCAAAATTTTCTCTTTTTTAAAAAAAATTAAAAAAGCAACGTACTTTCACCACTAAATGACAAAAATATACTTATTTTTTATACAAAAAGTCAAAATGATTATTTACCAGTACACTAAAGGTAACATACTGCTATAATTCATTTATATTTTATTCTCTCTTCATTTGATATTATTTCTTATCTCTTCCTCCTATTTAGGCTAATTTGGATGAAATTGATTGATGTAAGATGAGGCCTAAGATTTTCAAAAGAGGTAACTTACAAAGACTTTAAAAAATGACGACTTGTCACTGAAATGGGAGAAAATTGAGTGTTCAATTCTGTTATCAGACTTCCTAAAATGTCCTTTATTTCTTTTTCTTTTTTTATATTTACCACTGCATTTAATGAGCATTGTGTAGACCTCCTCTGTATATGTAAGGCTCTCTTGATAATGTCTCTCATGAGAGATAATTTTGTGCATTTCCCTTTTCCAGGCGAATAAGAGACCCTTATGATCAATCCAGCACCATCGCACTCAGTACCCTCATAAATAAGTACCAGTCCAAATTTGGCACACATACAATTGAAACTCACTATTGGATTGAAATTCTTAAAAAAAAAATTCCTTCTAAAATTATTAAACTTGAGGGCTATGGATTAATCGGTTATAATGATCTATTAAGGTTAATATTTTGCAGACCACTATGTCCCATCGTGATCTTACCATGCCTACCTCCCAATGATCTCACAGTTGTCTCTGTGCCCAGCCTATACATAACTATATTTATGTATGTGTATAAATATGAGTGATTTTCAAGAATCACTGAATTCTTTTTAGCTTTGTAAAGGTACAGTTTGTGTAATTTACCTAAAATCGTGATAATCATGTGCCATAGGACTTTGATAAGGTTTTAGTATGTTATAAAAAATGGGTGGGTGTGATTATGTAATTGGGCCAGGATGGTATAACAATGTTGTACCCTCTCCCTACCTTTTTCTCTCTTTTTCTTTTTTCAGCATTCTATTTGTTGCCTTTTTTTAATGAAGTTTTATTACTGTTTTTTTTTTTTTTTTAATTTAAAGGGAGGTTCCCAATTATAGGGGTAATATTTTGAGCGGCTTTAAAATTGTTTAATTTGACATATTAATTGTGGGACATACATAGTTCGGATGAAATTTAGAACGGTAACAATTCAGGGGGATAAACAAAGTGTAAAGGGCTTTTGACCATAGATCCATATACTTAGACCGCACCGATGCTGGGAACAGTTTGGCCATTCTTGATGAGACATTTGATCAGATACGATTAGCTTACTGTGTTATGGATGTCATGAATTCACATTGGGCTCACTTGTAGCCACGACAATCATGATAGAAAAGTGCATTGAGACCCATGCGTGTGCAAAATATCAACCCTAGGTCATCTTAACCCTTTGATTGATGACCCTCATCGATAACTACCGGTCATTTCGAGGGTGGAGCCGGGGTTCTATGTATTCAATTTAAGTTATAATCCTAAATCAAGATAGGGTCACTAAGGTTCTAGCTAAAATATAGAAAAAAAGTGGTACCACTGATGAAGTCCATTCCTGATTTCTCGAGAAGATGCGGAGCCCATCACTACATAGGAAACGAGTTAATTTAGCATCGGTCCAAAATGTCATCAAACTCTCACAAAAAACACTGAAAGGGGAGCGAGACCCTAATAATTATACACACCTATACAATAGATTTCATATACTTTATGCATGTATATTCATTCATAATATATGGTGGGAGCATGTGGGTCCTTGTCTATGAAACCCATACATTGGATCTGGACCAAATATAAACATGCAGGTCCATATTGTGGAGCTAGACCGGGATCTGTACCTGTGTTAAAAATGGGCCCAGGGTTTGGACCCTTAACTGATTACAAATCCAGACTGCTGTCTATTTGGGTATTCGAAGATCCATTTCAGGGTTTGCATGGGCTGAAACTTGGAAGTGCCAGACCAAGCACGATCCATACACCAACCTAATTTCTGTCCTGATGGAGAATTAGCTGGGCCTGGCCCTTTATTCTTGAATGTCCAGCCTAACCTTACTTATTTCGAAATCCGGCATATATAGATTTGGCAATTGTACCGGGTCTAGGCCTGATATTCAGGCCCGTGGCTAGAACCAAACCTGTATATAGGCCCAATAACTACACAACCATGATTGGACAAGCTTCAAGCTAGATCAACCTGGCCCATTTTACTTCAAGCAAACCGTTAGTGTGTTAGAACCTAGAAGTCTTCAATGTAATTTCTAAAATTCCATTTGGATCAAAGTCAAGGAGGAACAAGTGAGTCACACGATTAACTCGCTCAAGTCAGTGATGTTGAAGCTCCAAAAGTTTCCTACAAGATCCCCATAAAGTATTGAGAGAGATGAAGGGAAATATGAGAGACCTTTTTGAGCCGAAAGAGCCAAAACTGGTTCTAGGACCGTCCCAAATTGCAATGCCATGGCCCACAGACACAAAGGAACCTGGCTTTAAATGACCCATGTCTGAAAAGGCTTAAAAATTATTTAGTTACTTTTGTTCTTATGGGGGACCTATGGTGGTTCATACTTCATAGTCTATACTTAGTCAACATATTATTAGTCATGACGTCCATGGCCGACCATGCCCTGCCAATTATTGTATTTGGTAGCTGGGATCCAGACTTCATACCTCTTGGTATAACTTAATGACTAAGCATTGTCTTCTTTGGGTTCTTATAAATCTTATTAGTGTCATTATTATAGATTTTTTGTATTTTAGAGCAATGTGTATCTTCATATTCCTCTGTTTCATTTCTCATAAAACTTGAAAGCTTGAAATGAGAAAATATTATTAATAGTACCTAACCAACTTTGGACAGCCAAGTAAGAACTGCCGCTTCTTACCACTATGTTATGAGGTTGTTCTTCAATTTCATATTAGTTATAAAGAGGTTCAGAACTATGAATTTTAGGAGCGATACAAGTAATATTGATGACATTTTAAAAATTATGCAAAGTTATTGTAATATTATGAAAACGCACTGCAATTTCATTATAATATTGCTTTTGAAAAAGATTAATTTAATGGTACTTTTTAATTTATCTTCTATCTTGTATAAAAAAATTGCTTTATTTCTTACTATATTTTCTGATAAATACAAAGAATAACCCCATACGCTTGAAAAAAATTCAGTATTTCCCCAAGATGAGAATCTCCAAAAAATGATATTTGTGAGACTGGCTAGGACCATCCCAAACTGTAAGGTTGTACAGGGAGTGCGCTTAATAAAAGAAAATCTGAGTTTTTAATAGGCCCGGCTCATTCGTTTGAAAAGTAAGTCCCAAGCCCCTCCCATATACAACATTTTATTAGGGATGTAATTAGAACTGTTCATTCAGATAAACTCATCATAAATTTGGTACTTAAAACTCATGGTAAAATGCACTAACTTATAAATGAAGTGATTTAAAATGGTTTATTAGCATCAAAGAAAGAATACCTGGCCCTTACAGGGATTAATTAATAAACAGTATGTCAGTATATCTTTCTTTGCTTTTCATCCATTCAAATGGCATCGTATAGATTCAATTAAATCCCTCTCTGTTGTGAAATGATTGATACTTGTAATACATATACAGCTTGTATACTTTATTGCTTCACAGATACGTTCTAGGGTTACTTAGAGCTTAATTGTTATGTACTTTTTTTTAATCATTATATATACCTTGACTGGACGGACCCATAAGAAACCTCAGTGGTAGCCTATAGGACAAGAAGCCTGTGCTCTCAAGAAGAACTTCTGCTCATTTAACCTTGGCAATTGGATGAGTAATGGGGTACCCAGCAACCCTTCATTCTCTAATTGTTATGGTTAGACTGTTGGAATATTCTTTCATCCACGATCTCTTGAGGTCTTTAAGCTCTTTTTCACACCATTTATACTCCTCTTTCATGCATCGCATGTGTAAATGACTACGTACAAACATAACAAATGTGTAACCATTGCACATGATCAAAAGTTACAAATGTAAAATGGTGCATCCAAGCTACCTCTAATCATTTTGGGTCAGGGGAGACTAATATAAGATTAATGACTGTTGTTTTCAAAATGACAACAATAGCAGTAGGCCCACCAATCAGTGAATGAAGAGTCCCTGTTTATATGGTGATCCAAGAGCCATTATTTCTTTGCTCAACCGCCTCAATGGCCGGTGAGTTGAGATGGTGGGCCCCACACAAGAAGTCAGCGAACGGCCACAAGTTTCTTGGACTCGGAGGACATGGCAGTGCTCCCACGTCATCTACCTTGGCCGTTTCAAAATACTTGTACTACTTAAGTTATGATCACGTGAATCCCGTACCATTCACGTTCCTCTCAAATTGTGGTCCCACTCGTGCCTGTCACGTGTCAAAGATCACAAACGACAACCATACCCAGAAGAAAATCCTAACCATCCATTCTAGTTGCAGGCTTACAAATACATGGTTAATAAAACAAATGGCTGCCCGTCCTAATCCAAGTGCGTAAAAAGTGTTCGATGTGGTGTGGATTTTGAGGAGAGAGAGACATAAATTCACAATAGAATGGAGATCGATGAGATATCAGCGCTGGGAATGATCTTGTCCATTTGATCAGAGGAGATGTGGGATCACAATGGTGGGAGAATTTGGCCTCACTTATCATTTCTTCGCATATCAACAGTCGTCCAATTAAAGGTTATCTGGTTGAAATCGGATGCAGATGAGTGGGGCCCACCATGGAAGATGATGTTGATCATTATTGGTGGAGCAAATAGACAGTATGATTAAATGGAGATCGATCTTCTTGAATGATTTTTGGCTTATCTGCAGTCTGCAACCATGATTTGGACAGCCTTGAATAATATTTCTTTGATGCCCTGTGCTTGGTGTATGAAAGTTGTCCCCAAGCCCCACAGTATACTACCACATAATGAATGATTAGGACAGCCAGGTCAAATCTCACAATTGGGTGGCGTGGGGCCCCTTGTCAGATAACAGGCATGATTTCAAAGTATCCTATAAACTCAGAAGGGTTGAAGATTTTGCGTAACCATACATCTATCATTCCCCTAAATCAACCTCCCGTATAGTGGGGCTGGATGTCTACTGTCTAATAAGTGCAAAAGGTCCGCGAAGTTATTTAACTTGATGGTGCATCCCACACATTACTGCCATCTGATTGTGACTGGACAGAGCTCCACAATGCTAATGCTGCACTAAGACAGCAAAGATAGTCCACACCAAAGAGTGTACAATTCTACACCAAAGAGTGTACAAGAATTGGATTAGCATGGACTAGGTCAAATCCGCCACCAATATGTAGCTATTAAAAACAGATGCGATCCGGTCAGTTCAATCCATTAAATTTAATCTGCTATAAAATTTTAAAGAGCATGCTCTCAATGCTAAGGTGAAATTTCATCTAAGATTTCATTTGTTATACTTATATATAAAAGTAAATTACATTTTGACCCCTGTAGTTTTTTCTTCTCTTATATTTAAATCTTTTAACTTATTTTTAGACCCCTTAAGGTTTTTTATTTGTATTTAATATCAACGGATTGGATATGATTGAATCAACGAATTGATGGTGAAATCCGTCGCCGATCTATTGTTAACGGATTATAAGATTTTCAATATGTCATCAATATATTTACCTTCGGTTCGGTTAAAAATCCACGGATTGGATCAAGTCATTTTTACTGATCGGGCAGATTTTTTATGCACCCCTATCCACACCGATTATAGTTAACATCTTGAGAAATGTCTCTCAAGTTTTCACAATTTTTTGTCATTTGATGGCATATGAAAAATACTTTAAACTAATTTTCCGTGATATCAAGGGAACCATTTTGTTTGAAGAATGGGATGAATCTTCTTTTCTAGATTATGCCCACCTGAAAATTTTCGCTGTCAACTTTACCAAAAAACTAAGAAGAAGCCCTAAATAGTATTTGAATCGTATTACCTGGTTCTGTGAAGAGGGATCTTCGGCAACACTTGAAGGGAGAAACAACATTCCCTTCGCGACAAGGATGAACCAAACATGAATCCACAGTAAGCGCTCGTGACGCAAATTTGTCTCTAAGTAACTTACATGTTGTCCATCAAGAAAATTACAAAGAACCGATCTTCAATTCATAGAAAGCTCACCTTCAGTTCATTTAAGCAGCCACAGCTATAAAAACGTGATACAATTTATGAACAGATCAATGTCTTTATTGATACACAGTTGGGAGATAATGATATCACTCGACCACCAAATAAATTTTTACATATCGACCACCGAGCAAATTCTTACTCTGATTTCTCTCCCAAAAGATAATAAATCACCCTCAGATCCTTGGCCATCTTGGACTCTGTCACCACCTTCAAATTCAAGCTGAGGTTATTTCCAGAAGTGGCGAATTTGAACCAGCTTCAATCCCGGAATCCTTACAAACATGAAGAGAAACGCAGACATCATGTTTTTCTAGGAACTGCTCAGCATTTACCATGATCAGAGGACCATACTCAAAGACCAGCTTCTTACACTATCAAAGAATGAAGGACGAAAGGGAGACACCAAAATCAGGTGCAAAATTCTCAAACAAATCCAACTTAATTTAATAAATTCTCAACAAAATGACAGGCTTCAATTGATATTAAGGCTGTAGACACCAAAATTAGTAGTCAGTGCAGATGGTTCAAACCACTGTGGTTCTTATACCTGTGTTTGCAATGGGAGATCCAGCTCAAAGTTTGTCCAAGCCTAGCCCATCTAGAAACAGGGGCTAATCTATACCCAGATCCAGCTCGTCGACCTCATCAGGCAGGCAGACACAGCCTTTAAGTAAAAATATATGGCGAATTTGTTCTATATGAGCCAGGCGGAGGCCACAAGGTCATAGATTTAAGTAGATGTAGGCCCAAGACAGCCCATTTATTTATTGGACAAGTAGATTAGACTCAATTCTAGGGCTAGCACCCGTGGCACAGTGGAAGGTGCTCAGTTTTTACTTGAGTTCGTGAATGTTACCGATAAAAAATAAAAAGTTATGGGCACTGGTCCAAAGACTTGCCATAAATCCAGCTCTAAGCAGGTTGGCTTAGCTCGCTTGCAAACCCACTGATGACACTTGCAATGAACATAAGAAGTAGAAAGCAAACTCCTTTCCTAATGAGATACTATTGATTCAAGCAGGGTTTAATTTTTTTTTTATTATTATTTTTTATATTAGTTTTTGACAAGGGAGGGTGTCCGAGACCTTTGGGCTGGACTAATCCTAAGGGCCCAGGGAAACCGGGTAAATCCCTTGTGGCCCCAGTGTGGTATTGCAGTTTTGAACCCTCAACCTCTAGGAGCAAGCCGCAGTCCTAGGCCAACTGAACTACCTTTCAGGGTTAATTCAAGCTGGTTTTACCATTTAACGGTCAGGAATTTGAAGATTTTAAGTAAATAAATTGTAAATCAAGTCCTAAATAGGTGAGAACTCCACAGAGAATTATTTTGCCGCATCACTTATTTCAATGTGTGACTTTGATCTGACAGGGTGGTTACAAAGGATGATTGATGCCCCCAACTCCCAAGCATCTGCTAGAGTGGAAGATCAAAACCATTCAGTTAGGGACGAGAAGTATAACCAGCCCACAAGATAGGCCAAAAAATAGAAGGAAGTGGATCTTCCCAACAAGAAACTAGCAGTATTGCTAGTCCACTGTTGTGATTGTCAGATCAATGGTGTCAAGATCAAGGAAACCATAGTTTCACATATGGAAAATGGCGGGAAAGTAAATAATAGGTTTGCAAGTTGCCACAGTATTGGTTCCTGTAATTCCCAGATAACAGAAGAGGTTCCCAAAGGTATGCACTATGCACAACTAAAGCAGTTTTTTTGATATTGCATATAGCTCAAGTGTTCACCTTTTTCATATAGCGCTCCACTGAGTCACATCCCTTGAGAAGAAGCTCAATTATCTCAAGCTGAGTTGACCGCCGCACAGACAACAGGTAAGAGTCAGCAATAAGCATAGATGTATAATATAAGTACCAACATAATCCCAATGCTTGGTGCATGTTGAATTGAATCGAAAATATGAGAAAATTTATTAAGAATATTAAATAATTCAAAATAAAGGAATGTGGATCATAATAGGAATATCCATAGTCATGGTTGAAAAGGTGAATAAACCTAACCGATAACACACTCAAGAAGGATTCACATCCAGAGAAAATATATAATAACAGATGACATTCATTTGCTCTATTGTTGATCAATTACAGAACCCAAATCATCATCATAACCATCATCTGGCTTATCCCATCTATTTTCAGCACCCTATGTAAACATATGTCAGAATGGAAGCGGTAAATGTAGAAATGAAAAGAGTGGTAGACTAAAGCAAAATGAAAACTAAAAAACAAGGATCTAAGCTTAAGTTATAAAAGCATACAAACAAACACAACAAAAGGAAATACAGTGACATAAAAGGAGAAAGGGAGGAAAAACAAAAAGAAACAATTTGCAACTATCAATATGAAAGATTCTGCAGTTCTATGTGTGAGTTAATACTATCAATGTAGTTCTGCACTCAATGGATGAATATATAATATATATATATATATATAATATAATATTAAAAAAAAAAAAAAAGATCTCAAGGAGAAAATGACAAAAGATAAGAACAACTAAATTCTAATGGCCCTATGCCAGATTAACAAAATAGGAAGGATTCAGCCAATATTGTGGGTGTTTTCTATCTAAATTCAATTTGTCAACGGATTTTAGAATTGTGGAAGTCACGATTCCAGGTGAATTCTTGAACATTTTGTTCTTATACCATCCGATGCGACATTTAGATGCTCCTTTTCTAATATAGTAAGTGCCATTTATTTTGCAGTTTCCCAATAACTGGCACGCCCAAATAAGTAGGTAACTCAACAGCTTTGGCATAAAAAATCGAGCATGCAAACAATCATCAAACTACTAATACAACAGAAGGAATAGTAAATTACTTTAGTATCAGGATCTTTCAGCTTCAGTAGCACTTCAACAACAGCTTCATGGCAGACTGAGCAGCTATCTCCATATTTCTCTGGAGAAATGAATCCTGCATCCTCACAGAGATTCACCTTCTTGCAGAAATCTTCAGGTTTTATCATGGCAATTTCTATGAAAAACAGCGGAGCATAGTAATCCACCAATGCATCACACTGCCAAGAAGGAATGGAGGAGAAAATTTGAAAAGGATGTAAGAATCACTTAAGTTACTAAATAAATCTAATCAGAAGAAAACCATAAGGATCATTTTTGTGAAGATTCTATAAGCCTTTTGAAACAAAATAGAGGTGTCCTCAAAACTTGGTTTATATGAAGACCTCTTTGTTGCAATCTTCTCCAACCAGATCCCCCCAAACAACTGTTCTAATGCCAGTACTGATTATAATTTCTGAGCTAACAAGGCAGTAAAATAGAGCAAGATTTGGTTTTCGTGTGGAGACCTTGTTTCAAGGACCAAACAAAGTCATTCACCCTTGCTCTCCTACAGTCCTACTCACCCACCATCCTCATTACTGTACAATGCAGACCATCGTTCTGATATACAGGAAGGCTATTGATTTAAGGGCTAAGACTAGTCGACTTTCCACATCCATGGTGGAAACCATCAGGTTGACTGTCTCGATCACCGAGATGTGGGCACCGCATGTACAATCTAAAGACATGAGGTTTATTTCGGTACAATGATCATTGATTCCTACATTAGAGATTAGATCTCAGTATAAAGTCTTTTCTTTTTAATTCATAATAAATGGAAATAATGACCTGTTGGAAAGAAAATCAAGATGTAACTTAAAACCTAGAAAAAGAAAATCAAATAATATATATTGAAGTTTAAGACCAACCACAGACAAACCAATCTGTCATTCAAAAATAGCATATATTATTCTACAAATTTTGAATGGGAATTCAATCATAATAGTTTATTGGGAAAATAAGGATGTTTCATTTTGCCAAGCAGGAAGTAGAAGAATACCTCTTTATGGAAAGTATGCAGCCGAGAACAGGTACGATGGAGGGCCTCAACGATCTCAGATTGGGTTTTGTTTTCACTAAGATAATATATTGCCTGGGCAGTAAACTGCTCACAATATGTGCATAACCTTTCATTTCCAACGTCCACTTCTAACGTTTTACTTCTAGGATCCTCATAATTTGTCTGCATAGCTAAAACATGAAAGATGGATAGTCATTTTGACTTGCCAGGTGATCAAATTTCATATTTTGAGAAGGTAATAATGGAGGACAGTCGGCAATGCATCAAAGAAAGAAAAAAGTTGGAGAAGAAAACCCAAACATCACAATCCACATACTGGTCACCCTGCGAAGATATTGTTGTCAACCAAACATGGTGAGCTGAGGCGGATCAATCTGCATCCATTGATGATGACCAAGAAGATTGCTATAATGGTCCAAACTTCACAATTTTTGGAAGCCTATGATTGTGCATGGGACTTGGACACACGTAGAAGCTTCAGGACCAATTGGGCCCCAAAACAGTCCCAATCTATACTCTATATGGACTGATTTGATTAAACAGTCCCTTGTTTGGACTGATACACAATTTTATGAAATTTGTGGACACAAGCCCTGAACTCAACCTAGCTCAGTCCAGCCCATGGTCCAGGTGCTATTCCTGCACCCAGCAGGCCCAAATCAGCTTCAGCCAGGCCTAACAGTCCATGTAGGACTGCTAACCAGCAAAATGCAGATTTGCACAGATCCTTTACTTTTTCTATTTCCTTTATTTTGTTGCAAGTTTCTTCATCTCATTAGGACTCCTTGTTAATTAGGAAAAAGTTCATTAATGGAAAGACTCCTTACTCCTAGTAGCGTTGCACTAGGTTCTCTTTTTTATTGTTTACTCGATATATATGGGAAGTGCAAGATGGCAACCCTAGATAGTCTGGAGTCACTGGATTGCTTACACATTGTTAGTATTCAGCCCCTTTTGGCTTATTATCTGCAAAGATAGGTGATTTGAGTCTTAAAACATATCTACAGAGGTGTGTGATGTTTTGGTGCTCGCCTCTCTTCTCCTACTTGTTCTTTTGGTGCAACCCTAGAAAGCCCAACTCGCAGAATGCTGCAGTATGGAGTAATATCATTTGTAATTGTAGTTGCAGACTTGCAACCCCTTCTTAATTGATTGCAATGTACATCACGAGCTCAGTTTTTCCTGAAGTTGATCCCTGTCAGAGCATTGCCAACTTGTTGGATTAAGGTTTAAAAAGTTTATTTGTTGGAAAAGTCAAATATATTCAACTCTTATTGATAAACATTCTCACTTGATTATCCATCCAATATCCACCATAATACCTTCCTATTCCATGCTGCCTCATAAATAGTGGTCACCCAAGGTCCCCATGAAAGGTTCACAAGGGTCCTCAGTTCTCACTGCATGAAAGTGGTATATATGGTTCAAAATATTGGTATTAGAAGATATATCAGCCAGTTCAGAAAATGATACATAAAAGCAGTATGTATCAGTCATCAGGTAATTTTTTTTAAGCCGATGAAAACAATAAAAATTACATACTATCAGAAGATTATGGAATTTTATGTTTGTTTTGCATTCTTAGGCAGTAAATAGATATGTGTTGAATCCCTAAATGTCATGCAGGTACTACATCGCTACCTAACTCTATAGGAACTAAATTGTTGAAAGTTGAATAGATTAAGGTTCAACTATATCATTCAATCTACTGGCTAAACTTAAGACATAGAAGTCATCAAATATATGTGAAACTCCAACACCACACCAGTATCATATTCTGTGGATGTAGATATGCGGAACACTTCAAGTAGAGACATGATACCTAGCTACAAAGTAAGCAAACAGAATAACAGACACCTAACTGATATGGGTGAATTATCAGACATCAACTGATATGGGTGATAATTTGTTGTCAGAGCCACTTAAGATATCGTAATGCGCTCAGCCGCTGCCTGATAAATATATCACACATATCATTATCAAATTAGCCTTATCCCATCAATTTGGGGCTAGCCTGAAGAATTCCACTTTATAACTACAAAGGGGATGTCAAAAAAGGAAAAAAAAAAAAAAAAAAACAGAGAAACCATAACTAGAATTGCCTTACCAGAAACATGAGATATCACCAAACTTCTAGCATCTGAATATGCCCAGCTGCTACTCAATAGAAGAAGGAATAAAAACCTTATGCTCACACTCATTATGCCTGTGCTGAAATTGACCAATTAAGTGACCATAATTTGTAAAGTTCAACTACGAAAAACCCAAAGATTTAATTCTATTTGCTTGTAAGAAAACTTTCCACAGAACAGGTCCACACACCCATATTTGGTAGAATCATATATAATGTTAATAAACACAACATTAATGTTTAATTGCCACTGAAAACTCTGGATAGATTAAAACAACAACAATGACAACAACAACATGGTAGCTTCTCACCTTTCACATACTAAAAAACTTCTCACTTGATCACCACACAGTAACAACTAACACCCTATGCTAGATCTTACAGTACCACCAAAACTTATCACTGTTGAACCAATTTTTAGGATGACACCGATATAACTGCTGCTATTTTCTATGAAGAATAAAGATTGTTCTAATAAAATACGAATAGAGGGTTATGCAAAAATGTGATGCTCGATCAAGGGAACAGTTCTTTGTTTAACTTAGTACATGTGGAGCCCCACTTTTCAGCAGTCCAATTGACTGATCTGCTTAGCCTAATCATGAGATCAACTTTCAATGTTAGAATTCTGAGTGTTACTATAAAACAAGAGGCCAATCAAGTGATTAAATTGTATCATTAAAAAATGGCTCCCACATTTGCTCCTTGATGGGCTGAGGAAAATGCTCAATTTAACACTATAATAAACCAGACTATTTCTCAGCCATGACGAAAGTGAATCTGTCTGGGTTACCACTGGTACCAGCCCAAACTTCTCATCAAGACACTTTGATGCAATCTAGATGATAAAAGGTTCAAAATCAAAACTGAGAATTGGCTGAATCAGGATCTGTTGCCAAAAGTGAAATTCAGTTGACAATCATACTCCAAAAATCACGATGTAGTGTACAGGCCTCTGTGCTTGAGGAAGATGATCTCAAGTAACAGTTTAGCCACAGTTGTGTTCATGGAATCACGATGTAGAGTACAGGCCTCTGTGCTTGAGGAAGATGATCTCAAGCAACAGTTTAGCCACAGTTGTGTTCATGGAATCACTTCTAAAACTCATGGTTAAGGTCATATTCAAGTCACGATGTAGAGTACAGGCCTCTGTAGCAGGATCTGTGCTTGAGGAAGATGATCTCAAGTAACAGTTTAGCCACAGTTGTGTTCATGGAATCATTTCTAAAACTCATGGTTAAGGTCATATTCAAAAGAAAAACTAGATGTTGAGGCTGGATTGCAGCAACAATATGCTGAAGAACCATAAAGGAAAATTGCAGGCAATGAGGTTTCCTCAAAACTTCAATATAATAATTACCGAAAGATGGCCCTCGACAATGAGCTGACCAAATACCAAACTGACAAATATCAATATTACTAGAATAAGCCAGCAACTATAATCTCTTATAACAACTCAAACAGTTAAGTCTAATCCTTATTACTCTCTCAACAATAATAGGAAAGCTTAACTAATTATACAAAACAAACAAAATTAAAAATCGGTACCTATAATCATAGTTTCTGTTTGTCGGGCTTCGCGCATATATATAATCAAAGTACTATGCAAGCATTTTGATGCATACAAGTCCATGATAAAAAACCTTAAAATTTGGGACCATCAAACAGATGCCCACAATCATAAGATCTTGCCCATGTGGGGCCCACACATAATGTAATATGAGATGTTTCAATTCCCAACAAATTGGAATGAGCCAAGGTGGGGGCAACAGCCAAGTTTCAACATGTTCACATACCAACACTACTCTATCCATGCATTCAGAAAGCACTAAAAATATGCAAACATGATAGGAATTCAAGTACAAGTATATATCAGCTGTGACCATCACTCAATTTCCATAAAACCCCTAATCAAGCATCATCACATAAACCCGAGCACAATAAAGAAACTACAGAGATCACCACATAGATCGGCCCGAACAAAATTAAAGGATCAAGAGCCGATTCAAAAAAATAAGCTAAATCTAACAATTCAAAAATCACAATCCATGAATCCTACAAAACATCGAAATCAAAGAAAAACAACTCATAGACTAGCAAATTCAAGAAAGGAATCAGGTTTCCAACCGAATCTCTTCGTTTCAGATACGGAAAATCAAGATCTGATTAGCCAAACAACTGTGAATCAATTGATTTCGTCTTTCCTCTGTCCGAGGATTGCTAAATCGAGAAATCGGAATAACGATTTAAGTAGATAGAATCGAAATTGCAGCATAAACTAAGAGTCAGAAGAAGAAGAAGAAGAAGAAGATTGGAAGAATACCTGGAGGATGAGAGCAAAGGGTTTCTGAGTGAGAAGAAATCGAGCAAACACGTCTCTGTATTTATATTGGGTTCGTAACGATACGATACGCCTTCAGTTCATTTCAGAGGACTACGGACTACCCAAACTGGTAGTCCCGCCAAATTAGCACTTCCACTCCACTGCGGACTTTGCAGCTGTTTGAAGTAAAACACACGTAGTCAAATGCAAAACTCTATATGTGAATACATTTTTTTTTTGTTTTTAACCAAAAACAGAGAGAAGGAAAAAAGCGATGACTTACCTAAGAAAAAAACAACACCACAGATTTAGGGGTTGTTTTCGGCCGTTTGATTAAGTCAAGAAAATTGGAAACAAGTTAGTTTATTGGAAAATTTCCAAAAAAGGTCTTAAGTTTCTGCCTTAAATGAGACAAGTTTCAAAATTTTTTAAATTAGTTCATAAGTTTTTCAGAAAATTTTCAATTAAGGACATATGTCCAATTTAAAAGATATTTTCTGTCAATTATTTTTTCAGTTTTTCTAAATATCCAACTTACCCTTCGTTGAAATAAAAACTTTCATCACTTTTTCTATATTCTTTCTCCTTGTTTCTTTCATTGGTATCCCCACGGTGATGAAGGACAACCAATGTTCCCACAGCGATTGATTGCATGTAGTGGCTGTCGAAATCATGTCATGGCTTTGAATGAAGAGTAATTTGGGTATTTTCAAAATCTTGAGGGAAAAAGGCAAAAAAAAAAAAAAAAAAACCTGAAAATGACCAGATGTCCTTAATTGAAAACTTACTGAAAAACTTGAAACTAATTTGAAAAGTTTTGAAACTTATGTCATTTTTTAAAATAAGGTAAAAATCTAAGGCCTTATTTGAAAATTTTCCTTAGTTATTTTGTCCCTCAATTTTGCATCAATAGAGCTCATATTTGGAAACATTAATAATTTATTTTTATTTTTTTTGTCTTTTATGAACATCAACTTCTTAGAAGACTTCGGCCTTGTTTGGCATAAAGCTATCTAAAATAGAGCCATGAAAAAAAGTCACAAAAAAGAGTGCTAAAATAATTTAAAAAAAAGTGTTTAGTATTGCGAGGCTCTATTTTAAATAGACCGTTTGGTACTTCCTCTTTCTGCCTCTTATTAAAAGAGTCTGCCTCTTTTTAAAAGGGGTAATTTCTGTCATTATGTTAAAAAAGATCTTATGCCCAAAATATTATTACAGAGGTGGTTTCTTTGAGTATTTATGAGACAAATTTATAATTAGGCTGAATATTAATTTTCTACAAGTGACTGTCTCAATAAACCAAATTGAAGTTAAGTTTTAACCTTCTGTCTTCTGTTTAGGCCTTGTTTGGGAGTATATCTACAATCAAAGAGGAACATAGAAGAAACATATGCAAACTTCCACAGCTGAAAATGGAAAATGGGCTCGTCACATTCCCTTGGCCAATTCAGGAAATCTTATCAAATTTCCACAATAAAAAACTGTTTGCATGCCACTTGTAGCTCCTCCAAACAAATCAACATCCATTGCATTCAGTCCTGAGCACCGGATGTTGATTTGGGGCCATAAATTTTAGAAAAAGAACGGCACCCACCTAACCCCCCTTGTTCCCTACTTTTCTCCATTGCCCGTAAAAGCTGAGCCTGCAAATGGTAATTCAATTCCATAGATATCTCAACCACTGGCGATTGCAACACACTTCCAAATCAGCCCTTATTGTCTTGAACCAATGCATGAAACTACAAGAACTCTACGAATTCCCTACCAAAAAAACTCATGAGAAAACGGAATTGAGCAATGTCGAGACACAGATCTAAAAGCTCTAATACCCATATCACAAATTCCCTCAAAAATCAATAAACATAATCTTTGTTCTAGTTCAATGATTCATCAAATCACTTTCCAGCTCTAAAATATCACAAGAACATGAAAGAAAATCATATCCAAAACATCCCAAATGGAAGAAGAAACAATATTTCAGAAATTGGGTACTCAAGAAATCCCCTTTGCTCACTTCAAGCCTTTTCTCTGTGAAATCATTTGTTCTTCTCCTCTTCCTCGGATTTGAAGCTTTTGTGATCTTTGATCGCTGGGATTTCTTTTTCAAGCCATTGTAGATCTAAGCACAAGTAACACTTTCTGCTCTAATCCAATCTTGAAAAGCATCAGCAACAGATACATAAGCTCTCTGTCGTGCTTGGAGGTTCAAGTAGCGAAGGAAGCCGTAGATCTTGGATGTTTTTTTATGAAGACGTGAAGAAAGAAGCAGAGAAACTGAATTCTGAGCTGAGATTTGTTCCCTTTTTTTCTCTATATCTGCTTTGCCTTTTGCAGCAACAAGTGGCGGATATGATGACCTGCATCGCTTGTTCTAAGCAGATCGGTGGCGGCAGTTTTCTTCACGATCAGGAAGATAAAGAATCAAATGCTACTCTTCTTTCACTCCCATGTTTGGGAGTTTGACAACAATGGCCTTTTGTGGGGAGGATTTTCGGTGTCAATAAAAGTCTGTTCCGGGGCATTTTCATCCCGAAAAATACTTTCTGCCTCTACTTTATTTAGAGTCAAAAGCTCTAGTTTCTGTATGTAATGAGGCATTATAATTTTAGAGGATTTGCTTCTATTCCTCTAAAGCGGACTGAGAAAAAATTTGTATACCAAATGCTCTAATTTTTTAAACCTCTATCCGTTTTAAATGTTTAGACAATTAGAGGCTGAAAATAGAGATGTCAAACATGGGCTTCTTTTAGGCCCAATGTAGGCCCTACAAGGCTGAACTTCGTTTGCAAAGGTTGGAGGCTCCAAGTTTCAACAATGGGACTCATGGGACTCAAATGAACCTTTTAGAATATATTTTTTCCATTTTTGCACTTATGATACCCTTGCTCTTCTTCCACTCCTCTTATGTAAACAAAAGATAACAATTGTTTTTTCTTTTTTGGAAAAAAACTTTTGTTTCCCTGGAGTATAAGGATGACAAGGTATTGGACCATAGATGACTTGATTTCATTTAACTACAATTTTGGGAAGTCCTTAGAACTATTGCACTTGGATTCTCTTTACGACGAAGTCTTCCAATCTCATTGGAAACAAAATTCAGTGAGAAACCCGAGGATGATATTTTATTTTATCTTATTTATTATTTTTTTCATACAAAATTCCATGAGAAAGTCGAGGATGTTATTTTATTTTGTTTTATTTACTTTTTTCAAAGTTGGGCCGTAGAGTGATCCTTTCAACCAAAAGACCAAAAATCGATCCATCTTCACGTGAGAAACGCAGGATAGCACAATGGTAAGAGGCAAGCAAGGGCCGGGATTGACCCAAGCACAATGGCCCAAGTGGAGTCTAGCTGAAGTTGGTTGTGTGCTAGAGTATAGAGCACTCCAAGAGGGAACCTTGGGCTTATAGATTAGGTTAAGTTAGGATTAGAATAGTTTACAATTCGTCTCATGCAGTAATAATAATAATAATAAAAAGGGTGGCAACACTTTCCACTCGACCATGAATATGTTCGCACCTAGCAATAGCGATGTCACTTAGCCAGTCAAGCAATTAGATCTTCTAGCCAAATGGGCTAGACATGTGCCCACCAGTCATACATCAGATCCAGGCCTTCATTGCTAAGACTAATGGAAAATTCGTTTTAACCATCCGGAGAGAGAATCTCTCACAATTCACCCAATAGTTAGCCATTTTCTTTTGGCAGGTATAGAAATCATGAAAGTTCGGCATTGGTCAACATCCACTTTCGATCTGTCAATTCAATTGCCAGGAAGTTTTGCAACAGGGCCGGGCCCAAACCAAGTCGGGTAAATTGTGTTTGGGTCGGGTCTAGCCAAAAATTAAAACCCTGTTTGAATTCGGGTTGCCTTCCTGTCATATGAAAGTTGTATAAATCAGGTTGCAGGCTCAACTAATTTGGATTTGAGTGAGTGCCTCTAATATTCAGGTCTAGCCAACTTGGGCTTTGGTTGGTTCTTCTAGTTTGGTTCTTCTAGAATTGGTTCAGAAGTCAAAACCCTCTCCAAGACTCCAACCCTCGCCCCACCTGAAAAGCACCCAGCCTGCCAGATTATTTGCACAACAGTCGAAAACCATCTATCTGAATCATGGCCTCAATTGCTATACCAATTGAATCTCAGCCCAAATAAATGCGTGTTTAGATCCTTCAAAGTCAGTTTTTATGAGGCCCATAACACTCGGTCTACAAATAAATCCTACCTATTAAACTCTGTTTACCGGCACTTGTAGAACAAGGATCCAAACATGCCCAAAGCTCATGATTGTTTGATCATGGTGAACTATATATTCTATGAAATAGAGGGCGCAAAAGGTGCATATTTGCTGAGCGGTATGATTTCCTTAATCTATAATTACTGTTCAAGACCACGTGAAAAGTTGAGAAATGTAGTCTACAAATTGGTGAGCTATCAATAATCTCAACAGGTTCAAAAGCTATTGTACAAATTCAAGAACATTGGTGGAATTCACAAGTTCCAAGACATTCCTGATCTTCCTCCTATAAGATTCACACATCCAAACAGGTTCTGGATTCTAGCATTTGGGTTACCTTGTGATTATTGAATGTCTAAACCATTGATATCATACATATAATTGACACTACCAGTCGACATCACTCGCTGAACAATGAAATTACTGGTAATTGAATGAACAAACAAAACCTCATTAATTAGAGTCTATAGGAAATATCATTTTGGAGAGGCATCATTTACAGAAACCTTAATAACAATGAAATTACTGGTAATTGAATGAACAAACAAAACCTCATTAATTAGAGTCTATAGGAAATATCATTTTGGAGAGGCATCATTTACAGAAACCTTAATAACCAAGACTAACGGTGGAATACTTAAACTACGCATCCAAAGGGGGAAAAAATGAAAAAAAATTTGGGTAAGAGCCGTGGCAAACACTACAACCGTTCTCATTAACAGACAGATCGATGAGAACAAAGAAAAATGTCAAGTCATGGTTACAGACTTACAAGGAATAGTAGAACTCATCACGCAAACAGGACTGCAGAGAATGGAGGAAAACCTAAAAAATGAGAAAAGCAGCAAAGCTAATCAAATCAGTAAAAGATGTCTTTGGACATTACTACAAATAACAGTCACTTCTATGTTTTGGGAGAATGAATGGGCTATCTGCTATCCATTCCGCTGTCCCATTTGGGTGCCATGGAAACCAGAAGTCGTTCAAGTGATTGATGGTGAAAGATGAAGTTGATATCAGCAACCCCGCACTACTATAATCGATGGTAAAACAGTACCCAACCCAATGTTGTTGTCCATGTCACCATGAATGAACAGGTAATAATCCACTCTGACCAAAATATTCGAAATTGACTGCATTTTGACTTAGCAATTCATCACTGTGTGCTTGGAGCTTGCTTCTTTTTCTTCTTGTTTTGCTTTGCCAAGAGGTGTGATATTCGTACAAATCCAAATCTCTTCCTCTTTGCAGAGAACTGCTTGTGAGTAACTGTTTCCCTCTGAGGTGAAAGAGCTGCATTACGTTTGCTCAGCATCTGACCCAGGGACACCTTAGGCTTTTCTGCTCTTCTCTCAAACATATCAGTCTCAGAGTCCTCAGGCAGCATCAATTTCCGACTCAGTATCTGCCCAATTGACAGAGGTGGCTTCAAGTCATTCTTTGCCCTATCTGCAGGTAAGTTGGCCCCACTTACATCGAGCACCCGAGAATCTCTTCGATGGTGTGCTGGATATGAGTTTTTGAACTTGGTAGAGCTGTGTACAGAGCGTCTTCTCTGCCCGCGTTCTGATCTCCATTTCCGAAGTGCTTCCTCAACTGCAAGCTTCCCCCGATTGGCAGCCTCAACTCGTATAAGAGCCTCTTCTAGCGCCTTTCTACTAGTTTTGACTTCTTCAGATGCTTCGTCAACCTGTTTCAAAATTTCCCTTTTTGAAGCTTCTGCTTCATTGACCTGAAGCATGGCTGCCTCAATTCTCTTCTTTGATAGCTCATCTGCTTCTCGAGCTCTACGAGTCAGCGACGTGTACTCTTCAAATGATAGAGTGACTCCCACAGACTTTCCAAGCAAACCTGTCACTGAGTTCTCACTGCTTGCTAGAGCTTTGATCTCTGTGAGGGCTGCCGCTTCTGCTGCTCTAGCTGCTTCTTCCATCTTCTTGGCTGCATGCCATCTTATCTCAGCTGTCCTTATGCTAGTCTTTGTTTGTTCAATTTCAGCCAATGTTTTTGATACTTCTGATTTGGCAGCTTCAGCCATCGTTGTGAATTGCTCTGCCTCGGAACTTAACTGTTGGAGTTCCTTTGAAACATCCATGGGGTTTTCATGACCTTTTATCTCTGCATCTATGGTCGCCTGCAGCTTAAGTCGCGTTCGATTTAGTTCTTCTTCCAGAGACAAAATCTTTGCAGAATTGGAGGTCAACCTCTCTCGGGTTTTTTCAAGTGAAAGCTTCTCCTTCTCAAACTTTCTGTTGAGAGATTCAACAGAAGCTCGAATCCCTGTAAGATCAGTTGTCGTTCTGTTCAGATTCACCTTTGCCTGCTGCAATTCCATTAAGATCAATCCTGGTGATGGAGCTGCAGGTGATGTCGGGGCCACCAAATCAAGATGAGTCTCGGGAGTTTCAGGGGTTTGTTTCATTGGTTCAATGGAATGGTCCACTTTAATTTTTTCTGAGGTTAGATCAGGAAATGTAACAACTTCAGTTGCCTCTTTCTGTAGCCTTGCTTTTAAATCTTCAACTATCCTCTTTGTGGACTCCAGTTCTTTCAAGACATCTAGGGTTTCACGTTCTTTCACAATCAAATCCTTCTCTAACTGTGCAGTCTGTTCTTCAACTTTCGCTATATCGACCTCCTCAAAGCTATGCTGCTTACAAGAAGAGCAAAATAAAAGACAAAAATATATTCTCTCAGAACTTAGAGACACATTTGATAGACATTTAAACAATGAAATAAATTACAAGACACGACGCACTTAAATATTTGGAAAGGTGCATGAGCAAAAGAAGTGACTTCCACCTAGAACTGCTTGCTTTGTTTAAGGCTTTACATAAATGATCATGCCTTCCATTTAGATGGAAAACAAAAATATGCAGCAGCCCCTCCTAGATCAGTTTCTACTTTCCATGACATTTCAGTTTGGGGCAGCTCGCTTAATCATTATTTTGAGTAACATCCACATGCACCCCAAAAAACCATCCTAAAAGTTCAATTCAGTTCTAACAGCAATAGGAAACCAATGGCCTGTAGACTATCTATAACATATTATGTAGAATTAATACATTCACCCAGACAGCATAAGTTGAAGAGTTGGCCATGGATGCTTGATTCCAACACAACATAGTACACATAACAAGCACAACGACTGACACAGCCAAACTAACTCCTAAGGCAACTCGGCTAGAATTTCTGAAAAGTTCATTCAGCTTGCTGTGTAAAAATGAATTTCAGATTGGCACTAACAATTGCCATTGGCTGTTCAATGCTAGAGTGTGTGCCTATCGGAGAAGTATGGAAAGTAAAAGTAAATCATATTCTTTATACTAATTAATAATTTTCATTAGAGGTACGGGTTCTTGTTAATCACAATGGGTGCCTTCCAACTATGCTACGGGTTCTTGTTAATCACTGTTATTTATTTATTTATTTTTGAACTGGTAACATGACTCGAACCCCAAACCTCTTAGTTGCAACAATACACTATGGGGGTTCTTTTCTCTATTTATCATTGTTAACACTCAAGAAGCGACATCACCATAAAAATTAGAGAGAAGAATAATGCTGCAGAGCCAAGTGGAGATTAACAAAATAATTTTCTTGCCCAATTTACGTCACTATTTTTAACTACTCGAGTCAAGATTCAAGAACCATTGGATTTCATGCAAGTAGAGAACACTCAAATTGATCAAGGAATGGTATGTACATAGAAAGACCCCAGCATAGGTAGACAACTTACGAGAGCTTAACACTCATAAGTAGAGAACGCCCAAATTGATCAAGGAATGTAGCTCCTCGATGATGAGAGCTTCTGCCTCCTTGCGCGATTTGAAGAGAAAATTGAGAGCTTAAATGTACCACTAAAACTGATGAGAGCTTAATGTACGTCTAAAACTCCTCGATGATGACCCTGTTACGAACTGATTGATAATTTCTTGTTTGTAGGTATTACAGATAAAAGGAGCGAGCGAAATTCAGAGCTAATTGGAGGAAAATGGCCAGACCACAGACGAACCGGAGTGAACGGTCTTCGGGCGTCCGGACGCTAGCCCATTCAAAAGCTGGCCAAAGCTTCTCCCTCCTGGCGTCCAAACGCTAGACCCTAGAATTGACTCTGAGGCTATTGCCTCCTGGCGTCCGGAAGCCCGACACGGGTGAACTCCGCCTCCTTGCGCGATTTGAAGGGAAAATTGAGGAAAAAATCTAAAAAAAGCGAGCCAAACTCGTTTTTAGATCATTTAAGTCCGGAGAGAAGAACTAGAGGCTAGTTTTGGAGCATTGGAAGGAGCACCAATGGGGATTTCGTCAAGAATTCTTCGTCAATATCTCTCCATGAGTAACTAACTCTCCACCTTAGGGTTGCGATGAAGCCCCCCTAATCTTGTATTTTGGTGATGTATAGGTTCTAAGGTCTTACTTTGAATGTTTTTGGTTACATGACATGAATATTATCCATTGATTGGATTTTCTTTATTAATGCAATATCTATTTTTAGTATTTTAAACTTGTAGATTCGAATACTAGTCATATAATGATGCTTGAATGAATGTGTTGTTAGATCTAAGATAATCTATACCATAGAGATAAGATATGTCCCGATCTAAACACACGTCCCTTATTTGTTGACTCAGTGAAGGTTTGTAACTAGAACGAATCCTTAAAGCGTTGATAGTGAAATCCTAAGTCTATCTATACTCGCCATTCTACGAGGGTAGAGTGCATTCGTATCCTAAGATCTTTTCTTTGATTGAATCAAACCTTGTCTTTAATTTACTAATTTAGGAATCAAACCCATCAAATCAACACTTCGTTTTCTAATAGGATTAGTTTAGGAATTTGAAAACCACCACAACTTAGCCTTTTTGACCTAGTGGATATAACACTCGGTTAACATCTTTACTCTCATGAGTAGAGATAGCAGCTAGGTATAAATTATATTTGCAAACCCTGTTTTGGAACGAACAACAACCAAATTGTACACTGGGGAAGAACTATCATAAAACAGTCCATCAAGCATGTTGTATTGTGACTAGATCACAGTCCAAACATCATATTGATTAATCAACATCAGTCAGCATCTTTCCCATAGAAACATTAACTGCAATCCTTTTTCTACTATGGGTTTGAAGACCACTAAAGTGGATTTCATAGATTGTTCAGTTTGTGTGCTCTCGGCTATGGGCCATCAACAATAAGAGCCAGTATGCATGCGATGTCCATCCATTATGCTACCATGCCATCTGTAACGTTGCAGTGGCTCACTGCCAAAAATCACACCAAATGCCTAGCATCAGTCATTTTCCCATGGTTGCATCAACTGCAACCATATATTGAAGGCTACTAATTGGATCACTAGCATTGCTAATCAGTGTATTTTGAACTATGGTTCCTGTCCACCCAATTGTAGGAGATACTAGAGTTCCTTAAATCTGTTATCCTGATCGTGCTCTGCACAACATTACAATGTGTCCCTAACTCCCTATGAAATTCATGTAATTTCATACCTGCTATACCAATCGTTCATCCTTCCTTTGTGTTTATTTAAACTTTTTTCTGTAGGGTCTCTGTTTGTTAGAACTTGTTTTTAAACGATAATAGTATTTATTCATAAACAAAATGAAAATGAAGGTATTAATACATCAAATCAGATTTTTATTTACTCCCCCCACCCCACACACACACACACACACACACAAAAAAAAAAAAAAAAGCCTATCCATTTTTGCTGTCTGATGTCAATGAACTCGACCAGACAAAATGTCTGTACATCATAAATCTCTTCCACAGTATCAACCAGTCTTCAAGGGTCCAAGCACATGCTCCACACCCATGTAATATCCCCCTTCAATAATTAAGGAGAACAATTTCCACTTAACCACCTCATAAAGATGGACCGTGATCACCATAAAGCTCAGAGACATTGACCCCCAGCAGACCAACAGGGCCCCAAAACTTAAATTAAGGAGAACAATTTCCACTTAACCACCTCATAAAGACAGACCATAATCAGTAAAAGCTCAGAGCCACTGACCCCCTGCAGACCAACAGGGTCCCAAAACTTAAATTGATCCCGTAAGCATCCTAGACAAGCCAATCAATACCATATGGGCCAGGTTCATCAAGAGGTTTGCATTGCATTTAGAAGAGGAACTTATATGACTTTTGGTGATCTGAAGTGTCAACAAAGAATAGACCACGCCCCAAAAACCAAAATAAAAAAAAGAAGATTAGGATGGTCCTAATAATATATGGACGGCTTAAAAAGGGTAGTTTATAAAAATGCAGCAACTGCTCACATACATGAAAATGAAAAGGAATAGATTTAAAAGATTGGGGAAAACCTTCAATCTAGGTCTGTGACATAAAAGTGGAGATGACAATGACATCATATTTTACATGCACAACGAATATCCTCTGTATGTTTCAAATTGAAAGATTTTGAGTTGAATCCCGGTGAAAAAGATAAAGCTTTCATCTGCACCAAACTGCCTTCTCTTTTCTTCCTTTCAGAAAAGGAATTCCAGTGCAGAAAAAAGCAAATTCCTAAAAGCGCCCTAACAGAACTAGGTTTTTCAAATTTGAAAAGCAACGACAGTATCTGGAACCAAATACGAATTACTCTAACTCAATCTCGCAGCTCACGAAAACTCCCCGAGTCCACTCAGTTCGTTATCGATCTAAACTCCAATCAATCAAACAAGTTAGCTCAGTACTCACCCAAATCCACCAAAACACAAACAAAGAATCCAAATCAAATCAAACCGTCTCAGCTTTCAGAACAAAGAAACACATAAAAAAAAAAACCGACCGAGTCACGAGATTTCTCAGATCCGAGACCTTCAACAGTAGAAAACCCTACCTCTTTAGCATCGGGGACCTTGTGGAACGGTTTCCAGGCGGCGCTGCCACCGAAACGGCTCACGGCCTCCTTCACGGACTCGAAGGGAGCTGAGGTGTCGATCTCCACTCGTCTAGACTCCATCTCGTTCGTCGCCGTGGCGGTTTCGGGAGTTCCGGAACCTCGCACGGTGGTGCCGGTACCGGTATCTAGGGTTTTAGACATGGCCTTATAAACGAGGAAACCAAGAAGTAGAAGAATCGCTAGGGTTTTGGTTTCAGAGAAGATGATGGAGAAGATGAAGATCAGAAAAGCGTGAGAGAGCGCGAGTTATGATGGACGGATGGCAATGATGATGTGAAGTTAGTGGGGAAATGCTGTACGGTCGACTGACAAGCAGGGGCAAGAGACGCTGAGAGACGATAAAACGGTCGATTTCGCTTTTCGAAAAGTGCCGTTGTGAGTTTCTTGCATGCCCTCGAACGGGGTTCTTACGTTGGTGGTCCCTGTCCCAGTCCCATAACATAAATCAAATCCTGGCCGTTGATCGAACATAGAATCACAGTAGAAACTCTGGCCGCAAAATAATTAATTTGTCGACGTTTTATTTGAAAGGGAAGTTTTTAAATTAGTCCTTAAGTTTTTCTCTTATTTAAAAAAAATATTAGTTTTACTTTTTTAAAAATTAGAGCCTGAATTTCTAATTAATGGCATTCGGTTATTTAAAGATGTTTTCAGTGTTTTTTTTTTAATCTCATTTTTCTAAACATTTAAATTACCCATTATTTAAAGATATGGCATGCTTCCGAGTTCCCACTATCACTATATGTCATCGGTTATTTAAAGGCCTTTAGGTTTTTTACTATATTTTTTTATAAAAGGACATAAACTTTAAAACTTTTCAAGTCATGGCCCAGTTTTTTTAGTAAGTTTTCATTAAATTTAAGAACATTTGGCCATATATAGACTTTCTCTGGCAATTTTTTTCATCAATTTTTTAAAAATACCCAAATTATCTTTTATTTGGAGCCATGACATGCTTTCGGCAGCTGCTACATGTCATTGATTATCCTGAGGAGGGCATTGGTTGTCGTCGATCACCATGAGAGGGTGTTGGGGTTAATAAAGGAAAGGTGGAAAAGATGGAAAAAGTAAGAGAGACTTTTATTTCAATGAAGAATAATTTGGATATTTAAAAAAAGATTGAGAAAAAAGGTAGCTAGAATATATGTTTAAAGGAACGGTTGTTCTCAATTGAAAACTTATTAGAAATTTAGACCCTAATTTGAGAAGTTCCCAAGCCTGTATCCTTTTTTGAAATAAGGTAAGGACTTTAAGGCATTATTTGAAATGATTTGGATAATTGGATCTTAAAAATGTGGGCCACACACACGCATTGGGTCCAATAGAACTACAGGTGTGATCAACATCTTACAATCTCATCAGTCCCTGTTTCTGTTAAGATGGGAATATTCTTCATGGCAAGGCTCACCAGACTGACTGTAGTGATAACGTTGTACGGTGCAATGTCACCACTCTCCAAGGCCAAAACTGCTGAGGATATGTGGACCCATTTGGTGCTTGTATTCGACCGTTGAAGTTGTAGGCCCCATCCCACAAGTCTGAAATTTTGAATATGCCTGGCTTGCAAAGTCAAATGGTGAAAGTTTGATTCTAGAAGAAGTGTTTTTTTTTGTTTTTTTGTTTTTTTGAAGATTTCACCGAGTTCTCTGGCAAACAGTGAGTGAAAGTTTTCAGAGTTTGAAGGTTCTATAACTTTGTCTGAGGAATTGAATTGTTAATTGAGTCCGGCCCACCGAATGTATCTGCTTGGAATCAGTGGATGAAGGTTCGGATCTCAAGAAAAGGTGAGGGGTCTTAATCTCAAATAAGTGGGCCCGTGATGGTGGAAGCCAGCTTTAGGCTTTAGCAGTGGACTGAAGAAGGCTCTTGTCGGTCCCATTGCAGTTCCCACTTTTCTCATGTTTATCAGCAGGTACTGACTCACGCGTGCATAGATAATGCAGGGCTACTAGTACTACTGGAGAATATTTATTTGTGGGGGCCTTTGTTTCTTGTTTTCCTGGCATTAACCCATCAGGAGTCGGGACTAATCCTCCCTGGGACTCCAGAGTCCAGAGAGCAAACCCCTGCCTCATTCCCAAGACCCAATGCCCAGAGGTGATTGAGGTGGGGTGGTGTTTATTGGGTTGTTCATCACTTGTCAGCCAAACATTAGCCCTCCTGGACACTTTCCACAGTTGTTCTAATAAATAGATTAGTCATCAACTAATAAATAGGCTCATTCTACATGACTAATGAAGGAGGATGTTCTGTTCTCTCACAGACTGCATAATCCAATCTAAAACTATAAAATACACGATCAAAATAAACAGTCAAAATGAAATCATGAACAACTTACTATCATTACCTTTAAATGACTAAAAATGTCCGATTGAGCGAATTTACTCTTGGTAGATAACTAACCTGCATCTTCCCCTCACATTTGCTGCCGCCAATGAGTACTAGAAACAAACCACATGTTACATAACTAGGCCAAGTCACCTGCAAAGTATGACATGCTATAAGTCAAGCGTGCAGAGTAGTATTGTTTTCCCTCATGGGCCATTACTAGGGTAGTGATGGCCGGGCAGGGCGGGGCATATCCAGCCCCAGCTAGTCTTTAAAAAAACACAAGCAGGTATCCACCCCAATCCTGACCATAAATATTAGGCTCAAGCCTGCCCATTTAGTCAATCAGGCCTATAAAGGCTAAGCCAGACTTTTATTAGTTGCATGGGCTTTCTAGCAATTGTCCACACAAATTATCACTAAATTACAAGCACTCATTATTCGGGCCAGGGTAGCGCAGGCTTTGGGCTTTCCATCACTTAATCCAAGCCAAGTCGATATACTGAATGGGCCCAAATTATATATTTCAGCCTGGCCTGAAGAAAGTTTAGCCCAGGCTAGCCCGTCCATGAGCACCCCACTATCCAGAGTGTTCCGGGCGCCCACAGGATAGTTATAACTAAAGCTGCATAGATTTTTATAATTTTTAGCTCCTCTAAAGCTTTCGTCAATATCAATAAAGATGATGCATTAGTCGCCGAAGCTTGCAAAATCAGGTGATTAGTCGCCAAAGCTTGCAAAATCAGGTGATTTACATGACCCAAACAATCCAATGATCCAAAATGATTTTGGTGTAGGATTCAATTCTTCAATCAGCTAGAATCTTGCTGTTGGATTGTATCCTATGTTTTCACAATTTAACATGCAGATCAAATTGATTTGGATTGGAATAGTTCATCATCATATTAGCAGCTTAAAATCTAACATCACAATACACTTGTAAATTGAAAGAAATGTTTTATCTTTGCTCAAGTGATCTATAAATATAGATGATCTCATTTTGCCTTTGGTGAATTGTGATAATTGACATGAGATGAACCGGGGCCACGAACTATGAAAATGAAGAGATTAAGGTAACCATGATCGACCTCATTCAACCTCCAAGAGGGAGAGAGAAATATGTCTTTCTCGTTCTGTCATCTCATCTGAATTCAGTTCATTGCTGATGTACTCAACACGTTAATTTCATGAGAAAAAATAACTGTATTTCTAGCCAATAGGAAATCATAGATACCTAAGAATCTACCATTTACCATGATTAAAAGAAAGCAGTCAACCAATGAACAAGAATTCTGGTTTATATATTAAGACTTCAGGGATGACCTCCATAAACTAGGCATTAGCAAAGTGTTCAAACAATGCAACTCTGAATAGAAGTACCTAACAAGAGAAGATATGGTTGATAGGATTTTCATAGTCACAAGTAGTAGTAAAATAATTCAACTAGATTAGTGAAGAAGTAACTTAAGGGGAAAATTACTTTATTATTATGTTATGATAATATGAAATTATACATACACGCGCTCATGCATGTGGCTAAAGTTACTTATCAAATTTCATCTCTTGTACATAATTGTTTAAAAAATGAGAGTAGGGCTTTGATCTCAAACCTATAATGCATTAAAATGTTTATTATTGTTACTTATTGTATGCCTGGTTGATTTTCTTCTGTTATATCTCATGCAGGTTGTTTCAATCCCAAATAAAGGAGGATTGTGTCATATTATTATAGGAAGCATTGCTAAAAGCATTGCTTAGGTTGTATGGGATGTAGGGCCTTTTACTTTACCAATACTCCCCCTCACGTGCCAGCCATGTGGGGTACATAAGAAGGACGGGATTGAAATCTGTTCTGGTACAATGTTAGAAATCATATACCAACCTAAAAATTTAGGTTGATAGGTATGAGGCCCAAACAGATATTATATGAAATCATGCCAAAGACATTACGCAATGAGTGATGGAGCTTTACTTTGCTAAGAGGATACACTTGTGATGTGCTTCTCCTCTATTTGTACGTGGATGTGCCTCGTGAGGTATTGGAGCAACCACAACAGAATCCAAAGAGGCTCCTTTGGTTGGTAGCCACAACAGAATCCAAAGAGACTCCTTTAGTTGGTAAAAGGATACCCGTCACACCACGTAAGAAATTAGTGAGTCTGTTGTGTTCCTCTTTGTAGATTGTCCCACATGGGATGTGATGCGACACCCACCAGATGGTCACATGATTAAACGGGTCAAATTTTACCATTTTTTACTGGGACTCGAATGTTTACTGGGAGTGGTGGTGGTGGTGGAGTTTTAGCGGGGTTGTGTGATGTGCCTCCTCAGATTGATTTCATCTTTAATCAAGCATATTAACTTATTTAACTCACTATAAATATGGAAAATTGGGGGTTGCTCGGCTGGTTGAGCCTCCTGCTCCTTACCTAAGTGCCTGGGATTGAGCCCTAGGTCCTCTCCCTACTCGTGCAAGAGTTCCTTTTCAAGTGTGTGTTCCACACCCCTGATTGGCAAGTCTCCATTAGGTTTAAATCCTTCAGTTGTGTACTAATAATAACAAAATGGAAAATTTCCCAATAAATCCTTACTTTTCTGCCCTATTTAAAAGGACATGAGTCTCAAAACTTTTCAGATTAGTCCCTAAGTTTTCTAGTAAGTTTTCAATTAAGTACATTCGGTCATTTAAAAGTATTTTCTAGCGACTTTTTCCCTCAGTATTTTGAAAGTATCAAAACTACCTTTCATTTAAAACAATGAAATGGTTTTGACAGCAACTACATGTAGCCAATCGCTGTGAGAATACTAGTTGTCTTTGACCACTGTGAGGGCGTCGATAAAGGAATGAGGAGAATATTGAGTAACTGAAGGAGGGATTAATTTTAATGAAGGGTAATTTGTGTATTTTTAAAATTTTGAAATAAAAAGTTGTCAAATAATAGCTTTAAATAGGCGGACGTCCTTAATTGAGAACTTCCTGAAAAACTTATGGACTAATTTGAGAAGTTTTCGAACTTGTGTCCTTTTTTTGGAATAAGGCAGAAACTTAAGGCCTTTTTGAAATTCTCCCTTACAAAAACCTTAGAATAAATATAAGTGAGTGCGGATTCATTGGAGGGGATGTGATGGGATGAGGTATGGTGGTTTAATTAGGTGCGAGATAAGGTTTTTTTAATTCTATTGGAATTGAGGCTAATTCAATTTAATGTTTAGGTGCTTTAGATTGTATGGCAAAGTTTATGCAAATCTCTAAATCAACCAACTTTAAAACCTTTTGCATCTTTTTCAAAAAGCAAGCAAAAATATAAACTTTCCAAGTAGATACATAAATTTATGACACCTTTTTCTTTTCTTTATTATGATCAAGTTTTCCTATGTGACTTTTACTGCATGACAAGCTTGTCTCCACTACTTTTAGTGGATGATATGTTTACCCGTGCTACTTTTTAAGGTATAGCTTTTTCTTGTGACTGTTATAATAAGGTAAGTTTGCATCTTCTGGCTAACTAAATATAACATTTCAAATAACCTATCTGTAGGTGGTAAAAACGACACCTACTTAAATTGAGATGAGATTGAGATAAACTTCTTAAGACAGGGAATGCTGAACGTCAAGAACCTGAAAAGGAAGGAAAAAGGCTAGAGTCAAAGCCCCTGGCTGCCGTGAGCCGAAGGAGCTCCGATGCCTGAGTTAGTTCTGAGAAAATTAAGCAGGAGGAAGTTCTGAGAAAATTAAGCAGGAGGAGGAAGAAGGGAATGAGACGATGTGGAGTATTGTGAGTTGCGTATTGCGTACCTCCATGGGGCTGATCCCATGTGTATATATGTGGGCATTCCTCGTTCATTCTCTCTGTGAGTGGGGGTAGGTGGGGTGAGGTCGCATCGATCCTTACCCTGACACGTAGCAGTAGGTAAAATGGGCAACATCACATCCTCACTTTCCATGCCTTCAGTCAGTTGATGTACAGGGCTGATAAAGCTAACTTCTTATCGCCATAAATGAGCGATCCTATCGCCATAAATGAATGCTCATATCTGTCAGTGCGCGCCGTATTTTCAGGAGGAAGGTGGCAGCCCACTCTGCTTTCAGCATTTTGGTCCGAGACTAAGAATGGCTTGGCCGTGGTGTGCTTTTGTACTGAGCTGGCATTCACGCCGAGCTGCCTAACCGTACTGCCGTGCTGGTACTCTCAACCGAGCTGCCGAGCTGACGGGATACGACCATAGAGGCCGAGGTGATCAGCGAGTCCTGCTGTAATCTTTGCTTAATTTCGTCATTACGGTGTTTTACCCACACCCTATCTATTAAAGAGTTTAATTTAAACATCTCTATTTTAAACAGATCTAGTTGAATTATCTTTGCTTCAATCACGAGAGTTGCCAAACGTGCAAGTGCAAAGGGATCAATCATATCACAACAAAGTGGTGAGCGCAAAATCATATCAACAGAGTAAATCTTAGTCTTTACACAACTTGGATACAAAATGAATTTCCTAGTTCTGCATGTGCCTTTATTCCAATGTCGCTACTCTCACCATGTGCATGTAAGCTCTCAGGCGTATTGCTCGAGAAGAAATTCGAAAGAGTTAGACCAAATTAAGCAGAAAACCCGCCATCATCTCCCCCTTGCACATGGCCACATTCTGCTAAAATGGACCACCCATCGTGCCCCTCGATGCGTGGATCATGATAAAACAAATGTAAGAATCATTAGATCAATAGCAAATGATTAAAAACACGGTCAATGGATATTCCTTGCAAGAACCATTAGCCAACATAGATATTCCATTTTTGACACGAGCATCCAATAAGTATTCATGAATTTTAAAAGGAGAGAAGAACTGTTTTTAAACTGGAAAGGTAAGGGGGAACTTAAGAATGACTTAGTGGTAAAGGCTCTCATTCCCATTCTTGCTCTTGCTGAGCGCTCATGCCGATCGTCAGGGGCGGACCCGGGTATAGATTTTTTGGGCTTGAAGCGCCCACCATACTTGAAAAAGTTAAAGAATTAAAAAAAACCCCTATAGATTTGGAGAATTATTATATGTTTTTATGTTACATTTGCCCTTTCTCTCAATATTTCTTTTACATAAAGTCCTCCCAAGTTGAATCTCGTGGGCCTGCCCTTGCCGATCTTCCCCAAAGGTGGAATCCCCAGTGAATTGCACTTGCTTTCTCATGATTGAATGGACTGCTGAGCACTGGAGAGCAAGAGAAAATCGTCCTTTATAAGAAAACACAAAAGGAGGTAAACACAGAAGAAGGCAAAATAATGTGAGCGCACATGCTCAATTTGACGACTGTAGCTCCCCCAACTTTTGAAGTTTGAAAACCAGTAGCATTGGAGGTCTATAGCGTATTTGGAACTCAATCGGAATTGGTACTAGGTACTCAGCACCTAGACCCAATACTCAAATCTGGTTCAGATTACAGACCCATATAAATTCTCAAATTTAAATTAAAGGGCCTAACTTTAGCCTTGATAAAGCAATGGCACCCAGCCCCTAGCTGAGGCGCAAATGCTTATTGATGTTACCATATGCATAAATTAGTCGACCGGCATGAGACTAGAGGTATTCATGAACCTTAACCAGGACACCATTTTTTTTCAGGTCCATGCTGTGGACCTTAATTTGGACAGATTTAAAAATAGGCTTGAGTATTGGACCAAATTCCAGCTACTTTCATTTTGGGTCCCTATATATTTGGGTGCTTGAGGACCTCATTCACTTTGTTTGTTGTTACTGAACCATTTAGTAGGGATAAAAAGGGGTGGGGTCCATGTTTTTGGACTATATGCCCCCACGAGATTCTTCTGGATCCGGGATCCTTGAAGTTTTATTCTGCTGTACAGTTGGTAGTCGGCAAGAGCACTAGAATATTCCAGTGACCTGCCATGGGAACTTACTGGCCTTGGTTGGCAATGCATGCAAACTTACAAAGGGCCCTCTGCTTCCACAGATGGGAAAATGTGGGAGCTACTCAACTAGCAGCTCAGATGTTTTTTCGTTCTTTGCCTATAAATACATTGCTATGAAGTTTCCTACCCACACATCAATGATAAACAAACTGATAACTAAAAAAAAATTCATCAATTTTTATTCTGACTGAGGTTATTCACTGTTCTGGATGATGGAAGAGCAGTTATTTTCTCACCACATATGCATCTCCCTGGTGAGAAATGCACTTAATGTAGAGAATCTTTAGTACCGCATAGGACGAGAATTATTTTGAAGTGAATATCGTTTTCCCAGTAATAAGTAAACCTTTGTTTTACTGAAATTATCACATGTAAGAACAGAGCTCAGCAATGGCACAGCTAATAGTTTTTTTTTTTTCTATACATGTTGAATTGTTGATTGCCTATCAAAGAAAAAGGGGTGGGCCAAAGAGATAGTAGATAAAAGTAGTAAAAGATAGATTTGAAGAAGTGGAACATATTTGAAGATTTAGCTCGAGATAGATTGGGATGGTAAAAATGAATTCAAGTAACCAACACCAGTATAATTGAGACAAAGTTTTGATGATGATGACAATGACATGATCATGTAAGAACACATGCTACCTTGTCTTATGGAGTCTGAATTCTCTAATGCCATCGCTGAGATTCTCAAGTCGTGTGCATCACTGCAAAATCCATCAGTGGAACATAAGATAAACTGCCGCTTTTGTGTGGTTTATAATGAAAAAAACCTATTAGGAGTCGGAATGCTGTTAGGCCCCGACCAGGACTAATCGTAATTAATGTTAATTAATGGAGATTAGTGTTACTTAAGCATGATTAATTGTGCTAATTATGGTTAATGAACAAAATGAGATGGGTTAATCTCAATTGATTGAATTAAACCTAATGAAGTGAATTTGAATGGGATTGAATTGGTTAAGATGAGTTTAAACTCAACCAAGGTAAACTAAGGACTTTTTTGTAAATACGAGTTTTCACGTATTTCGTCAAATATGAAAATTCTTGATACCAACGTGTGTATCTCGAAGAGTACGTCAACTTTCATAATACACTTGGTTTCATTTGACCTAAGGTTGATCAAATGGGCCTTCATTTGACCCAAAATGTGAAAAAGAGAAATGGAAAAGGGCTTAAGTGCAAAAAGCTCATTATATAAGCTAAGAGATGGGTTCCTTTCCCATTTTAGCAAACCCTAGGCACTCTTCTTCCTTCTCTTCCATTTCTTCTCCATCAAGAGTGAGGATTGGGAGCTTGCAAGTAGTTTTTTAAGAAGGTTGGTCATCTTCATCTACTCCATTGAGCCATCCTCCAATGTTGAAAAGCTTGAGATTTCCTTGGGAGAGAGTTGTGCTAAACCAAGCAAAAAAAAAAGAGGGCTTTTTGTCAAAGGAGCTTAAAAGGAGGCAAGTATAAGCATCACTTGTGAATGATGTTAGTTATTGTAGAAATTCATAGTATTCCATGGATTGTAGCTTTTGTGCATCTCCATTGAATGTTGAATGGATTTATTGCTTATGGATTGATGGAATGGGTTAGAAATGTCATTAATGTGTGTATTAAATGATGAATGAGGAGTGTACAGGAGGTCCAAAATTTATTGTAGGTGGTTGTGGTAATGAGTGGAGAAAGGAGTATAGAAAAGAGAGAGTTGCAGAATTTCGGAGTGAAATTCTGAAGCGTTCGCTTGAGTGACCTGCTCTCTGGATGAAGGCGCTCGAGCGGACATGAATATGCTCGAGTGACTACTTTTCTGTTTAAGTTCGCTCGAGTGACCACTTCTCTGTCTGGGTCCGCTCGAGCGAACTTGAGTCTGCTTGAGCGAACCTGATACTGGATAGGGCATTGATTGAGGCCGAAACAATCAGTTGGTTTTGGATTTCGTAGGAAACATGGATGCTTTTTGGACACTTATATGTCCTCTAAATTAGCTTTGTGGCTAATTAATGCAAATTAGAGATTTGTGGAGATTGTGGATAATGAAATAAAAGTTTTAAGAATTGAACCCTTTGATTAATAATGGGTTAAGTGTTAATTGATTGTGGACTGTACCTCCATAGGTGTTAATTACAGGAACTCCAATGTACATAACATATAAATGTGATGTTCATCAAGAATAACACGTATATTAGATAACTAACGGTTACACTTAAATGGTGGGTCAGAACTGGAATAGAAATGAGTAGAATCGTGTAATTAATGATTCTCTCATGCCATTGTACTCTGTATCACTTCATTCCAATCTTACTAGATTGATGTCATTGTTTGTTTTCTTTTCATTGTTAAGAATGGAATCGCTGTATATAATTGAATCTAGAAATGGATTGATAATGAAATGTATTGACCATTGAGTCTGGCACTACCTAGCTATTGTATGAAATTCTAAATGAATTAATAAATGATTATGTTCATGAGGCCAGAGTCATGAATGGTGCGTCCTTCCGCCCTAAGATAAATGACTATTCCTACTACAGTAGATGGATTTGGGGCGTTCCGAAGCTCCGTAGTGATGCTAGTGTCCCTGGCTCGGACACTGGTAAGTCCCACAGATTCCGATCGTATCTATGGGTATTGATTGATGCATTCCAATTGGAAAATGAATCATTCCTTTGAGAGAAGATGGTAAGTGACATGAAATGAAATGACATGAAAGGAAATAAAATAAAATGAATTGAAATGAAAGCTATGGTAGTTGCTATCATGTACATGTCTATTGATTGTCTTATTATGCTCATTTATTGTTATTGTAGGAATTATCTAGACTTGTCTAGAATTATAATTGTTTACTAAACGTATTGAATGAGTTTAGTAAATGTACTAACATGTGCTATCACAAGTTTTGTTTATGCATTGTTGAGCTGTCGTGTTCATTAGTGTTATTGAAGGCATTACAGGCCCCACTGCCATGCCGGCCCGGCGGCCCCAGCGGCAACAGAGGAGACCGTTACGGTTCCTCCAAGATGATTAATCTAATGGAACAGTCAGAATACCATTTGAGATGGTTATTCGATTGCGCAAGTGGACTATGGATGTTTTGGGAAATTCATTTTGAGGATTCTTTTGAATAGTTGAAATTCATTTTGGGAATGTAATATTTTGAGAACTTGAATAGTCATCAATATACATAGTATTTGAATATGCAATGATTGATGAAAGAAAGCAAAAAAGAAGGATACATGTATAAAGAACTTTATTTTATACATGTAAATCTTAAATGGATTTTGTCAATGTGTATTTCCGCAATTTGTACAATTGACAGGTATGTATGAATGAATGTTATCCCTTGTGGATTCTGTTTTAACTTAGGTTAATTCAGAGTTCACGGGAGTAAGTATGGCCGCGGCTCTGGATTATCATAACTAGGGCCCCGGTCGTGACAAATGCCCTTTTGCCCACCTTAGAATGATGCTCGGGAGGACAGTGCAAGTGTTGGATGTAAGAAGCAAAAACGGATAGTTGGTTAGTTAACATTTTTAATAGGGGAAATTTTAAATAAGACCTTAAGTTTTTATCTTATTTCAAAAAAGACATAAGTTTTAAAAAATTTCAAATTAGTCCATAAGTTTTTCAGTAAAGTTTTAATTAAGAACATCCAGCCATTTGAAGGTATTTTTTATGACTTTTTTTTTTCTTTTTTTTAAAGATATCCAAAGTACCCTTCATTTAAAGCCATAAAATGGTTCTAACAGCCACTACATTTAGTCGATCACCGTGGAGATGTTAGTTGTCTTCGATTACTATGAAGTTGCGATGAAGAAAATGAAGATAATATATAGAAAGTGAAGGAGGGTTTTATTTCAATGAAGGGTGATTTGGGTAATTAAAAATTATTGAGGGAAAAAGTTGTCAGAAACTAGCTTTAAATGGACGAATGTCGTTGATTGAAAACTTTTTGAAAATTTTAGGGATTAATTTGAAAAGTTTTAAACTTGTGTCTTTTTTTAAAAATAATTCAAAGACTTAAGGCCTTATTTGAAAATTTCCATTTTTAATATTTATAGTGGTGTATGAGTCAGGGGTATTGCAAGTAGCATATGAGTCAATTGATTGCTTTTCTCTTGGACAATAATCATCGTGTTTCAAAATTGTCTGCTGTAGCGGTTAAGGTGGCTACCCTATTTTTATAAAATTGGCGCTGCCGTCTAAAATTTAGTAGAGCCAAGTAGTTTTACTTTTAAATATTATATTTTTTATTTCTCTTCCTCAATAACCTTTTATAAAGGTGCCTCTAACCTTATATGGTTTCAAATTACTAAAAAAGTATAAGATTGGCTGTTATACAAAATTAGTTTTTTTTACTACTTTAAAAAACTCACACCACTACGTAGTATTTTGGCTACTGGCTTCTACACTCGCTGCAATTGCTATTAATCACACACCCAACATCCCAACCCTACCCAAAGTCCTTATCCAACATACTAGGGATTAATCCCTCATTGTATGTAAGGATATATATAGATGCTTCACCATTGAGTTACTAGTGTATATTAGTGATTATTAATTGCTGATGTTGAGATTGTATTTCAAACTTCCACTCCTCCCTCTGAAACACCTAACAATTGGGTTGAGAGGTCTCAATGCTCAGGGTTTCTCATTGAAGTCCCATTTATTTCTTTGAGAAATCGTAGAAAAATCATTATAATACTTGCCATACTCATGATTGAACAGTGTTGGCATCTTAGTATGATATACGTAGGCCCAGGGATCAATCCTTGGGTCTTTCAGTTAATGTTTCACTCATCAACCATAAACCAACCTAAAAAAAAGACGATAATACTCCACTGTTTTGAATTATATTTATGTTAGTGCATGTGTTTGCACGTGCATTTTATGGCATTACGGTCATTTCTAACTTCCAACTGGTATGCATTACATTTGAAACTGGAGTTCAAGAGTGTGCAATAGGACACCAAAATTCCAACATGAGGCCTACATAATCTGAACATTCAACATAAATGTCATCCTCTTACCTATGAAAAAAAAAAAAAAAAAAAAGATAAATGCTATCGCCTATAGGGACATATCCTTGGATTTCAATTCAATAGGAGTACCATCCGTATTAAGCATGTGATGGAAACATGATGAATGCCACATCAGCAGTGATGCCAGGTTAGTATCCAGTTATATTTTCAATCATGTATGTAATCTTATGATGAGACCTGCTCCTATTAAAGTGAAATATAAGAATTGTAAGATCTAATATGGTTTGCAATATAAATCAAACTTATGGATCATGATCTATGCATTAACAATGGATAATCTAAAATAATAAAAGTGTACCTTGCGCCATGATCTTGATGATGAACGGATCTCTTTTCTTTAAGTAGGGTTTTCTCCTATCTCCCTTATCACCCACTCTAATATGCGTGAAGTTGATGGGTACTTTTTAGATCTCATAGGTTAAGAGAGAGGACTGGAAAACCCTATATATAGATAAGCCCTAGAGAGATTTCTTCCCGTCAAAGAAATCTAATAAATGTAAGTTTCCTAAATTCCCTCAAATTAGTTAACAAGAGTCCTATTTGATTGTGCTTACTAAAATTGAATCCAATATATACTTAGTAAAAACAAAAACTAAAAAAAGGAAAATAACTTAAATTAGTAGGCTGAAATTATGGGTCCTAACAGTACTGCACATGTGGTCATGAGAACCACTCATGTCTAACAAGAATATGTCAATGAATGGGAAAGACTTCATCTTAAAGGGGGTCTAGTTTATCCATATGTGCGCTCTATGATAGAGTTTTGGACATGTACATGGTTTCCATGTAATAGCTGCGACAGGTATCTAGAGTATTGACTTTGATGGTTCATTTCTTAGAAGAAGTCGTATGGATTAATTAACGAAAGCTGATAGAAATCGATGGACCTTTTATGGGTTAATGAAAAGATTGGAATATATGTATGAATCAATTCAGATCTATCTTAAAACTGATTTTCAAGAAAGTACAAGATCTATCTTATATTTACACCATGTAGAGGTATAAATAACCAATCATCTCACAGCAAAGTTGAGAGGAAAATTAAGAGTCTCATCTCACTTCAATCCATCACCAGATGTTTTTCTTTTCGCCAATCGAACACTACGTGTGACATTGATCATTGATGATATGTACAGGACCCAACTGAAAAACTGATATCTGTAACCATCAATCCACGCTTGCCTCATTCATCAGGCACAGCTCTGCGTACCCTTTCACTTCAGAGGACCTTTCCTCATCTCTGCTCGAGGAGATGGCACGTTGCACAGTACTGCTTTCACAAGAACAAAAAAAAATCCTGATATTTTTGCAATTTGGGTTCAATCCTGTGTGGGTTGTAATCATCCTGAAATTCACATTTTATTGTAATATCACAATATCTTGATAGTTCCCGAATCCCAACACATTTGCTTAATGAGAAACCGAATCCTCAGAATGTTTCTGTGAATGTGGGGCTATTTATGATGAATTTGTGATCCTGTTGTCTGATCAACGGTCTGGATCTTGAAACCGACCATCATTACAAGCCATGGGTGGCTGTGTTTTGGTTTTCTTTAGCCATTTAATGAGTGTGTAGAGTTAGGGCACTTGTCCCTTTCCACAACCACCATTAATGAAAGGACCACATCATTTATACATTTGTCATCCCACAACCTCCTGCCCCATCTCCACTTCTCAATCAATTTGTGCCATAAAAGAGCCAAAACTGCACCATTGTGATTAGAGGTGTCTACGGGTCCCCAATGATTCAGGTGTCCCAAGGACCGGACCCGTTTAGGCCCGGGTAATTATTGTATCTTAGGGCTGCAAACGGGTCAATTCCGGTCCAGGTCCATATTGGACTAGGAACCGGAACCGTTCAGGAGAATGTGGAACCAAATCCGGATTCGGAACTATTTCGGAACTGATTTTTTGGCTCTAGAACCGGAACAAAAACCATATATGGGATGAGTTTGGATCCGGGTCCGGATTTTGGTAGAAAATGATATTAATGAAACATGATTTTTATGAGAGATTTTCGAAAATTGAGGCAATATGTCGAGTTTCGGGTCCACGGGTCTTAACCAAAGTGGAATCAGACCCGAACCCATTTACTTATCGGGGCCTAAATAAGGACTAGACCCGATTTTTAACTGGTTGGGACTTCCTGGTAATCGGAGAATCGGATACTCATTTACATTCCTATTTTATCCTTACCTGAATAATCAGTCACTTGCATGTAGAATATATAATAATACAATATAAAATAATATCAATATGATAATATTGTATATAAGTGCTTGGGTTTGGAGATAGGTCAGGGCCCAATCATCACTATATGAGTCTGGGTCCCTATCATGTCTCCGATATACTTTTGTTTGAAACTCCATCGCGGGGCCCATCTAATAAAGATACTTATCATTTAGGATGAATGTCATCTCCTCCAATAACATATTCTTAAATTTCACTTCAATAAGAGTAAGATTGACACATGTCTGATAATGGGATTAAGACACATGATTGATGAAGCATAAGATTGAGCTAATGATGTTATTAGTCATTTGCCCAATCTCAGGGTGATACCAACTCATTTGGAAGTGAAGTATGTGGATAGGAGGGAATGACATTTATTTTGCACGATCTGAATTATCAAGTGTGCTCACAATGGAGTTTCAAACATCCCACACATGGGAAGAATAGAGACACACTAGGGGAATCAGAATCCATTATCATCAATGTATCAAAGCCTTGCTCCAACTTTATTGGGATCAACTTTTCTTCATTTTAATAGATCTTGGGATGAATCTTTCCATAGGTTGTTTTTTTTTTTAGATTTATCCTTCCTATTTTTGTTTAGGTCCTTTTCGGCTTGTCCTTTCTTCTTTTTGGCATCAATCTAGATGGAGTGTTTTCTCAGTGACGATGTTGTCAGCTTGCATTGGATATGGTTAAACTATTCCAAACGTGGCCCACCCACCTGACCCACTAGCATTCGTGCCCTGAGCAATTTCGCTTCCCACCCTCATACGAATCAATAAATGTGACATGATCTTTGATCTTATTGAATTGGGATGTTTGGACCTGTCTCATGTCAGATTCATGGTCTGTGCCACATCTGACGGTAGAAATCTAGTCATTAAGTTAGAGGGTCATGTCATGTCATAATATTTAAATCTAACTTGATGGGAGCTTGCAAACAGGAAAGATTGACTTTACATGGCAACATGGAGCCCTAATCCAATTCTCTAATGGTATTCTGTCACAAATCCTGAAGGCAACCTAATTAATGTTGCATGTGTTTAATGTCATATTATATATGCTTTCGTGGTGTGGGACTTTGAATTACTACATAAAACTGAAGTCCGAGCCAAAGCTACCTCTGCAATTTGCAAAGACCTCTCCCACCGACGGCCCCCTCCGCCCCCACCTCGAGTTAAATTCCTGTAAAGTTTCAAACCCAAGAAACCCATCAAGCCAAGATGCACACCAGGAGCTCCGATCTGCCCCAAAAATCCTTTCAAATCAAACAAGATGACAAGTTCTACAGTAGGCTTTTGTCTAAGGAGAGTTCCACAGCAAACTCGTCATTTAGAGTCTACTATGGAGTTGCAGCTGGAGCAGTGCCATTTATGTGGGAATCTCAACCAGGAACACCAAAGCATCCCATCTCCAACACCACACTGCCTCCCCTCATTCCCCCACCTTCCTACTACAACAATTACCAGAAGAACCCCACGAAAAAGCACTCAAAATCCAGCCTTTTAAACACCATACTTCCTAGGCTCAGTATGAGGAAGGCCCATGTAACACCACCTTCATCCTCATCCTCATCATCGCCGCCAATGTCATCGTCATCGCAATCATCATCATATTACTCATTATCGTCATCCTCATATCCATCATCACCATCAACTCCATCAAGGCCCTCAATTTTGCGTAGGCGCAGCCGGTTATCAACCCCTCGATTGTCATTTTCTTCTTCCATGGAAGATGATGAATATCCGGCCATTGGATCGCCCACTTCACCGTTTTGCTTTTCATCGAGCCGAGAGTCCGGTGGTGGGCACCGAGGGTGCTACTCAATGGTGGGTGTGAAGAACGCTTTGCTGTCGATTGTTGGCCATGGATCTAGCCAAGGTACTACTTCCTAGAGAAATTTAATTTTGTTTGTCAACTCTAGTGTTCTAATCCCAGTTTGGGTTGTAACATGTATGGTATTGACTCCCCTCCCACCTTAGGATTGTAACATGTATGGTGGTCGCTCAACCATCAATTAAAGTAATGAAAGATGAACTAAGTTTTGTGGAATTTTGGGCCCACATTTCTTTTTCTTCTTCTTCTCTACTAGATGTTTTAGCATAGGAAGTTTCAAGGAATTTAAGTGGACAATGGAGATTGATAGGGTTTGAATCAAATCTCATAAAATACTAGTGGGATCCGTTTTCTGGATTTTTAATCTTTTTAATATATGTACATAAAAGAAAATGCTTTAAACTTTTGGAGCAGAAGGTGAGAAGAAGGTGTAGTATGCTAATTTTTTGATGGGCAATTTGTTCGTTCCCTTGTTGAAGATAGTGACCAAATGATATCTTTGGTTTTCATGAATAATCTCAATTATTTTATAAATCATCTCATCAAGAGGAAACGATTTAGATAATAATAGTTGAGCAAAGCTTGTAGATGTGTGATTGCTGTAAAATATTTAGGCTGTTAGGTCAAAGCTCAAAACAATGAATATTTTTTACGTTAACGAACTCTAGCTGTATGACTTGTAAAAAAATAAAAATAAAAAACTCAAAGTTGAATATAGAAGAGTAGAACCTACATATAAAACAAGAATTCACTGTACGTAACACTAAAAGAATAAAAAAAAAAAAAAAAAAAAACTGCACTCAATTTCCCCTGCTTCAAAGACTGTGAGAGAGAGAGAGAGGTGGACAGGAAAAAGAAACCCTACAGAAGCAAGAAAGAAATAGGACACTTGCAACAAACAACTGAATTAAAAGTGGTAAAAGGCAAATTGTCAACCAAAACCAAAAGTAAGAACTATAATTTTTATAATATGGGTAATCCGTTCATTGTCGTAGTCCCATCCCATGTACTTTCAGTGCTTTCTTCTTTGCCCCTACTAGCATCTTGTGAACTCGAACCTTTTATCACATGAGAATAAACGTGATGTATTTAAGCATGCTCTCTCATATATATAGGTTAGAAACATATGATTTTGGCCGTAGCTTGTATGCTTTCAGAGAGAACATAAAGCTGACCCTCAATCGATGTTATGATGATGAATGGTTAATCTGTTTCACCATGAATGAATTCTACCATTTCTAATTTTGGAAAATTACGAGGCATGTGATGAAACATATAATATTAATCAGTGACAGACAATTTAAATATATAGATATCAAATCGGAGTTGGTGACCCTGTCTCCAATATCCATTTCTTATTAGGTGGTATGGAAGTTAATGAATCCAAAATTAATGAACAGAGGAAAGAAGGCTACAGCTTCCAATCTACTAATAAATTCGAATAAATGCCCCTTGGAATCTTACACTGGTGTGTATTTTTGTCCAATTGTAGGTGAGATTGGGTTAAGGGAAAGATCTGATTGCATTCAATTTCAGTACATTGATTAATATTCTGTTCACTTAACAACAAGACCGTGATAACTAATCAGTCAGCATCAGTGTAAATGCTTTTAAATCAATGTAAGTGCACATGACCAACTGCCCATTCATGTAGAACATTTTATTAATGGGCCATTTATACAATTTTCTGTTGTTCATGCTTATCACCACCAATCCACAACTCCCTTTGCTTCACCATGGATGAGTGGGGCTGTGAAAAAAATCAGAGGAGTGTCCTGACACTTGAATCTTTGGCAGACAAATAGGTAGGTTGATGACCTTGGAAAAGGAGGACCGTGGAAAGGGTTCAAGGGAAACTTTTTTTTTTCACCCCAACCAAGGGGGCTGGGCCATGTTATCCAATAGACGCCTGGAAAGAACACCCACACACGCGGAAAAGGAGGCACTTGCACATGTGGGGAGAGGATGCCCATAAGCATGGAGAAAGAGCATTTGCACATTTGGGAGAGAGCATATCCATAGACAAAACCATGGACAGGTGGGTGAGAGTTGGGGTTCTCAACCAACTAAGCAATCCATTCTTGGTTAAAGGGGCCTTTAGATCTTGGAGAGGCCCCAAATTATGATCATTTTTCCTGGCTCCTGGGGCTTCAAGTGGCGGCACTTTCCGTACAATCATCATTTCTCCCGCATGTGTGGGCTTTTCTTCCTACTTATGCAGGCATTCTTCCCACATGTGCAGGCTTCTTTCCCACGTTAGTGGGCTGTCTTCCTGTATGTATGCGGGCTCTCACTTGGTTCGCAGCCCCCTTGATTGGGTTACCAAAAAAAAATAATAATAAATAACATTGTGTGCATTGATAATTAGGGATGAAACTTGGGCCGGGCTAAGTTCGAACCCAGAAGATGAGGAGAGAGAGGTGATTTTAGTTAGCCAAGGAAAGGGATGAAAAACACCAAGTTGAAGTCCAAATGGGCCGTCCCGGCCCATTGGTTGCATAGTTTGAACTAAATAGTGAAGGTAAGTAGTCAAGGGCCCATCAATGATTATAATGGTCTCTGCATTCAAGTAGGAGGATGGTTTCTTGTCCTTTCAATGAAACTATAAACAGAACCTCCCAATTGCTTGCAGTTTTGGAGACTGTTAACCCACTCTGCCCAACTTTACATTTCAAGAGATAAAGTTCATGCATGAAATGATGTATGGTGGGTTTAGCCTTGCGGAGAGTTTCTTCTTGCCAAAATCCATATTACGAGGGCCCAATACAGTAGGGCACATTGTTGTTTTCTAGAAAATCAATTGTTGCATGGGTTGCTGGGAAAGAGTTCAATTCGGATGGGTCAAGTTGATCTCGGCTAACCCACCCTTGCCATAATTTTAGGAGGGCTAATTTGAGCTTAATTGAAGATGTAAGCATGTTGGTCCTGGTCAAGCCCCTGGAGAACTGGTACCTCAACATGGTACAAGTTAGTCTTTCATGAGCCCAAAAACGTGGATCGAAATCTAAGAGATTGATTGTGTAGGATCCGTTGGAAAGTCCCACATCCCACGTCGCCCAAGTCTTGAGTTGGACAAGGCTTTATTTACCTCTTTAGTCTTTCCACCTATCAGCTTAAGCTTTTAAGGTTTTTTTTTTTTTTTTTTTTTTGGTAAAAAAGCTTTTAAGTTAGTGTATGGTGTTAGAGAGAGTTTTTATCGCTCTTGTGTAGGCTTGTCCATGAAATTTGTTGTTCTATCTTATAGGATCTAGATCAACTTAATTGGACCCGGTCGGAACTGACCAAACTTTGGCCCAAATCAAAGCACAAGTAGATTACTGAGTGTGTCTAGTTGTATATGTATAATTACTCTAATATATTATTTCACATTACATATATACGATATATCAGGTGCAAAAGTGCTTTCCAGAAAGAGGCCATACGCCCAAACCTGAATCTAACAGGTTGGGTCCATTGACATACCTAATCCCAAATGCTATTTTATCGACGCAGGCTGGATTTAACTGAATTATGTTAGGTCCAATTGAATCAGTTTTGTTGGATTCGGTGAGTTTTGGATTGGATGGAATTGGTCAGATTTAGAGTGAACCCAATCCAAGCTATAACTGAGATGGAGTTCAAAATTTTGTAAAAGAGGCCAACAAATCCTAAACCAACCCAACCTTCAGATTGATTTATCTGTACTGGAGCTTAATTATTGCTTAGGGAGAACTTGTTAGCATTAATCACAATACACAATCGTAGGATTAATAGTCATTAGGGCAGTGCCACATTACACAACTATAATAATCAATGTAAACTCATACATGAACCTAGGGATGTCAAATGGGCCGGGCCGGCCCAGTTCGGCACGGCCCTGCCGCCAGTCAACGGCCTGTGTGGCCCTGCACGGCCCATGACCCTGGGCCTGTTTGGCCAGGCCTGCCTGGCACATGGGCTGAACCCTGCGGCCCGCCAGCTTGGCCCGCCCAAAGGCAAAAAATGATCAAATTTTTGAAAAAAATCCATTTTAACACCCCCCCCCCCCCCCCCCCCCCCCCCGCACACGCACACAACAACAGCTATAAAACAGTCATATAAGGGGTATTTTGGTTCCTTTTCAATTTTGCAAAGTCTATAAATATCCTAACTCTCCCATTCTCATTCCTCAACAATCTACACAACTCTCTCACTCTCTATACACTCTCTAGCTCTCTCCCAACATGAGGCTACTCTCTAAACTTCTTGCAAAAAATCCATTTTACCACCCCCCCCCCCCCCCCCAACAGCTATAAAACAGTCATATAAGGGGTATTTTGCTTCATTTTCAATTTTGCAAAGTCTATAAATATCCTAACTCTCCCATTCTCATTTCTCACCAATTTACACAACTCTCTCACTCTCTATATACTCTCTAGCTCTCTCCCAAAGCATTCAACTCATTCACTATCTCTAAGAAGTTTTTGTCATTCTCCGTGTTTGTGTTCTAATTTTTTATTTTAATACTGAAAAAACAAAAACAAAAAAAAATGAAAAAAACGAAAGAAAGAGGCACGCCGGGCATGGAGGCCCGGCCCTCTCTAGCCCGGCCCATGGCGTGCCGTGCTAGGCATTTTTCCTGGTGGGCCAGGCAAGCGTGGCACGGGCAGGCCTCACTTGGGGCGGGCTGACACGGCCCGTTTCACATGCCTACATGAACCATCACTAGAAGTGAAGAGTCAGCCCAAAGCCCTTTTAGTGGGATTTGATAGGACCTTTGTCATTAGCCAAACCTGAATCTCTCAATGATCGGTAATTCAATTCCTTAATTATGAGAAACTCAAACCCTTTTTTAAGCAATTCAGGTGGGATTCACTCATAGGAGGCGTGTTGTTACGCTGACCACAGCCTCAAACGTTCAATAGATGAATGTAAGGAGAGGGAGCTCAATTTGCAAGGAGAGAGAGAGGAGCATAGAGTGGAAAGTGAAAGATCTCTTGGGATTCGAACTATGCCTGATTTTCAAGTCCCTGTTAGTGCACTTTTGGGGTAGTTTTTTTGTGTCATCTTTTTGGGATTCGAATTCGCGATTGGTTGGCTCTAATAACATATTTTCTTTAGCTAATCATTTCTACCAAAATCCAAAACTTCGCTGCGTTGGCAGAGGCAACATGAAGCCACTCCTCAACAAGATGGGGGCAAACTGTTGGATTGACATGGTTTCGTCAGCAATGAAACGAATTTGTAGGGTCTGCCTTCCACCAGAATGCACATTACACCAGAATGCACAGTGTCTAAATCCATAGATGTCCCATCTGGGCCTAGCAATATCACATCCAAGCCCGGACCATTTAGTTATTAAGTTTTATACGGGCTTGAAAATCAGGCATAGGCCCATCCCGTTTGCAAATCATATGGACTCCCTTGTGCTAAATATGTCGGCATGGACCACTGTTAGTATAGAAAGTCCCAGACAGAGTCATTAATTTTTGGGCAAGAAAAGTAAGATCCTGTCCAGCCCACAGACCTAAAAAGCGTAAAACCAGCTTAATTCGGACTGGGCTCAGGTCAGGCTCAGTTTTACATGGCCCAGAATACCCTACTCTAAATCATCAAATCTACCTTACAACCTAAATAAGATGGGATCATATGGAATAGATTTGGCTAGAAGTATCCTTACTGAAGGTTAATGTCCCGCAAATTCAATTTAAGGGCTCTAAATATATAACAGTATTAACCTAACACCCAGTACATTTATGTCGATTAAGTTGGGTTGAACCATCTGTAAATGAGTTTTTTTTTTCTTTTTTTTTTTAACCCAGCCAAGGGGGCTCGGATCCAAGTGAGAGCCCGCACACAAACGGAAAGACAACCTACTCAAATAGGAAAAGAGCCCTCACACGCGGGAAGAAGGCCCGCACAGGTAGGAAGGGAAGCCTGCATACGCAGGAAGAGGTGGCGTGCCAAGGGGTCGAACCTTGGGCATTCAGGTGAGAACTACGACTCCTTACTGCTCGGGTAAGTAGGCTTTCTCCCATCTATAAATGAGTTGGAAACAGGTTTGGCCTCAACCCACCATGGACCCTTTCCAAACACAACCCAATTAATAACCATCTTAATTTGCCACCCCAACGGCCCTATCAAACCACTATGATTTCCTAATTGAAGTGGTTTTCTGGTGAAGGCCATCAGGTTGGGACTCAACAGAAATCTATAATCATTGGATAATCAGGTTGGGACCCAACAGAAATCTATAATCTATAATCTATAATCAGGTTGGGACTCAACAGAAATCTATAATCATTGGATAATCAGGTTGGGACCCAACAGAAATCTATAATCTATAATCTATAATCAGGTTGGGACCCAACAACATCTATTGGAGTGCATGGATCATTGATGCCACACTAAGCTTTGTGCCACTTTACAATATGAGCCCCACCTAATGAGTGAACTTGATTTTCTAACCAAACTCCTTCCGTGAACATTCAATCATTTAGAAATCATTAACACAGTAAAAAAGAACCACACACAAACAAATTACACGTGCAAAATCATATGAATTGTCACGTACTGACCTTTTCTTTTTGGTCAAGAAAAAAAATGCGAACCAGTTTTTAAATATAATTGGACTTGTGGTTCACTTCTAGCATCACACCAGGTAGGTGTATGATCATGACTGATTTTCAGTTCATCTAAAGAGACTGATTATGACTTTATGAGTCCAATTGCCATTATTTTGATGTCGGTAATTCAACTTTCTAAGTGATTGAAAATGGAGTCTCAAAATAGGATTGAAGCTGTTCAAGCCCGGACTATTTTGGTTGTTGGGCCTAATAAGAGGTTTGGATCAAGCCAAAGGATTTGTAACTCAGGCCCAGGCCTAGCCCTTTTGCACAATACATTCAATATGTTGGATCAGGGGAGGCCATTAAGAATAGATGCCCACATCACACCCAGATCACTTTTAGTTATTAGGCCAGAAAGTTCGGTGTATGTCCAGCCCTCAGGACCTTAAGTCAAAGCCCAATGTGTGCCGGTCTTGGGCTGATATAGCCCATGATTACCCATAGTCTGATTAACCCAAAAATGTCGCAAACCTTGTGAGTTATGACTGAGTCGAGACCCGCCATCCGGACATTGTCACCACCAGAAAAGGCTGTCAGCCTGATACATCAAAAGAGAGTTTCATGATCAGGGTTGGATTCTTGTTTACCCCACCAAAAGGAAAGTGGGCTCTTTAATTAACGAGCCACATAGACTCTCGTGACTCTTGTGATGAAGTTAGGTCATACGTTCTTGTCTTATAATGGCTGTAATTTTCAGCTCTCTTTCTGTTGATTGTTGTAAGCTTTGAAACGAATGTTTGTTGGTATGTGAAGTGGATGGTTTATAGCTTATTGGGTTGGAAATTTGGAGAGCTTTGAAGGAGATTAAGAGAAAGAACAGGCTTAGATTTCAGAGAGAGAGACAGAGAGAGAGAGAGAGAGAGAGAGAGAGAGAGATGGACTTTGGGAGAAGGGTAGGTTGGGAATTGAGAGAACAGCGATGCGACTTATTAGGCTTAAAATACGGGTCAAACAAGAATAAATGTGCCATTTTTCTTATAAGATACGCATATTTAAATAAAAATGATAAAAACAGTTCAATCATAACTACAGTTTTTAACCATGGATAAAACTCCTCCTGAATCCATGGTGGGGGCAACATTCCTCAAATCTAAATCAATATCACAGGCTCTAAGACCTATTGATTTTCAGTCCAATTTTCCAGTCATGTGTGTAGCTAGATTGCCTACATTTTTTACACAATGTAAAATATGTGTTCAATCCATAAAAACGCTGTATTTGGATTGCAGCGAATTTGTGGATGGTGGCGGTTCGGATTTTGAAAGATGGGACTCCTCTAATGAAGGGGGACTCGGAAAATTTTCCTCTGGAGAGTCACTGTGTAAAAGAAGATGGAGAACTTATTGAGTAGGCCATATGCAAAAGGAACTGAGCTATGTCAAAAAATATATATTTTGGGAAGCTAGTTTATTGTAGGGTGGGTGAATGTGGGTTTGAATTACAGACCAGTGATCCATCCACCCCTTTTGCTTACAGTACAAGCGTGTGGTCATTGTTCATGTTTCCTCTATCTGAATCTCAACTTCTATTATAGTAAAAAAAAAAAAAAAAAAACATTTAATTGATTATTGACCATAATTCTCAATTGCACAATTGATAAAAAGAATTTATGCTCATTGAAGGTGAGCTGTTAGTTAACCAGAGGTTCCTCAATCACTCTCTTCTGATAGTCCAACGCCTCATCATCTAGTCAGTTGGATCTTTTACTATTGTCCCTTATTTGATGGGCTCCTTTCATCACTTGACCTTCTTGGTCTTCCTTTGAACAGTGACCTTGTTAGCCTCTTCTTGGATGGTCACTTTTTCAGTGGCTCCTTCTGGCAAAATATTTGGTAAGCATGGTGTTGGTATTTGGAACTTTTTTTTGCTGTCCCTTTCTTGAATCGAATGACTCCGGCTGCTTCTCTCATGGGTTAGCAAATACTGCTTCTAACGCCTGAATAAGGAGAATTGAGATCATCGAACATAAGTAGTACTTCATCTACCCATGGCATTCTAGCCAATTATGGCAGGCATATCATCTACAAAGACAAAATCTGAATTTCTATTGCGTGACTCCCATTTGATTGAATATTAACCGGAACTAGTAATAGTCTACTTTATGAAGTTTTTGTTCATGAGACGTGATGTGTTTGTTTTCTCATTTTCTTGTCAATTTACATTCCATCAATCAAACCACTTGGATCTACCAATTATATATTGTTTTAAGCTGAACCATTGCTCGCTGGAAAGCGAGGTTTACAAAAATAAATTAAACCCACCTACAATCTCGAGTTGTGAGAATACTGATGTTAGTCTAGTGTCGTATCCATTGGGGCAAAAATGCTAAGTTGCGTTATATTCCAAATTCCTAGATTAATCCTAAGGAAGGAAGAAATATTGATTTTAGGCTTTGATTCATAATCAAATTAAAAATAAAGTTTGATTCAATTAAAAAAAGGTCTCAAGATACAAATCCACCCTAGCCTTGTACAATAGCAAGTATAAACCTAGGGTTTTAATATTAAAGTTTCCAAGACCCGTTTTGGTTACAAACTCTCATAGAGTCACCAAATAGATCATGTGAGTTTAGATTTGGGCATAACCTATTTCTAGGGCATAGATTATCTTGGACCTAAACACCACATACATTTAAAGCACCATTACATGAATAACATTCAATACTATAAGAATTGAACACTAAAGCTATATATAGCATTAAAAGAGAAACCGATAAATTGGTTGCAATCACATCATGTAATCAAAGTATTGAAACTAAAACCCTAGAATCTATGCATTACCAAAAGCATATGACAATGGCTTCATCATAACCCTAAGATGGAGAGTTAGTTATTCATAGAGAGAGATGGGAGATGAATCCTTGATGAAATTTCCATTGAAGCTCCTCGAATACCTCCAAGTCCTAGCCTCCAGTTGCTTCTCTCAAGTCTCGAATCTGCTAAAACGAGTTCGTGGGTTCCCTTTATAGCTTTTCTCCCAAATTTCCTTCAAATTGCGAAGCATTATGGAGTAAACCTGTGACTGGCGTCTGGACGCCAGAAGGCAGTAATGTGGGTTGTTGTGCAGGAGCTGGAGTCTAGACGCCAGGAGGCAGAATGCCCAGTTTAGTTTGTGGTTTTGCCACCTTCTTCCAATTAGCTTTGAATTCACTCTCTGCACCTAAACACCTACAAACATGAAATTATTACAAAATAAGGTCATATAATTCGTCCCAAAGTATAACAAAGTCATCATTGAGGGGCCTAAATGATAACATTTAGGCTCTTATCAACCATGGTAGATCATGATGACCAGCCCCATAAGCCACATGTATGGCAAACCAAATTGGTGGTCCAAAATCTCCCACCCCCTGGTGCATGGATCCTCTCCTTTGTTTTCTCTCCCTTTTTCTAACCACTTCGATTTTAAAAAAAGTTACAAGAAAAAAGAAACCTCCAAAAAGTGTTAACGTCGGAGCTGTGTAGGTTTGATTCAGGTGTGTACATAGAAGTCAACATCAGATCATGATCTTATAGTGACAAATAGGTGGGGCCAACTACCTTTTCTTTGCCTTGGCAATCAGTCTCCTGCTTATATTTATTGTCCTTGTGTTTTCTTTCTATTCATTGGTTAAGTTGGGCTTAAGTGGGTTCCCATGATTGGTGTCCCTTACATTCTTCCCACTAGGATATTAGTTGGTATGATTCGCTTTCAAATCATCTCTATTGATTAAGCTATATACATGTGGATTTTGAGTTATACACAATTCATATAAGCTGAAGTACAAGCCAAGTTATATGTCATATTGCTTATGTGTGTAGTAGCAAGAGGACGACATCTCACACTACATATGCATACGAAGCAGGGTCCAAACAGATGAAATAATATTGATAATGATGAAAGGAATAAAATTGGGAAGAAAAGTTAATTAATTTTGGCAGAAGTAAAGCAAAGATAAGTAATATCATGTAATTGGGCAACAAATTGTGGTTTATAATTTTAATATTATTCTATGGGTTTCAACTTTTAGGCCTCATACAAAAACCTGTCATGAATATGCGAAGACTAGTTTCACATTTTTGGCCTGTTTATCTCATGTCATAGAATTCGTACGAATTTGAAGATATTGCAAGAAGTTTTTTTTTTTTTTTTTGGTAGACGAGTTCCTTCCAACAAGAATAAAAGGAAACCAACACCAACAAAGGTCTCCACCAAAACAACCAACAAGAAAGATCAATCATCTCTGCACCACAAAAACTGAAACCCTGCCTGTCCCCATTTTGCACACTAGTGGGCCATGAAATTAACCTCTCTAGGAATATGGATAGCCCTAAAAAGATCAGAACCATTACCACACATTCTAATTTTGCGGACAACTGGATAAATCTTCCAGGTTCGCCCCTAATAGCTTTAACAACTTCTAATGCATCCAAGTACAAAATGATTCTTGACAATCGGCATCCTTTGATGATGTCTAGAGCCCAAAAGGCCGACCTCGCTTCAGCCTCTTTCGCGGAGATTGTTCTAGAGCCTGTGGCAGCACTTGCAAGCACAATAGAGTTTCTCATGAACATGTCAAAGCCAAGCGTTTATTTACAAGAGGAGGCATTAAAAAGCTGCATATGAACATAAGATAGCAATATTTTTCAGATTTTGATTCTCATCCTAAGTAGTTAAAAATAAAGAATCGAAAGTGAATATAGAATAACGACCATCAAATAATGTCCCATTTAATAGAAATTGAATTAGAGAAAAATGGGAAATGAGTCCTTAGCTATCACTCTAGTATTTCAAATCTTAAGCATGTCAAGATTTCATCCATATCTACACCTTATACCCTTCACCCCTCGCCTCTTTAATAATATTTTCGCAGTGCTTATTTAACCCTGAGTTTCAATGCATTCTATGCAACATGACCTCTGAGTTCTATCTTGTATCAAGAAATTCCCACATCGCCTACGTAATGTATTTGATAGGGCTTCATATACCTGTTTGAACCTTCCACCTATTAGCTTAAGCTTTTGAATTGGTATATATTATCTAGGGGTGCACATGGGTGGTTCGGATCGGTTTAGTGAGGAAACGATTCCATCGATTCTCTATTTTCCCAAACCAAACCGAACCACTTTGGCTCGATTACGGTTTTCTTGTTTTTATTTTTATTTATTTTTTTCACAAAAATATTGCAGTTCAAACTTAGCCCATCAAATGGAATGAGGAGAAGCCGTAATGAACACTAAAATATATTTCATAATTCATTTCAACCAAGGAAGTGTACATCAAACAATGAATGGACTCTTTCCATCCATCATCTAGTCACGTAATTGAATGGACCAAGCCAGGTTTGGCCAATGAGCTGAAGCAGTTCAAATGTTCTAGTAAAACACACCAACAAAATGGTCAGGCACGTACCTATTTTTCTGCATAAAACCTAGACTAGACTACCTTGCTTGATCTAGACCAATGAATTCAACACAAAAGGAACTGGTTGTGGTTTTTTTTTTTTTTGCCAACAAGATGGGTTCAAGTGGAATGTAGCCCCAATTTTGAACTAATTGAGATGGGCCTCTTCATAGTTCACTTTCTCTTAGGTCAGATTGAACTCCTAGGCAGCGCTACTAAAATCCCAATAATGCACACTTTTTGTAGAACTTTCATTAAACATGGAATATGCAACCGCTTCCCCTAAGGCTAAAATAGTCAAAACCGGTTGGTTCGAGTTAAACGGTTAACTGTGGGTTCAAACCGATAACCGATCGATGTAAGGCGATTTCTATGATTTTCAAACAATTGACCGAACCGATGTACATAAAACTGATCTCAACCACCCAGTTCAGTTCGGTTTTGCTGTGATACTGGATTTTTTGTGCAGCCATAATATTATCTTACATTATATCAGAGCAGGTTCAGCTCCCATCGTTCTTGTGTAGCCTACGTGGCAGGCCCAAGCTTCATATACCCTATTAGCACCCCTATTAGCTTAAGCATTAATTTCTATTTCAACTTAAATGGCCATTAACAGAAATCTCGAGCTAGTTGTCTCGTGGTGATAAACAGTAAAGCATCCTCATATGTACTGATGTGATCACAAATGGCTGGAAAAAAAATGAAGCAATTATGTAATGGTAAGTAGAACAAATAACAATTTTATCATATGGTTGACTGGAGCCCCATTTTATTTTCCTAATAAGCTTAAATATTGCATTCTTCATTTATAGTTTGATGATTTACTATTTAAGAAAGGCCAAACTATATGACTCTATTAAAAAACTCCAGTTAGTCAGGAAAGAAAAAAAATGTTCAAACAAGATATATATGTGAATTTATAATTACAAACAATAATCATAGCTTAGAGAATTATATTACAAAAGGCATATTTCAACTGTATGGACTACGGACTAGCCAACCAACCAATAGCTTAGGTAAACTATCATAACTATCCCATATTAGAACAAACAGAGAGTTCAGCAGATTACAATAGAAAAGGAGGATCTTGATCATGGGAAGAAAACCATGTGATTTGAAAATGACAAAAATAAATGAAAATTGTTTTTTGCACTTATTGATCAGATTATATGACCAAATTGATATGGGTTTTGTATCACATTCTTAACATTAGGTTATTTCGGCAAATTATATATTTAAGACCCACACAAGTGACCATTTAGTATAATTAGTGAAAGATGGTTTATCTGTGCCAGAGTTTTCCTTACAGCTTATTTCCAGCGAATTATCAGGTGAAATCACTTCTACAGGAAATGAAACTTGACAGTACAAATCAAAATGAAACAAAAGCTGCAAAAGATGCCAGCATCCACAAAACCCTCTCAATCAAGTAAAACCATTTCTGCAATTGCTTCAAAAAGTCAACAGCTGAAGGAGTCCACGTGAGAAGGCTGTGTCAGAGCGGGCCTTTATAGCATCAGATTCAGACCTCTCTCTCTCTCTTCTTTAATCACCACCATCATCTGCATCTGTATTCCTTTGCGGACTTCATCGCCTGTAATCCATCCTCGTACACCAAAAGTAACATCAGCAACAGCATACGAGCAAATCCAGCTTCTTTTTAGGCCCTCTTTCTCATATTCCTTTTGCATTTTCCTTCTATAATTTGGGCCCACTTTCCCTTAATACCTTGCCTTTTAAGCACTTCTTTCCTCATTCTTTTCTTTCTTCTTCCTCCAATCCATCTCTCTCTCTCTCTCTCTCTCTCTCTCTCTCACTCTCTCTCACGGCAACTCCTTCCTCTCTCTGCAACTCCTCCATAGCCAAGGAGCATGCTTGAATGTCCGGAGAAAGGTACTAAAGAATAAAAACAATATTATCTAACTCACCTCTCTCTCTCTCTCTCTCTCTCTCTCTCTCCAAAAAAGAGCAAAATGGAAAGCTTTGCTTTTAGGGATATGGAAAAGAAAACCCACAAATCTTACACCTTAACTTTTCCCTTTCTTTGTCAATATTTTTATGTTGTTCATGACTACCCTCATATAAAACCCAAACCCTGATTACAAAAGTAACACCCTAATTTTCTAACCTTTTATTTTATTTTATCAACGTTTCCATTTCATTCATGTCGTTCATCATTTGTTGCTCTTAGGGAGAGGTTCGATGAGATAGGCAAGAAGCTCAAGAGAGAAACAGATGCTTCGGATCGAATGGGTAGGAGACACTTGCTGGGTCCTCCTGGGACCTTAAACACCATTACACCTTGCGCCGCTTGTAAGCTCCTAAGGCGAAGGTGCGCGCAAGAATGCCCCTTCTCTCCTTATTTCTCCCCTCATGAGCCCCAAAAGTTTGCTTCTGTCCACAAAGTCTTTGGCGCGAGCAACGTCTCCAAGATGCTCATGGTAACACTAATCTTTCTTTAAATACTTCTCTCTTTTCTCCTTTATTGTTAGCCCTTTTGTTGATAAAGCTTGTGCTCATGCTAAATTCAGGAGGTACCAGAAAGCCAAAGAGCAGATGCAGCGAATAGCCTTGTTTACGAAGCCAATGTAAGGCTTAGAGACCCTGTGTATGGGTGCATGGGAGCAATCTCTGCCTTGCAACAACAAGTTCAATCACTTCAGGCAGAGCTTAATGCTGTAAGAGCTGAAATATTGAAGTATAAATATAGGGAAACTGGTGCTAATATCATTTCTCCTCATGCTACTCTACTCGGTTCCGGGGCGGTGTCCGTTGCAGTGCCGCCTCCAGTCTCACCTCCCCCACCTCCTCCTGTTGGAACTTCTTCCATGTACACGCCGACTTCGAGCGCCGCCACCGATTATAGTTCCATTTCAAATGAAAATGTTCCATTTTTCGGCTAATTTATCGTTTTAAATCCCATTTTTTACCTTATCATGAATTATATGGGGAATAAAGTTGGAAAAATATTGGATTATTGTCTCTTTTCCTTTTGTTTTGCTTTTTTCCTTCTTAAGTAATGGTTTAAGTCCATACTTCTCTAAACAATTTCCAGTGTTGGGTCTTGGTTTTCTTTTATCTCCTTCTTTCCCCTTCTTTTCCTAGCTTAGTGACATATCTTTACTCTAGTGTTTCTCTGGCTAAAGTTCTCCCTTGTCGGTCTCACCATTAGGATCTTTCTACCTTCTCTTTTCTTGTTAATTACCGTGATTTTGTTTTTTGTTTTTTCTTCTCTTTCATTAAAGAGAGAAACCCCATATATTTCACCAGGCTGGGGAAAAAGTTGTCCTTTGTTACTGAACATTTTCCATTTTCTGTCTTACATATTGCCAAAGAAGGAAAAAATTGCTGTTTCTTGTAATATCAGGTCTTTTTTATCTGTTTCTTTTCGCTCAGAACTGGACCACTTGCATCTTCCTCTTACAAAAGCAAACTTTGTGGTAACTCATCCATATTGCAGGTTGCATTACTCTCAACAATCCAAATGGTTTTCTCGTTTTTATTTTTTCTATCAAGACTTTTTCTAACCATCCAAATGGTTTCCTTCAAATGGTTTGTTAAGAATGAAATGTTAATCAGATGGTTGATATCATTTGATCTGCAAACTTTTTAGGTTACTTCATCCACCAATGTGGCCCATGATTTCGACAGTCTGGATGGATCTCTGTGCATATATCTCCAGCGTGTGGGTGCCAGAATGCACTTTTTTTTTTTTTTTTTTCCTTTTTCTGTAGTAGCAGACGCACATAAGAGCCTATCCATTCTCACAACATGCAGTGCAGGCTTGGAGTCTCTCTTCTTCGGCGAAGGTATTCTCACATATGAGAGAAGGACGAGCCTGGCACGTGTGGTGTTCACGCGTGCAGAAGAGGTGGTTGAATAAATTGGTCTTTGGTAGTACCTCACATGTTTGTCTGTGCACTGGATCTGAGATATTGAAGGTGGGGGGACAAAAGGTATGGATGGTTTGATTCTTCCTATGTATGTTTAGGAACTTTCTGAGAATTTAAGAGACAGTGGAAAGCTTCAATACACTTCTTTGTCTTCAGCAAGTACTTTTATTGCCCCCAACTTTTCAAATAAATGTAAGATGAAAATGGTTATTAATTATTTTGGGAATGTTAGACAATATTACCAAAGTACTTGTACTTTGGTCTTCTTAATTTTTTTGGTTTTGGGTACCACGTATCACATTTATCCAAATAGAGCACATCTTTTATAGGTAAGCTCCTCTTTTTTTTTTCTCTCTACTTGTTTCTTAGAGGCATTCACTTCCAATCTAGATCAGCTCCTACTAAGAGGGATTAGCTAGTGTGCTTTTATTTCTGTCTTGTAGTTTGTTCATGTGTTAGTTTCATTCTCTTGTGTAGGTGTCCTTTCTGTAAAGTGCCCATTTCTAAATGTTGAAATTTATGATACACACATCCATATTTTTGGAAAGCATGACTACTTTGGTGCCCATTCAGAAACCAAGACTTAAAAAGAGGTTTACTATTGGAGTGATGTGGTGAAGCCTAATATCACCGGAGAAAAAATCCTAAATAGTAACGGATACTGGCCCTTGTAACCTATGTTGTAAAAAAGACTAGTTCTTGTTACCTCATTGTTCTCTGCCTTTCTTTTTATCTGTTTGGCTCTCAGTTGAGGGTGCATAGCAAGCTTGTTTGGCGATTTGTAGGCTAGTTGCCTATGTATTTCTTCTTTTACTTTAATATACATCTTGTCTTTTAGAAAAATACCTATTAGGTGAAGCTATACCTTGAAAAATGATATATGCTGGCCTTCAGGCACTTGAAATTCATTGGGGGAACCAATGTACCTATGCACAAAGGAACAAATGTCAAAGAAACCTTTGAGCTCCTATGGTGGCAATACATTGCCTGACCCACAAACCAGACTAAACCGATTTCGGTAATTCTGGGTTTTGGGTTGACATTTCCAACCCAATTAATAAAAGGTCTGTGGATTAAGTTGAGGCCATACATGCTACTCAATCCAACTCGAGTTGACATCTCCAACCTGATTAATTCCCAACCAAACTTGAACCCATCCCTTGAATCAATAGCTCCGAGTTGACATCTCCAACCTGATTAATTAATTGGTGGGGTTCAGGTTGATATTGCACCACTTCCCAACCCAACTCGATAAACAGTACTTTAACCCAGCAATCTATATCAAACCCAACTTGTGAATTGAGGGTTCCAGTATAAATTTCCAACCCCTTAATGAACATTCGATTTCAGGTCCAGCCCATTCTCATAGATCGCTGAGGTCAATCCAACTCGAACCTGGCCCGAGCTATTGCCAGCCCAACACAACTCTATAAAAATGTAATTTGTAAAATGAAAGGAACTTGTACCAATACAGTGCACCCATGTGCCAGGGAAGGAAGGAGGGATTTTGAGCACTTGGATAAAAGGGTATTCTTGTAAAAGGCAAGCATTTCCAGGACATTTTACTTGTGATTGAAACCAAGGTATTTTACTTGGTAGAGAAAGAAAGACAGATACGTATAGTTGGGTGGTCAATGATCTTGCCAGCAAGTTCCATTTTAAACTCTGGTGCTTCCTTGGCGTGTGGATTTCTACCTTATTGAGATGGAGAAACTCTCAACATATAATAAAAATTGAAATAGAAGATAGAAAGAAGCTCATGGGGAACTGCACACCTTCACTATCTCCCATCTTCTTTTGCTTTCATTATAATATTCAATCTCTTTTGAATATTTTGGAGCTTGTTCAGATGTGATGGAATTCGGTCTACTGTCTCAGTTGCTTGAAATGGCCGCTTCTTATCTCTACTCAATTCCCATAAAAGAGAATCCTCAGAAAGAATATATAATATTGCATTCTTCTTCCCTAAAATCTCCAAATCCATGTTAAGGAGAAGATTGATGGGTATTGATATTATTAAATTCCATTTTGTTAAATAGTGAACCCAGTTCATTAAATCATAATTCTGTTTGTAGAATTTCTAGAGGTTATATTTTCATAGAAATCATCGAATACAAGTGAGAATCAGATGAAGAAGTTTAATCAAATTTAAATATTAAAATTTCAAACTAACCTTATTTAAAACTTAAACTAAATCTATAGTACATTTCATAAAATGTTGTGCGGTTGCTAAGATTAAAAAATATAAATTCTTCCTTGACTTAACTGCTAATAATAAATAGTTGATATCTTATGAAAATGACAATCACGCTTTACTTTGATCTACATTTATCGGGATAGTCTGTCATTATTACATCCCACTATTTTTGTATCCGTAGATTATAGTGGTCCACTAGATCAAATCTGTCCTAATCACTTCAAAAAACACTGGATCATGCGACCTAATGGATAAGATAAAAATCCTCAGACTCAGATGAATGTGTAGATGGGAGTGGGTCTTGAATTGTACTCAAGATAAAAAAAAAATTTGTAAACTTAAACGGTGAGATTATCGCGCGAAAGAAAGGATAGTAGACCATATCTTCATTAAGAGAAATGTCTTAATTTGCACTTGGAGAATCATATGAAATTTAAAATTTAAAATTCAAACTAACCATATTTAAAACTTAAACTATCTATTCCTAATATGTCTAACACTACTTCCCACAATATTTTGCAAATTCGAAGATTAAAAGTTGCTTCTCAAGCTTGAAAAACAAATAAAGAACTAGGGGATCAAGGTGCATAAGTGGCAAAGAACCCAAAATTAGATAATATAATTTAACTTTTCTATTTTTTAGGGTGCATGAAACTTTCTTTTTATTTTTATTTTATTTTTGGTACTAAAACCAGCGTGATCAGCCCGTTTGAAAGCTTAATCCTTGCGTACCTTTTGCATTTTTAACAGTAGAAGGCAAAGTACACAGTAAAATGAAAGTTAAACCTAAAAGATTGGCGGACTCTGCTGGCAGCACTTCGAACTTGCTATAGTTGGGGTCAACCTATATGCACCCCAACAAATGCCTACCTGTACCTGCTGCCCTATCTCAAGACCGATTTAGGATATGGAATGCTGAGCTTGCTCAATGTTGGTATGAGTCGTCTTCAGTTTGATTTGAATTTAACCATTGTTTTAATTTACAAAACATTAGATATTTTAAACGATGTTTATCTAATATATAGAATAGAGATCTCCGGTGCGGTGCGCACATTTTTTTCTAAGCAATTTGTGTATAGCCTTGTGGAGCTACATTAATTCTTGGGAAGGTTGGGAAACGAAAGATCTAAATATGTTTCACCTATATGCAAAATTTCATATCCATTAGATCATCACAGGCCCTTGATTTGTGACCCTTAATTTTAAGATTTTAGAATGTGTCGTTCTTTTTATTTCAATCCAATGTTCAATCCCATTCAGATCCATGTAAAAAACCATGGGTTCGGTGACATTCAAGGAGGGCGGTAGTGGGTGTTCAATTTGATCATAAGATATCTTTTTAGCGGGACTGTGCACACCTAACCAATTTGTACGCACAAGCTCACCTGGAATTCTTCAGATATAAGATATCTAAAATAGGACAAGAATTGGGGGCATGGTGGTAGATTGGGGGCAACCAAAACCAGATGACGAGAACCCACCTTAATGAAAACTCAAGTAAAGCTTGCATGGGCATTGCTAGCTATCATGTACAAGGTCATGAATTAATGGATGTTCGTTGTATAAAAAGAAGAATATTCCAAAACAAGTTTGATTTCATGGCCATTGGATGGTAAGTGATGTTAGATGAGATCATTGTTGGTAGTTTGCAAATCCACCTACTCATCTTCAATTTCCATTATCTGTCTAATCCTGTTCAATGTAGAGTTCAAGCTTCAAACATTTGAGCTCAAATAACCTTGTGACCAATAATACCCTCTCAGTTCTCAAAAGCAAAGGAACTGGCCTGGGGAAAGCTCCAACCTTTCTTTTCATTAGCGACCTTTATATCTTTTCAAATTTGTAATTATTTGTAATCAACTTTAAATTTAGTTAAATTTGCCAATCAAAAAGGATATCCAAACCAACCATCCAACAACCCTTACCTGAATAGAATCTCAATAGAATCTAGAGTGGCTTTAGATCTCTTTCACTTGCTTTGCTTTGAGGAGAGAACATCCTCATGTGACCTTGGATACTTGGAAGAATATAATAAACAGGTAAGACTGCCATATAAAAATCAAGTGAAGGGGGTCAACTTCTTGGTGATATCAGATAGATGTAAACATATAAAAAAGAGAAATCCTTGGAGGGCTTTTTCATTAAAGACATCATATGAGTATTCCACATAGGCCTAGTTTAAAACTAAGCCTAATTTTAAATTAGATGATTCTGAATTGGGTCCTCCCATCTCAGTCAAATAAGTAATTATCAGATTTAGATTCACAGTTCTATCATCAATGCAGGCCATGAGGCATTCCAATTTACAATTGAAAAAAGAATTATTTTAATTGTTGGGATTGTAGTCAACATCATAGTTCAAAAAAACTCAAAACTCGCTTCTAACTTGGAAAATCACCGAGCCAAGTAACTCATGCCAGTCTGGCTGAGTACAAGGTAAGATTTGCACAACTCAGTTGCATACTGAGCCGAGTCAAGTCACCTGAGTCGCGCTGAGTCAGAAAGACTTTATACCACGAGAGGGTCGAGCTGAGTCAGAAACTCTCTCTCTCTCTCTCTCTCTCTCTCTCTCTCTTGGGGGGTGGGGGCGTTTAAGAAACTAGGGTTGTCCCAAGTTGTCAACGCGCCATGTTAGGATATCTCTTGGCCCATTTATATGTTGGGCATAAAATTGGGAATGGGTTTCCTCCTGGGCATGAATGTTATATTGTCATGTAAACTCCTAATTTAACCTGAGTCGACTCAACTCGGTAGGTCACCAAGCCTGGTGAGTTGAACGTCTGGCTCACCCGAGTTACTTGACTTAGTGACCCTCTTAAGGCAAGTCAAGTTTCCATGTTTTCTATCTATTTTCATGTCCATACAACCATAGATGGGCCTAGATTTGGGTTCTCAGTCAAAGTCACTGTACAAAAAAATAGTGGCCTCTAAGCTCTACCAAGCCAGAATATTTGGTTAACTATTCTTAAGTAACCACATCAGATTTATATTGGGTTCAAAGTGGTACATAGCCAATTATTCCAGGTATTATCGGGTTCACCCAACTGGAAACAACGTAAACTGGGACCATTGTTACCATATAATATTTGTAAGGAGTTGGAGCTTGGGCCCCCTCTCCAGTGGTCCCTACCGCGGAAATTATTTTGGGTCGGATCCTGGTAAACGGGTAGAGGGAAATTTGTTAAGGAGGAAAACTTATTAACATCCTTACTTAAGGTTATATGCAGGGTTGTCATGATGTCAGGCCTGAGTTTCTTCAGGCCCAGCCTCCTGAATTCTAGGTAGACATGGCAATGGATCGGTTATACCTGTCCCTACGCATCCCTAGGGGCAGTTTGGTATTGGTTTTTATGGGTTCGGGTTTTAATTACCTGCTCCTAATCCACATGACACTTACATGTTTAATTAATATACTATTTGTTAAAAATTAAACAACTATATAATCTATATGATGGAGAGTGTGGGACTGTAGACTCACCATATCTGGGGTGTTCTGAGTCACATAGGCACGTAGCCTATGCTCATAACAGGGTGGGCGAGTACGAATTTGACGGACTACAATGGTAAGACGTGTTAGTTCTCACTGATGCCACATTTCCTCACCCGAGGTCTCCTTACCTTTATGCAAGGACTCTCCATTTGGTAAATTCACTTTACTGGTTAAATAGCTAGGATAAATGGTCATTTCCAAAAACAAGAAAAAAATAGGTCAAATCAAAAGGTATCATATTTTAAAAAAGAGTTTTTTTGCATATACCCCCTTAAGGTTAGTAGGATTTGTAAATAGGCCCATATGATTTTAGTATTTGTAAATAGGCCCCTGCCTTTTCATTTTAATACCATTCGTGTCCCAAAATCAATACCCTTCCAACCACCAAAAGTTTTTAGAGTAAAATGATACTTTTATTATCCCTATATGCATAAATTCAAAAGCATTAGCTTATTTTTTTCAAAACTTGTAATATTAATAATTACATTTAAGGGAATAGAATATCCGTACATAAATATATTTTTTAATCAATAAAGGGCCTATTTTATTAAGACCCAAATTGATCATAATGACATATTGACAATCAACGCATGTGCTTATAATTAGTTATAATTGACCCAATTCATGCCCGACCAATCGTTAGATTGATGAAATTATCAAAATACATGATTAGGCTTCATGTGCATCAAAGAGTTATTGAGAGAGACCATTAGAAAAAATAATGATATTTTTATAAATAATAATAACTAATTTTTATTTAATGGATGTAAGGGCAAAGCTGTCGCTTTTATAAAACTCCAATACAAATTTTATGGTGGTTACCTATTCTCATTAGAAATGCTGATTTTTGGGACATAAAAGGTATTGAAATGTAAAGGTAGGGGCTTATTTATAAATATTAAAACCATAGGGGCTTATTTATAAATCATTGAAACTTTACGGGGGTATGTACAAAAAACTCTTTAAAAAATACTTCTACTTTAGAAAAAGAAAAGGTCAAAAAGTCAAAATTTTCATATCCACAAAAGGCCATCAATTTTTTATTTGACCCCACTTCCCTCTCTCTTTCTCTCGTCTATCTCTTCACCTCACTTCACTTTATTAGTGAAGTTACCAAATAGACTTAGGTCACCCTGAGGGCTTCTCCGGATACCATGGGGTCCCAACCATAATTGTCAATTTTGATTCGTTTTGTCCGAAACAACTGAAACTTTCAATTGTAGCCCTTCAACCGAAAAAGAATGAGGTTCAAAAGTTTTTGGTTCACATACTGGTCCATTTATTCTAGTCCATTTAGATTTGCTTTATGCAATCTCTGTAGTCCTAGAGTCTACAAACACAATTTTCACCAAATTTTTAATTTTTTTTTCAAAATCCATATCAAGAAATATGTGTAATTTATATTTATTTTTTGTATTTTAACACATATTTTTAAATTTTTTTATTATTCAAAAAAGTTACTCAAAAAACGTTTCACCTGATGGGTTGGTGAAGCCTGATTTAGACCTTATTTAAATACAGGGGTTTATCTGTAATGTGTCGGTTTAATCTGGACCATTTGTTATGAGGCCAGATCCGACGGTTGTGGTTGTCTAGAGGTTTAGGGTTTCATGTATTTATACTGGGTGGTGTGAGTATTGTTATTACGGTGAAAATTGAGAGAGAACGAGAGAGACAGTGTGTGCTTGTACTCTTGTGGAAATCTCCAATAATAGTGACCGGCTTGAATCTCCCGTGGACGTAGGCAATCTTGCCGAACCACGTAAATCTGTGTCTCGTGGTTTGATCGTGTGATTGTGTGATTTGTTGTTCGTAGATCGTGCGTGTGTCTGGAAGATCCCTAACAACTGGTATCAGAGCCCGAGGGTTTCGCGCGCGATCAGGATCGAGATTGGAGAAGAGATCATCTTGATCTCTTGATTCGCAAATCTCGGTGGGCCACTGTGCACGGAGGATCATCGATCTGCAACGCCGGAGAAGAAGGGTTCGGACACCACTGTTTGTAAGTCGACGATCCCTAACGACAGGTTCTGATCAAACCAGTGGGCCACGTACTTGCGGTTCCCACCGTCGCAATCCATCACCGTCCAGCATCGCCGGAGAAGAAGGCAGTCGCAGTAGCCGGAACCGGAAGGGACAGAACTGCTGTCACCGTTCCTTGTCGTCTTCACCGGAGAAGAAAACAGAAAAAAAAAAAACAAAAGGAGGCCCTGCCGCTGCCCACATCGTCGACGCAGCCGTTGCCGGACGCCGCTGTCTTCCGTCGCCGTCGCCGCTGTTCAGTCGCCGTGCAGTCGTCGCCACCTCGCAGTCCGGCGATCCTGCCCGCCATCGCCGCTGCAGAAGGAGACAGAGATCTGGGTTAATCTCTGTTCTGGAACAGAGAAAGGGAGGAAGGAGAAGACCCAGTTGGGCCCGGGTTTGGTTCAGGTCAGGTCCGACCTGACCTACTCCAGAAGCCCAGCAGTTCTTGGGTCAGCGTCCAGGCCAGGTTCCAGTCCAGGTCAGGTCTGACCCGGCCCAGTCCGAGAAGGAGAAGCCCAGTCAGCAGACGCTGACGTCATCCTGAAGCAGTACGGTCAACCATCCAGTTTGACCGGATTTAAGGGCCAGAATTGTTTCTTGTTTTCTGTAGCCATCCGGACTCAGAATTGCGCTCCGTTTTTTTTGTTGGATTCGTATCAACGAGATCTACAAGATAGACGGAACAGATTGACAGTTTGACCAGCAGAATTCATATCAAGTAGATAGAGCTTGATTTGAGTGGGAGCAATGACGGACGACATGAAGCTCACGATTGAGAAGTTTAATGGCACAAACTTCGCGTACTGGAAGATGCAGATTGAAGATCTCCTCTACCAGAAGAATTTCTACCTGCCGCTTGGGGGAAAAGCCCAGAAACCTACAACAATGTCAGATGCAGAGTGGGAGGTACTCGACAGGAAAGCCTTAGGTACTGTTCGTCTCTCTCTATCAAAGTCTGTTACATTCAATATATCTAAGGAGAAAACCACTAAAGATGTTATGGATGCCCTATCTCGAATGTATGAAAAACCTTCTGCCTCAAATAAAGTTTTCTTGATGAGAAAGTTGTTTAACATGAAGATGGTTGAAGGTGGGGTTGTTGCTGAACACCTGAACGAGTTTAACACGGTCATGAGCCAGTTATCCTCTGTTAACGTACAATTCGAAGATGAAATTTGGGCTTTGTTGGTCTTGTCTTCTTTACCAGACAGCTGGAATGGTATGGTTACATCACTGAGTAATTCTTCAGGATCAACCAAACTGAAATTTGATGATGTTGTGAGTGCCATCCTCGATGAGGAAATTCGCAGGAAACCTTCAGGTGAATCATCAGGAAGTGCATTGAATGTGGGAAACAGAGGGAGGTCATCTGATAGAGAGCAAAGTCATGGAAGATCAAAAACACGGAGTAAGTCAAGATCTTCAAAAGGCAAAATCGAGTGCTGGAATTGTGGCAAAAATGGACATTTGAAAAAGGATTGCAGAGCTCCACCAAAGAAGAATAAGCAAAAGAACGGTAATAAGGATAACGAAGCTTCCGCAAATGTCGCAGGTGATGCTGTTCAAGATGCCTTAATTCTTGCTTTTGATTATAAGTCTGAATCTTGGGTTATAGATTCGGGTGCGTCCTTTCACGCCACTGCACATAAAGAGTATCTCAAAAATTATGTACAAGGTGATTTTGGAAAAGTCTATCTTGGTGATGATGAACCTTGTGACATAATTGGCAAGGGAGATGTTCAGATTAAATTGCCAAATGGCAGTATATGGCAATTGAATGATGTCAGGCATGTACCTAGCCTGAAGAGAAACCTCATATCAGTTGGTCAGCTTGCTAGCTCTGGTCACGTAACTGTTTTTGCAGATGATTTCTGGAAAGTTACAAAAGGGAGTATGGTTGTTGCTCGCGGTAAGAAAGAAGGAACTCTTTATTTGACTAATAGCTCTACAAGTTCCATTGCAGTTGCAGATAAAGGCATTGACTCAAACACATGGCACTATAGACTCGGACACATGAGTGAGAAAGGGATGAAGATTCTTCATTCTAAAGGTAAGCTAGAAGGACTCAAGTCCTTGGACTTAGAGTTCTGTGAAGATTGTGTTTTCGGGAAGCAGAAGAAAGTTACATTCTCTAAAGTAGGCAGGCCACCGAAGTCAGAAAGGTTGGAACTAGTACACACGGATGTGTGGGGACAAACTCAGGTACCTTCTCTTGGTGGATCTTCTTACTTTGTTACATTCATTGATGATGCTACCAGGAAATTATGGGTATATCCCATGAAACACAAGTCTGACGTGTTTGATGTTTTCAAAAAGTGGAAAGCTTTGGTTGAAAACGAAACAGGTTTGAAACTGAAATGCCTAAGGTCTGATAATGGGGGAGAATACTGCAGCAAAGAATTTGAGGAGTATTGTGCAAAAAATGGCATTAAGCGAGAGAAGATCATTCCCAATACACCACAGCAAAATGGTGTGGCTGAGCGCATGAACAGGACAATTGTTGAGCGTGCCAGAAGTATGAGGCTACATGCTGGATTGCCCAAGCAGTTTTGGGCGGAAGCAGTGAATGCTGCTGCTTACTTGATCAATCGAGGGCCTTCAGTACCTTTGGATGGTGGACTACCAGAGGAAGCTTGGACCGGAAAAGAGGTAAACCTTTCACACTTAAAAGTATTTGGTTGTATCTCTTATGTTCATGTTGATGCTGAAAAAAGAGACAAACTAGATTCTAAATCTAGGAAATGCACTTTCATTGGATATGGTTCTGATGAGTTCGGTTACCGCTTCTGGGATGAAGAAAATAGAAAAATCATTAGAAGCAGAAATGTTATATTCAATGAGAAAGTGATGCACAAAAACAAGGACAAGGTGCATGAGGACAGCAATGAATATTTAGAACTGGATGACACTTCTGAAAATGATGTACCTGAAGTACATGGAAATGAAAACCCGCAGGTGGACCCTCAAACACCTGCCCCAGTAAGAAGGTCATCCAGAACTCCTAAGCCTACACAGCGCTATTCACCTTCTTTGTTTTACTTGTTGTTAACTGATGGTGGTGAGCCAGAATGTTATGAAGAAGCATTGCAGGTTGAAACTCGGGCAAGGTGGGAACAAGCCATGGAAGATGAGATGAAATCTTTATCATCAAACCAGACATGGGACTTAGTTCAGTTGCCTAAGGGTAAGAAAGCTTTGCACAACAAGTGGGTGTACAAATTGAAGGAAGAACATAATGGTAGCAAGCGATACAAAGCCAGATTAGTTGCAAAAGGCTTCCAGCAGAAGGCAGGTATTGATTATTCTGAGTTATTTTCTCCTGTGGTTAAATTGAACACAATCAGAAGTGTGTTGAGCATTGTGGCGGTAGAAAATTTACACCTTGAGCAATTAGATGTGAAAACTGCGTTTCTCCATGGTGACTTGGAAGAAGACATCTATATGCATCAGCCACAGGGATATGCTGTGCCAGGAAAGGAGGAAATGGTGTGTAAGCTCAAAAAGAGTTTATACGGTTTGAAGCAAGCCCCAAGACAATGGTATATTAAATTTGACAGTTTTATGTACAATACAGGTTACAAACGATGTCATGCAGACCATTGCTGTTATTTCAAAAGTTTTGATGACTGTTACATTATTCTACTCTTGTACGTAGACGATATGCTCGTTGCAGGTTCAAATATGCATGCGATAAATAATTTGAAGAAACAGTTGTCACAGGAATTTGAAATGAAGGATTTGGGTGCTGCAAATCAGATTCTTGGTATGAGAATTAGTAGAGACATGAAAAATCGCACATTGAAGTTGTCTCAGGCAGAATATGTTGAAAAGGTTCTAAACAAGTTCAACATGCATGGTGCTAAGCCAGTTAGCACTCCGCTAGCCAGCCACTTCAAACTCTCAAAAGAGTTGTCTCCTAAGACAGAACAGGAGAAGGAGAACATGTCCAAGGTCCCATATGCTTCAGCTGTTGGTAGCTTGATGTATGCTATGGTTTGCACCAGACCAGACATTGCTCATGCAGTGGGAGTTGTAAGCAGATTTATGAGTAATCCGGGAAAAATGCATTGGGAAGCAGTTAAGTGGATTCTCAGATATCTGAGAGGCACCACAAAGGCAGCATTGCATTTTGGAGGATCAGAGATTAAATTGCATGGCTATGTTGATTCGGACTTAGCGGGAGATCTTGATAGAAGCAGAAGCACTACAGGTTATGTCTTCACATTGGGTAGTGCAGCAGTCAGTTGGAAGTCTCAATTACAGGATGTCGTTGCACTTTCAACCACAGAAGCAGAGTACGTTGCCGCTACAGAAGCGAGTAAGGAAATGATTTGGCTACAGGAGTTAATGGAAGAGTTGGGTAAGAAGCAAGAGTCTAGCAGACTTTACAGTGACAGTAAGAGTGCCATCCATCTTGCAAAGAATTCAGCCTTTCATCCAAAAACCAAACACATTCGGATCAGATATCACTTCATACGATGGCTTCTGGAAGAAAAAGTGTTGAAACTGGAGAAGATTTTATCAAGTGAGAATCCTGCAGATATGTTCACTAAGGTGGTAACTACAGAGAAACTGAAGCTGTGCTCAGCTTCAGTTGGTCTTCAAGCATGAAGATGAGGTATCGAGATTCTTAGCCGTGTTTTGTTATTGTCAAAGCCATTCAGTATGATCAGTCTTCAAGTGGGAGATTGATGGGTTGGTGAAGCCTGATTTAGACCTTATTTAAATACAGGGGTTTATCTGTAATGTGTCGGTTTAATCTGGACCATTTGTTATGAGGCCAGATCCGACGGTTGTGGTTGTCTAGAGGTTTAGGGTTTCATGTATTTATACTGGGTGGTGTGAGTATTGTTATTACGGTGAAAATTGAGAGAGAACGAGAGAGACAGTGTGTGCTTGTACTCTTGTGGAAATCTCCAATAATAGTGACCGGCTTGAATCTCCCGTGGACGTAGGCAATCTTGCCGAACCACGTAAATCTGTGTCTCGTGGTTTGATCGTGTGATTGTGTGATTTGTTGTTCGTAGATCGTGCGTGTGTCTGGAAGATCCCTAACATCACCGAAATCCGAAAACTCCTTCAAAAACAGGATTGCCAGCCCCATGTTACTTATGACACTCATTCTCTTTATATGACCGATTGTGGCCGCATTGACATGGTGTTACCCTATTTAGTTTATGAACAAGGCCAGTTATTATAAAACTAGGCTACGGAATGGGCCCAGAAGATATATGAAAGCCATACCCAGGCCAGAATCCTCGGAAGATACACTGGTTCAACCAAAAAAAAAAACAGAGCTCTGATTGGGCCAATAATTGAACTCCTACAGTGGAGTACTTCTGAGACAATCATGGCCGTTGATGGGCTATGTCCTTCTAAGACAATCCCGGCTACCCCACCATCAGGCTTTGGTGGTCCAGCCCAGGCCCATCTTTAGAGGCCAAATGTTAACTAATTCAAATGGGCATGTCTGTTTGTACAAGTGGTAAATGGATCTTGACAGGTTGATCAGGCATATCAATATGTCAAGGTCCAACCTGCATCCACTTCTTTTTAAAATGGGTCAAGTAATTTCAACTTACAGTCACCCTGGCCTGACCTGTACAACCCATATTTAATGTGAATCAACTCTACCCTTGCGGCGACGGTTGTCAATGATCTGGGCACCACCTATCGTCTCAAAAGGGTGGAAACTTATGATCTGGGCACCACCTATCGTCTCAAAAGGGTGGAAACTTACCCCCTCTTCAGAAACAGAAGGTGATACCACCTGGGGACCATAGGAGCTTTGCCCGGCTTCTCTCTAGGCCCGGAGGGATTAGTACAGCCCAAAAGATTGGGAATCCTTTGTTAGCAAAGAAATAAAATAAAATAAAATAAAAAAGGGTGAAAACTTACCAAAACAACTTGAAACTGGTCAAGAAAAGTACATAATTGCTCTATCAGCTTCTATGCTAGACGGTGTGGGGTTTTTGATCCACACTATCTATAAAGTGAGAACTCACTTGACTTTAAGTTTTTTTTGATACCCGGCCAAGGGGGCTAAGACCCAAAAGAAAGAGAGCATGCACACACAGAAAGACAGCCTACTCACATGGGCAAGGAGCCCGCACATGCAGTAATAAAGCCCATATATGTTGGAAGGGTGCCCGCACACGCGGAAAGAGACGACATATCTTGAGTTCAAACCCTGGACAGCGATGATAATCGTTGTTGCTAACTGAACAACTGCACTTGCTCCCCGACTTAGAAGGTTGGTGAGTGAAAATCCCAGATGGCTTATGTAGGTGAAAATCACCCAACCTACTTAATTAGAAATTAAAATTACCCCCATTGGGGAACTTATCCATCAAGAAGTATGCTGGGTAATCAAGGAAACTTCAATAAGGAGAGCACCAGAGTGAGAAACATCCTATATTAGTGGGTCATTTGCCAACTTGGCATGGGGAATGACTAAACTCTAATATAAGAGCTATCTAATAACCAACAGTTATGATGAGATACTGTTATAAAACTCTAATATAAGTTTGTTAATCGATCAGTTATCATGTGTCCAAAGTAAGAGTCTGGATCCCCAATTTCACTGAAATAGAGAGATGAGATACTGTTTCATCCTATCAAATCATGCCAACTGTATAATATCTAATGTCAACTAATGCACTCTCCTTGAATGAAAAAAAGAAAAGAAAAGATTTATACAGTTGGCATGGTTTAATTGGACGATAGTAATGAATGCTATACAAGTCAATAGATCAGTTTTTCACTGACATATCAGTTTCTTTCTTTATAAACTCAAAGAAAAATATGTGGGTTTAGCGGGGTACCACCCAGAGGGTTAGTCCTATTGGATCAAATACCTTAGGGATACCTATGTCATAAAAAAATCTTCAGTTTTTTTTTAAATTCTTTTTGGGGTTTAAGATAAAATTAAATTACAAAAAGAATACAAAATTATTGAAATTGGTATTTTAATACATTTTAAGTTTTGATTAATTGCAATAGGTGTCATTAACTTTTTAGGGCTTGTTTGTGTAAATCAAGGATTTTACGCTCAACAGAACTCTTTTACCATTTGGAAAGTGGTTTCTGACCTTATAGCAAAGAGTTTTTGTGGAATTGGAAAAATTAGTTCAAGACTTTCTTCTTCTTGCTATAAAGAATAGCACGATTGCACCAAACTACTAAAAACATGTGTCGTGGGGAACTAGTATCTTTTTCCTGCATTAGGGAATAGTCAGTGTTACACAAAAATGCACTTTTAAAGTTTTCCATCCCATTTTTCTGTGTAATGTATTTATAGAAAGAGTCCAGATCTAGTAAGGTAGAACCTCACGGTGACCATGAGTCGACCATTCATGGTCCGCCATGTCACCGTGGGCAGCGTGCCATTCATCTAGACAGTGGTTGCCCAAGGTGATGTGGCGGACCCTGAGCGGTCCACTCACGATCACCGTGCGTAGACCCACTCAGAGGATTTCGATTGTTATAAGAAGAGTTCGTATCTAGTGAGGTAAAACCATCCCAACATATTCCCAAGTTATGCATCGTAGTGGTAAGAAGGGATGTGTATGCTCCAAACATTCATTTTATTACTGTAATGATCCGAAAGATGGGCTTGAGAAATAAACAGATACAACAATTGGATCCCTTGTTTTTTAATCCCAGCTTAGGGAGGTTGAGGCCCCTATCCCTTTGGAGAGGAGGCCCTCGGGTGAGGGGAGCAAACCTCGGGTGAGGTGGGGGGCCCACTGGTGAGGGAAGTAGATCTCTGGTGAGGTAACACAGCTTTAGGTGAGGAAAGGTACCTTTCCAGTTCGAACCCAAGACAAATAGGTACGAACCGGTGCCTCTTACTACTAGGATAAGTGGCCATTTTTACAACAACTGAATCTGCAACGTAGATTTTGTCATCAAGGGATGGTCAAGTATTTAAGAAACTCTATCTTTTAAACAATCACTACTGAGATTAGACAGCTAAATTCGCAATGCAACGACTTAGCATTGTGTCCACCAACTAAGCTTTTATCTATTCAAGTTTAGGTAACATTTAAGAATCTTTTTAGTGGTTGACACTCCCAAATGCAATTTGTGTCGTTATCATTCTCATTTCTTACTGGCTTCTGACTATCTATTTGTGAGATTTCTAATCTATGTCACCATCAGACTCAAAGGAGACAAAGTACTTAAATGTTATACCTTCTTATTAAACTGATAATGTCCGTTCTGAAAGATATTATGAGATTTTCACCACACCGCACATAAAGGTTAAAACATATAGTTTTGTTGTATAACAACAAATTGTAAGTGATCCGTGTGACTGCTGCATCGCAATTATAAATAAAGAGGGTCTTCTTATGCATACTTCCCTCGTCATTTTGGTGAGAGACACTCCCATTATGGGAAGTTTTCAAGTACAAAATGCCTCATTTTGTACTTGAAAACTTCCCATAATGGGAGTGTCTCTCACCAAAATGGTGAGGGAAGTATGCATAAGAAGACCCCCCTATAAATAATATTTAGAATCTTAAACTCAATATTGATGATTTCATCCAATTTTCTTTCCAAAGCAAGTATTTTGAAATTGTATTCAGTAGTGAATTAAAGACACAGTTTTTGACCCTATACTGGCAAGTGCCAAAACTTTTATTTCATGGCCAATATACGGCCCAAACATTCTCTTTTTTTTTTCCTCATTTTGCTTCAGTCACTTCTATCTTCGAAAATTATTGTACAAAATCTCTATAAAGTGAAAGTTTTTAATATCTCCAATCTTATTCTTACAATGTTTTACATGTCAGAAAATATATAAGAATCTAATTACACCATTATGTATAAAATAGTTTCATTCTCATATGTATATTATGCTTTGGACCTTTATTTTCAGGTTACGGTGTCAGTGACCATCGAAACCGTTACATAAATGGATGCAGCTTTAAATAACTCAACCTCACTTGAATCTCATGTTTTCAACCTTAATTACAATTACTGAATACCTGATTACTTGGTCATTTGTTGACAAAATCAAAACTAAGCACATCAGTGACCAAGTCTTAAGTTAATAGAGAATCTCAATTTGCTTGAGACCTTGTATTAGTCCAATCTATGAGGTTTATTAACTAAAATATCACAAGAGGATAATAACTAATAAGACATCTATCCATCTACATCTTCTATCTATATAAACAGCAAGCACTGTACTAGCCGCCATACACCCCAGAAATTTCAACATAGTTGATCTGGGAATTAGTGATTATTCCTGATTGTGGGTCACCATCGTCATGGATGCTGATCATCTCTGCTCCATAATTGGATGTACGGTGCTGATCGTCGCTGCTGTGATGGCCCACAGTACGAGTGCAGAGCTCTACCCTGATTTCTATGGAAAGATGTGTCCCAAGGCATTGGCCACCATAAAGATGGTGGTAGAGCAAGCAGTCGCACGTGAGCCACGCATGGGCGCATCCTTGCTTCGACTACACTTCCATGACTGCTTTGTTAATGTATGAGGAACTGAGATTGGAAATGAGTGATTTGATCTTGTTCCTGACATGGGCAAAAGAAAATTACTTGTGTGGTTGTGATGGGTCTGTTGACTGTGTTCTTTTACGTGATTGAATCCAAATCCAATGATAAAATGGTTGTTGATTGATATGTGGTTGTGATGCAGGGATGTGATGGGTCCATTCTCTTGGATGACTCGCCTGGTTTTACAGGGGAGAAGAATGCAGTGCCCAATATAAACTCACTGAGAGGGTTTGAGGTGGTGGATCAAATCAAAGCCGCTGTTGACTCTGTTTGCTATGGTACTGTTGTGTCTTGTGCTGATATCTTGGCTGTGGCAGCTCGTGACTCTGTTGTTGCGGTGAGTCGCATATGCTTAACTCAACCGCGTCTAAGAATGGCATCCCTCGTAATATTTATTTTTTTTTGGGCTAATACCTGCATGCGGATGTCCCAATCCCACAGTCAAAAGAGGGAGTCTAAAAACCTGGACCCCTCTTGAAGGCGCTCACCAGAATGTCCGCATGTGGAGGTCTGGTGGGCCTAACTCAAGCCTGGGCTATGAAAGTGTAGATCTGGGCTGTGTTTTCAAGCCCATGGGCAAAACTCAGGCCTGACTTTCTGGCTCAATAGCTAGAGGAGTCTAGCTTGATGCCTATGTTCTCTTTAACAGCAAAAGTATAGCTCGTGTGCAACATTTATCATGAACAAACAAGTGCATCCATTCACTTCAGCAATCTAAATTGGACCATCCCAAACCATTGATCTACGGTTCTCAAATTTTATCAACAAATGAAAGATGTTATTGACCACTAGTGGTTCAGGTGGCCCAAAAATACAAAGGTGGGCCGCATATAAGATTTGAGTGTGTATATATATATATATATAAATTTTATTCCAGTAAGAATCGTCCACACTTAGTATTGTTCGAACTCACTTATGGGGTACGCATGGGGTCATGTCCGTTATGGGAAAGGTTTGGCATGGAGAGTGGTGGACCCAAGATTTACATTTGAAGGGTGTGGACTCTGGTTTTTGGGGAAAACTGAAGGTGGATTTTCATTTGGATTTTGAGAGTGGACCCATAATATTTTTATTTTATTTTATTTTTTGTGTGTGTAGTGGACTCAGAATTTTCAAATCGGTTTTGAAAGCATACCAGAGGTTTGATAAGTGTGACCGCACCCATGCACTTGTACCTGGTCTACCCCTGTGCATGGAAAGATCTCAACCATTCCTAGCGCCCCGCAAAACACCAACAAGAAGAGGGAAAAAATACATAGAAAGATAGCTACAGATTTACATAGAAAGATAGCAAGATTGATTTCATTCAATTGTTCATGTGTATAATCAGTCCTCTCTCAATTAGCAGTCTAATTACAAATATTATCATGTTGTAGTTGGGAGGCCAATCATACCAAGTATTGCTAGGCCGCAGGGACGCAAGGACTGCAAGCATGGACGCCGCTAACAAAAATTTACCACCTCCATTCCTAGACTTCCCTGCCCTCCTCTCCAACTTCCAATCCCATGGCCTCTCCATTCAGGACCTGGTCATTCTCTCAGGTGCCCACACCATCGGTCTCGCCCGTTGCACCACCTTCAGGAACCGCATTTACAACGACACCAACATCCACCCTGCCTTTGCTGCCGCCCTTCGCATGCATTGCCCCCCTACCCCTCCTGCGGGAGATGACAACACCACACCATTGGACAGAACAACAGCGCACTTCGACACGGTCTACTTCGATGATTTGCTGCAGCAAGAAGGCCTACTTCACTCGGACCAGCAGCTCTTCAAGGGTGATGGGAGTGCTAGTGATGGCCTGGTGAGGTACTACAGTGCTAACCCAAAGGCATTTTTGGCAGATTTTGGTGTGTCAATGATAAAGATGGGGAATATGAAGCCCCTTACTGGTAGTGAAGGGGAGCTTCGTATGAATTGCAGGAAGGTGAATTCTTAACAATTTCACCAGCTCCTGATTGATGTGTTCTGTTCAAATAACAAACGAACAGTTGTACCTATCATATGGTTAAACAATTGTATCTGTCACAGGGTTAAGTTTTTCAATTTCTTTCCAATAAATTATCAAGATAATTAACATAGCAATATCCTCAATCAGTGAACTTTGTGTCATTGGTTATAAAAAGAGTTAGGCCCACACAAAGATGAGATGAAACATTCCAATGAAGCCCAGCTTGACCCTCATCTCCAGGCTTGTTTATCAATGTAAAATACTACATTGGGCCACACCTTCAGGCTGCAAATAAAAGTGCCTGCATTTAAGAATGGAGAGATACAGACAGTGGCTCGAGCTGTCAGTGGACCCTGGCTTACAATTAATTATTGATTTGTTGGGCAATGTACAAGACGGAATAGTACAAGTTAGAGATGGAATTATATTGGTTTCATGCTGGGTCCAAGGAGGATCCACTCTTGCGTTCAATTATGTTTCTGAGTAGGTTCAAGCCAAATTGTTAGACCAGACCAAATTTGGGGGCAAACCCAAATTTTAGAGTCAGGTTCTTCAGCCCCTGGATACTTTAATGGGGTCCATTGACATATATTACTTGTTTATCCTAAAGCTGTGTCCAAGCTTGATTTCATTAAGTTGTATACCAATTGGTTGTACACCAATTGGATATTCGGGCGGCCAGGTATGTACCCAATTGGGCTCAAAATGAAGCCTATTATTTGATACGTCCATGATTAGGGACCCAAATCAAGGTCTGAAATAATTAACAAGACCAAAATCAGGAATGACACCTGGTTTTTAAAATCAGGTTTCTGGTGTACATTGGTAAACTATGGACATTGCCATCCTTTGTGGTAGTTGAGAAATTTGTCATGTGATTGGATTATTTTTATTATTTTTTTTACTTAAAAGGAATTTGTATTAAAGTGGAAAAAGGAGAAGAGATACAAGAGCTCGCAGAGCACCAAAATACAGAGCCAATAAAAAAAATACAAGTGAAGAAGGGGTCAGTAAGGACTTCCATACATGGGTACCAAAAAAAATAGGACTTCTATACATTGAGGAATTTGTTGGAATTTTGTTGATTCCCAAAAAATCAAGGAGGGGCAAGATTTGTGCCTTTCAAAGCAGGAATTTTGTTGCTCGGATTTGCTGGCATTTCCACCCCCTTTCAAAGCTGTCATGTGATTGGATGGCTACCACAAAATTGAGCAAAAGTTGTGCAATTGCCCACATTTAAGGGATACAACTCACCATGAATTAGAAAGATGAGATTTTACAATCACAAAGACTTAAGGGTTTTGTCCTTCCAAATCGTTTCATTAGAATAAATCTTTAATAGCTAAGAATAAGGATGGTCCCTAAACAAAATCATTACTAGATAAGAATAAGGATGGCCTGGCCCTAAACAAAACCCAATAGATCGTGAAGGCTTGATCTATACAAGTGGAATTTGCTATGGGCCCACTTGCATAATTTTTAATTATTAAGTAGTTTGTTTGCCACCTTTAATGTCTACACACTTTGGGTGTATTGGTTAGCAACTTGACTTGGTATTAGAGTCAATACGTCCAGAGTTAGAAACTGTGCAAGGCAAAAAAGGCCCTATGCCGCATCAAATAAAATCATCAGGAGTTAATTGGAAAAAAATAGAGAAAACCATGTAAGAAGACAATTGAGAGGATATCACATTTAGTTTAATAATAACCGAAAGTCCATACATGTGATTACATGAAGGACATACAAGGAGGTTGCCTACTTGCTACTGGCATTACCTAAGTACACTTCATTCTACATTTTTGGCAAAATCCAGTGCACTGATGCCAGTATAAACACACCTACTATTACATGATTATCTTTATTGGGTTGTTGACAGACATAACTTGCTACTAAAAGAGGAGCCAATGAACTCTCACACATTTGGTGTTCAGTTCATTGCTCAATTGGTATTTCTACAATTGGTCCTGACCTCCCCACTTGTGCCAGTGAGAGGACTGATGCTCCCCATCTTCACCATGGCACTTGAAAAATCAGCCCAGAAGGTAGCAGAGTTGGTGCTGTATGACTTGACCAGAGAATCTGTGGAACCTCCGTTGAAGAGCTGTTGATCCGAGTGTAGTAGACCCTTGTTTTTTACCAAGTTCCTATAATAACTATTGTCGAAAATCACTGGGGTTGAATCCAGAGGGGAGAGTTTGTCATCGCTGCCTGTGCTTGGACAATTCGACTTCAACGACATTGCCAAGGAGGAATCGATATTAGTTTCATTGTAGATTCGAGCTCGGAATGAAGTGCACCTTGCCTCTCCTATTGTGTGTGACCCTGCAACATTAGAGGATCTTTAAATTGTAGAGGTAAAATTGATGGAAATGGTGCTATTTGCCTAAGGATTATCCATGTTACTGTGCCAATTGAATCAATGGTTCTGATCTGCTAGCAGTGCAAGTGGAAAGGAAGTAGGCCAAACATTTCAGCAATCGCAGGTTCCGTGAATTCCAAATTGATGAAAAAGTAGTAAGGACTCAATTAGGGAGATTAGTATTAAGTCTACCAGAGAGAGCCACCATCTCCTTTGTGTTGAGACCCTTTTTTGAGAAGGCAGACATTAGGGAGCTTAGATCTGAATCTGGCCCAGGGATGTCGCTATTGGCAGCATCTAAACTCGCTGTTGTTGAATCTCTCCTTCCTAATTCCACTTCCCATGAAGGGCCACCCAACTGAAAATCAAAGTATACCATTAAACAACATCAGGTTAAAAGAGCCTGTAATACAATTGGAAGGTGTTCTCTAGTGCATAGCTCTTGTTAGTGATTGTTAAATTTATAGCAGTTATGCAATTTGAAGGTAAGATTTTTACGATGACAACAGCGTCACGAGCAGCAACAGCTAGAATATCTGCACATGACACTACTTTGGGGCATATGCTTTCAACTTGAGACTTAATGGTGTCAATCACGTCGAAACCTCTCACTGAATTAGCATTAGGAAGGGCAGTCTTCTCCCCCGTGAAACTGGAAGTGTCATCCAACAAAATCGAACCATCGCAGCCCTGTCAATCAATTTAAAGAACACATTAATATTCATCATTTTTGCCACCACCATCACCATCATGAGCTCCCTGTTCAGGTGCTAGTATGTCTCGTGGGAAAGTGACTTTCTATATCTGAAATCAAAGTTCCCATAAAAGAAACATCTCTTTTGACAATAGATGAAATTAGGATCAGGCTCTCCAATATTATTAAGGCACTAATTCGATTGCTTTTGCTCAATCTGTTAACCAAAGCCAATTCGAAACTTTGTCCTTTCAAAACAAAAGAAAAAAAAAAGACATAAAGCAAGCAACAAATCACGATTATCAGAGTTCGTCCATGAGATACTTTTATGCTGAGGTAGTACTCTTCTTATACCAAACATGAGGACCTGGTTGGGTATTCAAAATCCTGAGTCCAGGTAAATGCTTTGAAAACTGGAGCGGAAGGTGAACCAGTGAAGTGGACTGCTTGGTCCAGCCTCATCATGTTAACCCAGCTCTATCCAGTCTGGTTCAGTTATTAAAATACTGATCTATGTAAGTCGTTTTGCACATGAATGATGGTTCATGGATCTGGATATCACTTATGAATTCTAGTTGTTTCTGTTTGGCCATGGCCAATTCAATGCAATCACAGCTACTACTACTGGACTGATGGAGAATATTGTAGAAGAGGTTGGATATAACAGAAACAATGAGTTCATCTTAAATTAGAATATTTAATTTGATTTATCATGTGATTAGCAAATGTAGTCAACAATTTTCTACATGGACACCAAGTTTCAAGGTTACAAATGAGGCTTAAAGAAATCTCACAGCCAGATATTCCCATTGTCAAAATTACTCAAATTAAATATCATATATATAGACCGAAAAAATTCGAGTCCATGTACTCGCATTCATAAAAGACAGCCCCTTTTCTTGGGCAGAAGCTATGACAGGTTTATAATTAACCCATGAGTAGCACCTGCAAATCATAAATTAGCACAACCACATGTTCAGTGAACACGCAAATACAAGAGTCATACATGTGGTCATAGTGAAATATGACTACAGATTCGGCTCGGGCGATAATGGTGCAACCTGACCTCAACGGCTCAACCCAAATTGTATAGGGGTTACCCAAACTGCTACCCAAATTAAAACTGCAGTCCTGACCCGAAATACAGACTACCTACCCAAATGCAACTTGGGTTCACTGGGGCTGGTTTCGGAACCCAAATTTCCAGTTTTGTTTGTTTCTTGAAGGGCATAAAATTTGAAGATAGAAGAAATATACTATGTATAGAACATACTGTGCATATTGTATAATAAATACACGTATATTCACCAATCTTCCTTGCTTCTCTATGGTAACATGATTAGAAGTATGCAGAAAAGGTAATGGGCTCGAGGATATATTGTTACACCCTCTTCTTCATCAAAAGTAGAAAAAAAAATAAAAATACATACATTCATATTTGGGTACCCACGGTTAATTTGAATACTTGAAGCTCAAACCTGAACCCCACCCATTTTCATGTGGGTTTCAGAATTCAGGCCCAAGATCGGCCCAAACCCAAACAAGCCCAGCTCAAATTTTTGCTTGAAAGGGAAATACAACACAAACACAACCAGACAACAACCACCTAAAACAGAAACTAACACAAACCAAACCCAAACGTAACCTGTGACTGGCATTGGTGAACTAGAACCAATCACATGTGAGCTGCATTAACATGAGATCATGCACATGCAACTACATCAACGACTATGAAGATGACCAAGATAATGATAGTTGTGTTATGCTAGTGAAATAAATAATTGAAGGGGTGTTGAGGGGTAAGATTGAGGGAAACGTTCGCTCCCAACGTGCATACGAAACAAGTGCATAAGATAGTATTATGGAAGAGGGTGAATGCTCTCAACACATACATTAACAAAGCAGTCATGGAAATGGAGGCGGAGGAGAGACGCCCCCATGCGTTTCTCCTTCACAACTGCTGCATGGACCGCAGTTTTAATAGTGGAGAGAACATCAGGGCATGAAGAGTCATAGAAGGTTGATGAGAGTTGAGAAAAAGCAATTGCAAAAAAGGAGAAGAAGATAACAGAAGCAAAACTAAGGAAGGAAGCCATTTGTTAGCAAGGAGAGGAAGAAGAGAGCTTCCGTGGAGTGGATAATGCAGAAAGACTTGTATTTATAGGATGTATTGGTGGCATCCATTCAAGGACTTTAGCTCTACTGATGCATCGTCATTTTCAGGCGAGTAGCATTTAGGCTGAAGGTCAATCTTCAAAGGATGAGAAGTCAAAAGGAGAGGGTCTACACCCCCTTCCTTCTCTTTTCTTCCCTTTTTTTAGTTGAATCTCAACCAAAGCCACTAAGTTTAAAGTTAGGCTAGCGGGAAATTTCAGTAACTGATATTTGTGGTCGAAAAGGATGATATAATAAACACTAGTCTATCATGAAAACCCACATAAATACGTTAGTCTTACGATATTAAGATTTTTAGATTAGTTATCCGCCAAAAATCAACTAATAGAAGACAAAAATTATTAGTTGTTGCGATATTAAATTGCTTAATATGGTTTTATTATAGCTTTTTTCATTAGCATATATCATCTAGTGATCAGTATTTATTTTTGCTAGATGACCAATCCTCAAGCTTTTCCTCTTTCCCTTGTATTGTATCTAACATGATATATAATTAGTCCCATATGATCCCCACATATGTCCACTTTTGGAAATCACCAATTCATAAACAATAGGGGCTCAACTGATCAACCATAGTCATCTCAACCAGAGATTTTCTGAAGCTAGCACGCCAACAACTCCCCAGCCCAACTCAACCAGTCATCTCATCCACCTCTATAATTACAAACATGTATGACCGTAAAAACTTTAAAGCCCTTAAATAGTGAACATATTATAAATGATATGGGGATCGATCACGTTTTGGTCCGCATTAAATGATGGTCAACAAGTTGAGTAACTCGCCCGATCCAGGCCAATAACTAGGTTGCACTCTTTCTCCCATTCGACACACTCAACTCATCCCCCTAGGGTGAGTCAAAATAAGTTGATGAGATCTAGGTGTTACTGTCCGACTAACCAATGTCGAAAAGCTTTGAAAGATAAATCTACAACCAACCACCCCCACCCCCAAAAAAAAAAGAAAGGGGATGCCGTTTTAATTTGTAACCTATACCTGTCTACACATGCGACCTAGGGAAACAACATCTCTTTAGGGCTAGAACTTGCAACCTAGCGTGGGTTTAACAGCATGTTATAGTTAGACTGGCCAATATATCCCAAAAGCTTAAGTTGTTAGGAAGCAAAAGATGATTCTACTTAACACTAGGATCCTAGCTATTTCACTACAAACTACCATTTGAATTCCCTAATTCAATAATATGGTTTTTTTTTGTGGAACCCCACTGGGAGTTGGGGCATGTGGCCTATAGGGTGAGTCTAGCTTATTGCTGGCCTTTGTGTGCTAACAACCATCAGTTTGGGCTAAATATTTTGGGGGGAATTAACATGGGAAGGAGGGTTTTAACAAAAAATGGCAGTTTGTAATTTCAATCCAAAATTAAGATACTCATCTCCAGAGTTATTTTGTCGCTATAACATGGGAACGTGTGAACGAGGGCATATCAAAGAATCTTATTTAGTCAATCGCCTTATTTATTCTTCGCCCTTTTTTATCTTCCAACCTCTCCTTAGTCTATACTCAGCACCTTCCAATGCCAGTCCATAAGACAAAAGGAAAATGATATATAGAACATGTATAGGACACTTCTAACATCCAATTAGTGCTTGTTCCCATCAATCGAAGCCGTCCAGTTGATTAACTTCCTCATAAACTACTCCTAGAAGAAGCAAAGTAGTAGTAATAATAATAATAATAAATTAAAAACTAAAAATCAATCTTATAATCATAGTTATATGAGAAATAGAGATATTGTTTTGGATTATTCGGAGGTTCTAATTTGGAGTGTTCTTTTTTTTACCTTATATCAAATAACTAAAAATAGTTAATAGAGCTAAGTTTTGGTTCATAGTTGATCAATGGGGGCATCGACATGCCAAATGTCCACTTGACATGTCTATTAGAATAATCTCTCACCAACTTGGTTAGTGACCCAGTCAAAACACTAGTAAGACTGATCAGGAGTCAGGACCTAAACCACTATCTCAAACCTCATATTGCAATTAGGCCTTACATGTGGGTTGACCGTAATCCATTACATATATATTCAAAGTAAGGAATTGCTAAAAGAGTTAGGCCTCAAGTTGTAGTGATTAAGAGATAACATGACAATAAGAAAATCAAAAGCTAAAAGGGTCTCTAAATTAATGAAAAATATTCCTATACTGGGTAGGATCCATTTGATTGTAACTCAACCAAGGTCAAATAAGTATAGATGGCAGTAACAAAACTGTTTATTATTATTCTTGTTTGGCCAATCATATGGTTGCCTTATTTCTTATACTAGGGTTTGATGCTTTTGTTTGACATTAGCCATGTGCATGAATAAAACAACGCAAAACGATATACCAAAAAGGATCTCCATAGTAATAGATTAGTCTTTCTTTACCATGAAGATGGAGTAGTTGAGAGTGAGTGTATGACAATTGCTTGCACACTGTTACTTTAATGGAAGTCTGTGTTAACACAATTCAGGTAGGCTATTCTTTGATTGACTGAAAGCTACATTCTCCTAACATTCTACTGTCTGGAGGAGAATTCCATTTTCTTTTGGCAGAGCTCTTGAGAGTTATTATATATGGTCATACGAGGGTATGTGCATTTCATTAAGGTGTCAATTAACACAATTTCATGCTAATGATGTGCATGTGGGCCATGTTTCATTGATCCAATGGGTAGAAATCATGGGGCTGTTGTTGTGAGAAGGTGTACAAACAGCTCGGATTAGTCAAAAAAATCAAAATATAGACGTGGGACTATTAAATGTATATAATTAAAGCTAAGTAAACTATTAAATATGAATAACTCAAGCTATTCAGACACTTAAAAACGTACATGTAGATTTAATATGTGAATGTAATCGTCTATACTTTGTCATGAGCCGGATTATGCCAGGATCTGGTTTTGGATCCAAATGTTCTAAATCCCATAGGCATAGACTAAATTTCTCCCTGATCCAAAATAGGGTTCATATTGGCTTAATTCAGAATAGGAGACTTCTAATACTTGGATAATCGGACACCCATTTGCAACCCTAGAGAAAGCCCCATTTAATGATGCTAATCACTTGATACTAATTTGTGTATGGATAGGGATTGGGACTGAAGACCGAGTTTCCTCAAAGAACTTATATGAACTTGAAACCTGTCAAAGAAACAGAGGAAGAAAAAAATTAACGACCATTGTCCATAGAATATTCAATAACCAGCTATCTTACGTGTATCCAAAGACCTAGATCTTCAAGTCATCATTAAGGCTAACTCATTTAGAAACCAAGCCTAGCTCATTTAAGGTCGTTTAAGCTGGTTAAGCTCACCTTTAGCTAGGTTTATGCGCTTTAGTAACGTTTACATGACCTCATCATCATGGTTGCGATGTTTAACTTTCATGTGAACCTCTTCTAGATGAAGCATATTAAGGGTGATGCTTGTGCCGGACATTGCAGCTCACAGGACCTTCAAGGGCAACAAGTACAAATTGACTACACTTCTTTTTTTATAAGAAATTTTGACAGCACTTGAGATTACCTCACTCTACCCTTTGTCTTGCTAGGCAGCCTGCTTGTATATCTCACATTTCAATAGTATAAAAAACAGAAGGAAAATATTCTCCTACGACCAGGATGCCGGGAACTTCCATCCCAACCCTACATATGGTGGGACCCTTTTAATTATACGGATGGGCCTGTGATGAAGAGCATCCGTCTGTTTGTCCGTGTCCTGTTGGGGATTATCTTCCCAAAGCAAAATGATTATATAGTGAAAAAACCGATCGCTTGGGATTTTCACAATTCCCATCTAACCCTGCGTGATATATAGTATAGACTGATAATAGTTTGTTTACACTCGTTTACACATGTAAATATTCACATACATAATGACTATGGATCATCACTATTCGTTTGTGTTAATTAATGTAAGCATAAATGAGGTCCGAAAATAATGTATAAAGAAGGTTCTTTTTATATCAAAGTTCTCACATTTAAATAGGTGTGGAACTCTTTAAAATCTCCCACTTGAAAAAAGGCACCACTACATGTTGCTTAGGGTGATTGTATTTGGTTATCCAATGGGTCACAGGATCAACTATCACCAACGACTCTTATTTTTATTCATATCTGTGGTTGAACTAATAAATTTCAAGATTATCTTAAGTTTTCATATATCTTGAGTAATATGTGGAAAACATCCAAAAACATATAACCTAAGGATTTCATTTTCTACACTTTTGTGTCCCCAATTCATGATTGGAACAATTCAATATTCTCATTTTAATTGTATTTTAAATCTTTATGAATTCTGAGAAATTATGAAAAACATCCAAAGCATCCAAAAACAACTAAAACCAATGGATGTACTCATTTGCTCATGTAAAAAGGGTGATTTTGACAACAATGGTAATGTGTTTCACATGTGTAATTTTTTTTTTCCACATTTTCTTATGAAACGTTTGAATAAATAACATTTGCATATGTAAAACACATTTTCATGTCCAGTATGTAATAGGCAAATGACCAATTTTATTGGAGTAAAATATGAGGATATTCCATATAAAGGGAGGCATACATTTTACGAAGTCCGGATCCTCTTATGCTTTGACTCAGAAAAACCCTATGTTAGAAGAGTGGAACTCCATAGAAATACCATGCCGGGTCCTCTCATGCATCATATTTTTGTTGATTTAGGCATAAGGACAATAAATCAAGAATCCTTTTTTTTTTTTTTTTTGTGTACCCCAGCTAAGTGGGTTGGTACCGAAGAGGGAGCCCGTGTACACACGAAAAGATAGCCCACTCAAGTGTAAAGGATGCCTGCATAAGCGAGAAAAAAACCTACACAAGTGGAAAAAGAGCCCACATAAGCGGAAAGAGATAACGCATAGCAGGGTAAGAACTGACGCTCCTTACCACTCAAGTAAGTAGCGGTCTTGGCAATCCATTGTGAGTTGAAACTCAACTGGGGATCTTTTGTGGTGGCTATAATTTCTAGAACTATCGTGTATTTCTCCTACTACTACAATCCTCTGCTTTTCTACACTGCCAAAGCGAATGCTTTCCTCCTTGCAAGGTTCTCCCCAAAATCAACACGGTGTAGTTCCCAACTTCTCAACCATTGGAGTTATGCTCTTTTGTGGCAATGCATCATCATCTTAATCATATCCCATTAATCTAGAGTCGGCTTTATACGTTACTAGAAACATACAAGTTAACGCTAGTTACAAAACAATGTGCTTGTCCTCAATGAAGGCTATACGTTGAGGTTTTTTTTTTTTTTTTTTTTTTTTTTTTTTTTTTTTTTAACCCCAAACAGCCTCCTTCGAATATGTGAAGGTCCTGTAAATGCAATGTGAATTTCCTTTCCAGATGATGCATTACACTAAGTTGTGTGTCATTACGTGGAAATCATGTTGTGCGGCAGTATTATTTTGGACATGATTGGCATTTTTCTAATGATTCTAGAGGGAAAGTAGCTCTAGTCAAAAGCGTAAGAGTTCTACGATGGGAGAGGTACAAATAACTAAATTTCCCTCATGTTAGAATTCATTCTCACGCAGGATAAACTTATTTCCCCATAAGATTACTAAAAATTAAGTTAATAACTCTTCCAACAAAATGATAGGCACATCTGTTCATCATAACCAATTATAATTACAATGCAGGGTTTATCAAATGTACATACATATAAATGTAGATTCAATTTTAAGCTACTCACCTGGGATTTGGTAAGGCATGGATTTGATCTCCGCATTTGTTCAAAACCACCTCAAATTTGCCCTGTGTGGATTTCACAAGCGCCAACTGGGGGATTTGTCTTGTTAGGTCAAAGACCTCTAGGATACCCAAGTCATAAAAGGAAAAAATTTTCAGTTTTAAGCTTTAAAGGATTGGTCCAATATATTGTACCGCAGACACAGCCAGTAATATTAAGTCTCCATTTACACCATGGGTGCCAAAATAAAAGGTAAGAAAAAAATCACTTATAAAATCCAACCATCCTACTATGACTTCTACGACTCATTAGACTGATACTTTCCTTTCTTTTTTTTTTCCGTTTCTTTCCCTTAATGGAAGCATGACTCAAGCCAGCAACCTCTCTCTCTCTCTCTCTCTCTCTCAAGATTTCATTACCAACCACGAAGGCAGAGGTTTGCTCATTTTTCTCAAGCAAGATTTCATTGCCAACCACAAAGGCAGAGGTCAAAATGCATCAAAAAACGGGGCAACAATAAGCCAGGCCAATGACAAGGCCCGGATCCAAGTATACCACAAGAGTTAGCCTACACCCTTAAACCACAAAAAGGTATATTAGATGAAACAGTCTAGGATTCTTGGGAGTAACATGACCAGGACCTTCATTTTAGACATCTATAAGCCAACAGCTTGAGCAACAAGGAGCTCACAAACCTACAGACGCAGATAATTTTGTTACATAACTGGGAGATATTGACCCAACAGTTTACATTGATAAGAAATGGCCCAAGTGCCACTTTAGAGAGTTGGTGCCTGCATAGCCATCCTCCCTCTATTAACAGACTTATCTCCTCCCAAATTGCTTTGGGGTATCACAAACAATAGGACGCAAGAGGGAAGCCTACTCTTGAAATTTGCAAATACCTTTTTTTTTTTTTTTTTTGGAATTTTGATCGAATCCATGATTTTTTGGCCAAAAAAATTTCGGAAAAACCCCTTACTTTACCAAAAATTGGGTCAAAAAACAAATGCTTCCTCCTCATCTCCGTTTGGCAGATCTCCGCTATCTATTCTCCTTTGCAACTCATCGACCACCGAGTCACTGATACGTAGCAGATACTGCAAGCGGGAGAGCTTCTCGGCTGGTGGGTTGTTCTTCATGTAGACTAAGTAAAGATCAACAAGCTCTTCTGGCACCTGCCATGACAATGGCTCTGCAGGCACAGCCTTGTCACATGCTAGCAAGTCATTAAGAGAGGAAACCTGCAACGAGAAGAAGCTATGAACCCCCTTGGTCAAATGAAAGAAAGCAATCAAACATTTGCTCATATGGAGTGTACGTGAAAGAGGCTGCCCTTAGGTGGATCCCATTTTATCATATGGATCAGTAGAAATCACGCAAATGATGATGATAATAAAGAACCACCATCAACCAACCAAGACCAAGGCAAAATTGGATCGCTGGTTATAGTAATCCACTCCATGATGGGGCTCGCTGGATCAACAGGTTAGATTAACTAACAGAAGGGTGCTAAAAAATTGTTTGGGACAAACAAGAGAAATGCCGGTTTTTCTTGTCTTCTTTTCTTTTGACTGAGCTTCATCCAACACTGGCTGGTCTTTAATAGCACTTTGCAACAGAAAGTATTGACAGATCAAAATTAGCAATGGAGAAGTATTCATATGAAGAGACACGGAGAGGCTGATTGAAGGATACTACGTGGGAGATTGGAATGAGGTAAACAGTTATGATTTGAAGTGGGAGGATTTGTTCATGTTGTTCATGGAAAATCTGCCAAGCAATTCTACTTTGGGATGGTTCCGTCAGCATGCTCCTGGTATGGTGTGTGAAAGATGACATATTGCAAGATAAAAGATAAAAGGAAACATATTGGAAGGCTATAACAGAGTTTAATGGAACTATCTTCATTGGGATAGACTGCTGGTGCAAGACCAGCAGAGAGATAACAGCAGCATGAAGGTAGGAAGGAAAAACAATGGAAGAAGCTTTAAGCAAGGGAGGTCACTACAAGGAAAATGAGAAAGCAAGCATCAGGAAAGATATGTTGTCCCTCTGAATGAAATGAACATACTTCTATCTATGACATTTGCTGAAGCTGTGGAGCAGACTGGTGGTGTTGGAACATACTTCTGGTACGGTAAAGAGCCTGGGAGATGATACAGGTTCTCATTACACCCTAAATCTTAAGATCCAGAGAGTAGCCAAAAGAGTATGTCATACAATTGAAGGATATCTTTTGTTCTTTGGAGAGATTAAACCTTATGTAAAGGGAGAAAGAAGGCCCTGGGTGAGAAACCATCATGGGATGAAACATTTTGAAGTCGCAAGTAGCAGTTTGGGAGGTCATATCCGCAGAAAGGAGGAACATGGATAAAGAACCGATGTGGAACATAGGCAATGAACTTCGAGCATTACAGAAGCAATGAACAAGTTATGCAGGTCAGGTCACAGCATTTAGAAACCTTTGCTGTGGGTCAAAAAAAAGTTGGTGATGATAGAATCGATAGATAAATCCAACCAGAGAAAGTTGATGGATCTGCGAAATTTGTTAGAGCAACTGGTTAAGAAGATGGCTCGGAAACATCAAGACCAGAATTGCAGAGATTTATTGGAGGTAGTGGATGCAAGGTCTGGGAAGGCGATGCTGACATTGTTAAAAGCGATGCTGATGTGGAAGATTGGCCAACGGGTATTGGAAGTGGAACATGGCCTTAATAAAACGGCCAAGTCTGAGTCGACTCAGTACCTGCTGAGTCGAGTCACGTTTCTACCTAATCCTGTAAAAAAAGAAAAGAATAACCCATCTTCTCTATTTTCTTGTTGGAAGAACTTTTGGAAGGTTTTTGGGAATATTTTACATCGATTATGGAATATTAAAACAACATTTTGTGGAAGATATAAGCATTCAAAGATCGGAAACACTGCTCTCACTCAATTGAATGAAAACAAAATGACAATGCCTATTTTACTTATTATCCATGCGTACTAGTTAAAACATGACGAGTCTTAAATCTGTGCATGTTTTTAAGACCTTTTTTTTTTTTTTCATTTTTACTTTTTCGTTAAGTATTTTTATCATATAATTCAATATGTTTGGAGAGCCTTGGGTTCTAAATTAAGACAGTCGAGTCGACTCAAGGGGGATCACATCACCCTCCAAGTCTGATTTTTAAAACGTTGGAGTGGATAGTTGACGAAGATCTGGCCGTTGATCACATCTTGTTGATGGCCAATGGGTTTATAGAGAAATGGATGGCTTAAAAATGGCCCGCAGGGTCCAGATCAACTGCTGATTGGTTCAGATCAATGCTGGATTAAATATGGGACAGCTACAAAATTCAACAATGCACATCCCATGAAATCCCGCCCAAATGGGGTCACCTGGACCAATCCAGCCTAGCAACCCAACTGGATAGGCTGCCCAGCACAGGCAACCCAGCTGGCATGACACTCGATCCACCACCTGCTACGGGGAACCACTCACGCATATTTGTAGTTGCTAGTGTAAATACCAACTTATGTAATTATATTTTAGTGGAGTTGTTAGTGGAACCATCCACTGTAAGTAGTTATTTCTTAGTTAAATAAGGACATTTTGATTTGTTCTAAAGTTGCAATCAGTTACAAATGGATGGATGTGATTAATTCATATAGTTATCAGGACTTTTTAGTAATTTTCATTTTCAGCACTTTTTAAAGCTTGCAAGGGACAGCAGTCAGTAGTTATCTTTTATGTAAGTCTTCCTACATAGTGTTTTTTTTTTTTTACCAAATATGTGCGATTCTTTCTTTATAGTTGTTAGCTTCTATTTTGGTTGTGGTATATCACTGATAATAAGGCCTCTTTTTCACCTTTCGCAGTTCTTATTTGAAGAGTGAAATATCATCATTTTAGATAAAAAAATAAAAGAAGCAAATCTTGTCATACCACTTCTGCTGGTTTCCTCTGCCGCAGCAATGCCACAGCTTGAATCAATGACTCAGACAGCCTATTCTTGGCAAGCTCATGAACAGCCTCTTTGGCTTTCTCAACGTGTATGCCTAGATCTGATGGAATCTTCTCATAAACCTCCACTTCATCAAATTCTCCAGTACCCAATGAAAATAATTCATTTACTGTCTTCTTGAAGATCTCCTCACGCAACCTCTCTGAGATCATACTGCTAACATCAATACCCACTTCTTTTAGTTCCCGCATCTGCTTCACATTCATCCTCCCTTGACTCACAGCTGTCTCAATCGTAGCTTGCAGCTTTGTCGTTGTTATACTCTTAATAACCTGCTGTGCAGCTTCGGCTGGAAGACCTACCTGCTTTTGCACATCCTTGAGCTGCTCCATCCGGGCTTTTGTTAGCTGCCCATCAGCTAGAATCACCTGAGCCTGTTGGCGGAATGCCTGCTCAGCCAAGCTTCGATGAACCTCCACAATCTCTTTACCGGTGAGTCCTAGAATGCCCCCAAGCTGGTTTAGCAGCAGGTATTCTGAATTGTCCTTCTTTGTAGTGATCCGTGCCCCAAATGGTACTACAGTAACCTCTCCTTGAAGGCAATATAACAAATAGGTCCTGTAAAGATCAGTACGGTCCCTCGCTGGAAGGTCATCCCTGAGAGTAATTTCAGTCTGACCTGGCTTTCCTAGCTTTGCTTCCAGCTCCTTGTTGGGCCTTGTTTTCCTTAGCGTCTGTAGGGACTCCCACTCATCTTCTTCAGATTTTTCAGGTTCCTTCTCAACTGGCTCAGGAGATGGAACACTGGATTCTCCCTTAATGTCTGCAATCAATTCAGTGACAACCAAAGTGTTGAATGCTATCATCTTCTTGAGTTCTTTTGCAGCTTCAATTCGACTGCCAGCTGCTCGGGATCGTTTTATATAGTTCACATACATCATGCGCACCTAGCATACAAGAGAAAACAGTAAAATTATGAGCCATGAAATTTCTTCTGATAAGGAAAGTAATATGTGTTTGCTCAACCCCATTAAATGTACATCTGGGATGTGATCCAGGAGATCTAAACCATTCCTATAAAGAGGCCCCAAGAGGAAGATGCCCTAAATATAACCCATTCAGATAATCCTGACATTAAGGAGTTCACCCTCAGTTAACATAGACCATTGGTTGTACGTGTCAATTTAGATGCCACCAAATAGATAGGACCCGTGCAGCAATAAGTTATAAGAACATGAGCTACCCCAATCAAATTGGCATTTTAGTACAATGAAAGGCCGCCCCATAAAATTACTCTTTATGAAGACTACAGATGGGCATCTTAGTACAATGACAGGTGAGGCCCATAAAATTACTCTTTCTGAAGACTCTACCACTTCCGCTAGATAAAAGGAAAATGACTATCTGCCCATCATGTATATTATGTGATGAACTGGGGAAAAGTCTACATACTGCCTTGCTAGCTATAGCCATAGCAGCATCTCTTTTTAGGCGCAAGCCTTGCGAGGCCTTCCTAACAGAGGCTCTGACATCAGCATCATATCCATCAACGCCTGCGGCAATTGCATCCTTTACAACCTGAAAGACAGACTTTCTGTATCAGTATCAATCCAAAATAAGAAACTTCTTAAAGGGATCTCACATGCAGAGTAGGAATCGGAGAACACCTTAACTGAAGCATACTAAAAATTTATGAATATTATAGTATACCGTTAAGCAACGAATATTATAAGAACTAAAATGAATTCTTCGAGGTAGAATCATCCACCTTCTCAAATAAGCGGCCACAGATATCTGCATGTGCTGCATCAACAGTTTCCTGAGGTATACAGAGCATAACTCGGAGACGCAGTAAAACAGCAACATCTTCCTCGCTCAACTCCCCATCAGTGACAGACTGTTGGAGCTTTTGTCGATAGATTTCTGGAAGGATAACACATATATCATTCACACAAAGGTAACTTCTGCTGAAAAGATTTCAGCACTTGCATTAGTGCAGGTCAAAGCTTTATTGGATCAAACAATTATAGGATTGAAATGGGGCAGTATGGGTCGAGTCGGGTCAGTTTTAATGATTGCTATTTATTTGTTTTAAATGTTAAATTATAGATGAACCGTCAACTTCGATCTCACCTGTTTAAATGCCCATTTCCAGCTAAGATACAAATGTCTAGTGTATTATGTTTGTCATAAATATCAATAAATCATCAGCCAAAAACTGAACCCAACCTGGGTCCGAGTCCACAGATTCATTCCCACCCTGCACCTAAGCAAATACTACCAAACCTGCCCCTCATAGGAACAAGTCAGGGAGGGTCACTCGCTCAACCCAAACCATTGTGATCCCTGCACAAGTGTGACTTACAAGTAGCATCAATTATTGTGACTCAGTGACTGATGAAAAATAGCAGATGTTACCAGTACCACTAATGATTTGTACCCATGTACCAGGTTCAGACCATATATAAGGCCCATGTGCAAGAACAGTTGTTCTATTGGGACCCATCCCAGTTAGATGCAGGGCCTTTTTATGGCTAACACAACTCAAGCAGGGACTTATATTTGATCCTGTAAGCTCTGATTGACACAACCAACCTGGGTTGGTATACCATCGATGGTAATGACCAAACAAACAATAACATGCATACCGAATCACGACCACGGAAGAACAGGACCACTATTAAATACCTTCATGGATCTCACTAGCCTTCTCTGGATCAAAGTGCAATTCATTGCAGAGATTTTGAAGGAAGGCTGCTTTACTAGATGAAGCTTCTAGGCTACCACTAGAAACTGCTTGGGAAAGCCGCCTACGATAGACCTTTGATGTAACTTCTTGTATAATGGCCTCAGCTTCACGCTTTCCTAAGCCAAGTGTGTTCTTCAAATTGTTCAAAGCTACAAGCTAAGAAAGAAAGCAATAAAAAGGAACCATAAGAACTCATAATCTAGAACTTAAAGCAATGAGAGCAAAAGAATATCCATCAGCTAATAAAGAAATCAGAATAATATACTCCATGTTTTATTTCAAAATATCACAAAAACAAAAATGACGCAAGAAAATCATGATACCACTGACAAATTTGAGGAATAAAATAAAAATACTATTTCGAGCCACGTTATCGATAAAAAACAACTATATAAATCCTTTTTGTAACAGAAAATTATTTTTATTTTTAATTTTAGAAGACTTTTAACTTATTACAAATTTTAATTTATTTTCAGCACAATTTCCCAAAAAATATCACGGTATTCTCACAAAAAGTAAAAATGACGAGAAAATCACAATAAAATCGTAACAATTTGGAATAAAATAATAAAAATATATCAAATTAGTTCTAACATTACTTATATTTATTTTCAAAGTTATAGTGTTTTCAACTATTTACTAAATAATTTCATTTCCATGGCATATTCCAAAATAACATCCAATGAAAGCACCAATCCAGCCCATTCCCTAACCCTCAACAACAAACACACACATTTGGAAATTTCCCAACAATTTCCAGGACAATAACTTCCTGATAACAATATTCATGACAATAGTTACCTTCATGCATATCAGCCAATATGCAGTTGCCTGATATAACTGAACTGATATTGTGAACCTGTCACAAATATTTTGACATTGGGACTGACAAAGCCCTTTAAATATAGCGCATATAATTTCCACACACACACACACACAAAAAAAAAAAGTGTTGTCTGTACAGTATTTGATCTACGGGTGCTCATCGACCAGGCCAATCTGAGACCAGCCCGAACCCAGCCCTGGCCAGGCTTGGCCTTGTGTTTTAGTGCTCGGGCAGGGCTCAGATTTATTATTTCAGCTCGTTTAATAGATGGGCCAGGTTTGGATTCAGTAATAGAGAGCCCAAGCCCAGCCTGGCCCAAATGTAAAAATAATGGCACGTAGCTAGAGAGGAGACTCGAACACATGCACTCTCACACATGACCACATGTCCAAACTAGCTAAGTTACAACCAGGGGCAGAACTAGGGGGGCTGGCAACGGCCATGGCCCCACCTTAAATTGAAAAAAAAAAAACCCTAAATCTTTTAGAAAATTTTGGAAATTTTTACATTGGCCCCTCCAAGAATTTTCTTTTCCTATTGACCCCCCAAGGTATATATTCTGGTTCCCCCACTGGTTGCAACATGCTTAGTGTCAATAAACCTCTCTTTTTATTATTATAAAGGTAACTCATCAACCTCATATACTTTGAGATGGGGCGGGCTCAGGCTTATTCTTGTTTAGGTGGGCCAAGCTCGGCACTTATGGCCCAAGCCTGTAGTTTAGAAGTCAGGCCAGTCCTGGATATTCCTCAGCCCGGCCTGGCCAATGAACACCTCTAATCTGATCATTAGAATGTCATTTTCAGAGAACAATCAATACCGCAACAAAGCCTAATAAGTTAATGCAACAAATGATTTCACAAGTAAAAATGTAATGTAACTAGTTTGGGTGCAAAAAACATCGGAAGATCTTCACTGAAATCAATGCTGAGACATAATTTCACTATCTGATGGAGGAATGTATATGCACCTTGCTTTCTTCAATTTGGCCACTTGAAAACGATTCTGTGACATATGCTCTATAGAGGAGTTTCAAATCCTCCATCTTGCGGTCATTATCAAACTCACCACCTAAGACAGGGAGACATGTTAGCCAGCAATATACATGACCATTAAGCTAGAAGAGCTCTACAAAGATTTAAAAAAGAAAGACTAAAGAAAACAAATTCCAAGAAGCATCTCTACCTATCAAAGAAACTGGCCCAACCCCAGGGGCAAAGCGGCTAGCATCATGATGTTTACTTAATGAGATTAGTGAATTATTGAATGCCAGGATGCTGTCAAGCTCTTTAACAACTTGTGCTGCTTCTCTGCTGGCAAACCTTTGTTTTGTTAGCTAATAAAACAACAACAATAATAATAATAGTAATAGTAATAATCGTGGGCAGATAGAGAAGTAACAATTAACAATCCTGGCGTACATTAAGGAAAACTATGTGATGGATTTCCAGTATGTTAACCCCATTTGATAAGCCTAGATCAAGTTTACTAATGATCAAGATCAGTGAATCCCTAAGATGTCACACGTGTTGGTAACCTAAAGCAACATCTTAAGAACACACTCTTATAAACACCTATGGAAAAACTAGATTTTTTTTTTTTTTTTTTCACATATGAGACAACAGAAAAATCAGCTAAACGATGTATAATTTCTAGTATACAGAAAAGTAAACATACACTCCTCTTGTCCTAGATTTCAAGATATCAAGGGCTGCGGAAATATTTTCTTCGACAAGCTTCCTTGTCTTCTCCTTAAACATGGCAGCTGCAATCTGCAAAGAAGAGGAAGGTGATGCAAAATCATAAACTAAAACTTATATACTTAGGGCCTGTTTGGATGCACAAGAAAACACAAGAAAATAATATTTTATAGAATATAATCTTTCATTTTTTAAAGAATAAAATCTTGTCCGTTTGGTAACTCAAGAAAAATTTGAAGAAAAAATTCTTTTCTTTCAAAAAGCTAAATATTCTCTCCTATAGCTCCCCCCCCTTAGAAAACTTTCTACAAGATAAGAATATTTTAAAATGACTATTACAAGTGGTAAAGTAAAGATTTTAGTTCACCAAATCCATTATAATGTGCATGATTACATATATGGTAAAGTAAAGTAAAAGTAAATCTCACAGGACGGTAGAGGTGTGGTAAACTAAAGGTAAGATAAAGTACATGGTGAAGTTAAGTGGGAAGGAATGGTAAAGTAGTTTCTTTTCTTTACTTTACTTTATCACATTTTATCGTAGTTTTATATGGTAAATAAAAAATGACCTGTTTACAGGTGTGATAAAGTAAAATAAAGATTGATGTCATATCATGGTTAAAGGTGAGGTAAAGTAAGGTTAGATGAAGTATGTGGTAAAGTAAACTGAGAGAGAGAGTTATAAAGTACGTACTACGTAGTTATTTTTTTTATTGACTTTACTTTACTATACTTTACCATGGTTTTATGTGATAAAAGAAAAGTAACTTATGGTAAAAACATGAAAGTTAAACTTTACTTTACCACATTACTTTTTTATCTAGATGTGACAAATTACATATAAATTAAAATATTTAATAAAAAAATATTCTTATAATGTAATTTACTTTAATCATAACACCTTCCAAACTGCTCAATTTAAAATCTATAATATTCTTCAAAAATTGCCAAACAGTAAAAATATTATACTGTTATAATATTGTATTATTGTATTCTATACTATTTTATTCTTGCAATATTTAAATCTGTAAATATTTTACTCTGTAGACTTCCAAACAGGCCCTTACTACATAAATAAGTGATCAGGATATGTACCTCATCAGAAAGTCGATATAGAAGTTGTGCTTCCCTCAGATCAATAAGTTGTTTTTCATCCACATCTAAACAAAATGAATCTATAATTAAAAAAACTTACAGCTATTTATCGAACATTTTACACACAATCACACTACCCATCCATGCACTATAGCAAATATAACTAACGTAAATAAAAGCTTCCTATCAACCTTTGAAGGCCAGCAACATAGAACAGGGCTTTTTATGTAAGGCTAATCACATGGTGTGGTCAGGTAAGATAAAATCAAATTTTTGCATGTGAGGTCCACTTTCTAAAGATCTAAACCGTTCAAGCTGTGGGCCCAGTGGCCCACCTTGTTTATCTAAAGCATGGTCCAGCACTTCTCCAAGGAAACATTATTAACTGTTGGATTGAGGCAAAATGTGATTTTAGGATGTAAACTTTTTATTCCTTAGTAGCTTCTTTTTTAAAATACAATATTCTGTTCTCTGAATAACGTTAAATCAAGGAAATATGATGTGCTAAAGGTAGAGACAATCAGAGGCTAGATATTGGGAAACTAGAAAACAGGTTAGGTGGGGTTAATCAGTTCAATTCTAAAACAACCAGTTTTGCCAGGTCAGATTTGTATGACCTGTGACCAATCAGTAAAGATGCAGGTCAGATATGGGTCGTTTTAGTGGGTTGGTTTATGTTTTACCACCCCTATTCACACGTGCCCAATTTAACAATTAATATTATTCCAAATGACCCGAAATTTGCTACATGCAACAATGTATGGAGTGAAGATTGAATTGAATCCATGTTATGTGGGTCCACTCGATATATATTTTTTTATTGATATGTGGTTGAACCACATTTTATCTATGATGGCCAGATACAGCATGGATACGGTGGGGACTGTGGACATGCCATGGATACAGCAGGGATGCAGATTTTACACAATACACACTTATTTTGAAGTATCCGTGCATCATAGCATTTTACGAAACTTGTCCAAAGTGTGACTGCTGCAGCAAATCCTGGACTTACATGGATAAACATTGGTTGACACATACTTTGAATGGCTAGAATCTTCACAAAGTGGACCAAACATGTAAAAACTTGATCCAGCGATACTTTACCACATGGTGTGGTCAACTTATATAATCATTACCACATAAAATAGGGGAAAGAATTTGAAAACACAACCATATTTCTCAATAATCTTCAAAACGATAAAATGGGCACAAGTCCCTTTTTTTTTCAAAACCAGCAGGCATGAGCAACCAAAAGAGGTGCATTTGTATCTAGATACAATTACAATTACTAAAACTAAGAAAGAAAGAAAGAGAGAAAAAATGAAAATAAAAGGAGAAAATAAGAGCAGATTAGACTCAAATAACTAACTTACATGCCTGGGGGCTTTAGGCCTCCTAGCACACATGTTGGGCCCAGACGGCTTGGGCTTAAACCTAATGGACTTGGTGGGCCAGGACCTGGATTGTGGCCTAGGCATGCAAACAGGTCGGGTGCACGATGGAACCATGTTGTATCCAAGTCCAGAACCGTTTGTCAAAGGACAACTGCTGTTGACATAATGCACTTCAATATCAAAATTCAAGCCACTAAATTTTGTATTCAAACCTTAAAATTAAAACAAGGAACACCAAGTGCTTGCCGAATATTGACCAATTACAAAAATATGTAGATGAACTAAGCGGTACATTGTCGTGGGGCAATTATAGAGAGAAGCCGCATCACAATACAGTGTCTGAATGAATGACTCCATATCAGTGGGCCCACAGTTCAGAGATCAGAATGTTTGATGACACCTAGATGGGAGATCTCACAAAATCTGAACCTAGATATACAATCATTAGCCAAGAATTAAATAGTTAAGAAAACCATCGAATAAGAACAAGAAAGGCCGCCAAAATTGATGATTAGGATCTTTTAACCTGGAAGATATGCAAACAGTTGGCTGCAAAGGATGTTTTGAGAAAATTTTAAAGACATCTATTCTCAACATCAGCCTTTGACTAAACACTACTGACACTTGAAGCAAAGGCAACGGACAGCTCCCCTTATACTCATATTGGACGGTCAAAATGAGTACGGATTGATTACCGTGCTGCTTCATTTCCCATCCACGAAAACCTCAATATTGAGTTAAGTGTCACGTCCCGCCAAAGCTTTTCATTGATCTTCAAATTTTCAGCAAATACCCAAGCATCCTAGAATCTGGGCTTTCATATCCAATGGACAAGGTATGCAGAAGAGACACACCATGTACTGATAAACAGAATATCCTGAATATCAACATATTCACGGAATAGGTAGAAGACATAGAAGGGACTAGGAAGTCAGCTGTCTATGACGAGGTTCTTTGGGGCCAACATAAAAGGGATAGAGTTCAGATCATCATATTCTTTAAAACTGGGAGTGACAGACAGCCCCTGTGGTAACTCTAGACAGTAGGCAATGGAACATGATCAGATGAATGCATAGAAATAGCTTGGAGTTCCATTTCTTCTCTAACTGATGCTAGCCACTCTCTTTGTGCAGATCTTGGAGTAGAGACATTACTCCATAGCCATTGAGCGATTTCAGCTGCTACTGGATGAGTGAGTCCAGGTTTATAACCAATATTGGGTAAATTTCCCTTTCATCTTCCTGCCGGCCTTGACCCATAAACCAGTCTCAGTAATCAAGCATGGCTCCTTTACAGCAAGCTGTGACAGCACAAAAAGATCTTCAAGTATACCGATGCATGGTAAAAACCAATAGACCAAGGGTGGTAAAGTAGCTGGACTGTAGGTCGCACATGTACAGAATGATTGATTAAGACTCCTGAATGGCACAAGACAATGACCAGATAAATGTTGGACAAGCCTGTCTGGAAAAGTACATTTCCTAATGTGACATAACTGTGGAGTTATGTTAACAGATACTGTTGACAGCATAAACAAGTTCATACTGCAGATGAAGTTTGATCACATGGTCAACTCCAGAAAAGCCAGCCCCATGGCATGCCATGGTATGGCTTCAACTACTGAAAAATCAGCTTTGACTATCTGATTTAAACAGTTGCATCCAAGTTAAATGGTTGCATCTTAAAACATCAAGTTCAGAGCACAAAAGACTCACCTGATTCATATGATCTAGCAACACATTTCATTTATAAAGTATATAATCACATGTACACCGGAATGAAACTTAGTTCAAAATCTTTTTTCTAAACTAATGCAGACTCGACTCCATAAAGGCTACATGTATATTACCTCTGCCGATTAACTTCAGCCTGAATTCATAAAGTCTCTGGGCATTGTCCCTAATAGCAACCTCAACCTGTCAAAGGAATCCCAATAGCTATTGAGACAATTAATAACAGGAATGCAACAATTGAATTTTCAGAGAAATTCTAGTCCTAACAAGCCCTCAGGGAGTTCTTGTTCGACCCGTAAATCTCAAATTTGAAATGATAAATGTGTGTGTGTGTGTGTGTGTGTGTGTGTGTGTGAGAGAGAGAGAGAGAGAGAGAGAGAGAGAGAGAGAGAGAGAGAGAGAGAGAGAGAGATTGGGTATCAAAGACATTGATTCAACTGTTTCGGTCTGGATCATCAATTTGTAAAAATTTAAAATTGTGCCTCCAAGTAAAGACTAATGTTCCAATCCAGGAAATTCTCAAGGTACCACATCCATTCTGTGGGTTGTCAAGTTCAATGGTATGGATCAATGATACCAGGTCCCACATGTACAAATACTAGGATCAGAATATTGTTTAGTTCAGTCAAAAGTCAAACCTTATAATTCCCCCCAATTTAAGATGGACACCATAGAGGACTTGGACTAGTAAATTTATTTCTAACTACGTCAAAGGTACAGAATGGCTAGAACAAAAGAGTTATGTCAGGGAAAAGTGCTCAATAAAATGTAATTGATCAAAATAGTATATATATATATATATATATATATAAAGAAAACCAATACGAAAATAATCCCTACACAAAAATAAAAGAAAATTTTCAAAAAATCCCGCTGCCCTCTTTTATTACCCAATCACACTAAAAAAAACCACCAACACCACTAAACTCTCTATTACAGACCAAAAGGAAGGGGATTTTCTTATTTTATTTTTTTGGAGGGGGTCTAGTTCAACACACTGATGCAACCGATAAGTAGGTTGAAACATTATAACTACTGAATTTGCAGAACATTAATTGAAGCCCTAAAATAAGAGCTGAGATCATCTAATCAGTCCGATATCATCCCTAATGACATCCAGACCTATTCTCCCCCCACAACAAAACACCACACACAACACAGTACACACCCAAAAAAAAAAAAATTCCTCACGATGCAGGTGGGTACCATCGCAGTCTTGTGGCATAGGCCAGACCCATGACCCATAGGTCGACAAATCCATTGGGCTCAGAGGAACCACCTGCTTAATTATTAGTTTTGAAATAATTAGGAGTCTTTAGATCTAGTTTGATTTGAAGTGTTTCGGCAAATTTTTAAGGGTTTAGTTCCCTTATTTAATTTCTTTTAAATTAAAGAAGATTTAGGAATTAGCAACTAACAAGAAAAGGGACGTCCCATGCCCACCTATTTATCTATATATTTGTATTTCTCCCATTGGGAGGACCAGCATTCCACATTCAAGAAAGATTGTTATACTTTTTTCCTGTGGTTGTGAGTACCTCTCAGTTAAGAGTGCTTTTGTGTGTTGAATCCCATGAGGTTTTTCCTGTGGAGTTGGTCCATCTCTTTGAATCCTTGAAGGATTCTGCCAAATCCTGCTGTGGAGCTGGTCTATTTCCAATCGTGGATCCTGGGCTGCTTCAACTTGCCCATGAAGGGCATGGGCATTAATGCTCTATGGTGCTAAGCCCTATAAATATGCACATGCATGCAAGCATGCATATATACATAAATATTGGTGAAAATGAAAGCTGCTCGGCTAAACAGGGATGCTTAGAAGACTCTCCTCTGTTGGATGTTTGATCTTTCTATCTAAATGGGTTTTACCCCAAATTGTCATTTTTTCCACTAGTTGAGTCAAATGTGTAATCTTTCCCTTAAAAACATTGTTGTAGTAATCAAACCATAAGACAACAAAAATAAACAACCAACTGACCAGTAAGAGAAAATCAACTAGATACATCATACATGTCTAAATTTTCCATAAGAATTTGTCTGATTTATGCTCAACAGTCATAACCATAACCAGGACAACAAAACCTCATCATGAAAAACCAAAATCTCAAGGAAATCCATTCAAATTAAGGCAAATATAGTTGGGATCCTCAAGGAATAGTTTAAAAAAGGGGGGAGAAAATATAGATAGAGATGGGCCAGTAGCTTCCAGTTAGGTGATTTATTAAACTGAGGCAGATATATGAAGCAACGTAGATATCATCCAAGTAAACAAAACCCTATATATCATGCCAACTACTCTTGCTAACTATCCGGTATTCAAACCTGAGAATCGGTGACTTTGAAAACACGCTTCCATGGCAAAAGGAATGTTGACGCTTCCCCAAACACTAGAGTAGAAACATAAATCAATTTCTGAAAAGCCTGCACTGGAAGGTCACACATAATGATCATACTCAACTATCTACTTGTTGCTGTCAGAAGTTCTGGAGAAACCAGAAATGCTAAGAGGGAAGTGGAAGTGGGAATGTTCACAAAAGGCCTACCCGACGCTGCTCTATATCATCATCACGATCTCCAGTTTCTAGCCTTTGCCTGAAAATGCGCCTTCCAATCTAAGCATCAAAAAAGAAATCAGACAAGGACAACGGAAGAAGTACACATCTTGATCCACAGATACGATAATTTAGAAAAGATTGGCAAAGGTTTGGAATCATCAAGCAGTTCTACCTCCATATGCACAGCGGCTGCATCTGGGTCATCAATTCCAAGAGCATTTTTGAATTTGATAATTGTTTCTACTTCATTGCCTTTGAGATTTTCACTCCCAGGTGGAAGGACAGAGGATACAAAACTGCACGCAGGGGAAAATATAATGCTTAAGAAACTTCCAAATGCAACAAATTAATGATCCATCCTTTCTTCTTTTTCTTATCAGTAGCATCCTATAAAAGAGAAGTGAGGGCCAAGAGTATCAATATCTAGGGATGATGTTAGATTACATTGTCAGTGAGAGTATCAGTTGTAAGGATATTAAAAATTATAATGAAATAAAATGAAACCCAAATGCATTTGGCAAAAGCCTACAAGGGAGTTCACTCTCATAGAATTCACCTTAATTAAGCCAACTAAAATGTAAATAGGCCAAGAAAAAAATTGTAATTGAATAAAATATACGTAAGTGGAGTAATTGTTGAATTCCTTCAAATGATTAAGTCATTATATAACTTGATGTAACAAATTACATAAATACATATTGAACAGCTACTTCAATTTAGAGCAAGAAAGTAAAAGGTTCCAAATGATTGGATGAACGAAATTAAATTTCACATGATATTTTTTTATTCTTTTGAATGGTAGCTTGATTAAGTTTTAAACAATATGAAACATGCGTCTTAAACATTACGCACCAAGTTGCTGATACAAAACTAATTCTTTACAATGTTAGAATCGATCATCGCATAAAAACTCGAGAATCGATCATCATATAAAAACTCGAGAAACTGACTCAAGTAGTCTCTTGTTGAGAGAAACGACTTGACAAGTCCAATCAACCTACTTGGAAACACTTGATGACTCATTTGACTCAATGGGCTGTTGAGTTGAGAAATTCAGCATAGTCAGTGTTGTCAAGTTTTGAACTATAGAATTGATGGATAAATGGGGAGTTAATGAAAGTTACATCTTTTGCATGAATTACAACATTTCTTTTTTCCTTTCTTGGGTAAGCAAAGGATGACGAAACTTAATTGTATCACCATCATCAAGCCTTACCCCAACTATGTTGAGGTCAACTACATGAATTCTATTTCTCCATTCTAGTCTATCCTAGTCCAGATCCTCAGATAGATTGCACAACAGTAATTTGTCAGAATTTCCCAGATATATTGCACGAAACTTAATTATTTGAACATTTTTATTTTTTAAATTTCGCTATTAACACTGAAGAATGGTTATATAGATTTATTGTAAATAAAAAAGACTCACCGGCTATACAATTCACAAAGCTCTGCATTGAAGGCTTCGTCTTGTTTGCTAACACCATATCTGAAATGTTGAATTTCAACCCAGAAAAGGAAGGGAGACATATAGTAAGAAACAAGATGAAGAAAATCAAAATACAATGTTGATAACAGGAAAACAAGTTTATCATGACCCACCAAAGCTTCGGCAAAATAATCAAATAAGAGAGATAAAGACAACCATGAAATTAGAAAAACATAAAAAAGAACCCCAAAATACATATTCTGTGGAAAAATATAAAAGCTTGTTTGGTTTTTGTCTTCCAGTGAATGGCAGTCTGCCCAAGAGATGTTCTTCTCCCTCCATTTGTTTCACACTACTGGACCAACTTTCCAAAAGCAAAGCTTTTCCTCATTTGTTTCGCACTGAAAAGCTGACTCGCATTCCTGATTTCCGTCAAAAATGCACCTTTTTTTCTTAATTATGAGCATATCTATTGAGCTAGTTGAGAAGTCAAGGATTAATTCCAAAATAAAAAAAAGGGGTCAATGATTAGACAAGTGAAACACAGAATCCCTTTATCCTTGGTTCACAAAGTGCAGAAAACCAAACAGGCCCTTAAGAATACTTTACAACTCCTAAATCCTGCATTCCATAAACCCAATTTTTAAAAAACATCCAACAATCTCAATTTTTACTGTAGACTAAGAAAATGCTAAATTCATAACCACACCAGGTCCAGTAGGTCTTACTAAATCCTAAGTCCCTGACACATCCTGATTTCATGTGTGCACCAAAACTACAACCAGGCCTCATTAAACCCTAACACCTAGTGTCCATCAAATCTTAACAAATTAACTCAACAAACCAAGAAAAAGAAGAAAGTTCAAGTGACAGTAAGATGACTACTCTGAAACCAAGAAAAAATTAATCAAAGTCTATAAAAAAAAATATACAAATACATGTAATATAATGGCAATGATTTTACACAAATAACACATCGACTTATTTTATTTATTTATTTCTGTTTTTTCTTTTCCTTTTTTTCTTCCTGATTGGTAACATGACTTGAACCCACGACCTGAAGGGCCCATTTGTTTCATCTAACTGAATTCCTAGTAGTTCTAATGATTGTGTTTCTAGAAGTGGTTTAAAATAATGAAACAAAGGTGAACGACCCAAAAACAATCTCCCCTTTAACAGAACATGAATCAAGGGGAGATGGAACACAACCATCGCCCTACTAATCTAAATCCTAGGAAAGTCAAGCCCCATCTTCATCTCTATCATCCTTCACCCCTCACTTCTTTAATAATTGTCTGTTGGAGCCCATTTGACAATGAGTAACAGTATCTATCTATCACATGAATCTGACAGGCCAATCATACAAAAAAGAAAAACAAATTGCACTACAAATTGGTCCTTTCACTATCAATTACCATTAAAATCTTCCAAAATCTCGTTAAACCTAAAACTAAACAATGGCACGCAATGCATATTATATGATGATCAGCCCAAATTTACTATCATATTTGCTATGGTCCATTCAGGGAAGGTGTGGGGGCAGACCTAAAAGATCCAGATTAATCATCTGGCACCACAATATCCTCACTGAAATTTCCCCGTCATCTAACCATGAATCGATTGGGACCCCCATCTGCCTTATTGGCTTCTATATTTTTTAATTTAACCATCCACTTTAATGCTAATTTTATGATGGCCATGATTGTCCCAAGAGTAAGTTAAACCCAGTCTCTGCAAATCCACGGTGGGTCCAGAAAAATGCTAGAGCACCAACCAGATGAACCACTTCCATTCCTGAAACTACCCCAATCGTAGAAATCGATCACAGAGTAAGAAACAATCAAGCCGAGAGTATTCTGCACTTCGCAGTAATCCAATTGAACTAATATTGCAACAAAACAACAAGCCATTTCACTCCAAACCCGAACCAAATCTAAATCAATTAAAAGCCCAAACCTTTTCGCAACCCCCTCAATGTCCTCCCTCTTCAACGCCCCGGGATCGTCACACCCCACCACAAAATTGTGTAAATTCACAGCAGCAGCCTCCGGAACGGAAGAACCCAGCGCATAAACCGCAGCCCCACCAGCCGTGCCAAGCGCCGCAGCACCAGCCAATCCCATAGTCCGCGAGCCACCGATCCGCAACCCCAACCCATATCCCGCCGCCAGAGCGCCGGCAACGACGACCGCCGATGTCGCCAGCCGGACCGGCGGGGAAAGGCCATCGACGAGCGCCAACGGGCCAGAGAGTTGCTTCCTGCCGCCGAAGATGGCGGAATTTACGGAATTGGGGCTTTCTGATTCCGCCGCGTCGGAAGCAGAGCTTCTGACGAGGGAGGTTTTGGGGCGGCGGTTCCTCGTGAGGAGAAGTTTTTTAGCGTTTTTGGATCGGAGGGGATTGTGATTGAATTGGGAGAGGAGGAGAGTGCGAAAAAGGGAAGAAGAAGAAGAAGACGAAGAAGAGGGAAGAGGAGAGGGAGGATAAAGGAGAAGAGGAAGATCCATCTCTCCCTCTTTTCGACTTCGTTAGATTGAGGTGCTTCTAGGGTTTTTCTGAAAGGGATTTAGGGTTTTGGAGGTTGAAGATAACGAAGAGGGACGGAGGAAAATCACCAACAAGTGACAGTGTGGTAGCTTATCTGCAATGGAATGGGGAACTAGGGTTTAGTGTTGAACGTGGGTCGAGCCTCGCCTGTGACTGACCTTAACCCGGCTTGGTTTGAACTGGATTTGGCCTTTTTTTCTTATGAATGTGAGCTGGGTTTGGATCTAAATTCTTTATTACTTTGTTAATGGACCTCGGTTGGGTGTTTTGTTTCTTGAATGTGGGGGCCCCACAGTGGGGGCCCACACTTTCAACTCGTGGATTCTGTGAGTAAGAATGAGGATCCAGACTCTTGTTTGAGATAACGGCAACAACTTATGAGTTATAACGGGTGCTGTAATGGAATGAATGTGGTTTTCATTGATAAATCATAATCCATCCATCTTTAATGTAGATGTTGATTTGCATTGTTAGGATTAGCCTAAGGAGACATCATCGATAATATTAGGTGGTGCTTTATCTTCTTCAAAGAAAGCCTCCCTAATCCCTATTCCCAAGCCTTCATATTGCTCACCATGATAGGGATCAGTGTTTCCAAGCAGAGGAGTGTGATTGTAAACCTAGGCAAGTCCATGTAGATGTTAGGGGCGTATCTTTTTCAGCAGGTAGGAGTTGATGTGCACTGCATTAGTATAATTAGATAAAATAGCTTTAAAATAAATTTTTTAAATATATAAAAAGTTTATTAAATAATATACATTTAAAGCCAAAATAGACTTTGAAATATGAATGTAACTCATACTATAAACTATAAGCGCCCTCAAAACCTCTAGTATACATTTGATATATGAATATAATCATCCTTGAACCAAATCCTCGCATCAGAATATATATATATAGGGATTCGGTTTTAAATTTGAATGTTCCAAATCCTACATACATAAATCTTGATCCGTACTTACATTTAATATATGAATATAATCATCCTTTAACCAAATCCTCGCGTCAGAATATATATAGGGATTCGGTTTTAAATTTGCATGTTCCAAATCCTACATACATAAATCTTGGTCCGAACTTAAATTTCCCCATATTAAAAAAAAAATCACCCCTACTTTATTTAGAACTAGAGTCTGGATATTTAGATAATCAGAAATCAATTTCCAGCCTTCTTGTAAAAATTTTATTACAAGCCTGGGTGGTTGTGGCTACTTTTAATTCCTTAATCCTCTTCTCTCATTATTGGTACAGCCATATTTAGGTTTGAAAATGCTGTCATATTCTAAAGAAATCAGCATTAGTCCTGTAAATAGAGACAAAATCCCATGGCATCTATCTTGCTCCTAACCATAGTACTTTGTTTCTCTTTCTTTTGCTGGCTCTTCGAGTTTGGCACAGGGAGCGTATTAAATTATGCATTCCACGTGCAATGCATTTCATTTTCCTATGCAGTCACCCATTCCCAGTAAGATGTAAGATCAGGACCAAAAGAATACATACACCTTTACTGATATTTCATGTTTCTTATGCAACTAATTATCTCTTTCATGCCTCACACATGGGGCTTCTTGGGGACTCATGTTTCAGCAATCCATGTGCTTTGTAATATCTGCAGCATCTTCAATTTTTAATGTCCTAAAATTATCCAATATCACAAGGTCAATCAGTCCATCATTTTCCATAGTTCTGAACTGCTATTATCAGTGCAATTTCCAATCCTGTGGGATTCATTGTATTAAAATGGCAAAAACAAACAAACTGTGGGTTGCACATGTAGACTGCTGGCATTGTTCCTGGCCCACCAATGGTGGGTCGCAGCCGATTATCAGTTCTAGTCATGTAAGTAAGACTATACCAACTATCAAATCTAATGGGAATTAGATATATTACAAAACAGATGTCACATCTATAGCGGGCCCACTAGTTAGCCACCCGTACTATGTCATAGATTTTGGAGTACTGTAGATTGTAAAACCCCTGCCCCCCGAAATCCTTCTGCTCCCATTGTTTGGTGCTCTATTCCAGCAACACATGTTAGGTAAACGTCGTTTTGTTAAACACCCAGGTCTATTGACTAATGAACGGCTAAGATGTCTTTGCCCACAGCATCTGGTTGATGACTATTTAATTACCGGGTGGGCTAGCCATGCTAACTAGTGGTACCTTCTTGGGTCCCATCAGTGAAAAGTGGTTATGCAACCCACTCATCTATTAGTTCTTAAACAGATTTCGCTCTAATTACCCGCTATCCCATTTTGATCATAAAAAAAAGAACAAGCGAATTGCAGAGTTTAACCCCTGATTGATCCGATGGCGAGCCCATTGAGATTTGTATCAGTGCCAACAGATTGGAGGGCAGTGATTTTGACGGTTTAGAGTTGGGAGATGGCTCTACTGAAGAATTCTCAGGGCTTACCCTTGGAGGAGAAATTCTCTCTTTTAAGAGAGACTGCATGAACTGTTTAGCTCTATGGGGGTCACTAGGGCTCACTTTTGCGCAGTGGAGCCCTTTTCATACTGTTATTTCACAATGACTTGTATTGATTCCTATCTTACATACATTTTACCTTTGCTCGCCATTAGATTAAATAAGAAATATAGTCAAAAGGTTATTAAATATAAGACCATTAATCAACGTCTAAAATAATTTGATGATAAACCCTTCTCTATAATGAGAACTTTTAAACTATCATTATTCCTCCGTTAAGCAAGCATTCACTACTTGTTTGGATGTATAGTGAAGTGAAGTGAGGTAAAACCTCTATTATTTATACAAGAAAGGACAATAGGTAATATCAAAAGTACATAATTTTAAAATTTTCTCTTCTTAGAAAAAAAATAAATTAAAAATAACCGTCTTTCTTTACTAAATGACAAAAAAAATATAATTTTTTTACACAAAAAGTGAAAAAAAAAAATTTTATTAAGCAACTAAAAATAAAATAACATTATAACCTCGAATATCATATTTTCTCTTGAATTGATTTGATGCTTCAATACTGCATTGCAAGAAAACATTATGCACCCTCGTTGAAAATTTTCAGCCCCACGACATCACTGGAGCAGGTGTTAATAAAATAATAAGAAACAACCTTTCGTGAATAGACCACACCAGTGACTTGACATGTGGTAAAGTCGCAAAGGTAAAGTGTTCCCGCCGTCGGTTTCATAACTTATTACTACCAGAACAAGGTATGGGAAATCCATGGGCACAAACAAGCTTATTTAAACCCTATAAATACGGAGTACCACGAGGCTTCTCAAATCCCCACCTAGCTCAACTATCTCTCTGGGCTCGTCTCTACCGCTTTCTATTACCTTTTCCAATCTCACTTTGGCCATGGAATCACTGCAGTCTTGGATCTCTGAGCACAAGCTCACGAGCATTGGTAATCTCTCTCTCTCTCTCTCTCTCTCTCTCTCTCAATGGGTCTCCCTGTAAGTTTGATTGGTGTGAGCCATTTGATCTTTATGGGTCACATCCCTTCCACCCAGGAGATGTCCAATGGATGAGGATATCCCAGATAAAATGGCATGTGAATGATTGTTGTCCATGTTTGGATTGTATCTTCCATGTTAGTCTTGTTGGATTGACTGATGATTTGCATTTATGATCTTCGTCTTAGGTGCTATATGGGCCTCAGCAATCGGAGCATCACTGGCCTACACACGTGCCAGATCACCACTGAAGCCAAGTCTCAGGATCATACACGCTAGGTAAGGACTAAAAAACAAAAACCAGCGGCTTATAAGGCCGTTGGGGGTGTAGCCAAAAAACAATCTAATGGCATAGAAATTCAAGGCATGTTTGTGCATGGCATTTTCTCCAGAAGTGGAACTTTTATTTTCGCTCCACCTAGTGCTTCATTGTTCCATGTAGCAGGACTTTCTGTGAAAAACTGAAATTTTCATATGGGCTCTTACGGGCTTGAGGAAAGAGCATATTCGAGTCTCTTCCGACTTCTATTTTTCCAAAAAATAGAAAAACCCATGCTTTATCTCTCGTAGTATTTTACGATTATGGGTAATTTTCTTTACCTTTTTTCGTAAAATATAGAGAGGCGCAAAGAACTTGATAAAAAATATTTTATTGACTTTGCAAGTTATGCTTGTGTGTAATTGTAAAATGTGTGTGACCATGTGATGTGAATGAAATTTGTGATGTAGGATGCACGCTCAAGCCCTGACCCTTGCAGTACTCTCCGGCGCGGCTCTTGTGCATTACTACGATAAGAATGCGACCCCAATGCTCGAGGATCATGACGAAAATGTGGTCCCAATGCACTTCGACTTCGTTAACTGACTCCAATTAAAGCAACTGTTGCAATTGCCCCCTATGTATTGTAATGCACTTTTTAAGTGCTTAAGGATCATATAATCCAACGGCTAGATTTTGTGGATATTGTAACAAACTTGGGCTTCATCCTCACCCACATTTATGTGTGGTCATGAGTAGGCCCATGTTGAAAGCCAGTAAAAAGGTTGTCTATTTTAGTTTTTAACTTTCATGTACGTTTAGCACCCTTCTTTTGTTCTTACCCTCTAATAACCACCAGAAATCATGGCCGTCAAAATTGTATTAAGATCTTATTGTGGGTCCCTTCCAAGTGCATGGTGCAGTGTCATTTATGTGGGTCACCTCAGAACACGGTTTGCAAATACTGGGTTCATGCATACAATGTGCGGCCCTGCACGAATCTAGATTGTGAGTGCCCATAATTCAGTAAAAGTGGGGCTATGTCTCATTGATCCAGATTGTTCGATGCAACATACAATTTTTTCGAAACGCAATCTTAATCGTCCAACCGGTGGCCATTTTGATGCTGAATATGGCCCACTAGTTGTGAGCCAATTCATTATTTCTTTCTCCTATTCACGGTTGGTCCAATTAGATGATTGATTCTGATCTAAAAGATGGAAGGCCCACTCTGCATTAATTATATTAGTAATCGTTATTCGTTAATGAAGAGGTAGGGGTTCAATACCGTTGTTGATAGGGATGTAGACAGGCAGGTACCCAATTATTCTATAACTGGGAGGTTTCGACATGTTAAGAAATGGGGCTGAAACCTATTTTTGGACCCATATGCTAAACGGGTTCGGGCCTGGAACTGATTTTATTATCGGATTAGTAAATGATTCCAGTTTCAAACCTATGCATGTCCCGACCCGTGGACACGTCCAGGAGCATTTGTTTGGGCGCTACTGTGGACTGTACATCTTTCTTTTTTTTAATTTTTTTTTTTTACATTGCATGTTTTTAGGACTGCACATCCTAAACACATGCAATGTCAACTTTTACTACCGTTGGAAAAAAAAAAAAAAAAATGTTACAGCATCACGATTTACGATTCCAAGCTTTCCCCTTGAAATTTTGCAAAACCTTCCCGGTAGATTTTTTTCATTGTACCCTGAAAAGATCTTTTTTATAAAGTTGTCTTACGAGGCAAATTTCCTGATTAGGTCATTGCCTAAAAAGGTCAAAATAAGGGAGGAAAACAACTAACCCCAACTGCATGTGCATGAAAATAAATAGCAGTAAAAAGGCATTTTTCTGGTTTAATCCCTCTTAAACTCGGGTTCCATGAGACAAAAGACCCCAGGTTGATAGAAGAGTCAATTGACTCTGGTCAACTTTTCTTTTGGACGGTTTTGCCGAAACCTATGCTATTGTGACTCACTTTATAATGGGTTATTATTATTTTTTTTTTGAAAAATGCAGTCACTATAAATAGCAAGGAAAATGCATTCTTCTCTTTTGAAATACAATGAGTTTTTAAACAAAATCCACTTTTAGTCATCATTCAATGGGAGGCAAAAATATGTAAAAAAGTCTTAACTTTTTCTAAAAAAGACCATGATATCACAGTATAAACTCATAATATTGTGGAGTTTATTAATCTTATTAAAAATATAGTCACTACACACAAGGAGGAAAATGGTTTTTTTACTTCATCATATATTGACTGTTAAGAAACAAAACACATTTGGTAATCATTCAATGGGAAGTGTAAATCTACAATTTCTCTTTTATAAATCCTGCAGAAATAAACCCACGATATCATGGGATGAATCCATCATCCCATGATATCGTAATGGAGATATCATACAAACTCGTAAAATAAAATTAAAAAACCAAAGTCAAGCGACTGTGGTTACATTTTGGGGTCTTTTGTTATTATTTCGTGTAACCAAAGTTTAAGAGGGATTAATCTGAAAAATCCCATAACAATAGTAGTAATATAATAATAATCATTTATTTTTACATGTGCCCAATTCAAATACCTCCTTCAAGGAAAATTTCTTGGTACACTGTATATTTTGGGGTGCAACTGAGGCAGGTGGGCTCGAGTGTTGGTTCGACCCAAGCCTCACCCTTGTGATTAAAGTGGGACCCAAACCCAAACAAAAAAAAAAAAAAAAAAAACTGGGGCGAGTTGTAAATTCCCCTCTCGAGGGCAGTTTACTTGATAAATAAATGAGTAAATCTTTCCACTAGGATTTTGTCTCCGTATTTTTAAACCCAAATCACATGTCAAACTGCTTATTGGACGGTCCTTTTCAATTTTTCCCCCTTTCGTTCTCCCTTTTGGAAGGAGGTTCTGTTCACAAGTTGGTTCTACTGTTTGTTCACCCACCGGTGCCTGTCATGTTCAAATTAAAAAATGAAGGTTAAGGAAAAAATAAAAACACTAGAAAGGTAAAACATTCAACTACCTATTTGTTTGCATGGAATTGAATACATACAAATTGATGCTAAAAATGGCCTAAAGAGGAGAGATGTGTGGGATATTGGGTGGAGGCGATGATGTTGATGAGACCTTACTTTCCTAGGACTTTAAGTCGATAAGGTGAGATTATTTCACAGTCATCTTTGGATGTTCAATATCATTTTTTTTTCTTTTTTCTAAACCAGTTTTAGAAATTCAAATCCTTCGAATTCCCAAGAATTCAATTACATGAAATAAATGGGCTCAAAAGATTTGTAATATTTCATGTTTAGATTATTTCTTTAGGGTATTTTTAATTGTTACAAAAAGGGCCAAAATATATTGATATATCAGTGAGGTACCGATACATTTGCGGATGAATATGTGCGATAAGATGTTTCTATACTCAACAAATTTCTGTTTCAATATGAAAGAAGATACCTGTAATCCTACTCCTTTTATAGGAAATAAAAAACCTCTCCAACTGGGAAAATAAGTATGTTTTTTTCTTCACAAGGATAATGTATGTTATACCAAACAATGGACAAATGACTCCATAGAAAATCAAAATAACTTCCTCTCTATTGCAGAATTCTCATGATGTGTTTGTGCAGCAGCGTTCTTCTTCTACAGAAAGGAGAGTTTGACCTCCTTGGTTAGAAATGAAGATCTTTGGAATCGAAGAAAATTAAGCTTGTTTTTTCCGTTTTTTTTCAAAGAAAATGTTCTGCACCAAACAATCGCCCAATCCACAGCACGGAAAAATTGCTGCCTTTTCCACTGCATTTCCGTGGCAATTGAGCTACACAAACGACTCAGGTGGTACTATGGGTGATGTTGAGCTGATGGGCTGGGCTAGGTTAATTGGGTGCTCTGTGGACATACTTTTAGGTGCAGCTTGGGCTGGGGTAGGCTAGATATCTGAGAGATATATGTTGAATTCCTGGTACAGGAATAGGTACTGTAACCTGGATCCGAATTGGGCAGGGAAGTCCTATCAGTAATTTGGGTTTGGGTCCAAGTACACTATGGACTCTAGCTTTTTCCATCACTGAGGGTTTTGAATTGGTTTTATCTAATGGATATGCTCCCCGAGCCTCAATATAACCTTGCTGCACTTGAATCAGGAGTCCTTGTGAGGGAAAACCCCACAGTGATGGCACATGGCAAGCTGTCAGCGGTGATGTAGCAGGCCGTGATTGGTCCGCTCACGGTCACCGTGCGTGGTCCGCTCACGGTCACCATGCGTAGACTAACTCAGAAGTTCCCAATTCCTAAAAATCAGATCTCATCACCAGTGCCAGCCAAGTTGATCGGACCGTAGAAACTGTTTTCTAAGTCCAAGTTTCTTCTAGTGGATTCCATACATAATAAACCTTCCAAGATGGATGGATGGTTCAGATAACACATGTGGCTCTGTTCCAGTTAGGTCGATCGCGGCTAAATGCAACATTCCTCTCCAGAAGAAATTCTGTGAAATTCAGATACCTTGGTCCTTGGATTCATCAAGTGCCCTTGAAGTTTTTGAGATCTCTGAGGTCTTGTTCTAACATTGAAGGAGAGTACAAAGAATTCTATCACAAAGTACAAAAAGGGGGATGTAATTTTCTCTTGTAGATCACGAGGGCATTGTCAAAGAGTACTTGAGGACAAAAGTTGTGCGTCATCACAATATTTTTTAGATGAAGGTGGATCTGGAAAGCATCTTTGCTCTAGGCATTAGGAGACATGTACAGACAACATGGACCATTCATCTTGTAGCTCTGTCATGATGGGAATATCTTGCCCACTGGATGATCCCAGCACCACAGCAAATCATTGGACTGGTCAGAAGTGGGAATGAAATGTGTTTGGGTCAGGTCCCAAGTGAACCTGTCCAAACAGTATAACCATACCTGGACCTAGATCCCACTTTCCAGGTTACCCATACCTTAATTTAAATTGAAGACCCTAACTCAGCCAGAATTAAGGCCCTAATGCTTGTATGCTTAATAGACGTCACAAATATAGTATACCATATGAAAACTCATGGACCTGAGAACAAGGGGCAGATCAGGAGACCAATTTTCACCTGTAAGTTTACAAATGATTGTGATTGGTGCAGATCAAAATTCCAAGAAGAGTTTAAGGAAACCACGCAACAATCTTGGAAAATCTGATGATTTATTGAAGATTATTGTTTGACATAATTTTTTTCATGTTAATTATTTCTGTTTCTTGACATGATCCCATTTTATTTTCTTTTATATATATATATATATAGAGAGAGAGAGAGAGGGGTAACACATAGGAATACAGGTCAAGACAAATCTCATTTAACAATTTGGGTCTGGAATCTTTTGAGACTAAAGAGAAGTTATTTTATACTTCACCAATCAACTGCTAGATCTTAGTAAACCTATCTAAGATAACATTGACATCTTCCCTGATCTTATGTTAACATATTTCCACACGTGAAGGATCCTTGTGAAAAGATATAGTCAGTGAAATCTAACTTAAATCGTCCAAAATTATTCCACAAAACTACTTCCACATTAGTATCATTTTCATGATTTATCATTTCTATCTGATGTCCCACGTATAGAGAAGAAAGTGACTGAAATTATATATAGAGCTTGCACCCCTATCCTCATTTTGCAAGAGGCCTTTGAGTGGCCAAACATAAAACCGTAAAGCCCGTAGGCCAAATTACCTTACAACACCCATCTTAAATCATGTTCAATGCATCTCACCCCATTAATTTAGGTAAAATGCCACTATCTTAATACCTAATCACAATTCTTTCATTCCCTAAGACACTTAGAACACAATACCAACTTCCAGTGGTTTAGTGATTTTTAAACTATCATCTCTTGTTTGACGACTATTTCTTATGAAATAACCTTTCCTTGTACAAACAATGTTCAAGGAAGAAAAAAGGCCCCTCTTTGACAAACTCATACTTCACGTGAAACCATTAACAAGTATATCTTCTATCAAATAATTTCTTGTGAAAGAACTTCTTTTCCAATGATGGTCACTGAGAGATGGGTTTCCTCCTATATATTCAACTGACTTGTTTTCCAAGAAATTGAAAGTGATCAGCTTAGTCATGTGTACGTAGCAAATATGTGGTACAAATTACAAAATTAAAGATTGTGACATGTGAGGAGACCCCAAATCAATGCTTGATTACTGCTTAAAAAATGCTTTCTATAACATTAGTTTCCCCGAGCGCACTTTCAATGGAATGTATATATGAGGCTCATGCTGATCCTTACTCCAAAAACTCAATTAGTCGGTCCTCTTCTTGAGAAACTGTAGTGCATTTGGACTTACAAACTTAGAAATTTCAGGCTTTTGTTTAGGTTAGCAGGGAAAGGAAGTTCTAAATAACTACAACAAAATCAATCTTAGAAGAGATTAGGCAATATATAATGAAAACTTTCCCATAGTAAAATGGCTCTTTGGCTCCTGATTAGTGGCCTTGAAGGTAAACCAGTCAAATATTTTTCGTAGGATTAGGGCCTATTTGGATGCGCAAGAAAACACAAGAAAATAATATTTTATAAAATATAATCTTTCATTTTTTAAAGAAGAAAATCTTGTGCATTTGGTAACTCAAAAAAAATTTGAAAAAAATATTCTTTTCTTTCAAAAAGCTCAATATTCTCTCTTACAGCTCCCCCCTGTAGGAAACTTTCTACAAGATAAGAATCTTTAAAAATAACTATTACAAAATGGTAGAGTAAAGTAAAGATTTTAGTTCGCCAAATCCATTATAATGTGTATGATTACATATATGGTAAGTAAAGTAAAAGTACATCTCACAGGACGGTAAAGGTGTGGTAAAGTAAATATGAGATAAAATACATGGTGAAGTAAAGTGGGAAGGAATGGTAAAGTAGTTTCTTTTCTTTACTTTATTCTATCATATTTTATCGTAGTTTTATATGGTAAATAAAAAATGGATTGTTTACTGTTGTGGTAAAGTAAAATAAAGATTGATGTCATATCATGGTTAAATGTGAGGTAAAGTAAGGTCAGATGAAGTATGTGGTAAAGTAAACTGAAAGAGAGAGAGTTATAAAGTAGTTATTTTTTTATTGACTTTACTTTACTATGCTTTATCATGGTTTTATGTGATAAAAGAAAAGTAACTTATGGTAAAAAACATGAAAGTTAAACTTTACTTTACCACATTACTTTTTTATCTAGATGTGATAAATTACATATAAATTAAAATATTTAATAAAAAAATATTCTTATAATGTAATTTACTTTAATCATAACACCTTCCAAACTGCTTAATTTAAAATCTGTAATATTCTTCAAAATTTGCCAAACAGTAAAAATATTATACTATTATAATGTTGCATTATTGTATTCTATACTATTTTATTCTTGTAATATTTAAATCTGTAAATATTTTATTCTGTAGACATCCAAACGGGCCCTTAAGGTACTAAAAATATCATGGTACTCATGTGTTACCCTCGTACTCCAGTATCAGACCACTTTCAATCACAAGTAGTTACAGGATTGTCCCTAGCATATGTTTAATCTATATCCATAGCTTGGGTGAAATGGTAAGGTACTTTGTGATGAGACACTGCATTCATGTGAAGTGCAACTAGCACCCAAAGATCCTTCATGTACAATCTGGACAATGCAGTTCAATTAGGTTAGAGTTTTAAATCAACAGTAAGAGATGAATGGGACAATAATTCTGGAGCCGTTTCAATTTCCCCTTCTTTCCAGTGCCACACTAAAACTTTGAGACAACTTCTTCAAACGTGAAAGACGCCATTTCGTCTTATATGCAAAAACCAATGTCCTAAGTATTTGAGATGGGAGTTCCTATCACTTGTCGTCATCATTACCATAGCCTTGTCTCATCATCTTCGTCCCATTAGAGGCAAAAGGTGCCATTTAATTTAATATTAAATGGCGGAAAAAACGATTTAGTAAATGACTTTCCACCACACTAATAACTCTAAACTGAGCCCTTGTTTTCGTGGTGGTAGATACGAGTGAACACTAGGGTCACGAGTAGGAAGGTCATTCTCACTAATTGGTGGTTATCAAAGTGCCAGAGATTTGCCCATTTTAACTATCATAAAACCATTTTCTGAAAATGCTCCAGGATTATTGATTGGATGACCACATTCCATTTCCAGAGTTCTTAGTTACAATTTCTTTCCATTCATGATTTTCAGACTTTTATCACAAAATAATCATCTTCCAACAACAAAGCATCATTAAGTCTGCAAAATAACTAATTCTTATCCCCTACATTTAACATAGTAAATATCCATCATATGTAGTTTGTTTGATAACGGCTGGATTGGATGATACATGGAAAACCAATTTAGCCTCTGGTTCGTTCTTTTCTTTTCCTGAAAGGTCAAGTTATTGTAAAAAGAGAAGGGCCAAACCCCATAAAAAGGATATGATAAAATCCACTGAACTGTTTGAACTGAATTTTGATGACGGTTTAAATGCATTTACTTAACACTAAAAAAATATGGAGACTTGATGTAGGAACTGAACAGTCTTAAGAATGTAAGGGAAAAATCTGATCTGGACTTTTAAAGGCATTTCAATGTGCCTTTTATTTATAACTCATTTGTTTTGTCGCTATTCAATTCCGAGGACTACTAAGCAATGGGTTTCTATTAAATGCACTAAATGATGAGGGGTTAACTGCGAAGATGGAAAAAGAGTTTCAAATAGTCTTTCCATTTTAGGAAAAAGGATATCCACCCATCACCACATCTCCACTTTAGACTCCTTGCTCCTCAATGCTTTAAATCAAGGAAGAGATTTTGTGCAGTTGGCAAATGCATATTGGATGGGTTGGCAAATCTAGTAGGACTCCACTGCTGTAATAGTCCTCTAATAAAACCCCCTTTAGTATGAATTCCTACTAATTCAATACAATTATGTGGTTGAACGGAAGAAAATTCACTCAAATTCATCCTGACTCATCTAATCAAATAAAATAAGTAGCAAATCATATTAATGAATTGATCAAATCAAATAACGAATTATAGAAGGTTGCCACTGAACAACCAGGTTCAGTGAAACATTGCAAAATTATGGCCATGAACCAGGACCTAAAACCAACCAAACTGCCTAAAGTACTCAGATACACATCAACCGTCATAGGTCTTCATATTTTTACTTTTGCCAATGATCTAGAGTAAGATGGACTGCCATCATTTTAGATTATACGTACAATAATAAAATAGAATTTTGATATGTTCGTGCATTGCGTATAATGTTCATCTCTCTCTCTCTCTATATATATATATATATTTATATATATATAGAAATATTCAAGTGAGAACTTATTATATGAGAACTTTTTTGGGGGCCCGACTAACAACCCATCCAAGCCTAGCAACCAATAGGGAACTCCCTGATAGTTACTAATCTCAAGGATTGGCACATATCCGAATGGACTAAACCGTTGGATCGAGGGTTGAATTTTTTTTTAATATGAAGCCATTAAACTTGTGGGCCGCGGATGAAGGGTTTAGGGGTATGAGTTTAAGGTCAAACTTGATACATATGGTGGTCTCACATAGGTCTTTTCATCCCCTTCTGGTCCCATCTCTAAATAGAGCTCACAATTGGGCCCCACAAAAAAGTTCTCACATAATATGTAAGAACAGTTCCCACCTCAATATTACCCCCATAAATATATATGTCTTTGTGTGTTAATTATAAACATCAACCTATATTTAATTATAAGAACATGCCATTGCTTTTACAACAAGATAGCAAATTAAAAGTTCTTATTTCTTTCCTTGGTGTACCTAAATGGGCATTAAGCTATATCACATGACTATTCAAAGCATCTGAACAACATTTAAGCTACAGTATGGCGTACTAGTACAAGAAATCTCAAGTGTTTTTTGGACTTCGTTTTGGTGATCCAATGCTTAGTTCACAAGGATGAAGTTGGGGTTGTAAGAGGGTGTCTGTATTCAGGTCTTCAATCGAGTAGTTTGGATGTTGATGCTCCTGATGCAGTTTGTATTGACCTAACTTCCCTTTTCCATAATCAATTGAAGTCCCTTTTTCTTTTCCCTCTCACAGGTTTATTTTCTCAAATAGACAGATGAATCAATTTGGTGTACTGTCAATTTATGTCCCATCAAGTGGACGGCTGTCATCCAATTAGGGTATGTTTTCCATCTACGCTCTACGGTCAACTGTTGGCTGTTCTGTCTGGACTCCACTGACCATCAGTAGGCCAATTTGGGGCCCACAGAGGAACTCGGCTTAATTATAATAAATGTAATTGTCACTTACAATACATTCCTTCGTCATGAAGATGCAACATTTGGCTGTAGGTGCAAGTAGCATTTCCTCTTAACCACCAAGTTCTTAGAAAACTAACAAAACTTAAATCAGTTAACTCGCCTATCCTTCAAAAACAAGTCAGTTGTTCTTCTGTTTGGCATCAACTATGGATCTTAAATCTTAGATTTCAAAACCATGGAGGAACCACACTCTCCTTTAGCTATGGTTGTTGTGATAGAATGATCATGAAGATCCATCTAACATTAGACATTGTCAACCATTGCTGGGAAAATAACATCCCGCTACTTCATCTAACAGTAATGTCAACCTCCAGTATTTCTGCTCACTATGGCTCAGACAGTCACAAAATAATGGTATCTGTCAATTCCATCTTACAATGCTATCTGAGTTTTTATCTTATTTTCCAGTATTTCAATGCTTGATCATGAGCCGAACTTAGTTGGGGTCATATCGCAAATTTAGTTTATAAATCATTGTAACGTGCCAATGCTCCCATCCCATGGAACTAAAGGAACACAAACCTATTGAACTTTTATGCTACTTCTTCACTACTGATATTTTTAAGATAAATACTTTTAGTAAAAGAACTTGGTGGACACTTCTAACTCAACATTCAAGTTGAAATGGGAGGATATAAATGGTGAGAAAATCATAAATTCCTTTCGGGGATCTTAATTAGTTCCAAAATTCATTGATAACCTTGTCCTCCAGGTGGAAGATTAATTTATATTTAGCATCAAACAGCTAGCACAGATAATTAAGCAAAAAGAAGTCATTAACCCCCAACTCACAGACTTTCAAGTCCCTTTATTTTCCTGAATGAAGTTTCCAATATTTATGTTCTCAAAAAATTTCTATCTAGATTTGAAAATGTATGTCTTTAAATTTATAGGATCAGTCTCAAAAGTTTGGAGAAGACAGAGAAAAATTAGATGGTTGTGTGAAGTTACTTTTATGTTGTGAAGTTGTTTTTGCTTAAGGAATTTATATTGTGAAGTTACTGATTTATATTCTTGGATTCTATAAATCATTTCGGCAAAATTCACTTATGGTGGAAAAACAGCTAATCCATACACATCTTACCTGATCTTATAAACTAATGTTTGATATTGGAAACACTATGTTTTAGATCACTACGATTGAAAAACAGGTTCTGTTAAATTCTTTGTTGGCTTTATCTTAATTTCAGATTTCTTTGCATCGCATGTCTGCTTCACTATAGTGTAATGGAACCTTATATACAAAGAAAACGTGACATTTAAATGGAATACAACTACTCAATTTAGTCTCGTGGCTATAATTCTGGGGCCTATATGGTTTATTTTGAATTCCTAGCTAGAAACTCTAATCAATGTGTTGCTTCTTATCAAAGGCGCTAAAATTGAAAAACTGAAGTTGAATTTCCAAAAATGGTCACCAAACAGTCTCCTACTAGTGGAATGAGTACCCAGCCATTACTCTGGTAAGTCAAATCTTAGGAAAGCGAGAGTACATCTACATCTCCATCTCATATCCTTCGCTTGACACTTTTTTAATTTTCCTTTGTGGGAAACTCTCTTTTCTATGAAATCCTATGGGATTTTAAGCAAAAGTAGGAAAATGGGCCGTAGTATATCCTTTCATCCATGCTTTACAAGTGAATCAAAGCCATGGGTTACTTTGCTTGCGTAAATATTAGTAAAATGAAGCTGATGAGATGGAAGACTCAATCATTAGCTTATCTTATCTATCACAAATTCAAGAAGATCTAACCTCAAGCAAAGGCAGATGCACACTATGCAAATTTTCGGAATCACTTGTGATGTTACCAGCTTTCTTCCTCATACATTACTACATCACCTAACTATAAATAAAGAAAGAAAGCCAGGGTTTAGTGATCTCTATATCTTTGGCCACACATCTGTACCGCTCTTTATAAAGTCTCCTGAATGATGACTTGTTTTTACATTGTTTCAACCCCTTTCAAGATCAAGGAGGTAGTAGTTTCATTTAGAGAGTCGAAAATGCTTCTAGAGTCTCATGAGCACTAGAATTGCATTTCATCTGACACACCTTATTTCTCAAAGTGTTTGATGAGGATGAAAATCTTAAATTTTAACTGTTTATTCACAAGAAAACACTTCCTTAACAGTATGGACCTATTCAACTCGTCCTGTTCAGTGAAACTACCATTTGTACTTATTTATACTTCTTTAACCACAGTGCCCCACCTATTTACAAGAACACAGTTTCAAATTGGTTTTTCCATCAATTTATGATTTTCGAATTTAGGACTAGATAGAAGGAGCATGATCACTAATCAAGGAAGCACCTTAATTACACATAATGGCCATAAGATCAACCTTTGTTGAACAGTTATGCCATTCCACAACAAAAGGCAAAACAAGAGAAAAGGAGGAAATGCAGAAAGGAGAATAGGAGATGTTCTACTATCATTCTTGGTCACTACTTCCACTGCAGTTCTTAATAGCTTGCAACACTGCTTGTTTGACCACTTGGGCATCCATGCTTTCAACTTGTTCTTGATTCTGCAAGTTTTTATGCATTCAGTTCCTTCTGATAGATACAACAAAGAATATATATGCACCTTCATGTATATATATTGAGAACAGATGGGATAAATGTCTTTCACACTGAAGATATACATTACTATGCCCTTTTGTGTAATCATATTAATTTATTTATAGCAATACCATAATTTTAAATTCCCATGATTTATTGATGTAACTTTCGTGGTTAAGCATAATGTTCTTCTTGTGTGGGCATGCATGCATTTGTAAAGTTTAAAATAATTAATTTATGATCTTACTTCTCCAACAGCTTCAAAATGGAAAGAGTCTTCACATGACAAACTTGCATCAATTACTTCAAGACCCAGTTCTTCAAATGCCTCCAATATAGAGACCAGCAAACCTGGGCCACTCCTCTCAGAAAAGACATTTATAAGGAAGCCCTTATCTAGGGTTTCAACAGTAACCTGCTGAAGTATAGATACAAAAGAAAATTATATACTCTCAGTTAGTGGATAGGAAAGGAATGATATAAGAGCGAAAGGAAAGAATAAAAGAAAAATCTGGGAAAAAGCTGAATCAAGTACCATAGGCAATGGATTTTGATCTATGGGGTTCTGTGCTGCTGCAAGGTCTTCATTCAGTCTCTCAACCTTTTGCTTTAGCTCTTCAATATACTTGGAAGCATCTATTATAATTGAGGTTTTATTTAACTGCCACAGAAAGAAAAACATATAGAAATAGCTTAGTAGGTCCTACTAGACCCATTAGCCTCTTACATATGATATCATGCATAATATGACATGAAATAGAGAGAGAGAAAAAAGCCATATTTCTTTGCATGTTGCTCATAGTCACGGATTAAAAATAAAATAAAGAAAAGAAACCAAGAAAGTATATGAAGCTATCACTTAGAATCCGAAATCTTTGAGTCTGTTCAAAAGCACAAGCGTGTGCTTTTTTAGTGAGATCAAGGGCATGGGATTATCCAGTCTTTTCTCATCCCCAAACACAACCTGGGAGTACAATTTTGAACAAAGATTTCAGCATGTTTATTGAAATATTGCTTATAATCTCTCGTTTCATGTACTTAACACGATCATCATTTTTACCAGTAAAGAGAAGAGAAAAATATGGGTACTACAACCCATAAAAGAGTGTTGCATATAGGTGAAGGTAGAGGAACAAAAAGCACAGGCTACCCAAAAGTTGATAGGAAGGATAAATGAATTTAAATTAGAAGTGAAGAAAAACTTGTGGAGAGAGAGAGAGAGCAACCCCTATCATGGATTTATGGAGAGACAAAAGAGACAACAGAATTAGCACAATAATTTAGCGAAATGAGAAAGAAGAACTAGATCAGCGTTAATGAAACCCCAACTTTCAAATAAGAGGATAGGCATAAGAATTAGTTGGAAATACAAGTACACTTCAACAAAGGAAGAGAATACACTGAGAAGAGAGGAGAGACCAGTTATATATGACATGAGTTTCAGAAATTGAGATATTACTGCTTGAGAATTTGTAACAGAACGAAGCAGCTGTAGCTTCTCATACAGAACTGCTTTCTTTTGCTCCCTTGACATGAGTTTCAGAAATTGAGATATTACTGCTTGAGATATTCCTTCTCTACTCTTTCCTCTCCCACCCTACAAGCTCTGGGTCTGCTTAAAAAGAAGAAAGGAACCCTCAAATCTATATGATCATATCTGATTACTTCCCACATGAGTGCCTCAGTTTCCTCACAAAAATTATATAGTTTATCTAAGGAAATTACCAAAGTACCCTCTTATCTGCAAGAGAGGTGCTGATGAGTAATGATACCTTATTTGTAAATTTACTCAGAAAACATTAACGAAGATTTACATATAAGCACCTATACTCGTTGACAATAACAGTTAACCATATACCTCCTTTTGTTTTTAGAATAATAAGCACCTCTGTTTATGTAAAAACATCGGTCAACTACATTGACTCACTATCAAAGGCCAATTCTTGGCCAATTGATGAAATCCCATATACTTCACAGTGAAAGGATGAAAGTTTTTACGATCTAACCAGACTTATTAGGTTGAACGGAGAGTGTTTGTCATGTTAATTTACCCTTTGGGGCTTTTGTGTTTTTACCTTGAATTTAATATAAATGAGGTAAATGTAATGGAAGCTTTATAGCTTCAGAAGAAAATGTCTGTGAATTTGGCCAACGATTATAAAAAAGGAGACATTGATTGACATCCAAGCTGGTTTGCTTATAGTTTTAGGTGATTAGAGGTTGTTATCTGCAAAATAGAAAAGAGATGTGATTATTTGAATAGTCAAAATATAGGTGGTAATGCGTAAATTTTTAAAACATTAAATTACATAACACATGTTAGACGACTTAAATGTTCTTAAAATTAAAATAACAAAATTCAACATGCATGATTCCATTTGAGGCCTACTGACAAAAGCATTTGAGCTTCGTTTGCCTTATCTAATAGAGATATCTTGAAATATTTTCATTAAAAGAAAAACAATTTACTTTCATCTTGACTTAAAAATAGTAAAAGCACCTAACGTTCACTGAGATTTTCTGTTGCTTGACCTAGCTTAATACTAGCTTGAGTTAAGTCCACACTCTTTTTTGTCTCAATTTGTTTGTTTTTGTTTATAATTGAGAATTTTTATTAAAAAGTGAGACAAGAAACAAGTCCTGGAAAAGGGGATTAAACTTTACAACTAGCATATGGTCACATGTCAAACTATTACAAGTAACACCAAAATTTGCCAATTTGTTTGCATGTAGGTTTCCTTCCATTTGATGGTGATAAGAGCAGCCCACGTAGGCATTTCCCCAGAAAGGAGAAAAAACTCATCTCACAAAAGGTCATCTAGAAGTTCACCATAGGCATCAAAAATTAAAAAAGAAAACAAGATTAGAGATGTGTATTAACATGTATGCATGTCTGTATGTAAACCATTTAATCTGATTTTATTATTTTTTTATTTCTTGATTTATCAACATGTTTGTTAGTTGGTCTATTTTGTATGCCCATTGGATGCAGCATTATGATTTAAAAAAAAAAAAAAAACTCAGCCTTATAGGTTTACATTATGGATGTAAGCCAACAGCGTTGTTCAATCTAGATGGCAGTGATCTGATCACTATAATCTTGTACAAGAGCAAACCTCAACTCATAGACCCCATTGTTGGATATTCCATAACCTGACAGAATTGATAAACCTAATCCTAATTAGACAAGGATTAGTGAAAAAAACAACTTGCGCAAGATTAGCAAACCCCAATATGCCAGGATAATACAATTGCATGAAAAGCATCTCTACCAGATCATAAAACAAGTTTCAGATACTCCCTCCGGGACTGATTCTAAGAACATTCGGAGTGTAAAAGCATTCACAAATCTTCATTTTTTATTGCTTTAGGGCGTTCTAATTGTAAATAAAACAACAAAATAGAATAAGAGGAGAATTAATCTCAAGTTCCCAATAGAACTCATAAAATCTCTTGGCCATAATCTGTGTATGTGAAGCCCCACAACTCGTTTGAAGCCTAAAACCACAGGCAGCATTATTATCTGAAGGTTTGGATTATTTATAGCTCATTGCAATAATAATGCTTTGCATTGTACAAATATCCTATTGCAATATGATCATGCAATTGTATGCATTATTGGAAGGAGAATAGGAAAAGAGGAGAATGTCAGCAGCTGCTGCAATGGGATTGGAGAGCATGAGAGATAAACCCCACTTGCAAGCAATCTAAACAGAACAAAACCATCAAATGAACACTAGTAGTAGATGATGATCTGAAAGCGGTTGCAGAGAGAGACTGAGAGGGCATTTTGGTAATTTGGGGTGGGGGTTTTTTGTGGTGGGGTTCATTAACGCGGAGGAATCTGCTCGTGATCGGGGCGCCATCGATAGCAGCGAAGGAAGGAAGCGTCAAAGGATATGTTTAGTGAATGTGTCCAAATCCCTCTCACGGGGCTTTTGCTCTCTCAACGTGACCCTTTTGTTTTTAACATTTCCATCCACACGTGCCATGCAAATCCAAATCTATTCCATTCTACTATAACTACACCTCTCTCTCTCTCTCTCTCTCTCTCTTATATATATATATATATATATTCATATTCTTTTCATCTAAAATCTTGGGGACCCAAATATGAGAAAAGTACAAAAAGGGTTAGAGAAGGTTTTGTGTCAATGCCACAGCATTCATAGATCTAAACCGCCCATTTTCTTGGAGGAATTGTGGTCACAAAAAATTCAAAATCATGGATAGGACAGCTGTAGCCATTTGATCAGAAGGGTTTTTTTCCCTGTTGGGTGTGCAGACAGGACGCTCCTATAATCGTACGTCCAACCGGTCACAAATCAGCTATGGGCCATTGGAGAATGAGAGAATGGTCGTCAGTCAAGGACTGGTCAGCCAGTAACAGTCATTGATGAAGTGACCCATTGGGGAGAAGAGACAGTTGCATTTTATGCAGAATTCATTAGTTATGTGGATGATGATCAATGTGGACCATTCAGTTGATAGCACCATAGGTTGAAGATGGCTAAAGACCCACTTTCTGTGGAAGACTCAAAGCACTTTATTTCTGGTCTGCAATGAGATGCTTAAAACGTACCAAATACTTGATTGATCAATAGATATGAAATAAAATTTTAGTGGGTGGGGATCTTTTTTAGCTGTAATTCTGTATTTCACTTGGTTGGTCGTCTACCATCAGGCCCATCAAATGGATGACCCATATTGTGGGAGTGCACCTTAAAATATAGGGATATAAGAAGATCGTGTTTACAGAATTATGATGTTAAAATACTCCTAGACTGGAGATGAAAATTTTACTTTTTTTTAGGAATGAGAGTTACTTTCAACTTGTGATGAATGAACAGCCTGTGTATATATCACAATTCACAGGTCTCATGTCCATACCATTGCTCTCTTGTATACACTGTTGTCTCCACTATACACGGACAAACCACGTACCCACCTATTCACATGTGCCCCCCCTAATCATTACAACAAAACAATCAACCCATGCACACACTCCTGCTCCAACCTTGTCTCTAGCCCTAGTTAAATTGTAGGTTTTTCCAGGGATTTAGGGCTAGGGCCTTAGGTTTGATCATCAAATCTCACATTATTCTCTGGTTGCAATGGCTGGTTTTGATGTTTTAAGCTCTAGGGATTAGGGTTTAACAACAAAGTCTTTGATAGCTTACTCAGTTTCATTTTAATTTTATTCAATGTCTTAGGTTCAATGGTTCTTGGGTTAGGGTTTGATCAACCAAATCTCATTCTCTATCCTGATTTAAACAATGCCTATGGCCAATGTTTTAAGAACTAAATCTTCGATATCTTTTTCGCCATCAGTTTGGTCTCACTTGTTTAAAGCTCTGTGGACTAGGTTTTATTACTTCTTGATTTATTTGGTTGCCTCACTTTTTTATTTAATTGATCTTCAACGGATTAGAATCACCTTAAAAATCCATATTATAGAGAATTAGATACCAAGTAAATTACGATAACAAAAATATACTGTTATACAATTAATGAAAATCTTTTATTGGTTTAGTTTTTATGCCATTAATAGTATCAATGGTATGGTCTGTATATAAGAGTATGCAAATGGATAATTCCACAGTTTTAATCTTTTTCAGGTTGAGGGAGACCTAGTGCTTATCAGTTTGATAATTATATTATTAAAGCAGAAAAAGAATCCAAAATAAACAGACGGGTCAAATAACACCTTGACGCGACTAGAGACCTGTGTGTCTTATCTTACCTACCAATGAAACTGATTTTACTTGGGCTCCATTTTTTTTTAAATTTTCTTTCTTGTTCTTTCTCTTTCTCTTTCTTTTAACTAGTTGACAAATTGTAGATGGATAGTTCTGCTAAATTATATGGTGCCCAACATGTCTTGCCACAGTTATTGAAACTTTTACCCAAGGGTTAGAAAATGGGATTATTTCAAATAAAGAGATGGTATACTTCATGTTCGATCTATTGTTACAACTATTCTATCATCATAACCAATTAACTATCATCCACGTCTCTTTTTCCCCTTCTTTGACTGGCATAATAAAGGCATATGGGTATTGATTACCATTCATACCGATAAATACCTAATTTGTTGGGAACATTTTTTTATCATCAGATCATTAATTCTTGGTATATAGGGTAGCATCCAAATACCTCCTTGATTAGGCTTTTGCACCTACTCTTTCAGCTTTTCCTGGGTTGGTTTTATTGTTGTTGTTGTTGTTCTTGTTTTATAGTCTCAAATATAGATGAAGGAATTGTTGGCACTAACTTGAGTAATTCTTAATCTTTGATCAATTATTATATACAAAATGTATATTATTTGGTTAGTGACTTCTTGATGCAACCAAGTAGGAGGTTGAGAAGATTCTCTCTCTGATTTGATTGTTCTCTTCACATGTGATACAATGAAATGTTTTTCATCACTTAAAAGGTGCGCATGGAAGATTACATGGAGAATAATCACTACCTCGATACAAACTAACAAGCTCATAAAGCTAGATACAATGTCTAATAGCTAGTAATTAAAATATAATTATCAACCTAAGATCCTATCTATGCAGCATGATGATGATGTGTACGCGTTTGTGTGGACCCATTTTTATAAACCACACACCAAAGAAAACAAACAAAAAAACTTTTATGACACAATCACAATGACAGGCATTATTTGGACTGTTCTTGCAATCTATCATGCTATTTTGGTTGGAATTACAGAAAATTCTTTAGCATGTATTACTAAAAACAATATTTTAATCACTCTTGAAGTGACAAGAGAGAGAGAGAGAGAGAGAGAGAGAGAGAGAGAGAGAGAGAGAGGCCTTTGCCCAAATGAGATCATAGATAATTACCTCCACAGCTTGAAACTTGGTTACCATGTTTACCATAGGTTTTTAATTATCCTTTTATTCATTTGAAAATGTCATTATCTAAGCCTTAATTGTCCTATTTTCATTACTACTCTACCCTACTTCTATTGTAATTATTACTATTGTTACTACTGGTATTAGAATTATTACTATTGCTATTACTGGTACTATTATTACCTCCAATAATTATCTTTGTGCATTTACATGCTTCTGTTTTTCCATATAACAAGAACAATCTGTTGTAGCTCATTATAGGATTCTTGTGACCTGCTAGCAAAGCTCACGTGAGTTGCACTTCGGGAAAGTACATTCACATGCAATGAGAGAGTGTCAATGAGAACAAAACTAATTAAAGTATAAAGAGGGGAATATAAGTGCCTTGCTGTGTATGGGAAGAACATAATATCTTTTAGGTATAATAAAAGTGTAAGGGATAAGATAAACACCAAAGACAAAGGTTTGGTTTGAGTACATACCTGCAAGGCTCTATTGAAGTACTATCATATGTGAATATGTGATGGCTGTAGTGAAATGATGATCAGTGCACAATAGGAGAGGATTGGGCCCAAATGGAATTGGAGTCTAGCATTCTCCTCCTCCTCCTCCTCCTCTTCGTCGTCATCATCATCATCATTATTATTTCTTCTAGGAGCGATGAATTATATCATCCTCATTCGATGGATTAATTGTATAGTGTCCTGAGGAATCTTACATATATTGTACAAGTAGGGCCCATGGTTAGATCAATCCGAACCATCAATTTACCACGTCTCACCACGATAGGACCATTTCTCAAAAGTCCCCCACACTTCAAGATATTGAACATTAAAGCTCTGGCATTTTCTGCTTATTGAGTGTCCGTGATTGACATGATGGGGTCAGGAAGATTTCAGTGCACAATTTGTTAATCCATCCTTAATAAAATGGGCCATCATTGTCCAGATTGAGAGAGTGATCAGTGTCATAAAATTCTCATCCTTGTGGTCATCAATGAGTGATAGGTTGGATATTCTAAATTCTGATTTAGGCTTTTTTTTTTTTTTGTATGTATCCATTTTGTGAGCCATCATATCAACAGTAGGATCAAGAAATCTTGGGTGGGTCCCATCCGGTCTAAACTGAATTGCCAGGAGGAGAGGGAGAGGGGGTAAGTAAGGATGGCACTTTGAAAGAAGGACAAGAGGTTAATTATTATTGAATCTAAATATTCTAATGAGAAGGGAGGAGTCACTTTCAGGGACTATACAGAGACGCTGGTTATTAGCCGAGAAAGTCACTTTCTAGTGGTTATGGTCTTATGATGATTCTCTCATCAAAACATCCACAACTTTCCAACTGTACGTGTTTGTTGCCTTGCAACACTCACGAATGGAACGGCAACTCCTAATATTTGGTGTTGCATGAAGAAGGCATCTTTCTAGAATTACATTCCTCTTCAATTAAATAAATGAATAAAGTATGGTTTTGGGTGTGATTAACCTGAGAGCAGGAGCCAGTGTCACAATTTCTACTGGGACTCGGTCATTTGATCTACTCCAATGTCGCTGTTGCTGTTGCTGTTGCAGTTGAGTGAAAATCTGGCAGCTCGGATCGGCTATTGAGTCATTACAAGCCCAGTCCAAACTTAGCCCAAGCCCAACTCAGTTCAAATGAAACCCAACATTCTCTATTGAAATTGAAAATTCCCCAACCGGTTGCAGTATCGGTTGAGTGGGGTTGACTTTGACTGGGTCGGGGCACCCACATTATGTTTTGGTTCAGTTTTCAAAGGATAAAGAAATTTTATACATACCATACTTCTGTTTATACATAAGTCGGATATCGGAAGTCCAAACCCAAATCCAACCGGAATTTTTGAGTTTTAAGCCTGAGTCTGACCCAAAATTGAGCGACCCAATCCAAATTTTACTTTTAGATGGGTCAGGCCACAAGAGTTAGGGCTTGGCCCAACTAAGTTGAATCCTTAATTTGGGCCTATACTTTGGAAAACGGGAGAGATAAAATAGGAAAAGAAAAGAGAATGAAAAAACAGACATATCATGCAGGCAAGAACATTATGGGCTCCGCACCAATCGAATCAACCTGACCAATGGCCGCCTCGCAACAAATACTAGGGTTGGGCATGGATGATGTTGGGCCGAGCCAAAACTTCTGAAAGCCTTGGCCATATAGTTCTCAGGTCGGGCTTAATCAGAGAATGTTGGGCAGGCTATCTTCTAAAGGGTCCCAACCTCGTTGGTTGGGTGCGCAGAAAAAATAAAAGAAAAGGTAAAGGTAATCTATGCTGTGGTTCTACTAAACTAGACCTGTAACCATGGGCAAATTTGATGATCCCATTGAAATAAAAAGGTCAAGTGCAGGTGAGCTGATCATGGACATACGTAGTGTGAGTGGTAGAGTGAGTTTGTAAGTTCAAACCCATGCAAAGCATTAAAAAGAAAAAATGGAAAGAAAGAACATCGGGTTGGATTGGGCCTTTCAAGTTTTGCACAAGCCCAAGAAATGCCTATTTGCCAAACAAGAAAACAGGTCCAGGCACAGTCCATTGCACTAAAACACATCCCTTCTTGGGCCAGTTTGGCAATTTAATATTGAAGTAAAAGGGATGTAAAGCATCACATGAAGAGATAATAATCTACAAGGGCGTTATGCTGGTATTTTATCTTTAGTGGATTGGTAAGCAATCTTTTAATATTTTTGTGTGAAAAATGATTTTTTTTTCATTTAGTAGAGAAATGAGGTTGCTTTTTTACTTTCTTTTTTTTTTTAAGAATAAAGGGATTTTGAAGATTTGTACTTTTAATGTGACTCATTGTTTGAAAAATGGAGGCATTATATTATTTTTACTAACGTAGTGAAGTTTAGCCACTTCATTAGTAAGGTGGAGTGAAATCAAACCTCCTTTCATCAAATAAGAAAAGACTATGGTCATATCAATAGTAAAAAGTTTAAAATTCCTTTCCTTAATTTTTCAAAAAAAGTTAAAAAGCAACATTCTAAGGCCACTAAAAAACAAAAACTCATCTACTTTTACCAAAAAGTAAAAAAAGGTTCATTATCAAGCCATAGAAACTAGTTTTACATCATACTATGATTAGACCCACTAATATTTTTATTCTCTCTACAATATTTACTTCACTTCATTTCACTCTACAAGTATTTTTACCAAACAAACCCAAATACCATTTTAGGTGGGTCAACATGCAACACTGTTAACTCTTATGTCCGTTTGGTAATTTTGGTTGGTGATGTTGTCACTGTCAGTGCCTTCAGATGGACGGGGTCTCGTACTTTTGATGGGCCCCATGCCCCTTGAATGTGTGTGTGTCAATTTTCCATTGTTTGAATCCCTACGTCACTATTTTTGCCAACACCGTTACTATACTTGCGTCAGCCAAGTCTTCGGGCTCTTCACAGCAGAATCCAAGCTCAGCCGATGTATGAAACAGGCCAAAATTAAAAACTGGGCCAGGCCTTGATACTATAATCAAAGGACCAAAACCGGCCCAGCCGGTCCATGAGCACCCCTAATTATTAGCCAAGGGTAGCAATGGGTTGGGTTTAAGTTGGTTTAAATAGGGAGACCAATCCCCTTGCTAAGAGACTCTGGGATCAGATCTTTTGTGGAAGGGATGAAATTGTTTTGCTGTCAGCCTTCACCCTCTTAAGTCTTTTCTTTCCTGCCTTCTCCTCTGTTTTCACTACAGGGCTGTTCTCTGTCTGTTTTTATTAATGAAATGCTTTTTATTAAAAATAATAATAGGGACAGACTGATATGAATGTAGGATCCATGTTAAATTTGGATTTGACCTTACTTCACCTGATAATTAAGTGAATTTGGAACCTGGACATGACCTTACCTCACTTGACAATTAACTGAATCCTAACCCGTGGACCGCAATATGGATTCATCTGAATTGGGCCCTGAACCTTTAGTTGATTTTTTTAGTCTGAACCTTTGGATCAATAGTTTATTCTGGACTTCATTCAGCCCATTGGCCTGAAAGTCGGACCAGATGCATTCTGGATATTTATAGGGGCTTCTAAACACTTGTTGGCTAGGAGTAGATTGTAGGAGTTTTCTTTGAGAACTTAATTCATACATTCATTCTAAAACATAGTTCCATCCAATCACAACAAACTGGTATCGTTAGAGATGAATGATCTCCCCTAGCAGAGCCCATCTGTGCTCAAGGTGCGTACATGTTTCGGTTGGTGAAAATTGGATATAATCTGTACATGGTGTGTGTTGTGTGCTTGTTAATAAGAGTTGGTCCGATCGGGCAAAGGTGCGCTTTGCGCATGTCAAATTGTTTCTCTTATATATGGGTGATGCTCCTATGAGAGATATTCTCACCTTACTAAGAAAGATAAGGTGGGGTCCTCACATCAATATCCAATGCCAACAACTTAAATATGAAGGCCTCTACCTTATCTCTCATAGTAAGGTGAGAGATACTCTCATATGAACATTTTCCCTTATATATAACATCACTGTTGCATTCAATTCGCATAAATTTACTACATACATTTTTCACAAATAGAAACATCAGTTTATTACAGCAGATCTAGAGAAGAGACTTAGTATGGAACTGAATTTGTATCCAATCTATAATTCCAAACCTATTCAATATCTAATTCAAACTTATTTGAAATTATTTAAATCTAAACATATCCTATAAGAGAGTAGAAAAATAAAATAAAATAAAATGCAGATTCTACTTACGGTAATGGACTAATGGTTGTAAAACCAACGGGGTGATTGTACCTTTTTGAAATTGATTGGACGCCCGGTCCGGCCACTCTCTTCCTGAGCCCATTTGATATTCTCACACCACTTGGACTCGCCTTGGATTTCTATCGGATCCCCTTTGTTAGAAGTGGGAGGAGGAAGGATGGGTAGCTTCTGCAGTTTCGGACATCGACCTACTTTCAGCTTCTTCAATGCTGGCAAGTACCCGTCGTACACAATTTCTAGTTTTCGAAGGTCCCACAGGCATAGTGTACGCAGGCGTGGGAACGCTCGTTCTCCTTGTGTGCCTTCTCTTTTATAGATGCATTCGAGCCTGGGACAATAACGTATTTCAAGCGTTTCTAGGCTGGGAAAATATGGATAATAAAAGAGACCCGTAAGGTTCGGACACCACCACAAATACAAGTGTTGCAGGGAGAGGAAGTCTCCACACCCGTCATACACTGTCTTTAGTTTTAAAAGTTCAGACACCCATAATCTTCTTAGGCCACGTATGTCTTTCTCTTCACTTTCGTCAAAGATGTTGTGCATAGTGTGACACCTTTCAATCCGACATTCCTCAACAATCTCACTGTCTTCCAAATCCAAGTCGGTTAAGCTTGTAAGAAAATCATTGTCTTGCAGCCACAACAACTCCGTCTGCCGAGCAATAGCTTTAACGCCTGTCCGGCCTATACGATTCAGTGATTTCACTCCATCCATATCCAGATATCGACGGAAACACACTGGTGCAGTAGCATGTTTCTCTTTCATTCTGTCATATACACGGCGATATAGGAACCGCCCCTTGCTTGCATAATCTGGAGCAACCACCTTGTTGATTTGTTGTTGCTGTTGCTGCTGTCTGGCGCAAGGAGAGATGCGAATATAAAATTGCGTGAAGCAATTCTTCCATAGTGGAGAAGAGTCCTCGAGGCTTTTAAATACGCTTGCATTGCTTACTGATATTAATGGGAAAGCATCACCGCCTTCATTGATAGAAGTCAGTTGTGTTTTTCTTGACAGCCAACCTTTGCCCTCCTCAAAGTTGCCGTAGCCGCAGCCGCATTGATCCCAGTTGAGCACTTGGGGGAGCCACTTTATCTTTTCCCATTGGACTCTCTTAAGCTGCCTCGTATTAACAAGATCCAAACGCTTTAGACAGGTCATCTCACAGATCTCATAGGGAAACTGTTAGGCCCCGCCCTGACTAATCTTAATTATGATTAATTAATCTCAATTAATGTATCTTAAGTATGATTAATTGTGTTAATTGTGATTAGTGGACAAAATGAGTTGGGTTAGTCTCAAATGATTTAATTAAACTTAATGAAGTGAATTTGAACGGGATTGAGTTGATTAAAATGAGTTTAAACTCAAATAAGGTAAACTAAGGACCTTTTTGTAAATATGAATTTTCTCGTATTTCGTCGAATACGGAAATTCTTGATACCAAAATGTATATCTCGAAGAGTACGTCAACTTTCATAATACACTTGGTTTCATTTGATCTAAGGTTGATCAAATGGGCCTTCATTTGACCCGAAATGTGAATAAGAGAAATGAAGAAGGCTTAAGTGCAAAAAGTTAGCTTATATAAGCTAAGAGATGACTCATTTCCCATTTTTACAAACCCTAAGAACCATTCTTCCTTTCTCTTCCATTTTCTACACTAAGAGTGGAGATTGAGGAGGATTTGAAGAGGTTTTGGGTGGAAGCATCATCATCTCCATATTCTCCATTGAGCTTTCTCCATTGTTAAGGAGTTGGGATTTCTTGGGGAAGAGGTGTGTCAAGCCAAGCCAAAGAGGAAGGGGCTTTTGTCTAAAGACTTCAATAGAGGCAAGTATAAACCCTACTTGTGAATGTTGTTAGTATTGTGGTTGTTAATGAAGATTTCATATAGTGGGTTTGTGCATTTCCCATTTAATGTTAAATGGATTGATGGAGTGTATTAGAAATGTCATTGATGTGTGTATTAAATGGTGAATGAGGAGTGGATAGGAGGTCCAAGGTTTATTGCAGGTTGTTGTGAAATAAATGGAAAAGGAGTGAAGAAGAGAGAGAATTGCAGAAATCCGAACTGGTTTTCTGAAGCATTCGCTCGAGCGAACACACTTTCTGAATGAACGGAGTGAAGTTCTGAAAGTAAACCACTATGTGGATGAAGGCGCTCGAGCGGACAAGGGTCTGCTCAAGCGACCATTTCTCTGTTTGAGTTCGCTCGAGCAAACTTTGGGTTCGCTCGAGCGACCACTTCTCTGTCTGGGTCCGCTCCAGCGAATATGAGTCCGCTTGAGCGAACCTGATACTAGACAGGGCATTAATTGAGGCCGAAAATTTGGCCAATCGATCAGACCGGGGTACTCCATTAGATTCCAGTTGGTTTTGGATTTCTAGGAAACATGGACGCTTTTTGGACATTTATGTGTCCTCAAAATTAGCTTTGTGGCTAATTGATGCAAAATATAGAGATTGATGGGTATTGTGGATAATGAAATAGAAACTTTGAGAATTAAACCCTTGGATTAATAATTGGTTAAATGATAATTGATTATAAACTATACCTCTATGAGTGTTAATCACGGGGACTCCAATGTACATATAAAAACAAATGTGATGTCCATCGAAGATAACACGTACATTGGATAACCAACGGTTGCACTAAAATGGTGGTGGGAACTGGAATAGAAATGAGTAGAATCGGGTAGTCAGTGATTCTCTCATACCTTGGTCTTATGTATCACTTGATTCCAATCTCACATGATTGATGCCATTGTTGTTTCCTTTCTATTGTTAAGAATGGAATTACTGTATAGAATTGAATCCATAAATTGATTGATAATGAAATGTATTGACCCTTGAGTCTGGCACTACCTAGTTATTGTATGAAAGTCTAAATGAATTAATAAATAATTGTGTATATGAGGCCAGGGTCATGAATGGTGCGCCCTTCCGCCCTGAGCCAAATGACTATTCCTACTGCAGAAGATGATTTGGGGGCGTTCCGGAGCTCCGTGGTGATGCTAGTGTCCCAAGCCCGGACACTAGTAAGTCCCACAAATTTTGATCGTATCTACAGGTACTGATTGATGCCTTCCATTTGGAAGATGAATCCTTCCTTTGAGGGAAGATGGTATATGAAATAAAATGACATAAAATGACATGAAATGAAATAAAATGAAAGCTATGGTAGTTGCCATCTTGTACATGATTGTTGATTGACTTCTTATGCTCACCCATGGTCATTGTAGAAATTATCTAGACTTGTCTAGAATTTGGACTGTTTACTAAATATATTAAATGGATTTAGTAAGTGTACTAACATGTGCTTCACAAGTCTTGTTTATGCTTTGTTGAACCTTCGTATTCACTCGTGTTATTGATGGCCTTACAGGCCCGATTGCTCGTGCCGGCCCAACAGCGGCCCCGGCGTCAGCGGAGGAAACCGTTGCGATTCCTCCAGGAGGATTGATAGAGTGGGACGGTCGGAATACCAATTGATTTGGGTATTCGAGTGCGAAAGCGAACTATGGAAGTTTTGGGAGATTCATTTTGTGAATTCTTTTGAATAGTTGAAATTCATTTTGGAAGTGTAATATTTTGAGGATTTGAATAGTCATCACTATGCATAGTATTTGAATATGCAATGATTCATGAAAGAAAGCAAAGGAACTATACATGTATAAAGAACTTCATTTTGTATACATGTACGTTTTGAATTAATTGTCAATGTGTATTTCCGCAAATTATAAAATTGACTGGTGCGTATGAATGAATGTTATCCCTTGTAGATTCTGTTTTAACTTAGGTTAATTTAGAGTTCACGGGAGTAAGTATGGTTCACAGCTCTGGATTATCGTAACTCGGGCCCGGGTCGTGACAGAAACTCTGTGATTTTGGTGTTGGAGAAATCAAGGAACTTGAGGTTGGTAAGACTTCGCAGTTGTATTGTCTCTAGGCTCAAAAAACCTTTTAGAGAGAGGGAAGCCAATTGGATTGAGGACTCGCTCATGTTGAGGACTCTAAGATTTGGCATGATAAAAGGAATTTCTTTTAGCCCAAGGACGTACTGTACATTCTGAGATGTCGAGCACTTGGAGTTTTTCAAATCTAAAGACATATGGAGGAAGAGTTCCTAATGATTGACAACCTTTGAGAAAAAGTTGCTCGAGCTTGCAGCAGTTGGAAATTGAGGAGGGCAATGAGCTGATCTTGGTATGAGAAAGATTGATGAGTCGAAGATTGTACATGTGCTCAAAGGAATCATCTGGCATTGTGGACAGGGGAGTGTTGGAGAGATCGAGCAATTGAAGTGATTCAAGATGTTTAAATGAACGGGGAAGAGTTTCTAAGGAAGGACAGTTTTGGAGGTTTATGAACCTGAGGGAGTTGCGGAGGCAAGATATAGATGAGGGTAGGGACGTGAGAGCCGTGCGGGAAAGGTCGAGCACTCTGAGGCTTGTCATGTGCTCGAAGAAATGATCAGGGATGCTCTTCATCTCCAGATTGCCAAAAAGCAACAATGTTGTGACTGCGGGGCAGCTTGGTGGTGTAAGGGGCAACGTCTCCATGTTTTTCATTGCGAGCGAGATCCACTTACAATTGTTGCCTCTCATCTCTTCTGGTGTTGATGCAATTCCCAATCGGTGCTGGTATTCTTCTCTCCTCAAGGCCTCCCACAGGTAATCATCCATTTGTACATAAATATCCTTGTTCTCTGCCTCCATACCAAACTGATCAAATTTAAAAATGGTATGGCTAACAATCTCCGTAAGTAGAGCCTTGGTGATGGCAGATGCCCTGTCAATATTCATGTCCTTCTCCTCCCCATCTCCAATTAAGGGTATCAAACCTTCTCCCATATAATATCTGGACAGCTCTTCCTCACTAACACGACCTTGCGAATTGGGCATCAACAAGAGATATGTAATGCAATATAGGATGGTATTCAGCTCGAGAGTGATATGATGATTCATCCTCAAAGAATCGGCCACACCCCTTGCCTCCATGACTAACATTTCTGAAATACAAGACCTTGCCTCCATGAGGAAATTTTTCTTGTTGACCGTTTCATCAACTTTAAGACCAAGAAACTGCGGCTCCGCGTTAGGACGAGACATAACGACAAACTTGGCCTCTATCAATAGATCTGGATATAGAAAACCCACATTGATAATTGTTCGCCCACAATCTATTGCCAACAACGGCTTCAACTTGCGATTTATCAATTCGTAAATGATCATTGCTGCTCTTTCTTTTAGAGCAGTATTTTCATCTTCCTCTTCGTCATCCTGCTCCTCCTCCTCTTCCTCCTCAGTGGTAGCAGTAGCAATATCCCTTCCCTTCACCTAGGAAGTTGAAGTTGGAACTCCCAACTTCTCTGCGATTCTCATTTGTAACTTCCTCGGACTTGAATCTCTTACTGGATCTATCCATAGCACAACATCGTATTGCTTAGATTTTATTGCCTCCTCTGCCACGTACTTTGCCATCCTGGAACACTCCAAAAATCCCCAATCATTGCGCGACACAACCGAAAGGATTTTAATAGCAGGTCTCCGCACCCGTTCCAGTATCGATCGCCAGTGACGCTCCATATCAGGATCGGGTTTTTTGAAATCTTCCTCCAACAGAGACAATATGTCGTTATTCTGCGTTTGAATATGTTCCACCATCTCCTTCTTCTATTCTCTTGATATTCCTTTGTATTAAAATCAAGAAAATTATTAATGGCTGGCAGGTCTCATTTCTATATATATGTTAGAAATTAGGAGTAGAATCAAATAGGCATGAATGAGATTTCAACCAAAATGTAGTTTTTTTTTAAATTAATTTACCCAACAAATTATGCACGCATTGCATTAATTTAGAAAGGAACTGTACATAAACAAATACACTAGCCACAGGTTATATACTACCAAAATAATACATTCACGAGTAATTATGATTGATGCCAATCCTAGAAAATCTTAGATATTTTGACAAGATGATCTCATCTTATTCTATCATATACCATGCATATGTTGTCAGTTGACATATAACATAAAATATCACAAATAACAATTGATATGAGTCAATGCAATGCTTTTATATCACACCATACGAATTTGCATTTGGTAGGATAAAAAAGAAATCAACGAAAGAAGAAGATACACGGGATAAACAGATGCATGGTTAATTCAAATCACCAAAAATAAACCCCGGCAGCCCGGCCCCCCGGGTGATTTTAATGCTGATCACGTCAATGAACATACAAGCAAGATGAATCACATCATCTGAATTTAACAAGTATCTGACTAAAAGAGTTCTACCATTGAACTCATTGTGAGCTGTAAGTAAACTAACTCGGTTGTCCAAAGTAAGTTTACATGGAAAATGATTTCTATTCGCACTTGGTTTACAATGATCAATACTGTCCAATGGGAGTTGAAAATTCAACGTGTTTATCTTGAGAGTGGTAATTGAGCGAGTGGAAAATTTTGATTCATGTACACCATATTCTAAAACATAAAGCTGTAAGTTTTCAAAGGAAGTGGTCAATTACCTTTCACTTTTGAAAATGGTTCCAACATCCTACGAAAAAAAATCAGGTTTTCCATTTGAAATCTCACTCTCCAGAAACTACACAACTAGCTAGTGACGCTTGTAGGGTAGTTTTCATTATCTAACTGAAAATGCATGTGTCCGATTAGATCAGTGATCTAGATCACTCATTTATACATGGGAAGACTAGACAGATGTTCAATCCAGCAGCCGAACGAAGGCATATAAACCTGCCTTCCAAAATCCGATGTAAGCTATTAGGATTTATAAAGACGACATGTTAATGAATACCCGAAATTCTATTTTAAGTAGTCTGTGTGTTGTTGGAGATACAGGTTAGATTCATTTAGCGATTTGGTTTGTTGTGTGATTACTTAGGTAATTAACTAATTAATCATCTAGTTTTATTTATGTAAGTACTAAAGACAATTGAATTGAAAAAGATGCATTAGGCTTTGTTTTGATTGAGATCCTCTCTCTTCATCTGGGTGGAGTGATTCCTATTCACAGTCAAGCTTTTGACTTGGCTGGATAAAAAGCTACAGTACGTTCATGAAGGCTGAGCTTTATCCGTTGACCACAATGAAGATTTTGATTATGTTTTTAATGCATTTTATCCAATGGCTAACAATGATAGATAAAATTGATTTTTTATTAGATGGCTAATCCACAACTTTTCTTTTTCTTATATACTTTACTTCAAAGTATATACTTTAATCATTTATTAGCACAAAAGCCCGTGCTAAGCACGGGTATGCATGTTCAATTCAAATTAAATGTTAATAGATTAAAAAATAAACAATCTATATTTCAAATCAAGCATTAGAAAATTTAGACATCGCTTCATAGAACAATTAAATATTAATAAATTTATAAAAATGCAAATGATGAAGAAGTTCAAAATGAACATCATAATAAAGTCTTAAATATGAAAGAGATTAACTATTAGAGAGAGGAAATGAATATCATACATTCAAATTCATGAATACCTTATGTGAAAGATGCAATTATGGTGTTCAAGATAATCTAAATCAAATATATTTTTAATCAAATATATTGTAAACCAAAAATTCATATCGTATTCATGAACCACGCATGGTTGATGAAAGAGGAGCGAGTGAATACCATATGTTGTTGATGAAAGAGGAGGAAGAGGTAGAATTATACAGGTGATGGGTTGTATGTTTTTTAGAAGTGGTGGCGTAGATTGGTTGTTCTATGAGTCACTACAAGAAAATTTACATTTAGCGGCGGATAAAAACTGCCGCTATATATATGAAAACTGCCGCTAAATCCTTCTACGGCAGAAAAATGTTCGCTGTCACTTTTGTCGTTAAATAGTAGCGTCAGTAAATGTATTTGCAGCGGAAAAGTAGAGCATTGCTAAAGAATTATCAATGGCGGCGGTTATAAACCGCCACTAATGGTTATATTCTGCCGCTGATTTTCCCCACCTTAACGTGGACGAGAGTCTGGATCATATAGCAGCAGATAGAAAAAACCGCTGCTAAAGGTTGTCTTTTAGCAGCAGACATCACTAACTGCAGCTAAATGTGGATCTTCTATTGGCGGAAACCACTAACCGCTGCTAAATGTTTTGTTCATTTGTAAATGGGACTGAGGGGGTGGGTTGGAGACTTGGGAGTGTTTTTTAGGCTGTTGATCTGTGTGGCTAAAGGTAGTATTTATCACTTAATTAGGATTTCATTTACAAGAGTTACGGGCAAGCAATCATTTCCTATGAAGGGGAAACCGTTTGATAACCTATGAAGAAAAGGCTTGATCCTCTGACCATAATTTTCGAGATAGTCTTCTACTGGACAATGCATAAGCTAATTGGATGGAAACAAGCATTGCCCCTAGCTTTTTTGGGGTCAGAGCGATAATGGTCCGGTTAACCTTAGGGTCTTGCCTCCAGGAAATTATTATCAAAAAATTCATTCCCAAATCTCATCATATCTTCTTTAATTTCCACCCAAAGACTTTGGAAAAATCTGGCATTAAGCCCATGAGGGGTCTAGGGGACTTGTCTTTGTTGATGAAAAAGACAGCCCACTTTACATCTTCCTCAGAAGGAGTTTCCATGAGTGCCACATTATCCACATCAGAAATGGCTTTAGGAAGATGATCAAGAACGGTCAAAGCCACCGGATTATCAATAGAGGTCTCAGTATACAAGTTATTATAATAACACCAGCATATATAGGTCCCTCTTTTTCTGACGTGACAGTATGACCTTCATCACTGTTTAAGCAAACAATTCTATTTGATCTAGAGTGCCATTGGGTTGTTGCATGGAAACACTTGGAATTTCTATCACCATGTTTTAGCCACTGCAGTCTAGATCGTTGGGCCCAAAAAACTCCTTCCGGGTTAAGCCTATTAGCATACGCTCCCAAAAGACTTTTTATTCCACCCATCCAAATCCTTTGATAGGAGAGAAAGCTAGGCAGAGCTACCATGCAACGTCGCTGAATGGTAGTATGCTACAATGCCATGTGAGAGACATGGGTGGGGCCCACCTTTGGAAAATCCAAACCAGTCCACTGCCATGGGTCTCAGTACGACTCATTCAACTCTTCAAGAGCCTTTTATTTTTCCATTCACAACTATGGTACGCTGGCTTCCCTTGCATGTGGTTCTTTTTATGTTTTTGTCCCCTCCTTGGTATGGTAAAGCACAATTTGGGCCTGTTTCGCTGTTCTCAGACTTGTAGTGGTCCTGAAGTTGCACCACTATAAATATATCTATCTGGATATGATCCCATTCGACTCTCAAAACTTTCTTCCATCACACCTGCCATTTGGTGGAAAACCACATTCCAAAAGAAAACACCATATTATAACTCTGATGACAAAAGATGTATCTTACAAACAAAAACAAACCCATTATTAATACAAAAACCCAAGAGTTCTCTTGATATGCTGAATTTTGGCATTATCCATTATCTGCTTATGACCTGCTTCTCTTACATTGAGCAGTTTCCCTCTCAATGGGAACAGGCCATAGGTGTTACTGCCAACAACTGAGATCCCTGCTTTCTGCATAGACAAAACACACACAGTGGTAAACCAAAACCCACAGAGACGTAATAGCTAGCAATCTAACTGCAATTGAGCTCATACTCCTACACAACTGCACTATGCATAAAAGGCATAAGAAAACACCACAAATACTACTAACAGCAAGTGACTCACTCCAAAGCCCCTGTTCCATACATTTAAGCACTGAACTAAGATAAAAGAGTGCACCAAATTCTCTAAGCAAAGACACTTTTTCTTCAATAGTGTACTCGTTTAGTCATCCCAAAACAATGGACAGAAAGTAATCCAAACAAACTAAGCATCATTCACCATCAACATAACAGCTAAAGAGAAATTCAAAAGTCTCTTAGTCATCATACTCTTGGTACTTCTTGAGCAGTTGGGAGCAGCCAACCATGGGCGCATCCTTGAGAAAGCCCAAGTTGTTGGCATATCGGGTGTCGGATACAATTCCATTGTTGCGGGTGAGGGCCACCCGGGCACGATCTGCATGGTGCACCGCAGTTGCACACTCCATCTGGGGGTTGCTAACTAGCACCATCTCGCATATCTCATTCTCATGGTCATCGGGCACAGGGATCTTGTATGTTCCCGTTTGGTCTGTCATTCCATCGATGCCGTATGTCATCTCCATGCTTTCTCTCTCGCGGCATTCCAGCCGAACTCAGGCACTTGCACACCACATCATATCTTTACTATAGAGTTGCTCAAGGCCTAATGCCTGCCTTAGATGCCTAGGCATGAAATGGCTCGAACAAATGAGGGTTATGTCATATTGATAGTTGCAAAACTTCTACTACGTATACAAATTCTATTTTGATTTTTACAGCCAGTATGTAATCACCAATACAGTTGAGAACCAATACAGACTGATACTCTGTTAGCTGATACACCAATTCGGCTTTCTTAACATTAAAAAAAATTCACATCTATATGACCAACATATTTGTTTTAAGCTAACCAATACAGGGTCAGGTCAATACCTAAAAATCTCCTTATTAAGTGTTTGAAGCAAGGTTTATAGTTTTTCCAAAAAGAAAAAGAAGCAAGGTTTATAAGTATCACCCAATATATAAAGGTTTTGGCAAATGTACCTGGAACTCCATTTTCAGCACCTTTACATTCTGTTTTGTTATTTAATTTAACTCTAGAACATCCCAGCAGCATTCAAATGTAGGCTTGAAGACCAGTGGTATTCATAACTTTGAGTCGTCAGCTATCTAATCTTTGTTTTGCTTGAAATCAACCCATGAAAGAAGATTACCCACAACTCCTGATTTTGCCACTGAATAATAAGATTGAAACATGGAACTGTCAGAACACTTGTAAAAAATTAGGGTAATCCCCTTTTTTCTCATTAAACCAATGAATGGTATTTATACAAGAGGCAAAGCAGAAGCTCCCCTAATTCTGCAAAATACACGGTCCTCATTAGTCTTAATTTTAGGAATTAGTTTCCTATAACAAAGCAATCTCCTATATAAAGAATATCCTAGGATAAAATAATATCCTCACAAAATATCCTAACACCCGCCCTCAAGTTGGAGCATGCAAGTCGAAAATGCCCAACTTGTCAAGGAGAAAATCAAATTGTTTCTTCCCCAAAGCCTTGGTAAAAATATCCGCCAATTGGACCGTCGTCGGCACATAAGACAGAGCAAGAAGACCTTCCTGGATGGCATCACGCATGAAATGACAATCAACCTCAATGTGTTTCGTGCGTTCATGAAATACCGGATTCTGCGCTATATGCAACGCAGACTGACTATCACAGAAAAGAGGAATCGCCTTTGGATGATGGACTCCCAAACTCAAAAGTAGTCCCTTCAACCATTTTAATTCACAAGTAATAGAAGCCATAGAGCGATATTCGGCCTCTGCCGAAGAACGAGCTACAGTATGTTGCTTCTTAGTTTTCCATGCAATTGGCGAATGCCCCAAAAACACAAGCCAACCAGTAAGAGACCGCCTAGTAAGCGGGCAAGCTGCCCAATCCGAGTCACACCAACCTTTCAAAGACAACTCACTATCTGAACGCAATAGAATGCCCTGACCCGGGGATCCCTTTAAATATCGAACAACCCATAATGCAGCATCCCAATGTTCTTGTCTCGGTTCCTGCATGAATTGTGACAAGACATGAACCGAGTATGCCAAGTCAGGGCGGGTTACTGCCAAATAAATAAGGCGCCCTAACAAACGCCTATAGGGCTCAGGATCTGTAAGACAAGGCCCCGCGGCACGAGCCAGCTGATGATTCTGTTCGATCGAGAATGAAGCCGGCTTCGAGCCCAATAGTCCTGCCTCCGAAATAATGTCAAGAGCATATTTCCTCTGACACAAAAACAACCCAGAAGAACTTCGAGCCACCTCAATACCAAGAAAATATTTAAGCACACCAAGATCCTTCATATAAAAACATTTGCGCAAATAGGCTTTAAAAGCCGTCACCGCAGCGGAATCATTACCAGAGATTATCAAATCATCAACGTATACTAGTACGTTAATCTGTACAAACCCTTTAGTGTAAGTAAAAAGGGAATAATCAGAGTAGGATTGAAGAAAACCATACCCTTTTAAAGCGGTCACAAGTTTTGCAAACCAACATCGAGGTGCCTGTCTCAAACCATACAGCGATTTACGCAAACGACAAACCAAGTCATAATCAGCAGAACCAAAACCTGGAGGGAGTTTCATATACACCTCCTCGTCTAAATCTCCGTGAAGGAAGGCATTATGGACATCCATCTGATGCAACTCCCAATTCTTTGATGCTGTAATTGCCAGGAAAGTTCTAACGGTCACCATTTTCACCACTGGGGCAAATGTCTCATTATAATCAATTCCTTCAACCTGATGATTACCAAAAACAACTAATCTAGCTTTTAACCTCTCAATGCTACCATCTGAGTTGTACTTAATTTTGTACACCCATTTGCTTCCGAGAGCTTTCTTTCCAGGAGGTAATTGTTCCATAGTCCAAGTGCCATTATCTTCCAAAGCACGAATCTCCTTTTGCATAGTAGTACACCATCCTACATCTTTTACAGCCTCCTTAAAAGACTGTGGCTCAACACCTGCAGTTACAGCTGCAAGAAAATTTCGGTGTTTCACAGTAAATTTGTCACAACTAACATAATGTGCTATAGGAAAAGGCGTACCTGAGGGAGTGTGAGAGTCCGGATCAGGTGGAGCAAGAGATGGACTTTTCTTGATAACCGTATGTGTCACGTAGTCTCGCAATTTTACCAATGGGAATTTCTCCCGTAACCCGCGGCCCAAATTGTCCCCCCTCGAGCCACCTGTAGTACCATCAACCCCCCCTGCACCCGTGGATGATGCGGCCACTGTTGGCACATTCCGAGCATTTTGGCTCAGCACGGACGTGGAGGAGGGCTGCGTTTCTTCATGACTAGGCGTGTCGCTAGTTGTTGGCGAGGCCGTTTGAGGCGTTTGAGTGGCGACGATGACATCCTCGTGCAGCGCCCTATGACCACCCACATCGTCAAGAAACTCCTCAATGTCCCCTCCATTATAAGTCACATCACTTTCAACAGTAGGAGTAATAGTTGTGGCTTCAGCATTCAAATAAGGAAATACGTTCTCATAGAACTTCACATCCCTCGACACAAAGAACTCCATTTTCTCAAGATCAAATAAACTCCATCCCTTCTTACCAAACGGGTATCCCACAAAAACACATTTACGACTTCGACTAGCAAACTTGTCACCTCTAGCTCGTTGATTATGTGCAAAAGCTAAACAACCAACAATTCGCAAGTCACTAAAAGAAGGTGTACAACCAAAGAGCATTTCATATGGAGTTTTGTTTAGGAGAACACTAGACGGAGTCCGATTTATTAGGTGAGCAGCGGCCAAAACGCATTCCCCCCAAAAATAAATTGGCAAACCACCTTGAAATCTCAACGCACGAGCAACATTCAGAATGTGTTTATGTTTCCTCTCCACTCTTCCATTTTGTTGAGGGGTACCCACACAAGAAGTTTGAAATAAAATTCCACTTGCCACAAAATAATCTTTCATGCAGTTAAACTCCGTACCATTATCACTACGAACAATTTTCAACTTTTGAGAGAATTGACGCTCAATCATGGCAATAAAGGACATAAACATCTTAAAAACTTCTCTTTTACCAATTAACAAATAAACCCACACAGCACGGGAATAATCATCCACTAAAGTTAAAAAATAACGGGCACCACAAAAAGAAATGTCATCATTCGGACCCCATAAATCGCAATGTATTAACTCAAAATTCCGAGTTGATTTATTTTCACTTAAAGGAAATCTATCTCTAGGATGTTTAGCACGATGACAAACTTCACATCCTTTATGCAAATGACCCCTAGAACTATTAAAAAAAGGCAGCAACTTCACTACTTTTTTGGAAGGATGACCCAATCGACTATGCCATAGCTCCAAGGACTGCGAACTATCAACCGAAACCGCTTGCACTTTCGATCCTTGCCGTAGTTAGTAAAGTCCATCCCGTCTCTCACCCGTGCCAATCACCTCCCTCGAATGTAGGCCCTGTATAGCACATAAGTTAGAATTAAATTGGACAAAACAATTTAGATCATCATTAAGCTGTGAAACCGAAATTAAATTGCAGTTTAATTTGGGAACAAAAAGAACATGTTGGAGTATTATTTTGTCCGTTAGTTGCACGACACCCTCCTTAGTAGCAACCACCGTTTGACCATCTGGGAGACCCACGGGACATGCCGAAACGACTTTAATATCCAATAAACAAGATTCTTCACCGGTAACATGGTTAGAACATCCAGTATCAATTATCCAAGCATCCAATCCCAACTTACCATGCAACCTGTTAGAACGAGTCTGAGGAGTACCGAACGCGGCTGCTAACGCCGCCCACTGTTCGGCAGTAAAGCCCGGAAGAGGTTGCGCACCAGGTGCGGGACTCGGCTGCCCAAGTGGTGCGCTGTGAGTGATGTCTGGTGTTGTGGCATTAGCACGCACTCCGCCACGTCCACGACCAGCCGAGGTCTTTGTTGACGGAGCGTTTGTTTTTCCCTTCACATTGCCTTTTCCCTCATAAGTATTCCCATATTTCTCCAAGTACCAATCTAGGGTACCATGTAGATCAAAGCAGGTAGCGATGTCGTGGCCCGATTTGTGGCAGTGAGAGCATACCAAGGCCGCCCTCTCCGCTCTATCAAGACGCGGTTGTGTTCTATTCGCAATACGCACAGCAAATCCAACCACCTCGGGTTTCTCTTCGGTGATGCGTGTGATCCCCCGAACCCGCTCATCTTGAGCAATTTGTTGAAAAACCCGATTCAACGAAGGTAGAGGGTCTTGCGACAAAATAGTCGATCGCAATTGGGCATAATACTAAGAACATAAGCCAAGAAGAAATTGTTGCAGCCTATCGTCTTCTCGCCGTTTCCCGTGTTGTTTACCAACCTCACAAGTACATTTACCACACTTGCAACAAATCAAAGGCTCATGATTCCACAACTAAAATAGATAAGCCAGCAGCTGTACAGCAATTGGTAGGCCCCACTTCAACAACAATCCAACCCAATGTGGGCATGGTTCCAGTTAGGCTCAGGCTTGTCTATTCCAAGAACACCCATGACTCACACTGACATACATGCTGGGAGTTTTAAAAACACATGTTTATTGCAGGGTGGCAGAAGTTGACTTAACTCACATGATATACGGGTCGGCTACAGGCTAGGAGAACCTGGCCCTCATTTAAATTAGTCAGGTTATGACCAATCTGCACAACCTGCCGAACCCATTTAAATGTGTTGGTTTAGAGCCATATATGTAAACATATTCAAACAACTTTGTTATTTAACATTTTAGTACTTCGGAAAGTTCATCTTACTCAGAATGAGCTGAGCTTCTGTTGGGCATTGTTCTTTTTCACCCCGCAAGTTGACTCAAATATAGCATTAATATTTGACATGGATAGGATTTGGGCCAAGAGTCCACAAGTTTGAGTCGGGTGAAATGGGTTGATTGTGGGTCATCCAAGCAGGGTCGGGCTGACAGCAAGAGGTCCGAAATTAAAGCGCCAATATTCCCACATGCAATATCGCAGTTGCGCTTTTAATTCAAGGAGATCCCTGATTGTTCCAGGGATAAATTATGCCTGAAACTCTCCCCAACAGAACAATCTCTATTTATTTATTGGAGACTATGTTGTGATACATCTCTTTTTTCACCTTTCTAACTGATAAAACTGAAGGATCTTCTTTCATTTTTTCACCTTACCAAATAGACTCAAAGGTACCTGAAATATATACATACCATAAAACGGGGTAAAGATTACGGTCAACCATCACGCTAGATGTCATTAGCAGCAGCACCAAAAACCTAGTACAAAAAAACAGTCATTTGAGTATGAATTTTAAAAGGAATTAAATCCAAATATAACTGATTTTCAAATCTATGGTATGCTACCCACAGGCCCAGATGAAGACGAAGACGGGCCACTCCCAGTGAAGCTCTGCATCCATGTCATCAGTTGATTCAATTGGGTTCGCATCTGGACCACTTCCTCTTGCAAAGCTATCCTCTGAGCTCTCTCCATCTCAGCTATCCTCGTTGACTCAACAGCTGCAGCTCGTGCTTCAGCAGCTGCAGCTCGTGTTTCAGCAATTGAAGCTCGTGGGCCATAGATATCAGAGGGGGTGACACCTAACCCAAATGTACGAACCCGGCCACGTCTATCTTCTCCCATCACTTGGGTGAAGATGGCTTCTCGTGTCATGCTGTTCTGTGAGCTTTCTGGCTGTTGGCTAAGGCTTTCATTGAGTTGTCTCTGCAATTCATAATCAAATACTTACAGCTGGACCAAATATGTTATCAGAGGACAACTGAGGCAACCCATCAAGGACTATACACGAAACACAGAATATGCCATATGGATATATGGAATTATTGGCTCTAAGCCTTGTAATGCATGTAGAATTTCTATGACCAATGTAGGACATACGACAACCCATGATGGACAAGCGTCTAAGACATGTCCAACTACTACGGCGTTCTTCAAAACCAACAATGAGGTAAATGGAAGGCTGTGATTAAATCAATCTCCAGTAAATCTTCTTGAGCATGATGGCCTTGATCAAACCACTATAAAGTGCAAACTGAGTTCATATAAATAATCAAGCTCCTACTGGGCAAGCTTAACATCTGTTATGGTAATGGAACTTTCTGAGGGTAGGGGAGCTAATGGCCCGGGCCAGCCCAGACCAGGCCCATATTGGGCTGGAATTAAGTTGCATTTTGGGCTCATGGACTATTGAACCCATACCTGTTTTCTTGCCCAATACTTACATGAATCGGGTTCTGTATAGTCTGTATTGCTTCAAAACATTATGTAAATCAGAATCAAAATAAAAAAAAAACCTGTAAATCATAAATTAAAAAAAAAAAAAAACCAACAACAAAATGAAAGGAGAAAAACAAAAGAAAAAAGAAAAGGCCAAATCTATAAAATAACAAAGCTCCATAAAAATGTTTTGGGTCACACAACAAGGATTAAACATACCATCACGTCCTCTGATGCTTGATCCACGAGCTGTCCATCTCGGCGTGTATGAGTCATTCGGAACATTTCTATCCGGTCTGGTGCCTGCCCATCAGGATTTCGTGTGCGCTATAATCATTTAAAACAGTTAGATTAAAATCAATGAGATGGATATCCAAATCATTTTATTAATGACAATGATTTAATTAAATAAGAAATTACCGCTTCATCGCGTATTCGGGCGAAGCTTTTTGTTCCGGCCGTATGACTCATCGTTTGTGCCTCGCGATTTCTAGAATTTCTTCTACTTCGCGCCTATTTATGATAATGCAAATATTAGTTTATCGAAGAAGATAAACAAAAGTAAAAGAAAAATTAAAACATTCGGCTTGGAAATCATAAAGTTCTTATTTATTTCATACCACCCCCTCTTAAGACCCCCAAAACGTAACGAGCCACGCCCATTGGTCCGGATTCACTCTAGCAGGACAGTGCTGCAACCGCTCCCGAATAATATGATATGGGTTATAATATTTTTTCTTCAATTCGGCTTTCCAATTCCTCCAGCTGGTGCTTATCCCAAGGTAAACCCATCTCTTCGTATTCGCGTTATTGCCCAAATCAAATTTTGCCTGCAAGACATGCATGAAAAACTCGACATTAGTATAAATAAAACATATGCTATCATCATAATTGAATCAATTACATTAATACCTGTATAGCCTGCAACATATCCGTTTTCCGCTCTGCAGGCATTCTCCTCCAATCAGAATAAGTGGGGGAGTTTTTTGCCCATCTCTTGCAATGATGCCCACATACGAAGACAAAAGTCTCTCACTCCTTCCAATGGGCTGCCCATATTCATTACATGCTATCACGATGCGCTCTCGCTGATTAGTGAGAGCAATGCATCGATTTGGGGCTCTTGTCCTCCTTTCTTGAGTCCCTGTTTAAAACACAATTCAATAATTAAAGGGAAATGAGAATGCAGGGAGCCCATTGGTCTTGTCAACAGAAAATCTCATGATGGATGAAATCTAGCCAACTCTGGCCTATAGGGGCTAAAAGAAGAGGATAGACCAGTTCTCCTCAGAAAGCTAGCTTTTTAAAAACTTCTAATTTATTTTTCCCAATCCCCTTCTTTCTTTCTTTAATGGTTAAACAAAGTGCAGGCCATGAAATCAAATCAATTCCAGCCAAACTGCCTTAATCAGTTTGTTCTGGAGCTCATTTGTAGTGGTCAAATGGAAAACCAGTTATTTTTCCTGCTGTGTGTTATATGGAGGTGTTGGGGACGAGGATGTGAAGAAAGTCTTATGATGGATAGGTTTCCTGGACTTTCACGAGGTAAATTGTTTTGGGGATGGTAAAGTTAAAGTAAAATCTTTTGATGGCTGAAACTTTATTTTTCCTTTTGTTGTAACCAACCAAACATGATAAAGTAAACTTTTATGTGGTAAAAATTACTTGCTCTACAGATTTTACTTTAGCATTGTTGGGCAAGGGCAGACTGAGTCAGCCCACGAAAGTGTAATAAGTCTACGCGCCTAAGCCCAACCCATTTGCACATCTTATATCCATTTATGTGAAAAACGCCAGAAGGGGTGAGAAACGGGTCGTGCTTGAATCACAGGCTTGGCCTATTTAAGTATCAAGACCAAAGTATTGGGAAAGTTTGGTTGAGGACCATCAGTACTGGAATGCATAGAATTCGTCGTCAGACCCAACCAAGCAATGTGGGGCCCAAATCCTAAAATTCAAATGTGGTCAGGTGCAATGATGGAGTTCCTAAACTACCATACAAATAGTTGAGGGACACAAACATCAGTGTTATTAACAAATACCATAGATTATAAGAAGGAATTCTTATGAAAAAAACTCTCTTTTTTGAAAAAATGGAAAAGAAAAAGAAATTATATTATTTTATGAAATCTACAAGTAGGTTATTCCATGTTTGGTATTCTATGATATCATGGAATAGAAGTCTTTTGCCATCATCAAGAAGTGTCTAGGCCCTTCATCATTTTTCTCAAACTAAAGGGGTTTTTTTTTTTTTTTTTCAAAAAACCCTTATAAGAATCAACTTTTTAGGGCCTGTTTGGATAAGAGAAAAAATAGAGTAAAGTGAAGTAAAATGGGGCCTAATAGTCTAAAATTTTAATTCTACTCCGTTTGGATGAGTCTACCTCGATAGATAAAGTAATGTTGTGAGTTACATGTACTCGATTTTATTTTAACTCTAAATACTTCTATTTCCTTGAGTAAAAGTTGATTCTACTCCAAGCCTTAACTTCAAAATAAGCATCCAAAGGAAGTGAAGTGAAGTACTCTACTTTAACTTCAATCTATTTCTCTTCACTCAACTCTACAGGTGAAATCCACTACATTTTACTCCACTCATCATTTATCCAAACAGGCCTTAGAGATATGAAGATGTAGGGGCTTTTTTGCTAGTCAAGAGAGGTCTTAATAAAAACACAAAATATAGGCTCCTTTTTGGGGGGGCGGGGGGGGGGCGCTTATAATAAATAACCAATTTTTCTTTTGGTAATCCAGTCAAGGAGTAGGGACCCAAGAGAGTACCTACGGGTGGGCGCGCGCGCGAAGAAGCGAGAGCCCTTGTGTGTCGAGTGAGTAGGGCCGTATAAGTGAAAATAGAAGATAAAAGAGAAAGATCAAACAAATGAAAAGAGGTGGGTATCCAGATTCAAACCCTAAATTACGAGGTGAGAAAGGGGTGATAAAAGATTTAGTACATGCATGTTACAACTGCTACAGGAAATTTGTACATGTCATTCATCTGTTTTCTTATATTAGGAGGAAACACAAACACTTTTTATTGTGCGTGATTTTCTAACTCCCCACCAGCATCAATAAACAGGTTATAGAAACACACAAGCATTCTCCCAAACAATAAACCCGTCCAAAAACATGATTCACAGTTTACTGTGAATTGCATGAATAAAACTGATTCACAGTTTACTGTGAATTAGTCCATCATTCAATTGACCAATCTAAATTGGGGAGTTCCTTACTGGCTTACTCTTAAAAACTTACCAAAGTTCACTTTTTGTGTAATTCACCAAAGCGGGATCCCAACTCTTAAATTTTAAAAATTGAATTGTGAACTTAGTGACCTAATGTTACAAATTAAACAAACCAGATCATGATTGGGATATTTCACAGTAGGACTGTGACACTGTCTGCAAAAGGAACAAAACTTCCCAGTTGGTTAGATGCATGCAATACTTAAATGGGTCCATGATCATTTAATCACAAGATATATATATATATATTCAACAGAAAAGGAACGATAATAAGAAATGAAAATAAGCATTGCAACATAGAACAAAATAACAACAATGAGTGTTGAATACAGAAAGAATTAGCAAAAGAAGAGAAGATTATTAAACCTAAACTTCCTATGAAACTATTTTTGAATATATGTAATTACCTGAAGTAGATGCCTGGGTGTCCATCTGTGCAGGCCGGTCGCCTGCCTGTGATGAAGATGACATGTCTAAAATGTGCACCAATGAGCTTATATTCAATAATAGTCACTTAGTAAATTCAAGGATTTTTTAAAATACAAAAGAAATACTTGTAGCTAACACACACACATAAAAATAAAAAAAGATGCAAGGACTTGGGAATTCAATTACATGTTACAAAAGTGGAGTCATTTATTTACATTGACATCCCATTTCAAAAATCCAAAATGGTGTCAGAATCCACAAACTCATTGTCATCAAATTCAGAATCATCTCCCTGGTCCTCTATCGTCACTTGGGTGACTAGAGGTGTGTCAATAGTTGTCCCAGGTACATCTACCCTTACTTCACTAATATTATCAGCATCAATACAAATGTCTTTTAACCGTTGAGCATCATATGGCTGACTTTCCAAGTATGTCTCCTCCTCATTTGCATTAAATGAATCCCCATGCATGTCAAAAAAATCCCTAGGTTTTGTCATAATAGCAACGTGCCAATCGGTTTCTACCGGCTCTTGCACATAGAACACTTGCAAGGCTTGAGAGGCGGGCACAAATGGTTCATTGGTGCTTAATAATCGCTTCAAATTTACAAGTGTAAACCCCAACCCATCTAGCTTGACACCCCTGCCTTGGGATGTGACGTCAACCCAATCACATTTGAATAAGACCACCTTTCGCTCTTCATAGTAATCTAATTGTATAATATCAGTCAAAACACCATAGTAGGTAATATCTCCTATGACAGGGTTCATGTCCTTAGTACTTGCAAAGCTCGATGTCTTTGCAGTAACCACAACTCCGCTATTTTGAGTCTTACTTTTCTTATCAAGATCTTTTGTGCGGAACCTAAACCCATTTATCACAAACTTGGAGAAGCTACTAGCCACCTTACTAGGACCTCCAGCCAGCAATCTAAGGTCCGTAGTAACCCTTTTGTCACCTTCTAGTCGCAAGCAATCAACCTGTGTGGTAACCACATATTAGTCACGCACCAAGATTACATGTATGAACAATACATGTGACACATATATAGTGATGATATCTTCTTACTTACATGAGATTCAAACCATTTCGGAAATTGATCATTGTGCATGCGTTCTCTATCAATTTGTCGCTTGTGACGATTATTAGTGTAGATCTTTTTACGGTGTTCTCTATGTACAAAAAAACGACCTTCTATTAGAACACTAGGTATGATATTATATTTAATTGCTTAAAAAAATTAATAACCAAGATGAAGTAAATGTCTTACTCGACAAATGGGGCCACTTCAGTGCAATTAAAGAGAATATAGCGATGCATCTGCTCCCATGCATCGTGCATCAAATTTATCGATGTCTCCTTCCCAAGTGCACGACCTGGCTTTGAGAAAATCAATGACATTTGATTTGTCTCAATTGCACGGTGATCATAATTCCTTGGTGCACGAGTCGACTTTGTCTCCACATCATGCAAATACCTCGAACAGAAAGTCAAGCATTCTTCTGCAAGGTATCCCTCAGCTATTGAACCCTCGGGTCGACTTCTATTGCGCACATATGACTTGAGAGTAAGCAAGTACCTATGGATAATTAGAAATAAGGTATTGTGAGAACAGTTTTTACAAAAACACTATCATTTATACATTGACATGTTGAAACAAATACAATGACATTAACACGCACCTCTCAATGGGGTACATCCATCGGTATTGTACGGGTCCTGCGATCTTAACCTCTCCTGCCAAATGAATTGCCAAATGAACCATGATATCGAAGAAGGCTGGTGGAAAAATCATTTCAAGATGGCACAGTGTTGTTGAGATTCGAGATTCTAATCCATTAAGAACTTTTACTGTAGCGATTTTCGAGCATATTTCCCCAAAGAAATTGCTTAACTCAATCAAGACTGCACTGACATTCTTTGGTAAGGCCCTTCGCACTGCTAATGGAAGTAATTGTTGCATTAAAATATGGCAGTCATGACTCTTCAATCCAAAGATTTTGCGGTCTTTCAAGCGCACACAACGTGATATATTAGCCGCATAACCATCTGGAACCTTCACCCGAGATAATACTTTACAGAAAATATCTTTCTCGTTCTGAGCCATTGAGAAGCATGCGGGAGGCAAATATGTTTTTTGTCCTTGTGCATATGGATGAAGTGTGGGTCTTATACCCATTTCTTTTAGGTCTAGACGCGCCTTTAAGCTGTCCTTTGTTTTTCCTTCAATATTCAATAATGTCCCAACTATACTGTCACATATATTCTTTTCAATATGCATAACATCCAAATTGTGTCGTATCAAAAGATGCTCCCAATATGGTAATTTGAAGAATATACTCTTCTTCTTCCATCCACCCTTTTCGTTATCATCCCGTTTTCTCTTCTTACTGGATGTATTGGAGTTATGCTTTCCGAATGTGATGTTGATGTCATGACACTGATGCAAGAGCTCTGTCCCAGATCTTGATGGAGGAGCGGATCTAAATTCCATCTTTCCATCAAATTTTGTTTTATCACGACAAAACTTATGATCGACATCCAAGAAACGGCGATGACTCATATAACACAACTTTTGCCCATGTGACAAGTAGTAATGAGAAGTGTCCTCATTGCAATGAGGACAAGCAAAGCGACCTTTAGTGCTCCATCCTGACAAGTTTGCATATGCAGGAAAGCCACTAATTGTCCACAACAATGTTGCACGCATCTGAAAGTTTTGATTGGTTGATGCGTCCCAAGTGTGTAATCCATCCTCCCACAACTCCTTCAACTCATCTACCAAAGGTTGCAAATATACATCAATGTCATTCCCCGGTCCACGAGGACCAGGAATAAGCAACGACATCATAAAAAATGGTTGCTTCATGCACATCCATGGTGGCAAGTTGTATGGCATCAAAACAACAGGCCACGTGCTGTGGGCAATACTCATGGTACCGAATGGATTGAAGCCATCACTTGCTAACCCAAGTCTAACATTACGAGGCCTCGCAGCGAAATTTGGGTATTGGTCGTCCAGGCTTTGCCATGCTTTGGAGTCAGCAGGATGCCTTAAAACCCCGTCATTGGTGCGCCCCTCCGCATGCCATCTCATTAAGGAAGCTGTTCTATCTGACATGAAAAGGCCGTTGAAGCCTTGGCTTCAAGGGAAAGTGACGTACAATTTTCGCAGGAATTTTTCGTTCCTTGGAACATGAAGGTGATGCACCGTCATCATTGGCTTTCCACCTTGAAGTGCCACATACAGAACATGCAGATTCCTTAGCAGTTTCTTTCCAATACAGCATACAATCATTAGGGCAAGCATCAATCTTATTGTAACCAAGGCCCAATTCTCCAATGGCCTTTTTGGTTTCATAAAAGGACTTGGGCAAGGTTTCGCCTTCAGGAAATGCTTCTTTCAACAACTCAAGCAACATGGTAAAAGACTTGTCACTCCATCCATTCAGACACTTTATGTGGTATAATCGCACAACAAAAGCAAGCTTGGTGAAATTCTTGCATCCTAGGTACAACTCTTGGTCGGCATCTTCTACCAATTTGTAAAATTTCACTGCTTCTGCGTTAGATTCCTCTTCAGGTTCTTGTGAACTAGACTCAGGATCTTGGATTCCAAATGCAGACCGTAACATTGCGTGCATATCATCAACTTCATCCGGTACATCTTCATCCAAGGTAATATTACGAGACGTTTGTTGTGGTGATGCAAAAATTTCCCTGTGAAAAACCCAAACATCACGGGCGTAACTCTTTTCAAATCCATCACATATTAGATGTTCGTATACTTCACCCCGAGATCTATAATATACATTACTGCAATTCTTACATGGACATTTGATTCTATCCCTTGATATTGCGTTAGCAAATGCAAAGTCAAGGAATTGTTTGGCCCCTTCTTCATATGCAATGCTCACTCTCGACTCAAGAGTCCAACTCTTGTCCATAATGTTTTTTCACAACTAATGTTTAGCAGACAGATGAGAAAAAATCAGCAACCAAAATCTGGAGGTTCTTCAGCATGGGAACTGATATCAATTGTTTATCACATTTTCTAGCCAGCAGATTTAAAAGGCTAATGCCACACCACAGATTTAAAAGGCCTGCCCAGGACAAGTAGCATTTCCGTCAAGTAGGCCCCACAGCCGGGGAATACATGTATAATAAAAATATATCCGCACAACTTTTCCTCAATTTGCTAATGGCATGTTCGGGAACAATTCTGATCGAGGAAACCTGAAAATTCTGAATCTGCTAAACATGGTCCAAATAGAATCACCGAACACATCTTCTCTAACAATGTCAATTACCAGTTAGAATGTTAAATGAGAATCTTTTCCTCCCACAGAATGGTTATATTTGTTGACAGGAACTTAACCAAAGAAACATCATTTCACACCACAAGTCTCACTCTTCCAATAATCATATTACTTCAAAAAGATCTACTACAGAAAATATATAGTTAGCTTCTTTAAGCAGCTGTAATGGCATTTGCTTAGTCCAACTAGTGATGAAAACAGACGGTCAGTTTGGGTGGACAGTTTTGCTGTAAGGGCATAGGAAGCACAATTAGGGACTCTTGGGATCAGCCACAGAGGAGAGAGATTGAATAGGCAGATGGCATATTATCGCCAATGTTGTGATGGCTAGACTTTAGGCTTATGTTAAAGATGATAAAGTTTGGAATTGAGAAGTCAAAATGCAAGTAAATATTAGTTCCATATAATAAAAACCTTTGGGCCAGCCTGAAACATATTATCATTGGGTATGAAATTTTAGGCTTTTGCCAATAATAATAGTAATAAGCATGACCATTAATTACTATTTACTAAAGGTCTCCACAACCTAGGCCTGTCTTATCCCAGACTGCTTTGAGCTGGTTTGGTTGTGTATCTAAGCCCAGCCCAACCCAGACCGTCCCAGCCATGTAAAGCCTTCCCTATTATTTGAATGCCCGCCCCTTCTGCAGTAGTAAAAGTTGTAACAGCAAAAATATACATGTTCTTGGTCTAAACAATATATACACTATAGATCACTCACCAGTGGCCAGAGTTCAACCTTTGATCAAATGGTTTGGATTAACTATCCAAGTACGGGGTCCACCAACACCCAATGAGAGAGACAGCCTGACCCAGGATGATCTCTGTAAGGTTTGCCCTCCATTCAACTATAGCCGAACCCAGCAATTGGATGAAATGCCTGACAGCTTGGGTATGAACTATGAACCCCTGTAGACTAACAATTTTGTGGTGCATCAAAAGCTTTGATCAAGCTTTATCCACCATGTTCATGCATCACTTAGACCATCCATTTTAGATGCATATCAGCATGTTCTTCTCATTATTATTTATGCAGAATGGAATAGATGAGCTACACTATCCGATGTGACCAAAGAGAAACCATCTGATGGAGACACATATATTGGTAAATGATCAAAGAAACTCCATTAATGGGAGGGCCAACCAATGGAAATTGAGCACATGGTCCAAAGGAATCAGCACATGACTACGAAGACTATCCCTTAAAATGACAGAAGATATTGGGATTTCACCCATTGATCGCTATTCTCAATCTAGCGTTTCTTTTTATTTACAGAGCCCTATAAAATGAGGGAGAAGACTGAGTGACATCATGGAGCTTCAGGTTTAGAGCATGAAAAGATGGATTGAATGATGAAGGCCCCTAGAAATGAGCTCCCTATTTCACTACAATATTAGATTAGATCTCTATATCTCTATCTTGTGTTTTTTTTTTATATAAATATTGAAAGGCCCAAACATCAAATTAGAGATAGTTCAGAAATAGGGATAAAGCTATTCTCATACGATGAATAGTAAAATATCACTATATCAATTTATTGGTTTACAGCTAATCTTCCTTGATAAGGACAAGTGCTAACCAAGGTATGAGGTTACAAACAAAACAGTTGATTAGACTTGAAAAGTAAAATTAAATAATACATGTTCCAGCTACTTTTCTCAACATCTTTAACTGTTAGACTAAGCAAGGATCTTTGGCGTTTGTATGCACTCATTTGAGTGATACAGAGAACAATAAACAACAGAGGAAAGAAAGAAGAAGCAGCAGTGGTTTAGCTGTCCCTTTCTTCTATCTGTTCCAACTATGAAATGAAGAAGAAATGCAACCAGATTCGCTTGGGTTAGTAGTGGGGGAAAAAAACAACATTCAAATCCGCATCCTGAGATTCAAAGATGAAGATCGAAAACCAAAACAGCAGCAGAGATTAAGTAGCCACTGGCATTTGGATGTCTCTTTCTTCTATCCGTTGAAATCCTCATCCCTCACAAATGAGAACCGGATTCACCTGGATGAGAAATCCACATCTGATATGGAAAGTTTTGAGATTCTAAAATTAAAAAAACCAGCAAAGAGCCGTTTGGATGTCACTTTCTTTAATCTGCTTAAATCACGATTTGAGATTATCGAAGCAATGTTAGAAACGAAAGCAGGATATCTTTTTGAATTGCGATTGGAGAATATTGAGATCTGCAAGTGGAAGTTGGAAGGTGAAGAACGAAAAAAAGAGTAGCAGAGAGAGACAGAGAAAGCCCTAATCTCGTAGAAGTTAGAGGAAGAGTAAAGAGTGAGAAGACAGCAGCATGCCAGCATGCAAATATTAAAGCTCCAAAATGCCCTAACGTAAGCAGATCCTTGAAGTAAAACAAGAAGATCGAAGATCAGAAAGTGCAGGGAAGTAGATCTTACCTTCTTCTTCTTCCTGTCGATCAGATTTGAAACCTCAAAGCTCGAAGTTCAGAAACCTTATACATAAGGGTTTTGGGGAAGATCGAAGATCGGAAAATGCAACAAAGACGAAAATGTTGCTCGCTCCTTTGGCTTCTGCGTCTTCTTCTCCGCTGTCGCAGGTCTGAAACCTCGAAGCTGCTGGAAGCTCCAAACAAATCGACCAATGTGTAGAGATTAGGGTTTTGAGGAAGACGATTTGGGACTGGACGTGGGTTTTGGGACTGGACGACGAAAAAAGGGTTTTGTGTTTGGAGAGGTGGGGGGAAAATGTTATACTGCAACTGCTGCGCACTGCCTCTTCTGCTGCTATATGTTCTTATAGTGGATATATTGCACTATAATAAGTTTGTAGTGGCTAAATATATTTTCTGCTGCTATATATATATAATAGGTTTGTAGTGGCTAAATTTATTTTCTACTGCTATTTGTAGTAGTAGATATATTGCACTATATTAGGTTTGTAGGGGCTAAATATATTTTCCGTGTGATTTAGATGTAGTGACAGACTATACTTTGCTATACATTTATAGTGGCATAATACCTTTTCCGCTGCTATATGTATGTACTCATGTGTTGTAGTGACAAACTATACTTTCCGCTGCTATATGTATTCTGTAGAAGGGGGAATACGTAAGTGTTTATAGTGGCACATTACATTTTCCGCTGGTATAGGTACGTATGAAAACGTTTATAGCAGCAAAATCCAATTTCCGCCGCTATAAGCCTATTGATGCTTAGATGTAGTGACAGATACATAAACCGCTGCTATAAACCGTCACTAATTCTCACTTTTCTTGTAGTGAGTGGGGAAGTGCACGAGAGAAAAAAATTCTACAGTTTCAAAAACTGAAAGTAACTTCCAGTCAAAATAGAAAATAGGTTAGATCCAAACCTTCCACTTTAATATATTATAATGCGGTTGTTCCATAGATAAAAGCTTCCAGGGAAATCTAATAAAATCCTACCCTATGACCTATTGACCTACTTGATGGACAATGTTGATTACTTACACAGTTCATGCATTCGTGTCCAACACAAAGTAATAAATATGGTCTTCCAATATTCCATCTAGTCAGGGAAGAAGGTCCATACCAGGTGGATTAATTAGAAAAAAAAAAAAAAAACAATCATACCAGGCGGATTAATTAGAAAAAAAAAAAAACAATCTTAGCTATGGGTGCTCATAGTGAAAGTCCTGGATCCGAACCCTAAAGGGGGACGAATAAGGTGAGCTTGAATTAATGACCAATTATACCAATTTTTAAACTTCTTTAAATTAATTAGTCACTAGTGATGATTATGTAACTAAGTGTGGAAGTTAACAAAAACAATCACCACAAATCAAACACCATTACACAAAGATTTAGAGTGGTTCGGCCTCAATGCTTATATCAACTACCGGCTTGTGATCCTAATCTCTACCGGATTTCCACTATTTATTATTTTCAATAAGTTAAGTAGTAACCTTTACAATATGCTTTACAAGGCTAAGTAATAACCTCTTGGATTTTATGGTTCACCCCTAACCTTTACACTTATGCTTTTTTAAAGTTAAGCAATAACCTATAACCCTACGACTGATTATCTCTACAAAGTGTCTATAATACACTTGAAGATATACAAATTAAGCTCAATTACAATGCCTCTTAATTAGGCGGATATGAAAGTGTAAATATAACTCAATACATACACTATCTGAATGCAAAGACGAATGTGTTATATGTATACATAAGAATTTCGATCAAGTTTTAAAATGATAGCTCAATGAATGTAAGTTTAAAGATTTTGCATGTTTAAAACACAAATGTTTTGATTGAAGTGAAAATACTAGTCACATGTTTTATGAAAAATAACTTGATCATGATATACTTATGAAATGCTTACAAGTTGTATGAAAGTTTTCAAAACTAAAACATGTGATACATAAACTTGTTGTTTCCAAAATAAAACAATTTAACTATATGTTTCAAGGTATGGAAAACAACAAGTTAGAGATTCAACCAAGTGTGAAGATTATGGAACAAGTGAATTCATAGATGTTGGCAAAGCATGATTTATAAAATAGAAAACAAACTTAGTTTGAATCAAAGTGTAGAATCCAAAACAACAAAGTAACTCAAAGATTAAATGCATGTAATGAATTCAACAAATCATAGTTAGCATGCTAAAATTGATTTGCCAATCATTTAAATAAAGCATGAAAACATATGACAAGGAAAGCAAAGCTTACTTGAAATGATTTAACTTAATGAAATCAAGTTTTTAGATTCCATGGACCAACTAGCCTTTCTAGCTCGATCTCCTTCCTTAGGCTTCAAACGAATGCCTCAAAGTTGGTTCAAATTCCAAGGAAGTGCTCAAATATATATCAGAAAAATGGTCCAATGGTCTCTATGTTCGGTTGACCGAATTTCAGTTCAGTTGACCAAACTCCCAACAATAGGAAAATCAAAGCACGCAATTCTGTGAAAAATCGGTTGACTGATTTGTACAATTCAGTTGACCGAATTTATTTATTTTTTTGTGAAATTTTAATTAGTCATTTTCCCAAATTTGGTTGAACAATCGGTTGACCGGATTTTCCCTAAAAAATTATATGAAAGTACTTTTCTAAAGAGGAAAGTTTGGCCATGGAGAGTCATGTTTAGTTTCATGTTTAGATCAATCAAAACATGAACTAAAATGCCTAAGATGATTTGAAGGACTAAAATCATAGGCTAACACGAGTCAGAAATCTTCTTTTTAAAATTAATGCATCAAAGTTTAAAATAAAAAACATGCATATAACATAAGTTCTAAAAGTTTTAAAAACAATGCATGTAAAAGTCAAGATTTCAAGTTTTTCAAAAACAATGCTCATGTGAGAATTCAACTGATGATAATATGATAATGGTTCATCAAATTGCAACACACAAAATCCCTAACAAATAGACAATGTCAGCCTAGCCTGACCTAATTAGCTCAATCCCCATTGGGGTAGATTATGGTTGCGTTTTAGGCCCATGGATGGCCCCATGCCTTATTTTCTCACCCTAACGTGTCGCTTGGGCTACATATGTGTCTTTTCAATAAAATGTTTATTGGGCCCATTTGTGTGGATCTAACCCAATTCAAAAGGATGCCTTCCAACTCTATAAATTAAGATTATTTTAAAAGTTTTTATTTAGTATTCAAATGAGCTAAAATGCATACGAATCATTCGTTTTTAAAATGATATGTGTATGCTGATGTGGATTAAGGGAAGAAAGATTTGGTTTTCATAATTTTTTGGTTCATTTGAATTTATTAATTATTCTGTTATAAATAGATTTCTATGGAAGGGATATTAATTTTAATATATTATTCAAGTCGCAACCCAATTCAAAGGGATGCCGTCCAACTCTATAAATTAAGATTATTTTTAAAGTTTTTATTTAGTATTCAATTGAGCTTAAATGCATACGAACCCTTCGTTTTTAAAATGAAATATTTATGCTAATGTGGATTAAGGGAAAAAAGATTTGGTTTTCATAATTTTTTGGTTCATTTGAATTTATTAATTATTCTGTTATAAATAGATTTCTATGAAAGGGATATTAATTTTAATATATTATTCAAGTCGCACAAGACTTAACTTGTGCGATGCACAGGGGCTTCATGCTAGTATGTATATATATATATATATATGAGGCCAGCTCTCCTAAACTCAAGTTTATGACAAGGTAAGCTCAAGTGTGTGGTGGGGCCCACCTGAAGAACCACATGGGAATGGGGCTGGGGGGACTTCAAGGACTATCTGGGATCTTCTTCTCTGCAAAAAATCAGCTCTAACCGTGATTTTTATCATCTCCATATAAGCCCAAAAGTTTAATGGTTAATAGTCCATTTGGATCGATCCAACAGTCCAGTAAATTTGGATCGTAAATTTGGATCTGACTGAAAGTTGGTGGACATATACATTTTAGAGGGGTCATGTGTTTGGTCCATTTGGATAGACCAAATGTTGCCCCCACAAGCATGAGCTTACGAGATTTTATACTAAACTTGAACTTGTGAGAGCCTTGCTCTCTCTGTCTATATATATGATAGATTTTATCTTAAGCTTAAACTTTCGGTTAGATCCGAATTTACTGGACCGTTGGATCGACTATGTATCGATCCGAATGAACTATTACCATTAAACTTTTGGACCCACATGGAGATGATAGAAATCACAATTGAGACTGATTTTTTCTAGAGATGAAGATCCCAGGGAGTCCTTGGATTCCCCCTACCTCCATTCCCACGCGGATCATCAGGTGGGCCTCACCACACACTTGAGCTTAGGAGAGCTGACCCCATATATATATATATATATATAAAGGGTCAACATAGGTCCAAACCCACACACACACTGCAACCAAACACACTAGACGGTACGTTTAAGTTGGAAGACGAGAGCTAGTGCACATTGTAGTTATAGCCTTCCTGTGTTCCAGAATCCAGACACTACATCTTGTAGATCGGACCCACAAGGCCACAAACAAACAATGATACAATGAGCAATCTGGATCACCACATATGGACTACCAAATCAATAAAAACAAAATGTATTGATTAGTACCAAAAAAAAAAAAAGAAAAAAGAAAAAAAACAATAGTAGTGTAGAAGAAGCAATTAATATTTCTATAATGAAAACATTAAAAAAAATGACATTCAAAGAGAGAGAGATACGGCGGAGGGCCGGACCTGATGTCGGGTTTAGATCAATCGCCAACCAGCACAAACACTCGTAGAGTCTATTTGATATTTAGATGTGGAGAAAGGGGACATGAAGCCTATTTATAAGCTGGGGAAAAGGGGAAAAAGTAATGAGTTCGAGCATAGATCCTTTGCTGAGACTGAGACCACAAGAAAATCATAATTCCTTGCTGTAGAGTCTAGAGGGTTCGTTGGACGATAAAGTGAGAATGAGTAAGAGTGAAAGATATGGTGCCATGTGGAGAAAGAGATTCTCACATCACATCCATTTAACTTTAAAATAAGAAAATTAAATAATAGATAAAACTAAAAAATATTATTTTTAATATATTTTCTTAATTTATAAATTCTGGGGGTTATTTGCTTACATAATTCCTAAATTATTAGCTATTCATTTTTTCGAAATGCTGGGGCACTTGGGTATTTGTGATTTGAATTAGAGGGCAATATTTGGAAGTCTCAAACATCCTCCATACAAGAATTATTAAATGTTCTCTAATTATATTGGTAGGTCCCTTCTAATGTCCTCTGGCCAAAATTAATAGGGTCAACCCATCTGAAAGTTAATAGGGTCAACCCAACCTTTAATTAAGAGGTTGAGTGCGGAAGAGGAGAGCTACTGCACATTATTGCTTCCTATATTGCAGACACCACTCTTGTAGGACCCACAAGGCCAACAATGAAACAATGAGCAGTCTGGATCACCACATAAAGATTTTGCATGCGGTCTCTCGATGATAAGGCCCACTAGACAGGGGGTGGAGCGCCACATCGAGAACAAAAATAGAATAACGGCACGTACATCAATCACTAATGTAGAAGCAGCAATTTAAATTTATAAAATGAAAAAACGACATTCAAATTAAGAGTAAGATATTGAGGAAGGGCGCACCTGTTGATGAGTTTAATCGCCAACCAGCACAAACACTTGCAGAGCCTGTGATTTGTTTTGCTGAGAGCAACATCACTACCATAAGAAAATTATTAACTGTGGAAGTAAAGAAATATGGAAGCTCTCATTTCGTACTAACATCTAGCTTTTATGGAAAGAGAGGAATGCTAGGTGTTTTGACGGGTCGAATCATCAACCGAGTCTATGATGATTAGGATAAAGTTTTCATTAGCTAATTGAGCATCAGTCGACCCTCTATTCCATGGGCATCCGGTGGACCAAATTATGTTCAACCGGGAGGATGCTGCCTCTTTTTAATTGAGTTTTTGGATTGTTGTTGTTTGGTGATGTTCCCCTTCCTGTTTTGTTTGTTTTATTGGTTTTTCCTTCTCTTTGCTTCTGGTTGGGCGTTGTATGCATGTCAGTATAGCTCTCGTGTACTGCCAGTCTTCTATAATGAATTTAACCATTCAAAAAAAAAAAAAAAATCATTATTCCTTCCTTGCTTCATAGGATGGGTTGGACAACAAAGTGAATAAAGGTTAAGTGAAAGCCAAGGTACCATGTGGAGAAAGAGGTTCTTACATCCATTTAACTTCAAAACAATTAAAATAATAGACAAAAATAAAACACTAAAAAAAAGTTATTTTAATATGCTTTGTTAATTCCAATAAATGTGAGATGTGTGACTCACCTACTGAGATAGAAGTGAAAATTTCGGTGTAAAAATGGGCTTATTAACACATTACATGAGTGCAAACAAGCATGAAGATGCCAAATGATTGCTCATGCAAATCATTTACATCAATAAATGAGTGGAATGTAGATGGGGCTCTGCCTTTCCTAGTATTTAAGTTACTATGTTGACGGCTATGTATTCATTTCTCATCCTCACTAGTTCACTTTCCATTAAATGATGGGTTATTGATGACCATTTTTGCATTTTTCTCTTAGATGCTAATTTTACTACTTATGGCGTGAATTCTTATATATTCAATTCCTATGTATTTTATGCAAACGAATAAACTTGCTCAGAAAATCTTGCTTTGAGAATTTCGCAGCTGCCACCCCAACTTTTGGCATTTCTTATTTAGTTTGCAAACTCTTCATATACCTTTCTATTTTATTTTTTTGTTGTGTGTGTGTGTGTGTGTGTGTGGGGGGGGGGGGGGGGGGGGGGGGGGGGGGTTTGCTTAAATAATTCTTTAAATTATTATGCATTCATTTTTTGAAATGCTAAAGGGCACTTGAGCATTTGCAATTTGAACTAGAGGGCACTTAGACATCCTCCTGACTAAATGTCATCTAACCAGACTTGTAGGTTCCTTTCAATGTCCTCCAAACCACATTTTGATGTACATTAATAATGTATGATTAATAAAAGTAGTTTTCTTGAGTATGAAGAAGAAGGGAAAAAAGGGTTCAAATGGTTAAAAGGGGAACATAGCTCTCTGGACCTATGGTTACTTTAGTTAAAAACAAACCCCTTATTGTCTGTAATCCCTCTTTGAGAAAATTCAAATCAATATCATGAATTACTAAGTAGTGGGATGCTTTATAATTTTTTTCGTAAAAATCTCTTTCTTTTACATTCTTATTGTTTGCATTTTTCTTCTTTAATTTTAATTTCTTATGACTTATTTATTTTAGTTCTCTCATTAACTTTTACATTCTCTATGTTTTCCCTTTTGTCACTACGAATAGAATATTTTTATTTGATACACTTTTTTTTCCTTCTTTCCAACAAATTGTTGTGCTTTTGTTAAAAATTGTAAAAGACAATAGGTGTTGAATTTTATGTTCAATGCCTTTATTGCATTTACATATTATATAGTCTAGCCAAATAATTTCTAAACCAGTCACTTGGATGTGTTGATTTTTTTTAATTTTTCATCTTAATCATGGTAGACACTGAATCATTAATTTAAATCGCTATTATAAATATGAAACCCAGCAAACTAAATCACGAAGAAAAGTTGCAAAGTATTTGAAAATGGGATGAGCCCAGTTATCATTCTCATGATTTCAAAAAGAAATCGAAAGTAAAACTTTAATTGATTTTAAGCAATTCTTGTTTATTCTCAAACCAAATAAGGCTCTTATTGTGAAACTATCCACTTATATATTTTTCTACGAAGATCCGAGGTTAGCAAGGGCCTTCTCTACTAGTGATTGCTGTAGAGATTTTTCCAGTAAATAGCTGTTGATTTGCTGTTGCGGCCCTATAAGAACAAAAATACCAAACGTTCGCTCCACGTAGGAAAGCTTGCATCCAGCCTGGACCATGAATGACCTTAATGTCTAGGAGACTACAAGTGAAAAACTGGATTGGGTTGGCTTGGATTCGAGTCAAGTTGAGCACTATAGGTAGTGTGTATTGGCTTATTATGAACCCGAACCATACGTTAATCGTGTTGAATATGTCAACCCGGAATAATCAAACCAAAAGTTTATGTCAACCCAGAATCAAAAGTTAATATGGTCAACCTAACCCTTAATTACGAGGTTGGGTTCAGATTGAATTGGCAAGTCACAGTGTAACTGCCAGCAAGCACTTCTCAGTTATTAATCAGGTAAAAATGTCAACACAAGTCCAAACCTACACACACTGCAACCAAACACACTAGACAGTTCGTTAATTAAGTTGGAAGAGGAGAGCTAGTGCACATTACAGGCCTCCTGTGTTCCAGAATCGAGGCACTACATCTTGTTGGACCCACAAGGCCACAAACAAACAATGATACAATGAGCAATCTGATTAAACCACATCGAGAGCGAAAACCGCATGGGCAATGGGATGGGTTAATGATAAACCGCATCAATAATTAGTACTGTATTTTACCCCCAAAAAAAAAAAAAAAAAATTCACTAGTACTGTAGAAGAAGCAATTAATATTTCTATAATGAAAACATAACAAAAAATGACATTCAGAGAGAAAGAGAGTTGGAGGAGGGCCGGATCTGATGTTGGGTTTAAATCAATCGTCAACCAGCGCAAATACTTGTAGAGGCTATTTGATACTTAGATGTGGAGAAAGGATATGAAGCCTATTTATACGCTGAGGAAAAGGGGAAAAAGTAATGAGTTCGAGCATTGATCCTTTGCTTTGCTGAGACCACAAGAAAATTGCTGAGACCACAAGAAAATCGTAATTCCTTCCTTGCTCTAGCTTCTAGAGGGTTCGTTGGACAATAAAGTGAGAATGAGTGAAAGTGAAAGATATGGTGCCATGTGGAGAAAGAGATTCTCACACCACATCCATTTAGCTTTAAAATAAGAAAATTAAATAATAGATAAAACTATAAAAGTATATTATTTTTAATATATTTTCTTAATTTATAAATTTTGCTCCACCATTACAACCGCTAGAGGACTCAAGCTGTACTAGTGCCCAGTAACTGTTAGATGTGTAAGGCACCAACGACATAGGCGTGAAAATTTTGGTGTAAAAATGGGCTTATCTGCACATTTACATGAGTGCAAACAAGCATGGAGATGCCAAATGATTGGTAAAGCAAACCATTTACATCAATAAATCAGAGGAGTGTAGATGGGATTCTGCCTTTCTTAGTATTTAAATTACTTGGTGATGGTTATGTATTTATTTTCCAATCGCATCCTTTCTTGATTCACTTTCCATTAAAGGGGAGGTTATTTGATGATCATTTTTTTCATTTTCTCCTTAAATGTTATTTTCTAACTACTTTGTTATGAATTCTTATGCAGTCAGTTCCAATGTAATTTATGCAAACAAATAAACTCGATCTTATGAGCCGCCACTACAACTTTTGGCATTCCTTATTTAGCTTGCAAACTCTTCATACTATTTTGGGGGTTATTTGCTTACATAATTCCTAAATTATTAGCTATATTCATTTTTCAAAATGCTAGGGCACTTGAGTATTTGTGATTTGAAGTAGATGACAATATTGGGAAGTCTTAAACATCCTCCATACAAGAATTATTAAATGTCTTCTAATTATACTGGTAGGTCCCTTTTAATGTCCTCTGCCCAAGATTTTTACTGGGACAAGGATCAGGCGGCCTGGTGATTTGGGGGTGGGGGGCTGTTTTTGTTGTCATGCTGTTTTTTGTGTTCTTACCGTGCACTCTAAGTCATTTTTGGTTTGCCTATCTGCTGTATGTATTGTGTTTTTCATTTGGTTTTATAATAAAATCCTTCTTTCTGCTGGAAAAAGGATATATATGGTTGTCCTATTAATATAATTATTGTTAAAAAAAGGGAGCATTAGTGCATGTTTGGGAGGTCTATTTTTTTCCTCTATTTATCTATTTCTCTAAAATAGATAGAGGTTTGAAAAAATAGAGTGTTTAGCACCACCTCTTAGCCTCTACATATTTTAGAAAAGTAGAGGCAATAGCTCTACGTTCCACAGCCCCCTTGATAAAGTAGTTGAGAAATAGAGGGAAAAAAGAAGATGCGGAGCTACAGTGCTTAAGCATAATCACGCCCAGTTCCAATCAAGATCCAAACCGTTGAAAATGTCCACAAGGTCAAACACGGCTACATATCCAAATTTCAGCCGTTGAATCATCACCAATCTTGAGATATGTGCCACAAATCGTGAGCCATTGGATATTATTTGTTATGATCTGTGGGCCCCAAACACAAGATCAAAACCGTTGGATATGTTTGGGAGGCTGAAAACAGCTATGTGGTCAATTTTGATCACATAATACCTTGTGGATCTCGAGATATGTGCAAAACAAAAATAACCATTGATGTATTATGCTCAATAATGCATTTGTCCATGAGCATTAAACTATTTCAATTTTTATTATTATTTAGAGGTGTGTAAAATAAGATCTAAACCATGAGTGATGTTCACTATATCAAACATGATCATGAAACCAAATTTCACCTGTTGGATCATCACCAATCTCTAGATATGTTCAAAAAAGGTGAGCCATTAGATAAAATTTTGTGGATTATGTAGGCCCCAAACACAAGATCCAAACCGTGAGATCTCTTTGGAAGGCTCAGCACTCCCATATGGTCAATTTTCATGACCTAATACATTGTGAATATCAAGAAATATGTGGAAAAACTCTCAACCAATGATATAAAAATGTCTATTTAGTATAGACCCTTGCATTACCAAACACCTCTTTTTATATTTTAGTCTCTTTTTTCTATGGCTCTTTTTTCTATGGGTTTATATTGAATGATCTTTGAAAAATAGATTAGTGGTCCCCAAACATGTCCTTAGAGTGTCTACGTTGCAGCATTAATTAATCCTGGTCCCTAGGTATGAAATTCTTGGGCCGAAACCCCAACCTAATTATATTAAAGTGGATAGGGTGGAGGCCAAGCTGGTATGAGTGGGGATTGTCTGATGGTCTCACTCACAAAAATTTCACGAGTCTCCTTCCAGGCCCACCCAAGATAATTCTAAAATCTATCAGAAGAAATTGTCACATTTTCTAATGACTTATTGCTGCAACTTCACTCTAACAATTTTGGCATCTCTGTCAGATTCATCACTATAAATTAATTGAATCTTTATACATATTTTATTTATATATTTGAAGAGCGATCAACCCATATTCCAACTTCCCTGTAATAATGGTTTCCTTGAAAAGAGGAAACTCTATATTTCTCATATGGAGTCCAACGGCCCACTTAAACACGTTTGAATCAATAGAGAGGGTCTCCTTATAGATAATGATCAACCAAAAAAAAAAAAAAAATTGGCCTCAATAGATTATTTTGTCCTTTGATTTAATAACACTAAAATGTAGTGGCCTTTAACCATAAGTTTTTTAGAGGTTCAATCCAATATTGGTTCAATAAATATATTGAACAAAGGTGAGCCCTATTAAGGCCCAAGTAACTGGACTGCATGCATGTAAGGTTGGCCATAGGAGAGACCTAGTCAGTCAATATATAAAGTAGAATAGTAGCGGGCCATTAATTAAAATATTTAAATTTTTTGGGCCCACTCCACTGTGTCCCAGGCGTTTGCATTGGGAAAGTGTAGCGTTCCCCTCTTTCCCAAAGCTAGAAAATATTCTCCCACCCTCTCTTGTGGCCTGTGGGTTATATAAAGCAATTCCTTGGGGGCTAAGTATTATCTGCTCCTTCATGCGTTCTTATTCGCTCCTCAAAACCCTTGTTTGCCCGCCAAATTATCGCCGTTTTTCTTCTTCCTTGAGAAAGATGTCGAGTGAGAAAAACAAAGGTCGGAATTCGAAAGGGGGACGGAGAGGTTCTCCTTCTCCACGAGAATCTTATCGCCTTCGCGCACCTGTATGTTCCCTTTTCTCTACCTTTATTTCATTCTTTCTTTCTTTCCATAGAATTAAGCGTTTTGTTGGAAGGATGAGAAAGAAAGATGTAAGAATTGGATTGGAATTGGTTTTTGTGTTTTAGATTTCTAATTTTGCGACATGGGTATGTTCGATCTGCCGTTTTTATGTGAAACATTGGTCGAATTTGGGAATATGGGTTTCATCTTTTGTAAATTTAGGTTAGGGAAAATCTCAAGTGGTTCTGATTGGGATCTTGGAGCAGTAGTTAGAAAAGATATTCAATGTCGGTTTTATGTCAACATTTTCACATTCAGGACGTGCTAACGCCGTTTTATGTACATTATGACTGAGTCTCCTGGACCGAGAAGTTTCACATTCGGTTTGTTTCACCCGAACTAGCTGAAACTATTTGTTTTGGCCCCTGGGACCGAAAACGAACAACCCTTGTGAAAGATCCAGTTGGGATTTCAGTCCTGTTCAGACAAAATTTTAATTTGAGTCCAAAGTTGGCAATTTAGGCCAAACAGGTTTTAGATTCTTATCTAAGCTAATATTTGACAAATGCAAGGGCTTTTCCCCTTCAGAGTTGGTCAGACCCATTCGGCCCCAGATTGGTTATAGATATATCAAGTTGAGTTGACTCATTCCCCTTTGGTAAAGTCACAGCTAGAGTTTTATGGCTCGTTTAGTAGTATTGTGCTTAATTCAATTCTAAATGACACAAGCAGTCTGGGCTATTCATGAACTAAAATTTGTAGCTCATCTGACAAATGGGCGGGCTTGGATTGTTCATGGGCCTTACTCAAACCGTTTCCACTAACACCCATGAGCAAGCATTGAGTTAATACCATTTCTAGTTGACCCATCAAAAACTAGAAGTGAGTAGTTCTTCTTAAACAAAGATGAGAGCTTCAAGATGTCAAAGAACAATGAAATACATCAAGCATATGGGCTGTTTAGAACCCAGTGATCTCATTCCATGCTTCCAGTGATCTGATCTATGGCCAATTGGCCCAACCTATTATTTCTTTCATAAGGTTGGATTCATATACATGTCAATCAGCTGAGAGTTGTGGTGTCCCTAACTTCACCTATATTGGATCCAATTCCAAATTAGAGATTATTGTTTGCACTCCTTCATATATGTGAATCTTACAGGTGCAATGTGTACACATCAACACGTTTGTTTGCACTCATTTAGCCATCACATGTGCAGATTTTGGTGTGAAAAGGGTGTGAATGGGGCCATTTTTGCACCAAGCTTTTCACACGTTACAACACCTCAAAGAGGCGTTTGTACAATTTCTGCCCAGGAGAGGTTATGGTATCAAACCCCATCATCGCCTTTTTCTTTTCTTTTTCTTTTTGCAGCTCCCGTGAGCCAGAAAAAAACAAAAAACAAATATGAACTGTTCAAGTTACTTATTGATCCATTAAACCCTGAAATGTTTCAACAAAATTACAATCTTTCAACAAAATTAGAAACCTGCTAACAGTAATTTAGAGAAATTAAAAGGAATAGGTTGGGTTTCTAGGCAGAACAGATTCATAAACTATTTTGGGTGGTCCCTCTTGTGAGCCTATCTATTCTGCTTCACACAATCCAAACGACCAGAGTAGGCTGAATTTCTGGGCTGAACAGATTGAGAGTCTGAGACTGCTAAGGCACACATAATTAATGATTAAACTGTATATGATGATATATAAATACTGCAGGACTTACATATTAGCAGCAGGATCTTATTGTGATTTCACTGTCATATATGGGACGATTTTGTCCTTTGCATTGATGCTCTTTATACCGGTTAGGAGGAAAGGGGTGGTGGTGGTTTGGTTTGGTCGCTGCTTTGGACATGCGCGCTCCTGAACATGAGCAAATTCTCCTCATATACATGCATTGTCATGAGAGTTTTTTTTTTTTTTTTTGTTTCAATTTTGGGTTCTTTTGCCCATGATCACATAATAAATTACATTATCATATCTTTTATTCTTTAACAATGTGTGTATTGGATATTTAAGCTTGCATTGCGTTTGCAGAACTCCCATTGGGTTGCTGTGTACCCAAAGGATGGTCCTTCATCTACCGTGTGTGTTCATCCCAATAAATATTCTCCTACTGGAGATCCTTCGCATGGACAAATGTCACAAGAATCTGCTGTTGACAACAAAACTCATTCACAAAAACATGTGCCTCCATGCATAGAAAAAAATGAAAGAGAGACAGAATGCAAAAGCCCGAAAGATGCCATTCGATTAAAATCCAGTGAATATTCCCCAATTTGCAAGGGTGATATGAGCCAAGAGAACAGCTTAGCGGATGCATGTGGTTCTAATGACTGCTTTATTTCTCCTATGGGTGGTTCCCAACATGAGGAAGATATTCATGATAATGTGACGAGTGTCGCTACATTGCAACCTTCTGAATATTCTCATCATATTTTTGACATCTGCCCAGAAAAGAAAGGTGTGAAATTAGCTCCATCTTTTCTTGTCAAGAACAGAGAATTGAGGAAGGAGCATGCAAGTGGTCAGGACTTTCTTGAATTGAGGCCTGGAATGATTCTTATGAAGAAGTATATAAGACACAGTGATCAGGTTTGTTCCTTCCTTCTCAGGTGACAAACTTCAGGTAATAATGATAGATTTTTAGATCATGACAAATGATTCAATTAAAACTTCGCTGATTTGGCCAGTCAGCAGTATTGCACCTGACTGGACTCCACCTGCGCATGGTCTAGACAAGGGCCTAGTCTGACTGCATTTTCAGCCAATGCTTTCTTGCAACAGCATATTGTGGATTCAATTTTTCCTCTATCTTCTTGGCTACCAAGTTACCAACTCCCTATAACAAGTTAAAATTTTAATATTTGAAAAATACAAGTTAAACATCTTTCTGCACCTTAAGTATGTTGAATAATGATACCCAAAAGCTTGTACATGCCCAGTGTATCTATGTCGGACCAATACAACGCCTATATAGGTACTTGATATTGCATGATCTGCACCTTAAGATGTTTCTGCATTGACAATGATGAATACATATCCAGGTGAAACATTGTACAGTGAGTTTCTCTTTCTAGAAAATGCTTTAAAATGTTCATAGACAACTCTTCTGCTTCCTCATGCATGTGCACTATCACCTTTGTCCACAGTCCCTTTATCAATACCTCCTGCCGGGTTTACCATCTGGGGGCTGAATTCCATACATTACCCCTCTACACTCAAAGTAATTTTGGCTACTTGCCTTGCTCTGATTAGCATTCCTTCAGTTCTGTTCTTCTTAAAGGACTTTCCAACATCTGAGACATTTTCTGCATTAGATGTAGGGACTTCAGGTACTGTAAATAATTCAAAGTAATGTTCCTAACAATTACCTTTCAAAAAAAAAAAAAAAACCTCTAAAAAAAACCTTTCAAAAAAAAAAAAAAATTCCTAACAATTGTGCCATGTGAAGTTGTTTGAACTTTAGGGTGTGCTGTCCTAAGCGGTGCTTGTTTTGGTGCTCAATCTTTTCTTATTTCCTTTTGCCTTGGCTGTTTACTTTTCTGCTTTGGGCATAGATTTTGCCATATCAACTTGTTTTGGATAATGAATCTCATTGCAGGTTCATTTTTTCATTTACATGTGCTCCAACACAATCTATGCTGTTGAATGTGAGTATCATCCTATATGGTTTGTCAAATTCATAACTTATCATTTTGAGACCATCAGAATGCCATCTTAATCTATGATGACCATATATAGATATGAATTGAGTAAGATTACTCTGCAGTTTTGGTAATTTAGGATACAGATATGGTGTCCTACCTTTTCCTTTAGAATATTTATGAATTAATTTAAGTAGTTTCACATACTCTCCCCAACGAAAATGGCAAGCACCTGAGTCTTACTAGAGAACCCAGGGATCAACACTAGTCCTCACATTGAGAGAATCACTCCCCTACCACTAGTCCAGTCTAACAAAGAAAAAAAAAAAAATGAATCCCTGTCCCTGGTCTGTTCCTCATCCATAAAAATAAAATAAAATAAAATAAAAAAACAAAAACAAAAAATGGAAACGAAAAGATAGAAAGAAAAAGGAAATTAATCACTCTATCATCATCATCAAAGCCTTGTCAAAATTAGTTCCTCCATATGTAAGAAAATTTATTGGTCTTTAATTTGCTTGTATATGCCTTTTTTCTTTTTCTTCTATTTCTTCATCCCTTTCCAACATCTCAAACTTTCCCATATAAATGTTATGAAAATATCAAAAATTAATATCATTGTTTTTCAAAATATAATATTTAGAGGCTCCCACCAGTGCTAAATACTTGGGAGGGACCTTTCTGTATTTTAGTTTCCTTCCCTTTTATTTTGTGTTCTGTTAGTATTTGAATTTCAACTATTTGTATTTATTGTAGGTTGAAATTATTAAAACATGCCGTGAACTTGGTATTGGTTCGGGAGGGTTCTATGAACCTGGTTACTCCGATGGTGCGAAATTGCATCTGTGGATGATGTGTCTGGGTAAAAATTGGGATCCAGAGGGAAGAAAGTATGAAGAAAGACGCTCAAAGGATAATGTGAAGCCACCTGTTATTACAGAAACATTCCATAAGTTAGTTGAAAGAGCAATCCAAGATGCTCATGCTTTTATCAAGAAGCACTCTAATGTAAGTTCTGTGGAGGCTGTGCTTCCAAATATGACACCCGACGTCTGCATTGTCAATTTCTATACTGATACAGGGAAGCTTGGACTTCATAAGGTGCGTCAACAAATTATGATTTGTGTTTTTTTAAGTTTTTTTTTTTTTTTTAATTTATTTCTTAAGTGGATTTTCTGGAAGTTTTTAATTTTGGATACTTAATAGAGACTTCTCAATGAAGTTAAATTTAGCTCTGTTAACCTGAAATTTTCAAGTGCATAAAAATGAGAGCCTTTTTTTGTTAGTATATACTGTTCTCCACAAAGGGAAATTTATTCTTCCAAAATTGGTCCATTCAATCCTACAAGGTTCTTTGTAAAAGATGTGTTATTTCATAGGCGAGCCGCCCCCACATGTTATGTAACCCAATGTTCAAAAACACATCCGTCTGCTAAGCTGATCTGACGTGTTTCTGAATGTGGGCACATACGAGTCTTTTTATGTTCATATAACTTCTTCTCTCTGTTGATGCTAATATCTATGCAGGACCAAGATGAGAGTCCAGAGAGCCTTCATAGAGGGCTACCTGTTGTTTCCTTCTCCCTTGGTGACTCAGCAGAGTTTTTATACGGAGATGTCAGGGACGCTGATAAAGCAAATAAAGTCACACTTGATTCAGGTGATGTTTTGATATTTGGTGGTAAATCTAGGCACATATATCATGGTGTGCCTTCTATTTGCTCAAAAACTGCTCCTAAGCTCTTGGTCAATGAAACAAATCTCCGACCTGGACGACTGAATCTGACCTTCAGGCAATATTGACGATGCCAACCTTTTCACCATCTTTGTTTTCAGTTGCGATGGACTGTTTAATGTATTGAAGAATGGATTCACAAGAAGTATATTTCGTTTTATGTTTAGGTTTCTTTTATCATTTTTTGTTCTGTTTTTTAGTGGGATGGAGATCATTTTGTTGTGAAGATTTTGTCAATGTGGTTTTTTGTGAATCTCGTTATTATAATCGACGCTTAATAGTGTATATGTGTACTGTGTGCATGAGATTGCCTTGTATGATGGCTTTGGCACAATTGTGAAGCTTAGAAGATGAATAGTTCGTATCTTGTGCACATGTTTTGGTGAAGATCTGTTGTTCTGTTTGTGTGGAAGAGTGTTTTTCATGTGTTTGTGTGATAACCTACTTTGTTTTGTTTTATTATAGTGATTAGCCAATAATTAGAGTTGTGATATATTTAGGGAAAATTGGGGAGATTTTTTTAAAAGAGTTTTTCATTTCAGTGTGGTATCAGAAAAGGGTTCAATGAACCAATAAAATATATGTAAAAAATGCACCAATAGAGCAAAAAGACCTGTTTGAGTGATACAACTTTCAGGCTTCTTGTTATTTGATGAGTTGAATCATTTTCTCTATTTTAGGCCAAACCCAAGAGACCAATTTGAAATTTTCCTTGCATAGATAGCGTTTGATAGGTTGCCTTAGAAATTAGCTTTATTAGACACTTCTATCCATTTGATCCGAGGACAAAGGGTTTTTTGGTTTATATATTGATCATCCACTCCCATTGATATTTATTAGACCGCTAAGATTGTTCAGGTGAGAGTAATTATTTTTCAATCCAATCTCTCAATCCTCTTTAATGTGGTGTGGTTCACTCTGCGACTCACCACATACTGTTTGTCTTGTACGCATTTTAACACTGGGCATGTTTCTACCCAAAAAAAAAAAAACATTGGGCATATAAATGTGTGCATGTTTAGGGGGAAATTATTTTAAAAGAATGTTATAAAACTGTCAGTTGTTTACGAAACTTAAAAAGAAAAAATATAAAAATCTGGTCAGGAAAACACAAAATAAAATTCCAAATCTTCTTCCCTCAGTTGCTTTGAGTGTTTTACAGGTAGATAAAATATAAAGGTGGTGAGAATGAATTTCATTACATTTCAAATCTTAAACCAATCATGAAAATGCTTATTAGTCATGCCCAAAACCTACATAATAGTGAAACACGTCAATTTTGTTTGGGTGGAAAAAGTGGAATTAAATCTATAATGTGACAGCACTCACCTTTTAGGCCTCCATTTGCTTCTTCTTTTCATTATAGAAAAGTGGAAAAAGATAAAAAAGAGTGTGTGACACTGACACCACTATTTCCTACCCTCCCTTTCACTTAAACTTTAACTCATACTATCGTTTCCACCAATAAAATAAAATAAAATAATCTCATACTTTCCTTCTGCCCAAAAAATAAATAAACAAGTACTATGCAAAAAAAGACTTTACCACACCTATACATTTTACTTTACTAAACCTTTTATTTATTATTTTCATGATTTGGCATCCATATCCTCTTCACGCTCTACTCAAGTAAACAAACAGGCTAGTCGTGGATCTAAATGAAATGATTTGTCCTTATCACCTCCCTGTGGAACCTCACCAAGGATGTGACAGGGGATCAAAAGATATTGGTGGGCCCCCATGGTGATGGAGGTTGAAATGATTGACTTATTCCTTTGATCAACTACCAATAAATTTTTACTGTTAAAATTGAGTGCACAGTTAATTCAACGGTCCCATTCCACATTTAGATGGGCACAAAGCTGGCATGTAGTCCATTCAAATGAATCATTGGATGGACCCCACTATGAGGTGCACTTGTGCACCGACAGCCTTCCAAATGAATGTGGTATCTGCATATGTGAGCACTCTGCTTCTCCACTGTTAAAGCCATTTTCAAGCTAAAGCATACACTCATTAATTGCTGATGACTCCATTTCTACGGTGGCATTTATAAATGAGATTATGGTGCTACCTCCGTGCCTTCAACCGAGCAATCTATGATGAGTGTTTCTGCAACAAAATCCTATTTAGAAGTGTGACTTGATGAAGTGGTTGGCTGTACCACCTGAACATTTTGCTTTTAAGGTGTGACACTACAGACACTACATATTTGAGAAGGACCCAGCCACTCACATAATAGAATTTTGATGTCGTCAAAATTTATGGATCCATAAACACTCTTGTTTCTTGGAGGTCATTGAAAGAGACATGCATTGTGGTGGCTCTTTACTTTATTTTTTAATTATTAGGGATGTTGTGTACCAACCTTAGCCGCATATTAAATAAATCATGCATCAGACATGACAAGTATTTATTGAAAACAACAAAGACTATTTTTCAGATGCCACAGCTTCTTTTTGGAGAAAGAGAGGGAAATTACAGTTTGGAACATTAGGGACTGGTTTGTTTGTTTTATCTCCATGCTAGTGAAAGTTGAATCACATCCTCTACAGATGATCTTGGTCTAATGTGTCAGCCCAATTAATAAATTAATCACATTATAAAACCATTTAGCATAGCATAATTTTAATGGTGGCACCTGTTGGACTTGGTAGACCTCCGTTATAATTCACCCCTCATCCACAGAGAGAGACAGAATAGTCGACAGGCCATAGGACTTGTTTTTGCGGCCAGAATTTCATGTACTGCAAGCGGATCTGATGCATTTTCTCTACACTCCCTCCACCAAATTGGTCTTCCCCAGATGCTGCAAATTTGAGGAAAAATTGTTTAGTTTTTATTTTCTTTTGACGTAGAAGAACAACACTGCATCAAGACTGAAAAGGTGGAAAGCTGAGAATCAAAATCTTCTGTCAAGCAATCAAACAATCTTCATTGGTCAAATGTTTCCTTAGAATACATTCGTGCAATGTAAAAATTCTTTGATAGCGTGGAAATATGATTCCTACCCTCCCAAAAGAAATGATTTTCGACAAAGAAAGGAAAAATAGCTCCATTGTATTCCACTTTCAACAAAGAAGTAGTTAAATTTGATTTGTTTTTCTGCACGAAAACGTGCTTATGAAACAGTGAAAAATAACAAGTATGAAAAATGAAAAGTTTTTTCTTCCAAACACACATTCCTACATTCACCGAACCTAGCCCTCTTTGTTTTCCTCCCCTCCTCTTTCCTAATATTTTGGCACTAGGGTTCATAAATTTTTTTTCTCTAACAACATTGTTTTAAGTCATATGCATGTATTTTACCAAAAAGAGAAAAAGAAGAAGAAAAGTCACAGAAATGTAGATCTCAATTCCCAAAGCACAGTCAATTCGAGCACTTAGATCTTGAGGAGTGAAGCACCTAAAAAGATTGGAAGCAGATCCCCTGTTTGGACCAATGGGGGAGTGCCACATGGGGGAGAAAAAAAAAATTTATTCAATGGGGGAGATGGGATGTAGATGATTGGACATCTTCCCCCCTGTGTGGCACTCTCCCATTGGTCCAAACAGGTTTTCTCTGGATCTGCTTTCAAAAAGATTTCACCATTAGATCCTAACAAAGCCTAGGTCCATAGCCTAAAAAAATACCTCTCATAGGGCCCATTTGGGATTTTGAACTGGACTATTGACTTAAATGGATGGAATGCTGAGATAAATACAAGAACACAAGAATTCCACTTCAATCCCATTTTTTGGGTAAATCATCACACACTCTTCTCAACACACCTATGCCTCTAGCTAGGCTGAGCTCCGACCAAAGGTCGAGTTCTCTACTTTACACTTCTCATTGTAACTCGTATTATTATCACGTGGGGTGAGTCTGTACTCAGCAATGGAAACAAAATTTGTTTTGATTTTTTTAAGCCCACTGCTTTTTTGCAGTGGTCGACCCACCATGTGAGGACCCGGGGCGAAAACCAAAAATCATATTAAATTTAAATGGGGCCCATGTCCATGCCCCATGTAACACTCAACAATCGCCCCAAATCTAACATGAACTAGATGTTTTTGTCAAAAAAAAAAAAAAAAAAACAATCACCCCACATTTGTCAAAAACTTCACTATTTTTTTTATTAAAAGAAAGAAAAAAAGAAGAAGAAAAGCCCCGGTTAAGAGCAACACCAGAAAAAAAAAAAAAAAAAGATGCAGCATTAGTGGTAAAAAGTTACTTCTCCTTTCAACATTTGTAATCGCCAGTCTGCAGTCTTAAGCGCAGACCAAGCTTCTCCTCATCAGCAGTCTTATGATTAGGCTTTCTAGGTTCGTAGCAAACACTTGCCACAGTGAAGTCCTTGGAATCACCCCTCCTCCACTTCCATATCGAGCCAACTTCATTGGAACCCCATCCCCATTCGACCTTCCACATGAAGCCAACTCTGTCGGAATCACCCCTCATCCAGTTCCTATAGTTGTTTGTTATTTCAATCTTTTTTTTTCTTTCTTTTTTCTATAAAGTACTATTGTGGATTGTTTGTGTAAGTGAGCTCTTTGGAACTTTAGCATTTTTCTTATAAAGGGAAGTAGATAGCAACAGAATTATAGAAAAAGCTGAGGATGAAAAAGAACTATTAGTAGATAGAATTTAACTACTTGCTTCTTCTTCTTCTTTTCTTTTGGAATTTCTTCTTAGACCATAATATGATGTCTATCTCAAATAAAATCAATTGTAGAAAGAAGGGGCATCAAACTTTTTCCCATAAAACACCATTGTGGATTATTTGCATGAGTGAGCTCTTTAGAGGTTGGAGCTTTAGTATTTTTCTTGTAAAAAAAAGTAAATAGCAACAAAATTATAAAAATTGAGCTTTAACTACATATTTTGTCTTTTTTTTTTTCTCTTTTGTTATTGTTTAAAAAAAATAGAAAAAGTTTAGACTCACCCAAATAAAAAGAATGGGCCCGCCAGTGGCTTTCTGCTTTGTTCTTTCGTTCATTTCGATGGTCCCCACAGAAGACTCATTTGGATGCATTGCTGATTCTTTCTTTCATCTCTTTCAGATTAAATCATCATACACGTGTACCACGTGTGGTAGGGTTACTGGGGCAAAGAAAAAGATATAGAGTGACCCTTCCTTCCTCACTCACTCACACAGAGTAGCAGATAATTTAATGTTTGTCCCGTTTACGCAATGCTAGGAAAGTTACAAGAGTGCACGGCACTCCCATATGTGGTCCTTAGTTTACTACCCTCCCCATTTGTTTTTAGCTGTCCTTATCATTTGTGAGTTTCATCTCGCATCAAACAGCACTACCGGAATTGGGTTTTCTAAGGAAAAACAAAATCCCTCTTTTTGTGAGCTTCTCAAGGCCATGGCATATCAGGTATGGTATGACGGTACCCCTCACTCCCGCCAACTCCTAGTGAATTAGATATCCATCTTAATTTGGTACTAATCTGATCATAATTATTGTTAAAGTGAATTTCATAAGAGGTGACGCTTAAGAAATTATTAGACTTTGAGGTCCCTAAATTGATGGTTGTGATGATCTAATATGACTTTACCAAAAATCATATCCACAATGAGACTTCTCTGTCAAACTATACACTTAGTGCTGGTGTCATCTAGTGGGTACCACATGGGGCTTAGATTTCACCTTTTACGCAACGCATGAGCGATGTCTCTCTTGAGAGGAAAGCCCAGTTTTTAAATATCATAATTTATTAAAAATATCATTTCAAGTATATGTTTGATTTTTTATATGACATCTGATATTTGTGGTGGAAAGTCTAAACGGCCTAAATTATATATCCTACTTCAGAAATCTAGAAAAAATAATAAGTAAGAATAGAGATGTTCATCATCCGAGCTGGACCGGGCCAAAGCTTTACAAGCGTGGCCATTTAATTATTGAACATAATATTTAGGCCCGTACACGGCCCACATGTTTGAACTGGTCCAGGATTCGTTCGTCTGTACCAGGAATTAGCCTCAGGCACAGCCCAGGACAATTGTTTCACTAATTCTTTATTTTGAATAGAGTCAAAGGCATCGAACGCATAAAGTGGTTAAAAACGAAGTTTAAAGGTGATTTCCGAAAATAATTGTCAAATTCATCTTTTTTTTTATTCTATGTCTCTAAAAGAAAATGTTATTGGTGTTCATTTTTTAAACTATTTATTTTTAACAACCCTATGTATTCTAATAAACAAACAGGCTCAAAATAGTTTTTCTTTTAATTGGTTATTGACACGATAATTAAAAAAAAAAAAAGACCTACTGGTAAAAAAAAGCCCAAGCCTCGTTGAAATCATGCTCTCCCTCCCCTAAATTGTCTCACGATAAAAACAATCTTTTTGAAAGCTTTAAGATAAGAATATCCAATATAATTTTTTATATAAAATAAAATTGTCTAATCTAACCAGCTGGATTAGAAGAGAGTTTCCAAATAACTCTTCAGTTAGGAAATAGAGCTATCAAAATTGAAAAGAGAAGTTCACCTCATAAGGGCACTCAATTATTCGTGCATGTCAATAACTAGAGCTATCAAAATTTAAAAGAGGCACCCAAAAAGAGTTTGTGAAAGTTTGCATGATAAGGGCACTCAATTAAACTCTGTTAATCCATTCATGCATGTCAATGACTAGGTTATCAAAATTCAAAAGAGCCAGTCAAAGGAGCAACTGTAGTAAAGTTTACCTTATAATAGGACTGAATGCATCCATGTTAATCCATTCATGCATGTAAATAAAAAGATGGCAGAGTAGTTGTGGTCTACAGTTGAGATTGCAACCAAATCTGCATTTAGCAGCGGGCAACACGCGCATACTTTTATTTGGCACCAAAAAAACGGCATTCAATTATTCATGCATGTCAATAACCAGAATTTAAAAGAGACACTCAAAGGAGTGTGTAAAAGTTTGCAGTACGAGGAGACTCAATTAAACTGGGTTAACCCATTGGTGCATGTCAATGACTAGGTTTCAAAAGAGCCGGTCAAAAAGAGTGCGTAAAAAGTTTGCCTCACAATAGGGCTCGATGAATCTATTGTAATCCATTCAGGCAAAAATAGCAGCGGTCCATAGCTAGCGTCGCCCCAATGAGATTGCAACCCAATCCGCATTTGGTAAAGGGCAACACGGGCACACCCTTTTTGACATCTAAACATCTCAAAATCATCATCTCCCCTTTCTTACCACTTGGCCAATTTTCTCTCGAGTTGGACACTTTCTGAGGCCCATCAGAGCCATCTTATGATAATTGCCACCCTCCAATACCACTTTCCCCATCCACCCAACGCCCACTCTCCTCAATTGATATTCCAATTCACCCCAAATCAAATCCAATTATCACTTTTCCTTGTATTTAAACATTATGTTTTTCTTATATTCATTACTAAATTTTATTTTAGATCTTAAAATCACTCTACCGGTATAAAATTAGTCTAATCATTCTGAATTCTTGATCCATTAACCTTAACAAAAAAACATTAATATCTTCTTTCTTCTTTTTTTTTTCTATCGAAGGATGCCCAATTATTTTGGTTGGACTAATCCCTCCGGGCGCAGAGGAAAGCCGGGTAAATTACCCTGTAGCCCCGGTATAGCAGTGTAGTTTCGAACGTACAATATTCTAGTGTAAGCTGTGGTCCTAAGCCAACTGAACGACCCTCAGAATTTGGAGAAAAATAAAAAAAAACCTTTGTACTAATAATACTCCTCTTGATGGTGGGCCCCACAAGATGAAGAGTTTTGGCACAACAAATGTATTGTACTTTGTAACGCACGGGCAAGCAGGCACGGTAACGAGATCACGTGTAAAGTTCCCTCTCTCTGTCTCTATTATATATGCACACACCCCTCACATCGATTCCCATCGCTTGCTTTCTCTTTCACTTTCTGCAGTTCGTTTGTTTAGGAATCCTTGAAAAAGGACGAGAATCGGAAGAGTAAGAGAAGAATAGCACAGAGAGAGATCCTGTGGGAAACATGCAGAGGCTGTGTAGAAGAGGTATTTTCTCAAAGGATTCCTTCGTTTGGAAGTGGCAGCAGTTTTTCTCTCAGGTGGCGGCCACAGAAGCAGACTGCAATGTCAGTCTACCAAAAATGCCTCCTTTCGATTACTCACCTCCTCCCTATGACGGACCTTCTTCGTCCGAGATCTTTAAGAAGCGCAAGGAGTTTCTCAGCCCTTCCATGTTCCACTTTTATCACACTCCTGTCCGTAATCTCTGTCGCTTTCTCTATTATCCTAGTTTTCTTTATTTTATTTTTTTTTGGGTGAAAACGATTTTCCCAACTTTTTTGGGAAAGCAGATTCGGACCCAAGAATCGTTTTCCACCGAATTTGTTCCAGTGGTTGTGATTTTACCTTGGAAAGATATTTCATTTTCTGAGGAAGATGAGATCGTTTGTGTGGAAATGAAACGTGGGGCGCGGAAAAAAAAGAAGCCCTAAATGTAGATCTGATGTGTGGGCGAATATCACTCGATTTGGGTGATATTTTGATATGAAAGGTTGATCTTGGGGACAAGTGGGGCCCACAGTGGAGAGATTTATTTGGAAATGTAGGCTGGATTTTATGTGGGGGTGTTTTTTAGAAGGAATGTCTGGATTTCATGCTGGATTTCATAATCAAAACCGTTGAGCTTGGAAATCACATCAATCGGCCGAATGTTTAAATGGGGTTCGATCTCTTTTTCAGAAAACAAACACTCAGGGTGAAAAAGATATTTGCTTTTATGACCTACTTCTAAGTTGGAGAGCATTTTGTGGTGAATTGGACTTGTTTATGTATTTGATCAGATTTCTGGCCATGGTCTATTCATCTAACGGTCCAGATTATCTTGTGTTTCTTGAATGATGAAGCGTGTGATTTTACTCTAATGCTGCCAATTTAGGAAAGAAAATGTAAAACACTTTACTGATATCTGATTTTCTGTTTAAGAGCTCAGAGAGTCTCTGATTTTTATTTATTTATGAGCTCAGATCAAGTAATTGTGTGTTATAGATGATCAATTCTAGTCTATATGCATATTGAGCGTCATAAGACATCAATTCTTAGGTCGTTTTTGTTTGGAGGTGTTTCTGATAGGAATTCCGAATGTGGAGAATTCCTAACAGCAATGACAGCTGTTTCCCCCCAAGAATTCTTAATTTCTGTTTGAATGGTGAGAACAAATAAAACCAGCCCCGTAAAATGTGACTATTGGCCTCTAGAATTCTCTGAATTCCCCTTCTTTTTTTCTTTTTCTTTTTTTTTCAAAATGCTACATTGTACTTGAGCATTGGACAATATTTTGGTGAATTTCTAACTGCCCACGCACCCCCAAAACAAGAATTCAAACAATTATGCACTTAAAGCCACTTCATCCTATCCCAGTTGCTCCTGTTCACAGAATTCATGAGCAGCTATTTTTTTGTTTCTACAGCTGAATGTAGTTAATGGAAAGAAGCAGTATTTGTTTGATGAGAACGGTCGCCGTTTTCTTGATGCTTTTGGAGGGATTGCAACTGTTTGCTGTGGGCATTGCCACCCTGAAGTAGTTGAAGCCATTGTAAACCAGACAAAACGTTTACAGCATTCCACCATTGTATATCTAAATCATAACGTTGCAGAGTTTGCTGAGGCATTGGCTTCCAAGCTTCCTGGAGATCTCAAGGTATACTTATTTCTGATAAAAATACTCTATTGTTGGGCTTTTTTTTCTTCTTTTTTTCTGTTTCATGGTGTCATTCCTTGGGATTTTTTAATTTTGGTACTCTATGTTGTCATGTAGGTTGTTTTCTTCACTAATTCTGGTACAGAAGCAAATGAGCTAGCTATGATGATTGCTCGGCTATATACTGGCTGCCATGATATTGTATCACTCAGAAATGGGTACCATGGTAATGCAGCTGGAACAATGGGAATGACTGCTCAATCTAACTGGAAATTCAATGTGGTACAGGTATACATGCCACTTCTCAGTAGGTAGTACATTGGAACTACATTGTGGCATTTGATCTCCAACAGCCACTATTGTTATCTTTTTTATTATGATTTTTTATTTTTAAGATGAACTCTTGTTATGTCATTCTTTGATCTCCAACAGCCACTATTGTTATCTTTTTTATTATGATTTTTTATTTTTAAGATGAACTCCTGTTATGTCATTCTTTGATCTCTCTACTTACTATTGCTATTTTTATCAACCGTTATCAAATTAAGGGGAACTTTGTTGCTTTTGTGGTGCCCTCAAATGGAATTCATGGTTGAGTTGGGGAAGTAGTGATGTAACTGGGATAGGGATTCCTCGTCGAGGATTTGTATAGCTGAGGATTTCACATCGACATTGATGCATATCGATGCATATAGTTGACAAAAAATTGTTTTTGGTGCACAAATCTACAAAAGAGAGGATTTTCAAGTCATATATGGGGAGTTTGTATCTGAAAATCCTCAGAAATGAGGATTTCATTTGGTCCAAATCCTTAGGGCTTCACAATTGCCAAATGTGGGTTTTCCACGACTTCGTGAAAAAGGGAAATCTTTTCCCGAGGATTTAGTTGCCAAACATGACTGGGATGTTTTTATTTAGAAGGATTTCCATGTGTAAAAAGGAACATTCTTTGTTTGGATGTTCTGGAGGGCTATTCAATGACCTCTCATGTTTACTGAAAAATATTCTTCAATAAATTTTCAATTTATTCCCATCTTTTTGGGATAGAACTCTAGAAGTGATTGTGCTAAGTTTGTTTTAAAGAGTGACTATGATTGGGTGGATCCTTCTACACTAATCTGGCCTCATCAGATAAAGACTTATGAGTCATTTGAAGCAATGCCATTTTCAAGTTGTTATTGCTAGTTTGCTATTGTTTTTATAAGACAAAGAGGCCCCTTGGTGATCATCACGCTAGTGACTCTGTTTCCCCTGTAGAGGTTATCATATAGTGATTGTGCTAAGTTTGTTTTAAAGGGTGACTATGATTGGGTGGATCCTTCTACACTTATCTGGCCACATCAGATAAAGACTTATGAGTCATTTGAAGCGATGCCATTTTCAAGTTGTTATTGCTAGTTTGCTATTGTTTTTATAAGACAAAGAGGCCCCTTGGTGATCATCACGCTAGTGACTGTGTTTCCCCTGTAGAGGTTATCATAAAGTGATTGTGCTAAGTTTGTTTTAAAGGTGACTATGATTGGGTGGATCCTTCTACACTAACCTGGCCACATCAGATAAAGCCTCATGAGTCATTTGAAGCGATGCCATTTTCAAGTTGTTATTGCTAGTTTGCTATTGTTTTTATAAGACAAAGAGGCCCCTTGGCGACACGCTAGTGACTGTGTTTCCCCTGTGGAGGTTATCATATGAGGGCACTGAAGATTATGTAGTTTACTTAAAATAATTAGCTTAATCAAACATTAAAATAGTAACTTATTTAAAACAAATTATAGATCTTTTTACTTTTTGTTCTGTACTTCTCTATTTGGGAATGGTGGAATTGAATTTGCAACCTTTCTATTGAGGTGCTTGTTTCCAAACATCTATAGAAGTTTCCAGTCGATGTGATCGATTCTGCTTCTTTAATTGAGTTCATTTGATGTCGTGGTTTATAAGCTTGAATTTGTTGGGGAATGGTATGAGGTTTTTCAATGTCTTTTGTTTGCCTTTTAGCCTTTAGGATGAACATTATCAAGCATTTTAAAGAATGTGGATGTAGTGAACACTGTCCAGCCACAATCAAAGCATAAAGTTAATATTGATGATAAAAGAGAGTTTTTTTAATGATAAAAGAAACTTCAGACTTTTTAGTTGCTGCTCCTAGTTTCTTTTAGTTTCTACTCTTCGTTTTCCACTGGAAAACAATGGTAATTTGCTCACTGATGAATTAAAATAACTCATTGAAAGGAAATTATTGAGATCTCACTAACAAATCACTATATTTGAAACTTGGTAGGCGGAAGTTGATGCGTCAGATAATTACCCATTTTTATATATCTCTTTTTGATAAACCTGCTCATTGTTTTAAGTTTTAACCATTTTTCTAACTGTCATTTCCATCAGAGTGGGGTTCACCATGCCATGAACCCAGATCCGTATAGAGGTGCTTTTGGTTCCAATGGATTGAAATATGCAAAAGATGTACAAGATCTGATTGATTATGGAACTTGGGGGCACGTTGCTGGTTTCATTTCTGAAGCCATACAGGTTTATTTTCTAAATATGCCTTTTCCTTTTTGCTGTTTTCCTTATCATCTAGTTAGGAAAGTTGCCTGTTCATCTTTGATTAGAACACTTACTTCTTTGATAGGGCGTTGGTGGAATTGTAGAATTGGCACCTGGATACTTGCCTGCTGTATACAAGAGCATAAAGAAAGCAGGCGGTCTGTGCATAGCTGATGAGGTTCAGTCAGGATTTGCTCGCACTGGAAGCCATTTCTGGGGATTTGAGGCTCATGGAGTTGTACCAGACATTGTGACAATGGCAAAGGTGAATTCTATTCTATCAACCTTCTATTTGGTTCTTGGTCCCTATTCTTTTGACAAGGTATAACATGATGATTGAGAGAAATGTAAATGTTTTTCAACTAGAAATGGTACCACATGCAAGCCTACCCTTTGGAAATCTTGACCATTCATCTGATGGCCCCATAATTGGGTGTGCCATGCCCTAATATTGACTCTATTGGATAGTCTGAGCGGATCCAATAGGAGGGCAGCAAAGAAAAAAATAAAGTCAATGTCCAGGTTTGATCTGTCCAAAGTTGAACAGTTACTATCATTCTGGGAAAATTTATTGGATTTCTCCAATCCACGATGCAGTCTATAAGAATGGTTGGAATTATACAGCTTGTAGGCTGAGGCAATGCATGTTAGGATCCAACATTGGATATAGTTCACATTTTTTTTACTGGGTGATTCAACTTTAAATTCCAATTCATGATAGCGGAAGATTTTTTCTCTTTTAGGAGTGTTGCTAGAACGACTAGCATATAAACCAGACAAATACGGCAATCTGTCAAAGCTGACACGCAATATGTTGTGTGCCCACCAGTTACAACTGGTGCCTATTGTTTCTCTCTAAAATTTCTCCAAAATTCCACAAATTCTTATCTTAAGTGGTTTCCTAAATCACTAAAGAATCTCTTAAAATATAAATAACAAAACACTAGAAGTATAAAGTAAAAAAAAATGACTCAAAATATTCATTCAATTGCTGCTATTCCAGTCCAAAGGAATTGCCTGAATTGTGAGACTTGATACGACAAGTATAGATTGATAAGATCTACTTGTAAATGGGATTCACTATAGAGATACAAACCATTTTTTCTGTGGGGTTCAACTATGATTGATATTGAATCTAAGGATTTTACAACAATGTGGATTTTCCATATACAGTCTATGATATGAGGAGTTTGTCTGATTTTTTACCCTTGTGCTGGATCACTATTGATTTTGTGCCACCCTTAACCCTCTATTTGATTTTATGCTAGCTATTTTAAGATTAGAGCAACACTCACCAAACCTTTGGTTCATGTTTATGGATTTGGGCACTGCAGGACACTGCATGTCTTGAGGCTCACTAAGAACACTCCTTTTATCTTGAATAATTAAAGATATGCTCTGTTTAACAATTCTAAATGTTCCTGAATCCCTGTTCTTTAGAATATTTAGAAGTTTCTTATTTGGGTTAGCCGTGCTTTACAAATTCGTTTTCTGGGTATACTGATCATTTCCTTTGCCATAATTAGGGTATCGGAAATGGGATTCCTCTTGGAGCGGTGGTCACTACACCTGAGATTGCACAGGTTTTGACCCATCGGAGTTACTTCAATACCTTCGGCGGTAACCCGGTTTGTACAGCTGCAGGGCATGCTGTTCTGAAGGTGCTTGAGAAAGAGAAACTTCAAGAGAATGCTCATGTTGTGGGATCTTATCTAATAGATCGCCTCAAGTCCCTCCAGGCAAAGCATGAAAGTAAGATTCTTGTTCTCTTTCGGGAATGCCTGACAATCTATTTGCTATAGTTTGATGTGGGAACAATATGATCATTGACTCAGATATTTCTAGTGTCCTTGGGCCATGAGTGTGTACAATGGGGAGATGATTTTGTAAACTAGACTTTTGATATGATGAGCTCCACTTGGAATTGGACCGGAAAATCTTTTTCATATCACATTTTGATTACCTTTAAATTGATAACCATTAGATAAATGATTTGGAAGGAAGAAATTTAAGGTCCGAGTTGTACAAAGAGCCAGAAGCTGAATGTCTTAAGATCTTCCAATTTGGGGACATGCATAGCCAGCATCAGACAAGCGTGCCCTTGTAGTGCCCAAGAAGGATAATTAAAAGTGTTGATAAAAATTGAACTATGCTAACCAGCTATTACATTTTTATACTTTTTTGTAAATTAAATTTATATTTATATGTACATATGCATGTTTTTATGTGCATTCATATTCATTTAATACATAGTAATGTATACTGTATTTCAACCTTAACCTTACATATGGCCATCAGCAAGCTTGTGGCTTTCAAGAACAGCTCATATATAAGAATTCACTTGGAAGAGCTGGGATTTACCAGGACCTGCTTCATGTCAAATGCCAGTTACTTGCCTCATTCTCTGTACATTCCCCTCACACCAAGGTCACGTGGTTAAAAGGGAAAACATGTGGGATCCGCATTTCACCTAGTGTGTAGAAGTGGGGAATCCATGATATGCCTGTCCAAGCCCTTTTTAAGTGTGCCTGAGATTTATGATTATTTTCGTATTTGGTAACTGTACCAAAGTTTAATTTGTGATGGTACAAGTAGGTCTACTTTTTTCCTGTTGTCTTCTATTAAATTTTTGGTTGACACTAATCCTGTGGTGTGGCTCTTTTTTTTTTCAAGTCATTGGGGACGTGAGAGGAAGAGGTCTGATGATTGGAGTAGAACTTGTCACAGACCGCGAATTGAAAACTCCAGCAAAAGCTGAAACCATGCATGTCATGGACCAAATGAAAGGTTCATCTCTCTCTCTCTCTCTCTCTCTCTCTCTCTCTCTCTCTCTCACACACACACACACATTATATTTAATTAACAAACTCTCTCTCTCTCACACATTTTATTTAATTAACAAACTCATTATTTTATAGAAATGGGAGTACTGATTGGCAAAGGTGGCTTCTTCGGGAATGTATTCAGAATAACACCTCCTCTCTGCTTCAACAAGGAAGATGCAGGTATGTGCGGATGTACCTAATCTTTTTTTCTCCCCCTTAGTAGGCATGCTTAGTCGTCCCCTTAATGGACTCTCTAAAAACTTCAAGATCCACTCTTCTTGATTGGTTGAGTTGACTCACCTTGATCAGATTTAGTATTTTTAACTATCTATGTTAAGACTGGGTTGCTTGATTGTTTTATTTATTTATTGTTTTTAATTTTTTATCTTCCTACTTGGTTTTTTTTATATGATCTGAATATTTGACCAAGGTCGAATGTTTGAATTGATTTAACTGCCGAACTTTAGAGTCTGGTCGATTTTTGAGTTTTAAACAGTGTTTTTAGTGTAATGAAAGTCTGTTTTTGGGTTGTTAAGTAGTGTTCTATGGTAACAACTATTTACATTTCTTTTTGTATTATATGCAACTTACCTTTGGTTGCAGAAAACAGGTCCATAGTCCATAGATTCTGTACCATTAGTAGTACCATATTAGTAGTCTACGGGCCTTGATATACCAGTGTCAAATTGTGAGGACTCAAAGGGCTCCAGTCAAACTCGACTCAACAGGCTGTTGAGTTGAGTAAGTCTCTGACCAAGGAACTCATTCTAACCAAGATATTCGACCCAACAGCTTTTTTGAGATTTGAGTCTGCTTTTTGGGTTTTAAACACTTTCTGCACTCTGTCTATGCTGTATATAACAATGCAAATCCATGGAATACAGTTGCGTACTAAAATCTGTTATGACGAATTATAGGGTCCCAGATTATCCAGTTTGCTGAGCCTGATCCCATCATTGTGTGGCCCATAGGAGGTCCTGAATCTCCTGATTTAGTTTTCCAAAGATTGAAATGGTCGATGTGATAAAATGATATGCACAGTAGTTCTGTTGATTAGAAGATTGACCAAGGAGGGGGAGGGGGCTAAGGAGGTCACAAACTCATGGGCAGACCCATGTATTAGCTGGTGGGGGGCTGAAGCCCCCACATGATTTGTAAAAAGCCCATAAGGGCCCTTAGGACTTCGAGCCTTTCTCTCACCGGATCCTGAAAAGGCCCATAAAGGGACCTTGGGACTTTGTGTCTTCTCCAACCAGGCCCTTTTCTCTTCAACTTAGAGTCTTCTCCCGGCCTCATTTGCCTCATTTTGACTCCGAGTTTTCTCCCACCCTCTGCTGCATTGGCGAATTGGCATTGGTGGATTGCAATCTCTTAACTACTTACAATGATAATTTTTATTTTATGTACGACCATCTAAACTTTCTTGACAAGGTAGGGTTCTCAATGGACTTAAGTCGGGCTATATGTGCTTGAGCTCAAGTTCCAATTATATAAATGAACTGCTCTCATTTGTATATTTAGATATATCATTTTCTCTTTATCGTTATCATCTAAAAGTTATTTTATATATGGACTATTTCAATTGACCATAATCAGCCCCACTCAAATGAAAATCTTGGGTCCGCCACTACACAAACTCATGCACTTTTGCTCAATGATGCCTGGTTATGGTTACGGATGTGGACACAGATACGGAGATCAGGGATATGGCTCTGCACTCTTGAAAATCTAGGATATGGATACAAATCTAGGTGTCCTAATTTTTTTTTCTCTAGATTACTTTTGAATTAATGAATTTGTCATTGCTTAGGTCCCTTTCTAACATTTTTTATGTTGAGAAATAAGAAAATTAAAAGAACTATATGAAATGGTGGACTTGGTAAGTAGGATTTGCTAAAGTTGTACCCTATGAGTATGGTGCAGTATCAGGTACCTATGAGCATTGTATTGATCCGACATAGATACGTTGGATCTGTACAAGGATCCGGGTATCATAGCTCTCGCCCCCTATGGGTGGGTGTTTGGTGTCCCCAACTGAGCTACCGCCAAGGACATGTAGAATGCTATTTCTGCTTCTACTTTGATATGGAATAGCATGAATCTTCTTCACCCATTCTTGATTTCATAAGTGGAAAAGGTGCTGTAAACTGTAAACACTGGTTTCCATTAGAGACTATCGTTTAAGATGTGATGATGTCTTTGGGTAGTAGTTGATGAAATCTCCAGAATCCACTGTAAGAGAGTGATTTTATACACCAAAAGTGTTATATCTATATCCATACAATGCTATTTTAGCTGGTAATTTCTCTAAAGCATCATTGATAGTTATGTAAAAGCTCCATTTGGATCATCAAAAATGTAAACAAAGAGTTCATGTGTTTGGATACCTTGCTTTACCTTTGACAGATGTTTTGTTCTTTGCTGTAACCAAGTACTGCTTGGAGCTAGGTTTACAGGTAGCATTAGTGTAGAACAATCAAGTTCTGTGGATCCAAATAGGGGGCTGATAGAAATTCTCATCTTCCACATCCCTCCTATCAAGTTGTAGCCATGTTAATTTTCATGCATTTATGTTTTTTGCTTCTTTTTCCTCTAATGCATTTCCTCTTGTTGCAGACTTCCTCGTGGACGTGATGGATTGCACAATGTCAAAGATGTGAAAACTCTGTTGGCACTGGTGGATCGCCCAACTACATGTCATCGTCCTGAGATGATTGTATGGGTGGGAACTTTGTTTTTTCTTTTTGGGCCAAAAGTGTGGGTTGTAACCTGCTGTTTGAATAAAGGGTAGTAATCTGTGAAGAGAAGATGAGCCACCACCGCGGTGTCTCTCTCCCTCATTCTCTTTCTTATTCCTATGTCATAATGAAGCTAATGAAAGTTAATTTGAGAACTTGCGTGTGTATGCCTTTGTTTCAATGGGATAACTTGCTGTTTGAATAAAGGCAATAATTTGTGAGAGAAGGTGAGACACCACCTCGATGTCTCTCTCTCTCTCTCCCTCTCTCTCCTATGTAATAATGAAGCTTATGAAATTTAATTTGAGAACTTGCTTGTGTATACCTCTGTTTCAATGGGATTGTGTTCTCTCAATCTAGTCCATGTATTGCTCCCTGATTGTATGTGGGGTTTCAAGGGAAAAGAAATTCAGATTAGAGATTTATTACAGGTTCTCACAAATTTTGGAAGGGCTGGGTTGAATATTAATATTAATTTATGGTTTGGAGTATAGTTTTGTACCCAAAGCGCAAGCCAATGTTTTGCTCCTAGTCTTAAGTCTTTTATTTTATGCCCTTTCGAATAGTTAGAAAGAAAAATGAAAAATGTTGAAAAGAAAAAAAAATTGAGAAACTTACAGTCCATTTGGTGGATGGAGAGGGCAAGTATTAAAATTGTACACGGTAACTCGAACAGTAGACACTTTTCCCACCTTCAATTTTTTTTTTCCTACTGTTTCTTCACCTCCAAACAGCTTCTTTTATCTTTTATTGCTTTTCTTTTATAGAAAAACTCTTTAGAATATTATTAAGAAGCCGATATAGAATCAACAATTGCATATTGCTTAATCAGGTATGGGGTGGAGTATCACCAAACCCCCGTATTATCAGCGTGCTTGGCTAACTTTTAGCTACTGCATTCCCATCTCTATCCACATAATGCATTTCAAAATTATTAAAATGAATCAACAATACATAATTTAATGCTATTCTCATTACAAAGCCAGGGTTAACCGAAACCTAGAAGGCATTACAGGAGCCATTACAATGCAAGCAGGGGAGCTATCTTGGACCTACCAAACATGTGCCAAAATGATCCCTGACTCGTGGAGCCAACCTACCGATGCCTGGAAACACCTAAAGCTGCAGGCCTCCAAATGGGCCATTTACAGGAATGTCTAGGGAGTACATGGCTGCCTAGTAGAGCTTTTGCTTTGCGTCAGATTATGCCAAAAGGTGTTTGTGGAGGAGGCTCGATTAGCAAGATAAGATGCGGTGAAGGTTGGCCGTCCTGCCGGAAAGTTATAGCAGTAGTGAGCCACCGCGTAAATCTTCTAGGTACAGATCTTGAATGGGTGGAGGCAAGGTGGATCAAAGGAGCTGTTGGTGCAGGGCAGGTTTCAGCGGAAACCAATTTCCGAAATTCCGGCGCCTCCCTCTCTCATTTGGAGCAGCACGAAAAGGATGGGATTTCCGCAATTTTTGTGCATGTTTCCTCACTACTGGAGGGGAGATGGGGTTCTCATCTACTCCACGGATCTGCACAAACACGCCCTAAAAGTAGTAACTGCTGGATACTTCAGTTTGGCCAAAGCATCTGCTACTTTGTTACTTGCCCTCCTGCAGAACTTAACTTCTCACCGAGGAATTCGACTAAGAGGTAGAAAGTTGCTTCCTACAAGTCACCATGAAGTCCCAAAAAAACTCTACACCTCCGCCTTTAATTATTAGTTCTCGCCTGTATAGAATCGATTGCCCCTTGGGCTCAGGGGCAAAGGCTCATAGGCTAGACCAGGCGGGAGATACCTTAGGTTATAAAAAGAAGAGACGTTTTAGAGAATGTACCTTCTTTATTTATTTGTTCCTTAAAAGGGTAAATTGCCCTCAGCGTTTGCCCCACCCCCCCCCCCCCCCCCCCCCCCCCCCCCCCCCGGTCTGGACGAAACCTGGTCTTTTTTACTGTAAGTTCAGCATTGCTTTTGGGCTGCTCTCTAACATGGTGGCCTTGTTTACCGATGGAAAATTCTCTCCCAGTAGAAATTCTCCATATATATATAAATGACCATTCACTGGGTCACCTAAATCCTTTTGTGACACAGCAAAAGCATGGAAAACCAATGAGCCCGCATATTGCAGAATCACAGTTCTCAGACAGCATGAGCAATAGCAAGTGGAGAGGGTGTTCTTACATTATTATGCCATGATGCCGAACGGTCATGATCAATACCTGGTGTTTGTGTTTGTCCAAAATCAGGGAGGAAATAAGGTCAATCTCATCTTTTAATAAAGCAGCTGAGATGATCAAATTGGCAAATGAATGCTTGACGGAGGGTTTTTTTTTTAAGCAAACACTAGATCACTCAGAATTTTTTATCTGTGTAACTCAAATGGTGAGGTGAATTTTACTGGAAATACAAGGTGGTTACATTACATGTGAAAAAGGAGGGCCCTTCAATTTATTATTTCGAGGAATCGAGAAAGTTCAATAAATAGAACGCTTGAGAATGATAATCCAAAATCATTTGTATAGAATGCATAGCTCCTACGAAGACGATGCTTGAGATCCAGAATCATTCCCTGGAATAGTTTGAGAACTTTGAAGCATGTCTCAGCTTCGAAACTGCCACCAGGCCGAGTTGTTCAGCGACTCAGCTAAGTTTTAACCACCAAGTTAACCCCGCTTAACCAAAAATTCATTCAGAAGCGCGCCTGGGCAATCCTTTTCCGAGTCTAAATTTTTTTTACCAAGTCACTTGATCGAGTTTTACGGTGTCCGACTAGAGCCAATGTCCACAGGTTTAAAACCCCTTGTAGCTCCCATTCCTCTCATCAATTTCCCCTTTGGGCCAGTTTGGCAACTCTACTAATAGAATCAAGTAAAGTAAAGTTGATTTTCAAGAAAGGAATAAATACAAGTTATAATGGCATTTTATTTGTAGTTGTTTGTTATGAAGTCATTTTGACTTTTTGTATGGAAAAATGAAGTTTTTTTGTATTTTAGTGGATAAAAATAGTTGTATTTTTACGTTTTTTTGAAAATGATGGAGAAAATTTTGAATTAAAGTACTTTTAATGTGACATCTTATCTAAAAAATGGAGACTTTACTTGACTTTTACTATGTTAGTAAAGTGCCAAACCAACCCAAGGGCACATAAAACTTTTTTCGCATGCAAATGAAATGGTCATGAATGGAGTTGAAACAGCTAAAACCGCCATCACCATCTTCACTTTGTTGTCAATTTTATCCTTTGTTTGGATCGACTGCGGCCCACTAATGTCTCAGTTTATGCCAAGAACAAATCATATTTGATACTCCCCAAGTTGTAGCTTATTCATTCTCTGTTTAGATTCATAACTTTCAAGGACAGCTAACAAATTCACGGACGACCATAGTTTGTGACGGAACATCCTCGGGGTATTGAAAAGATGGTCTGAAAATCTGACGCTACCAAAAAATGAGTTGAATTTCGCCTTAATTGCCCCAGGCTCCTAGTCAGCCGGTCAGGGACGTATGAAGCGTAAGTGCGCAAGTTCGAATTCCTTGCCAAAAAATAATAATAATAATAGCACCCTAATTGATATTGCATTCTCTAATCTGAATTTCAATTATAGGTCATTAATGAAACTTTGTAAACTAGGTGGTGGCCATGGTGCTACATAGGAAATCCTTTTTTGTATGGATCAATCCCCCGTGTTACCTGTTACTGATAAGAGCCCCCATTGCCATACCATGCAGAACGGCAGGACCGACTCCTATCTACTCTTGAGCAGCATTATTTTGAACCTTAACACTGTTTGGGGAGGGAGGAGGGGACGGGAGGGGAGGGAAAACCTCTTGTTTGTTTAGTCAAAGAGGGGAGGGGAATCTCTTCTTTGTGCCCCCCCCCCCCCCCACCCCCCCCCCCCACCGTTTTGAAGGGAAATTTTGGGGGAAAAATTTTCCCCTCCCCTACTTTTCCTTCCCCCCTCCCAAACACCCTCCATTTTAACATTCCCTCCATTTTCTCCTCTTTTTTTTTCCTTTCCCCCACTTTACCTCCTTCCCAAAGTGTAGGTGAGCGGATTCCACTTGACGGCCTTTTCACACGTTGGTTAGTACATTTTACTCTTTCTAGTGATATACACTTGTACATGTGAAAATTGACAAAATGACGGTATACATCTCTTATATTGAGGACATCCATGTAAAATTTCTTATTAACTGATTGTCACCAATCATAAATAAAAAGTTAATTAAAGAGATTTTAAGTACCAAGGGAACAAGTACTATAAGCACACCTCATTATTCAAAATTTCACCCTTAAATTTTCCCTTAAAAAATGGGGGGAAAGAGGGAGAAAAGGAGGGAAAAGAGAGAGCAAATTACTAAACTGCCATTTCCCCTACTTGTATATTTTACAAAAGGCTAAAATGGTAATTTTCTCTCTACCAATTTCCCCTACTTTTTTACTAAAACAAACAAGAGGAGGGAAAATCCCTCCCCTCCCCCTCCCCCTCCCCCTCCCCCTCCCCCTAACATAGTGTAAGTGAGAGGAGTCCACTTGAGGGCCTTTCACACATTGGAAAGTACATTTTACACTTTCTAGTGATACACATTTGTACATTTGAAAATTGACATATTGACGGCATAAATCTCTTATATTGTGGACATCCATGTAAATTTTCTTATTAACCAATTGTCACCAATCATAAATAAAAAGATAATTAAAGAGATTTTAAGTACCAAGGGAACAAGTAGTATAAGTACACCTCATTACATTAAAAGTAGTAGCTGAACTGAAAAATAGAGGAATTTAGGAGTAAGAAATTTTTAAGAAACAAATTGGTCTCTATAGGTTTAGGGAGAGGAATTGTAGCCCAGTACAGTGAATACAAGTAGAATAACCAGGCTCTGGAGACCTAGGTAATCAAGTCTCCGTGGGTGAGAGTGTTCGTTAAGTCTTTGTAGGCAGGTAAGGGATGAAGGTTTTCTAGTATGTCTATGCTAGTATGCTTTGAGTTGGTGGGAAAGTGGCATGGAGTCTTGTGTTTAGAAGAATCTATCTGAGGCAGAGCCGGTAAAGTATCCCAGCCTCCTGATTCAGCACGTCCCGGCAGACACAATCGGAAGCATATTCCATCGAGGGTCTATCTGCCAAGTTCTACTGCAGAGGCATTCCATGACTTACCTCCCTTCTAGAGCATTCCTTTGCATTGAATGGCCTTGCTCCTACTTCTAGAGGCCTCCTGCTGGGCAGCAATAACAGATCGAGAATCAACGAAAGATAATCTAGTGAAGAGAGTGGTTATTCTATCCAACACTTCCATTATTTGCCCTCTCTACAAAGAATGTACTTGAGTCAATTAATCGTGTATTTTTGCACTGTGATTTTGCACAGTGAGAGTTCAGGAATCCTGTAAATATTTTTTATATTTTGAAGGGTTCGATGAAAAACTGAGAGGATCTTGCCCGCAAAAGATGGGAAGGCAAACGTGGGCACATGCACCAGTTGTCATTCTTTGGCCAATTTGAAAGTAAAGGGAAGGAAAAGCATTTTCCAACAAAGAAATTTCAGTAAAGCTGGGTTCTTGAGTTAGTTGTATAGGAAAAACTTCATGCATGTTGTGAGGAAGGAATCTTAAAGGAGTGTCTCGCCTAAGATATAATCCAATTGGAAGGCTGCCGCACAAGGTGGCTCATCCGTTTTGTCCATGATAAAGAAGTTATGGCACCTTCACCAAGGGTGTTCATATTAATGTGGACAAGACTGCTAAAAGAAATCAGGTCCTTCGGAGATAGGTGGTATGTTGCTCGATGATAAAAAGGAAGGGTGCTTGGATCCTTTTCAGTTGGCATTAAAGACTGAAACAAGTAAGAGCTTGCAGTAAGGGAAATCCGAAGGATATTTTCAAATAACACTTAAAGAAAAACAAGGATATCTTTTAGATCAGGTGTAGCTCCCACTACTTGAGCCAAGCACTCCAAAGAAGCACATGGACCCAGGAACAGTAGCTACAGCAGGTCTACCGTTTGAATATGCTAAATTTTGAATAAAGAGAGATTTCATCAATTTCATGGAAATTCTCTTCCATTAAATCAGAAATTAAGCTTTTGTGCTCTCTGATGATGGTCTCATTTAAACATGTTTGTAGGAGTGGCAACAAAGTCGCAGATTTATTGCCAAATCTATGCAAAGAGGACTGAGTTTCTTGAATAATTTGATGCATCCTGGATACTCTATCAATCACTTTGTTCTGTGCAATTCTTATTTTTGTCTCCAGTCTTACATGTTTCACTCAACACTATATAACCTTTATACCATGTGAAATTATTGTTTGAGATAAGGAGACTTCAAACTCCTACCTTTCATAAGCATTTTAGGCTGAGAAAATCAATTAAATCCCTGAAAAGTAGGATGAAGACCTGGAAAATCAGCTGAAGTGCATTTGTTGTTGAAAAGGAGTCCACAAACAACTCATTTGATCAAATCAAGGAGATCAAATTTCCCCAAACCAAAAATTCAAGACAAAAAATGGCTTGATAAATGAGAAATCTGATACCTATATTTCTAAAACTGTGAAATCAATTCCCACCAACAAAACCAACACCCAAATTCCAGGATTGCGAATCTTTAGAAAATAAAAACCCTTACTTTAACAGGCAAGCACGCACCACCCACACACACTGCAAACAATACCAGAATAACTCATTCCATGGCAATTACCAACCAAACGTGAGACTTGCTTTCTCAGATTATGAAACATGTAAAATCTTAATCAATATGTTTCTCGCACTGCTATAACTAATATAGCAAGTAACTGATAATTTCAATCCGAAAACTACTGTTCTAGTAATAGAATAGCAAGAAGAATAAAAACACTTCAAAAGAAAAGGCCTAAACTTCAACCCTTACTTGAATTGCCCCAATTCCATAACCGGTTGAATTGATATCTCCATCCATCAAAACGTTCCCTTGCTGCTGTTGAGAATCGAACCAAGCGTGCCCAGAACCGCAAATGCCAGAAGCGGGCTGACATCCAAAGTGTCGAAAACCGGCGGAATGATGTTCCTGAATAGATTCAGATATGGATCGCACAAGTCGCGGATCGCCGAGAGCGGCTGGCGATCCCAAGGGATGTTGGGGAACCAACTGAGCAAAACCCTAACCATCAAAACCCCACTATAGATGTCGAGCCACTTCGCCATGCCCGCAGCAACAACGGTCAGAGGCGTGTTCAGGTACCCGCTGGGGCGGTCGCGGAGGGCGGCGAAGAACAGAGGCCCCACCGCGCAGAGGGCGCTCTTGCGCAGCGATTGGATCGCCGCAAGCTCATCCGGGGTGGGGGTTGGGGAGATTCGCTTGAGTTTCTCGGAGAAGGAACGGATTGATTGGAGGATTTGGCTGGAGACGGAGAAGGCGATGGCGAAGATGGTGGAGAGGGTTTTGGTGGAATTGGAGAGAAGGGGTTGGAGAGGGAGATGGGATTCTGATGGTGGGGTTGTTTGGAGCGGTGCAATTCCAGAGGTAGCTGAGATTTTGAGGATTGGATAGGGTTTTGGGAGGCGTTTGGATGTGAGGAGATTGGGAATTAGGGGTTTAGGGTTTGGGAGAGGAGAGAAGCGTAGGGTTAGGGTTTTGGAGATGTGTGGGAGATTTGGGGATTTGGGGGAGAAGAGGGAGTTAGGGTTAGGGTTTTGGAGGAGATGAGTCTGAGAGCAGACGACGAACGCCATCTTCTTCTTCTGTTGATTGCACTTTCAGACGCCTCCTAAATCAATCCTAAATATGAGCGTTTGTCGTGAAGGAAACAGAAACCGCCATGTGCAACTGGTTGCCTATCTATCCTAGCGCAGCTCAGTGGGGCCCGCCTATGATCATCATTGGGTGGGCCTACTATCATGTGGTGGGGTCCACCAACCTGATCATCGTGGGTCGTATAACCCAGGTTGTGTCCAGGTTGGAGGCTAACCCGTGCAAGACTCGTTTTGTTTTGAAAACGGGTTGCGAAACCTCAACTCGCACCATGTGTAACGTGGGTCAACCCATTTAACTTGGTAAGATCCGACCCAACTTATTGATATTTGCGTAAGCCCAATCCGTTCCATGCATTTAGGTTATGCTTTGAGTCTGTTTGTAGGAAAGAGGAAGCATTTAGGTTATGTTTTGAGTCTGTTTGTAGGAAAGCACAAAATTTTAAGATAATTTAAAATAAAAAAAAATCACGTTAAGTGCACACTATATCAAAAAAGCCCTTTTAGATGCATAGCCCTTTATAATAAAAAAATCATGTTAAGTGCACGCTATATCAAAAAAGCCCTTTTAGCTGCATATCTTCTGATATGGCCTTTCCTCTTTATTTGTTATTCTTCATTGGATTGGGTTTTGCGAAGAGAGGGGGACGATGATGGAAAACTTTTTTTTTTCTCTCTTGTAGAGGGTTTATATCGCCCCTCCTTTCATTAAAAAAGAGGCAGTGGTCCCCAACACAATAGCAACTAAAAGAGCCTTCTTGATATAGTGTCCACCTAAGGGGGGTGTTCGGATAAATACATAATATAATATCAACAAGTTTAAATATTGTAAGATCTCACTATCATAGAATAAAATAGTGTCGTATTGTTTGGTTATTTATATAAAAAAAACCCCACAAAATGATATATATTAAATAAGAAATAAAATGAAAGTAATCAATTGACCTAGTACAGGACCCACTACATGTGTTGATAATCATAGTAGGATCCACTATTGTTAAAAAAATAGTGTCGTATTGTTTGGTAATTTATATAAAAAAACCCCACAAAATGATATATATTAAATAAGAAATAAAATGAAAGTAATCAATTGACCTAGTACAGGACCCACTACACGTGTTGATAATCATAGTAGGATCCATTATTATTAAAAAAAATCACTAGATTATAGTTAAAACCTGGATACCCAAGTAATGTTGTTTAATTAAGATAGGCCCACCAAATGTAGATAGACATAGTGTAATACATCTAGGGAATTTTACCAAAAATGTGTCCCAAAACATGTATTATCTCATTTAAGTTAAAAATACAAATAAACACTCATATTGGTGTTCGTACAGTCATTTTGGACCATTTTACCCTCTCATTCTACGAACGACATCGTTATGGAATTATAACCTAACACCACCTCAATCCAACAATTTGGTTCTCCTTCTCTTCCCCAAATTTCTCATCTCCCGCCTTTTCTCTCTTTCTCCTCCGCTCCCTCCTCTCTCTTTCCCTTATCTTACATGTGGCTTCGGTTCTATCTTTCCCTCTCCCTCTCCGGTCGCTGCGTTCTCCTTCCCTTTCCCTCTCCCTCTCTTGCCAAAGCGTTTCCCGAAAGAAGAGAAAAACGAAGGAGAAGGGTTCTCCGGTCTTCAATCTGTTGAGCGAAGAAGAAAGGGAGTTGCATAGGGGATTCTGTCTCCCTCCACCCAATCAGGGACGAGGCCTTTTTTTCTATTTGCACAGACGACAGACATCATCATCTTCAAACACCTTCATCGTTTTCTATCCCTAATTCCCCACATAATTTATTCCTTCCTCGTTCCCACCAAAGGCTTTTTTTTCCTCCTTCCCCATCGTCTTCAAGGCTTTTTTTTCCTCTCCCACCTTTTTGCTCTCTTTCTCCCTACCTTCTCCCTCTCCCTCTCCCTCTCCCGCTCCGTCTAATTAGAGATTTAGGTTGGATCCTCTCACACTGCCAGCCAACGTTGCTCGTCGTCAGAGTTACTGTAGAAAAGAGAGAATCCAAAATAGGGCTTCTCTAACCAAGAAAAGTCAGGTCCTTTTTACTTGTATCTACTGCAAATACTATCCATTTTTTGTTATTGTAATTGCATGGAAGTACCTTTGATTTTTCTTTTGAAGTTTGGTGTTTAGATTTTCCTGCATTCAATTTATTGAGTGTTCTATTTTTATTTTATTTACTTCTTTTTTCCCAGTTTTTTCCTGATTTTTGTGCCTTTTTCCATTTCATTGTCCAAAAGCTATGGATGGATGAAATCCAAGGTTTGTTAAATCTTAAAAGTCATTCTTTGGACACTGTTGTTTTGGGGTCTTTGCCTGTTTGGATTAGTTACGTTGCTGAGGTAAGATGATGGATGGGTGATTCAAAGAAATGGGAGTGATCGTTGGCTGAGTTGTAGAATACAGAAGAAAAGCAATTCACGGCAATTCGATTAGGTTGATCTAAAACAGGTATGGTGAGAAAATGGAATGAGTTGGTGACAAAGATGAAAGTTTCAAGGTTGGAAAGTGGAAATGGGTTATGGTCGATAGGTGGTGTGTGTCAAGAAGGGTGAGGAGTTGAGTTGGATTAAATGGGTAAGTTGACTTGGAAATTCAATTTGATGTTACTTGTGCATTGAGTTGATGGAAGACAGAATCTAGAGATAAAGTGGAAAATGGAGAGGTGAGGCACTTTGTGAAAGTGGGCATAGTGGAAAAGGCATAGAGATGGCATGGTGATGCATGAAAGGTGGCTGAATGTGTTGAGTTTTTTAGATAAGTTGATGAGAAAATGCAGAAAAATAGAGCACGAAGGAAAACAAGGAAATGAAGAGAAACTGAAAATAGAACAAATCATGGAAAAAACAAGTAAAGGAAAGGATATAGAAACAGGCAATGAGGACTTCTATGAAGGCAACAAGAAACTGGGTTCTTTTTATTTCAGGAGGATAGAGTCTGAGTCATTTCTTTGAAGTAGAAGATGGGTATAGTAGATGAGAAGAGAAGAAGACTAGTGGCTCAGCTAGTGGTCAATATAGTATCATATTGATGACACTTGTATCACTTGTCATTATCATAAATAGATATAAGGAGACACCCCGTGGATTATCCCCTTCTCAATGCATCAAGAACTCTGCGGACTATTTCAGCACCTCGTCTTGTACTACCTGACAGTATCCTACATGTCCAATGATGTACAACATCCAAACTAAAACTATATAAATCCATACATAATAGACCACACCATGCCCATATCAATTCACTCAAAACTAACAAGACCCTGCAAGACAAAGGAATATTACCCAGGAAACCAAAACCTCCAAACAATGGCAATTCCATGAAAATCTATATCCTTTGTACTCCAAAATCTCTTCCTTTATGGTAAGATCAAGCTGGTCATAACTCATAACACTTTATGTTCTACTGTAAAATTATGTTATGAACATCATAGAAGGCTCTGTAATCTGTTTACATGTGTTCTTTTGTTCATGGTTATGTGTGGGCAGAATTTCTTCTTGGAATGGCGGTAATGGAAATAAAATAAGTTATAAACCACAACAGTCAAAGGTTTCTATCAATTCAATCTACAACTCTCTAAAGATGGAGACACAAAGATTTGAGTTTTTTTCATGGCTGCAACCTCCAGACAACTGTTCGTCTGCAAATACTCCAAACCAAATCCCCTCTCCAGAACCCCACAATTCCAACAGTTATAGAAACTGAAAATGAAAGGAAAACAAGAAAATTGAAAATGTGGAAGAGAGAAGAACCGAAAAAATCACCGTCACTAAAATCTCAAATGGAAGATGACGTTGGAGCACTCGTCGGGAGTTCCACCGAAGGATCTGACTGGAATTGCTTAGAGAGTAGGGAGCGGAGAGGGAGAGCAGGAGCTGGGACGTCAGAGAGAAGAAAAGAGAGAGCAGGGAGCGGACAAGGAGAGGGAAAGAGAGAGCAGGAGCCACCACGTTAGGGAGAGGGAAAGAGAGAGCAGCGAGCGGAGAGGGAGAGGGAAAGAGAGAGTAGCAGCCCACGCATGGAGAGGGAAAGAGAGAGCAGGGAGCCGAGGAGAAAGAGTGAAAATGGCGGGAGAGGAAAACGTTTGGGGAAGAAAGGAGAACGAATGGTATGGGTTAACTTCAATGACGATGTCATTCTGCAAACTTGAGGGTAAAGTCGTCCAAAATCCTCGTACGAACACTAAATTAAGCATTTTTGTGTGTTTCTGATTAAAACCGGTTAATACATGTTTAGGAACACTTATTTGGTAAAAATCTCATACATCTAATGGTGATTATCACAAATGGGCTCATCTATTAATTATTTATTTTTTTGTAAAACCTTATCTAATATCAGACATCGTTGACGAATCCATCTAATAGAAAACATTGTGGGGGCCCATTTAATATTGGTAGTCATATTAACACAAGGGTAGCCATCAAATAGTGGGACCCATTTAATGATGACAAACCGATAATTGCAACCACACCATTCAATCTTGGTAATTAATAAGAAACCCAGCTAATTTCAGTAGTATGATACCCATCTAATGTTGGTAATCACGATGAAGGCTCCCTAGTGTGACATTAGTAAGAACCACATAATATTGATAATTAACGAGGACTATGTAATTGTAATATGGTTATAGAACGTTACATTAAATTTGTAAGTATTGTGGGGCCAATCTAATATTGGGAGTCATAGTTGCACTCCTATAAGGATCATTGATGTTAAAACTTATAGTGGGTTACTATAATTAATGGTTGTCCACGAACTCTTTCATATATAGAACGAATTCTGTAACAAAGGATTGTTTGATCCAACATATTATTGAATAATGTAATATGAGGGTTTTTAGAAGAATACGAGATATTATAAAATACTTTCTAAGTTATCAAAACACCTCATTTTTTTGTGAATAGATTATATTCTAAATTAGTAGATAATATAGCAAAATCTCTTAAAATCTCTTGTTTCCAAACACCCGCTAATGTGATTTTTTTTTTATAAAACCCTCAAAATCTAAACATAATACCATTTAAATTAGTTGAGATATGCGGGTTGATGCTATCCATCCATTTAAATGGATTATGTGGCTTATGTGAGTCCAGCTCTAATCTAACCTGTTTTTCTACGGGCCACATTTATTTGGCCTATGATGCATAAGGATGCGGGTCAGGTTGTGTGGGTTTTAATGTAAGTTATTTAACCCCAGTCTGGCCTGCAAATCAAATTCAGGCTAAGCTTGTTTGGTTTTAACCCAGGTGTGAACCTTAAATCTGAAGCACTACTTGGAAGTTTGAAAGTTCGATTTGGAACTTTGGCTGGAGCCTTATTTATCTGAGTCGGGCAGGTGTCCAACTGTTTCTGGGATTTAGGCCGGGCCATGTATCAAACTTCCAGAAAAACACACTCTCTGTCTCTCTCTCTCTCAATGGCTCAAATCTTGGGGCATGGAATGGGCCAAACTCAGGTGGGTTGGGAATTTGAGCAAACTGAGTTGACCAGAAAAACACAAGATGGGCCCAACGCAGGTGGGTTGGATATTTGAGCAAACCAGGGTTGACTAGAAATGTGCACAGACAAGCTCAAAGCGAGGATGACCAACTAGAATAAAACTCAAATATACTAGGCCTGAACTCTGCCCCAATTTTAGGCTCAAACGAATATATAATATCATAATAGACAAGCTATGATAGAAGTACACATATACATGTAACCAAGTGGGATACTCAAGCCCGACCACAAATCACACCCAAGTTCAATGCTGCTTTCAAAATTAAGGCCCAAACAGATCAGATCCAACCAAATTTTACATTTGCTTAGTTCAGGCCTGTGAGTTCTGCTTTTGCCTGACCCAAGTTGGACCTAAAAGCAAAGCAACACCTAATTGGGTCAAAAGAATGAAGAGGCATCAAAGAGATCTGGACCAAGGCTTTTAGTTGTCAGGGCAACCTAGGCCCCGTTTAGCATTGTTTCAATTGGGTGTTTCGTATTCCAGCGAGATAAGGCCATATAGAAGGTGTTTGGTAAGTATGAAATGCCGTTCCGCATATTGAATCCTCTAGAAAGATCCCTAAAAATCAGTCCAACCAAAGTAAGAAACCCAAAACGATAAATTTTCATTTTTATCTTTTTTCTTTTTGTAACAACCCGCCAGCAAGATTGCATCTCCAAGTCCATTGACACATTCTTAACTTGATATAAGTCATGGCTAACTGTATTCTTCATCCTCTCCAAATGCTCTGACGTGCAACATCTCTTGTATTCCTCCCTTCTTTGCACCTCTCTCTCTATCTCTAATGTCCAATTGCTACAACCCCTTTTAATGATTTATTAAATAAAGGATCTTTGGTATGAGAAAGGTTGTTTGCAGGAAAAGAAGCAACGAGAACAAAAATCATACCCGTGTTGGATCATGGGTTCCCTATTGCGAGATCTCTCGTATGGGTTCCAAAATGAAGAGTAGGTCCATGTTGTAGGATCTCTATTTATGAGAAAGGGTTGTTGGAGGATGAGAAGCCGATGTTGGATCATGGGTTCCCTCTTACAGGATCTCTCGTATGGGTTCCCTGTTGCAAAATCTCTTCCTTGAGAAAGGATTGTTGGAGGATGAGTTGCCCCTTTCTAATGACTCATTGAACAACAATCATACCCTTGGATAGTGGATTTTGTGTTGCAAGATTTCTGGTCCAAGAAAGGGTTGTTGCAGGATGAGATGCATTTCTGATGTTTCATTAAACAAAATACAACATACAACAACATCAAAAGAATGAATTGATTGAGGGGTTTGGCAATGGGTCTCCTGTTGAAATCAAGCTCATGCACATTTTCATCGGTGAACATTAAATCAGCAGGTTGAAGTGGAAGCCTTATCAGACCCATAAACTGATATTGCCCCGATGTTAACAAGTAACACATTGAATGCAAACCTCGTGTGTCGTATTCTTCATATTCAAGATGAATTTATTAATACTTTCTTAATATTTAACATGAACTTATTAATACTCATGTTAGATTTAAGGTCAATGTTGTTGAGAAACACGATTTTTTAAATTTTATTTTTGTGAATAAAATTGTTATGTTGTTACTAAATAAGTTCCGCATAGCATGTTTTCAATGGAATAAATTAATACAATGTACAGATTGATCTCAACACAACTAGATCTCAGAATAACTTGGTCTCACCACAAAATTGGAAACAAGGAAAAAACAATGCCAAACGCGGCCCTAGTTTTGGCAGCCATGTTTCTGTCTTGGTTGAGCATCACCACACAAGTAGATCTCAGAATAACTTGGTCTCAGCACAAAATTGGGAACAAGGAAGAAACAATGCCAAATGCGGCCCTAGTGTTGGCAGCCATGTTTGTTGAGCATCACCACAACAGTAGTTTGTTTCTCTTTTCCCTTGATTAGATATGTTGGAAGCCTGCAAAGCTAGAATTTACTGCTTTATCATTGGATCCTTAGACCTAGTCCCAGAAACTAGAATAATGTACAGTTTAGTTGAATGTTGAATCGTTGATACACTAGCTTCTATCAGTGGGAATTGGGAACAGCTCTAAAGCAAAAGGGAGAAATCTATTCTACTTTCTTAATTAGGAAAACACTAAATCAGGCTACTACAGAGGAGAGAGAAGAAAATTTACTGACTGCATGTCTGCATCTTTTATGGGCAACTGATCTTGAATAGGGATGTACTCAGGATAACAGCTAGCGAGGCTAGGAAAGGATGACAGCAAGCACATTTTTGACAGGATGAAACCATATCTTCCAGTATCTGAAGGACCCAACTTGTTAAAAGGGTAGAGGTCCTATGTGACAACTCACAATCATATGTGTAAAGAGTAATAAATATTTAGTAAAGAGTAATAAATATTTAGTACAAAAAAATTTTAGTCTTGATTTTGGTCCCTTTTTGTGCTCTGAGTCCTGCTTTGGGGGTTTAATTCAAATATGGACCCGAACTGGGTACATGTCCCTATCCATAAATGGGTTCTGTACAGTACAATGCCAACCCATTTTTTACTGTTGTAACTTGGGCTGAGCGCCTGAGCCCCACCTTAGGCAACATATCACAGCCCATATGAAAATGCAATTAGGTCTGAGCTTCTTTATGTTTGGTACTGAAAATTGAAACCCGTTAATCCAGGCCCCACTCAAGTTTGGGTATAAGGTGCCTAAATTGGGCCTTGATTCCCAAACTAAATTTGTTCTGTGGTGATTTATGTGTGCTATATAATATCAACCCAGGCCTGGCAAACTGGGCTAGGGATTTTGAATTTGGACAGGGACTCAGGCCTGGCTTTGCAAGTACCATTTCAATGGGGATTAGTCATGCTTACTCACATGCAAGTTGGACTGGGCTTGGGATGGCCCAATGCTCGACCTGATCTGCCCCAATGCTCCTACTTCTACAACTCTACTAGTTTCTTTGAATCACTTCTCTCATATCCTGTTCATAAACAATCCTTGGGCCTGTTTGTTTGGCAGTATATTGGAAATTAATGCCGCTGGTATAAAATCATGTCTTTAGAGCATTTAGAATTCTCCATTTGAATGCAAGCATTATGAAATGAAGCCTGACCCTTTAAAAGTCATTTTTGGCCTTGGAATTCTTAGAATCCCAACTTCCTCAATACTTGACTATACTTGGAACATTTTGGAAACCACTAGGAGGGATAATAATTTGAGAATATCTAATTATCCTTAGACAAGAATTTCCAAAACTCCTCTAACCAACCAAGCCCTCCATGAGATCTAGATCTAGCTAACATCTATTTGTTCGAAAAAAAAAAAATGAGAATTCTTGGTTTAGGAGAATATGGAATTTTCCAAATCTTATCCCCCAAGTAGAATTCAATGTTCTCAAGTAGAGTTCAATATTCAGAAAAGTTAGACTTTTGAGAATTCAAGACTTAAAAGTGACCTTTTCAAGAGATTGATACTTGAAATTCTAGCAACCTAATGCAAAATTACAAATGTTTATGGACATGACTTAAGATATGTTACAAATTCACAAAACTTACAATTCTCGTTGGAAATGCTTTCAAACAAACCACTTGAAAGTAGGGTTCCAAATGGAACGACTGCAGGTCAAAACAATACTAGACTCGGACCCAAACCCGTTTATAAATAATGGTTTCGGTTTCGGGTCCCATTCCAACTCGGAACCTATTTTGTTGGTTCCAAACTTGGTTTTGATAGAAAACTCGGAATCCGCTTTGCCTACATGACCAGTATCTAGTTCAAAAGACGGTTCTATTTTTTTTATTATTAAAATGAGCATATCATTCAATTTATAATAAAGCCTCAAGCATACTGCCTCCAGAACTAAACATAAATATGTTCAAAATAGTTAGTTTTGAACTACGTTTGCAGCATCAAAGACTTATATGTCGTGTTTCGGGTCCATTGGTCAAAACTTGTTTGGACCTAAAACCAGACTCATTTATCAATTGAATTTAAAATACGTTCCGAGCTCAAACCCGTTTATGAATTGAAACCTAAAATAGGTTATAAATTCGATTTTTAATTGGTCGAAATTTCCGTATAAAAGAAGAATCGGATGCTTGTTTGCAACCCTATTTGAAAGAGCATATAGCCACGGAATTAGGTGAGTTTTTGAGACTCGACCTTCATAACCTCAGGTCAACTCCGGTTTCTAGAGTTCAGGTCGGCATCCAAAGTTAAACCCAACTCCCAGGGCGTACTTTAGAGAGTTGCCTACTTCATACTGCCACATGGGTTTCTTTGAGGAAAGTCAATTTGTTTCTTAATTGGTCAAAATCCAATGAGATACAATGCATTTAGAAAGCACCCTATCCCGTGAGAAAGGGTTCTTTTTCAAACGTCTTTTTTAATCTCAATTGGTCTATAAACAAATCAATCGATGTATGTGCTTCATGTCTTCTTTTTTATGGATTTTGAGTGCCAAGGACAAAGAAGGAAAAGAGGGAAACATATACAAAGGAGAAAGAAACGGGGAGGGAAAGGTGACATAAAGTAATGCATCCTTCTATATGAAATTGGAATTTCTATGGCAACCTTTCTATTCAAAGTCTAAATGATACACAGAAGATGGTCTCATGCATCACCCTCCACAAGAGGTAAAGTAAAGTAAAGTAAAGTGAAGGTTAGGGTAATGAGATGAGATGGAGTCCACTGACTTGATTCTCTTGGCTCCAAGGCTACTGGGTTTCTTTCCATTTGATTCTTGAGGCACCCATGTGCTCAGATTCTTGGTTTGCTTTGGTCTGTATTGAACTTTGGTTTCTTCCTTTTTCTAATAAAAAATTCACATCTGATGTATCTATCTAAGCAAGCAATGAGGTGAGATTAGATCTATTACCTCAATGACCAAACGTCACGGCACTACTTTTTCAGACTTGTGGCTCGAACCGATTGGCCGATGATAGCCACGTACACCTGATTAACATATGTTCCCTTTTATGACGGAGAGGCCACTTGTCAACGAGGTAGACTCGAATCTACATATTTTAGTAGTTTTGCACACATTTTATTATTAGGGCGGATTGTGTCAGGTTGGTTTGAGTTCAGAGTTAGGTTGTCTCCTCGATCTTAGTTATGGACTCAGCTTGTAAACCAACCTATTTATATGTTTATCTATTTTTAAACTTTTTGTACTAGCCAAGGGGCTGGACCCATAAGAGACTCGACAAATGTGGGGTTGAACCTAATAGCTCTTTAGGGTGAGAGAACCACCTACACATACAAGAAATATAACATATGGATTGAACTCTAGGTAATTAGGGGAGAACGTAATACCCAATCGATGGACTATCCCTATATTCATGAACACAACACATCAGGAAGTCGAATCTATCAACCCATCACTTGGATTATCAAGTTGGGTTTGCACTTATAAACCTATTGATTGAAGGCCCTTAAATTAATGGTTCAGATGATATGTGAGTATAATAGTGTAATTAGTCCACCTCTAATTCATAGTGAGGCTTTCCATTCTAATTTGCACTGCTCATAGCCACCACGCTCATGGTTGAGACTTTTGTATTTTTGCAGCTTATCCAAATTTACCTCTCTTGAGTTGCAACAAGATTTTGACAGTACTCTGGTCCAAGGAAAAGGAAGGAAAAAGGGCCACCTGGAATCAAGGTAAGGCCCATTGGTCCTGCCATGAAGAAGTACCCACTTTGATAATGCACACCCAGCAAACTCAATAATTTTCGACCATTCCGTTTCAACAGATAGTCAAAACAATTTCGCCGTAGATGGATATTGGCCCATATTGACTGTGACGGAGGGGATCATTAGAAATAATCATGAGACTAGTTTTGCCGGATATTCTATCAGTTGGCTTCTAAGCTGACCGGGCTAAGACTCCAGTCCAGACAGTAGAGAATCCAGACCTCTCTGTCGTGATAGAAAATGCCCCAGTCAAATTCATGATTCATTCAAGCATGTAAAGCTTTGGATCCCTTGTTATTTCAAGTTACCCTCTCTCTCTCTCTCTCTCTCTCTAAGCTCCATCAAATTCTCTATATCTAAACACTGATGGTGCTTCAAAAGGCAATCCAAGAAAGAAAATGTGGGGTAGTTTAGAAATGACCTCAACCGTATGTGAAATACTGCCTATCATCAACTGGCTTTGGATTCCAAACCAAAGACCTCCACACAGGGCCCGCTTCATACAATTCGAGGCCTAAAGTGACAATCCTATATGAGACATTTTCTATATTTTAATATTATTATAAATATTTTATTTAAAATTTATTTTTCTTGCCTTTTCGTGATGCAAAATTACTAATTAAGCTTTTATATTCAAATTTTGCTAACCTATTTTAAGTCCACATCCAAAACTCACATGAAAATTTTAAGTTCATCCATAAGACTCACATGGAAATCTTGGGTCACAAAATCCAACTGCCTATCCCCCCAGCGGTGGGGCTTAAAGCATTTTTCACCTGCGCACAGAGCGCATATACACTAGGAGTCAGGACCATCTAAGATGGACTTCAAAGGTGTACCCCACGTATTGGATGTTCAAGATGCACGGTGCTTATATGCACTGTGGGCAAGTGAATAAATTTCAGCGAGGGCCCGTTGTTTATCTTATACTTTAAGATCAATTATTAGGGGTGAAATCCCAAGCTTTTGATCTATTACAACCACATCATGGACCAAATCTGAATGGGCCCATATTGAAATAGGATACATAAAAATAATGAAAAATGCTTGTAAAGCAAATTCATGACTGAATGTATGGTTGAGATTTGATACACATGGACTGCTAGAAATATAATGATGTGCTAAAATCAATTGGACTCCTAGCAATAGAAATATAAGTGGCAGAATTGAAAATATAAAGAGAGTTATTATGTGGCATTATATTTTGGGGAGAAAAAAAAAGGATTTGAAATTTAAAAGTTGTCAGCTGCTATTATGGACCCTTTTCTTTCCCTTATTTTTTGGGGCCTAAAGCAAAGGCTTTGCCAGCAGGCCCTACCTCCACATGAATTAGCTACAGTGCATACTGCCTTGCAAGTCAATGCGATAAATCTCAAGTCCTCATGAGTCCGAGTTGTTCTGTTTACAATGCAATTAAGAAAATCTCACTACTTGCTATAGAAAGAGATAAGATGTGTCCATTGAAATATTCTGTAGACATTTACTATGGATTGATTCATCTCCCCTAGACATTAATAATCAAACAGGGAAATGAACACAACTTGGGAGGATAGAGTGACTTGGACAATTGCACGTCTCTTCCACCAACATTTATCATTACATTGGAAAAACCAGGCTAGTGTACATCTTGCGTGCTGAAATAAATGAATATCCAAATCAAACATATGTACATTCAACGGGATTCTCATACTATAGACAACGCTAGAAGAGGAAGCTCTCAAATTGATGTCTCTTATTGCCACCCTACCTTGATAGCTTGAGTTTACTTTTGAAAATAGTTTTTTGTACTTTGGAATGGATGGGCATCGTTTTGTTTGGTTGAAAAAACTTTCTGAGTCTTAATTCTAGGATAACCAAAAAAGAGTCAATCTTTCTTAAAGGTGATTGATTAGATGAAGGATATTCTGATATTTAAATGGGTCATGTGTCGAACTCCTAGACTTTTGTAAATTACATAAATTCATTTTTGCATTAAGCCAGTAAATCAAGTCTAACATTAACATCCTATTCCCAAACAGTTATTAGGGAAATCAAAGTTTAATGGTTTTAATTCTAAATTTTGTGAGTACAAAGCTTGGAGTTTTAATTCACTATAATCAATTTGAATCTCAATCATCCCCTGCACTTGGTAAAGAACAACAAATTTAAGACACAATGGTGATGCTCATTTTGTCAAGAAATTTAGTGGGCTAGAAATATTGTCCGATGGAACTAATTTTTGGTGGACATTTGTTTCGTATCATTTCATAAATTTGACCTTATCTAACAAGTATTAGAGAGGATCGGCACTGCACATTTTTCGAAAGGTCCACTATACATTTAGAAGGTTATCTTTCCCATTTCCTAATGAGCACACAAACATAGATTTCCATCAGTCTCATGTTGAGTGTGGCTCAATTAGAGGTATATGAACATTCTAAACTCCATAATATAAAGAAACCAAAAGGAAAGAGGAAAATTGAGGACCTCGAACTAGAAAAACAAAAAAAAAATTGCACATCATAAACAATTTTGGGGTCCAGTTAAGGCCATGCACATAGCCATTGCAAATAGTAGATGAGAGCATTCATTTAGCTAAAAAATGTACAACATGCATGGCGCTGTGTCCGTGTGCAGTAGAGAGACATCCCTATGAAGTGGAACCTCTTGTTTCAAAGCCACTCCAATGGAGTCATGGTTTTAATGTTGGTTTATTACAATGCATCCACTATAGGTAATGAGGGTTTTAGTTTGATTTTCTCTCCTTTGAGGTCAGTAAGAGATTAGAAAATGCCTAAACCAGACACATGTTTATGTTCGTGAGTGAGAGAGAGAGAGAGAGAGAGAGAGATCTTTATCACATGGAAGTATTGACTGTGAGAAAAACAGATAGTAAAGCCTTCTTCCACCATGATCATTTTATTAAGGTACTTGTCATTCCCAATATAATAATAACCCATCCATGCCGTCTTTCCCTTACATTGTTTATATTAATAGTATCATATTATAATGATACATTAGGCATTGGATTAGACTAGTATCAACCCATTAAATGACTATATTCTTCTCATCATCATATAGATACCTCTTAGGTTAAGACAATTTTCTAAAGAAAGTGACGCGTACTTCTTCTCATGGATGCTAGATCATTAAGCATGCGTGAAATGTAGGAAATACGAAGGAGAATATGATTAGTGTGCTGTATTTCTAAGGATGTCATCAGGAAGCATGCTTGAAATGTAGGAAATGAGAGATGGATTATAATTAGTTCGTTGTACTCAAAATAGATCCGTTGCTCAGCCTGTCTTTAAAAATAATAGAAATGAAATCAATGTTTGTTAGGCTGTGTAATTGTGCTGATGTAGTAGAAGTCACATCGACCCGCCGTACGCGTGGATTGTAAGGCTCAAGTGCTTTTTCTATAAGAACCCATCAATAGCAAATGGAATCAACCAAGCAATCCTTATTAACAACAAAGTTGAATTCTATAGTCATATGCTGTTCATATATGTCCAGGGGAGCATACATGTTGATGCTCCTGTAAGCCGTGACTCATCACTAGTGGGGTGGCGATCGATATCTAAATCAGCCTCCCAATTCAACTTACTCAATTTAGTAATTGATCAAGGTTTAGGTTGATATTTCTAATTTGATTCAAATATGGGTCATATGCAGCTTAAGTCCATATATTTGCTGCTCAATTTGCCAACCCAATTTGAGCCCACACCATCAAACTATTTGCGCTCTGACCTGTCAATATGATTAACAAATAGTTAGATTTGGGTTGTGTTCATGCTTGTTATGGTGCGCTTAATGGTCAACCCAACCATGCCAGAATATTGCTGCCTTGTTCCCTAAGCATGTGCACTAATTATCAATACTGATGGTTAACACATCGAATCCAATGATGATTAGAGAAATAATTAGCTATTTGGATTCATCCTTAATTTACACAACAGTCTAGTGTAGATCACATTGAAAAGTATTCCCCCGGCAACATGGCGAATGTTCTTTTTTGAGTCACTTTCAGTATCATGTCTCAACTTTAGAGCAAAAGGAGCAGCTTAAGAAAACCTTTGTTGAAGAATTGGTTCTATCACTTTCCAGATACTTGGAAAGAGGAGAACCTATGTACTCCTTGGGAGCACCCAAGGGAGGGAGGTTGTATGAATGGAAAAGAAAAGGGCATTTATAATATAAAAACAAACAAACGAATGAATTAAGAGAAGGGAAGTTCATATTTTCCACGAGACAAAGAAAATATATAATCTTTTTCATTTGTTTTGTTGCAACATGCTTGTAAAAGGAGAAGGAAAATATAAAAAGGTGGAGAAAGGGGTTTTTCTTCTTGTATATAAAAGAATAAGAAAAAAAAATGTGCCTAAAATATGAGAACCAAAAAAAGACAAAAGTAAGAAAAAACCTAAAATCTTTTTTTTTTCCTTCCGCACTTCAAAGAGAGAAAGATTGTTACATGGCTTAGCATGCAGTATTTTTTTTTTTTTTTAAGAGATAGAGAATATTTGCGGACTCACCAGCGTTGCAAAGTGCTTGAAAATGAACTAAAGAGCATGCAACCCTTTTTAAATAGGGATTTTGATATATAAATCCTCATTAAATTATGTTTTCCCAATCTAATGTCACCAGAGTTACTTGACTCTGATCAACATGTTTTTAAAACTTTTTGCCCCAAATCCTCCATGATATCAAGGGATTTATTAGTTTTTATATAATACACTTTTTACAACCAATAATTAAATTCAGTTTGTAATGAACACAAAAATAACATTTTATGAAAAGTAAATATACATCTGACGACCACTTCTTATGTTATATATTTGAAAAAAAAATCTCTCCCTAAGATGTATTTTTTGGTAAAACTCTCCCTAAGACGTCCATGATGTTTGGTGCCGTACATGGTTCTCATGATATAATGAGATATTGGGCAAAAACATAAAAGAAAAACACAGAGTTAAATAGAGTCAATCGACTCTATTGATATGATCAGAATATTTGTAGTGAAATTGGGAAAATCTGTTTTAAAGAGAATTAATATGTCAAAATCCCTTTTAAATAAACTATCTTGAACCTTTTGGACTTATTTGTGCAATGTTTATGAAAGAAGAAAGGGAGATTCCACTTTCGTGTTCATCGTCTCTTGTCACATGCACCAAACATATAATTGAGGAAAGCACGAGACTTAATTATAATTCCATGACACCATGCGTACACGAACACACCCTTAGAGCCCCATTAGCACAATTAGACACAAAGAGCTTTAGACATTACCATTATTCATTTCTGGCTCTTAGCTAGCTACCTATTTTTAATAAGTCGATTGAATCCTTAACCAAACTTGCCCAACTTGCATGGTTCGAATGGCACGTAGATGTGACGATCCATCTAATAAACGGATCAAGTCGAACCAAATGAACCCAAAAAAAAAGAGTATGCAAAATGCTACATATACACTGTAACCTTAATTTAGCTTTTTCATGCATCGATATTTACAGGAAAAAAATTCATAAAATCAAAGGCAGATCCGATTAGCTCAGAATAAACCTGGTTCATGAGAAAAATCCAGTGACAAAGATCTATAGAACTAAAATGGGTCCCAAAAAGGCCAATCCATTTTCCCATTTACCAAAAATCTTGATATTTCTTTTCTTCTTCTTTTGAGCTGGATCGATCTGGAAATTGGATACATAAGCGCCCACTGTCACTGACACCTTTTCTTTGGCCCCCTCTGACACATTCGCAATGAAGAACAAGAGAAAAATTTTAAAACATAAAAGCTCACCTAACATGTGCTGAGACAATTTAGCAATGGACAGACAACTTCCATCCCCATTCTGACCAGACACGCCTGAATGGTTGGGTTTAACTGCCAGCTCATATCATTTCCCATCTATGTTAGGATCATTTATGAACGGTTGGATTGATGTGGGCCATGTAAGAGTTGATTCCTGTGGGGCCACAGGATGGACGGCCTGGGGCCCACCTGAGATGTACGCTGGTTGGTAGGGGTGTACGGAGGGTTCCGTAGTCCGTAGAGTGGAGGACAACAATGAATCATTACCCGCAGAAAAGGAGCTCCGTCGCGTGGTCAGGGACGGTGGTGCTGAGCTGTCGTCCAGCACATTTTTCGGGCAGGCTTTGCGGGCAGCACGATACGGGCACGAGGCTGGAGCTCTGACTAGTCTCTCGTGTGAGGCGTCTTCTTTTACTCGATAGCGTGTGGCAACGTCTTAACAGCCCCGTCTGAGTTCTAAATTATAATCACGTGTTTGAATTTGTTTAACCCTTTCTCTCTGGACCGTCCATTTGGTGAACACTCAGAGAGAGCGATCGAGCTCCCGAAAACATCTTTTGAGCATTATTCTTTTGTTTCTTATGGAAGTATGGATAAGTACTAACTCAGTGACAATTATAAATAATATATCACACATATATATACATATTTATTTATTTTCTCTATAAATAAGACACTTATTGATTAATATCAATCACCTTGATGGCAATTAGACTCTTTTGACTATCTTATTTTTATTTCCATATCCACTTAAAAACATTGAATGTTCTAGATTTTACCTAATTTTGATTAAACATAATGTGGAAGATGATATAAAACCCGAGCAGCAAATCCATTAGTAGCTTAATGGCGGCTGATGAGGCACCTCCTCTCCATACAAATAATAAATAATCAAACATTAGCTTTAGCGCTAAAGATGAATAACTTGTGAGTGGAAAAAAAAAAAAAAATCCAAACAAGAGTGATATTCTAAGTTTATTATAAAGGGGGTGTTTATTTGCTAAAACTCGAAAGAACTTTTATTAGGGAGAATCCCACTGCTTTAAAGATTTATAAATTGAATGAACAGAGTTAATATTTTACAAAGGTAGAATATTCAAAAATTTACTAATTAAACAAGAAATTACAATTTTCTTTAATAATAATAAATGTTTTGTAAGAAATCATTCATCCTCTTTTTTTTTTGAACAAATTAATCGATAGTCCATTAAAATACCAAATAGAGGTGGCCAACACATTCATGGTTGAGTTGTGTTTGCATGACCTTAGTTTCACACCAATGCTTAGCTATTGGTCATTGGGCCTTCAAGGTTAAAAAGTATCACTAAGGGCACGTTTGTATAAAGACAACTTCTATGAAAAGATAAAATTGCCACATCAACAAATTTTTTGATTTTTAAATAGTACATAAAAGAGTTTATGAGGAAGTTAGAAATTTGTGTTTGATACAAAAAGTTTTTTTCGATGATTGGTGTTAATATTGTTTGGTACAACCGTAGATTTTTTGGTAAAAACTATTGGGTGAGTGGGTGGGGTTGGGAGGAGAAGCAAAAAAAACAAAAGAAGGTGGTTGGATAGGGTGGGTATTTGTAAAAACAATAAAAAGCTGGTCTTTCTTTATAATTGTTTACCTATTGAATTACACAGAAAATAATTAGGCTTATAATCCGCTACAAAGAAGCAAACGAACGCCGGCCGACCCTATCGTTATCTCTGTGGAAGACGCATACGAAATCGACCACCTGTACCAGCTACCCTCGTGTCGGAGCAGAGCGTCCGAAACTATAAGTCGTTACCGAAACGCAAAAGTCCGGATCAGATAAAAGAAATTAAAAAAAAACACCGTTTCTTTCTCTGCTATTTCGCCTCCTCAAAGGGTTTCTAGGGTTTTCCATTCGAGTCTTTTCTAGGGTTTCCAGAAGCTGGATTTTCTGTTCCTCTTCCTTCGATTCTCATCTCGACGCTGCGAAAGCGGCTTCGTTGATTTCATCAATCTTCTCCTCCTTCGACATCTCACTGCTTCGATCGAAGAAAACAAGGACCCAAGAAGAAGAAGAAGAAGCAGAAGAGATTTGGAGATTTCGATTCTAGGGTTTGTCTCCGCAGTTATGGTCGCGGTTGCTCCGAGGCTGGGGCAAGGTTGATATCGGTTTTTAGGGTTTTTGACGGCAATGGGAGATCTAATGGTTTCGCGATTCTCACAGTCTTCTGTTTCGGTTTTGAATCATCTCCACGACTATTCCGGCCATGAGGATGTGGACTCCGGCGGCCGGAGAAGGGCGCCAGAAGCCGCCAGCAGCAGCAGCAGTAGTGTGACGACGACGACAACGACCACGACCACGACGAGTATGGCGTATCTGCACCAGACGGTGGTGCTGTGTGAGCTGCGGCACGACGCCTTCGAGGAGTGCATGCCGTCCGGTCCATCGGTCGGGATGGTGTCGAAATGGCGGCCCAAAGACCGGGTAAACTCTTGATGGCCATTCCTGCTCATGCGCTTCTTTTTTTTTTTGTTTTTGTTTTGTTTTTGTTTTTGTTTTTGTTATTGATGGTTTGCTTAAATAGTTGTTGGAATATTGGAGTAGATGATTTTTTTTCCGCATTTCGCTGCTTAGTGTTTTCTGTGCTTGCTATCTGAGTGAAATAGAGAAGATAAGAAGAATTCTATTTTAGTTTGGTAAGGGAAAATTTGCGCAATGTAGCAATATTTTGAACTATTCTTTTGGTGTTAATTTCGTTGAATGCAAGAGGAGAATTGTTTGGGTATTGTAAAGGGGAATACAATTTGAAGAAACGACAAAGGTCTAATTGCCTCTCGTTTCTCCTTTACCCCACATCCATGTCAAAACCACATTAGTCTAATTGCCATCCAACTCAAACCCATAGTTTTGTTTTACAATTGCTCGTAGTTATTGGCTTCTCCCACCTAAGTCATTTCAATTTTGACCATTGGATCTTCTCTAATATCTGATCCATCAAACTTTTACAGTTTACTTCATTTTGATATGCTAATTTTCAACCAGTTGGTATGGAATTGCTTTTCTCCAAAGTTGGACATTATCATTTACATACTTTCTTGATTTTTGATTACTGGGTGCAAATTCATTTGCAAACAGCATACGCCATGAGAATCCATCCTAGCATCCATCATTAAGCTGTCCATGGTCAAGGCACTTAAAAAATAGGGGCTAAGCTGACATTTGATGCTATCAGATTCACCTAGGAATTTTGTCATCACCCTACTTAGTTCTCACTCCTGGTGCTACCTCTTCATAAATGTCTTGTACAGTGTTGATATTAGCAATCATGGTGGCCTTTTTCCCCTTTAGTTTCTAAATTAATTTCCTTAGCACCATTTCTGAGCCTACTCTAAAGAAATAAAAACCACATATGAAATTTCCTCTTTTCAAACTTTTTCTTGATTTGTTGTAATAGGAAAGTGGATTATGATCTACATGGCAAAGACCCAAATTAGTTGTGATGCATTTGACTGATGTCTTAGGCAATATTGCTCTTTCTAAACACTGAATGGCTCGTAAGTTTGATATCTTGGTAGTTTGTACTACTTCAAAATGTCACCTTTATTCTTGTAGAAAGTAACCATCATGCTCTTTCTTCATTTGTTGGGGGTTCCTCCTGTACTAGAAATTCCATGGAATATTTGGCTAACCATTTCAATCCGATTTTACTCATGGAAGCCATTGTATTTGTAGTTATATCGTCGGTTCTAATGCTTGACTTTACAGTCTTTGCATATTGATTGGTTTCTATGTCTTAGTAAAATGTAGCTTATTTGTGTCTTCTTAGATCCATCTTAAGTGCCATAGGGTATTCTTCCTTATCTGAAATGTATGTATAGTTTAGGTCAAAAGCTAGAATAAATAGAAAACAGCTTCTCCCATCTCATTCATTTGCCCAAAACTGAATCTGCCATCTACTTTGCAATAGCCATCTCCTTTTTTATGATTGTTTTAGTCCTACTTTGATTTAATATTTTCTCTATTAGGTATTTCTTTTGTTAACTAGTATTAGCCCATATATCATTCCTTCAACTACTTCTTGCTTTCACTTAGTCCTACTTAGGGTGCATAACCAGTAACAATGTCTATGATTTTTGTTTCTAGTACTAACTTAAGCATTATAACCTTATTATTACTACTCTTGTTCTCTATAGTCTTCTTCATTAGGTCTCTATCAACTACAGTGGTTTCCACATTTCTTGCATTACTCTTTCTTTAGTAGAAAAAGCTTAAACCCTTCCTCTAGGTCCTCAGCCTTAACTCCCTTAATTTAAGTCTCTTGTAAGCAAGTTTTTATTCTCCTCTCCTTCATAATATCTACCAACTCAGTACTCTCCTCTGTCAAACTGCCAAAATCTCAAGAGGCTCTTTGTATCTTTTGGGCTAGCATCTTTACTTGCACTCTCCTTTGAGGTTATGGGATTCTTATTTCTCATCATCGATGGACACCTTTGTTGCGTGTTGCTTACAATGAATGCTCTAGCTACTAGCCAGTCCTTGCTTAGTCGATAGGGTTCTATTGCAATGAATTGCTTCCAGGAAACATCACTTTAGGGTTAACTCTAAGTGCACGACCCATTAAGTGCGAAAGTCTTTGTAGTTGACTGCCTATTGGATGCTAATCTTCCTCCTTTATTCGGGCTTGGCAATGACACTTGATGAAAATCATACGTGTTGTGAAGTTGAGCATTTGTAATATTGAATGTTATCGGGATATCCAATGGCAGCTCATTATCATCATCGAGGCCTTGTGGGTTAACTACATGAATTCTATTTCTCCATTCCGATCTATCTCGAGTCAAATCCTTAGATCGGTTGTACTTCTTCACATTTATCCTTATTGCTTTCATCCATGTCCTCTTTGGCACACCCCTTCTCCTTGGTGGGGCATCAACCTGCATAGAAAAAGTTTTCCTCGATAGTGCCTTTGCCGGCTTGCATTGGACACATACAATTCACTCCAGACGAGTCTCTTAATTTATCACCTATTATGGTACCCCTAATTGTCCCCAAAAGCCCTCATTTTTATTTTATTCTTTTTCTAGTTTCTAGACATTCATCTCAACATTCTCATCTCCGCCACACTCATTTTGTACATGTGTTGCTTCATGATTGACCAACATTTTGCTCCATAGGTCATAGGTGACCTACTTGTCCACTAAAATTTTTCCTTCAATCTTGTTGTTATGAGTCGATAACAAGACACTCCAGAAGCATGTCTCCACTTCAGTCATTCTGCTCTTATCATATGTTTGACACTCTCCATCCTTACTAACCATCGATCCAAGGTATCTGAATGAATCTCTTAGTAGTATCTCTTGAGTCTCAATTCTCACAGTAGTTTCAGCCCTTTGCACAAACCCATTAAAGTTGCAATTCATATATTCTATCTTTGTACGACTTATTTTTAAAGCCCTTGGATTCTAAAGTCTACCACTATCTCTCAAGTTTTGCATTCACGCCGTCTCCCTATTCATCCATTAATACAATATCATCTACAAACAAATACATGAAGGTACGCCCTCTTAAAAATGAACGATTAATGCATCTAAAAATCATTGCAAAGAGATAAGGGCTTAAAGCTGACCCTTAATGCAAACTTATGGTTACTGGAAACTCACTTGCCTCTCCACAAGTAATTCTCATAGTTGTTACCGCTCCCTCATATGTCTTCACGATTTCAATATCACCTCTTGGGACTTTGCTTTTATCTAAAACCCATGAAATCTCTAGGTACCTTATCATAGGCTTTCTCTAGATCGATCAAGATCTTATGGAGACTTTTTGCTCCTCTCTGTATTTTTCCATTAAGTGCCTAAGTTGGAAGATAGCTTCCTAGTTGACCTCCTTGGCACAAAACAAAATTGATTTTATGATCTCTTGATATTTTTTCTTAGTCCTTGCTCCATTACTCTCTCTGATAGTTTCATAGTGTTCATAAATTTAATCCCATGATAATTGGTGCAACTTTGTATATATCCTTTGTTCTTGTACATTGGTATTACAGCACTTCTTCATTCATTTAACATTTTTTTGTCCTTAATATCTTATTGAAAAGCCTAGTTAATCAAATCCATCCAATTTCTCCAAAGCATTTGCAAGACTTTCTTGGAATGCCATTTTGCCTTGTAGCCTATCCTATCTTCATTTGTGCCAATGCTTACTTCTATTACCTTAATTCTGAGGTGAAAGGTAACAAAGTATTCTCTCATTCTTAAATGAAGGTTACTAAACTATTCTCTCTTTCTTTAACGTTGTTGTCCTTTACCAAAACCTTTTGTTCGCCACTCTTTATATATTTGACATGATCTGAGTCCCTAGTTTTCCTTTCCCTCATTTTTGTAGGTTTGAGAATTTCTCTCCTCCTCTTCTTCCAACTTATTATGTATGTCTTGGAATTTGCATCACTTAGTTTCTTAACTTCTTTCTTTGCCTTATACATTTCATTATTTTGCATATTCTTAGTTCCTTGCCAAAGTTTGTAGCAGTGTCTTTCCTCTCGAACAACTTCCTAAACCTCTACAGTCAACCACCGGGTTTCTTTATCGTAAGGACGTCTTTTGCAACCATTCCGATACAATCAACCATTTGATTTAACATCACCGTAGTTTCTCCATCCAAATATCACTCCCCATTATCACTTTATCCTTCATTGTTGTTGCCCTTTTTAGTGGCAGCTCAATTTCGTAATTATTAGCACAAATTTACATCAATATTGAACACGTTCTTATCAACAGAAAAAACTCCCAAGATCAACAGTCACCATTTCGGTATTTATGGTCTTTCTATCTACACTGTTGCAAGTTGCAGCAATTAATCTCAATGGAGTTTGAATATTACACATTTCATGTGAAATTGAATTGAAAGTTTCTGTCAATTGTACTGGGCTCTAATGGGTCAAGTTATGGTTGAGTCAGGACCTGGACCTCTTCATGCTTCTAATTGTTTTGGGGCATTCCAATTATTTGTCCTAGTCTTGGTATCCATTCATCTGGACCTGGACCTACTATGTTTGATCAGGTCTGGGATGGCTGTTCTTATAGCCTAAGTAACATCTTGATTAAAAAGTATACCGTAATACTTTATTGTTATAGTAGTACTAGTAATGACAATAAAAACGACAACAACAGTAAGGAACAAATTCTTGGGTTTTTGTGCACTTCTTGGGTTCTCGGGTTTTTATGAACTTCTTGCATTTTGTATGCACCGTCTGCATTCCTAATCCTAAGGCTGAAGAAATGTGATGGGGAAAAAGATATCCGAAAGAAAACTAATCTGTTCTCAAGAAATTCTTAGGTTTTTATGCACTTGGGTTTTTATACACCATCTGACTGCCTAATCCTAAGGCTGATGCTTTCGTCAAGAAAATCTTGGGTCTTTAATTTTTGTGCTCCGTCTGAATGCCTAATCTTAAGGGTGATGAAATGTGAAAGGAAAAAAGACATCCTCAAAAAAACCAATCTGTCTAATTTTCTTGATCTGCCTGCACACAGGCCTTATGGCGCTGTGTTAGTAGTGGCATAAAGCCATGAATTTGCACACATTTTTTCCTTCCTCTTGAATGATAACAGAGTGTCATAAAGTCATAAATTTGCATAATTTTCCTCCCTCCCTTTTTTTTTTGGAATAGCTGACCCCAACAAAGCAGCCCGCTTAGCATTTCAAGAGAAATAAACTACAAGCCAACACCCAAGAAGAGAAAAGGAAATTTGCAAAACACCCAACTACCTAATAAACATGAACAAGGGAAGGGGTTATCAAATGAAATAAACAAAGTTTGGAGCTAAATTCCCTTCTTGGCTAAGCCGTCAGCCACAACATTTGCTGCACGCTTGACATGAATGAAGGAAGCAGTTAATTTTCTGGCTAGGTGCAGCATCTCAGTCACATCCAATATGCTCCATGGGGCTTGGCAGCAACCTGAATCCCAGTGGATTGCACGCAAGGAGTCACACTCCATCACAATGCCATGCAAACTAAGATGCAGTGCCTTCCGAAGGCCCATCCTCAATGCTGGCAGCTCTGCCCTGTTAACCAAATGACAGCCCGATGGTCCTCTCTGGATAGAATATGTGAGGCAATGCAGTGGCAGATGATGCCTCCAATGCCGGCTAGATGCGGGTTGCTGATAGCGCTCACTTTAAAATTGAACTTAAAACAAGGAGCAGGAGGGACCAGAACGACCCTTTTCTTGCTTTTACCCACTGTGATCTGCATTGTTACCTAAAGTGACTGTATCGCTGTGTTGTGACTGTCAGATTGTATGCTGTTTTGGACCTAAGGTATTTAATTACTTTGTAACTCAGTTATTCAGAAACATAAAATCCTCGATATTGAGTTTGATAAATTTTGACTTACCTTTTTCAAAGGAATTTACTTTCTTACAATTTAAGGCTTCGTCTTCGTTTTACGCAGAGGTAAGAAAATGGGTTTTACATATGCAAATGTTACATATGCAAGTATGACATGTGTGAAACACATTACCTTGTTTTTAGAATAACCATTTTCACATGAATATATAAGTACATCCAACGGTTTTAGATGTGTTTGGATTTCTTGGACATTTTTTTTTTTAAATTTCTTAAAATCCTTGAAAATTTAAGATATGGAACTAAACGTCTTGACCCCGTAGAGGAACTAAATTAAATTCTTAATGATTAATATTGGCTGGGATCATGAATTGGGGGCCCTTAAAAGTGTTGAAAATTAGATCTATAGGTTGGAATTTTTTGGACATTTTCACAAATTACTCAATCTTTTTTTTTTTTTTTTGGATAACCCAGGGTATCTCCCACCTAGCCTTACCCAGGAGCCTTTTGCCCTGAGCCCGTGGGGCACTTGATTTTGGACAGCCGAAAACTTGTCTCCAGGGGCACATGCAAACTCTCCTATCCACATACACCGGGTAAAACTATGGGAGGTGTCCAACGAAGGTAGGTGTCGAACGCAAGACCTCTCCACTCTTAAAATAATAAAAATAATAAACTCGTAGTTGTCAATTCCATTCTAGTTCTTATTTTGGTATGGCCCCGTTGTAGAACGATGCGGCGGTCCAATCAATTGCGGTGTTCCATTTTGGAAAAGACGTGTGAAAAATGAAAAAAAACAAAAGAATATCTAAAATTGATAAAAAAAGAGTAAATTGTTAAAATATTACTAAAAATGCGTGCAGACATAATTTAAATTAAAGTACACTCTACAATTGACTATTTTCTACTTTTCACTACGTATGAATGAAATTATGAAACATGTGAACTTATTAAAACTCCGTTTTCTTTTAAGATAAAAATCCTCAATAATCCTAACAAAGTGAAACCGTTTTTTTTTTTTTTTGGGGGGGGGGGGGGGGGTGGGTTTGGCTTGGGCATTCCGATCTGTCTCGGTATTGCACCGAGAATGATGGGATGTGCCAGAAATGGGACCGGAATCTTTCAGGGGCCATTCCTTCCCACCACTGGCCAATTCTGGAATGATCTGGCCAATTTTGGCTGAAACAAGAGAGCTCGGGGTTTATCAGTTCAATGAACACATTGGACAGTTTGGATTACAAATATGAGGCCTGCAAGAATGAAAAAAATAGTAGTTGTTGATGGGATTTGATCCCACAACCAATTGCATAAATTTTAAGACTTGTACCTGTGCCGTTTTTGCAAAGGGGTGATGTGAAAGCGTTTCACACCTATTTAGGTGTGAAAATGGCCTTATTTACACACCATTTTGACACCTCATTGACTCATCACATCATTAATGAGTGCAAACATGCGTGATGATGGGCCACCAACTCACCATAACACATGTGAATCATATACATATGTGAATGAGTGCAAACAAATGACCACCAAAGAACACTAATCTCAATCTAGTTACAAGATTTTCTAAAGATGATTCATCGAACAATGAAATTCATGGTATGCAGCAGCAACACGCCACTGACATGTCTATACACAGTAATACACATGAAAATGAAGTGAATTCGACCTGGATATGTTGCTAACTTGAAGTATCTGGGGACCAAAGCACAAAACTCATGTTTCTGGAATTAATGGAGGATCCAAATGGGCCTTGAAAATTGCAATCGATAAGTCCCAAGGAATGTGTTCTTAAGTGGCAAGTTTAACAGTGGAAAAGTGTGAAACAGCTCTTATATTGTCATAATTATCCTGTGGTGGTCTATTTGGTATTTTTCTGCCTTGTATTACGTGTCTTTGTTGCTGGTACTTGTTTCTAATTTGATCTTTATGAAAAAACATTCTCTTAATTAGTCTGTCCTTGTTCTGTCTTGCTTATAAGGAGATGTTGTAGTGAGGTATTTTAACCTATGACTCGACCTTAACTTTTATGCAGATGAAGACTGGCTGTGTAGCACTTGTTTTATGTTTAAACATAAGTGTTGATCCACCAGATGTTATCAAAATCTCTCCTTGTGCCAGAATGGAGTGTTGGATTGGTGAGTTGCATCGTGCATTACTAATTGTCACTTACTTTATTACAAGATATTTTTGGTAGATTTAATGCAATATATCAGTGGCTACTTCTGTGTGCTCCTGATGCATGATTGATGAACATCTTATTTATTGCACATAAGCATCGATATTTTTTGTGGTCTTTCTGCCCCTGTGCCTCACCCATGAATATTCCTTGAATCAAACACTTTTTAACTCTGTAGATGCTATAGCAAAGTGGGACAATGATTATGATCAGCTTGGATTTCGAAGGTGGCCCCGGCTGCTGGATTATAACAATGGCTCAGAAAGTCTCTAAGTTGGAAGTAATGGAGTCGATCCCTGTCCAGGATTTTTGCCCCAGTAAAGAAGTCACAACTTACAACTCACAGGAGTCCTGATTCAATATGGGAATGACTTAGTGATTCTCTGACCCCTTGTTACAAATCCAAAAGTGGAGCCCCACCGTTGAAATCCAAGGGGCTCAAAATCACTCTCCCATCTTGATCCATCAACAAGGAAATTTGTACCCATTCAGTTACTTCCACCATCAAATTATATGTCATCAATCTGATGGTAGAAATAACACATTGCTTTAGAAAAATTCCTAGATGGGATAGGAAGGTGGAAGAGTGATTTTGAGTTTCAAAGATGGGTCCCACTGTTGGATTTATAGCAAATGGGCTAAAAAAACTCATCTATCCCCCACACAGAATCTCTTCGGACAAAATTTTTGGAGACCAATGGGTTGGAGAAAGGGTTTTGTTCCCGGAGATTGATCTGAGGAAGATCTCTCATACATTAGCGTATAGGAGTACTTTTTTGTGTTAAGATGAAAAATAAGAAAAACCACTCCATGTGGCCACAAGTGACTCGTCTTGCATACTACTGGTATCTGGTGTACTGGTGTATATGAATGCTAGCTGGTTTTCTTTTGATCACATTTAATGCCCAAAGTATCCTCTAAGACTCCATAAATGCGATGCTCATTGCGGGCATGTCTTCTTCAAGAAATAGAGACACGCAGGAGACTGGAGAGGTCCAGCTATGTTCTTTTGTCATTAGCCAGTACTTATAAATGGATAGCATTTGTTTCCTTTATCGGAAACCTACTAAATGGGTTTGATTAGACTTATAAATGGGCTTTCTTCAGCATAATCTTCCCTGGATTCTAGTTCTCTTAATTGCCATGGACCATGAAAAAGATACGTATATGCACAGCCTTCACCTTTAGCTTTGGTAATATATGGCTTGAACTGGTAGATGGGTGGATGACATTTTTTTCGAATTCTGAATTACAGTTTTTCTATTTTCTGAAACTTTTGAGGTCAACTTCAAGTTTCCTTTCTTGGCGTGCTTCCATACTTCAAGCTGATGGTTAGGATGTTTTATTGCATCTTGGCTTTATTAGTATTCTATTTGTGCTTTCTTCTGGATAAAATATTTTTTCCATGAATATTTTGGGACCCTCTAATTCAGTGCTATTGCATTTTCTGTTCAAAGGATATTCAAAATTTTTTTCCTTCCATTTTACCTTGATCCCTTGTTGGTAGATCCCTTCTCTATGGCGGTTCCAAAGGCACTTGACACAATTGGGAAAACGTTGCACGCTCAATATGAACGATGGCAACCTCGGGTAAGCTAATTTTCTAGGGTATTTGAGATTTGAGTGAGTTGAGCTATCTATGTCGTGTGAACACATCTGAGATGTATACAGGCGCGTTATAAGCTTCAACTAGATCCTACAGCGGATGAAGTGAAGAAGCTTTGTAGTACCTGCCGCAAGTATGCAAAGACAGAGAGGGTGCTTTTTCATTATAATGGACATGGAGTACCAAAACCGACTGCTAATGGTGAAATTTGGGTTTTCAATAAGGTCCTTTACTGCTTTAGTTTTATCCACTGTTATTATATTCCTAGAATCCCTCGTGCATGGTTTTATAATGGTGCTAATTATGTGGTATTTGGTGCAGAGTTATACACAGTACATTCCATTGTCAGTCAGTGAGCTTGACTCCTGCCTGCAGACACCATCCATATATGTTTTTGATTGCTCTGCTGCAGGGATGATTGTCAATGCCTTCACAGAGGTTTGTAATGCATGGTTGGTTCATAGACAGGCTTAATGCATATTATGTTCTCACCCTCTCCCTCCCTCTCCCTCTCCCTCTCCCTCTCTTATAATATATATATATATATGATTATTATTATTTTTAGAAAGAGAGTGAGACCCGGCGTGCGACTTGCTAAGTCTATGTAATGTTGTATCTTATAGCGGCAAGAGTGGAATGCTTCAATGAAGGATTGCATTCTGCTTGCTGCCTGTGAAGCACATGAAACTCTTCCTCAGAGTGCTGAATTCCCTGCTGATGTGTTCACAGCCTGCCTCACGACACCAATCAAGATGGCATTACGCTGGTATGGCTATTTACCTTTCTAGTGTCTGATTTTATTTATGTTCACAATTCTCATTGGCAATTGGCCACTGTATTTTGTGTTATGTGCTTTTTACTTGTTCCTTGTGGGCCTTAATTCATGGTGTTCTATTTCAGGTTTTGCTCGCGGTCATTGCTGAGTGACTCCCTTGATCCTAAAGATATAGACAGAATTCCTGGTCGCCAAAATGACCGTAAAACACTTCTTGGGGAGCTGAACTGGATTTTCACAGCTGTGACTGACACTATTGCCTGGAATGTCCTTCCCCACGGTATTGAACCACTGTAGGGTTTTATATCAATTCTTTCAAGGCTTATTTCCTTCAGTGCATTCTGTGCCAAAATTGGAATTGTTTTTGCAGATCTTTTTCAAAGATTGTTCCGACAGGATCTATTAGTTGCCAGTCTTTTCAGAAATTTCTTACTTGCTGAGCGAATTATGCGAGCTGCAAGTTGTTCCCCAGTTTCATTTCCAGTGTTGCCTTCAACTCATCAGCATCATATGTGGTAGCCAATTTGTATATATTTGTTCCATGCTATTGTCTATTTGTTGCATTTTTGCCTCATATTATCTAATTTAAGTATTTGTTTTTATAGGGATGCATGGGACATGGCTGCTGAAACCTGTCTCTCTCAGCTGCAATCATTGTTTGATAACCCTAATGCTGAGTTCCAGGTCTTCTATTTCACTGATTTTTTTTTTCATAATATGGGCTTTCAAATTGGCTATTTTGTCCTGACTATACAGATTTTGAAATTACTGTAGTGATTGCTTCTCAAGCGGTTATTCACTAAATAAAAAATAAATGAAATTAGTAACTATAAAATTATTGAATAATTGTGAATGCTTGTGCTCTTGCACCTTTCATATTTCATCATAAATGTTCTATTAATCTTTCTCTTGTCTTGATTTTCAGCCAAGTCCCTTTTTCACGGAACAGCTGATAGCATTTGAAGTATGGCTTGACCATGGGTCTGAACATAAGAAGCCACCAGAGCAGTTGCCTATTGTTCTGCAGGTGGCAGTTAATCTTATTTTGTGGAATTTTCTGTCATTGTTGATTTTTTTTTTCAGTATTGGCTTCTTTTCTGCTTTTATGCCACTTCGAACAAACATGCAACCCACTCATCTGTATAATTTTACTTCTTCATGCACTTCATCCTCTCTCTCATCAACCGCTTTTTTCAACTCCCATTTTGTCTTGCTCCTTTTACTCCTTTATTATCCTAAGTTACATAGACGATATTGGAGGTTAAGAGAGAAAGTTGGAAAAAAGAAGTGCACCATTTGGTTTTTTGGTCTACAATATATTTGATTTGCATCTTCCTCAAATGGTATACACAGTTTTTGCTTGTTTAATTGTTCAAGATAAGCAAAATCAATGATTAATTTGAATGAATGATATTCAATCCCTCTCTCTGATATTTAGTCTATTTCGTAGGCAAGATTTTATTATGAATATGATGTTTATTCTGAACTTATTCATCATTTGCATTTTTATAAATTTATTAATGTTTAATTGTTCCATGATGTGATGTCTAAATTTATGAATGCTTAATTTTCAATGTAAATTATTATTTTTTTAATCTATTGTTGTTTAATTTGAATTGAATGTACATACCCGTGCTAGTCGTTGTATTATGGTTGTTTTGAATTAAGCCATTAGAAAGAAAAAAGCTTTCATTTATTGGATATTGTTAACTAGCTAATCGAACACTGGTATTGTCATAATCTAAACCTTATCCCTTTCATTTGTGGTTGGCTTTGTGAGTACTATTTTTGCACTGTTTAAAGCTTTGCTGCTTCTTTAGGATTTAGAATTCAAAGCAGAAATAGATTCTCAAGTTTGTTTTTATTTTTAATAAGCAGCTGCTTATTTGACACATCCTTGTTCACCACTAGGGAGTGGCACAGAACGAAATGCGGACACATTGCAGAGTTTATAAATTGATTAAATAGGGCGTTTCTTGCCTATTCACTTTTCTTAACGTATTTATGATGGCAGGTCAGGGCAATCCAAGGTTTTAAAAATTTAGAATCTCACCCCCCCCACCCCCCCCCCCCCCATCCTCTTCTTCTCTTTCCCAAAAATCTGACTGTGATTCTTTCCCCAAAATCCAAGCTGACTCAATTCACCCTCTAGGCCCAACTACATATGAAAAATACGAATTAATTATGATTTTATGTTATAGGTACCCACATTTGTATTTCGTTCAGTCAGTTGAATAGTACCACCGATTTTCAAATGCTTGAATATTAAAATGAAAGGTCTCTGATCTTCTAAAATCAGTGTAAAACTGCCTAGAAGAGCCTCCACACCAATACCAAAAGCACATAACAAAGAGAATTGTGGAATAATTGGATAGATCGCTTGATTGATCCCTCGCTCCATTTATAATCTCTTCTCAGCCTTAATCAAGGCAATTACAATCTATGTGTATGGAAAGAATATATAATACAATGTTATAAACAAGGAAAGGAAATAATTTTACAGTAAGAATGATCAACTAAGATATCCCATGGAATGGGCCTATTGCACACGGGCCTTGTGGGATAGCTGGTGTTGACACCCCCCTCAAATTGTTGGTCAAACAGTAGCAATTTTCAAACCAGGAACTCATGACATGGCCTAGGTAGCCCTTTTGTGAAGATGTCTGCAAGTTGAAGTTCACTGGAAACATGTGGAAGACTGATGATCTGGCGATCATATTCATCTCGAATAAAGTGACAATCCACCTGAATTTGTTTTGTACGCTCATGAAAATCCAAATTATCAGTGATACAGATGGAATTGGTATTGTCTGCATGAAGAGGTGTAGCTGAGGTCTGAGGAAAATCAAGATCTGAAAGTAAACCACGAAGCTATAGAATGTCGGAGCAAGCAGAGGACATAGCACGATATTCAGATTTGGTGGAAGATTTTGAGACCCTTTCTTGATTTTTGCATTTCCAAGAAATGAGTGCTTCGCCCAAATAAACACACCCGCCCGTAGTGGATTTGTGGGCATCCAGCCTAATCGGCATCGGAATAAGCATCAAGTGTAAGTGGTGTGCCAGTTGGAAAAAACAATCCACGTGTTGGAGAACCAAGAATGTACCAGATGATCCGTTTGACTACAACCAAATGGTGATGCTTTGGTGCTGTCATGAATTGACTAAAAACATTCACTGCTGCATATGAGATGTTCGGCCTAGTAATGGTCAAGTAGACAAGACTGCCAACTAAGCGTGTGTAAGAGGTGGGATCGAATAGGAGATCCCCATCATCGTTCCGGAGCTTCCCATTGACTTCTAATGGAGTGTCCACAGGAGTGGCGCCATGGAGGCCAGCAAGGTCAATGAGATCATCAACATACTTATATTGATGATGAAAAACTCCCTTTCTAGACTGCTCTACCTCATGTCTCAAAAAATATGTTAAAGGACCCAGATCTTTCATATGGAATGCAGCTTGAAGTGATGATTGAAGTTTGTGGATCATGTTTCTATGAATGCCCGTGATGATGATATCATTCATGTAAACTAGAAGTAGGGTGGTAGCTTGAGCAGTAATGTTCATGAACAACGAAGTATCTTAGGGACTTTGAACAAATCCGAGATGAAGCAGAGTAGAACGAAGTTTCTCAAACCTTGTTCTTGGTGCTTGCTTAAGACCATATAAGGAGGGACGGAGCCGAGCCACTTCATTCTTAGAAGTAGATTCCTAACCTTGAGGAAGACGCATGTACACCTCTTTTAGATCTCCATGGAGGAATGCATTCTTCACATCCATTTGATAGAGAGGCCAAGAACGTGATCCTACAATAGCAAGAATGGTACATACTGTTGTCATCTTGGCGACCGGAGCAAATGTCTCCTCGTAGTTAATAACATACTCTTGATGGTTGCCAAGGGCCACTAAGCGAGCCTTATAACGAGCCAAAGTACCATCAGGATTGAGCTTGATAGAGTTGACCCACTTACATCCGATCGGTTTGACTGATGGAGGACATCGAACAATGTTGCATTTTTTATTTCGAACACCCCCCTTTTTTTATTCTGTTTTGGGGGGGTGGGGTGGGGGAATTATGAAAATCTTTAGAAACATATTCTCCACCAGAATTTGTATGAAATGTTTTAATGGAAGTGGAAAAATGATTCTTAACATAAGCTAAGAAAATTTTAAAGTTGTATACACCTCAGATTTTGAATGTAAGAAATAAACCCACGTAAAACGGCTATAATCGTCAATAAATGTAACAAAATACTTAAAATGGGAATGTGATGTCACTGGTGCGATACCCCATACATTGCTATGGACCAGATCAAAACATTTCAATGATAAAAAAGCACTTATTGGAAAAGGAAGGGTTTTGCTCTTGCTCATTTTACAACTAGAACAATTGAAGGAAACATCTTTAAGAGAAACTTTATTTTCAAGTAGCAAACCAGAATTAAATAAAGATAACAAAGTTCTAGAATGGGGATGGCCTACTCTATTGTGCCACATTTGGTATTTATTAGAACTAGATTCTGAAAACAAGGCAGAAGCAACCAAATTCTTATCTTGCATGGATAGTTGCAACTAAAAAAGACGTCCCTGCTTAGGCCCCTTCGCTATCACCTTTCCTGACACTTGATCTTGTACAACACAACTGGAACGAGAAAAAGAAATAGAACAATTATGATCAACTAGCTATCCAACATTTAGTAAATTGGTAGATAACTATGGAGAACATGACTCAAAGGTAAGGGGTGCAATATTTCACCGATGGCAGTAATGGGTTTGCTGCCACCATCTGAGGCATTGATTCGGAGATTTCCAGCATAAGACTTTAGTTGAGATAAATGATTGGAAGAGTTTGTCATATGGTTAGAAGCCCCCTAATCTAGATACCATATGGAGGTTGATTTTTGGGTTTTATCTGAGAGACCAAGGGAAGGCATTTAGGATCATTTGCTGAACCATTTTAGGGGTAAGAGAAGAGGATGAAGCATGTGAAGTGGGCATCAATATGTTAGCAGCAGGAGCAGGAGAAAAAGCATCCAAAGTTGCCAGATGGCCCTTTTGAGATGAAGCCAGAGGACGACGCCGACTTTCGGGAAGAACATGGCCCTTGCGTTTGTTGTAATTGCAAAACTTTTGATTACATTGTGTGGCGACATGTCCATACTTTTAGCAACAATAACATTGGATGCTGGTCTTCTTATCTCTATTCCGAGGTTTGTTTCATGCAACATATGCAGTAGTTACTGGACTGCTGGTACGCTGCTTCTCACAAAGAAGCTCACTTAGGCATGTATCAATGGAAGTAGATGGTACCCGGCTCATCAGGTTCGAACGAATTTGGTCAAATTCAGGTCGAAGTTCATTAGGAATTGATCCCTCCGAGTGGTTGAATGGATGTGTTGAACCACTCTAATTGAAGCATCTGGTAAACTGGAATAGATGATCTCAGTATAATTCGTCCATAAACGAATAAAATGAGAATAATACTCCTGAATGGACAATGTCCCTTGAGTAAACTGAGAAAGCTAATGTTCCAGGTAAAACCTGTGAGCAAAGTTATCCTGTTGATAAACCTGTTTTAGGTTGTCGCATATCCCTTTCGCCGTTTTATAAGGGGTCTTAGATTGTGAATATATTGGGGATAGAAGCCAAGTCATGATCTAGACGTCTTTGGTTTCCCACTTGATGATTGCCTTAGAATCAATCGTGTCATCTATGTGTTTGGAATAAGATCCATCCACATGCCCCCATTAAACTTAACTAGAGTGATTTCATTCTTTTCCATGATAATCAGTAGTTTAGTAGAACCCTTCAATAAAAAACTGTTCTAATCACAATGAGATAAATAGAGAGGCTGGAAACGATGAACCACAATAGCCAAAAAACCAGCAAAGAAAATTGGTTACAGTCCCAAACTGAATCTGTGGACATATTCCAAATACCAGAGGTCTGTCGACCTTGACTTCACAAAGAAAAAGGTCTGTCGACTTTTACTTAAAAAAAAAAAAAAACAGGTCTGTCGACCTTGTTTTCTGGTTCCAATGGGGAAAGTGGGGCCCAGTTGATGATCTGATGAAAGGTCTGTTGGATGTCTGGTAATCCCTTTTTCCTTCCAGGCAAACCAAGTTTCACTTCAATCGATTACAGATCCATGATTTAGTGTTCAATTGATGAAAACTTCTGCACCAAAACAATTAAACCACTAAATTGATCAGAAATCCCACCTCTGATGAGTAAAAAATTCTGAAAAAATGCCCAAGAAATCTGGGATGAGTAGTCGACCAAGATAGGATGCTATTCTGATGCTGCTGTGCCGGGGCCCCAGATGATTTGCTCCAAACTGCTGACGAGAATGGTTCCGAGAGCCAAAATCAGTTTCCAGAAATCTCTTCCGAGCCAAAAAATTCTGAGAAAATGTCCACAAATCCCAGAATCAACTGTCGACCAAGTTAGGTTGATCTCTTGATGAAGTTGTGTTGATCGGAGGCAGGCCACAGTGGTCAGAGTTCAAGATTTTGATGAAGAGTCACAAGCAGGGTGCTGATGATTGTTATACCACCAGGATTCAACAAAAGAGTTAAAGTGAAGAACTAGAAGAAGGATGATCATCAGAAAAGGCCAAATGCTCTGATACCACGACACCAGTACCAAAAGCACATCATGCAGAGAATTGTGGAATAATTGGATAGATCCCTTGCTCCATTTATAATCTCTTCTCAGCCTTAATCAAGGCAATTACAATATATTACAATCTATGTGTATGGAAAGAATATATATTACAATGTTATAAACGAGGAAAGGGAATACTTTTACAGTAAGAATGATTAACTAAGATATCCCATGGAATGGGCCCATTGCACACGGGCCTTGTGGGCCAACTAGTGTAGACACCTATAACCTTTTCTATAAGAGAAAAAGAGAGACATAAGTGCATTTAGGTCCCAAAAATCATTGAAATTAACCAACTAGGTGCCTGGATTGGGCTGATTTTTAAAACTATGGCGCGATCAAGCATAAGTTTCCCTCTGTAATTCGTCGAGTTCTTGTTTTAACCACGTGCTGTCAAAGGAACATCAACATACTATACAGAAACCTTATTTAAAGGGTTCTTAAAGGGTTCATTCCATAAATATCAGTTTTGCATTGTCTTTTTGGCGCTATATGGGGATTACTCAATTCATGGTTTGTTACTTGAAGCTTTCTTTGAATACTCAAAATAATCTTAAAAATGGTTCAAATATTTTGGCTTTATCATTCATAGAAATGTGTACTGATTTCCAGCCTGTCATTATTTAGGAACTGTCCCTGAAGTATCTGTTTTTTGTTGGTTTTCTGAACGATTTTTATATTAGATGTTTTGTAAGAGCTCATGCTTCCATGCAAATATTTTGTTATTGCTTAGGCTACATGTTATTATTTTTATTTTTTCAAATTTCCTTTTTTCCTTTTACTTATTATTGCTAACAGCAAAGCCTGTGCAATTCACAGGCTCACTAGGAAAGTTAAAAATCATGGAATAAAAATAATAAAAGTAAATGAAATATTAAATACACAGTTTGATTAAAGAAAAGTAGGAGTGTTGTAACTTTACTTATTTATTTATTTGACGTTTTTAAGCAAAATTCTTCTAAAAAGTTGCTAATTCAAGATTGTGATTGAAGAGTTAAAATTGCGTATAAATAGGTAAAGATTGTATTTTAGCTATAGAAAGAGAATAAAAATAAGTAGAAACCAATAAAATGATGATGTAAAAAATGCTATAAACAAAATTCACAAATTAAAAAGAAAATAAACTATAGAAATTAGAGAAACAAATATACCCAAAATGATTATGAAAAATGAAAAGATAATGCCCTGGAAATTGGAATATAAGGACTTTCCATTCTAAATCTTTGTAGGATGGGTTAATGGTAAAAAAAATGAGGTATAACCTTCCTAACCCACCCCCACCCCCCACCCCCACCCCCACTAAAAAAAAATAAAAAAAATAAAAAAAACAAAACAAACCAGATTTACCTGATGTGTGTGTTGCCCCCCTTGCGGGGGCGTGCGTGTGCCCCGAGGATTAGTATTATCGGGTCAAATACGATGGGGATACCCTTGTTAGCAAAAAAAAAAAAAAAAAATGTTTATGATTTTCTAAATAATTAAAGTAAACGTGTGCACCAGTCCCTATATGCGTATGGGCCTTAATTAGACCTTTTGATTGAAATGTGTAAAAATAGAGTTGTGTTTTATACATGATCAATTTAACGGTACAAAACATTGTTTGGAGTGAATGTTAGCTAATGCTTATGGATAGAGGGGTGAAATGTGAGCAAGTTAGATCAAGATGTTTTCCTTTTCTTCTTGATGACACTTCTGTTTTTATATGACGAGGTTTACCTCCTGGTAAAAGGATAGCACCACAAAGAGATTCATTCCATTACCTTGGCGTGATTATTAGTAAGGATGGGGAGCTTGATGCTTATAGATAGAGGCGTGAATGTGGGTTATATCAAGATCTCCTATATGTCAAATCAAGAATTATTCTCTTCCTTTTCTTCTTGATGACACTTTTTTTTTATATGACGAGGGTTACCCGTGGTAAGGATAGTACAACAGAGATACATTACAATACCTTGGTGTGATTATTAGTAAGGATGGGGAGCTTGATGAAGATGTCAAACATAGGATAAAAGTAGGGCGGTCGAAGTTGAAACTTGCTTCGGAAGTGCTTTATGATTGACGAATGCCAACATGATTGAAGAGAGGATTTTACAGGATTGCGATTAGACCATCTATGGCCTATGGAGCATAATGTTGGCCAATCAAGAAGAAACATATGCACAAAATGGATGTAGTAGAAAATGGATGTAGTAGAGATGAGAATGTTGAGGTGGTCGTGTGATAAAACTAGAAAGGATTAAATTAGAAGTGAGCACTTTCGAGAGCATTTAGGGGTAGCATCAATGGGGGATAAAATTGGAGAAAAATCAGAGAAACCCATTTGAGATTGTTAGAGTATGCCCAACGTAGGTCAGCAATAGCGCCAATAAGGAAAGTTTGACTATGCAGGCTGATGGTCTACCAAGGGGAAGGGCTAGGCAGAAAGGACGTGCATGGAGGTAGTAAAAATAGATCTGAAGAAATGATTGGAATGGGGAAACATAATTCATGTATCTAGCCCCAACGTAGCTGGGACTAGGCTTGGATGATGATGATGATGATGATGGTTGCCCCGTGGTGTATAACCCGATAGGCCTATTCCCCGAGCACATGCACGAAACCCACACGCGTTCTCTGGGCAAGTCTGGGGCGGGATTTGAGCACACAATGCGGGGAGCAAACCCACGCCTTTTGCCACTTACCGAACTCCCAGGTGGGATTCTTTTTGATGGCACCGAATGATGCAAACAATGTGGTTGTCTGGTAAGTGGGTCGTCGTAGATGATGTTGCATACCTTGATCGAGAAGTTACTGAACTCTTGAAAGAGAGGAGCGCCACATAAGCAATCGTTTCTCAAATGTAGTATTAGTATATACTATGTGAGGACTTGGGTGAGATGGATCTACAGACTAGGTATTGCAGGTTATGATGATTAGAAATATTTTAGCGGTCTTTTAATTTTGTCTTTTAGTGGCTTAAGGGTGATTTGTTTGCAGTCATTTACATATGTAAATGACTCTCATGCATAATGTTATGCATCGTCATGTTTGTTTGTAGGGGGGCATTTGGAAACTCGAAAAAATAGCTCTTATTTTATAATTTAGACTTTTTTTATGTGTTAAGAGTGTTTTGGTAAACTTTTAATTGTATCTTCTATTTTTAGAGCTTATTTACAAATTAGAGCTTTTGCCTCTAAACAAAGGCTAAGGTGGGGCTGCTTTGTTTAGAGCTTTTTTTAACTAAAGCTGATGATGGTGGACAATGCAAAATTTACAAGTGTTTTGGATTAAAATGACCACATAAAATTTTCAAAATGATGTGAATGATGGGTTCTACACTGCAATTTTTAAAAGCTGGGTTCCAACACCACAATTCCTAAAGGTGAGCCCCAGTAACCTCATGGAATAAGAGGTTTTTTTTTTTTTTTTTTTTTTTTATGCTTTGACAAAATAAACTAATTGTAAATAATAAATTAATAATTAGAGCTTTTATTTTAGACCTTAATCTAATCAACTCTTATTAATCATACTAGAGTTTCCAAACAGGCCCTAAGTAAGGCCATTTACACACCACAATTTTCACACATGAATTGGTTTGATGACTTTCACACCCTCTCCAAAAAGGCAGTAGTACAGTCTCTTGCACAATGCCGTTGAAGAGTTTTTCTATGGAGGTTTATGGCTCGCCAAGGAGAAGGGGTATGTTGAAGAGGACATGGATGGAAGTTGGATGGATAGATCTAAAAAAGTACAGCCTCTCTGAGTACTTGGTGCAGAATAGATCAGAATGGAGAAATAGTGGTGTGTGCACGGGAGTGGGGGCTATGCGTGCGTGTGCGATCTTCTAGGAGATTGGCCAAAGGGAAACAACCCTTAGTGGACTCTCCGTCTTTGGTGAATTACTACTAGACCTATTTGTACCTTATCACAACTGCCGTCACTGTTGGTCTGAGCCCATAAGTTTTTCAGTTGTTTATTTTGAACAGCCCATATCATGATCATCTCAATTTTTGGTCCTTTTGGTCCTAAGATTTGGTGAGACCCCATCCCAGCAAAGCCCTTTCCCTCATCCAAGGTGGGCCCTACTGGGCTCTTTCCCATGAAATGGATGGGCGAGATTGCCTGTTTGAATATCAGCGCTATATATTCTTGTGCATCCAGTGTGCAGAGTCTTACCATGCATACTGGCTGTTGGGGCCAACTTGGCAACCCATAGATCATGGGACATGGGGGGAGGGAAAGATCCAATCATGATTGGATCTAGGTATAAAAAAATGGGGTCAATCTCATGCCTTTAATCCCTTGATTTGTGGCCTACAAGTTTAACAGCCACCACCACCACCACCACCACCGTCATCATCATCAAAGCCTTGTCCCAATCATAGTTGGGGTTTACCTACACACACACTCGATCCAATGGTCTAGTTCAGACCCGGGGATCTGGTGACTGTGTGGGGGTGGGGGGTGCTTCCCATGTGTGAACATTTCAGATGTATCATAAGGTGGGCCCTTCTATTGTTGCCCTCACCATAAGACAGTGAGTTTAGTTCTCATAGGAAGTTTTGCCTATGTATATTTATATAATGGTTACAAATGGGTTAATGCATATCTTTTTTGATGATTATCTTCTTGAAAGTTGAAACAGGTTGACAAAGTTATGCAACTGTCTTATGAACATTGTTATGGTTCGCAATTGCTAGCCTTTAAAACTTTTTTTAAATTGCACCTAACACATGATATGCACATTTCTTGAATGACATACTTGCATTTGTTGTTGAATCAGTGTACTATGCAGATGCCATTTTTTTCTCTCCTGTCTCATCTCTCCTTTGTGCTACTGTTGGTTTCTGCATAATAATGCTTCTAGTGTCGGTTTTTTGTCTGCTAGTTTTTTCATTTTTTTTCTCAAGCCATTTCCCTTGGGTGCTTATTCTGATGAACACTTTATCATTTTTCATTATTTTGCAATCATCATGAGTTTTTCCCTATTCTCTTTTACCGTAATGTTTTTTTTTTATATTTTTTATGCCCCAGATCCTATTTGATTGTTTTGGTGACTGAGTTTTAATTGTCACTATTTCAGGTCTTGCTTAGTCAATCTCATCGATTTCGTGCACTGATACTTCTTGGAAGGTTCCTTGATATGGGACCTTGGGCTGTAGATCTGGTAACATAACCTCTAATGTTCTATTTTACCTTGCTTTGTGTATTTGTAAATTTTTTATACTTCCCTTCAGCTCATATGCAACTTACCCATCATTTAATTTATTTGTTAGGCCTTGTCAGTTGGAATCTTTCCATATGTACTCAAATTGCTGCAAACAACAGCAACAGACTTACAACAGATTCTTGTATTCATATGGACAAAGATTCTTGCACTTGATAAGGTATTTTCCTGTCACTCTAAAATGCGTGTCACCATTGTTTGTTATTTTTTCTTTCCAACTTCTGTTTACCTACTTACATTAAACACAATGGTTGTAACAAATGTGGTTAAAAAAATGTTGTTAACAGTGGGTGCTCACACTTTTTTTCCTCTTGTTTGTGACTAAGTCCTTTGCATTTAAATGCTTTTGCTGCATGGAGCAGTTTTAGCTCTTGTTTCTTAATTGAAGACACAATTATATATATTGTGGCACATTGATTGTATTTTGATTCATGCTATCTTTAATGATGGAATTACTCACATCCACTATCTCGATGAATATCAGTCTTGTCAGGTTGATCTGGTTAAGGATAATGGGCACAAGTACTTCATTAAATTTCTTGATAGTGTGGGTGCATATCCCGAACAGCGTGGAATGGCTGCTTTTGTGTTGGCTGTTATTGTGGATGGGTACCAGCAGGGACAGGAGGCCTGTATACAAGCGGGTTTGATACATGTTTGCTTGAGACATTTGGAAAATGCAAACCCACATGATACACGTGATACACATGATACACAGGCCGAGCCTTTACTTCTTCAGTGGCTTTGTCTCTGTCTTGGAAAGCTGTGGGAGGATTTCCCAGAAGCTCAGATGATAGGTTTGCAGGCGGATGCCCCTTTGATATATTCGAACCTACTCTTTGAACCTCAACCTGAGGTGTGTTTCTCGTCTTTTGAAGTCAACAAATTCTAGGATATGCTAATTATCAATCACATCTTTACAGGATTAAAGTTCTATCTTCTTTCAGGTCAGAGCTTCTGCTGTATTTGCTTTGGGAACCCTTCTTGATTGTGGGTTTGACTCATTCAGGGATGGGCTTGGAGGTGAACAGGACTATGATGATGACAAAAAGAACATGGCCGAGCTGATAATTGTCAAAAGCCTTCTGAAAGTAGTTTCTGATGGAAGCCCCTTGGTGAGGGCTGAGGTTGCTGTAGGTATGTTCAAACAATATAGCTAAAATGGCTGCAGGTTCACATTAGGTGCAATGGCCATTGGCATGCCTGAGGTGCTGGGCGTGCCTTGGGAATGATTCATGCAATTTTAGTCTTTACTATTTTATATATAAATACAAGAGATGCATATCTGGACAGATTATTTTTATAATTTTTATTTTTTGAAATCGTAGAAATGATTTCATTAATTTAGAAACTAATCAACTATACAAAGAATTCTATATTGTATATCTGCAAACAATGGAAAGAATTCAGAAAAAATGCAACAGCTTGCTGCAATATAAAAAACTGGCGGTGGTTGCACAAAGCAAGGCACCACAGCCATTGGCACTAATAAAAGACTGCCCCAAGGAGCTAGTTAATGCAGGCCGTGGGCCAAATGCAACCTTGAAAACTTATTCAAGAAAGCCCAAGATGATCAACATAGACATAGTCCACTGCGAGAGCCCACAACTAACATGATTAATTAGTCACATGTTAAATAAGAGCTTTGTGGTCAGGACACTTGCCCAATCTATTATTTTAGGAAATTCTATCTTGAGAGAATCAATTTTATTGTGATTTGCTTAAATGTAGAAAGATGTGTTAAGGCAATATCTTTAGGATCCTTTTGATTAGATGGTATGATTTCTAACTAAGATACCAAAAAGGATGGCTACTAGTGTGTGTGTGTGTGTGTGTGTGTGAGTTTGCCAAAGTTGAGATTGCCAAAGATCCTCGTTAAATCAATGAACATTTGTTTGTATTCCTTTCTTGAGTTGGTGAAAAGCCCTCTCTCGGCATTGTTGGACGACTCCTTAACATCTGTAATGTGTGAAGACTGGCATGGCTCCAAGATGTTTGTAAAGGCTTAGACTCCAAATTGATCATTCCTCCATTATCAACTAGTGCAACATAACCATGGTTTAAAATCGCAGCATCGGTTGCGGTATCGGCGGGGACAAAAAACCGATATGATATCGGTATTGGTCGCGATTATCGGTCCGTCGCGGTCGTCGTGGTGTGAATTTTTCTTTTAATAAAAAACGATTCACAAAAATATCCAAAAAATTCAGAATATTAGAAAATGCTGGAAAACAATATTTTTTTCCATTAGTAACAACAATAAATCAAAATATTGGTCACCTTAAGTTGTGAGTCCTGTCTGTGTCGCAGTTCGCTGTCTTCTCCAGTATTTCATATAATGCAATTATTATTTTGGCTCATAGTCAATTTGTTAGTGTAAAATATAAGAAAACAAAGATAACATAACAATTATCTATACACTATTAATAAGCTATTAGTATTTACTATTTAGTAGCATAAATACTCCAACAATTTTTTTATAAGTATAAGATTTAAAAAGCACCATTTTTCTACACTCAAAATCAAATTTATAAGTAGATCTAGCATGAAAGTGTGTAGATCTAAGTGAAGAACACAGCACAAACCAAAAAATGACATGCAAATGATCTTTTCATTCATTTTTATGCTTTATCTAAAAATAAAAAATAAAAAACACATAATAGTAAAAGTAAGGGAGTTAAGTTGATTCTCTTACTAAATAAAATGATTTCTTCAAGAAATAGTTTTGAAATTTGGAAAATATAAGAGAATGAGCTATGGAGACATGATTGCTCTAAGGAGATGAGGGGAGAGGAGAAGAAAATTGGAGAATAGGGAAAAAGTTACAAAAAATTAGTGTTTTTGACCATTACTCCATCGCAGTCCATCTCGGCTAATATTTTGAAAATATCGGCCGAGATATCAGCGAGATATTGGTATTTGACCATATCGGCCTAGATGAACCGATATTTTGGGGATATTTTGATCATATCGGCCTGACTCAGTATCGCGGCAAAATATAGTTGCGGTATGGGACGATACTGGTTCATATCAATATCGGCCGATATGAACCGGTATGGGCCGAGATTTTAAACCATGAACATAACACACCATCTATAATTAAAATAAACTGAGACCAATGAGAGCGACTACGAGTGGTTGGGCACTTTGTTTTCTATCACTAAAGGGCCCCCTAAAACTCCTTGCTCTGCAAGAATATGTGTCTGCATTGGCTCTTAGGATATGATTGAAAGAGACTGTAGTCTTAATCTCAACTCTTGAATGCCGTCAATTGAAATCTTAATCTCCAGTCTTGAATACCATCAATGGAATCCGCTTTGTGCCAATTGGAGGAGAAGCATGGATCGGGAAGTCTTCCCCTGAGACTGAGTCACTGTCTCGTTTTGATGATCCTGAGGCAGCTAGTCCTTATCAGGCATGGCTGAAGACTAAGATTCCTCCTGAGGCTAGAGATCTAGTAGCTAAAAAGTGGAAGAGGAAGGATCTTGAAGGTGCTTTCGAAGGCTCTCATATCACTAATCGCATGTTCGAGATTGAGTGTGAGACCACAAATTCCCTTCTTGCGGCAAAGGATGCGGAGCTCGAACGCTTGCGGGCCACTGCCACATCCTTTAGCTCATCCAATAGGAGAAGCAGATTAGGTGGGATTATCGTTGGAGGATCGTGGATGTGATGAAGGAGGTTTTAGACTTACCCAGATCCCTTCGTATTTCATTCTTGCATGTCGAGAGAGGCCAATTCTTTGGCAGACTCCTTGGCCAAAGAGGGAGTTAGCAGGGTGTCTCGGCTTTTGCTAGATCTTAGTGTGTCTTTGGGCTTCTCTTTTCTTTTCCAGTGTTTTTGAGGTCTGTTGGCCTTTGTTTTTGTCTTGCAGTATATATCTCTTATACTGGTTGGCTTCTTTTTTTCTTAATAAAGTAGCCATTTCCAAAAGGTCACCTTTGGAACAATGTTAGAGACACACAGCTAGATAGCTTCCCTCATGCCGAGAAGAAGGAGGTCACCCTTGGAACAATGTAAGAGATGCAGCTACATAGCCTCCCTCATGCCCAAGATCACAATATCTGTCTAATATAGAAACACTTACTCCTTTAAAACAATCAGACACAAATTCTTTTATCTTTTTGGAAAAGAAGTGTTTCTTTAATTCTAATTTTCATCTCAACCTTGTGAAATAGATTGTAATGGGCTTAAACTTAATGAGTTGAGTTAGTGAATTAACTTTTTGATTTTCCGAGTGTAGCCAAAAGCGTGCAATTCTTGTTTTACAAAATAGAATGCTCAGAATCTGATAGAGACTAGTCAATTGCACTGAGTTTTTAGTCATCAATTTTTTGAATTATGCTATTCATTTACGCTTCTGAGTCTCTGTGCATAATACATGTGTGGGTGTGTTCTGTTTTCAGTGGGAATAGACCTGCTATTGTGAATGACTGGTTTTGTTTACTTATTTGTTTATTATTTATGACATGGTTTTATTTGTTTAATAGCCCTTGCCCGCTTTGCCTTTGGCCACAATAAGAACTTGAAGTCGCTTGCTGCTGCATACTGGAAGCCGCAGCCTAATTCTCTGCTGAATTCATTGCCTTCATTGGCTAATATTAGGAGTTCGAGTGGTGCCTATTCTAGCTCAAGCCAGTATATTCAGCCTGGTAGTGCTATCCCTTCCCAAATTGGTCCTGTATTGAGAGTGGGAAGTGACAGTACTGGCGTAGGTCAAGATGGAAGGGTTTCCACCAGCAGCCCGCTTGCATCTTCTGGGATTATGCATGGGTCTCCTTTGTCCGACGCTTCATCTCAACATTCAGATTCTGGTGAATTATCAAGAGATGGTACTAGTAATGGGGTCATTAACTTTACAAGGCCCAGGTCCCTTGATACTGCGCTGTATTATAAGTGCATCATGGCCATGTACACTCTGGCCAAGGACCCATCTCCTCGTATTGCGAGCCTGGGCCGACGAGTTCTCTCTATAATTGGAGTTGAACAAGTGGTCACAAAAGCATTACGACCTAACACTGGAAGTGTTCGACAGGGTGAGTCTATGAGTGCATCACCAGCCCCTAACTTTCCTGGATTAGCGCGATCATCTTCCTGGTTTGATATGAATGCAGGTAATTTTGTGGTCTATGCTTTTAGCGGCTTGCATCTGGCACTTATTCAAATTCTATTTAACTACTTTTATAATTGTGTATTTATGAGATCAGCACCAATTGTCCATTATGCCATACCTTGAATGGGCATGAGTTAGAAATCACATAGGTTGGAAATCCCAACTTATCTTCTTTTTTTTTTTAATAAAAAAAAGAAAGAAATTAAACTGTTACTATGATTTGATTGGATTTCTGAGGAAAGAACGGATAGTCAATAAAATGTTACACAGGGAAATCCTTCAGTTACAGGTTTAGATTGCCAATCAGTGTTATTTTTTGGCATGGCCTATTTATGGTGACACTCACTTGTTTGATGATATTTGTGCCAGATGCATGAAATAGAGTTCATTGATAAAGCGAAAGTGATTAACACAGTTATGCTTTCTGTAATATCAATTTATGACTTTTAGCTCTCTAAGATACAGTATTATCTTATCTAACTTGATCTCGAATTTTTGTTGATAGGTCATTTACCTTTGACATTTAGAACTCCTCCGGTCAGCCCCCCTCGGCAAAGTTTTTTGACAGGAATGCGGCGAGTTTACTCTCTAGAGTTCAGGCCTCACCAGTTAAATTCTCCAGACTCAGGATTGGCAGATCCACTTTTGGGTTCTGGCGGACCTTCGGCAGTTTTAGAACGCAGTTTCCTTCCACAATCAATTATCTACAATTGGAGTTGTGCTCATTTTTCAAGGCCACTCCTTGGTGCAACAGATGATAATGAAGAGATGCTGGCTAGAAGAGAAGAGAGAGAAAGATTTGCACTGGACCGCATTGTGAAATGCCAACACTCTTGTGAGTATTTTTGTAGTTGTTGCTCTTGGCCCACTTAACTTCAATTAATTATTAGTGTTAATGTTTCATTGAATGGCTTTCTCATTATAATCCTGCATCTGTGGAAGCAAAGATTGAAACTTATTTTTTTCGATAAGTTGCAGCTGTTAGCAAGCTTAACAATCAGATTGCCAGTTGGGATACCAAGTTTGAGATGGGCACAAAAGCAGCTTTACTACAACCGTTCTCTCCTGTCGTAATTGCTTCAGATGACTGTGAACGGATCAGGTGATTGTAGTATGTTTAATTTAATTTAATTTTTTTCTGTTATTTTCCTCTGCCGTCAGTTTTTTTGGTTAAGGGAAAAGACTGGGCTGGCTGGATATGGGCCTGGCTTGGCCTGTAGGTTTTAGTACTCGGTCTGGGCTTGGGTTTATTATTTGGGCTCATTTACTATATGGGCCTTGCTTTGATTCAGTGGTAAAGAGCCCCGGCCTGGATGAGATGGATAACCATGAGATTGAGGGGAATGGTAGGGGGCGTCTTACACTAAGGCTAAGCAAAAACAACTTTTTGCCAGAAAGGGGACTAGAACACATGCTTACCCACACAGGTGTCCCAAGCAGCTGAGCTAACCTTGGGACTGTTCATGCATGCCTTTTCTTTTTCCCATGGATGAAAATAGCGGCTACACCCGCTGCTACAAAGCGGGCGCTACGTAGCGGCGTGATCTGAAAAAAATTCCAGAAAATCTGGAAAAGTGTAAAATAAAAGAAAATGTGTTTCTTTTGCTAAAGTAAGTAAAAAAAGGGGGCGTAGCGGTGCCCTCAATATATGAGGTTCTGTATCGCTGTATAAATAGAAAATAATAATAATAAATAGTTTTTCATAAGTATTCGTGTTTCTTAGTCATTCTAACTTAGAAAAGTAACGAAAAGCTCATTAAAAAAAAAAAAAAAACTAGAACATGAAATAAAGGCATAAGACTTCAGAGTTAGGTCCTCGGGAGTAGGGATTCAATAGCAAACAATATCCAATGAAGTTTAGTGAACATTGAACAATCAACATTTCAAGCCTAAAGGTTCAAATTCAATCAGGTGATCAACAACAATTTAGAAATGACATAAAGAGTAGAGAGTTGGTGAAGGAATACCGTATAGCTTAGTCACCACCAAAAGGAATGTCTACCAAATAAATCCGAAAATAAAAAATAAAGAAAAATCAATGAACATTCAAAATGTGACGGATTGATCTATGGGAAACATAGATCTATCATTTACAAGCAATTTCCAAGTTGTTTCATTGGTTGTCCATGAGTATTCACATTTTTTTTTCAAAAAATAAATAAATCCTAAAATAAAAAATTACAAAAATAAATAAATAAATTTGAGCCCTCCCGCTATGTAGCGTAGCCGCCACGGCCGATATATCATTTCATCCATGCCTTTTCCTGTAAAGGCAGCATCCACCCCCGACACTTTGATATGGGCTGGGCCCAACTTAACCTTTTTATGTGGGTTGGGCTTGGGCCAGGCACTTGTGGGCCGAGTCAGGCCGCCTTGGCCTATGGTTTAGAAGTGAGGTCGGCCTGTCTGGGCCCTCGAGCATTCCTAAAAGAAACTTTTAAAGTTTGGACTAGCTGGAAAGTATACAAATACAAAGTCAATGAGGGCCCAAAAACTAGGGCTCTTTGGATTCTGCATTCTTCTAATGCACTAATTTCTAGTTCTACCCCTCTATTAGCATCAAACATCTAAGCATACTCATTTGACCGCATCAACTTTAGCTCCAACCATCTAGGATCACAATACCTATCTAAAAAAAAAAAAAAAAGAACTCTCTCTCTCTCTCTCTCTCTCTCTCTCTCTCTCTCTCTCTCTCCCTTTTCTTATCTGGTGTCTCTTTCCCAGGAGTTATTTTATTTGTTTCAAGCATTAAAATGTAGTTCCTAGGAATCTCGGTTCCTATATTTTTCTCTTTTTCAAGGTAGCCAAGTGTGCACTTATTGTAGCATTCATGAAAATTTTTTCAATTCATGATGGACCCTAAAACTCATACTAAAGTTCTAGTGTGGTTTCAGAAGATGCCACTGCTCTTGTTCAATGTATAGGGTTTCATTGTTATTTATTTTTTGCTGAGTTGGCCCAGTGGCCAGGAGAGGGCAGTTTAAACCACCCTGCCAGGGATCGATCCCTGGCAGGGGCTATGGGAGCGGGTGTGGGTTCCACAGCAACACCCTGTGATTCCCGTATAGGGTTTCCTTTATTACTATCCATTACTACTTCAAATGTATTCTCTTCTTGTTGCTACCAGACTAGGTATGGGTAGAAGTTTGGGTCGGTATCGTTCTCGAAATTTGCGTTTTATATAAATAATCTAAAGAGGGCATTGACAGCCTCCACCACGGCCTAATAGAGGTTCTCCCTTTTTCTTGTCAAATGCTTCCTCAGTGCTTCTACTTTGTTTGCTATGAAATAACCTGCCGTCGTATGTTACCTGATGGGACCATTGAACTACCAATTACTAGTATTGATACTGTTGTGCCTAGACCTGTCCTGTGGGTGTATAGGTGCTCCTGAAAGTACATTATGAAATTGAAGGTTTCCATACTCTTAAGAAATCACACCACTAGTTATGCTGAGACTTTTTCCATTTTGCTGTTTTTTTGCTAATTGGTTTACATCTTGGTTTAGGATATGGAATTACGAGGAGGCGACACTTGTAAATAGTTTTGACAACCACGACTTCCCTGATAGAGGAATTTCCAAGCTTTGCCTTCTGAATGAGCTTGATGACAGCTTGCTTCTTATTGCCTCAAGTAAGATTCATTCCTGGTATGGTTTTTTGAGCAGTCATGGTGGTGCTAGCGAGCTAGTGTCAGAATACTGTATTCTGCAGTGGAATCTGACGATACTAAAATTTGTTTTAGGTGATGGAAGTGTTCGGATATGGAAAGATTACTCCGCAAAGGGTGAACAAAAGCTTGTAACAGCATTCTCATCAATTACAGGTCATATACCTGGTGTCCGCGGTGTGAATGCTGTTGTGGATTGGCAGCAGCAATCTGGATATTTGGTAAATATTCATTCAAATCAATGTTTTTTAAAGTGTTTGGGGCTTATGCATTGAGGCTGGCCTCGGGTGAAGGCTTCTCAAAAATGCCCCAGGGCTCAATTCTTAGTTGAGCCTTGTTTTTTGGGGCCTACTCTCTTTTCAAGGCATATGTCCCAGATAAAGTGTGCGTTTCAGTCACGCGCCATGTCTGGTAATGTATGCCCCATATACACTTCTTGATTTCAAGGAAAGGGAGAAACAGCTTGTACTTTTAAGAATTTAATTCATTTTTTTGAATGCCCTGTTCATTCATTAAAATGCTTAAAAGAATCAAATATGGCTTTTTTAATTTATATTTATTTAATTATCATTTCGAAATACATGTGGTTGTTTGGCATAAACCTCACACTTTGGGCAATTGGAATGCCTTACCTCATGGTTCCATATTTTAGACTTAATGAACTGCTTTATCAGTGTTGTTGAAAATTTAAGGTTGATTTTACATATGTAATAGTAACTCATTTCTAAGTATATGTGTTCATATAAACAGTATGCTTCTGGGGAGAGGTCATCTATCATGATCTGGGATTTGGACAAAGAGCAGCTTGCTAGTTGTATTCCCTCACCATCCGATTGCAGTATTTCCACATTGGTGAGTGCATGTTTTGGTGGCTTCATTCTTCTGTTTCTATTCTGATATTATGATATTTCACTGCTGTTTTGATGTTTGTAATTGATTTTCAAGTACGAAGGTGAAGTAAATACAATAATTAACGGTAACTGGATTTTTTTTTCCACTGGACTGTCGCTATTAAGGACTTGATGATATTTCATTCTTAAATAAGATGCATGATCTTGGGAGAGGGATCAAGCCAGATTTGGTTTTGAGATTGAGATGGGAATCATAAAGTTAAGCACAAGTATCAAACTACAACTCTAAGATTGATGATGTGAAAATCGGTCATTTGGTGGTAAAACTTTGTTTTCTCTTCAATTTATCCCTTAAGATATACTCTATATATATTTTCAATGTAAAATGCATCTTTTTATTGTTCAACATTATTCCAATGTTAGAGCTTGTTGACCTTTGTCAAAGATGCATGACAAACTAAGAAGACGCTCAACTGGCCACACCAACAAACATAAAGGGTCTGGTAATTGCTATTGGTGTGATCTGCATCCCACGCAGATTGGTCATATCAATATATAAGGTGCTGCTAATTGCTATTGTTGTCCCCTGCAACATGTAGAGTTTTCCAGAATTGTGTTCGGACCTTGTAGACTATAGTGCATGATCATGCCTTTCCCCCCCATAAATATTTCATTACTCTCCTGCTGTCAGTCTGGAAAAGTTTTCTGCTCATATGAAGGAAATTCTTAATTTCTTTTAATTTATAAAGAAATCTTTATCAATGGATTCACTCTTCCATGTTATGTTGTAGTCTGCATCTCAAGTTCATGGGGGTCAGTTTGCAGCTGGTTTTGCGGATGGTTCTGTCAGGTTATTCGACATCCGTACTCCTGAGAGGTAAGCTATTTTTCTTGATACAAAATATTTCTTTCTCGTGGGCATGCAATTATTCTAGGTTTATAACTGGAAGTAGTAGTACCTCCTAATGTCTATTAGGTCGCCACTGATTTGCACTGAACATAGTTTGCCCATATGGGTACTGTTAATGATCTCTGTTTCTGTAACTGTTTCATGTGTTTCTTTCATCGTGTATCTTGTAGGCCGGTCTGCACAAGGCCACATAATCGAGCAGAGAGAGTGGTAGGCATTGGCTTTCAACCGGGATTAGATCCAGGAAAGGTATCTGGTTATTATGCTATCAATTGTTAAGAGTTTTTGTTTTTTTTTTTTCCCCAAACCCTTGTTTTTTTTCCCTAGAATATTTGGTCATGCATCTATCTCATCATTATTAAGATATTGGAGACTTTACAGCCTCCATTTCTATTTATTTATGAACCAGCGATGCTGCAAGTAGGGTTTTCCTTTTGGAAATTTAATCTTTTGTGTGAACCATTGTTGAATGGGCCAGGCTTTTTAGTATCACATTTATTGGATGATTCTAGCTGTTCTATTGGTGGTATCTTCCAAATGGAAAATTGAGCCAACATGAATCGTTTAATAGTAAAAATTCAAATTGTTAGGGGGGGGGGGGTGGTTTGTTGGTAATGCTGCCATTCATTTGAATTGTTTTGGTAGCCAGAAGGTTGTCCCTGCAAATACAGTTTGTGATTCATGATGGTTCAGTTATTCTGACATATACTTTCAATATTTCTTTGTGATTGATGTCTTTTCCCCATCTTCCCTTCAAAATTTCTTGTGCAGATCGTTAGTGCATCTCAAGCTGGGGACATTCAATTTTTAGATGTCAGAAATGACACCAATGCCTACCTCACCATTGATGCCCACAGGGGCTCGCTCACAGCTTTGGCTGTTCACCGCCATGCTCCAGTTATAGCGAGTGGTTCAGCCAAGCAAAATATTAAAGTTTTCAGTTTAAATGGTGAACAGCTGAGCTTTATCCGATACTACCCCACTTTCATGGCTCAAAGAATTGGGTCCGTCAGCTGCCTTGCATTCCATCCATACAGAGTCCTCCTTGCTGCTGGATGCGCTGATGCCTGTGTCTCCATTTATGTAGATGACAGTTCCCAAGCAAGATGAATGCACCTCCTGTCGACGAAATTGCAGTGACGTGGACACCTGGGGCACTTGGATTACAATCCAGCTGATATGGCCAGGAAATGTTTGCACCAATGGGTCCTCCCCCTTCCTGGTTCTCCAAGTTCTTTCATCAGAATCAGGAGGAATATTTTAGGCCGCGTGAGATGTGTATGTTTATATTCATTAGCCTCCACAGCGAAAGATTGCATGTTGGCAGGGATCCTGCATTTCACTCGGAGGCTCTCTCAAATAATCCATGATATGGGTAAATGCTGTATATAGTTTCTGCTGTTTCCAACTTTTTTTTATATTATTTCTTTGTTTTCTTCTAATTTGTAATAGTCATCCTATTATAAATTATTAGCATCTCAAATGGCCAGAAACAGTGGCATGCCTTTTTATGGGCCAGAAAATGTAGGCTCGACACCTTCTGCCATCATGTATTCTGCTTGCTTTGATTGAGGGTTCTACCCATTACTTGTATGAAAAACTGTAGATCCATTTGATGGTGCATTTTGGACTTCGTGGTTGGTATGTAGCAACATTTATTCTCCTGTATTGTTTGTTGGATTCACTGTGGTAAGTCTCTGGAAGTTTTCGGTTGGTCCAAAAGGGTGTTTTTGATCTGTCTACGATTAAATTTAGGTATGCTTGATCCCCTATGTTTTTCCACTGATTTTTATGGATTTTTGTTGTGAGTTGCAATGTACATCGAACCGAGGTATAACTTAGTTCGTCTTTACGCTCTGAACCAGAAATTTTATAATGGGTTTCCAGAGGCTTGAATTGAAATGCTCGTCTTGATACACCTGCAGATTACAAAGAAATGGGAGTTCCAACCTAGATTAATATTCTCTATTTTTTTTTTCTCTAAATGGGGTACTGTAAACTGGTAAGATATTCTTCTAGGAGCACTTCCCAAATGCAGTCCAGCACTGTGGAGCCCTCCTTTCATCAATGCGGACCCTTTGATACTCTTTTCTTCCCATGATCTGATATCATGCCTAATTTTATACACTGAACCCTTCACTAACTGTTGGATTGAATCTCCAAAAAATCAACAGTTAAGATGCCATTAAATTTTAATGATGTGAATTCGAGGTATGCTAATCTGGTGGGCTTGGTTTTTGGGATTCTCTGAACCATTTGGCTTTGAACATGCGTTGATGTGGAAGGCTTGCAGTCTTTGCTTTGGTTTTTAACTTGGTAGTATCTGGATAAAGCTGAGTTTTTATTGTAGATGCATAATTTGCACCTCCACACGTAGCAATGTGAATGGGCCCTGGTAACTGGCCATGTACTGTGTCGAGGCCAAGTTATGCGGTGAGCCTATTTATTTATTGTTTTTGAGAGAGAGAGAGAGAGAGAGAGAGAGAGAGAGAGATATTGGGTCGAGTTACATGAATGCAATACCATAGACATTCAGTCTTCCTTACGAGAACTGGCTACCTTCAATGGGAATGAAGAAGCTCCTCACCTTGGTGGGTCCTTTAACCAGAGTGCAGGTGTAGGAGGGGGACGTTCTGGTTGCTGCTTTTTCTTGCCAAATGCATGCGGGTCAGTCGCTGGAAGTAGCAGAAGCTCAGGCTCCAGGGGCCTTGAACTGTGCAACAGTTTCGGCATGCATAGAAGGAAGGGGACTCCATTATTATTATTGAAGTTCTCTAGCCCAATGGTTTTTTGGAGGCTTTGTTCCGGTGAGAACTTTCTATAGGGCACATTTGTTGGACCCATTTAGGGATTGGGCCTGAGGGGATGGGAAGATCTATGTGGGATCGCCCAAGTATCAAGTTTGGCAACAATTTCATACTCCTAACCCCTCAAGTTTTAAGTTCGACCCACTGCTTTATTCGTGGCTTACAAAAAGCAATTCAACCCTCCATCCAATGGTCCAATTCATTTGGATGGTTGCCAAGTGTCGGATCAAGAACTAGCAAACCTCTACGAAGCAAGCATTGAGAGGGACGCTTGCGACGAATGTGGTGTTGGTTTTTATATGGTCGTCAGCTCGGTTTCTAAGGATGCTCGGTTTCTAAGGATGATTACGTAAGGTCTGTGTTTCCGTGACTTGACTCATTACCTTCCGAAAGATGATAAGGAATGCACTCTTACCTTATTGTTTGATGTTTTATTTAGCTGCCCTCTTGCCAATTGGTCACGATGCCTCAGGCCATTTGCAATCCCAACCTTTATTAACTAGCTATTTTACCAAAAAAAAAAAAAAAAAACCTTTATTAACTAACTATTTTACCAAAAAAAAAAAAACCTTTATTAACTAACTATTTTACCAAAAAAAAAAAAAAAACCTTTATTAACTAACTATTTTACCAAAAAAAAAAAAAAAACCTTTATTAACTAACTAGGTTGGACATGACAACCTAAACCCTGATTGCCAATTCCTTTTTGCAGCTAAGTTGGTGGGTTGGATTGACAGTCAGTAAAAGCAAAAGCATGGGCCTTTTATCAGCCAAGTTGCAATTGTCAACTCAAACCATGAGTCACCAAGCTTGGCCAGGAACTCAACCATTATATAAATAAAGTTCATAACCTCTCAGACATTCAACACTCAAGTTATATATATATATATATATATATATAAATATATATATATATATATATTTATGAGCAAGGCTCTCATAAGCTTAAACTTAGAATAAAATATTGTAAGCTTATGCTTGTGGGGCCCACTTTTGGCCCATCCAAATAGACCAAATACATGAACCCTCTAAATTGCTCCTATTAGAGTATCTCTCATCTTACTATGAGAGATAATGAGGGGGCTCTTACATTTAAGTTGTTGGCATTATATATAGATGTGAGGACCCCCACCTTATTTCTCATAGTAAGGTGAGAGTATCTCTCATAAGAGGTGTCCCTCTTTTCCATATATGACTATATATGACTTTTTATTTTTTGTACATGAATATTTTCAGTTATAGAATTTCTCTCACCATACGGTGAAAGATGGATGCATATGAATATACTCATATATATATATATATATATATATATATATATATATAAAAAGAGGAAGGCTCCCCTGAGCTGTAGCTTAGGACCATCAGCTGAAGCACGTGGCCTCCATGTTGGCAACTCAAATAACATGTACTTTTAGGGCCCGCTCAAAAATTTCACATTTCCCCCTTTCGGAGTCTAGCTAAACCTAATCAAAAGCTTTTGCTGCAACTCTCCCTGTATGTCGCTCTCTTGCTGGAGCTCTCCATCTCTCGTCTCTGCCTCTCAACTCATGTCATCTCTCCCGGGCGTCATCTCTCTCGCTGCAGATCTCCCTCATGATGCCTCTGCCTCTCTCCATCTCTGCCTCTCGACGTCATTGTGTCGAGCTACGCGACCATCTTGGCCCCTACCGTGGAACGCGCGACCAGACGTAGCGCTAGAGAGAGAGAGTAAAGCCAAGAAAAAACGAAAGAAAATCAAATCGAATCGAAGTAGAGAGAGAGATGGCTCAGTCGCTGGAGTTGCTATTGATACAGTTTTTTATGCCAGACTACGACGCGAGGCGACAAGCAGAGGAGCAGATAAAGCGTCTGTCGAAGGACCCTCGTCCACCACCTCCGTACCACCAAGACCCCCAACGTCAGGCAGCTCTCCGCTGTCCTCCTTGAGAAGATCACCGGCCACAGGGCCGAGCTCTCCCCCACCTCCGTCAATCCGTCAAATCTGCCCTCATCGACGGCATCACCGTCGAACACAGGTATCCAACTGCAGAAGTGAAGGTGCCAGCTGCATAAAAGAAGGTGCCAGCTGCCATTCTATGGGTTCTTAGGAATTCTGTGGGGTTTGAAATTCCGTGGGTTCTTACAAATTATTTGTTGTCACAGGAATGAATGGATTTTGAAATTCTGTGGGTTCTTTGGAATATGTCACATTGTCATTTATGCAAGCATCGCTGTGTTTATGCAAAAACCGATCCCGCTTCTATTAGTCCCTCCTTTCCTGGTATGAAATTGCGATTCTGTGGGTTCTTAGACGCTCAATTGCAATGAAGATTTATCTAGAAAAATCAGATGTAGCCTATTGACAGTGGGGTCTACTAGTGGACCGGTGAACATGTTGGACACACCTTGAATTTGTAGGATCTGCCTCTGACCATCAAGGTCAGCAATCCAAGTTGCAATCAAAAGCAGTAAAAGAACTTATAGTGAGACACCTTGTACCGAACTCATTTTATGAGATGTCACAATGAAACAGGCAGCTTACACTCATCTCATTAGTATCAGCAACCATGTTTAGTGGAGAATGACATTCAAGGTTTTTTTTTTTTTTTCAAACGATAATGACATTCTTAGTTGGATTATACTATTGGAGCAAAGCAATTGGTTGAGACTGCAAAGACTCCCCCCTCCAAAAAATCATTTTATATGAAGGTTCAGCCCAGTTAACATGAGTAATAGGACAACCGCTATATTTTGCTATCTGGGTATAATATCTCCTTCCATTCTAAGATGAAACCATCTTCTTTCTGATATATGATTTAAGCCCATTAACACTGAGAAGTTCAAATTAAGATATTAGGGGACAAACAAGAGAGAGTGATTAATAGGATTTCATCACCGAAAACCTACATAAAGTATAGTGTTTAAGATTTGCGGAATTAAAATTAATGTGATCATTTGCTAGCTTAACATCTCAAATTCTCCTAATCCACATTCAAATCTTCCCATTATGTGCCTCCATCGATTGTCACGGAGAGAGAGAGAGTCGTCAATACTAGCTTTGATAGGGACCAAAACCCACATAGCTGTGACAGGGACCAAAATCCACCATCTAAAGCATGAGATGGTGGGTAATGGCAAAGGATCGAAACAGGGTCACGAGAAGTCTCTAGCTACAACCGAACATGCATGGCCCATGTTTCCATCTCTTCCTGTCACTTGTATGAAGCGAAGCTTCATGAGAGTTCCCTTCCCATCAACTGGCTCTACCTATTGGTAAACTGAAATCACAGAAAACAACTATTGGTAAACGGAAACCACAAAGCCTTGTGGGATTAAACTGAAACAAAACCCTAAAAAATGCCACCAAATCCACTTCCTAGGTTTTGCGTACAAGGAGGAAAGCAGAGAATCTTACAATCTTATCATCAAAACTAGGGTTTCATGCGATTCAAAAAGAAAGAGCAGAAAAATCGAAATGATAAAAGGAGGAAGATGAAGATTGCAGTGAGGACACAAAGATTGTAGCTTGACAAAGATGGCGTCGAGAGGGAGATCTGCAGCAAGAGGGATGATGCTCGGTAGAGATGACACGAGTTGAGAGGCAAAGACGAGAGGGAGAGCTGCAGCAAGAGAGGGAGTTCCAGCAAAAGTTTTCGAATAGGTTTAGCTAGAAGCCGAAAGGGGAAAATGTGAAATTTTGAGCGGGCCCTGAAAGCTCACGTTTTTTGGTTTGCCACACGTAGAGACCACTCGCTTCAGCTGATGGTCCCCTAAGCTCCAGCTCACGGGAGCCCTCCTCATATATAAATATATATATATATATATTTATACTATTCTCTCTATCCCTGTCATTTCCAAGCACTTGAAGGAAGGGACAGTTCTCGGTCAGAAAAATAAGGGTCACATAATACAACTCACAATCCTATGAAAGACAGGTCCTCAGTCAGTATATACTAGTTTTCGTAGGCAAAGATTCTCTGGTTGGTAAGGAAATACCCCACTCTCAGTTTCCACAATCTGCTGTCAGTTGATTTTTATTTGAAGTTGAACTTAATCCGGTTGTTAGAGTGAGTCTGTTGGTTCTAATCCTATGGCAGGATCGGGATATGAGGCACCTGTATCTGTAGCAGGGGTTGTGTTTTGTGTCCCATACAACATTGATTTGGTAGTGAGGAAGAAGATCAAGGGCCTATCAGAAGCACGTTATGAGGTTTTTGACTTCCATGGGAGGCTCCTTCTCCAAGTCCATGGCGGGGTCCTCTAAAGGAAGCGGGTCATGCGTGATGCTGCCGGTTTTCCAATCCTCTCAATACATGAGAAGGTAAAACAATATTTTATCTTTCTTCATGTCATATATAATACAATTGTTATAATGATGTACTAGATTTGTCAAATAATCCCAAGAAAAGTAGTGGGAGTCTAAACCCGATATCGAATGAAGTAATCATGCATGATTTGTTGAGTCTTCTTGGGCAGAGTTGGTCAATCTCCTCAGTGATGGTCTTCTATGTGCAAATGGATCCCGACTAGGAGAGTAGCCCTATGGGCTAATGTGTTAGTACGATGATCATAGTTACTGCCAATGGCTGGAAATGCTTAGGATCTGTTGATTATCCAAACATAGTGCTCTCATTTCACTGTGTGTAGCAAACCTGAGGAATGATGCTTGTGATAAAATTAGACTATTCCGCCCAAAGCTCCACTTCTTTGACTAGGATGGGAACATAATAAGTCACAAGTTTTTTTTTTTTTTTTCACCCCAGCTAAGCTAAGGGAGCTGGAGACCCCGTTGAGCCCTCGGGTGAGGTAAGGAACCCTGTTAAGGAGCCATCGGATGGAGACCTCACATGAGGGGTCGAACCGTGGAGAATCAGGTGAGAACTTATGTATCTTTCCATCGTGGTATCTCAAGCCGCAAGTTGGGTGTCAGTACTGAAGACTCTATGAAGAGTACTCTCATACGGTCCCGAATTGATACTTCTTCAAGCATTAGATGATCCTTGATATTTACCAACTATTTAATCCAACGTGGCCCCCATGACAGGCGGTTCACAAGATATCAATCATAAAGCTCCTGTGGCTGCAATTGCACTTAGAAATCATCAAAAAGCTTTATCCAAAAAGGTCACAAAAATAAAAGGGAAAAAAAAAAAAAAAAACACTCAACTTCTTGTAAGTGGATTTAGTGAAAAAAAGACTTGGACTTAGTGAGGCACTGAAAATTGGTTTTCTATGTGGGCTTAACACGCTAACATGATGTTCTTGATCTTCTAATTAAGTCAAACTCTCTACTTATGATTCTACTATTGTCACCAGCCCCTCACATGGCACCACAGATGGACAGTTTTGCAAGGAGATGGATCCAATACCATACTCAAGATACATGTCAAAGTCAATCTTCCTATGTGTCATTAGTCTATGAGATTGTCACCTTCACAAGATAGACAGAATCTCTCTCCACATTGGATGTGTATAAATGGATCCTCCACATACCCAAGTTCTACAATTCTCCTCATAAAGATTGGAGGCTCCCTTCTATTCACCCTCTCATCATTTCCGTCAATATTCTCTTTCTATTCAAACCACCTGTAATGGCTCCAATTCGTGTGGTGGGGGACGAATTTTGTGTCCCATACTATACTGATTTGGTAGTGAAAAAGAAGCTCAAATCCATATTTTCAAGCGTCCATTTTCAGGTGTTCGACCCCAATGGAACCCTCATGTTCAAAGTGGATGATGGCGGCGGATTCTCCCAACATTCGAACCGATATATGCGGGATGCAGGAGGGTTCCCCATCATATTGATGCGCAATAAGGTGATTAAATGTTAATGAATTTCTTTATAGTACTAGGTCCAATTGATTTCTTAGATTTTCTGCTGATGCTTGTGATCCTAGATTGAACAAGAAGCTTGGGTTGGGTCATAACCATACTCACATGACCCGACCTGTCTAATAGAGAAATTCTTGTTTGGTAGAGTCTGGTTAGTGTTTTTTTCTTCTTTAATGGTAACCATGAGATATATTAAAGAGAAAAGATACTACAGCCACAAATACACAGAACAACTAAAGGTTGGAATGCCGGTATAAATGATTATATATACGAGAGCAGCTACCTGCACACTACAAAATACTCTCCACACACTAGATTTAAAAAAAAAAAAAAAAAATTCCTAAACTACCCCTATCCCTCTCCTCCTGTCCGTCTTGCTCTCTTCCTCTCCCTGCTCTCTCTTGCTCTCTTCCTCTCCCTATCTCTCCCACTCTCTTCGTCTCCCTATCTCTCTCCCCCGCCAACTGCCAACCCATCTCCCCGCCCTCTCCTTCTCCCTTTCCCCATCTCCTCCTTTCTAGCAACCTCGTCCCATTTCCTCCTTTCTCTCCCTCTCTCTTCCTCTCTCCCCCTCACTCATTCTCTTGTACAAAGGTTAATCAAATACCATACCGTCAATTTTCACCATTTTTAGTGTGTTTCTACGATTTTGCTCATTAGCTCTCGCGAAACGAAACAAATCGAGTTTGTTCGGCGGCACAGGGCCGAACATTTTATATTTGTTCGGTCCCGTGTGGCCGAACGAATCAGGGAGGGGTAGTTTAGGAATTTTTTATTTTTTATTATTATTTTTTAAATGCAGTTTGTGGAGGGCAATATTCAGTGTGCAGGTAGCAGCTCTTTATATATACCAGACGCCTATAAAAATTACAATATAGCCACATAGATTACAAGAACGATCAACCCCTTGTTTTACTAAGAATCTCTCATCCCATTAAATTTGTGTCAGTTTGGTTTGGGTCTCCGGTTCTTGAATATCCAACTTCAATTTTTGTTTGGCATATGCATTTTTGTTGGAATGTTAACCACAAAATGCAAATCAAACTTAAGAAATTTGGGTTTTGGCTGGACCGAGTCAGCATGACTCAACCCAGATCAAAGGGTTTTTTTTTTTTTTTTTTTTTTTTCATATTCATGTACTTATTAATTTCTTAGATTTTCTGGGGATGATGAACTCGCCGAGTTTTGTTTTATTTGTGACAAGATCATTTCTTGGCATAATAGATGGAGGGGGTTTCGGGGAGACTCTCATGCAGAAAACAATCACCTCTTCACTGTAAAGAGATCCCATTTCTTCCAGCTAAAGACCCAGTTAACTTTGCTTTGGTCAATTCCGCACTGAATGTGACTGGTATAGTATTATGGGGGAACTAATGTAGTTGTAGTTTAGCTTCCAATTACTAGTTTCAATATGTTTCTTGTATTTCAGCGTTCAATTGATGTGGTTGAATGGTCTATAAGTTTAGTATATATTATTTTGATGTTGATACTGACTCATTGATGTTGATTGTGAGTGTCATTTGATGTTTACTCTTTTTCCAAGGACATTGATTTTGAATTTTGAATGTTGTCTGCAGGATCATTGATGTCCAATGTTGAATGTCAATTTGAGTTGAATGAGAATCGGAGTAGAATCGGTGTATGTTGAGTTAGGTGTTTCATGCTATTGAGGCACTGCTCACCGGAATAAGTGTCCCTTTCCATGCGGCCATGTCTAACAAATCACGGTTTGTATGATTGGGTTACGTTGGTGCTACATGGTCAAGAGACTCCGGCACACTGATTTTTTCTCATTCTTCATAGGGAACTATTGTGTTTTGCTACAAGGATGGTTGCTAAACTTTGTTTGTTTGGGTTGTAACATTCATGGATCTATTATTTTGTATGTCCAGCATAAAAAAAATATTGTATTTGAATACATTATTTTTTAATTATGACAAGTTACAGGTGCAAACATTACAAGCTTGGTGTTGGAAGATACATTTCATAGTGTTGATGGTGCAGGTTGATTTAATGACATTGTTAAATGATGATGTTTGGTGTTTTTTGGATGTTTGAGAACGTGCCAGTAGCAGAATTGGTAACATGTTATTCAAAATTTCGAAACTGTAAAAATGGCCGAATGTGTTCTATGTAATCCAATTACATAATTTCAATCACCAATTTTTCTCAAACTATACAAATGGCTGAATGAGGTGAATATTATCCGATTTTATGAAATTGCTATGCAAATGAAAGGTTATGGGAGTTTGCCATCCTCAACTCAAAACACCTATCCACCAAAACAAAAGAAACAGGTGAATGGGTGATATGGACAAAGTCCAAATTGTTCATTCATATCATCTAATCAATAATGTAACATGGATTTTAAATGATGAGCACGGCACTGGAAACACAAATTGGATTTTGGAGATGTTCTTAATCATTGTTTCTATAGTTATGAGCTAGAGCTTCCGAAATTAACCAAATACAATTCACTGACTGAATACAACTATGACGTTGCATCATCATATCCGCCCATAGGCCTTATACATTATTTCTGTGCAGGTTTGAATACAATTAGTGCATCATTAGATCTGAATACAATCCCTCAATTCTCAATACAATGCATCATTAGTGAGAATTCAATTCAATGAGAATTCTCAAGCTTCTCATTATGCCTTTTGTGTTGAAATTTTTTTTTCTTAGATGCACTTCTGCATTTTGGGAACGTGGGATTTTCCTTGATAAAAAAATGAATTGGATAGTGTTTTACAGGTAGTAGGTTGTTAATGTGATGAAAGCATGAATTTGAAAGGTACATCCATGAAAACAAATGAATATTGTTTGGCTAGTCCTATTAAACATACAGTACTATCAAAAATTCAATTAGTACAAGTTAATGAGCTACATTAAACAGCTCAACTGCCCAATAATCCATATTCACCAAATTCTGGTTCTTCTGAAACTATCTACCTACAAATAATCAACCATTTGCCTCTTTTTAAAATTCCTTTTGCTAAAAATCACAATTTAGTTTCTTCTATTGTATTGTCTTGCTAGGAGCCCTCCTTGCGAAGATGCCCGAATCTGTGTTGGTTGGCCTGATAGTGTAGCATAAACTGTTACTAGACTGTTTTCAACTGCCATGATTTTTACTATTTGCCCTTCAATAATGTTTGTTGATGGTATCTCGTCCTCACGTGTGGCCTGTTAATGTAAGAAATTAATTGGAGTGAGTAACTCAAATATCTACCAGTAACCTTTCAAGAGATAAGACTGGTGGGTGGGTTTTGGTCTTTTTAAATTAGGATTTATAGAAGATTACTTGTACCAATCATGTACTAATCCTGATTGACCAATATCAACCCAAAAACTGATGGTACATGATCAAGGCCAACTCAACTTTGAACATCAAAGAATTCTTTTATGAATTCACATGCTCTCACAGCCTCTGTTTTTTATAACCTTTTCATCACCCAAACAATTACAAAATGGGAACTTTTACAATCTTGTATGTGTAACATGAGCAGCCCCAACTCGAACCGGCTTCTTCATTTATCTTGCTCAATATAACAATCCAAACCTTGAGTTCTTGAATTATTGGGTGTGGGTCCAGGTACAGTGGATCTAGTTACATTGGGTTGGGTTCAAGTTGAATTCGAGAAGCATGTATGGATCCAACCCAAACTCCTCCAAGAACTCAACCCAAAATACCTTCCCTAGATGCCATAGCCCAAGTTATTTTACATATTCAATCCATCCAATCCAAGCCCCAAGGCCTCATTATTCTACAGGGAAGGCCCATGTTGGTTGTTGGGCCATTAGACTATAAAGTTGGATATAAGGGGCAAGGGATTAGTTAGTGGAGGTAGAGGTGGAAGGAGTTGGAGGAAGGAGAGGAGGGGGAAAGGGAATAATTAGAAGAATAAACGAGCGGGGGATATCTCCACTTGTATATGCGAGTAAGCTGGGATACCACTGCTTAAATGCGAAGAAGAAAAAAAATGAGGGGGATATCCCCGCTCGTATATGCACATGAGCGGGGATATCGCCACTCTGCGGATCAACAAAAAAAAGAAAGAAAGGGTGGGACTATTACAGTCATCTCATATCTTTTATCTTTTTGAGTTCCTTTTGCTCTATAGTGAATCTGACGAGACTTTTCCAATAAAATCCCTTAGAAAATATGTCCAAGTCTCCAATCCACAATGTCCAACACTACGTCAAAAAGGCCGAAAAATGACTGTCGACGACAGTCATTTTTCTCAAAAAACGACTGCTAAGGGTAGTTGAATGAGCAGTCGTTAAAATCGCAGTCGTTTTTGGAAAACGACTGCTGTTAGCAGTCGAAAATTTGTCATATTAGCGACTGCCCACAGCAGTCATTTTTTTTCAAGACGGACTTCGGCAGTTGAAAATTTTGTAAGTCATTTTTTAAAAAATTATATAAAAAAGGACTTATCATTCAATTAACGACTGCCCGTAGCAGTCTTTTTTTAGAGGGTTTTTAAAAAAAATTCATAATTAATTTTTAAAATTTATATTTTTCTAATAAAAATCCTGTAATTCTCAAAACTATAAATTAGCATCAACCATACAAATATACATTGTCCATCAAATAAATAACTTAAATAAGCTAAGAAAGCATCCATCCACTTAAAATTTAAACCATCAAAGTAGCTACATTAAATGGTAGAAATTTAACAAAAACCACGTTTACGTTCACGATCACACACATCAAAGTAAATACTACAAATAAAGTCATTTAACAGTAAATCATGTGGGCTTTGAAATTAGTCAAACACGGTTCTAAATGTGGGCCATGAAATGATATCACCCACGATGAGATCTCCAAAAATCTTTTCTCCACCCAACAACTCTACGTCAAACTTCAAGATCTCATCTGCAACGATCCTATAGCATCCTTCCTCCTCAGTTGACAAACCGAGAACGCGTCCAAGGGCAACAGTAATCTCTTTTCGCACGTAATGCAACAGCCTACATGGACCCTGGCGTGTATTAGTGTTCGGTTGATTTGTACATGCTAGTTGACATGAGGAATCATCCCGAGCCTACAAACAATATTATAAATGCATTGTGTTATTATTTCATCAATGAAGATAATTAATTAATTTATCGAATCAAACATGTAAGAAAAATAAATATTGTACCTGAGATGAACTACCATGATAAGTTGAAGGTCGCACTTGTGTCCCACCTTGGGTTAGAGCTTGTTTTAGCTCATCCATTTCCCTTCGTATGCCCATCTGACCCTCCTTCAAGCTTTTCACCTCAGTTTGAAGATGTGTATTGCATTCACGCTCCTCCTCCAAGGCTCTTTTATAAGGAGCTGAATGTTTTATGGCCGTTTTTGAAACAGTTCCTAAGCCACGTACGCGTCCTCGGCTATCACGAGTAAAGACCTATGAAAAAAAAACCGAGTATACCATAAAACCCACAAAACAAAAAATTACTAACATTAAAAGATATTATAATCAACAAGCAATAAAAAGATACCTTTGTAACTGCATCATGGTGTAAATCACCTTGCGCCACCCAGCCGTCCGATTCATATGCAGTAATAACATCATCTTGCAGTAACAAAAAATGATAAATAAGAAGCATAAACACATTTTGGCAAACATTAACGTATACTTCATAAAAATGTTCTTAAGAAAAACTTCTACTGTAAAAGATTTCTCGAAATTTCGGCATAGTCTCCCCTGTACGTGTGACATTTAATTTTTTTTTACAACCTGCTAAGTACCTGTACATAAAAAATAAAAAATAAATAAAAAAAAATTCATATAAACAACCCAATGGCCCAACACACTACAAAGTTATTCACCACTACGTCATTAGTCATTCACCACTATATTTAGTGTTGCATTCATTCCTACTGTTTCCATAGATATTGATAGTTTTTGTGAAATTATTTATGGGTTTCAAAAGCAATATTGTCTATTTTTCCAATGTTATCTATTTGTCAGACCAAACTGTCAAATGAACAGAGAGATGATGGAGTGTTGGGACTGTCAACTGATTTCCAGGGCCCCAAAAGAATTCGGCATCTTTTTAAATATCATCTTCACCCATCAAAGTCACCCATGCCCCACTAAGATGTATAGTTGAATCCTAGACATGAAAGGAATCTGAATTGCATGAAATAGCAGTAGCTCAATCTGAATAGAGTTACTCAGTTGCATCATTTATTCAGGGGTCTTTTGGATGAGGGGAAATAAAGAGAGGTCTTTCTGATGAGAGGAAATAAAGAGAGAGTAAGTGGAAGTGGAAAAGACTGTCATACAGTTCAAATGAAAACTTTTCTACCATCGTTTTCCCCATCCAAATGACACCCCAAAGATAGATCATAGTTGAATACACTTGCATATTAATGGAGACAACTGACCAATATCCATGTCTCAACCAAACATGACATGCCCACACAAATATGAAATTTAATAATATTAAAAAAATCCAATCAAGGAGTGAGTGTTTAAGTCCCTGTGCTGCTGTGCACATGTATGCGCCACAAACCAATTATTGGGTCATGGGCTATGCATATTGGTCTATGGTTTGTCTTCTCTTATCTATCAAAACACATGAACTTGACATCCTAAGCTGTAGACATTGGTAGAATCCATGAGAATTATCTCATTTATGGAATAAGACCCTAATGAAAAAAGACCAATTTCATCACTATCCATTAACATGCAAGAGCCATGAAATGAGTGTCCAAAGCATCATATCGGTGGACATGTTTGAAGGCATCTCATATTCGACAACAAGAAGATCAAAATATATGAGCTAACATACACTATTCAAGATACACTATTCTAGAAGGACTGGAGCAGCAAAATGACCATACTCTGATTAAAATTGTACCAATCTGACTGTGAAGTTCGCTCCAGACTGTTGCAATCTAAGGAACAATTTTGGTCTAAAGGTTCACTCCAACAGGATGTCACCCCACAATGCAGATTTTTCTCAAACCTGTATCACAGCCTATAGTAGTTGCAGATGGCGGATGGATATCATTACTTATACCATAGGTCCATAGGGAGATAGTGATTCTGAGCAGTTTCATCTGTGAGATTTACCTGTGGATATGGAGCTGGATTCGCAATCAACTGGGTTGATTGATTCTATGATCCATCAAATGTTCTACAGTACAGTTGGTTCGCATGGTGCTCTCATACAAATAGTTGATTGGCTAAATTAAATGATCATAGTTCAGGTGAGATAATTGTATTTAGTAATTATATGTAAATGTCAACTTGTCAATGCTTTGCACTAATTAATATATTAATTGAAAGGAACTCTCATCCACCCAAAGCAAACTCAACAAGAAAATGCAGCAATGAAGGAAGAATAGAACTCTCATCCACCCAATGCATAGAAGTTGTAGTAGTAGTAACATGAAAAATGAAGCAATGAAGGGGGAAGGAAAGTAGGTATTCTTCCACATCAAATATACTCCCCTTCCTCAGTTGTGAATCTCAAAAGAATTTATGACTCAAAAAGACTATTTAACTTTAATAAATTTGTTAAATCAAGGGCTAATATAATGAACTAGCAATTCAAATTAATAACCTATTCACCAATTACATTAAAATGGTTCTCACCACATGGGGGCTCGATGTTGATCCATCCTTCCTTTTATGAGTGGCCAAGAAGAGATCTGTGTGAGTTAATGGTTGATCCGGATTTTTTGCTTTCTGTAAAAAAAATTGGGATATTCATTAGAGTCGTCCAATTTACTCCGTCCATGTTGCGTGCTGCAAGGGTCAACATAATATTGCAATGGAAAAATGGAAGCAGTATATATAAACTAATTGCATATGGAAAAATCACCCCCCACCCCGCAATTTACAACCATGCAAGAGAGTTGAATAAACCCACCCAACCTCAAAGCTGCTGTTGCACCAAAAGAGTATAGTATAATTGCAAAAAGAAGATGTGTGCACAAATCCTACCAATTATGCAGCCACTCTAGCCTGTCCCTTCCTGCCCGTTGTGTGCGGGCTCTTCAACTTTGACCTAGCAATCTTACTAGCCTCCCTGGCAGCTAAGGCCGCCAACGTCGAGGATATGTCCACAAATTTTACCCAATCTTCTGGTTTCACGTACTTGGGCACATTGCTCTTCCTCTCTGCATCTGTGAAGTATTTGTCTATTGCCTGATGACGAAGAACATACTTCCAACCTTCCACGATATGTTTTCTTTCTTCATAACGAAATTTTTATGGATCTCATTGATGTTGTAGGTGCTTTGCAAAGATTATGAATGAGGAGTTATGATTGTAATGAAATGCTAATATAAAACTTTAAATTATATAAATGCAAATGTACTCACAATCACGCTGTTCCAAATTTGCTCATTAATCTCATTCGACACATTTGTCCATGCCTCATATATGGGGGACACATATGTCCTCACCAGATTTCCTATCAACGAACTCAGTTGGGCAGGATCTAGTCCGATAGGTTGGTCATGCTCGCCAAAAGTAATTAACTTAGGCACGCCTGTTTCAAATTGACTATTGTAAGAATTAGTTTGTTAAGAAGAAATAAAATAAAAGTGAATACATATAATGATTGTTGGCAATATGTACTCTCGCGGGAACTACACCCCGACGGTCTAGATGCTGACGCAGCAGAACTACATACTGTTGATTGATCTTGTGACATACTGGCTGTAACAAAAAATGTGAACTTTGAATATTGTTGTCATATAAAAAAACATTGAAATGTAAAACGAAAGAAGGAAACTAGATTGATGAAACATGAAATAAATACCAATTTAATGAAATATGATATGTACAAATTGGTCCATTTAATGAAATAAATATGCAATGAGAAGAATATTGACATGAACTTGTCACCTCAAATGATATCAACATCTATAATATCATCATGTAATGCTCCGATATATGCGTTTTCATTCGTTCTTGACTCAAAGACTAACGGATCTTCATAAGAGTCCATGTCTTGATTAAGTCTTTTTGGAGCATCCAACACAACATGCCATTCATCCGTAGGACGACTTTGATCTTTGCAATAAAAGACTTGTGAAGCTTGAGAAGCAAGAATAAATGGCTCATCTGATTCTTTTGTGGTTCTCATTAACCTCTCTAAATTAACATATCTCAAGTTTGTTTCTTGATCAACTCTAATGCTATTTGTGTTCTCTATACGCACCCAATCACAATTGAATACTACTACTTTGAAGTCTTGGTAATCTACCTCAAGAATTTGTTTGACAATGCCATAGTAAGGGACCTCCTCAGATACAAAATTCGTGTCATTGACACTAGATCTGAACTTAGTTACAGCTTTCATAGAGACCCCGCTGTTTTGTGTTATTTTCAATATTTCCGAATCCGCTGTGCAAAAAACATATCCATTTATCACATATGAGCTATATGAAATAGCCTCAAATTTAGGTCCATCAGCAAGCTTTTTCAAAACACTATTTTCCTCATTTTGTAATTGTTGTCTAAGCCAAGGAATGTAATCAATCTCCTTTTTTGCTCGTATGGTGCCTCTCCGATTCTGAACATTAGATACGTGTTCCTGTACGTATCTATCATAATTCCTGAAAAGTAAATTTATTTTAAAATTTAGATGCATTATATGTGTAAAAAAATAGCTAAGAACAAAGAAATTAACTAAATTTTTCCTACTCTTTCCATGCGATATTCTCCACAGACGACTCCAATACCCATTTACGTGCTTGCTGGTACTGCACAATCTCAAGATATTCGACCTTCCCCTTTTTATCGATAGGATAGGCACATAAACCATCATCGTCCATCCACTTCCCCCGTGCTTGCTTATGGCTTCCTTTTGTACCATTTGGCATATAATTCATGGCATACATCATTGCTTCATCCATGAGGAAGCACTCTGAAATACATCCCTCTGGATAGGTATGATTCACCACATATCGTTTGAATGTTTTCATCATCCTGCCACATGTCAAATTAATAAAATCTCTACACTAAACATTATTAAGAGGAAAAAATATATTTTTAGCTTTGAATTTGATTTACCTCTTAAAAGGATACATCCATCGATATCTAACAAGCCCACAAATTTTTGCCTCATCCGCCAAGTGCACAACAAGGTGTATCATAGATACGAAAAATGAGGGTGGAAAGTACTTTTCGAACACACATAATGTTTCTACAATGCTATCTTTCATCTTCATCAGCTCTTCACGGTTTATAATCTTCGAACACAAGACATTGAAAAATATAGACAATTGTCGAACAGCAGCACGTAATGGCTTATGTGATTCAAATGCATACATCAACATCACTGGTAGTAGTTGTTGCATGAGAATGTGAAAATCAGGAGACTTAAGGTTTTTGAGCTCCAAATCATCCAAGTTTACATTATGTCTCCAGTTCCCACTATACCCAATGGGAACCTTCAAGTGGTATAAGGTTTTACATATTAATTGTTTCTCCAACCGGGACAGTGTGTAAGGAGCATCTGGATAGGTCAACTTGCCATTCTTTTCTACAGGCCATAATTTTTTCTTAATCTTCATCTCCTTTAGGTCTTAGCGGGCTTGAAAACCATCTTTCGTCTTATCCTTTGTATTCATAATTGTTCCAATTAAAATCTATGTCACATTCTTCTCAATATGCATCACATCCAAATTATGACAAATGGGAAGATCCTACAAAATCTATAGATTCGTGTTAGTATGTAAGTCTTTTATACCGCATTGCTTTAATTTTAAGATACATCAATGTAAAACAAACCTTCCAATATGGCAAGTCAAAAAAGATCGATCTCTTTGTCCATGGAGTGGAATTAACCTCATCCGCGGGCTTCTTTCTTTTCTTACTCTTTCCAAAATTAGTTTCAATATTCTCCATTTTGCTTAACAGCTCGGAACCACTCAAACGCCTTGGAGGCTTTCTATGTTCCTCTTTTCCATTAAATTGTGATTTTTGACTCCGAAAAGGATGTCTCGAATTTGGTAGAAATCTTCTATGCTCTATGTAAATGCATTTCTTTCCATGTTTTAGCCATAGTAAATCCGTCTCTTCTCCACACACAGGACATGCATACCTTCCCGCGGTCCTACAACCTGACAAATGACCATATGCCGGGAAATCTTGCATAACCCATAGCAGAATTGCTTTCATTGTGAACCTATTTTTATTGTAAGAGTCATATGTTATGGTTCCGATGGACCACAATTCATTTAACTCTGCGATCAATGGTTGCAAATAAATGTCAATATCATGCCCTAGACCTTTCTTTCCTGGAATCAATAATGTTAGCATCGTGAACTCCTTACGCATGCAAAGGGATGGAGGAAGATTATATGGAACAACCATAACAGGCCAGCAACTATATGCATTGTTCTTTATCCCGAAAGGACTGAATCCATTCGTTGCAAGTCCTAATCGAACATTACGTGCCTCAAAAGCGAAGTGGGGATTTTTACGATCAACTTGTTTCCAACAGGATGAATCCACTGGATGACGCATGATTGAGTCATTAGGTACTAAGCTTGCATTTGCATGCCATGTCATGCTCTCTGCAATCCATGGTACACTATACATTCTTTGTAACCTTGGTGTAATAGGAAAGTATCTTAGCATCTTCCAGGGCAAACGTACAGCTCTTGGCTTTGCAGGGTTTACCGGTTTCCATCTACTAAGCCCACATGTTGGACAACTGTCCTTTTCTTCATGCTCTCTCCAGTAAAGTATGCAATCGTTGCGGCGTGCACGTATAATTTTTTCCTCCATACGCAACGAATCGACAATCTTCTTGGCATTATAAGTATTATCCAGCAAAACATTGTGTTCTGGAAGGACCCTTTTGAAAAGTTGTAACAACTCATTGAAACTCTTATTAGATCACTTATGTCTAAACTTCATGCTCAACAACTCAACTGTGACTGACAATTTCGTATCATCAATTCGACATGAGGGATATAAGGGTTGCAATGCATCCTCCATCAACTTCTTATATTGGATACCCTCCGGTGAATTATCCTGAGCATGAACATCTTCTTCATGATTAGTTTCATCCATGCATGTAGGCGCATTACCCCCCATATGATATTCAACGCCATCCTCATTAGGGATACGTGCAAACACGTCATTCACCATAGTAACCATTCTTGGGAATGCATCTTCATTGTTATTAATGGTGCCAATGTTTGCAGTACTTGTTGAATGAATTTCTCCATGATGGATCCATCTGGTATAAGATGTATCTATGCCATCACATATCAAATGTTCACGGATGTCTCTTAATGTCTTCTTCCCTCCTACTATATTACGACATTTGACACAAGGGCAACAATATCAATCATCACCCCCCAGCTTTTGTCGATTAGCTCTTAAGAACTCTAAGAAATCTTCAACCCCCTTTAAGTATTCATTAGACAACCTTGGTGCCATCATCCACTCTTTGTTCATGTCCATATTCTAAAAAAATGACAATTAGCACTTAAATTACAAAATAACGCAACATAATTCCTCCTCTTTAGAAACCAAAAACAAATAACAAATTATCTCATACACCTTTTCAAAATTTAACCTATTTTGTTATGATATCATCAAAGATATATCTCAAACTATTAATTGTTCATCATTGCCCATGCTACATCCATTAATCGAGAAAAATAATCTAAAACAAGAAAAAGATCAAATGATGTAACCAGAAAAACTCAAAAGTGCACGGGTTTTTAGTTAATCTCGTGAATGCCCCACAATGCACCACATATGTATATGTATATGCTACAGACTTTCAGACAAAAATGAGGATCCTTCACTATTTTGGCATTCCAAGATCAAGCACTGTTTCACTAACAAGCATAGTTGTTTATAACATAGCCCTTTAATTTTTATTGATTTCTCAAACCTTTGCACATTTGTACATTGTGTACATAAAACTACCCCCCAGTAGTTATACTTAGTTGTATATATACAAATGAAGCAAACTGAAAAGCAATTAAATTCCATAGGAACATGATAGATTTAATTTTATTCTATTCTATGAAATCCAATCTGAATATTTGGTTTTATAAGTGTCCATCATTTCAGTCATTATAGATCTAATCAAGCATATATAAGTACAATACATCAACCAATGCAAAGTTACTAGACATCCCCTTTTATATAACACCATGGAAACACCACCATTTCTCACTAATTATTATAGTCAATAGAAGCAAAACATTATTAATTATCATCATAATAGACTATCTCAATGAGCTAGGTTAATAGACATGACAGAGGATCCGGATTCCAAATCAAAAGAGTATTTTGGAATGTTATCTAAGGGAGGGACCTGATTTGCACACAACTTGCTAGGGTGCTATACCAAGCATATATAACCTGCAACATATTATTTAACATAGCAAGTTAATTGCATTATCATAGCTTTTCAAGTTACATTAGGATGCATAACTTGCATGTTAATGACATCAAGTCTTTTAACTTCTTGCGCCTGAAAGTACAAGGCAATCAATGGGGCCACTTGTTAGAAAAGTTAAGATAGAACCTGTCGAGTCATCACAAAGCAGCTTACATAAGAAGATCATGGCCTAGTAATCATGAGCAGAGCACAAAACCCATTGTCAAATTCCAATCTCCCAACCATCCAACCACAAACAAACACAAAAGATCATATCCCACGCAAAAAGGAAAACCCAAGATCCAGCAAAATCTGTAAAAGCTTTACTATTAAAAATAGATTAAAAATAAGGGGAAAAAACATTTCATCAACACATCATAGATCCATTACAAAGTCTCATATGACCCAATATAAGAAAGACAAAAGTATCGCATAAATGTTGCCTATTCACAAAATGGAAACGTATTGAGTCCTAATACAACAACAAAGACATATGTCTTAGCTAACTAACTAAATACAGAAATGGAACCTCAAACTCCAGCAAATTTGAATCCAAAACCAAAATATAAACATAACCAACATCCAAAATTATCTCATACACAAAACTAATATGCATCTTGGGCGTGGCTAGGCTGTTTTGGGCTTAGCCTTTCTTTGGTGTTCTTTTCTCTGAAATAATAAATTTTACTGTTAGAAAAAAAATAAAAAATAATAATGTGCATCTTTGCATCATCCAAAACCTTATGTTATCCTATAAAACTACATGCTCATTTCAGGCACTATAAAATGACTGCATATTCAGATCATTATCAAACAATAAGAAATATACCCGGCCTCACCCTTCAAAAGAAAAAACCTGCATGCATGCATGGATCAAATCACCTCAAATCATGCAATATGTAATAAAATAAAAAAACCCACATCCTACATTGATCAAACACCTCAGTCTCAACCCTTCCAGTAAATAAAAAAACACCATCAATAGAGAAATGAGAATCTATAGCTGAATTCTTCAATCCAACCTATCACATAATTCAATGCATATATTTCCAAATTCCAAGAAAGAACATAAATGACAAGAAACCAAGTTCAAATCACCCACTAAAACAGATAATCCAAACAGAAAAAAAAAAAAAAAAAACAAAGTGAATGCTTGTCAGATTTGAAGGAGAGAATATAAACCAATTAATCGATGACAGAAAGGGAAACCAAAAAATCCTAAAATCCACAACATGTTGCTCCAGAGTAAAACAGAGGAATAATTATCAGATGCCCAGATGTGCATATTTTTTCCATAAATTATTTCAATAACTGATCCAGATTTTAAAACATAAAGAGACCCCAGTAAAAGTTAGACAAGTTAGAGAAGAAAGCTTGACAAGAAACCTAATTTTCACATCATGAATGAATTTACAACTAAATGACCATCATAGTGGAAATCAATTTCAGACATAGAACTTTAAGTTGATCTTAAAATGCCAATCTAGACATTAAAGAGTCAAAGATAAATTAAGATAAACCTCAGAAACCATTATCTTCAAACTTCCATCACAAACCATCCAATTTGATCAAATCCATCAATTTAACAACACAAATCATTCCAATAAAAGAAACAAAACAACCCCAAAACAAAACGCTAAGACTTGGTACAAGATTCAAACCCAAACACAAAAAAATCAAAACATTTCATCAATGAAGACGAAGTGCCGCTGCGGATCGATAGCTAGGGCCACAAAATTAGTTAAGAATTCCAAAAAAAAAAAAAAAAAAAAATACAATCTAGATGGATCAACTAATTGGTGACATGGATTGAGGATTAGTGTATAGGTTTCAGATTAAGGCGTTTTGGGTTTAGGCATTATGAATCAAGTTTCTAGGTTAGGGTTTAGGGGAAGGGATTTAGGAATTTGGGGATTGGGATTGAGGCTTAGGGATGGAACAATCATGATGAAGAAGACACTCTCCAACGAAACCCACAACAGGGGAGATTTTATTAACTCAATTAACCGAGATTACCAATCTCTACAATATCATATTTATAAGAAAAGAAACTTAAAGGCTAAGAAATCAAATAATAATCCTATTCAAATTAGAAACTAATCCTAATTGCAACTTCTAAAATAAAGTTTAGAAACTAATAACAATTAATAAGAAATTCCTAAACTTGCTTGGGTCCCACAATTGGGCCATGAGTCTTGCCCCAACGGACTGATAGGGCTACTGCATCACTATGTCTTAGTAAAATGTAGCTTATTTGTGTCTTCTTAGATCCATCTTAAGTGCCATAGGATATTCTTCCTTATCTGAAATGTATGTATTGTTTAGGTCAAAAGCTAGAATAAATAGAAAACAGCTTCTCCCATCTCATTCTTTGCCCAAAACTGAATCTGCCATCTACTTTGCAATGGCCATCTCCTTTTTTATGATTGTTTTAGTCCTACTTTGATTTAATATTTTCTCTATCAGGTATATCTTTTGTTAACTATTATTAGCCCATATATCATTTCTCCAACTACTTCTTGCTTTCACTTAGTCCTACTTGGGGTGCATAACCATTAACAATGTCTAGGATTTTTGTTTCTAGTACTAACTTAAGCATTATAACCTTATTATTACTGCTCTTGTTCTGTACAATCTTCTTCATTAGGTCTCTATCAACTACAGTGGTTTCCACATTTCTTGCATTACTCTTTCTTTAGTAGAAAAAGCTTAAACCCTTCCTCTAGGTCCTCAGCCTTAACTCCCTTCATTTAAGTCTCTTGTAAGCAAGTTTTTATTCTCCTCTCCTTCATAATATCTACCAACTCCGTACTCTCCTCTGTCAAACGGCCAAAACTTCAAGAGGCTCTTTGTATCTTTTGGGCTAGCAGCTTTACTTGCACTCTCCTTTGAGGTTATGGGATTCTTATTTCTCATCGTAGATGGACACCTTTGTTGCGCGTTGCTTACAATGAATGCTCTAGCTACTAGCCAGTCCTTGCTTAGTTGATAGGGTTCTATTGCAATGAATTGCTTCCAGGAAACATCACTTTAGGGTTAACTCTAAGTGCATGACCCATTAAGTGCGAAAGTCTTTGTAGTTGACTGCCTATTGGATGCTAATCTTCCTCCTTTATTCAGGCTTGGGACCGACACTTGACGAAAATCATACGTGTTGTGAAGTTAAGCATTTGTAATATTGAATGTTATCGGGATATCCAATGGCAGCTCATTATCATCATAGAAGCCTAGTGGGTCAACTACATGAATTCTATTTCTCCATTCCGATCTATCCCGAGCCATATCCTCAGATAGGTTGCATTTTTTCAGATTTATCCTTAGTACTTCCATCCATTTCCTCTTCGGCACACCCCTTCTCTATGGTGGGCCATCGACTTGCATGGAAAAAGTTTTCCTCAACAGTGCCTTTGCTGGCTTGCATCAGACACATACAAATCATTCCAGACGAGTCTCTTAATTTATCACCTATTATGGTAACCCTAATTATCCCCAAAAGCCCTCATTTTTAATTCTTTCGTTTCTAATTTCTAGATATTCATCTCAACATTCTCATCTTTGCTACACTCATTTTGTACATGTGTTGCTTCATGATTGACCAACATTTTGCTCCATAGGTCATAGGTGGCCTACTTATTCCCTAAAATTTTTCCTTCAATCTTGTTGTTCTGAGTCGATAACAAGACACTCCAGAAGCAAGTCTCCCCTTCAGTTCCTCTCTTATCATATGTTTGGCACTCTCCATCCTTACTAACCGTTGATCCAAGGTATCAGAATGAATCTCTTAGTGGCATCTTTTGAGTCTCAATTCTCACAGTAGTTTCAGCCCTTTGCACAAACCCACTAAAGTTGCAATTCATATATTTTATCTTTGTACGACTTATTTTTAAAGCCCTTGGATTCTAAAGTCTCCCGCTATCTCTCAAGTTTTGTATTCACGCCATCTCCCTATTCATCCACCAATACAATATCATCTACAAACAAATACACGAAGGTACGCCCTCTTGAATATCATCAATTAATACGTCTAAAAATAATTGCAAAGAGATAAGGGTTTAAAGCTGACCCTTAATGCAAACTTATGGTTACTGGAAACTCACTTGCCTCTCCACAAGCAATTCTCATAGTTGGTACTGCTCCCTCATATGTCTTCATGATTTCAATATCACCTCTTAGGACTTTGCTTTTATCTAAAACCCACGAAATCTCTAGGTACCTTATCATAGGCTTTCTCTAGATCGATGAAGATCATATGAAGACTTTTTCCTCCTCTCGGTATTTTTCCATTAAGTGCCTAAGTTGGAAGATAGCTTCCATAGTTGACCTCCTTAGCATGAAACAAAATTGATTTTCAGATATCTTGATATCTTGTCTAAGTCCTTGCTCCATTACTCTCTCTGATAGTTTCATAGTGTTCTTAAGTTTAATCCCATGATAATTGGTGCAACTTTGTATATATCCTTTGCTCTTGTACATCGGTATTACAACACTTCTTCTTCATTCATTTGACATTTTTTTTGTCCTTAATATCTTATTGAAAAGCCTAGTTAATCAAATCTATCTAATTTCTCCGAAGCATTTGCAAGACTTTATTGGAATGCCATTTTGCCTTGTAGCCTTTCCTATCTTCATTTGTGCCAATGCTTACTTCTATTACCTTAATTCTGAGGTGAAAGGTAACAAAATATTCTCTCATTCTTAAATGAAGGTTGCTAAAATATTCTCTTTCTTTAACATCGTTGTCCTTTATCAAAACCTTTTGGTCGCCACTCTTTATACATTTGACATGATCTAAGTCCCTAGGTTTCGTTTCCCTCATTTTTGTAGGTTTGAAAATTTCTCTCCTCTTCTTCCAACTTATTATGTATGTGTTGGAATTTGCATCACTTACTTTCTTAACTTGTTTCTTTGCCTTGTACATTTTATTATTTTGCATATTCTTAGTTCCTTGCCAAAGTTTGTAGCAGTGTCTTTTCTCTCGAACAACTTCCTAAACCCCTACAGTCAACCGCCGGGTTTCTTTTTCCTAAGGACCTCTTTTGCTGCCATTCCGATACAATCAACCATTTGATTTAACATCAGCATAGTTTCTCCTTCCGAATTCCACTCCCCATTATCACTTTATCCTTCAATGTTGTTGCCCTTTTCAGTGGCAGCTCAACCTCGTAATTATTAGCACAAATTTACATCAATATTGAACACGTTCTTATCAACAGAATTTTTTTTTTCGCAAGATCAACAGTCACCATTTCTGTATTTATGGTCTTTCTATCTATACTGTTGCAAGTTGCAGCAATTAATCTCAATGGAGTTTGGATATTATACATATCATGTGAAATTGAATTGAAAGTTTCTGTCAATTATACTGGGCTCTAATGGGTCAAGTTATCGTTGAGTCAGGACCTGGACCTCTTCATGCTTCTAATTGTTTTGGGGCATTCCAATTACGTGTCCTAGTCTTGGTATCCATTCATCTGGACCTGGACCTAATATGTTTGATCAGGTCTGGGATTTCTGTTCTTAGAGCCTAAATAACATCTTGATTAAAAAGTATACCATAATACTTTATTGTTATAGGAGTACTAGTAACTACAATAAAAACGAGAACAACAATAAGAAAGAAATTCTTGGGTTTTTGTGCACCTCTTGGGTTCTTGAGTTTATATGAACTCCTTGCATTTTGTATGCACCGTCTGAATGCCTAATCCTAAGGCTGAAGAAATGTGAAGGGGAAAAAGACATCCGAAGGAAAACAATCTGTTCTCAAGAAATTCTTGGGTTTTTATGCACTTTGGTTTTTATACACTATCTGACGGCCTAATCCTAAGGCTGATGAAATGTGAAGGGGAAAAAAGGCGTCCTAGTGAAAACTATTCTGTCCTCAAGAAAATCTTGGGTCTTTACTTTTTATGCTCCGTCTGAATGCCTAATCTTAAGGCTGATGAAATGTGAAAGGAAAAAAGACATCCCAAAGAAAACCAATCTTTGTAATTTTCTTTATCTGCCTGCACACGGGCCTTATGGCCCTGTGTTAGTAAGGGCATAAAGCCATGAATTTGCACAAATTTCCTCCTTCCTCTTGAATGATAACTCAGTATCATAAAGTCATAAATTTGCATAATTTTCCTCCCGCCACTTTTTTTTGGAATAGCTGACCCCAACAAAGCAACCCGCTTAGCAGTACAAGCGAAATATACTACAAGCCAACACCCAAGAAGAGAAAAGGAAATTTGCAAAACACCCAACTACCTAATAAACATGATTAAGGGAAGGGGTTATCAAATGAAATAAACGAAGTTTGGAGCTAAAATCCCTTCTTGGCTAAGCCATCAACCACAACATTTGCTGCACGCTTGCATGAATGAAGGAAGCAGTTAATTTTCTGGCTAGGTGCAGCATCTCAGCCACATCCAATATGCTCCATGGGGCTTGGCAGCAACCTGGAGCCCAGTGGATTACACACAAGGAGTCACACTCCATCACAATGCCATGCAAACTGAGATGCAGCGCCTTCCGAAGGCCCAGCCTCAATGCTGCTGCCCTGTTAACCAAACAACAGCCCGCTGGTCCTCTCTGGATAGAATATGTGAGGCATTGCAGTGGCAGATGATGCCTCCAATGCCGGCGAGATGCAGGTTGCCGATAGCGCTCACTTTAAAATTGCACTTAAAACAACGAGCAGGAGGGACCAAAACGATCCTTTGCTTGCTTTTATCCACTGTGATATGCATTGTTACCTGAAGTGACTGTATCGCTGTGTTGTGACTGTCAGATTGTATGCTGTTTTGGACCTAAGGGATTTAATTACTTTGTAACTCAGTTATTGAGAAGCATAAAATCCTAGATATTGAGTTTGATAAATTTTAACTTACCTTTTTGGAAGGAATTTTCTTTCTTACAATTTAAGGCTTTGTCTTCCTTTTACGCAGAGGTAAGAAAATGGGTTTTACATATTCAAATGTTACATATGCAATTATGACATATGTGAAACTCATTACCATGTTTTTTAGAATCACCATTTACACATGAATATATAAGTACACGGTACATACAACGGTTTTAGATGTGTTTGGTATTTTTGGACTTTTTTTTTTACAAATTTCTTAAAATCCTTGAAAATTTAAGATATGGAACTAAATGTCTTGACCCCGTAGTGGAACTAAATTAAATTTTTAATCATTAATATTGGCTGGAATCATGAATAGGGGGCCCACAAAAGTGCTGAACATTTGATCTATAGGTTGGAATTTTTTTGGACATTCTCACAAATTACTCTTTTTTTTTTTTGATAACCCAGGGTATCTCCCCCTAGCTCTACTCAGGAGCCTTTGGCCCTGAGCCCGATGAGCACTCGATTCTGGACAGCTGAGAATTAGTATCTAGGGGCACATGCAAACTCTCCTATCCACATACACTGGATAAAACTATGGGAGGTGTCCAACGGAGGTAAGTGTCCAACACAAGGCCTCTCCACTCTGAAAATAATAAAAACAATAAACTCATAGTCACCAATTCCATTCTAATCCTTATTCTGGTTTGGCCCTGTTGTAGAAGGATGCGGCGGTCCGATCAGTTGCGGTGTTCCATTTTGGAAAATACGTGTGAAAAATGAAAAAAAACAAAAGAATATCTAAAATTGATAAAAAAATAGTAAATTGCTAAAATATTACTAAAAATGTGTGCTTACATAATTTAAATAGTACACTCTGTGAAAAATGAAAAAAAACAAAAGAATATCTAAAATTGATAAAAAATAGTAAATTGCTAAATTATTACTAAAAATGTGTGCTTACATAATTTAAATAGTACACTCTACAATTGACTATTTTCTACTTTTCACTACGTATGAATGAAAGTATGAAACATGTGAACTTATTAAAACTCCTTTTTTTTTAAAGATAAAACTCCTCAATAATCATAACAAAATGAAATTCCATTCTAGTCCTTATTCTGGTTTGGCCCTGTTGTAGAATGATGCGGCGGTCCAATCAATTGCGGTGTTCCATTTTGGAAAAGACGGGTGAAAAATGAAAAAAACAAAAGAATATCTAAAATTGATTAAAAAAAAAAAGCTAAAATATTACTAAAAATGTGTGCTTACATAATTTAAATAGTACACTCTACAATTGACTATTTTCTACTTTTCACTACGTATGAATGAATGTATGAAACATGTGAACTTACTAAAACTCCGTTTTTTTAAAGATAAAACTCCTCAATAATCATAACAAAATGGAACCCTTTTTTTTTTTCTTCTTTTTTTTTCTTTTTGTGTGTGTGTGTGTGTGGGGGGGGGGGGGGGGGGGGGGGGGGGGGGGGGGGAAATTGCACCAAGAATGATGGGGATGTGCCAGAAATGGGACCGGAATCTTCCAGGGGCCATTCCTTTCCACCACAGGCCAATCTGGAATGATTTGGCCAATTTTGGCCGAAACAAAAGGGCTCGGGGTTTATGACTTAAATAAACACATTGGACAGTTTGGATTACAAATATGAGGCCTGCAAGAATGAAAAAAATAGTAGTTGTTGATGGGATTTGATCCCATGACCAATTGCATAAATGTGAAGACTTGTATGTGTGCCTTTTTGCAAATGGGAGATGTGAAAGCCTTTCGCACCTATTTAGGTGTGAAAATGGCCTTATTTACACCATTTTGACACCTCATTGACGCATCACATCATTAATGAGTGCAAACAAGCGTGATGATGTGCCACCAACTCACCATAACACATGTGAATCATATACATATGTGAATGAGTGCAAACAAATGACCTCCAAAGAACACTAATCTCAATCTAGTTACAAGATTCTCTAAAGATGATTCATCGAACAATGGAATTCATGGTATGCAGCAGCACTACGCCACTGACATGTCTGGACACAGTAATACACATGAAAATGAAGTTGATTCAACATGGATATGTTGCTAACTTGAAGTATCTGGGCGCCACATCACAAGACTCATGTTTCTGGAGATTAATGGAAGATCCAAACGGGCCTTGAAAATTGGAATCGGTAAGTCCCAAGGAATGTGTTTTTAAGTGGCAAGTTTAACCGTGGAAAAGTGTGAAACAGCTCTTATGTTGTCATAAATATCCTGTGGTGGTCTATTTGGTATTTTTCTGCTTTGTATTACGTGTCTTGGTTGCTGGTACTATTTCTAATTTGATATTTATGAAAAAATATTCTCTTAATTAGTCTGTCCTTGTTCTGTCTTTTATGTTGGTCTTTACATTATTAGGTTTTCCTGCTTATAAGGAAATGTTGTAGTGAGGTATTTTAACCTATGACTCGACCTTAACTTTTGTGCAGATGAAGACTGGCTGTGTGGCACTTGTTTTATGTTTAAACATAAGTGTTGATCCACCAGATGTTCTCAAAATCTCTCCTTGTGCCAGAATGGAGTGTTGGATTGGTGAGTTGCATCGTGCATTACTAATTGTCACTTACTTTATTACAAGATATTTTTGGTAGATTTAATGCAATATATCAGTGGCTCCTTCTATGTGCTCCTGATGCATGATTGATGAACATCTTATTTATTGCACATAAGCATCAATTTTTTTTGTGGTCTTTCAGGCCCTGCGCCTCACCCATGAATATTCCTTGAATTAAACACTTTTTAACTCTGTAGATGGTATAGCAAAGTGGGAGAATGATTCTTATCAGCTTGGATTTCAAAGGTGGCCCCTGCTGCTGGATTATAACAATGGCTCAGAAAGTCTCTAAATTGGAAGTGATGGAGTTGATCCCTGTCTAGGATTTTTGCCCCAGTAAAGAAGTCACAACTCACAAGAGTACTGATTCAATATGGGATTGACTTAGTGATTCTCTGAGCCCCTTGTTACAAATCCAAAAGTGGAGCCCCACCGTTAAAAGTCCAAGGTGCTCGAAATCACTCTCCCATCTTGATCCACCAACAAGGAAATTTGTACCCATTCAGTTACTTCCACCATCAAATTATGTCATCAATCTGATGGTAGAAATAACACATTGCTTTAGAAAAATTCCAAGATGGTAGAGGGAGGTGGAATGGTGATTTAGAGTTTCAAAGATGGGTCCCACTGTTGGATTTATAGCAATGGGCTAAAAAAACTCATCTATCCCCAACACAGAATCTGGACTCCCTTGAATTCTTCGGACAAAATTTTTGGAGACCAATGGGTTGGAGAAAGGGTTTTGTTCCCTGAGACTGATCTGAGGAAGAGCCCTCATACATTAGCATATAGGAGGACATTTTTGTGTTGAGATGAAAAATAAGAAAAGCCACTCCATGAGGCCACAACAGACTCGTCTTGCATAGATGGGGTTGTTCTGGTGTACTGGTGTATATGAATGCTTGCTGGTTTTCTTTTGATCACATTTAATGCCCAAAGTATCCTCTAAAACTCCATAAATGCGATGCTCATTGCGGGCATGTCTTCTTCAAGAAATAGACACGTCGGAGACTGGAGAGGTCCAGCTATGTTCTTTTGTCATTAGCCAGAACTTATAAATGGATAGCATTTGTTTCCTTTATTGGAAACCTAATAAATGGGTTTGATTAGACTTATAAATGGGATTTCTGCAGCATATTCTTCCCTGGATTCTAGTTCTCTTAATTGCCATGGACCATGAACAAGATATGTATATGCACAGCCTCCACCTTTAACTTTGGTAGTATATGGGTGGATGACATTGTTTTCGAATTCTGAATAATTTTTTCTATTTTCTGAAACTTTTTAGGTCAACTTCCAGTTTCCTTTACTGGCGTGCTTCCATACTTCAAGCTGATGGTTAGGTTGTTTTATTGCATCTTGGCTTGTCTTTTTGTTTTGTTTTGTTTTGGGTTGGGGGGGGGGGGGGGGGGGGGTGGGTTTGATAACAGTTATTAGTATTCTATTTGTGCTTTCTTGGGGATAAAAAATGTTTTCCATGAATATTTTGGAACCCTCTAATTCAGTGCTATTGCATTTTCTGTTCAAAGGAGAATCGGTTTTTTTTTTCCTTCCATTTTACCTTGGTCCCTGGTTGGTAGATCCCTTCTCTATGGCGGTGCCAAAGGCACTTGGCACAATTGGGAAAACGTTGCACGCTCAATATGAACGATGGCAACCTCGGGTAAGCTAATTTTCTAGGGTATTTGGGATTTGAGTGAGTTGAGCTATCTATGTCGTGTGAACACATCTGAGATGTATACAGGCGCGTTATAAGCTTCAACTAGATCCTACGGTGGATGAAGTGAAGAAGCTTTGTAGTACCTGCCGCAAGTATGCAAAGACAGAGAGGGTGCTTTTTCATTATAATGGACATGGAGTACCAAAACCGACTGCTAATGGCGAAATTTGGGTTTTCAATAAGGTCCTTTACTGCTTAGTTTTATCCACTGTTATTATATTCCTAGAATCCCTCGTGCATGGTTTTATAATGGTGCTAATTATGTGGTATTTGGTGCAGAGTTATACACAGTACATTCCATTGTCAGTCAGTGAGCTTGACTCCTGGCTGCAGACACCCTCCATATATGTTTTTGATTGCTCTGCTGCAGGGATGATTGTCAATGCCTTCACAGAGGTTTGTAATGCATGGTTGGTTCATACTTCATAGACAGGCTCAATGTGTGTCATGTTCTCTCTCCCCCTCTGCCTCTCCCTCTCTTATAATATATATTATGAATGAGAGAGAGAGAGAGAGAGAGAGAGAGAGAGAGAGAGAGAGAGAGAGAGAGCCGGTGTGCGACTTGCTAACTCTATGTAATGTTGTATCTTTTAGCGGCAAGAGTGGAATGCTTCAATGAAGGATTGTGTTCTGCTTGCTGCCTGTGAAGCACATGAAACTCTTCCTCAGAGTCCTGAATTCCCTGCTGATGTGTTCACAGCCTGCCTCACGACACCAATCAAGATGGCATTACGCTGGTTTGGATATTTACCTTTCTAGTGTCTGATTCTGTTTATGTTCACAATTCTCATTGGCCATTGGCCACTGTATTTTGTGTTATGTGCTTTTTACTTGTTCCTTGTGGGCCTTGATTCATGGTGTTCTATTTCAGGTTTTGCTCACGGTCATTGCTGAGTGACTCCCTTGATCCTAAAGATATAGACAGAATTCCTGGTCGCCAAAATGACCGTAAAACACTTCTTGGGGAGCTGAACTGGATTTTCACAGCTGTGACTGACACTATTGCCTGGAATGTCCTTCCCCACGGTATTGAACCACTGTAGGGGTTTTATATCAATTCTTTCAAGGCTTATTTCCTTGAGTGCATTCTGTGCCAAAATTGGACTTGTTTTTGCAGATGTTTTTCAAAGATTGTTCCGACAGGATCTATTAGTTGCCAGTCTTTTCAGAAATTTCTTACTCGCTGAGCGAATTATGCGAGCTGCAAATTGTTCCCCAGTTTCATTTCCAGTGTTGCCTTCAACTCATCAGCATCATATGTGGTAGCCAATTTGAATATATTTGTTCCATGCTAGTGTCTATTTGTTGCATTTTGCATCATATTATCTAATTTAAGCATTTTTTTTTATAGGGATGCATGGGACATGGCTGCTGAAATCTGTCTCTCTCAGCTGCAATCTTTGTTTGATAACCCTAATGCTGAGTTCCAGGTCTTCTATTTTACTGATTTTTTTATCATAATATGGGCTTTCAAATTGGCTATTTTGTCCTGACTATTCAGATTTTAAACTTGCTGTAGTGATTGCTAGAAAATTGGTAACTAAATAAAAAATAAATGAAATTGGTAACTAGAAAATTGTTGAATAATTGTGAATGCTTGTCCTCTTGCACCTTTCATATTTCATCATAAATGTTCTACTAATTTCTCTTGTCTTGATTTTCAGCCTAGTCCCTTTTTCACGGAACAGCTGATAGCATTTGAAGTATGGCTTGACCATGGGTCTGAACATAAGAAGCCACCAGAGCAGTTGCCTATTGTTCTGCAGGTGGCAGTTAGTCTTATTTTATGGAATTTTCTGTCATTGTTGATGCTTTTTTTTTTTTTTTTCAGTGTTGGCATCTTTTTCTGCTTTTATGCCACTTCTAACAAAACATGTAACCCACTCATCTGTATAATTTTACTTCTTCATGTACTTCATCCTCTCTCTCATCAACTGCTTATTTCAACTCCCATTTTGTCTTGCGAAGGAAGTGCACCATTTGGTTTTTTGGTCTACATATATTTCATTTGCATCTTCCTCGAATGGCATACACAGTTTTTGCTTGTTTAATTGTTCAAGATAAGCAAAATCAATGATTAATTTGAATGACTGATATTCAATCCCTCTCTCTGATATTTAGTCTATTTCGTAGTCTAGATTTTATTATGAATATGATGTTTATTCCGAACTTATTCATCATTTGCATTTTTATAAATTTATTAATGTTTAATTGTTCCATGATGTGATGTCTAAATTTATGAATGCTTAATTTTCAATGTAAATTATTTATTGTTTAATCTATTGTTGTTTAATTTGAATTGAATGTACATACCCGTGCTAGTAGTTGTATTATAGTTGTTTTGAATTAAGCCTTTAGAAAGGAAAAGGCTTTCATTTATTGGATATTGTTAACTACCTAATCGAACACTGGTATTGTCATAATCTAAATCTTAGCCCTTTCATTTGTGGTTGGCTTTGTGAGTACTATTTTTGCACTGTTTAAAGCTATGCTCCTTCTCTAGTATTTAGAACTCAAAGCAGAAATAGATTCTCAAGTTTGTTTTTATTTTAATAAGCAGCTGCTTATTTGACACATCCTTGTTCACCACTAGGGAGTGGCACACAACGAAATGCGGACACATTGCAGAGTTTATTAATTTATTAAATAGGGCGTTTCTTGCCTATTCATTTTTCTTAACTAATTTATGATGGCAGGTATGGGCAGTCCAAGTTTTTAAAAATTTAGAACCCCAAACGCGCCCCCCCACCCAAAAAAAAAATCGGAGCTGACTCGATTCACACTCTAGGCCCAACTACATATGAAAAATATGAATTAATTATGATTTTTTGTTATAGGTACCCACATTTGTATTTTGGTCAGTCAGTTGAAAAGTACCACCGATTTTCAAATGCTTGAATATTAAAATGAAAGGTCTCTGATCTTCTAAAATCAGTGTAAAACTGCCTATAAGAGCCTCCACACCCATACCAAAAGCACGTCACACACAGAATTGTGGAATAATTGGATAGATCCCTTGATCGATCCCTTTCTCCATTTATAATATCTTCTCAGCCTTAATCAAGGCAATTAGAATATATTACAATATCTGTGTTTGGAAAGAATATATAATACTATGTTATAAACAAGGAAAGGAAATAATTTTATAGTAAGAAGATTAACTAAGATATCCCATGGAATGGGCCTATTGCACAGGGGCCTTGTGGGCCAGCTGGTGTTGACACCCCCCCTCAAATTGATGTCGGTCAAACAGTAGCAAGTTGCGAACCAAGAACTCATAACATGGCCTAGGTAGCCCTTTTGTGAAGATGTTTATAAGTTGGAGTTCATTGGAAACATGTGAAAGACTGATGACTTGGCGATTAAATCTATCTCGAATAAAGTGACAATCCACCTCAATATGTTTTGTATGCTCATGAAAAACCAGATTCTCTGTGATACATATTGAATTGGTATTGTTTGCATGAAGAGGTGTAGCTGAGGTCTGAGGAAAACCAAGATCTGAAAGTAAACCACGAAGCCATAGAATATCGGAATAAGCAGAGGACATAGCACGATATTCATGTTCGGTGGAAGATTTTGAGACTCTTTTTTTATTTTTGCATTTCCAAGAAATGAGTGCTTCGCCCAAATAAACACACCAGCCCATAGTGGATCTGCGGGCATCCTGCCTAGTCGGCTGATCGCGACTCCAAGAGCAGAGCTTCAATTGCAGTAATAAACTGGTGAGATCAGGTTGATCTACAGGGAGCTTTAGAAATAAGGCTTTCCAACTTTGTCACCTACCCTGAATAAAATTTAATTTTAGCCTAAAATCTAGAAAAGTACATTCATCATTCCTACTTTAAATTAAATACATTTCCAAAAATTAAAAAAAAAACTCCTATATGAAAAAGCCTAATCTAAAATGAATCACAAGTTGCTACAAAAGAACACACAAATTAGAACATCAAATTAGGAACAATCCAAAAATAAAACTGACCAAAAATAAAACTAAGAAGCTAACTTAGAAACAAAATAAACCTAAGTTAGGAACTAAATTAATCAAAACATGTTCAACAAAGTTTAGTAACAAATCAAATCAATTAAAAAGGAAACAACCTACTTTTTCACCAATTTAATCAACTCCCTAAAGTTAAGGACTTTCCAAATAAATAAAGATTTTCAAATCATAACAAATTTAGAAAGCATTAAGTCAATCATACCTTATGATAGAATTTCCAAATCTTAATAAACTTCCTAAGTTAAAAATCTTTCAATTGACAAAATTTAGAAAGATCTTTTATTTCTGGAAATTATCTTAACCACAAAATTAGAAACTAATCATAAAGTTAAAAAGTTAGTAATGCAATGTATGCCATGAGATGTTAGAAATTTCTAAGTCTGGAAAACTAGTATGCAGGGCTGTTTTTATGTATGATTTCTCTTAATCTAATGCAACCTAAAACTGAGTTTAATGGCTGGAATTTAAACTATAATGATGCATGAATCAATTAAAAAAAACGGAAGTGAAAAACGATTTAAAACGAATGAGATATGAGTGCATGAACAGGACTTAAAAACTGAAACTGTGCAGAAATTCTGCACATAGGTGGGTCCAACCAGCCATGTTTGAGCCACTGGTTTACAAACCTCCTGAAATAGTTTTGCTCTGAAATTTTAGGACGTGATAGACCACATATTGAACTTCAATTTCTCCAAATTTCATAGAAAAATACCATGATTTGACTAGTCTACCCACTTCGAACTTTTTACAAAAAAACTGTTTCTGCAGTTTTCCTAAAACTGTGCAGAAAGTGGGCTGTTTGGTTGTCCAACATAGATTCATCAAAACTGATTTTTAATTTCTGTCTTAAAGATCTGAAGGCTTCAATTTCTAGTCACTTAAACATGCACTAACCATATGATATGAAGATATATGCAATGAACTCTAATCCCAACCATAAACTATGCATAAAAATTCACGTAATCGCATAAGAAGCATAAAAAGAAAAGGAAACAAGTGTTTGAATTTAAATGCGTGAATTGCAAAAACATTAAATGTGTGGATTGCATAAAATTAAATGTGTGGCATTAACAAGAAATCAAATGTGTGGATTTTTCAATAAATGTAAATGTGTGGGAATTGCAATAAAAATAAATGTGTGATAAGCGTGCTCTTTCCTTTTATTCTCAAACCATGTTCATAATTACTTATTTCATGCCCTTAGGAGCTTGGGTTGTCAATCCAAGAACAACAATAAAGAAAACACAACTCAAGTATTAATCACATAAGAAAAAGAATGATTAAAAAGAATCACACTTTTACTAATATGCAATGTTTTTAAATAAAAGATGGAGAATTAAAATTCCAAGAAAAACAATAACATACTTGGATGAAAGGAGCCTCTCTAGTTGAAGCATCAAGTTGGGACAAGCCTTCTTGAAGAGAGATGGGCTATGGTAGAGAAAGGAGATGAGTAGAATGGTGGATGAGTTATACTAGTGAGGGGGTCTTTTCCTTCATGAGAGGAGAGGGATGCCTATGCCATCAATTTATAGATTTTTCATCTCTTTCTTTCCTTATTTGTTCCAAGTTTATAGCACGCAATCTTCTTTGTATGGTAAGTCTCTTCCTTGGCCAACAAGTCTCCAAAGAAATAGCAAGGTGAGTGAGAGATTTTTGTGATTTCCAAGTGCAAAATTGCATTCCCGAGTATAAATTATCACATCAACTTCCAAAGGCCATATCTTCCTCGTTTTAGCTCCGATTGACACAATCTTGGGCTCCACGGATATCTACTCGAAACGAGCTTTCGAAGGGTGTGTAGATTGCGCTAATCCGACGGTCGGATTAAGAGTTATAGCCATTTTTAATCTTGCTGTTTCTGAAAAATCCAAAAATAATTGTACACCTATGGAATGTTAGTTGTGCAACGGGGTGTGTGGGACCCATGATGTGGACGCCCAAAGGGATCTTTGGATCTTTCTTTCCTTGTTTCTTGACTCCCCTTCCATCTTTGGTTTGCTTCCAATCTTCTTTGATTGACTAGTCAACTCTTCTAGAACACCTTTCCTTTCTTGAATTTCTTTCTTGATTTTTGAGTTTTCAAACTTAGTAAGAATTAGATCTCACCAAATTTGAAGTTTCCTTAATCTTGAAATCACAAATCTATCTTTCCATTGTTGACTTTTCAAACTCTCCAAAAATATCAAGAATGCGGGTCCATCATGAAAGCTGTCCTACCTGATCTCTCTCAAATTCCACTAATGTAGGTCCCATTCTTGATTTCTCCTACACAAATTGAGATAAACAAATTCAACAATAATCACATGTGAGGAATTTGAATGTACTATGCATGGGACCCTACTTGATGCACCCAAAATAACTGACTTTCCAAAACTAGATTTTCAAAAATGACAAGTTTTATAAATTTATGCAAAAAGTGTGATTTTTGAGCAAATTATGCATGAATGCACTACAATGAATCCCAAATGCATAAAAACATGATTTGACACTAAATGAAACTCTTTAATATCAATAAGCCTTTAAAATGGTCCAAAATGTGTATGAAAATGTACACTTTTGAAGACTCATCATCAGCATCGGAATAAGTATTAAGTGTAAGTGGTGTGCCAATTGGAAAAAACAATCAATGTGTTGGAGAACCAAGAATGTCAACAACCAAATGGTGATGCGTTGGTGCTGTCATGAATTGACTAAGAACATTCACCGCAGATGAGATGTCCGGCCTAGTAATGGTCAAGTAGACAAGACCGCCGACTAAGCGTCTATAAGAGGTGGGATCGAATAGGAGATCCCCATCATCTTTCCGGAGCATCACATTGACTTCTAATGGAGTGTCCACAGGAGTGGCGCCATGGAGGTCAGCAAGGTCAATGAGATTATTAACATACTTATGTTGATGGAGAAAAACTCTTTTTCTAGACTGCTGTACCTCATGTCCCAAAAAATTTGTTAAAGGACCCAGATCTTTCATATGGAATGCAGCTTGAAGTGATGATTGAAGTTTGTGGATCCTGTTACTATGAATGCCCGTGATGATGATATCATCTACATAAACTAGAAGTAAGGTGGTAGCTTGAGCAGTATATTCGTGAATAGTGAAGGATCAAAGGGACTTTGAACAAATTCGAGATGAACCAGAGTAGAACGAAGTTTCTCAAACCAAGTTCTTGGTGCTTGCTTAAGACCATATAAGGAGCGATGGAGCCGAGCCACTTCATTCTTAGAAGTAGATTCATAGCCCTGAGGAAGATGCATGTACAACTCCTTCAAATCTCCATGGAGGAATGCATTCTTCACATCCATTTGATAGAAGGCCAAGAACGTGATGCTGCAATTGCAAGAATGGTACATACTGTTGTCATCTTGGCAACCGGAGCAAATGTCTTCTCATAGTTAGTACCATACTCTTGACGGTTGCCAAGGGCCACTAAGCGAGCCTTATAACGAGCGAAAGTACCATCAGGATTGAGCTTGATAGAGTAGACCCACTTACATCCATTGGGTTTGATTGATGGAGGACATTGAACAACGTTCCATTTTTTCTTTGGGACACCCTTTTTTTGGGCCGTGGGGGGATTTAGAAACATATTCTCCACCATAATCTGTATGAAATAATTTAGGGGGGGAGTCCTAGAATTCTTTAGAAACATATTCTCCACCAGAATCTGTACGAAATAATTTAATGGAGTGGAAAAATGATTCTCAACATAAGCTAAGAAAATTTTAAAAGTTGTGAACACCTCAGATTTTGAATGTAAGAAATAAACCCACGTAAAACGACTATAATTGTCAATAAATGTAACAAAATACTTAAAATGGGAATGGGATGTCATAGGTATGGGGCAAAAAATTCTGAAAATCTTTAGAAACATATTCTCCACCAGAATCTGTACGAAATGTTTTAATGGAAGTGGAAAAATGATTCTCAACTTGCTAAGAAAATTTTAAAAGTTGTAAACACCTCAGTTTTTTAATGTAAGAAATAAACCCACGTAAAATGACTATAATCGTAAAAAAATGTAACAAAATAGTTAAAATGGGAATGTGATGTCACAGGTGCGATACCCCATACATTGCTATGGACTAGATCAAAACATTTCAATGATAAAGAAGAATTTATGGGAAAAGGAAGGGTTTTGCTCTTGCCCATTTTACAACTAGAACAATTGAAGGAAACATCTTTAAGTGAAACTTTATTATCAAGTAGCAAACCAGAATTAAATAAAGATAACAAAATTCTAGAATGGGATGGCCTAATCTATTGTGCCACATTTTGCATTTTTTAGAACTAGATTCTCAAAACAAGGCAGATGCAACCAAATTCTTATCTTGTGTAGATAGTTGCAACGAAAAAAGATGTCCATGTTTAGGCCCCTTGCTATCACCTTCCCTGACGCTTGATCCTGTACAACACAACTGGAATGAGAAAAGAAACAGAACAATTATGGTCAACTAGCTATCCGACAGATAGTAAATTGGTGGTTCAGCAAATGATCGTAAATGCCTTCTTTGCCCTTGGTCTCTCAGGTTAAACCCAAAAATCAATCTCCACATGGTATCTAGATTGTGGGGCTTCTAACCATATGACAAAATCTTCCAATCATTTATCTCAACTAAAGCCTTATGAAGGAAATCTCCGAATCAATACCGCAAATGGTGGCAGCATACCCATTACTGCCATCGGTGAAATATCGCACCCCTTACCTTTGAGTCATGTGTTTCTTTCTCCATCCCCCGATTTCTAGGGTTTCCATGTCTTCCTCTACCATGTCTTCGTCTTCCTATTGAGATCGGACGTCCGAATTCCGCTCGTCAGCCGAAAGATTGAAGAGGATTGATGGAACGGCCTCCCTAGAAATGGATCTGAGAATGATCATGAGACACTTTTTTCTTAAGCCATTTCCATTGGGTGCTTACCCTGATGAACACTTTATCATTTTTCATTATTTCGCAATCATCATGAGTTTTCCTTTGTTCTCTTTAACCTTTATGTTTTTTTTTTTAAATATTTTTTATGCTCCAGATCCTATTTGATTGTTTTGGTGACTGAGTTTTAATTGTCACTATTTCAGGTCTTGCATAGTCAATCTCATCGATTTTGTGCAGTGATACTTCTTGGAAGGTTCCTTGATATGGGACCTTGGGCTGTAGATCTGGTAACATAACCTCTAATGTTCTATTTTACCTTGCTTTGTGTATTTGTAAATTTTTTATACTTCCCTTCAGATCATATGCAACTTACACATCATTTAATTTATTTGTTAGGCCTTGTCAGTTGGAATCTTTCCTTATGTACTCAAATTGCTGCAAACAACAGCAACAGACTTACAACAGATTCTTGTATTCATATGGACAAAGATTCTTGCACTTGATAAGGTATTTTCCTGTCACTCTAAAATGCGTGTCACCATTGTTTGTTATTTTTTCTTTCCAACTTCTGTTTACCTACTTACATTAAACACAATGGTTGTAACCAATGTGGTAAAAAAATGTTGTTAACAGTGGGTGCTCACACTTTTTTTCCTCTTGTTTGTGACTAAGTCCTTTGCATTTAAATGCTTTTGCTGCATGGAGCAGTTTTAGCTCTTGTTTCTTAATTGAAGACACAATTATATATATTGTGGCACATTGATTGTATTTTGATTCACGCTATCTTTAATGATGGAATTACTCACATCCACTATCTCGATGAATATCAGTCTTGTCAGGTTGATCTGGTTAAGGATAATGGGCACAAGTACTTCATTAAATTTCTTGATAGTGTGGGTGCATATCCCGAACAGCGTGGAATGGCTGCTTTTGTGTTGGCTGTTATTGTGGATGGGTACCAGCAGGGACAGGAGGCCTGTATACAAGCGGGTTTGATACATGTTTGCTTGAGACATTTGGAAAATGCAAACCCACATGATACACGCGATACACATGATACACAGGCCGAGCCTTTACTTCTTCAGTGGCTTTGTCTCTGTCTTGGAAAGCTGTGGGAGGATTTCCCAGAAGCTCAGATGATAGGCTTGCAGGCGGATGCCCCTTTGATATATTCGAACCTACTCTTTGAACCTCAACCTGAGATGTGTTTCTCGTCTTTTGAAGTCAACAAATTCTAGGATATGCTAATTATCAATTACATCTTTACAGGATTAAATGTTTATCTTCTTTCAGGTCAGAGCTTCTGCTGTTTTTGCTTTGGGAACCCTTCTTGATTGTGGGTTTGACTCATTCAGGGATGGGCTTGGAGGTGAACAGGACTATGATGATGACAAAAAGAACATGGCCGAGCTGATAATTGTCAAAAGCCTTCTGAAAGTAGTTTCTGATGGAAGCCCCTTGGTGAGGGCTGAGGTTGCTGTAGGTATGTTCAAACAATATAGCTAACATGGCTGCAGGTTCACATTAGGTGCAATGGCCATTGGCATGCCTGAGGTGCTGGGCGTGTCCTTGGGAACGATTCATGCAATTTTAGTCTTTACTATTTTCTATATAAATACAAGAGATGCCTATCTGGACAGATTATTTTTGTAATTTTTATTTTTTGAAATCACAGAAATGATTTCATTAATTTAGAAACCAATCAACTATACAAAGAATTCTATATTGTATATCTGCAAACAATGGGAAGAATTCAGAAAAAATGCTACAGCTTGCTGCAATATAAAAAACTGGCGTTGGTTGCACAAAGCAAGGCACCACAGCCATTGGCACTAATAAAAGACTGCCCCAAGGAGCTAGTTAATGCAGGCCTTGGGCCAAATGCAACCTTGAAAACTTATTCAAGAAAGCCCAAGATGATCAACATAGACATAGTCCACTGAGAGAGCCCATAACTAACATGATTAATTAGCCCATAACTAACATGATTAATTAGCCATATGTTAAATAAGAGGTTTCTGGTCAGGACATGCCCAATCTCGTATTTTAGGGAATTCTATCTTGAGAGAATCAACTTTATTGTGATTTACTTAATTGTAGAAGGATGTGTAAGGCAATATCTTTAGGATCCTTTTGATTAGATGGTATGATTTCTAATTAAGATACTAAAAAGGATGGCTACTAGTGTGTGCGTGTGTGTGCAAGTTTGCCAAAGATCCTTGTTAAATCAATTAGCATTTGTTTGTATTCCTTTCTTGAGTTGGTGAAAAGCCCTCTCTTAGCATTGTTTGACGACTCCTTGACATCTGTAATGTGTGAAGACTGGCATGGCTCCAAGATGTGTGTAAAGGCTTAGACTCCAAATTGATCATTCCTCCATTATCAACTAGTGCAACATAACACACCATCTATGATTAAAACAAACTGAGAACAATGAGAGCAACTACGAGTGGTTGGGCACTATGTTTTCTATCACTAAAGGGCCCCCCAAAACTCCTTGCTCTGCAAGAATATGTGTCTCCGTTGGCTCTTAAGATATGATTGAAAGAGACTGTAGTCTTAATCTCAAGTCTTGAATGCCGTCAATTGAAATCTTAATCTCAAGTCTTGAATACCTTCAATGGAATCCGCTATGTGCCAATTGGAGGAGAAGCTTGGATCGGAAAGACTTCCCTTGAGACTGAGTCACTGTCTCATTATGATGATCCTGAGGCCAATCCTCCTTATCAGGCATGGCTGAAGACTAAGATTCCTCCTGAGGCTAGAGATCTTGTAGCTAAAAAGCGGAAGAGGAAGGATCTTGAAGGTGCTTTCGAAGGCTCTCGTATCACTAATCACATGTCTGAGATTGAGTGTGAGACCATGAATTCCCTTCTTATGGCAAAGGATGCGGAGATCTAGTGCTTGCGGGCCACCACCACATCCTTTAGGTCATCCAATAGGAGAAGCAGATTAGGTGGAATTATCGTTAGAGGATTGTGGACGTGATGGAGGAGGTTTTAGACTTCTCCAAATCCCTTCGTATTTCATTCTTGCATGTCGAGAGAGGCCAATTCATTGGCAGACTCCTTGGCCAAACAGGGAGTTAGCAGGGTGTCTCGGCTTTTGTTAGATCTTAGCGTGTCTTTGGGCTTCTTGTTTCTTTTCCAGTGTTTTTGAGGTCTGTTGGCCTTTGTTTTTGTCTTGCACTTTATATCTCTTACACTGCTTGGGTTCTCTTTTTCTTACTAAACTAGCCATTTCCAAAAGGAGGTCACCCTTGGAACAATGTTAAAGACACACAGCTAGATAGCTTCCCTTGGAACAATGTTTGAGACACACAGCTTGATAGCTTCCTTTGGAACAATGTTAGAGACACACAGCTAGTTAGCCTCCCTCATGCCGAGAAGAAGAAGAAGAAGAAGAAGAAGGTCACCCTTGGAACCATTTAAGAGACACGCAGCTAGATAGCCTCCCTCATGCCCGAGATCACAAAATCTGTCTAATATAGAAACGCGTACTCCTTTAAAGCAATCAGACAAATTATTTTATCTTTTTGGAAAAGAAGTGTTTCTTTAATTCTAATTTTCATCTCAACCTTGTGAAATAGATTGTAATCGGCTTAAACTTAATGAGTCGAGTTAGTGAATTAACTTTTTGATTTTCCGAGTGTAGCCAAAAGCGTGCAATTCTTGTTTTACAAAATAGAATGCTCAGAATCTGATAGAGACTAGTCAATTGCACTGAGTTTTTAGTCATCAATTTTTTGAATTATGCTATTCATTACCGCTTCTGAGTCTGCATAATACATGTGTGGGTGTATTCTGTTTCAGTGGGAATAAACCTGCTATTGTGAATGACATGATTTTGTTTTTGCTTATTATTGATGGCATAGTTTTATTTGTTTAATAGCCCTTGCACGCTTTGCCTTTGGCCACAATAAGAACTTGAAGTCGCTTGCTGCTGCATACTGGAAGCCACAGCCTAATTCTCTGCTGAGTTCATTGCCTTCATTGGCTAATATAAGGAGTTCAAGTGGTGCCTATTCTAGCACAAGCCAGTATATTCAGCCTGGTAGTGCTATCCCTTCCCAAATTGGTCCTGTATTGCGAGTGGGAAGTGACAGTACTGGCGTAGGTCAAGATGGAAGTGTTTCCACCAGCAGCCCGCTTGCATCTTCTGGGATTATGCATGGGTCTCCTTTGTCTGACGGTTCATTTCGACATTCAGATTCTGGTGAATTATCAATAGATGGTACTAGTAATGGGGTCATTAACTTTACAAGGCCCAGGTCCCTTGATACTGCGCTGTATTATAAGTGCATCATGGCCATGTACACTCTGGCCAAGGACCCATCTCCTCGTATCGCAAGCCTGGGCCGACAAGTTCTCTCTATAATTGGAGTTGTACAAGTGGTCACAAAAGCATTACGACCTAACACTGGAAGTGTTCGACATGGTGAATCTATGAGTGCATCACCAGCCCCTAACTTTCCTGGATTAGCGCGATCATCTTCCTGGTTTGATATGAATGCAGGTAATTTTGTGGTCTATGCTTTTAGCGGCTTGCATCTGGCACTTATTCGTATTCTATTTAACTACTTTTATAATTGTGTATTTACGAGATCAGCACCAATTGTCCATTATGCCATACGTTGAATGGGCATGAGTTAGAAATCGCATAGGTTGGAAATCCCAACTTATCTTTTTTTTTTTTAATCAAAAGAAAAAAAAGAAATTAAACTGTTGTTACTATGTTTTGATTGGATTTCTGAGGAAAGAACAGATGGTCAATAAAATGTTCCACAGGGAAATCCTTCAGGTACAGGTTTGGATTGCCAATCAGTGTGATTTTTTGGCATGGCCTTTTCGTGGTGACACTCACTTGTTTGATGATATTTGTGCCAGATGCATGAAGTAGAGTTCTTTGATAAAGCGAAAGTGATTAACACAGTTATACTTTCTGTAATATCAATTTATGACTTTTAGCTCTCTAAGATACAGTATTATCTTATCTAACTTGATCTATTCAAATTGTGACTTTCTTTATGAATTTTTGTTGATAGGTCATTTACCATTGACATTTGGAACTCCTCCGGTCAGCCCCCCTGGGCAAAGTTTTTTGACAGGAATGGGGCGTGTTTACTCTCTAGAGTTCAGGCCTCACCAGTTAAATTCTCCAGACTCGGGATTGCCAGATCCACTTTTGGGTTCTGGGGGACCTTCGGCAGTTTTAGAACGCAGTTTCCTTCCACAATCAATTATCTACAATTGGAGTTGTGCTCATTTTTCAAGGCCACTCCTTGGTGCAACAGATGATAATGAAGAGATGCTGGCTGGAAGAGAAGAGAGACAGAGATTTGCACTGGACCGCATTTTGAAATGCCAACACTCTTGTGAGTATTTTTGTAGTTGTTGCTCTTGGCCCACTTAACTTAAATTAATTACTATTCTTAATGTTTCATTGAATGGCTTTCTCAGTATAATCCTGCATTTGTGGGAGCAAACTTTGAAACTTATTTTTTTTCGATAAGTTGCAGCTGTTGGCAAGCTTAACAATCAAATTGCCAGTTGGGATACCAAGTTTGAGATGGCCACGAAAGCAGCTTTACTACAACCATTCTCTCCTATAGTAATTGCTTCAGATGACTGTGAACGGATCAGGTGATTTTAGTATGTTTAATTTTTTTTTCTGTTATTTCCCTTTGCCATCAGTTGTTTTGGTTAAGTGAAAAGACATACTACTATAGAGAAAATTGGGCGCTCATGTACTGGGCTGGCTGGATTTGGGCTGGGCTTGGCCTGTAGATTTTGGTACTCGATTTGGGCTTGGGTTTATTATTTGGGCTCATTTACTATATGGGCCTTGCTTCGATTCAGTGGTAAAGAGCCCCGGCCTGGTTGAGATGGATAACCATGCGATTGAGGGGAGTGGTAGGGGCGTCTCACACAGAGGATAAGCAAAAACAACTTTTTGCCAGAAAGGGGACCAGAACACATGCATACCCACACACACACACACACGTGTCCCAACCAGCTGAGCTAAGCTTGGGACTGTTCATGCAAGCCTTTTCTTTTCCTATAAAGGCATCATCCACCCCCGACACTTTGAGATGGGCCGGGCCCAACTTAACCTTTTTAAGTGGGTCGGGCTTGGGCCAGGCACTTTTGGGCTGAGTCAGGCCTTGGCCTATGGTTTAGAAGTGAGGTCAGCCTGTCTCGGCCCTCGAGCATTCCTAAAAGGAACTTTTAAAGTTTGGACTAGCTGGAAAGCATAGAAACCCAAAGTCAACGAGGGCCCAAAAACTAGGGCTCTTTGGATTCTGCATACTTCTAATGCACTAATTTCTAGTTCTACCCCTCTATTAGCATCACACATCTAAGCATACTCATTTTGACCACATGAACTTTAGCTCCAACCATCTAGGACCACGATACCTATCTATATATAAAAAAAAGAACTCTCTGTCTGTCCCTCTCTCTCCTTTTCTTATCTGGTGTCTCTTTCCCAGGAGTTAATTTGTTTGTTTCAAGCATTAAAATGTAGTTCCCAGGAATCTCGGTTCCTATAATTTTCTCTTTTTCAAGGTAGCCAAGTGTGATCTTATTGTAGCATTCATGAAAATTTCTTCAATTCATGGACCCTGAAACTCATACTAAAGTTCTAGTGTGGTTTCAGAAGATGCCACTGATCTTGTTCAATGTATAGGGTTTCCTTTCTTCTTTTCTGCTGAGTTGGCCCAGTGGCCAGAAGAGGACAGTTTAAACCACCCTGCCAGGGATCGATCCGTGGCAGGGGCTATGGGAGCAGGTGTTGCTATCCACAGCATGATTCCCGTATAGGGTTTCCTTTATTACTATCCATTATTACTTCAAATGTATTGTCTTCTTGTTGCTACCAGACTAGGTATGGGTAAAAGTTTGAGTCATTATCGTTCTTGAAATTTGCGTTTTATATAAATAATCTTAAGAGGGCACTGCCTCCTCCACCACGGCCTAACAGAGGCTCCCCCTTTGCCTTGTCAAATGCTTCCTCAGTGCTTCTACTTTGTTTGCTATCAAATAACCTGCCGTCGTATGTCACCTGATGGGACCATTGAACTACCAATTACTAGTATTGATACTGTGGATACTGTGGCACCTATACCTGTCCTGTGGGTGTATAGTTGCTCCTGAAAGTACATTATGAAATTGAAGGTTTCCATACTCTTAAGAAATCACACCACTAGTTACGCAGAGACGTTTTCCATTTTGCTGTTTTCTTTGCTAATTGGTTTACATCTTGGTTTAGGATATGGAATTACGAGGAAGAGACACTTGTAAATAGTTTTGACAACCACGACTTCCCTGATGGAGGAATTTCCAAGCTTTGCCTTCTGAATGAGCTTGATGACAGCTTGCTTCTTATTGCCTCAAGTAAGATTCATACCTGGTATGTTTTTTGAGCTGTCATGGTGGTGCTAGCGAGCTAGTGTCGGAATACTGTATTCTGCAGTGGAATCTGACGATACTAAAATTTGTTTTAGGTGATGGAAGTGTTCGGATATGGAAAGATTACTCCGCGAAGGGTGAACAAAAGCTTGTAACAGCATTCTCATCAATTACAGGTCATATACCTGGTGTCCGCGGTGTGAATGCTGTTGTGGATTGGCAGCAGCAATCTGGATATTTGGTAAATGTTCATTGGGAAAATTTCAAAACAGGACAAAATTAGAATGTGATTTCAAAATAGGCCTTTAGTTTTCCGAAAGCATTTCAATTGAGGACATCTGGCGATTTTGATGATATTCCAGCCATTTCTTCACTCATTTTTCCAAAACCCTCAAAAAGCCCTTAGCTCCATCCTTTCCCATTCCCATTTCTCTCTCGGCCATCATCGTCCCAGGCTGCACCAACCTCTCAGTCACACAGCAGCCCACACGTCCAAGGCGCAGGCCTCACTCACTTCCATCACCGTCTCGATCTCACCATCCCAGGCGCAAACTCCATCTCAGAACCCATCTTCGTTTTCACCTAGCTCACAGTCCTAGCGCACAGAAACCATCTCTCTCGCTACCCCTAGCCCATTGCATCTCTCTCTCTCTCTCTCTCTCTCTCTCCACCCCCTTTCGCGCCCCCCCCCCCCCACCCCCCCCACCCCCACTCCCAGCGTCCCTTCCATCGCCTGAAACCACCATCGTGACCGTCTCTCCCTCGCCACTTGCACACCTCGCTCATCACCCTAGCGACTGCTTCCCATTCGCAGCGCCCCGGGGGTGGCGTCCATTCGCACGTCCATCACAACCGGCACCAGCAGGCTCTCTCCGTCTCCCTCATGGCCGGACTCTGGAACTAGGTAACATCCGTTAGCTACATGTTTGTGAGAACACATTTCCTACTGATTCCGGAGAAGACAGCATGCTCGCTGGATCTGAAATGGTGAAGGGAATGGGAAAGGATGGAGCTAAGGGCATTTTGGGGGTTTTGTAAAAAATAAGGGAAGAAACTGCCGGAATATCATCAAAATCGCTGCATGTCCTCAATTGAAATGCTTTTGGAAAACTTAAGGCTTATTTTGAACTCACATTCTAATTTTGTCCTGTTTTGAAATATGCAAAAAAAATTAAGCCCTGTTTTGAAATTTTCCCATATTCATTCAAATCAATGTTTTTTAAAGTGTTTGGGGCTTATGCATTGAGGCTGGCCTTGGGGCAAGGCTTCTCAAAAACGCCCCAGGGCTCAAGTCTGAGTTGAGGCTTGTTTTTTGGGGCCTACTCGCTGTATAAGGCATATGTCCCAGATAAAGTGTGCCTTCAGTCACATGCCATGTCTGGTAATGTATGCCCCATATACACATCTTGATTTCAAGGAAGGGGTGAAACTGCTTGTACTTTTAAGAATTTAATTCTTTTTTTAAATGCCCCGTTCATTCATTAAAAGACTTAATAGAATCAAATATGGCTTTTTTAATTTATATTTATTCAATTATCATTTCAAAATACATGTGGTTGTTAGGCATAAACCTCACACTTTGGGCAATGCCTTACCTCATGGTTCCGTATTTTAGAATTAATGAACTGCTTAATCAGTGTTGTTGAAAATTGAAGGTTTGTTTTGCATATGTAATAGTAATTCATTTCTAAGTATATGTGTTCATATAAACAGTATGCTTCTGGGGAGAGGTCATCTATCATGATCTGGGATTTGGACAAAGAGCAGCTTGCTAGTTGTATTCCCTCACCATCCGATTGCAGTATTTCCACATTGGTGAGTGCATGTTTTGGTGGCTTTATTCTTCTGTTTCTATTCTGATATTATGATATTACACTGTTGTTTTGATTTTTGTATTTGATTTTCAAGTAGGAAGGTGGAGTAAATACAATAATTTAAGGGTAACTGGATTTTTTTTTTCCACTGGACTGTCGCTATCAAGGACTCGATGATATTTCATTCTTCAATAAGATGCATGATCTTGGGATCAAGCCAGATTGATTTTCAGATTGAGATGGGAATCATAACGTCAAGCACAAGTATCAAACTACAACTCTAAGATTGATGATGTGAGAATCGGTCATTTGGTGGTCAAACTTTGTTTTCTCTTCAATTTATCCCCTAAGATCTACTCTATATATCTTTTCAATGTAAAATGCATTTTCTTAATGTTCCAACATTATTCCTATGTTAGAGCTTGTTGACCTTTGTCAAAGATGCGTGACAAACTAAGAAGACGCTCAACTGGCCACTCCAACAGACATAAAAGGGCTGCTAATTGCTGTGGTACGATCTGCATTCCACGCAGATTGGTCATATCAATATGTAAGGTGCTGTTAATTGCTATTGTTGTCCCCTGCAACATGTAGAGTTTTCCAGAATTGTGTTCGGACCTTGTAGACTATAGTGCACGATCATGCCTTTCCCCCCATAAATATTTCATTACTCTCCTGCTGTCTGGAAAGTTTTCTGCTCATATGAAGGAAATTCTTAATTTCTTTTAATTTATAAACAAATCTTTAACAAAGGATTCACTCTTTCATATTTTGTTGTAGTCTGCATCTCAAGTTCATGGGGGTCAGTTTGCAGCTGGTTTTGCGGATGGTTCTGTCAGGTTATTTGACATCCGTACTCCTGAGAGGTAAGCTATTTTTCTTGATACAAAATATTTGTTTCTCATGGGCATGCAATTATTCTAGGTTTATAACTGGAAGTAGTAGTATCTCCTAATGTCTGTTAGGTCGCGACTAATTTGCACTGAACATAGTTTGCCCATATGGGTACTGTTAATGATCTCTGTTTCTGTAACTGTTTCACGTGTTTCTTTCATCGTGTATCTTGTAGGCCGGTCTGCACAAGGCCACATAATCAAGCGGAGAGAGTGGTAGGCATTGGCTTTCAACCGGGATTAGATCCAGGAAAGATATCTGGTTATTATGCTATCAATTGTTAAGAGTTTGTGTTTTTTTTTTTTCCTTTTCCCCCACCCTTATTTTTTTCCCTAAAACCGTTTGGTCATGCATCTATCTCATCATTATTAAGATACTGGAGACTTTACAGCCTCCATTTCTATTTATTTATGAACCAGCGATGCTGCAAGTAGGGTTTTCCTTTTGGCAATTTAATCTTTTGTGTGAACCATTGGGGGGCAGTTTTATGCTGCCATTCATTTGAATTGTTTTGGTACTCAAAAGGTTGGCCCCGCAAATACAGTTTGTTATTCATGATGGTTCAGTTATTCTCAATATTTCTTTGTGATTGATGCCTTTTCCCCAACTTCCCTTCAAAATTTCTTGTGCAGATCGTTAGTGCATCTCAAGCTGGGGACATTCAATTTTTAGATATCAGAAATGAGACCAATGCCTACCTCACTATTGATACCCAGAGGGGCTCACTCACAGCTTTGGCTGTTCACAGCCATGCTTCAGTTATTGCGAGTGGTTCAGCCGAGCAAAATATTGAAGTCTTCAGTTTAAATGATGAACAGCTGAGCTGTATCCGATACTACCCCACTTTCATGGCTCGAAGAATTGGGTCCGTCAGCTGCCTTGCATTCCATCCATACAGAGTCCTCCTTGCAGCTGGATGTGCTGATGCCTGTGTCTCCATTTATGTAGATGACAGTTCCCAAGCAAGATGAATGTGCCTCCTGTTGACGAAATTGCAGTGACGTGGACACCTGGGGCACTTGGATTACAATCCAGCTGATATGGCCAGGATATGTTTGCACCAATGGGTCCTCCCCCTTCCTGGCTCTCCAAGTTCTTTAATGAGAATCGGGAGGAATATTTTAGGCCGCGTGAGATGTGTATGTTTATATTCATTAGCCTCCACAGCGAAAGATTGCATGTTGGCAGGGATCCTGCATTTCACTCGGAGGCTCTCTCAAATAATCCATGATATGGGTAAATGCTGTATATAGTTTCTGCTGTTTCCAACCTTTTTTTTTTTTATATTATTTCTTTGTTTTCTTCTAACTTGTAATAGTCATCCTATTATAAATTATTAGTATCTCAAAAGGCCAGAAACAGTGGCATGCCTTTTTATGGGCCAGAAAATGTTGGCTCTTGACACCTTCTGCCATCATGTATTCTGCTTGCTTTCATTGAGGGTTCTACCCATTACTTGTATGAAAAACTGTAGATCCATTTGATGGTGAGTTTGGGACTTCGTGGTTGGTATATAGCAACATGCATTCTCCTGTATTGTTTGTTGGATTCACTGTGGTACAGTCTCTGGAAGTTTTCGGTTGGTCCAAAAGGGTGTTTTTGATCTGTCTATGATTAAATTGAAGTATGCTTGATCCCCTATGTTTTTCCACTGATTTTTATAGATTTGGGTTGTGAGTTGCAATGTACATTTGAACCGAGGTATAACTTATTCGTCTTTACGCTATGATGGAATTGGACGGTTTTGGTTTTCTGAACCAGAAATTTTATAATGGGTTTCCAGTGGCTTGAATTGAAATGCTCGTCTTGATACACCTGCAGATTTCAAAGAAATGGGAGTTCCAACTTAGATTAATATTCTCTATTTTTTTATTTTTTTTTCTAAATGGGGTACTGTAAACTGGTAAATTATTCTCCTAGGAGCACTTTCCAAATGCAGTCCAGCACTGTGGAGCCCTCCTTTCATTAATGCGAACCCTTTGATGTTCTTTTCATCCCATGATCTGGTATCATGCCAAATTTTATACACTAAACCCTTTACTCATTGTTGGATTGAATTTCCAAAAATCAACAGTTAAGATGCCATTGAATTTTAATGATGTGAAATCGAGGGCTAATCAGGTGGGCCTGGTTTTTTGGATTCTCCTTTTCTATTGGAGACTATCTATCTGCCTGTCTTCCCTTGATATACTTACATCTGAGTGGGCCTTATCAGCGGGACTGCCTTTGGAGAACATTACCCAACTATGAAAATCATTTACCTTTAAGTTGGCAAACGTGGTCAAGACTGTTGAACCATTTGGCTTTGAACATGAGTTGATGTGGAAGGTTTGCAGTCAGTGCTTTGGTTTTTAACTACGTGTTATCTGGATAAAGCTGAGTTTTTATTGTAGATGCATAATTTGCACCTCCACACGTAGCAATGTGAATGGGCCCTGCTAACATGCCATGTACTGTTATGAGGCCAAGTTATGCGGTGAGCCTATTTATTCATTGTTTTTGAGCGAGAGTGAGTGAGAGGAATATTGGGTCGAGTTACATGAATGCAATACCATAGACATTCAGTCTTCCTTCCGAGAATTGGCTACCTCCAATGGGAATGAAGAAGCTCCTCACCTTGTTGGCTCCTTTAACCAGAGTGCAGGAGTTGGAGGGACGTTGTGGTTGCTGCTTTTTCTTGCCAAATGCATACATGCGGGTCAATCGCTGGAAGCAGCAGAAGCCCAGGCCTTCCAGGGGCCTTGAACTGTTGGGGACTCCATTATTATTATTGACGCTCTAAAGCACTATGGTTTTATGGAGGCTTTGTTCCGGTGAGAACTTTCTATGGTGCCCATTTGTGGGTCCCATTTAGGGATGGGCCAGAGGGGATGGGAAGATCTACGTGGGATCGCCAAGTATCAAGTTTGACTCTAATTTCATGTGTCAGACCCCTATCAAGTTTGACCTAATCCCATGTGCCCAACCACTTCATTTGTGGGTCACGAGTTTAATGGCTTTATATTAAAAAGAAATCCAACCCTCCATCCAATGGTACAACCCATTTGGATGGGTGCAAACCTCGAATTCGTAACTATCAATGCAAACCTCTACCAAGCAAGCAATGGGAGGGAAGCTTCGCGACGAATGTGGAGCTGGTTTTTATATGGTCGTCAGTTCGGCTTCTAAGGATGATTACGTAAGGTCTGTGTTTCCGTGTCTTGACTCGACCCCCCAAAAGAAGATAAGGAATGCACCTTCGTCTCATTGTTTGATGTTTTATTTTGTAGCTCTCGGGCCAATTGGTCATGATGCCTCAGGCCATTTGCAATCCCAACCTATTAACTAACTAGGTTGGACATGACAACCCAAACCCTGCTTGCCAATTCCTTTTTGCAGCTAAGTTGGTGGGTTGGATTGACAGTTGGTAAGAGCAAAAGCATGGGCCTTTTATCAGCCAAGTTGCAATTGTCAACTCAAACCATGAATCACTAAGCTTGGCCAGGAACTCAACCATTATATAAATAAAGTTCATAACCTCTCGACATTCAACACCCAAGTTTTATATATGTTATTCTCTCTTACCCGGTCATTTCCAAGCACCCGAACGAAGGCACAGTTCTCTGTCAGAAAAATAAGGGTCACAAATACAACTCACAATCCTATAAAAGACAGGTCCGTATATACTAGTTTTCTTAGGAGAAGATTCTCTGGTTGGTAAGGAAGTACCCCACTCTCAGTTTCCACAATCTGCTGTCAGTTGTTTTTTATTTGAAGTTGTTCTTAATCCGGTTGTTAGAGTGAGGTTGTTGGTTCTAGTCCGATGGCAGGATTGGGATATGAGCCACCTGTATGTGTAGCAGGGGATGTGTTTTGTGTCCGATACAACATTGATTTGGTAGTCAGGAAGAAGATCAAGGGCCTATCAGAAGCACGTTATGAGGTTTTTGACATCCATGGGAGGCTCCTTCTCCAAGTCCATGGCGGTCTATGGAGCCTCCAAAGGAAGCGGGTCATGCGTGATGCTGCCGGTTTTCCAATTCTCTCAATACAAGAGAAGGTAAAACAAGATTTTATCTTCATCTCAGATATAATACAATTGTTTTAATGATGTGCTAGATTTGTCAAAAAATCCCAAGAAAAGTAGTGGGAGTCTAAATCCGATATCGAATGAACTAATCATGCCTGATTTGTTGATTCTCCTTGGGTCTAATACACATGGCAGAGTAAAATTTTAGGGTATGAGATCTCTTTGTTGGTCTACTCAATAAATCAGCCAAATAGTGTGAAAAAAAATAATAACTATGCAACAAAAATAAAATCACAAAGCATACACTACAAGGACATTAGATTTAGCGTGAAAATCCCTAATCGGATGAAAAACCACGAATCCTAACTAGATCTAATCAAGCACTATGAATCTCACAATTACAAGAAACTCAGATTTCTTCCTCAAATATCCCCTACCTAAGTACTGAAGTTACCTTGTGTCGCTTAACGCTTCAACGACTTCACACCGCTGATTCCAACAGACTCAATCCAGTGCTTGACTTCTCAGATCTTCTCGCAAGAAGACAATCTTCTACAAATGATGTAGAAGAGACTGATTCTCTAGAGTACTTGGCCACATAACTCTTTAATAAATATCTAGAGAAGAATTCTCTCAATTAAATCTCTAACTCAGAATTTTGAAATGTGGGGTGGTGTCTCTTTAGAACAGCCATTGAGTCCTTTAAATAGCCCTTGTGGTGTGCTTAAGGTTGCCTAACTTGATTAGGATTAAAACAAGCAGTTTGGGCACAATTAAAAATAAGTTTCTAATTTAACTTGGACTCAGCCGCACTGTCCGCTCGAGCGGATGGGGTTCTGTTTCAGCGTTGGCCATTCTGACATATGTCCGCTCGAGCGGATGATCTGGTCGCTCGATCGGACCCCATTCTAGTTGATCCAGAAATTCAACAGCATTCTTTTTCTAATTCATTCGTACTTTCTTCTTTTGAGTCCTTCTTGTCTTCTTTCTTCAGAATTATTTTCTAAAATAAGATTACAACTCAAAAGACTCCCAGAGTTTTGTCCGACTCATGAATTTAGCCAACACTAAAAACCCTAACAATCTCCCCATTTGGCAATTCATGAACAAAACTTCCTAAGACAATACAATTTTATCTACCCAAAAGAAAAACCCAAAATACATTAAATTAAAAAAAAACCGCACTATAGATCTTGAATTGTCTTAGCTTGTAGAACTCCCTCTGACTTTATTCTTCTCCCCTTGTATTTGTCCATAATTGGCAAACAAATATCATCATGCAGCTTCTGTCAATCTGAATACAGTAGCTCCCCCTGAATGTATCTTCATAGCAGCACTGGGGGTGGGAGCTTGACCTCCTTGATAAGGGTATTTTATAATTAGCCACCCACACTTGTGTAGTTTGAGCTTTTAACACAGTGTGAGCAAACTTTTTAGGCAAATTAAATTTTCAAACCCAAATTTGAGCCATCTTGGGTGGAGAAAAATTCTTTCGCCATTGGTTGGTCTTAGGTAGACTTTGCAGCATCTTGCAATGGGGACGAATGTGTCATTTCTTTCCACAATGATGACAAGTGGATGTGCGTGCAGCGCGTGATACATTCTTTTTTTTGTACTACTTATCACATTATTAACATGTGCAACATGTGGAGTAGTACGTGCAACACTTGAAACAAAAATTGTTTTACCTTTAGTGTCAGAAGTGGATGCACCATGATCATAACCAAGACTGCTTCTGTCAAAATGAGACTTCTGATTGCACAAGATATTCGTAAGAATCTTCGAGCCCGTGTTCAACTTGTTTAGAGAGGTCTTTTTGACTTCTAACTCAAACAGAGTGATCCTCAGTCTTCCTTGCGGGTCTTGATTTTCAGCTTTCACCATCACTATCTCTTTTTTCAGATTCACTACTTCTTTTTCAGCCTTCGCAAGTTTTTGACCATCAGTAGTTAAATTTTCAGCTATGCGGTTCTTCTGACTTTCTAAGAAATGAACATGTTTAAGCGCTTGCTCTAATTCAATCTTCATGATCTTGTTACCATACTTGGTCATCCTAACGCAATTAGCATATGTAATATGATATAACTCTTCTCAATCTTTTTCTTGGTCTGACATCTCATCATCATTATCTTTAGCAGGATCATTGTCATGCTCAGACTTAGCCATGAACGCCATAAACTTGCCGTTCACATTTTCTGAAGAATTAGCCTTATGATATTTTTCTTCTTCATCCCAAGTTGTGTTGAGAGCATTTTTCTTTGTACCATTTTTCTTGTTGGCACACTTATTAGCATAGTGACCATAGCCTTGGCACTCAAAACACTTTGTTCATTTTGCAGAATCATTCTTCTCAAATTTAGAACTTTTCCACTTGATCTGTTTTGACTTCATGTACTTCTTGAAGCAATTAAATAATTCAACCATTTCATCTTCAGCCTCATATTCAAAATCAGACTCAATTTTCTTTTCAGGTTTCTTTCTTCATTCTGAAATGGCTTTTAAAGCAATACATTTATCTTTCGATTTTCCTTTATCCAAACGGTTTGCTTCAAAAGTTTGAAGATTTCCAGCCAGCTGGTTTACCTCAAGGGTATCAAGATTCTTATTTTCTTCTATAGCATCAACCTTAGAATCAAACTTCGAAGGTAGAGACCTCAAAATTTTCTTGACAATCTTGTTTTCTGGAATTTCTTTACCTATCTTGAAAAAATAATTGACAATATCATTTAGCTTAGCATAGAATTGATTGAATGTCTCATATTCTTCCATCACGATGGTTTCAAATTCTTTAGTCAGTCTTTGCAATTTAGATTGCTTCACCGTGACTGTATCCTCATGCACTATCTGTAAGACTTCTCATGCTTTGTTTGTAGTTTTACAAGTAGAAATCCTACGGAACTCCCTAGCAGACAATTCATTATATATTTCATTCATCACCTTGTTATTACAATTGGATGCATGCTTCTCATCCTTAGTCCATTGGGCTTTAGGTTTATGAACAGTTTTCCCATCAACCACAATTGTTGGTTTGGAGTAACCATCCTTAACAATATCCCAAACATCATCATCATTGGACTTAAGGAACACAATCATAATTTGCTTCCAATATGCATAATTAGAACCATCTAGCAAAGGGGGCTTAGAAGTTGGAGTCCCTTCTCGATTGAATATCATTCTAGAAATCTCTTAGGACCAAACACAACAACTTAGTGCAACCTGCTATGATACCAATTGAAAGTTTAGGGTATAAGATCTCTAGGTTGGTCTACTCAATAAATCAGCTTAATAGTGTGCAAAAAACAGTAACTATGTAGCGGAAATAAAATTACAAAGCACACACCACAAGAACACCAGATTTAGCGTGGAAAACCCTAACCGGGTGAAAAACAACGGATCCGAACTGGATATAATCAAGTACTTTGAATCTCGTAATTACAAGAAACTCAGATTTTCTCCCTAGATATCCCCTACCTAAGTACTGAAGTTACTTTGTGTCGCTTCACGCTTCAACGACTTCATACCGCTGATTCCAACAAACTCAATCCAACGCTTGACTCTTCAGATCTTCTCGCAAGAAGACAATCTTCTATAAATTATGTAGAAGAAGACTCTCTAGAGTACTTGGCAGCATAACTCTTCAATAAATCTCCAGAGAAGAATTCTCTCAATTAAAACTCTAACTCAGAACTTGAGAGGTAAGGTGGTGTCTCTTTAGAACGGCCCTTGAGTCCTTTAAATAGCCCTTGTGGCATGTTTAAGGTTGCCTAACTTGATTAGGATTAAAACAAGCAGTTTGGGCACAATTAGAAATAAGTTTCTAATTTAACTTTGACTCTGCCGCATTGTCCACTCGAGCGGACCTTTCATCTGCTCGAGCGGATGAGGTTCTGTTTCAGCGTTAGCCATTCTGACACATGTCCACTCCAACGGATGATCTGGTCGCTCGAGCGGACCCCATTCTAGTTGATTCGGAAATTCAATAGCTTTCTTTTTTTAATTCGTTCGGACTTTCTTCTTCTAAGTCTTTCTTGTCTTCTATCTTTAGAGTTATTTTTTAAAATAAGATTACAACTCAAAAGACTCCTAGAGTTTTGTCCAACCCATGAATTTAGCAAGCACTAAAAACCCTAACACAGAGTCGGCCAATCTCCTCATTGATGGTGTTCTATGTGCAATTCCCGACTAAGAGAGTAGCCCTTAGGGGCTAAAGTGTTAGTCATGATCATATATAGTTACTGGTAATGGTTGGAAATGCATAGGATCTCTTGATTATCCAAACTAGTGCTCTCATCTCGCTATATGTAGCAATCCTGAGGTATCATACTTTTTCGCAGAAAACTCCACTTCATTGACTAGGATGGGAAGATAATAAGTCACAAGCTTCTTTTTTTTTTTTTTTTTTTTTTTTTTTTGTACCCCAGCTTACGGAGCTGGGGACCTCATCGAGCCCACGGGTGAGGAGGCATACCTCAAGTGAGGGAAGAAGCCCTCGGGTGAGGGAAGATGGCATGCCTAGTGGTCGAATTGTGCGCAGTAAGGTGATAGCTAACGCATCACTGGGGTGGGTAAGATGTCTTCTCAAATTACAAGTTGGGTGCCAATGAAGATTCTATGAAAAGTACTCATACAGTCGCGGATTGACACTTTAAGCATAAGATGATCCTTGATATTTACTAACTATTTAATCCGATGTGGCCCCCCACAACAGGCGGTTCACAAGATATCAAGCATAAAGCTCCTGTGGCTGCAATTAACGTTGCACTTAGAAATCATCAAAAAGCTTTATTTAGAAAAAAAAAAAAAAAAAAAAAAACCCAACTTTTTGTAAGTGGAGTGAAAAATAAAACTTGGACTTAGTGAGGCACTGAAAATTGGTTATCTATGTGGGCCTAACAAGCGAACATGACGTTCTTGATCTTCTAATTTAGTCAATCTCTCTATTTATGATCTACTACTCCCACCAGCCCCTCACATGGCACCACAGATGGACAGTTTTTCAAGGAGATGGATCCAATAATCCAGGCAACCTCCTCTTTAGTGTACAGAGATCACATGGCCTACAACTCAAAACCGAGCTGGACGTGTTCTTGCCATCTAATTTCAGGGAGGATACCTGCAACTTCCATTTAACTGGGCGCTACTTAAGTGAGTCATGTAGGGTTTACAAAGGTGACTCCATCATTGCTGAGGTAGCAATACAATTCTCTCTTCCAAAACTCTTATCATTTCTGTTAAAATAAAGATTAGTGACCATGGTTGGTTTGCTAACTAATTTCATATGGTTTGTTCAGGTCAACCACAAGTTCACATGGAGTAGCCTTTTTGAAGGGAAAGATAATTTCGTCATCAGAGTCTATCCAGGGATTGATTACGCTTTTATTGTGGCATTGATCGTGATCTTGCACGAGATCAATAGTATCTAGTCACTCCTTAATATGTTCATTATCTCCATGTATCAAAATTCTGGGTGCTTGTGGCTACTCTTAACTTGTTGGTCATTATTCTTGTCAATAAATAATTAACTACTTAGTGTAAAACATGCTTTCCTAAGAATCATGCAAGGGGTTGATTATATGTTCTATCATGAGGCAAGATCTGATTACGTACCCAAGGTTCCGACCCAAAAGATTGGGATGTGGACCCTCTCTTTGGACCTGATTGATAATTGGGCCTGGGTATGAGTTCAGTCAGGTCCATACTATAACTTGTATAAAATATTAATATCTTTTTTTTTTACTGAAATTGATCAATGATTGTAGAGAACTGATGGCAGAGTTGACCTCATAACCATATCCTGAGAAAACCCCAATATTTAAAATTCAGTAGCTCTGGCTTTGGATGATACACAAGTTCTAATTATTATCACTATATTCCATACCATTTTGACCTGTTCATAAAAAAGAATCACCCATTATTGCAGAAGTATAAGACAAGGAGATTCAGATACCCACATCCATACACACAGGATTTATCTGAGTCCATTGTCTAAGACATCTTATTTGAATTCTTAAATGATAACGCGGTTGAATTTGATGATAGTGGATTTTCCTTGCACGCAGCTCTCTTGTAAGTTTCCAGGAATGAGGAAGACAGCATGTTTAAGTGTACCAATACCATACTCAAGATACAAGTCAAAGTCAATCTTCCTATGTGTCATTAGTCTATGAGATTGTCATCTTCTCAAGATAGACCGAGTCTCTCTCCACATGGGATGTGTATAAATGGATCCTCCACACACCCAAGTTCTACAATTCTCCTCATAAAGATTGTAGGCTCCCTTCTATTCACCTTCTCATCATTTCCTTCAATAATCTCTTTCTATTCAAACCACCTGTAATGGCTCCAATTCGTGTGGTGGGGGACGAATTTTGTGTCCCATACTATACTGATTTGGTAGTGAAAAAGAAGCTCAAATCCATATTTTCAAGCACCCATTTTCAGGTGTTCGACCCCAATGGAACCCTCGTGTTCAAAGTGGATGATGGCGGCGGATTCTCCCAACATTCGAACAGATATATACGGGATGCAGGAGGGTTCCCCATCATATTGATGCGCAATAAGGTGATTAAATGTTAATGAATTTCTTTATAGTACTAGGTCCAATTGATTTCTTAGATTTTCTGTTGATGCTTGTGATCCTAGATTGAACTACAAGCTTGGGTTGGGTCAAAACCATACTCACATGACTCGACCTCTCTAACAGAGAAATCCGTGCTCGGTAGTCTGGTCTCTGTTTGTTTCTTCTTTAATGGTAACCATGAGATATATTAAAGAGAATAGATACTACAGAGAACAACTAAAGGTTGGAACGCCTGTGTAAGAGATTATATATACCAGACGCCTATTAAAATTACAATATAGCCACACCTAGATTACGAGAACTTTCAACCCCTTGATTTACTAAAGAACCTGCCATCTCATTATTGTCCCTATTTATGTGTTTTTAGGAAACCTGCCTTAAAATCTGTGTCAGTTTGGTTTGGGTCTCCGGTTCTTAGAATATCCAACTTCAATTTTTGCTTTTCATATGCATTTTTGTTGGAATATAAACTACTACATGCAAATCAAACTCAAGAGATTTGGGTTTTGACTGTACCTAGTCAGCACGACTCAACCCAGATCGAACGTTTTTTTTATTCATATTTATGTACTTCTTAATTTCTTAGATTTTCTGGGGATGATGAACTCACCGAGTTTTGTTTTAATTGTGACAAGATCATTTCTTGGCATGATAGATGGAGGGTGTATCGGGGAGACTCTCATGCAGAAAACAATCACCTCTTCACTGTAAAGAGATCCCATGTCTTCCAGCTAAAGACCCAGCTTGATGTGTTCTTGGCAACAAATACTGATGAAACAAGATGTGATTTCCATGTGAAAAGCGACTTCTCCAATCATTCATCTAAAGTCTATAGAGGCGACTCCGTTATTGCAGAGGTACTGCGTTCTTTTCTTTTTATTTACTTATTTATTTATTTTGCTTGTAAGATTCCAACTCACAGACCCACTCAAACCACACATGAACCAGTTGAGCAACAGCAGAGGCCACTGGCAGCCCCCTGGGTTGCCTTTGGTTCTACAAAATGCAGGCGGTTCATTGGGCCCAGTTATAAATGCGCCCCAAGTTAAGGTCTAGTTGGACCCATCCGATTAGGGCCTGGTCTAATACTTTTAACTTTAGACAAATTCGGGTCCAGGAATAGAAACATTAACCAGGTCCTGGTAATTATCCACCATGGACCCTACCAGGACTCACATACCCAATGCTTGTCCAACGCATAAAACACATGGTACTTGGCTGCTGGTTTCTGTCGTTCTTAAGTATCTATAATGTTATCCAATTGAAGATTCTAATCTTCTGATTGGAATATGCTTTCCGCCCACAGTAGAACAATCAAATAGTGCCCCAGTCCAATTCACCAAAAGTGCTGCACCCCACATCACATGTAACACTTTTTTCGCATAATTGAGGACCAACTGAGATTGAACAAGGTGCGTCCCACCTTCCCTATTTCGCTAGTGCATGTGGGTTGGTAAGCTGGACTCCCCTTCGCATTTCTCTTGATGAAAGTCCATGTTGCCAAAAGGTGAACTAATGAGCTTTTACAATGTCTGCAGATAGATAAAAAATCAACGTGGGGAGGCTTTTTTGTGGGGAAGGATGTGTTTAATGTAAGGGTATTTCCAGAGGTGGATTACGCTTTCATCGTGTCACTGCTCATAATACTGCAAGAGATTATTAGTTCATCCAACGACTCTTGATCAGCTCATCATCATGCTTCTGCGGCATCGGGTATTAGTACCGGTGGTGATTGATCGCCATATAGACTATGATTACGCTCATTTGATTATGTTGTAAAGTTAGCTTATTTGATTGATATAAGAAATAGCACCATTAGTTTATTTGATATTAGACCACAAGATTATGATCATATAGAATATGACTATGCTTTCCTTTTAGTGTATAACATCAAATGGAAGGTGCATCCATACCCCACAGATCTCATGTCAGTTACAATGTAAGCAATGCAAAACAGAGAATTAATAAAGTCTTAAAATCTTAGATTTATGGCTCCAAAAATAGATGTATGCAGCTTTGAAGGCGAGCACACGGTTTCTTTAGTAAAAGGCGAAAGAATAGTTCGCTCTGTGCTCACCACACTGAGCCATAAGAATCTCAAGAAGCAGCTTAGTGATTTATAAGCCACACTCAAGGTGCACCCTTCCTGCTAGCCGATGTGGGAGGAAACTTGTTTCTTACCAAGAATTAGAGATCAGAGAAAAACATCCTCCACACAGGAACCGGAGCACATGGTTCTTCCTCTACAGATGGAAGCTGGTCCATCATGGCACTCTTCCAGGGTGATCAGACAGACCGTCAAATCTTTCTCGAGGACACACTATTTTGGGTGAGTGAACTAATGGGGCAATGGTGTTTGGGATGATCTGTTGATTGTATATGACCCACCTCTGATATGACCGGTAATGAACTTTGGGATGATCTTCTAACTTTGCATGAACCATTTATGATAGGATCGGCAATGAATATAATTGTATAATTCTGATCATAGAAGCATTCTAGGATGGCGGAGATTGTGTAGGTCAAGATTATAGCAAATTAGATTTATGATGGGATTATACAATTAAATTAGCTTTATAATATAATTAGCTTGTCTTTGTACTCTATTAAAGCACCAACGAGGAGACAGCAAATATGGTTACAGGGTCCAGCTCATGACGCCCATTTGGATGCTTTCTTATGATTGAGGGTAGGATGGATGGAAAGGTCTTTTTACTGATGAGGGTCATGGAAGAAATTAGCCCAATTCGATTCTTCTAACTATTAATTTAACAATTTTAAAGTAAAATAATCTTTTTAGTTGTATGTAGTCTGTTTTTTATATGACATTCAATCCAGGCAGTGAGTAAATGTTCAATAAGAATAAAACTAGTATGGTGCTAGATCATGGGGTGATGAGGGTGGACAGAGTTGCATTGTTCAAAGATGAGCTCAAGTGGGTCCCATAGAGCTAGACTACACGTGCACTCTGGTTGTGAGTGAACACTCTAGCTCTATTAATATCCAACAATTCTCATTGCTTTATCAAAAAAAGAAAAAAAAATCTCAATGAAAAATATTACAAAGACTTGGCCAAGATCTAGTTCAAAATTTCTTCGGACATTGTCTCAATTTTCCATGTGCAGCACCTTTCAGTAGAAAAAGAAGAAATTTTGTGATTTGAGGTCTGGGTCCGGTTCTTTGGGTTCTTATTTGTGCCTACCTTGGTTAATCTATCCCCTTTACACACCTCCCTTGAACTGGCATCAGGCTCAATTTGATACTCATGGGGCATTTATACCATAAGATTACATTTGACAAGAACGTCTAGTTAAGAAACCATTCAAGGGTTAGGAAATTTTTTGATTGGGCTGACTTCACTCATGATAAGAGCTTTCCATTCCCTATATCCCCAGTCCCCAACTGAGAGCAATACATCTAGGTGGGCCAGCTAATTAATCATAGTAACTAAAGTACGCACAAAAACTCATCTTGGTTCTTTCCCATAAGCTCAAGCCCAGCCCAAGTTTAACTCAAGTTTCAAAGCCTATGCTTGAGCCCAAAAATTTTCAACACAGTTTGGATCATTTATCAGTGTGGGTCTGCCATGTGTCTCGGGCCAAGCCCGACCCAGGTTGTACCCCAAGATGGCCCTAAAAAATTAACAGAAAAGATTGGATGGAAGGAATGTAAGTAAACATGCACCTTTTCCAATCACCAAAAAGATACAGATGCAATCAAACCTAAGTTATATATAATTTCTTGGCCGAGCTCCTAATCCTATCCAAGACTTACCCTTTAAAAAAGAGTTTGTATTATTGTTCAGACCCAAAAGCCTGGTCCCTACACCTACATTTTAGTTGATGTATTGTCTGTACGTAGACTATCCATCTAAACGTAATTCAACTTGTTGAGAACCAAACTATTCGACAAGCTGCTCCAAAGAAACTGTCTTTCATGGGCTAAACATGTATCCTTTGTGAAGGACATGGTCATAAAGGACTACTTTTCTTCCAACAAGTGCAGAAATCAGGCTTAGAGATGACTGAATATATACTTTCAGCTGTCAAAAGGCCTGTGGAAGCAAGGGCGGAGATCCGCTCCCAAAACCCATATGAAATTTTTGGGCCCACTTCTAAAATCCTCTTGAAAATGCTGGACCCAACCCCTAAAACCAAACTACCTATTTGGGTCCACACCCCTCGAACGAAAACCCCGGGTCCACCAACCTGTGGAAGACTTCCAGCCATTTGGGAAGGAGCTTATGGCATGATATAGAAATCTAGAGCCTCGCTCTTGTGCATCCATCTCCCTTGATGCTGTAAAAGGTGGATGCTATTGGAGCACAGCTGGGGTCCAACAAATCAGGGGAAGGGTGGGGATGGCAAGATCTATGTGAGATCATGTGAGATTTCAAATTTCAAGTCATTTTGATGATCCTAGTCCTAAGATCTATGGCCGGCAATTTTAATGATTATATATACATATATAAAAGTTCATTGGTCCAGTCCCAATAGATCGATGCCAACTCATAGGATCCAGTGACAAATGGGGACTTTAGATGGTCCATTTGGATCACTGATCAGGTGGGCCATGGGCCGCACATTAGTTTATCCAACGTTATATGCACAGGTGCACGCAGTGACGCAGGTGCCTTTTTCTCAGTGAAGGATCAAGACCTTTGACCTGACCATATTTTGAATTCATGTGATAGTTTTTGTCTTGTAAGTGAGAAGGCACCCGTCTCAGTTTATGCCGTTCATGAGATAGTCTATCCAATATATATATAAAAAAAAAAAGCTCACGAGATCAAGGGTCTGGATCTTAGAACCATAACCTCTGATTTAGGATGACATACGAGTCCTGATTTGAATCATTTTTCCATGGCATTTGACCTGTTCATAAAAGACAATCACCCATTGCCACAGAAGTACGAGGCAAGGAACTAGCCACGTCCGCACAAAAGAAAGGTTGACTGAGACATCTTGTTTGAGTTCTTAAATGATGAAACAGTTGAATTTGATAACCTCAGTTTCTTGCAATCAGTAGTCTTGTAACTTTTTCCTGCATGACAATGGTAACATGTTTGAGACTAGGATTCTTATCTTAATGAGCTTGACTGGTTCTTTCTTTACATGGGATGTGTATAAATGGATCCTCCACAGACCTAATTCTAATTCTTCTCACAGAGATTACACAGGCTCCATTCAATTCACTTACTCATCATTGCCTTCATTTTCTTGCTATTCAAACTACTTGTAATGGCTCCAATTCGTATGATAGGGGACGAATTTTGTCTCCCTTGCTATGCTGATTTGGTAGTGAAAAAGAAGCTCAAATCCATATTCTGAAGCACACACTTTCAGGTGTTTGATATCAATGGAACCCTCATGTTCCAAGTGGATGATGGCAGCGGATTCTCCCAACGCTCAGAACAGATATGTGTGGGATGCAGGAGGGTTCCCCATCATTTTGATGCGCAATAAGGTGATTAAATGTTGATGAATTTCACAGATCTAAATGAAGATGATGAAGGCGGTTGACTCCAGCTTAATTTTGTTGATCCTGGGGATTTTATTCATCGAATCTAGTGTATTCTGAAATAGATTATATTGTTTTTTTTTTTTTTAATCGCAATGATTGGTCGTTATATAGACTAGGAGGATTATGCTCATTTGATGATGTTGTACTATTAGTTTATTTGATTGATATGAGATGAGCACAGTCTATTTGATAGTAGGCTACAAGATTATGCTATACAAGCCCCCATGATGGCACTTTCTGTTAACCCACAGGTAGCCCACTTTCTTACAGAGATCCAGTAGGTGGCCCACAGAGTATCTATTCATGATTTGACCCAAAATTTGAAGAGTTAGCAGATATAAGATTTTTTAAATGTTGAATTTGTGGGGCACTTCCTGAAATGGAAGCTACCCTCCAAAAATAGATTTATGCGGATTTGAATGGCAAGTACACGGTATTCTCTAGTAAAAGGCGAAAGAATAGTTCGCTCTGTGCTCACCACACCGCTCTATGAAATTTGTCTCAATGTAGTTTAATGATTTTTTTAAGACAGATTCTATCTGCAGTTCGCCCGTTCTATCCAATGTGGGATGGGATGAATTTGTTTCAAGCATCCTCCAAATAGTTGCGAAGTCTTCCTCTAGGGTATATTACATAGGAGACTGGTCCATCTATTGGATCTTGCAACCTACCTCCTATGTTGGGGTAGTGAACCAATGGATTATTGAGACTTGGGATGACCTTTTTATTGTGTATGACCCACCATAGACCATTTACAGAAACATTAGTCAGGTCTAGGTTCTGATCCACAATGGACCAGACTTGGGACCCAGCAGATCTAATACTTGGCCATTACATGATAAATAACCCCCACACGGCACTGGCTCATAGTGTTGTCATTTTTGACCATCCGTCAAATAGTTCCCATGCCCAGTTCACCAAAACACCCAAAATAGATTGTGTTTTAATATGGGCCAAGCATGTGGGCGTGAGCTTAGACTGACCCGTGTTGGCCACCTAGATGATTTGGCGTTATTTATAGAAATGCACCTTTCCAATCACCGAAATGATCCAGCTGCAATTAGACCCAAAAGAAGCTCTTTCTTATTTGCCATTAGACTATGTTTTTTGCCTTGTGAGATTTATTAGACCCTAAGCCCTATTCCCTATTACCTACATCTTTTTATGTATTATTTGTAGACTGTCCTTTCAAAATCATTTAAACTTGTTGAGAGCCCAACTATTCGACAAAATGCTCCAAAGAAACTGTACTTCATGGGCTACGCAGATTGTGTCCTTTGTGAATGAAGGACATGGTCGTAAAGGCCTACTTATCTTTCAACATCTGCATAAATCAGGCCTAGAGGTAAATGAATTTGTGCTGTCAGCTGTTTTAAAGGCCTGTGCAAGACTTCAAGCCATTGAGGAAGGGAAGGAAGCTCATTGCATGATGCTGAAACATGGGTTTGGTAGAGATTTTATTCTAAGGAGATCTCTCATTGACATGTACTCCAAGTGCACTGGCATCCACAATGCTCGTCTTGCTTTCAACGAACTACCTGAGAGAGATGTGATCACAACAAATGGTATGATCGCCTGTTTATGTCGATGCGGCCTAACATCTGAAGCCATTCGATTGTTTACTGATATGTCACATAGGGATGTGGGGTCGTGGAATTCACTGATTTCAGGTCTTGGGCAAAACTCCAATGGTGGGAGAGCTTTGTGTTTCTTCGGAAAAATGTGGTTCCAGGGAGAAAAGGCTGATTTTACAACGATTGTCAGCGCTCTTGCAGTTTGTGCAGATCTAGCAGCCTTGGTAAATGGCAAACAGATCCATGGTCTGGTAATTAAGGATGGGTTTGAGCTCTACATTCCTGTTGGAAATGCTGCCATTGACATGTATGCTAAAAGTGGATGCATGGAAGATGCTCGTTTGTGTTTTGAGAAGATGCCATCCAAAAACGTAGTTTCTTGGACTTCTCTTATAATGGGTTATGGGAAACATGGCCTTGCATTGGAAGCTCTGAAAGCATTTGATAAGATGGTGCTTAAGGGCGTTGTGCCCAACCAAGTAACATTTGTGGGCACCCTTTATGCATGCAGTCATGCTGGTCTAATCCAAGAAGGATTGACAAACTTCAACACCATGATCCAAACGTACTCCATCATGCCCACAATGGAGCACTACACATGCATGGTAGATCTATTCGCACGAGCTGGCCGGCTGGATGATGCTCTTGATTTTATAGGGACGATGCCAATCGAGCCCGACGTGAAGCTTTGGACTGCACTACTTAGCTCTTGCTGTTTCTATAAGAATGAACAGCTAACAAGGAGTGTTGGGGAGAAGCTACTTCAATTCACACCTCAAGATGCGGGAGCCTACATGTTGCTGTCTAATTTTTATGGTTTGATTGGAGACTGGGAAAATGTAGCAAGGGTAAGAAGGTTAATGTTGGATAGAGGAATAAGGAAGGAGAAGGCATGCACATGGATTGAGATCAATAGAAAAGTACATGCCTTTGAATCAGGAGATAGATCTCACCCTCTGTATAAAGAGATACATAACTATTTGGTGGTTTTAATTGAAAGGATGAAGTGTCAGGGGTATGTGCCAAACACAAGCTTGGTGGTGCAGAATGTGGATGAGCAAACAAAGGAAGGAATTCTTTTCCAGCACAGTGAAAAACTCGCCATCGGGCTTGGGCTTTTGAGCACCATGCCTGGGTCTAGAATTGTGATTGTCAAGAACCTTCGGATGTGTATAGATTGCCATGCAATGACAGGGTTTGTTTCTAGGATTGAAGGGAGAGAGATTGTAGCAAGGGATGCAAGCAGATTTCATCACTTCAAGGACGGGGTATGTTCTTGTGGTGATCATTGGTGAGAGCTGAATGTTAATAAGCACTTTTAAGTAAACACGCATTTGAACGTATGTAATGTCAAAATTACCATGAAGATTTTAATTAAAGAGATTACTATTAGGGAGCGCTGTTGGCAGTTTCCAAGTGGAAGGAGGTGAAGTTGATGCAAGAAATGAGTTCCATCCATAAATGTGAATGGAGAGATGCATTGGAGATAATCCTAAGGGGTATCTCAGTTGGCATAAGACCATGGTTTGTACCCGGAGGTTATAGATTCGAATTGCACTACCACACTAGGGCTACAAGGGAGTTTACCCGGCTTCCCTCTGGGCCCGGAGGGATTAGTCCAGCCCAAAGGGTTGGAACCCTCCGATAGCCCAAAAAAAAAAAAAAAATAGATGCACTGGAGATGCACAGAAAAAACATATTTCATGGAGGATATTCTCACAAGCATCCCTCTGGGGCCATTTGGATGACTTGAGTGGTGAAAAACAATTCTCTATTTAAACAAATTTTTAAGTAGGGGAAATGATTTTCTCCCGAAGGGAGTGGAGAAAACACTCTTCCTAAATCAAATTGAATTTGTATGATTTTAAAAGTGAAATTAAATCATTTAGTGATTATTTTCTTTTATCAGATAAGGTTTTCAAAATGGTTTATATATCTTTCTCCATTTACATCCAAACACCAAGGAGAATTACTTCGCACAAAATCGGTGACTCTCCACAGTAATTCTCTACCTTTCACTTCTTATTTCTCCACTCAGTGGCCATCTTCTCATGGTCCAAATGGGAGAAGGTGGAGCAAATGGAGGTAAAGAAAATCTTGGAATCTCCAAATGCCAATGATCACTTTTTGCCAACTACGATTACTGACACAGCCTATAATTGATTGAAAAACCAAATTCTTTTACCCTAAACCAAATCAACAGCAACCAACGCAAAATAACGAGCATATGCAAGCAGAATAGGTTTGGACTGATAGATTAGGCTATTTTAGAAATAGGATAGTTAACAATTCTCCAGTAAAAAAAAAAAAAGCAGCAACCAATGCAACATAACCAGGAGAAATCAAGGAATAATCTGAACGTTCGGGCCGTGGGCCCCATATGCTGTTCTTCGCAACATGGGGACCACAAAGTTGAGGGAACTATCTAAACTAGATGTCGCAGAAGGTTGTCCACTAGCCATCAGACTTCTATTAGAGATGTGTAAGCCAAGATGCAAATGGGCTTGCAGATTGCCACTTTGATCTCTCCTTTTAAGAGAGAAATCATTTCCAAGTCGCTCCTGTGACCTTATTTTAACTTCTGAGACAGATTGAGAGACTCACAATATTGATGGAGTAAGCGTTTTCTGTCATTTCCCTTGTTCTTCTAATGGAGTTTCTAATTACCAAATTAAAAAGATATACGCCTTAAGTTGTTATATTTGGCATTGTGTTCGTAGAAATATTAGGCAGACTATATTTAGAAATATGTGGGAAGCACCCTTGCTTGATCCAGCCACTCAATATTACAATTCTACAATCTCCACACAAGAAGCGGCTCAAAGCCACTCCCTCCACGTGGGAGTGATGGTCACTTAAATTTACATCTTTTCTTTATAATCATGTTGTTTACACGTTACCTAATGAGTGTTGTCATATGACTGAATTCAATCGAGAGAAAATAGAAAACCAATTGGCTAAACAGGTAGCCAGTACAGAGCTAAATCAAGATATGGGATCACTGCCCTCTGACACACATCTATCCACCAAATTGTCACTTCATTATTCCTTTTTTTCCCAATCATTAGAATGGTGCATCTGTTAGATAACGCTCTTGTTGTATGTGTATTTATGATCATGAATGATACAGATGATACACCTCCAAATGTAATGTCAAAGTAACAACAAAATCCTAGATGTACACAACATACACATAACTAGATCAACTACTTCCAACATTGACACACATGAATGGCAGCGGAAGAATTGAGGAAATTCACTTCCGCCCACCCACCATACCGTGGCTAGATGTTCCGGACAAACTCGCAGGAGTGCCACTCGTCTTCACCCCTCCATCTGCACTCCTTAGATCAACCAAATCCTCAAATAATCTGTACGTAGGAACATAAGGTTTATTCCCAGCAGGACTTACATTCCTTGGGTTGAGACTCGCCTGTGCTTCTCCAAATGTAGATGGGGCATTATTAGGTTTCGAATTGAATGAGTGATAGTGCTGCAATGGTCTGGGACCCATATGCCTTGGGCCAGAACTTGCCTGTGCTTCTCCATATGCAGATGGGCCATTATTCCCTCTTGAGCCAAATGAATTGTACTGCTGCAATGATCTAGTTGCATGCATAGGCATGTAAGAACCAGGAAGGCTGGCCTGAGATGTCTGATATGGGAAAGGAATGGAAGATGGTTGGCTGTACGGAGAATTGGTAGGGGCAGCCCATGGTGGAGGTGGATAGCTGGAGCTGTACTGGGGAAGCTGAGTTTGTGGTTGAGGCTGAGTCTGAGGTTGAGTTTGAGGCTGAGGTTGGGCCCATGGGACAACATAACTGCCAAAGGCAGTCTGCCCTTGGTGTCCAGGGTACTGCTGAGGGCCATAGGGTGACCCTTGTGCACTTGGGGAAATAGGTACCTGATGCCCCCCTTGATTGGAGGATGATGGAGGTGGGGTGGAGGTACTATATGTGGTGGGTGGAGTGAGAGGGCTATGAGGAGAAGTCGAACTCGTACACAAAGTGATGCTCAGCAGGTCGATCATGTCTTGCTCTTTCGTTGTAGTCCGCACTGCAGTTGGTGGGTCAGGAAGAGCTAATGCGTTGCATGGTGTGGCGGTGCCGGTAGTTGTGGTTTCGGTAGAAGTGCTTTGAGAAGGCATGTTGCTTGTTCTTGAACGCCTGAGTATTCCATATCTTTTATCAACAAATAAGTTTTTTATAAACAAAATTTAAGAATCAAAATAAAATGCCTGAAATTGGCAGTAAGTAATGAGTTTGTGACCTGCGAGCTAGCTGGGCGAAATCATCATCCTCTTCATCTTCTTCATCAACTTGATGAGTTGTAACGGCTACCTGTGTTTCAGGAGCTGTTACTTTGGAACTAGAGTCATTCACTTTGCTTGGTGGAGAACTGGTTCCAGGTGCAGAGGTGGCACTGCTGCTGATTGCTTCAGTTGGTAGAGGAGAACCAGAAGCAATAGCATCATGTTTTGCAAGCAGAGTCTGTAGGCTGTCATTCAATGCAAGACCTTGCCCAAGGAGCTCCTCATCCCTGTCCCATATAACAAAAATGATGACCAGCTGAAACATCTATATATATATATAAATATATATATGGAAATTCTCAAAAACACCTGATTTTAAAAATGCCCTCTTTTCCGACCCTCTTTTTTTTTGTCATGAGGGCCATGTTGAGTCAATCTAGTCATTTCACACACACTACCCCCTCATGAATAGTCACAGGTCCAAGTTTGTCCCTCATCCAACTTTTTCTCACCACTGGATTGAAATCATAATAAAATGATGCCTCTAAACCATTAAATTTTAGGGCCATGGATCAAAAGGGTAAGATGATCTTATGGACTCGAGATTTTGCATATATGTAGGCCTCATATGCATCTTTCCATCCAATGGACGTCCATGATCATCATGCATCCCTATGGGCCCAACTAGGAGGGTGCGTTTTTTCTGGGCGCTGTGTAGCGCTCCCCATATATATATACATATATATATATATATATTGCAGCATGGCATACTCTTATGTTATGTAATTAGCTTATATGGGTTGGTCCTTAGGCCAAAGCACTGGATGCGACTTTCTGGAATGCTGTTCAGCAGCAAAAATAGTATTGAATCAACTACAGCTCTAGATGAACTTATGATTGAGGGAACATGACCCAAGTTTCTGAATGGACTAATTACCTAAATGCAAGTTTAAGATAGGGATTGAGAGTGGACATTTATAGTTTTGTTTTGGTTACTGCCCCACAAGAAGAAAAGGGGTTCTGGAATTTTTCTGATCTAGGAGAGGAAATTGTCAATATACTTGAGCCCTTTTCGTGCAGTTATTTTCCACGAAAAAACGAAAATAATTTCCAATGTAGGTTATGAGTAAACAGTTCCCTTAGTTTTCTTTTTCTTAAGGTAGAGGATTTTCCACTATTTTCATGGATAGAAGATTCAGATCAACTCATATCCTACCTTATATCCTTCACCCCTCACTTCATATCATTCACCTCTCACCTCTTTAAGAATCCTTCGGTCAAGCTCACTTGACCAATAAATTCCTATGTATTCTATACAAACAAACAGCCTCAAGGGAAAAAATTCAGGCAGGATTTAAACATAGAGATATCGTTGTTTTGTGACGGCAGCAACTTTCAACAGCTAACAAGAAGGAAAAATAAGAACATAGCATCTCACCAAACAAGAGCGATCACATAGAAGATAGCATCTCTGCAATGAAAATAGAAGATAGAAGGAAAATAAACATCTGCTGAAACTCACCCAGTTGAATTTAGCAACTGTACAAGCTTTTTCTGGTTGGAGCGGCAACGGCTAGCAAGATCCATTATCACTTCATCCTTGAGAGCCTAAAAATTATATTGGGATCACAAAACATTAACTGGCACATTCTGGAACTTAAGGGATAATATATGTAGACGCCAAACTCTTCAATTGGGTAATTTACAACATAAATAGTAGCCAGTGAACACATGATAAATATAGAGAATCCCAAAGGAAACAGTGCAAACACCTGAACCCAGAAGCATATGAAATCTATAGCCATTGAAATTCCCAATGAAAGAAAATAAATGGAACTCTCTCAGTCAGCAAAATGTGCTTCCAAGGCAAGAACTGATACTTTTTGTAGGGGATTTTGATCTTTTCTTGTCTTTTGCAAAGCTTTGAAAGAGATCAAACGGAATTTTATTCTGTCGATAGTTAGCAAGAAAGTTTAGGAGGAAGGTAGCCTTTAAAGCAGGAAAAGGCAAAGAAAAGGGGGAGACACAGAAGAAGGATACTGGATAGGACTAAAATGTTGACGACATAGTTAGTCTTTCCATTCATCCATCCATCACGAAGCGGTGAAAGGGAGCAGGCAATAAAGAACTTCTTCCCAAACTAAGAACAACGAGTGCTTCCTAACTGAAGTCCTTCCTCTCACAATCACTTAAAGTAAGGGTTTGCTCTGCTTTTCGAGCGCAATACCCTATGATGGTCTGCTGGCCAAAGGAGTCAAAACATGGTGAGTCCCTTGACCGTGTGTAATGAAATTAGATATCTCCAACTGGAACCGAACTCCACCATATCAAGGCCAACAAGTTCCGGCTTCAGACCCAAATGAACAATCGGTGCCAAAATTCTTGTAATGGAGTGCATGGAAAAAGAAATGCAACATAACTGAAAACTTGCCAATGGAACCTAGGTGTATTGGTTATCATACAATGATAACTTTAAGGCATTGCGCTAGCCACAAACCAAAAAATATCACTGAAAATATCTCTTTCAACCCAAAGACCTCCATAACTGAATAGAGAAGCATCCATCAGAAAAAGTTTTCTATTTTGTTTTTTTATCAATAAAAGAAAAAGTTTTCTCCTTGGGCAAAAAGGAGCTGGAGAAAATTATGATATGATATTTGCACATTAAACCACAGTAACTATTAGTGAAGCTGAGCTATTTACTGAGATCAACTTAACTTGGACTTTGCCCCGTCCCAAGTCAAATTCATCTAGTGGATTCATGAATAGAATTGTTCAAAATTCTTTCTTTGCAATTTTTCCTGTTGGTAAAATAAAATGAATTTTTGGATCTTTCTTGAGTTAAAACTGAGGATACTTATCGAATGATGATAAGTACAGAATAATAGTGGTCCAGCAAGCACACAACTGCATTCTCCATGTAAACTTCTATCAGCTTTGTAGAAAAGGCAATCGAAAATCATAATCAGGACATTTTATGCCTCAACAACAACAAACATATTTTGTAGATCACAGAAGGCACAGAAACATAATATGATACAACATCTCAAATAAAGTGCGGGGACAGTTTAAAAAGAGTAAATAGACATACCTCGCGATCATTTGAGTTCACAGCTTGCAGCATCTCGTTTAGAAGCTCCATAATGCTCCGAATTGAATCAAGATTTGATAGACTGAAACAGAAATACAGAATCAACCAGAAGACAAAGTATTGTGGGGATGGCAATGTGCCAAATTTGGGCCTGGTTGGGGTCAGCAAGACCTAGCTCATCTTTCATTGGAACTTGGTCCCAACACTTACTTATTTGGCTGGTCACACAGATTAGTCCATAATAGTCATAAATCGGCCCTGTGTCGAGGCTTGATCCAGTGGACCAGGCCTCAATACAAAAGGAACTATTAAGTAAAAAGGACAGTACATAAAAGACAGCATGAGCTTCACCCATCGGGTGAAGGTCCAGAGGCCTAACAACCAACATTGGTCATTGGCAGAGTAGGTACATGCATTTCAATCCAAAGGTTCAAAGTAATAAATCCTACAAAACTGAAAAACTAAAAATAATAATAATGATAATAAACATCAAAAAAAGGAAAAGAAATGTGACGAACCAATAGCAAACCTTTTCCCCCACTGGTAATGGCCCCAAGAGAACAGAGTTAGGCGTTTAGACTTTACCTTACCCATCAAAATAAATTAACACTACAAAAAATAAAAAGGAAAAAAAAAAAAAGCAGTATGTACATAGCACAAACACAAGTCAAAATCTTACCTTAAACTTTCCATCTCAGATGCCATTGCTTCATCAAGTGTTCTAGTGCTATTGCTGGGCATTCCATACCCTGCCAGAGAGTGTCTTGCTGTTGGATGTGTAACTGGAGGAGTAAATATGGGAGCTGCATCAACTGAACGCTTTGGGAACTCTACCCCAGATCGCTGCAATCAGTAAATCTCCACATGCATCATTCATTTTTAGGCAAACTTTACATTAGTCAACTATTGAGCTGCATTTTTTTATACCATAAAATCCTTGAATCAAACCATTCAAAAAATAAATAAAATCCTTGAATCAATGACTTGCTTACTGTCCACGAGCAATAAGCATTTAGAAGCCAGGTTCTCAAGATTCCAGACTAAAAATGTGATGCGCCCCACAGTTAATACATAAAGCCGGGAAAATCCCCAATGGGACAACCCAAACCCTTCAACCTCAGGCAGAAGAATGACGATTAAGACAAAACACAGAAACTTTGACACTAAACCAAGATAAGTCCATTTGTTTGATGGCTAGGATTTTCTACTCGCAATGCAGCCCCTCACATCAATTGTATGAATCACCAAAACTATTCGTTTGCACCTGGAATTACAAGCCCAAGGTCTTCTCCAGTCAAAAGTAGCAAATAATTCGTATTTTGAGACTTGGATTAAGGCCAACCCTTGCTGTCATATCAAAGTGCACAAAGACCAAGCCCAAAAAGCCCAAATGTACACATGCACCTGCATGGAGGATAGTTAAATGATCTTGATATTGGCATTAAATGTTGACCAGCTATGACCTATGGAGTAGAATGTTGGCCAATCAAGAAGCACATATGCACAAAAGAGATGAGAATATTGAGATGGATGTGTGGTAAAACTAGGAATGATAAAATTAGAAATGAGCGCTTTCGAGAGCATTTATGGGTAGCATCACTAGGAGATAAAATTAGAGAGACCAGTTTGAGATGGTTTGGGCATGTCCAATGCAAGCCAGCAACGGTGCCGGTAAGGAAAAGTTTGGCTATACAGGTTGATGGCCCACAAAAGGGAAGGGGTAGGCTGAAGAGGACGTGGATGGAGACGGTAAAAATAGATATAAAGAAGTGCAACTTATTTGAGGATTTGACACAGGAATCATGATAGGTCGGAATGGAGAAACAAAATTAATGTAGCCGACCCCAACACAATTGGAACAAGGCGATGATGACGATGATGGCAACAACCGTGGTTTCACAAATCGGCTCAGTCAGTCGAACATCCATGGGGTAGATTAAGAAATTCAAAATTAAGGCTACAAAAGAAAAAGAAAAAAACAGGTAACACGGGCCTCCTTTCATTGTGAGATGACCTTTTTTGGAGTCACTTGCATATTTTATTCTGTATAAAAATTGCCTAATGCATTTAACGTAATGTGAAATATTCAAGGATAGGGTAGAATACAAAATATCATTATAACCCATGTAGTAAAGAGGAAACTGATTAGCTTTAAATTATTTTTTGAAACGGATTAGCTTTAAATTATAATATAATCCTTCTTGTCAAACAATAAAAGGAGAAACTATTTATGTATTAGCAGGATTCCTGGTAATAATATAATGAGATTTTGGAATGAGAATTCGGACACGAGGTCATGTGCCCTACAAAAATGGAACGGTTAAAGAAGCCCTGCTTGTAGCGCTGATGGTGAGAGACTTGGGTGAGTGAGTGGGTTGGGTGTGTGAATAGTTACCTTTCAAAAATATAATAATAATAATAATAATAATAATGATAATAATAATAATAATAATAGTAATAATAATAAAGAGAATGGAAAATCACTAGTTACCAAACTCTATCCCTGTTTCTTCTACTTGTCTTCAATTATACCATCACTTTATATAAGGGCAAGTGTCAATTAATAGATAAGAATAAATTCCATGTTACATGAAAACATGGTAGCATTTGATGAGATGATTTGGAGGTGTTAACGCGGGCCAACGATAGCGCCCTTGAGGAAAAGTTTCTCTATGCAGGTTGATTGCCCACAGAGGAGAAGGGGTAGGTTCAAGAGGACGTGAATGGAAGTAGTAAGGACTGAAGAAGCGCAACCTTTTTGAGAATTTGGCTCAAGATATATTGAAATGGAGAAACAAAATTCACGTGGCCAAATCAAATATAGTTGGGACAAGGCTTTGACGACGATGATGACGACGACATGAAAGCATGGTACCATTGCAACTAATTAGGCAGAAATGGGTAAGAAGCCTAAGAACTGAAATGGAACCTTATAAAACAATTTATCAAGCAAGAATGCTTACTTTCAATTCATCATATGCCCAGTAATATTGAGGATATTTTCCCCTAGGCCCACCAAATGCTTCTTGCCAAGAATCTAGCAGTACCAAAATTTTATCCCTGACATTCATATCAACCTGCATGATCCATTCAAGAAACCTTTTATAAGTACATTAAAGGTACAAAAATGTCAATAAAATAATGTAGCTTGAAGATAGAAAGGTAATGACACTTCAATATGAAAGACAACCGAAATAAGAATTGCAAATGGACTATCAACAAAAGGAAAAACTGTTTCCACTATCCCACACCAACCAAGATAATTTTATTTATCTATTTTGGATGGTAAGAAGAGCGAGTAATAGGAGGAGCGAGCAACCAAGATAATATTAACAGGAGAGAATAATCGGCTTCCTCATATCTTGCTAGCCTCATTAATTCTTTTTTTGGGGGGTGTTGGTTTTGCTAAAAGAAGCATTTTATTGAAGACGGGAAATACAAAGGACAAGCAATATAAGAGCATCATAACACATCCACTACAAAGCCACACCAAATCTACAGAAAAGAACCTACATCCAGTCATCTCTATCAATCCCTTGGCTAGCTAGTGAAACCTGCTACATCATTGGCTTCCCTAACCTTGTGAGCTGTGACAAAAAAAGATACATCTAGGGCCTATTTGGATAGGCAAAAAATAGAGTAGAGCGAAGTTAAATGGGCCCTAGCAGTCTAAAATTTCAACCATACCCTGTTTGGATGAGTTTGGCCCGACAGATGAAGTGATGTTGTGAGCCACATGTACTCCATTTCACTTCAACTCTAAATACTTTCATTTCCTTTGAGTAAAAGTGGATTCTACTCTAAACCTTAACTTCAAAATAAGATTTCAAATGGAGTGAAGTGAAGTACTCTACTTTAACTTCAACCTACTTCTCTTCCACCCCACTCCGCATGTGAAATCCACTTCATTTTACTCCACTTCTCATTTATCCAAAAAGGCCCTAAGGTAGAGGACAAGAAAACCTCATTCAAGATATATTGAAACTTCCAAGGAACCTCGCTGGAAGAATACACCCATCTAATTGTATTGGTCGAATCACTATAAAACACAATAGAACCTCCCCATTGTAAGCACCCCTCCTATTTACTGCAAGCCCAAGCTTACCTCTAGCTCAACCATCCACGTTAAAACTTGAGGATACCCAAATGGAGAGAACCAAAAGGTACAATGCTTGACTTTAATCCCATATTGGACTCCCAGCTGTATCAAATGTCGGCAAGCTTGAACTTGCAAAATCCTTTCTTCTCATAGCCCACTTACCAACCCCTAGCTTGACGAGAGACAGCCCACTTTGTGGGGTCTGTCTATCATCTAAAGATTCTCTTTACTACCTAAGAACACATGATTTGAGGTTTGCTACAAATTGTTGCCCAGAAGATGATGCAACCCTTTATTTGATCATCAACAAAAAAATAAATAAATAAATAAATAAAAATATAAAAAAATCTTAATATTGAAAACAGATATGAAAGTATAAACAGCAAAAATTTATATCCTCTACAGTCTATACATGCAGTTATAACATCTTCCAGCAGCATTGACACGATAAAGATGGATTCCCCATACAATATACCCTACTCTTTACTAGAGAATATGCAATGCAATGCCTGCTCTTTTGCTATGGCAAAAGGTTAACATGGATGCTGCCAATCAGCTCCGCTCCCTCAATATCATGTGTAGCATGAGCACCTCTCTAGGGCTCCTCCAGACACCCATCGCCTAGTTGACTATACAAATAATGGCCTGCAAAATGCCCTAGTCGAAGTGCCCTTCCAGTCCCCAAAAAGTTCAGACTCATTTTATTCCATCACTTCCACTAAATGCAGATTAACCATTTTCCTATCATTCAAAAAGCAGTAACAACAGTACATTTTCCTTGACATCATGAAGCATGAAGTGGGTACATCATGCAAATATATCACCTTCTCCCAAGCCTTCCATCATAACCTCTGTTCATGTTCTGATAATCACCCCACTTGCTATTAGTTACTATATGCAAATCACTTTTTTAGGCATGAAATCAAAACATAACACTTATTATTTACTATATGTAAATCACTTTACGAGGGCGGAGGGTGTGGAAGTTTTTACATGAAAATGAACCCATTTACATACAATTTTTACACAGTGATTAAATTACAAATGTAAATTACAATAAATAAGAGTATACATCCGTAACTTTATCACATGTGTAATGATTATTAAATGGTTGCAAACAAATGACCCCATACTCTTTCCACTTTTGGGGTCACTCTGTTGGCACCACCACCACCTATCTTAATCATGATAGCTCAAGTCCACTGGGATGGTGATATGGGGGCTGAAATGCACCCTTCAAGTGTAATCAGAAAAAGGTGAACATCATATTCAGCACTGCCAATAAGGTGGATGTCTATATGAATATCCAACGCAGTGGTCACCATAAAGTTGAAGAACATCTGAATGCCATCCTACTCAGAAAACAATTCAACAAGCTTACCTTTTTCCTCACAATTTTAATCATCTCTTGCAGAATATTCCTTTCAGCAACTTGAAGATGCACATAATCACCACAGTTTTTTATCATCGTCTCTAAAAGCTGCCAAAAAATGCCCAGAACTATCAATATGAAATCCAGCACGACTTTGGGAATAAGCACTAAAAATAGATTCAAAAAGAGTAAAGTGATGACTCTAAGAAACATAATTTCTCATAACTTCATATAAACACCAAAAATTGATCCCGGTCTTACAAAGTCTCTACATCAAGGTTCACCTAGGTGTCCCAGAAAGCATGGAGAAGGATGCTTCTCCATCTCCATCCAAGCAATATACATCATTGTCCTAAACGAGATTACTTTCCAGAGGAGAAGAACTTTTATAATGAGGTCCCAGTTTCCATCATCACCCAGAGCTTACACCAGATAAGTATCCATTACCCAAAAACATTTGTTTCTTTGTGATATGGGGCATCTACCAAACATACACTGATGACTGAACCTCTATGCAATCTAGAAATTAGAAGAATCTTACCCCATTTCCAAGGTTCAATAATGCATCAATCTCAAAACCAATTACCATCGCATCATCTGACATACTGTGCATGTACAACTTCTATTTTTCATTTAAAGTGCAAGTAAAATTTAAATAAACATGACATAGTTACATCATTGCAAATGGGGGAAAAGAGGAAATTGAAATCTTTTTTATACATATCGGTTATTTATTTATTAAGTAATAAAAAAATATGCATAAATAGTAAAAAAACAAGAAATATCGGATATTTATTAACAAGAAATAACTACATCATAGCAGATAAAAAAAAAAAAAAAACATGAAAAATTTTCAATACACACCGTCAAAGCCAGCAATTGAACTTTTGGATTCTTATGCTGCAGTCGCTTCTTCACAGCTTTGACCACATCTTTTGCCTGCCTGTTAAAATTTAACTAAAACCAATTAGTTCCGCACAAAACACACTATAAATCATCACCATCACCATCATCATAGCACTAATAATAACAGTAATAATTATACTAATTGTTGTTGTTGGGGTCAGCATTAAAACCCCAATGAAAAACTACAAAAGCGATTAAATGAAACAGTATACAGAGAAAAAAAAAATTGGTTCCTCTTAATCATCTCAGCAAAGTATGTATGCCTTAAAAAACAGCACCACTTAAATTCCTACTTCCTACAACCTGAACAATATCAGATAATCCATGGGCTTTCCTTTCTTTTAAAAAAATCAAAGCCTTCGAGAAAAGAAAAGAAGCTTAACATTGAATTGCATGACTTGCTTTGCTATGAGCTGAATTCCGTATCATTTCAAAACCCTTCTAAAAGATGAACCTTCATAGAAAAACTCTAGAGAGAGAGAGAGAGGAAAAAAAAAAGGACGACTTTGATGGAAGAGGAGATAACGTGAATTTCAGCTGATTTGCTAATCGTGAGGGATTAGAAATTCTTACCAGTGATTCGTATTGATAGAATCACAGATATCCATGTTCATAGTCCAATCAGGACCGATCAAAAGATCGCTTGTCGCTTTCTCCACGCGAACCGTTGCAGAAGACATCTTTCTCTCTCTCTCTTTCTCTTTCTTCAATGACTGGTTTTATGAAAAGGATTCCAAAGAGCTTAAGCTCTTTCCGCCATTACTGCAACAGGAAGAAAGAAGAAGAAGAAGAAGAAGAAAAGTCAGAAAAATAAACCCTAGAAAAGTCCGATAAAAGGGGTTTCCGTTCTTTTACCTCTGTCGTTCTCTCTCTCTCTATGTTTCTTTTGCACTTTTTTTTCCATTTCGGTTTGCTTTCGTTTTCTTCGCCAGTTATCGTGTCTCGCGGGACTGTAAATTCTTTGGCCCACTTCGCTACCCTACTCTAAACTGACGGTTAATTAGGTAGGTCCCTTCTTTCTTTACCCCTGGTAAGCATGCAAGGCCTACTTTTTAACGCTTCTAGTTGTATCACATGCTTCTTCTATTATATTTGGTAAGGAAAGCCGTTCTTCAAGGCGGGATTGTATCATAGCGGGCCCATTTAATATTCAAACAAATATGAAAAAGGTCTATTTATAGACACAAATCCCTAGTTACAGTACTCTTTATGCGGATTGGGATTACATGAGAATTTTCCTACAGTGATTGTGAGTGAATCAATCACGATCTGCCATATCACCATAGGGAGCCCCTACTCGGATGTGCATGGCAAGTTGTCTGTGTGTATGGTAGGTTGCTCAGAGTGATGTGGAGAACCTTGATTGGTCCACTCATGGGCCATCTTAAGGAAAATCCTCAGAGGTTCCGAACTTTTCCTTATGGTATAGACTTGGGTGAGTGTATAGGTTAAGTTTGTAAGTCCTTACCTTTCAAAAAATAATAAATAAATAAATAAATAGCTCCACCATATTATCTTCATCCTTAATTTAATATGCTTAAAGTTTAATGATATTTTGATCATATACATTTTCTTTATATTCAATTTAACTGGGAGTGAAGTTTTATTGAGTATTAAATTGGGCTCTGGTACTGAATCATGAGATGACAAGAGCATCAAATGGGCTAACATTAATCAAAGGTGGGTTCTAGTGGGCCCCCATAGAGCTACAAAAACATTTTTATCCATTTAGTATTGCCTAAGTTTTATCAAATTTGTATTATTGAATTGATCCTCTCATTCTTGCCTAATATTGTTATAAATTTTTTTAATTGATCAATTATATTTTGATTGGATTGAAAGCGTTCTTGGTCGTGGTTTATGGGCGATATGATTGGCTTGAACAAGAAAAACCGAGCCAACTATAGGTTTAATTAGACGATCAGATGTCATCATAATTCCTATTCCTTTTTTTCTTTTTCTTTTTGGCATACTTCAGCCTATGCTGCTACCAATATCCCCAAGTCTAAGTCAAATTACTCCCAAATATTTAAATTTGCACAAGTGTAATTGACCCATCATTAGATGATTCAACCCATTAGTTTATGTTCATCATTTTGATTGGACCAAGCAAAAAACACGTCTCCTAATCATAATCCCCCTACTTCATCTGGTTTAATTTGTGTTATATTTTTTTAGGCCTTTTGGCAGCTGAACTTTTAGGCTCAAGTTTCTCACCGTCAATAGTTTATCATATATTAAATAATCACCTCATCGAACATGTGTGGGACCCAAATATTTTTATATCCAACTCAGCTTCCCTGCAACTAGTGATAAGCACCAAACAATCAATTATGATTGTTATTACAGGATTATCTCGGTGGTCCCGCGGAGCACGGATCCTTTTCCAAAGGTTAAAAAACGAAGGGTCGTAGAGATTCCCGGGACAAGAAAATTGAGGGGAAAAGAGGGGGAGGTGGAGGAAATGATATAAAAGCCGACTTTTAGACGGTTTCTCCGGATCAACGAAAATGCCCTTGTTTTCTTCGAAAACTACGAAAATGCCCCTGAATAAATGAGGATGCTTTTGGACAGAAACAGTGATATGTGTCGCGGGCATCCACGCTTATCCACTCGCTCAAGCCATCAACGGTCAAAGGCACGTGAAATGCGCATGATCTAAAATCCTTATATAATCCCATCCTCGGCCCTTGGGAAGTGTTCTCGGCCTTGAAGGCCCAATTGTAAAAAGTGGTGGCCCACTACCCATTATCACACCATGCACACCACTGATATGATTGGCATGATCATGTTTTTTTTTTTTTTTTCTTTTTCCTTTTTAATCATGGTGGTGCTATTCTCAAACATCATGCATGCATGCTACTGGTATGGATTGGGGTGACCCACTTACATTTTGTAGAGGTAAAAGGTGACCCACTTTCCCAGTCATTGAAAAGGGCCCAACCTGAAAGTTTTGGCATGGGCTTTCTATTGGGTTCGAAATATTATCGAGCTAGGGACCGCAACTCCGGGGCTTGTTAGGCCCTAACTTGATTAGTCGAATAGGTGAATGAGGCACAAGAAGATCTCTGTCTAATATGTATATATATAAATGTAATTTTGATTGGGACTAGCTAATTAGACCCAGATATGAAACCAGTATGATTAGATCAAATTATACTAAAAGAAAAAGAACCGGCCTGTATAATTTGAGCCAATGCCGTACTTTTTGGCCCAGCTGACAGACGGAACCCTGAGTTAGACTAGGTCCTAATTGGAATGGATCCACACCAACATAAGGGTCCTGATTACAACAAATAAAGGTTGTGGTCCTGTTACAGAGCAGCTCATTTTTAAGCCATACCAAACCAACTTTAATACAGGATTTGATTTGGTGATTTCATTCTTTAACAGGTCTCATCTTAGAGCATGCAAATAAAATACAAATCGCAGGAACATAACAGGGACATATGCAAATTGACAAAAAAAGAGAAAACAAAAGGGACAGCACATGATGGGAGAGTCGTCAAATTCTAAGCCCCATGATATACAGTTGGAACTTGAAAGGGAGGTAGGTTCAATCAAAATGTTTTATCATGAAAGAAATATTGGCAAGTAACATTAATACAAAAAGAGAAAAACTATTGCTACATGCGGCTTTAAAGACAAGCATAATCGACAACTTTTCGGTCTATGGCATTTGGTAAGTAGTGATAGTGTTTAGCTGCTGCTTAGAAAGGGTAGTTAGGTCTCTTGCCTGATATATGAGGGCACCTATTTATGACAGCGTTTATGCTGAAAATGATATGGAAAATCTGACTGTGTTTAGATGGCCAAAATTTTCATATTTGGTGTAACCGCTTTTCAATAAATATAAATTAATTTTTTTTGTTACGGTTTTTACAGAAAAGAATTTTCTACTAAAAGCAGGAAAAAAAAATTGTTTTCAAAGAAGAGGACATGCATCCATTGGAATAGGAATCCATTACACATTCATGGACTTCCAATTCCCATTCCCACCGTGCCGGTAGGAGATCGATCCATGGGTGGGCAGATTGTGTTTATCCCTTTTGGCCACTGGCCAAAAACAAGAAAAAGAAAAATGAAAAATAAGAAAATAAAGTAAGCGCGGCCATTTGGGAAGTCCAGGAGGGTGGGTCTAATAGGTCGTGTGTGCCCCGTCAGTTTTCTTTTAAAATCTCTTTTCTCAGTGTAAAGGTGGGCACCTTCATTGACTAATTTGTTTATGATGTGGCCCTTTCAAAAGAAATTCATGCATCCACTACTGCACTATCTCAAGATAATCTATCTCGCCAGTGGATCCTATCCTCATCTATGCTGATTCAATTATGGGCTTCAGCTTTCTTAGTGATACAAGACCCAACTACTGGGCCTGGAAGTAAAATTCAGATCAGCAAATAAAGTTATAATTGAGTGGTGTGGAATCTTACCATCACACAAATGTTCATGTATTTTTCTTTGGGTCTTCAAGTTTAAAGTACTACTCCTGGCTTGTCGTCCAACTTAAGCAGGATTAAAAAAATAGAAGTGCAACTAGTCCGTCCAACATGGCTGAATAAAAAACCACAAGCAAGCGTAGTAAGGAGAATTGAGATTAAAATCGCATCATCTTAAAAAACACACATGAATGACCCATGAAATATTTTTATCTTGTTTCATTCCTTTTGTTTTTGAGTAATTGGAGTTGTTCAAGATCATGCGGCATTGGAGACTAGAGATGAAATCAGATCTGCAAATGCTGAAAGAGCCCAAATTGAGCTAACCAAAATATGGGTCTAATATCTGTACTTGTTTTTAATTTGGGTGTGGGTCGGTCCATGGGTTTCACATGGGAGGACTCCAGTACAGCATGGATCATATGCATGTGCATAGCGTCTGTAAGATGGCAGGGAGCTAAGGTAGAGGGTGTGGGGCCCACTGGAGCATGAGTCCAAAGGGAATTGAAAGGCCATCAGAGCCTCATAGTTAGGATAAGGATGGACTTCAATCACCTACATCCTTAGGGGCTTCTTTCGAGCACCTCGCCCACCTTGGGGCCCGTTGTCCTAGGTGGTCGATATAGCCCTCCTCCATCCTACCACCTCGTGACTTTTTTTTTTTTTTTTTTTCTTTGGATACCCCACCCAAGTGGGTTTGGATCGAAAAGTGAACATGCAAACACATGGAACGGTAATTCATTTTAGTGGAAAGGAGGCTTGCACAAAGAAGAAAAAAAGCTCACACTAGAAAAGAAATCCACATAAATAAAAAGATGTAACGTATTTGGGATTCAAACTACGGGTAGCCAAGTAAGAATTGACAATACAAACGGATAAGTGCAATCTTCGTGGTATATCCCTCATCATGACCTTATGTGATGAGGGATATTTTTTGCTTATATGCAACTATCTCTTATGGTCTTGTATCACTCTCAATGGACCATATAAACCCCGCATATGTCATGGATATCTCATGAAGATTGCACTCATCCGTTGATACTAGACCGTTGGATCAACTATTAAAAAAAATTGATATAAATTGTTAAATTTGTAGGTGACAAATTAAGGAATTAAGATCATTGGATTGATTTAAATTTTTATATCTGAGGTGGTCCCACCTGAATCTTTCCCAACCCCTCCCCTGGTCTAGTTGACCCCAGTGGTCAGTGGTTGTCTCATATAGCAAGACAAATTCATAAGAGTATAGCAATATAGATATGACATTTGCTCTCATGCATGTCACCTCGTGAGCCCATTGGTGATCAATCCGAATGGCTATATAAAACCCTTATATGTCACAGATCACATAGAGTTTGCACCAATCTGTGTAAAACTAGGCAATGAACCATAAATATAGGGGTTAGTATTATCCGAGTGACTTGAGATTTCACATCTAGGGTGGTCCCACCTGGATGTTTCAACTACCCCCACCCCCCGGTGATTGATGGGGTCTGCGGTAGCCCCCAAATAATTGTCCCGTAGAGTGAAAATTGCATAGGAGTATAGGCCATATGCATTGATCTGAATATATAAGGCCCACCTAGTGATTGATCTAAATAGATCACATAAACACCACCTCATATACATCATGACCCTGCAGAGTTTTGCATCTATCTGTTTGGATTGGACTGTTGGATCAAGTGTAAAATTCTTTTATATAAATATATATAGGGGGCTCTCATAAGCTGCAGCTTATGTTATCCTCAACTGAAACCGTATGTAAAATCCTCTCCATTATAACCTGTCTCAAATCATCGTCTCCACACCAGGGATAAATTCAATTAAAACTGGATTTTCCAGTTCTGTCGAGCAAAAAACCCACCCCGGGATAAATCCAATCAGAATTAGATTTTACAGTTCTGTTAAGCAAAAAACAGAGAATAATGACAACAATGCATTGTTTTAGCTTAGGACAACATAAGCTTCAACTTAGGACAACATAAGCTTCAACTTAGGAGAGCCTCCTCTCATAATATATAAGAACATCTCTCATAGTTATATATATATATATATGGGAGATGTTCCTATGAGAGGCAATCTCACCAAGTTGGTGAGAGATGGGTCGGAGCCCTCATATTTAAGTTGGGGGTTCTTTCATTTAAGTTGGTGAGAGTGGATATGGAAGTAAGGGCCCCCACCCATCTCTCACCAACTTGGTGAGGGTGCCTCTCATATAGGAGCATCTCCCTATATATATAGGGGCAGAACTGGGATAAACTCATTGGAAAAGAAATTCATGGGGGGCCATTGCTAAAAATGGCCTTAAGTTTTATCATATCTTAAGGGATTCTTTGTAATAACCGGGTAGGAGGGGGGGGGGGGTGCTGGCAAGTTTCGCCCCTGGATATATATATATATATATATATGGAAATTCTACGTAATGCCCCTCCTGAAAGGGGGCTTTTTTCCCCCTCTTTGAGGAGTCCGGATCCCATGTTTCATTGAAACAGGGGATCCCTATTTTGCCCAATCCCAGAGTACCACGTTTCAAATGTGCCACGTCAACAATGATCTCTTCTCAACTACAGCATTGAATGAATAAAAGAAAAGGAGAGGGGTCTTTTACAAATCAAATGAAACAAACCCTCGTCGAAATAGGCCCCCTCCACGCCGTTCCTTTTCTCCTTGATTTCTCAGGCAATCATCTCACAGTCTTTGACTCTTTCTTCCAGGAAACGGTCAAGTCGAGGAATGAGTCTTTGACTGTTTGCTGGGTCGGACTACGGGAAGAACTCGTTTGGCTTTTTCCCTGAAAATAAGTTGGTGAAATCCAAGTCCTAGATCGAGGATAAAGAGCTGAGGTAGATGAGACTTTCTTGTATAGCTGGTTTTCTTGGAAATCATCGTTGAATTTGTGGGTTTTGTAGTATTGATAAACGTGATGTCAATCTTCCAACCATCTCCAACATTGGCTCACAAGAGATCGCTAGCTAGAATGTTTTGAAAATGAGAATTTTAAGAATCACGATTCCGCTTTTACAAAAAAATAAAAATAAAATCATGATTCCAAATGTGATGGAAGACACAGGAGAAACCATAGATTTGTATAGATCATGATTTCAGAAGAAAAAGCCCTCAAAAATATCTCTCTTCATTTCTCAACAAACTGGGTCTAATCAAACCTCTAACCAACCCCAAAACCCAAATCAGAGATTATGTTTCATGGGTTCTTCGAAATCATTGAATTTCAATCAAACTCCCCAGGAATTCTAAAAACCAGTGTAAATTCGAAAAGGATTTGAAAGAAAAATACCCTAAATAGCAGTTGCTTTCTTGATTTGTTATTATTATTTACAGATAATTGTTTTAGAGTTATAATGGCTAAGAAAGAAGAAGTAGGTGTTCAAAATGAAACTGGTATTTTGGATGATGGGAATGGATTAGATAGGGCTAGAGAGATTGTTGACAGTAAAAAGATGAAGGGGAAGAAAGATAAGAGGGTGAGAAGGTATTTTAAAGAAGCCGCAATGGCTGATAAGCGGGGAGTTTGTTATTTGGCTGATAAAACCTGTTTTGGCATTTGTAACATGGGGCCCACATAGATGGCCACCAAGTTATCCGCCCTCACTGAGCTCTCCTTCGATCGCGTCATTGGACGGCTGCTGGAAATCCTCTCCCAATGCAACCTCTGTTTTCTCGCCGTCAGTTGGAACTTCCACATTTCTCTTGGAGAAGAGGATTGGATTTTTTTGTTACACCAAATTTTTTGTATTTTCAAAAAGGACCCTCTTCTTTCCTTCTTTTCATTCCAAAAAGCAGTTGAGAGGTCCATAGTTTACTCGTCATTTTTTTACACGTGGCGCTCCAATAAAGAGCGGATCATCCCTTGTTTGAACCCAAACAAGGGGAGCCTGTTTGGACCAATCACCATGTGCCACGTGGCCATTTTTTGGCCACCTCAACTAAATGAATAAACTAAATGGAAAGGCCTTTCTTGCAAATAGAAAAAATATTGTCAAAGCCCTAACAATCATCCGTCTCCTCCAACCCTCTTTTCCGCTAGCCAGCCTCCTCCAATCTTTTCCGCTGGCCAACCTCCTCGACATCCTCTTCCAAGAATGGATTTGGATCTGGATCTACTTGAATCAGAGGCTTTTGTACACAGAGAACTGGTGTTGTGACCCCAAACCGAGGCTCAGGCCCCGCGAGGAAGCCATCCATCCGCCATCATCATTATCCCACAGGTTCTCGCGATGAGGATCCCAAGGACATGGGACAAAAATGGTTGCGGAAGCGTGTAACATAACTTGACAGGGTAAAACATGTAATATAAAAATCAAACTTGTATAGTTAAAATCATTCAAGACATGATTTTCAGAGAGAGAAGCATAAACATGACATTTCCCCGATTAAGTTTCAAGTTCAAAGTTAGCAAAAGTATAATTGTTAAGACACAATCCATAAGAGGCCAACAAAGGCTAATACATTCCCAAAAAAATCAAAATGAACAACTTTTAGCAAAAAGTTAAGCATTTCAAGATCCAACCTAACGTCTAGATGACGTCATCAGGTTGTCACTCGCAAGCTAGGGGTGGCTCAACAGCCTCCTCCGGACTCTCCTCCTCAAAGGCAACGTCAACTGCACCTGAGTACCAAAATAACAAAGATCAAACACGACGGTTTAGCAAGAAATCAAATTAGACATAAGCATAAAATAGTAGAAGTAAAAGAACGCTTGTTAAAACAATTTACTAAATTTAAAACCAAATACATAACTAAGATGCATTTTAGATAAACAAAACTAGCATGAATACTTATAATATCATGAATCAATAACCCACATTGAACCCATCCTTCCTCTATCATATATGATGAAAATAGTAAGCAGAACAGAACAAAACAAAACAAAACAGGGTCCCGTACCATAAGAGGTAGACGGGGACCGACCTCGTTATTAGAACAGAACAGAATGTATATAAATAAGATACGACTAATCTGCAGATAGTCCAAGTGTTTAAGGACCCCAAGACAGTAGATCAGACTGAAGGGACAGTCCAAGTTAGTGGTGTTCATCAAAATCATGAATACACAAAATAAGGCAAAACATATATAAGACAGGTCGAAAATAGGGGAAATCACTTATCAAAATAGGGGCAAAACAAAACTAAGCAGGAATAATGTAAGCTATAGCAAAACGAAGCCTAAAAGTGATCCCCTTACTAGTTCTTGAAACAGTTTAAAACATAGTTGAAGCTTGTAATTCGAAACATGTGCAAGACGATATACATTGTGTCAAGACTGAGATTTGAAGCAAACTTATCAAGTATATGTTAAGACCCTTCATTTGATTCTCGTGTATTTGAAAACCCAAATATCGAATGCAATGGATTGGTGCTCATAAAGCTAGAAGACATTTCGAGTTCCATATGCATGATAGCAAGCTAAGGCCCTTAAACATACTCTGGTTTTCATTCCCCAAGAAAATCCCACAAAAACAGGCCAACTTGTAATTCGGTTAGCTTTTGGTCACCTATCGGCAAGCAGCGAAGGTGCAAGTCGGCTAGCTGCCAGCTAACTGTGGGTCCCAGATAGAATAATGGTTGCACTCTGGAAATGTGATCGAAAATGGTCGATTACCTTTCGGCTAGCCGCGGAGGTGCAATTCAGCTAGCTGCCAGCTTACCGCTGGTCCCAAACAACTTGCAGCATTCTGCATTTCTAACTGTGAATCTCAGTGACCTTGCGGTCACTTGGCGGTTAGCCATGGCCTAATGTTGGCTAGCCGCCAGGGCTGCCCACAAGATCTGCGCATTCTGTATTTCTAACCGAAACTAGGTCGATTAGCCGCCGGTCATCATTCGGCTAGCCGCCGAAGTGACCGCCAGCTGCGAGGAATTCATAACAGGTCAGATTTCAAACCCTTTCTTCTCCAAAACAGTTCTCCAACACAAATGGGATTCCAAGCCAACAAATCTTGTGCTAAAAGAAGGCATTTGAATCGTTCTGAACCACATGCATGTAAACTTATAAAAAGATTTCCAAAAACAAAATAACCATATTGCTAAAAGTACAAGAACAACCTAGAAAATCACATTTAAGGTTAAAATGGCATCCATTCCAAAACATTCATTAGAAAAGTTAAAAAGATCACTTGCCTTAGACTAAAATATGCAAATCCAATCTTCCTCAAGATCCTATCAAAGGATGGAGCTAAGATCTACAAAAACCCCAAAAGAACCTCAAAACCCATACATTTGAAAAACAAGGGAATCCATTTCAAAAAAGGGTTTATAAGCATGAAAAACAAGATCTTTAGGAACTAGAAAGACTCCGTTGAAGAAGTGGGTTGAAGCTCTTACCTATAAATGTCCAAACAAGAAGAAAGGAAGGAGAACAAGAGCTTGTCCCAAAGAAAACACCCAACAAATGGGTTCAATGGAAAGCTTGGAATGAGAGGAAGAAAATGGCGAAATCCGAACTTTAATCCGAGCTCAAACGACTAACATGCAAGGAGGAGAAGATGGAGAGAAGAAGAGCTCTCCAAAGCCTTGGACGTTGAACCCCACGAGAATGCAGAATGAGTGAGAGTGAGGGAGAAAAAGGCCTTATTTGGCTTGAGTGAATGTAGCCCCCATCAGGTCTAAGACTTCAAATGGCTAAAACATGCTCTTGTGGGCTCTGAACGAGAACAACGAAAAAGGATAAAACAATCCTTGAAAATTCTAGTTTCCAAAAAGTATACTTTTGACATGATTCCGAGATTTCGAAAATTGTGTTTAGATTGGGCGTGAAAAGACAATTTTACCCATTTTTGGCCAAAACACAGGTTTCTGAGTTTCGAATAAGGACGGACTAAATATGAAAATTGTATGAAATAATAAAATCATTCAAACGAAATCAAAATCACAATCAAATCTGAAATCTAGGATCAATCTCACATGCTTACTCGTTTACTCAGGACGTCCTTGAGCGTGTCTGACTCAACCGACGCTCTCAAAATTCCCAAAACTAATACTAATACTAAATCAATTATTCTAATCCGACGAACACTAAACCCTCTTAAGACCAAACACTAATCTAACTAATCTGCGTTGGGGTTTGACAACTGGGTTGTGGAGTTTTGCAGAGGCAAATAAGGATCCAAACCCATTGCTCCGCCAGATTGATAGCAGGAAAAGGGACTGGTTCTGTGGCTCTCGGTTGCAGAGAAAAAGTCGACCGTCGCTTGAGAAGCAGTGACACCTAAGACGAAGAAGGGAACTCTATTTCTCTCCTATCAGGGACAACGAAGAGGAGGTACTTGTTGTGACATCATCAGAGAAGTGGGATCGGACTCAGTGGGGCCGGGTGTCGCTGCTACCGAAGGAGGAATCCGGACTCATTGCCACAGTTGGAGAAAGAGGTTGGCTCGGTGGCCGTTGCAGGGTAGGAGAAGCCTCGAGACGCAAGACATCTGAAGAGATCTCAGGCTCTCGACATTACAAAGAAGGTGATTCAGACTTCTTACCTGTGCCGCAGAAGAAGAATTCGATTGCCGACTCCGAAGAAGAAGATCCCGGAGAAATCTCATCTGGACAGTTTTTCTGCAACATTTAAAGGCTGGGTTCTGAACATTTTTTTTTTTTTTTTTTTTTGAAAGAAACACCTTCACCTTTTATTTTTTTCATTTTGGAAGGAAGTCTTAGCTGAGTTGGCAAAAATGCCAAATGGCACATAGTGATTGGTCTAAACAGGCTCCCCCTATTTGAACCAAACAGGGGATCAGGAGTCTCCTCTTTGAGATCCAAATGAAAACTAACAGATAAGCTGGCAGTCATTCAACCTATTCTACTTTCATTTATTATCTCTCCCTTTTAGGAGCCAACTTCTTTTTTTCTTTGAATTCTATAGGAGGGCCCACCAAATGTATGTCCCTCCCTATATATATATATATATATAAGGAGGTGCTCCTATGAGATGCACTCTCACTAACTTGGTGAGAGATGGGTGGGGGCCCTCACTTCTATATCCACTTTCACCAACTTAAATGCAAGAACAACTTAAATGTGAAGGCCTCCACCCATCTCTTATCAAGTTGGTAAGAGTGCCTCTCATAGGAGCACCTTCCACATATATATAATAACTATTAAACTTGAGGGACAGAGATTAAGGAGTTACAGTATAATCATATTGACTTGGATATTCATATATGCATGCATGCATGCTAAATCAATAACATTGCATAGGTTACCTTATGCGGTTATGCCATACTAAGAACGTTAATGAACTTGAGTTATATACACGCACTTTGGCCTTATCATCTGATATTTGAATCATTCAAAAGATGCATCTACAACATTTACTTGTGAAGATCCAAGTTTTAGTTGGAATATTGTCAAAGCATGTCCGTAAATGTGACCGAATCCAACAATACATGAATACCTTCGGAAAAATTAAAAATTCTCATACAATATGGGCTATCTCATCTACATTCAAGTTGCCCATTCATATCGTCATTCATGGCTTGATAGATATCCTAAAAGTTCATTAAGGACATAATTTCTAATTAGGGAATTATTAGAAAATAGAGAGACTAGGAGAAGAGAAAGAAGATTAGAGGGATAAGAGAGAGCTTTTCTATTATCTCATTATATTATATGTGTATTCAAATAAAAGGGGAGATGTCTATTTATAGACAAAGTAACCTCATAAGAGAGGAACCCTAACTCATCTTAAGTGGGCATCCACCTAAGATCAATATCTCATAACAGGGGTAGACTTGATTTCATTTTTAGCATTGCACAAACATACCCTATAAGCCAATTTGTGTGTAAAGAATATATAGGAACTAATTAAATAAAAATTTTCAGATGAAATAAAGAGGTGAGCAATAAAAGATATTAGGCGGTAGGTGTAGATATGAGGAACTAATGCAAATGCAGCTTTTTTAAGATTTGAAAGGGTGGTGTCCAATTTCAGTATCTCCTAATCATCATTCGCTTTTTAAATTGAATCTAAAAAAATTTATGACTAAAATGTCATTAAATTTTAAGGTTTTTAAATCAAGGATTGCAATAATTTGGTGGTGCTTATTTTTTCTCATCATAGGTGAACATTCCCACTTAGATCAAGGGAGATAGTATAATGTGATAGGGCTGATCTTTTTGAATGACCCATTGACCCTCTTTCCTCTCTGCATGTATATATCCAACGGTTCCTCCTTTTCGTCCATTTTTACCTCTCAGCTTTTAACGGACCTTCTCTTCTTCTCTCGCGCGCCTTCTTCTAGTTTTCTAGGAGACAACAGAAAGGGAAGTAGGTCGAAACGGATGTAAACGGAAGAGAAAGAAGAAAGGGTTTCTCGATTCATACAAGGTATCTCTCTCTATATCTTCCATTTCATCTTGCAATACTTATTCTCTGTCTTCCTCAAGCATCACCATATCTAGGGTTTCATTGGCATTTCTACCTTTCTTTTCCCTCTCAAATTTCCCAAAAATCTGTTTTTGCTTCTCTCAAATGCTCTATCTTCAAATTGCAATCCCCAAATCAAAATATTCATATCGCTTCCGGAAATTTGCAATCCCTGTCCTCATGATTGTGGGGGAGAATGAGTTTGGTTGCAGGTGAGAAGTGAGAACACATTGAATTGAAAGTTTTCAATATATGAGTTCAAGATGGCATCCTCCATTGGTTCTTGTATGAACAGAAATTTTCTAAGAAGAAAAAGGAAATGGCCCCAGATCCCATACAAAGGCAGATGGCAACAAACATTTAATGAGCAGCAAGCTATGGAAACCTTAAAGAAAACAGAAATTTTGGAAGAATCTAACTCTAACCCTAAAACCCATATCCTCTCTACCCTCATAAACTCTTTCCGCATCTATGGTTGCGATCCAAACCCCTCAGCATACTCCTTTGTTATTAGCAATCTGGCCCAAAGATCCCTCTTTTCCCAACTCCCCACTGTCCTTGACCATCTTGAAAAGACTGAGAAATTTGAGACCCCCGAAAGGATGTTCACCGACCTCATCCGAAGCTACGGCGAGGCCGGCATGTTCCAAGATGCCATTGACATATTTTTCAGAATTCCTAAGTTCAGGTGCATCCCTTCTGCATCTTCCCTAAACAGCTTGCTTTTGGTTTTGTGCAAGAAAAGAGAGAGCCTTGTTTTGGTTTATGATGTCTTGATGAGGAGTTTGGAGATGAAAATTCGACTTGAAGATTCGACCTTTCACTTACTTGTTAAGGCTCTTTGTAGGTATGGGAAGATGAGTTCTGCAGTTGAGATCTTAAATTTGATGGAAGATCATGGATGTATACCTGATTCTAAAATGTACTCGACGATACTTTCTTCGCTCTGTAAACATGCGGGTTCAGTTGAGGTTCTACAGTTCTTGGAAGAAATGCTCAACGCAGGTTTCACACCGAATGGGTCAGAGTATGTAGGTGTAGTTACTATTCTTGTTAAGGAGGGGAGAGCAAAGGATGCTTTTGATGTTTTGAATCGGATGAAAAGGGTAGGTGTGAAGCCTGATATTGTTAGTTACACTAGTGTTCTAAATGGATTTTTCTCGGTGGGAGATTTTCAGAGAGGAGAGCAAGTGTTTGATGAAATGCTGGTGATGGGTCTAGTTCCTGATGCTTTTACTTACAGTGTTTATATAAATGGTCTGTGCAAGCAGAATAACTTTGAAGGTGCACTCAAAATGCTTGTTAGTATGGAGGAAGTAGGGTGCAGGCCTGATGTGGTCACTTACAATGTGCTCATTACAGCATTTTGTAAGGTTGGGGATGTGGGGAAGGCAAGGGAGCTCACGGGGAAGATGCACTTGCAGGGTGTCCAGGGGAACTTGCATACATATAGGATTTTGATTGATGGGTTGCTTTCTGCTGGTGATGTGGTTGCAGCTTTTGGTGTATTGGTGGAGATGTTGAACAGAGGGTTTGTTCCCAGATCTTCTACCTTTTCTTCTATGGTCTGTGGATTGTGTGTGTATCACCTCCCTCATGACGCACTTCAAGTCCTTGAAGAAATGGTTAAAAGGAGTGTAGCTCCAGAGGCAAGGGCATGGGAGGCATTACTTCTGTCTTCCTCATTTTCTCCTAGTTGTACGGAAACCTTACTTGATTTGGAAGGTCTAACTGCAGCCAATTGAATAGAGCAGAGCAAATGTTGTTTGCTTATTGACTGTTGGCAAGATGCAAGTTCTTGAAGGAATTAAGTTGGGGATGATGGACGGTTCTTCTTTGGCATTAGGACAGCTCGTGATTACCCCAGCACGGGTTCTCAACATCTAGAGTTCTGGCATTTGTACACTAAATGGTATGAGACCAGCTCTATTGCTCATTGTTTCTGTATCTGTTTCATCCTATTCTTCTATTTCCTGTTCAACATCATGTATTTATGTACTGATCATTGAATGCAAATGATGGGAATATGTGACTGATAAGTAAATGTCATGTTGTACTTTTCACAAAGAACTCACCATTGCCGCATTTGCTATTTTTATTCTAGTCTAAACGTTCATTTTGAAAATGAGTTTTTCAAGAAACACCAATAGAACTTTGAGTTATTATCCCTTGAAGAATTTGGATGTTGGAAAAGTTTTATTTCCTCTAAATAAGAATGTGATTGCTAGCTACAGGTTGCTTCCCTTTATAAATAACAGCAATTGAACTACCTTGAGGATTATTATTATCTAGAAAATCTGGTTTTATGGTTCTTTGAGAAAAACTCAATTATTGAGACAAACTAGAGCTCTGTTCTACAAGGGACTCTCAAAGCTCTGTTCTACAAGTGACTCTCAAAGCTTTGCTCTATCTGAACAATAAGACTCTTTGCTTAGTTATCAAAAACCATTGGAAAATGATGCATGCAAATCAATAGAATGTCCCTATATATGTATATATTTATTTATTTTGTTATGGCCTATCCCTAACTTGAATGTATTATGTCCAAGTTTTCAAATCCGATGCAGCAACCCACATGATGACATTTCATGAGCATCTTCAACAGTGAGGTCCTGAGAAATATACATAACTCTTAACCTAAACTTAAAGCCCATACACTAGTGCTTTCTTTGCATCTGCCTCCTTCACTGGCCCAGATGACGTCAACGGAATCTCTGCATTTGTGATACCCTAGCTAACTATGCAAAGATTGGGCCACCGAAGAGAGTACCACCGAGATTATGTGCTTTGGGTCCAGAGCCTGTAGCACAGTTGGAAGATGCTCATTGTATGAACCATGAGGTTTCTGGTTCAGGTCATGTTATGTATCCCTGATTTGATTGTTGGAACTCTACTCAAGTCGCAAGTAGTAGCTACGTGTGGCCCAGGTTACCTGCAGTTGGTTGTTATATTTTAATAAAGACCTGTATACTTACAAGTAACTCTAGTTGCACCAGAATTATGTAAATGTAAGTGGGCCATTATTAAGTTTGCCTTCACCTTTAATAACCGACTTCTGATCTCTAAATTAAATAACTTATCACCTGTTACCTTTTCAAAATAAATAGATAACCTATCATACATGCACTAGCTTTCCCGTAATGAGACAACCTACCTGCCCTAGGATCGATCCCGCGGCAGCTGTGTGAGATAAGCCACTCTTGCCACTCTTGCCACTGGGGTGTCTCCACTCCTTAATTAAGGTCAGCTGTTACACTTAATTCCTTGATAAATTTATGAATCCTTTTTTTTTTCTCTCCCTGACAGGCATTGATCAATTTCACATTCCTTCAGAGCTAAACTTGCAAAGTGTCAAAAGACAGTCAAAAAGTAAAAAATCTCTAGATAAGTTGGTCATTTGGTAAGCCAATTTCAGGTTCTCAACCTTTTCCATGACATTTACTTTTAACCTATCCCTATAAATTAGTTAGATGCACATATGATTTTCTTGAGAGATTATTCTTTGATGTCATTCTATTTTCACATTAAATCTAAATACAATAAACTTCCTAATATTCATGGAAAATTGTCTATTTAAACGTAGGTAAAATTGCTAAACATTGTGAACCCAAGGAATGATTTTGTGTTCCTATGGGACAAAATTAGGGAATACCTTAAGACACGGTTTTGCATCCTTCCAAAAATTTCTTCCGTGAAATATTTCACAGAATGACACCCTGAAAATGGAAATTTCAAAATGATTTATTACCATTTTTTGGGTCGAAAGGAGGCATCATTCCAACATGTTGGAGTAATCTTCCAGCAAGGGCCAAGTCTTCTAAAAATTGGCTGGCCAGTCTTTTATCTCCTCTAATATCCTAGCATGCAAGTAGCTACCTGTCTCCACTTTTTTCCTTTCTTTTCCCCCTGCAGCCATCCTCTTGCACCTATCATTTCTCTACTAACCTATGATGCCCAGGTACGGCATAGACATGCCATGGACATAGTAAGGACATGGACTTAACACATATAAGTGAAGTATTGGATACAATACGATACAATACATTGCCTATTTTGAAGTATCCATGCATCATAGCTCGGAACTATCTGTTGTAGTGCCCCAACAATTACAGAAATGACTTGGTCTCATGTCCAGGAACGTCTTGCCCGCCAGCTGCTCTCTCCTATTGTCATGTCATTTGTATCTTAAGGCCTCCAGCAACTTCCCAACCCAAGGTATGCCCTACAAACTTACTCACTCTTATCTTGGTTCCCTCCCGTGCTCCGTCTCTCTCCTTCCCTCGGCTGTCTTTGAGAAGTGATTTTTTCTTCCAGATATTTTCCACAGTCAATATTAAAGTGGGATTTTGAAGAAATGTGTTTAGCTTTCATCTCTCTTCAAATCTATGCTCCTTTCTTTGGGAAATTCTTGAATGAGAATTTGGGCTTTCCTTTTTTCTGTCTTATTTATTGTTTGTTAATTACATGCCTAGGGGGTTTTCAATTTTCGTTTAAAAATCTTTTCATCCTTTAGCAGATGTTCACATTAATTGTCATGTAGGTTTTTTTTTCTTCAAAATTTTATCCACTTGTAACTGCTTTTATGGAATCCATGGCCGTTAATCTCCGTTTCCGGGATATCTTCTACATTTAAATATGAGTGGAGATTATTTCATATATGGATCTTCACCTTTGGTTTTTCAATTTTAGCCTACCTTATAGGAATACATAAAAAGTGTCTTTATATGGGGCCTAGAATTCTACATTCTTGCATTAAATAAAGTATTTAGAATGCCGAGGGGACAAGATGTAAGAAATTCCCAACAAGCCCACCAAATAGGCTCTTGAATTCCTAGATGCAATCAGAACCTTAGTGCCCGGAACCTCCTCTCTGCCCTGTCGATCCCGCTCCAAAAACGCAGATCGACGTTTTCGGAGTGGATCTGTCCTCGGAGCGGGGTTCAAACATTTTCGGAGAGCGGTTTGACTATTCTCGGAGCACGGTTCGACCAAATATTGTAAGACCCCGCCCCGAGAGTTTTCTTTTAGTGTTAATTAAGATGCGTTTTAGCTATAAGTGAGATTAGTGGAAATGTGTTAAATCTGGATTAGAATAGCTTTTTATAGTTTTGAATTATTTTGGGAACTCTTTTGATCTAGTGGGGTCCTTTGGGGGTTCCTTTTATTGTGTTTTGATTAGTTTTGGGATTTATTTAATAATTCTGAAAATCTGTAATTTGCTCCGTTTAATGTATTTTATTATTCCCGACAACTTTTGTATTTGCTCCGTTCTCGTTCGAAACCTCTAAACCCTACTTTGCCAATGATAGGGGTAAAACAGTCTTTTTATACAAAATCTGGACACTATTTTCAATGTCTCCGAAACTCGTAAAATATATACTTTTTGGAAAGTAGAAATTTCGACGATCAATTCTTTCTTCTTCGTCGAATCCGTCCGAAGCCCGTAGAGCGATGTTTTAGCCCAATTTGGACTTTTAAGTTGTGGGACCCATTGCCATTGTCTATATAAGGAGGAACCATTTTTCCTCTTCCTCTTCTTGCAACTTTCTTTGAGGAAAAGGAGTTCCAGCCCAGCCCTAAGGTTTCCCTCAAGCCATCTTGCTTCTTGCTTCTCCATCTTTCAATCTCTCTCAAATCTATTGCTAAAGGTAAAATGGAGGTGATAATCTTCTTCCCCTCCATGAGAGCTTCACCTTGATGCCATTTTTAGAGAGAGCATTCCATTCCAAGCTACACTTTGATCAAGCTCTTGCCATTAGAGGACTTTCCATGTAAGCTCTTCTTCTCATCTCTTGGTTGTGTGTTCTTCTAGCCATGGAAGTGCTTCACCTTGATTATTGGAAGCTATCTCCATCTATTTCTTGATTTTGACATTCTAGGGTTGTAATGAATGTATTTTGGGGATTTTTGTGTAGATTGTAGATTTTGAGCTTGAGAGTGTGATTAGAGCTCACTAGCATATTTGGAGACTAAGGCAAGTGAATGAATGGATTCAATTTGATTGAGTTCTTGTTTTTATTGAAAATGTGGATTTTACTATTCATATTCCTTTAGTTTATTATGTTTCATAATGCTTTTGGAAATGTACTTATTGATATGATTTTTCTCCTAGTTAGTTTATGAGAATGTATGCATTCATTCATTAAAGCTTATTTTGGTCATTATGGATTTCTTAAATGATATTTGTACTTGCATTGAATGAGATTTGTGTTGGAAGGAGAATTAAATGCATTGATGGAATGGTGGTTGGAGGAAAGGGTTAGATGTGGAATGAAAGGGAATAGACCCATTTCATGTTAGGAAATGGATGAAATTGAGATGAAAGGGTTTGGGAAAGAAAGAGCTGAAATCTGCACATGATGTAGAGTTTCCGCAGCTGGGCGGTCAGCAAGCGGTAACCTTGGCGGCTAGCCGACAGGTGACTGGCGGCTAGCCGACCCAGATTCGGTTACAAACACAGAATGCTGTGTTTTGACAGGCGAACCGCGGTCAGCCCCGCGGTCAGCTCGCGGCTAACCGCTAACCAAAAACCCCGTGACCGCCAGGTAGCCGAGATGGGCGGTCAGAATCACAGAATGCTTTATTTTAACAGGGTGAACCGCGGTCAGCCAGTGGCTAACCGTCGATCACTTCGACGGCTAACCGCCAGCTAGCCGACAGGTGACCGAATTTCACCCAGAATTCCTGAGTCTTTTCTATTGTTTTTAGATATGGTATTTAAAGATTTGGATGGGTTGTTCTAATGCCCTACCACCTTGTAAAGACCCAGGGGATGACATAAGGAGACTGACTTAGAAAGAAACTTCATTTCGGAAATGTATTGGGAATTTTGGATTCATCAACTTGTATAAGGAAACTTGGTATGTCCTCTATCATTCGAGTACCATACTAAGGGCAATAATAGACATACATGATCTTTATACCTGTTGTTTGAATACGGAATCCCTAATATATAGTCCATAACTGTATAAGGATTCATTTCATTGTTTTAAACTCTGACTTACTCACCTGATTTGTTCTGCCAGCCCCGTTTATGCTTGAAAAGACAATGATACAAAATGTGTGCCTACGAGCACTATGCCCCGCCTGCCCGAATGTCTTATACTGATATAGTTTTGTATATGTTTTGATTTCTCATGTAACCTATGAGTCGGCACCATTAAGCTTGGACGTCCTTGTCAGTCTGATCAACTGACTTGGGCCTCCCCCTTGTGCTCCCGCTAGTTGCAACTTGGATCCTGTCCTGTCCCGTCCCGTTACCCGGTTCCGCGGCCGTGGTCTTGCCTAGTTATATGTATATGTATATAATGTTGGTTCTCGTCACTTCGTGTGCTCGAGCTCAACGCACTAAATGTGCTTTCATCACATTAGTGATAGAGAGGATTTAACTTTAGTGTGGTTGCCATCTAGTCAATTCCCGTACCTTGAATACCCTACATGATTTATATTGCATCTGTACTTTAAATGAACCATGCATCCTGTTTTATGACAGTGATCATTTTAATAAGTTTTCGTTATGTGTAAGATGTGCTTTGATTTTTTTCTTGGTATTATCTATTCACCCACCTGCCAGACCGTCGTGTCTGACCCATTTTTATGGTACTCAGGTTCAGCTCCCGTTATTGCCTTTGAGGAGGAGTAGAGAAGGCGGTCGATGAACCGCAACGATTAGTGGAGTGGCAAGCTGACAATGTCATGTAGACATTTGGTTTAGCTTGGAGCTACGTAATATTTTGGGGAGATTTTAGAATATTACATGATTTATACTTTTGGTTGTACTGGCCTTTGTTGGTCATATTTTTTGGGGAATGTTAATTTAACTTGATCTTTTGTTTAAACACTAATTTCAAATGTTGGGAATGCTAATGAGATCATTGCTCACTTTGACATCATGTCATACTTAGGTATTATCAGTCTCATATAATGAGAATGGATTAAGAGTTTGATTTGCTACACGCTTCCGCACCAATGTAAATTTTCTATGAGTGTGTGTGGAATTCTCACCGCGGAAACCTGTGGGAAATTAAATGTGTATATTCATATAATCATCCACCCACCGTCGCGGTCTCGGGTCCCGGTCCGGGTTCGCGACAAATATAGAGCGAACCATGTAGAATTTTTAGTTTTTTCTGTATTTTCTTTTTCTATAAATTTGATATTTATCTTTTGAATGAAAAAAACTTCTTTTGACTTATTAATTATTATCTATTTTATGTGATCAAATTGCGAAGTTAAATTCTTTTTCTATTTTTAATATTTAAATATATGAATAAGATATATTTGTGCCTATTACTTAATTATTTATAAGCCCACCATACTTATATTATATAGGCGCTCCGGATATATAATTATTTTAAAATTTAATATTTTTACACTCCCGCTCCCAATCGTGTCCTCCGCGTGAACTGAGGGCACTTAGAGCATAACATTTTTATCCGTCATCACACCGTCATTCGTATGAGGTCTGATGGGAGAGAAAACAAAACCAACTTACCTGTCTCAAGTGGGCCCTACTGAACGACTTCGGCCGACGCCATTATAGTGTCAGTGAATTTAACCTTGCTTGTCGTAGGTGTATGGTCCGCCGGAGCTGGTGATTTTACTGTTCGATCAATTTAAGTGCCTTGCTTGTCGTAGGTGTATTGTCCGCCGGAGCCGACCAAATATTCTCCTTTAAACAGTGTAGACCACGCGACTGTCAGAAATTGTACTACTCAAATTAACAGGTTCACGATTATTGGTGTTTATCTGTGCGTACAGCTGAAAAAACTTTGTATTAGTATGTAAATCTGCAAAACTGAAAATTTCCAAAAATCTATTGAGGGGGTCAGACTTGAGGATTTTCATTGTTTTTTCAAATCGTCAAAAATTAGTGAAGTATCTTCGAGAATTTGATTGTCAGGCTTGATTCTTTATTAGAATTTCTGACAATAATTTGTTCGATTGAGATTTTTTTTTATATCACGTGACATCTTATCCTTTGGTATTTGAAAATGCCTTAATTCTATACAAGCATTTTAAAGTTCAAATTATTTAAAAAGTCTTAAATGGCCTTTGGGACTCAAGGAATTTCAATCTTTTTATTTATTTATTTTTTTTGGAATTTCTGAATACTTAAGTATAAGGGAGAATTCAAGAATTTCACCATATATGAGAAATTTAAAATTTTGCAAACAAGAATTCTATAAATTTAAATGAAGAAATAGCCAAGGAAATCTTGGCAAGAATTAAGGTATAACTAAGGGTATTTGATTATTTGAATGTAAGAAGTCTTCGCTATTTCAAAGATAAAAGGTTACAAAATCTATTCTTTGGAAGGGAGTATTTTATCTGCAGAATTCTTCCGATCCATGCTTATGGAAGTTGAAAGTTGTTAGATTTGGTGCATTTGTTGTTAATCCATGATTTTGAAGATATATTGTATGGTCAATAGAGGTAAAATTATTTTTATGTTTTTAGTGTCTATAAAGGGCTGCAATTGTGTTACTATCGTGAGTGCTTTAATTGTGTAAACTAGTAACACAACACTGCATTTGGATTCCCTATTTCTTTGAAATAAGAGGATACTGTTTTATCCTATCAACATTCATCAGCTGTATAAAATATCTTTTTCTTTTTCTTTTTCTTTTTCTTTTATTTTTTTAATTACAAGGAAGCAATTGAGACATAAGATATTTTTATTCCAAAGAAGCAATTGAGACGGTGCATTAGTTGGTGAATATGATGAAAAAACATCTCCCTATTTCAACGAAATAGAGGATTCGGACTATTGATTTGAATAGGGAGTCAAAATTCCTATTGCTTATCTCGGATCTGTTGGGTCTTTCAATTGATGGTCTGTGCTAGTTTTGGATTAAGGCCTATTTGTTTGCATTAGGATTCATGGATAGGTGGTTAAAAATGAACACCAAAAGGTGATTTAAAAAAAAAAAAAGAAGCATTAGTAAATTTCTGGAAGAAAAATATTATTAAAATAAGATAAAGAAATGAATAACCAACCATCACCCTGCCAAATAAATACATATAAAAATGAAAGTCATGTATTCATGTTTACCTCGTATTTTTTCCTCCCCCATTTCTCTAATAATCCTTTGATACAGTTGGTTTTACAGAGAACTCCTCTATTCAGTTCCTGTATATTTTGATGCAAAGAAACACACGGTAGAGTTTGATCAACTCAACCCTGAACCGTTCAGAGCCACACGCTTAGTTTACCAAAAGTCGTCTAAGGTGGGTCAATGGCGGTTGGCCTTGTGCCCTTGGCGATAAACATCCCACCACAAAAGATCTTTGACAATTAAAAATTATCACCGACCCTGGAAAGAACGAATTCCCCCCGCACCGAGGGACTATATTTCCAATGCTCCCGACGACCACTTTACTCAGTTGCTTCTTTTCATTTTTTAATATATATAGATAGCTGTATACAGAGCGATCCAACCACCCAAACCTCCTTGAGAAATGGCTTCCGCGTTAGAACGCCCATGTCCATGTCCATGTCCGGAGACTGCACAAATCCCGATCGATCTTATCATATCGAAAGGCCATCTTGCCCTTACACGTGTAGATTTCAAGGTCACCGATGCGCATGGCAATCTTCTCTACAGGGTCGACAGCCGATCTACGGACCAAGATGGGGAGGCCTCCTTTAATAAGAAGAATCGGAGAATTTTGCTCGGCGTTACGAAAAATCCCATCATCTCCATTATTCCATGTAGCAACAACAACGTAAGTCTCTCTCTCTCTCTGTGTGTGTGTGTGTGTGGAAATGAAAAGGGCTCGGGTGGGATCGACGGTTTTTGTCATGTTAATTAGCGCGTGATGCCCCACTTGTTTGTGTGGTGGATCATGGATGGGTGGCACAGAACACATGCTGATCGGCCTCACCATTTATATAGGCTATTACTGTGGGTTTAATATGGGGATGGGGCTCATGTTGTCAAGGGTACAAAATTGCAAATTTGAGAGGCTACCGTCCATGTGAGGATGTATTTGTATTATCTGTAAAGTGACTTTTTAGATTTTTTTGGTAAAATCTGTAAAGTGACTTGGTACCTATTATTATGATGAATTCAGTCCGCTTATATCACATGCTATGTTGAATCCAATTTTAGTGGATTCCACTGCAGGATTAATCACATGTAAAAAAAAAAAAATGCCATTTATTTCATTCAGAATAATGATATATTTTAGACATGACAATTTAGAAATAGTTTCCAACTGCAATTGAAGTGAATCTTTTCGTGAGCACCATCCATGAAACACGGCACCTCTTTTTACTAGCAAAAAGGACGTATGAATATGATCAATCTAACACCCTCACTTTGTGAGCAAGTTATATGGACCAAATGTGGGCCTGGCTTGCTTCATCCTGGTAAGAGGTGGCGATGGCATCAGGCGGGTTGGCTTTTATGTCGATACTGTTCAAGTGGCAATTGATGCAATCTGCACTGATCATTCATCAGTTCCGATCAGATCTGTGAGCCATAGAATCATAAGAAGAAGCTATTACTTTGTAACATTTCATCATCCATATTTTTTTATTCATCTTCTCTTACATGTTCTACTTGATATGATATGATCATCTTCATTTTGTGGAAAACATAAGTGAGGAGGGAGGACACGAGTTTAGGGTTATGAAGATCTCTAGATTGGTCCACTCAATAGATCAGCCTAAAAAGTGTGCAAAAACAATAAATATGCAGTGGAAATAAAATCACTAGCACACACAATAAGGACACCAGATTTTTATGTGGAAAATCCTAACTGGGTTAAAAACTACGGATCCGAACTGGATCTAATCAAACACTATGAATCTCGCAATTACAAGAAACTCAGATTTCCTCCCCCGATATCCCCTACCTAAGAACTGAAGTTACCTTGTGTCGCTTTACGCTTCAACGACTTCACACCGTTGATTGCAACAGACTCAATTGAGCGCTTGACTCCTCAAATCTTCTCGCAAGAAGATGATCTTCTACACATGATGCAGAAGATACTGGCTTTAGAGTACTTGGCAGCACAACTCTTCAAAAATCTCTAGAGAAAATTTCTTTCAATCAAATCTCCAATTCAAAACTTGAGAGGTTCGGTTGTTTCTTTTAGAATAGCCCTAGAGTCCTTTTTATAGCCATGGATTCGTGCCTCAAGTGTTATAATATAATTAGGAATCAGTAACACAAACTTAAGACAAATCAGGAGAGAAGACTGGGCAAGTTTCTAATTTTTCGCCCAGGTTCGATCGAGCGATTAGGGAGTCCGCTCGAGCGGACAAGCTACTAAATTTGAGTTTCAGACCATGGCTCGAGCGATCACAAAAGGTGGGTTAAGCGAAACAGCTTCTGTCTGGGGTTCGCTCGAGCGGATGCACTGGTCGCTCGAGCGAACCACATTCTGTAGATCCGAACTTTCAGCAATTTTTCTCCGAGCTTTCTTCTTCTAATTGGTCAATTCTTCTTTCTTCAGAGTCCTTTTCTAAATATGAAATATAACTCAATGGACCCCTAAAGTTTTTGTCCAACCCATGAATTTAGCCAACACACAAAATCCTAACACATATCAAGAGGGAAATAAGTGACAAAAACATAACAAGAAATTATGATTTAAGTACCAAGCATATGCCAGCTAAATACTTGAGATCCTTCCAAGGTAACCATGTAGATGTAAAACTGCACATGAATCAAATTGTAACTCACACAAGCAAAAGGAAATTGAATCATTGGGTCTAGTACCAATTTGTAGAGTTTGATGCACATGAAAAAGCACAAGAAATACTGACAAGAATCTCAGTTTCAACTTCAATGTAGGTAGATTTGAAATAACTGCCTGTGATGCCAGTTGAAGCTTATATCCTCTTTGCCTGTGAACATAGCCTTGGGGGAACCAAAAAAATCTTTATTTCTTGTGTGGCTTTGTATTTAGATCTTTTGTTTTTTCTCTTCGAATGTGTGCTTCTCCATGTCACATCAAACTCTAAATAATTAACCAGTCCATGTTTGATTCTAGTTAGAAAATATCTAATGGAGGCCTACTTAAAATTCAAGTTTCAGAAATTATATTTAGAAAAAACTTAGGCAGCTCTTTTGAAACTATTCTGGTATAAAAATGCATAATTTCATACATTCCATACATAATTGTTCTCAAACAGTATTATTATATTTAATAATTACATCTTCTAACTTATATGGTGATCCTTTATCTCAGGGTGGTGCATGGCAAGGCTACAGAGGGGAGGGTTTGGAGTGGAAGGATTTGATTTTCAGGGTGGAGAGGACCTTGCATTCACGGTTGAGAACAGAGCTAGAAGTGTTCTTTGGAGGCGAAAACTGGGAAGGGCAGGTGCCGGATTTTAGAGTGAAAGGTAGCCCATTCCATAGATCATGTATCATCTACAGGGGGAATTCCATTGCTGCACAGGTAATGAAGTTCTCTAGCCACTACTATCATCATCATGGTTGTCGATGTCAAGGAGCTGGGTTTGGCCTGGACCTATGTAAACCTCTGCCTGGCCCATTTACTTTTGGGCCCAAATTATGCCCGGTCCTGTCCTGTAGTCTTCAAAGCATGGTTTAGAATCCGGGGAAAATCTGACTGGGGAGGTCACCAGTCTGGGTTTGTAATCAGACAACTCGCCTGGACCCAGCCTGGGTGAATCACTTAGAACCAGTTTTTGAAATCATACTTGGAAGGCTGAGGTGTGATCGCTGTAAATGGGTTAGGATCGTCAATCACTCCAGGTCTCTAAAGAAATGCCATAAAAATCCAAGACGGTGGGTTACAAAGTCAGGTTTATTTTAATAGATGGCCATGACTATATAATTGAGTCTGGAATCTGGATCCTCTGAATGTCTCTCTCTCCAGGAGGCTGCAAAATAAGACACATGGCATGTTTGTGGGCACAACATCCCACCCTTTATAAGTGGGTTTTGTGGATTAACCATCTATTTAAAATAAAAATCCAAAGCATGTTGCTTGCCATTTGAACTGTAGCCATGAAATGAACAATCAATGTAGAGTTTCTATTTTGATTGTTCATTTGATGGCCTGATCACATGGCTAGCAAGTCCATTGGAGCTAATTTCTGGTAGATGGCTAATTGATGAACCCCCTTCATATCTGATTGCGCTATTGAGCTCCTCAAACCTGCCACATTTCTTATCTTTCGACTTGCCAGAATGAAGTCTCTCCAACAGACTCTAAAGAGGATCAAGAGAATCAAGTATCAATTTTATTTGGGACTAGCTTTATTTACACTAGTCCCACATTTTGCATACCCCTAGGGCAGCAAGGGGGACTACCTACAATGAGTACAAGCACGATCTACACAAGTTGGAATCTGTCCCCCAACCTCTATATGATTCTGGAGGGCCATGGACCTACAGTTTGGAGGCCTTGTTAATGTACTGCATATATATTATATCTGTCTACGATGGTATAAATACTCATATGTAGCCATAGCATGAAATGAAATAATTGTCTATACATAGTATTACTTCAAAATCAGCCCAGAACCAAAGTTGTTACGTCTTTCTTTTTCCTTTTATTTTTCTTTAATAAATCTTCTGGATTTGATGCAGACTAGTGCAATGTACAAGCTCGGGAAGCCTATTGTTGGGAGGCGCAAGTTTCGGCTAACTATTTATCCTGGAATTGATCATTCATTTGTTGTAGCTTTGCTTGTAATATTCTTTGATGGGAAAAATTAGAAATGATTTTTCCGTACATAAAATCATTTTGGGCTTGTTTGCCAACATTGTATTCAATTTGTAGGAAATAATTGATGGTGGTGCGAATTGTACTGAAGGATGAGGCCCTCATTTTCCTAGGATTTGGTTTACTAGGGTGAGAACTAAATCATTATTTCTTATTGAAGAGGAGACCATTGATGGCCATTTTAGGACCTCAGTAGTGAATCCTGGAGGTCGTTGCATGTTAATTTCTTCATAGAAGTGAACATGAATAGATCCATTCTTCACATCAAGTTGAAAGTGTTGCAAGAGAGCAAGAGAAAGTGCAACCCGAATGTCTGGAGGTTTTAACTACTACCAGAGTAACGTCTTTGTCAAAATCAACAAAAGACCGTTGAATAAACCTTTGGTAACTTAATGAGCTTTAATTCATTTGCTGATGCCATCTGATCTTGTGCTCTGTTTTGAACGCTCACTTGCATTTGACCATAACCATTTGAATAAAATTCTAAGTCTAATTTATTGAATGACATTAGCCTCATACTGCATGGCCCGTCTCCAATTTGTGTTCTTTGAAAACTTGAAAAAATAACATGTTGGGTCATCTCATGAAGATGAGCTATAGAATAAATGGAAGATTCATTGAAATAATGTGATAAAATGCTGATGCAATATCTGGCCTGTGTTTGCTGGTGAATACCATCTCAGAGGTAGGTCTGATTAGAAATCGATGAAGTAGAAGATGGAGCAAGTTCGTCTGGTGTTGGTGTTGATGACATCCTGAAACCTCGATTGGCATGACATCCTAAATAAGGCAAGGCTTATAATCTTAACTTGGGAGCATTTTCATCATCAATGAAGAATGCTGTTATACAGTTAATCTCATCCCTCAATTCATTTACTTTATTTTGTTTTATTGTTACTCTCATCCCTTAAGTCATTTAATTTGTTTTGGTGATAGAATGAATAACCACATATACAAGGAATATAATGTACTTTTTAATCTTACAAAAGTTTAACAAGACCCTCACTTTCCAACTAAAATATTTACAAGGGCATACATAATGTTGATTAAAGGTCCTGCAAGGATGATCATCCTTACAGCTTACCGTTAAGGACTTCCAGGAACAATTGGATCAATGAAAAGTAGAGGGCTTCACTCGGCCATATTTTCACATCTAATCTAATTTAATAAGTTATATATTAGTTAGCCATATCTTTACTTAGCTGCATCTATGAGTTAGAGCATTTGATAGGAGTGATATTCGTCATTGTCAAGCAGGTGGTTCTCATAGGCACCCCCACACCCAATCAACTCACCACCAAACCCTCATTAATAGCAGCGCGTTGGGGAACTTCCCATTTAAACTCGACACATTGTCATCCATACACATTGGATACATGCAATAATAAAAATGGGTTGCGTAGACGGCTATGTTATATATCTTGTTGGATGTTCTTAGCTATCTTATCTGCGGCTAAAAGCAATGGAAGTGGATGAAAAATATAAAATTAAAATTTGCAACGGATGTCTTTCGTTCGATGACTACCAACGTTTAAGTACATTATTATTTTACTTTCAAACCAAATAGAGAGCTAATCGATCAATGCACGTGGATGAAACATATAAAAAAAAGAACTATTTGCATCCAATCTCTTTATTTTGATAACTAACAATGTTCAATGTAAATTGGCATGTTTTCAGCAAGAGCTAATCCATTAGACTCTACTTTACAGGTGATGGTGATTATAAAATTTCTTGCTCCCACGGCTCTCAAAATCGCCTTTAAGCTAACTTGCCTGCAGAGAGAGAAAGACACAGAGAGAGAGGATAGTCAAATCACATATAACTGGTCTCTACAAGTTTTCTATCTTATCTCTCTAATCCTAACTAAGACCATGTAAAGTCCATTCTAATCCTTGTTATCATCGGCAGGACTTGTTTGTCTCATACCGGAGTTACCAAAGATATGACTTGCTCATCTTTGCGTTTTGGATTGCCCCAAGTAATTTGTATGCCTTGTCCTTTTCATTTAATCAAACCTCATATGAGACAAAAAGCCGAAACACCCCTTGAGAGCCCCAAATAAAATTTCAACACGACTCAATGATATGGGTGGGCTGCATCTTACCATTATTGAAATTTGAAAACCTCATTTTATTTTCTTAAGGTTATCTATTCACAACCAGTACTACTTAGACAGCTGCATCCTGAGTTTCAAAGGCCAGCATTATAAACTAACCAGCAGGGCCCACCTCGGATTTTTGAATTGCACATCTGTGGGTCATTTTTAAGTGGGCCTAATTTGCTCATGTCCCAGTTCTTGGCCTCTGTAACTAGGTCTTCAACCAAAGAGTTTATCTGATCTTTGAAATATCCAAAACCCATGAGCTCCTCTTCTTCTGTTGGTTACAAGTAATATTTTTGTGGCTTGCAGTGGTTGTGGGCTATCCAGTAAGATCCCGACCCGAGAGCAGCAGGAATTAGGCTCAATTTGGCTGCATCTAAAGGTCCATGGTTTGGACTTAGGCCTAAATTTCTGGCCCAATGGTTAAACGCCCCGTGCATAGCCTATGTATGTTTAAAAGCCAGACCTTGCTCAACGTATTTTTAGGGTAAAGCAGCATATTCTCATTTTTTTCTTAATGGGCTGGGCCTTGGAATGACTTATCAGATTGTAGTTGGGTCCAGGCTGGGCTGGGACAAGCGTACCCGAAAGCACGAACCAATAGTCCATGAAAACACCTCTCTGTGGCCGCCTCAGATTTTCCCATCAACACGCCTCTCTTTGGCGGCCTCAAAATTTTCCCTTTCTCATACAAATCATACCTGAGATAAAAAATTTACTTTTGGGCCGGCAGGAATTTTGTTTCTATCCATGTCGAGTGTTTTGCTTTGTGGACTGGAGTACAGATTTAATATTGGACATGAAAGCGCCAACTTGGATCAGTAACTTTCAGGTGGCTATAGCTCAGGCCATGTAAGGGCTGATATCCATGGCTAATGGATATGGGTCTAACATATTAATGGCTCAACTTGAATCCTGGGTTTTCAGGTTGAGTTCATGAGTTGGGTCAGGAATTATCACCCCAAATCAGTAGGCTTCAGCCTCTTCTTTCTTGGTCGAATGATCCATTTTCCTCAAAAGCCTAGAAACTCATTATTAATTAATCATTTTGTATCCACAATGGTAGAGAATTGGATCGATATGAACATTTTAATGGAAGAGAGGGCCTTAGGGTGGTGTCAGAATCTTATCTAATTGTTTTTTTATAATCAAAAGTGAGGCCTCTGTACTGGGAAAAGACATTTCCACCATTGCGTGAGCAAATCTTCACTAGTGGGAATGAGTTTTGTAAAAAAATCTCTCAAAACAGGATTATGAAGCAAACGATCTAGAATTGAGATGAAAAAAAAACATGTTAATGCTGTTAGATAATTGTTGACAGGAGTCTATATGCGTGTGAAGATGCCACCTCAATCTTCCAATATTAGACCAGTATTTTGGATAGTCTTCTCCCCAAGTCTCCTTGGCCATGTCCTTTTCTTCTCTTGATAGGTAAGATATTCAAACCCGCAACCATCGTGGTTGAGACAATGAGCACCTTTCATAAGGGCTATGGGTTCTTTTGTCCACATCCTCAAAATTTCCTATGAAAAAAACTTTTAAAACGTTTGGATTTTCGTTGAAGTATATTATCCAAATCTCTGACAATAAAATCTGATACTGACTAAAAATTGGTGATACTTTGAAGTTCTTGTGTTTTCTTGCAGTTACTTTCTGTTTTATGAACATTTCCAAGATATTGCATATTTTAAAAGTTATCACCGATTAATGGCACTGCTAGCGTGGGCGTTACCGCGTTAAGGTAGGCATTAAGGATGGTTAGTGCAGATGATTTTATCTCCATGTGTTAGAATGTTTACATGTGTGTCTAAGTTATTTGAAGAAGGGTAGACATCGTCCGAGCAGCTACTGATAAAAACTATGTTTCAAATGAGTAATTGGCCAGTCCCGCATAGCCATAAAAAAGGCTAACCTTGATATCGGATTCTCTTTCATGATGGATTTTCTTCATGGGAAGATTGTTAGTATTTTTTGTGTCATTTTTTTTTGCTACACCATGCTTCTTGTTGTGTTGTTCTTTGCTTTCCGTCTATGTTAATAGTTTAGACCTTGTTACAAGTAAAGGAGAGTTTATGTTACATGGCCAGTAAAGCTCTCTGTGATGCTTTCAGATTGTGTAATATGAAAGGTAACGAGCAGTAAATGTCTAAATGAAGAGAAGGTTAAAGTCATTCCAGTTTCATGGCTCCTCTTTAGTGGTAATTACCTTGCATATCTGATATTTCCCCGTGTAAGGATGACGGTATGCTCTCTCTCTCGCTCTCTCTCTCTCTCTCTGTGTGTGTGTGTGTGTGGCGTGGGCATGCATATATGTAGGTGGTGTATAGGGTACCTAATTTGTTACTGGGGAAGGGGTATGGACAAAATCTATACTGCAGGCTTGGATGTATGGAGTCCTCAAATCTCAACCTGTTTATTGTTCTTGGAGTTCTAGTAGGGGGGCCGTTTGCACATCTTTGGGTATTCTGTGGGATCGTATTCTCTCGTTTGTATAGGGACCGGCACAACCATTGTCATGCACAAACACACACACACCATTGGGAAGCATGACTTACCCTATGATGCTTAGATACAACAGGGACATGCTACAAATATGGTAGGGACACAGATTTGAAACAAAAAGTGAAGTATGGGACACAATATTATACAATTCATTGTCTATTTATATTAAGTTCCTATTTATATTGAGTTCCTTTGCTAACCATTTCTACTAAAGGCCCATAAATTCTTTTCAATATTTTCAAGTATCAACTAATCATAAGATGTGGTCCACCTGGATCCATGGACCATCATGAGGGGTGGGGAAATGGAAGGGTCTCATTGAAAAGTAACGCTGCAGTAGATCACTCCTGTCACATCATCAGCTTAATCCCTTTGATCTTTGGCCCTTAAAGTTGAGTAACTTAAAAGGCATCGTTATCACTGATTTTCAATCCAATTGGTGAGCAGTTTGTTGGGTGAGCGTCTAATTGGTGGTGTGAGGATTGAGGAGAGTAAAAGGATTGTAGGTGGGCTAGGATGAAAGAAAATGAGAGGACCCCATCTTATGCTGTGCACCTACACTTGATCGTGGCAGTCATATACACACTCTCATATGAAAATGGAGAGAGAGAGAGAGAGTCAATAATCCCGGCCTTTACCTTAACACAAGCCACGAAATACTCCAAAACTGAATAACTATTAATTCAAAACAAGTTGAGATTTGCCATTGATCACTAGAGCAAGAACACAAACTCCTAAATTATTAGAGATTAACCAAGTTAATCCAGTTGAACAAGAAGACAAGAAAATCGAATATATAATCTACGCATCAATTTGATAATTGAGTCAAAGTCACACTTAAAAGCAGAAGTTTTGAGGGGAAAAAAGAAGTAAAAAGCACCACACAACTTATTTTCTTTAACATAAATGCATGATCCAATAGTCAATTCTTTTTATTTAAATGCCTGTGGGTTCAATCCCAACTTACCTGAAAAGAGATCAATGAAATGCAGAGTCAAATGCTGTAGTAGTCTACCGATGAGATTCGAACGTAACAAACATAAAATTGAAGGCGTCAACGGTTGGGAGATTGATGGATGAGATTAGTCGATTGAAAATGAGGTAGGGATGGGCATCATGGAAAAGATGGGCACATGAAGAACATACTAACCTTCTATGTTGTGAGAGAGGTGTTAGAAGGTCATGCACGTGCCCTGCTTCTCCATCCTGCACAGCCTACCTTGCCGTTCCAAAAACGAACAGCAGTTCACTCTGCACAGATGAGTTGAGGTATGGAGATGCCAAGGGCTCCCCTTTCATTTATAAAGGAAACTTCAGACACCCATCTCATCCTCAAATCTCAACCTGTTAATTTTCCTAGACAAAATAGTTAAAGGGAGATTTAAGAAGAGGGACAAGAAGCCAAAACTTGGTGTGTGGGGACCATGAGATTCTTGCTCCAGTCTCTTGTTAACAATTATATGTAGGGTCATTTCATTCATTGCTTTGGGTGAAGAAATTCTCCAGTAAATCCTCTCAAAGTTCTGTTCCACATAAAAGGGCCATGTGATTTAAGATTGATCTAGAAGGAAGTGCATATACCAATTTAATGGTCAATATATATCTGTTTGAGTCTGGAGTTGGAAGCATGTGGGCTCGTAAAACTTGTGACCAGGAAAAAGCTTCATCCATCGATAAGAACTTAAGTGTGCATTTGTACGGCAAGAGGACCCCACCATAAAAAGGAGAATTATTCCTATTTTCCCTATTGTACATTGTTCCATTGTTTTAGCGTGACACATTTTTTTTATATAAAATAAATTAAGAATACTGATTTTTCTTGATAGAGAGAATTTTAATTTTTCATGAAAGATGTACATTTTCTCCTATAGGCAGAAAATCCATATAACACAGAATCCTCTCATTCAACTAAAAAAAAAAAACCTGTGAGTGCAAAGGAAGAAAAAGGCTGAATTGATTTATTGAGGAGCTATCAGGTGCCCGGGGAGTCAAAAAAAAAAAACAGAGAAACTAAGAACATGTTTGTACAGGACAAATTTAAAAAAAGTGACAATTCTACCTTGGAAACCATTTTCATTTAATGGAAACCGTGCACCCGGACAAACACCTCCTAAGTTTCTCGCTAAGAAAACCCGTCCCACAACAATCGCTTCCATACCCACGCTGGTATCCGTCCATCTGCACCTGCTGTGATGGGCACCCCACCAAGTGTGCCCCATTCACAGATGGAAACCCAGTTAGACCTCGAGTTGACTCGTTTTAACTCCGTAGAAGTCACTATCGAATGGTATATGATCTGTTGATGTTGTAATGCGTATATGATCGGTTGATGTTGTAATGCACGTGGGTTCCACTAATTGGAAAGTGGCATTTCACTTGGTCTACGTGATGACATCCTCTAATCGGGCTAAGCTGGAAAGAAGTTGTCACTATCAATATTCTACTTTACTGTTTGAGAAAACTATTACATGAGATAATGTCTTCATTTTTTATTTTTTATGTACATATGTCGCGAGCTTAACGCCACTCCACGTCATTTGTTTGATTGATTAGAATAAAGGACTTAGACCTGATCCTCTCTAGCTTTGGCAGCAATACTTCCCTATGAAATCAGCAATTGGCAAGTTGACACAAGGATGCTTTGGGTTCTATTCAGGAATAAATCTAGGTTCATTAAATGTTTCAATCTGTCTAGTAATAAAAAGTAATTTGATTTGAGAAAGCTATCCCATTGTAGATGAACAGATGTAAAGGCCCTCTTGCTTCTGCGGAGGAGCTTTTAATGTTGTAACAAAAGGTCAGATGGGTTTGATTGGAGGGTTAAGCGATAAGGTAAGGGCTCAACATCTTGAAATGGACCACTTGAAGGAGGTGGATAAGTGATGCTCATCATATCACCACCTAACCACATGATAGACTTATTACCGTCGCATCACCCTACGTATCCATGTGACTTTGAAATTTCAGTAGTTTCTTTCCACCGTCGATTTGATTTTTGGTTATCAAGTAGAACAAGTGTGATTGTGTGAGGGAAGGATCTCATTTGAAGTTCAATACGTTCACGGTTCATCATCGTCCCTGTTATCAGGTGCGGAATTAGGAAAAAGTCATTTGGGGGTGGGCATTGTGGAAAAAAAACAAGAGGGGCTATTGGGAGTGGGGTGGGATGGGGTTTAATGCCTTAAAATTTTATTAGATCCGAAGGGGCTTTAGCCTTTAAGTTTGATTAGATCCGAAGGGGCTTTATGTAATTTAGGGAGGGCAGGTGTGTTATCTTTTTGGGTGTCAAATGTTTTGATTGATGTTTGAAGCTCAATCTATTTTAGAGACTCATGTTTACATCAAGATGTAAGTGGCTCCCACCCACCGCTAGAGGTAAAATTTCAGAAATGGCGAAACCATTCCCGAGCTTGCAGGTCCTAAAGCTTGGGGCATGCCCGACCTGTGTTGGCCCTTTTTTATTGACCATGCAAGTTTTGTCATCCATCCCACAGTTTCTAATGACTGGGATTTGAGCAACTTTAAAAACCTCAATGTCTCCTCTCATTGGATGCTTTCCATTTTTTTTAACACAATAACTAGGAGGAACTCATTGCCCCTTCATGAGAGTCATGCTTCCAAATGAACTCCACAAACCAAAATATTGTTCCTAGTTTAGGGACACTCGGGGAGTCCCTGGAAATGGCTATATATAAATATAGAGCAATGATCCGCTGAACATCATACACACTTAACTTAGGTGAACCTTAGTATAGGACCTACCTAAATGCATGACAGTTATGAGTGTCTATAATAGAATGACCACTTCTGAGAGTCATGGGGTGATCTTTCAAACCCCAAGCCCATAAGGAGACCTTTCAAATCTCTAGCCCTTCCATGATAGGGATGCTTTAAGTGATCCCCAAAAGCCAAATTGTTCCTATATTAAAGACACTGGGTGTTCATGGAAATAGCTATATATATATATATATACATATGGCAATGATCCGCCGAATACCATTCACACCCAACTTAGGTGTGAAACTTTCAATAGGGTAGGTCTGAATGCATGATAATCGTGAGGGTGGGTGATAGAAGGATTATATTAGCACCTTGAGTGTGTAAAAGATCTGCCCCATCACATATATCATTCTAACCTTCTGATCTTTCACACTATATCTTTAATGGCTTTCAAGGGAATCAATTTTTTGGAATTTTCAATTTGGGGCAACTAATAGCAATTGGATGGGTGGCAAAATGGGTGACTGCCAATACACAAATGGTGTAGCTAATGTAAGACTAAAATATGACTTCTTTTATCTTCCCTGAACTTTTCCCGTATTATACAAAATAGATTATATATTATATACAAGACCCCAGGGATGTGGTAGATAATGTGATTTTTTATGACCAAAATGTCCTTGTCAACAGTCACTATATGTGGAGCAAAGCACAGGGCAATGGTAACGCATACTCTAGGAAAATTTTCTCCTACAAGTAGTCTTCATGTGCAGTATAGCTCTACTTTTGGTCAGTGCAGCTCTTTTAACACTCATTTCGTCTCACGATCTTAGCTTGGGGTCATTTTACACTCATTAAACTATCAATCACCATTTGATTGTATCTCAAGTCAAAACATCTATGTTTAAAACACCTTTAAACTTTAAAGTTATTAAATCAAGGGCTATGATAATTTGATTGAGCTAATTTTTTTTGGGTCACCTCATTTTCCATCCTTCCATTGATAGACATGCATTGAAGTGGGCTCCACAATCAGTCATATGGGGTCCACTTGTAGGAGAACGTTTTCCCACACTCTCAATTGTCAGGGAGGTCCAGGGAGTAACATAAAGAGGACAGCTAGCTTACTTTCTTGTTATATGCTTCCCGGTAAATCAAATAAAAGGCCACGCACTTTACACATGTCGGATAATACTTATTTTTTGTCATTTAGCAATTCCTCCATCATGCCACATTTGTAGCTTAGACAATGTTGACATGCAAAGAACAAGGTGAGAAACATTAGACCTCGATGATAGAGATAAGGTGGGGCCTAAGATAACGTAGACCTACCAAATGACTAGATCACAATGAGTCAACTAAATGATGAAAAATCAAATTAAATTAACCTAAATGATGGAAAGCATGGTTTGCTAGTATACCTAGCGTTGAAATCTTAGACGAAACCTATTAAATGAAGATACAATTGGCTCTATCACTAATGATGAAGTCCATCTAAGCATGGAAAATATGGTGAGCTCCACCGATTCACTTTCTCCTCATAATTGTCTCTACCATATGTCTTCATTAGCTAGGCCACTAAGATCTTGATAATTTGGGAGGACCTCAATGTTTCAATCACTAGTTGAGCTCCACCAAATCGTCCATCACTATGTGCTGCACCGTGTTTCTAACCATCTTTTATTTCACTCCTGTATCATCCATCATTAAGTGAGCAATATTATAATAAAATTTATCATCATATTAATATTGTTATTGTTGTTGCTGCTTATGATGATGCCATGCCACTGACGCTTTTATGGCACCTTGTGCATCCACATGGGTAGCTTTCTGAATATGCCAACTGTTTAGAAATATATTCTCTTAATTTGTCTCTTTTAATTGACAAACACAACTCACTTGAAGCAGGTGAGTACCAATTGGGCTGTCTATAGGTCTGTCTTTCTAAGAATGCAGTCCATAAAGAAGCACTCTACCTAAAGTTTTACTTTCCCCTCTGTTACTATTATTGCTGAATCCTTGTGTTTCCCTAATAAATGACAATGGCAAGTGTTCACTTTGTTAAGTAAGGTAAAAGCCGAGAACAATGAATAAGATTTGATAAAGCACATGTTTCTAAAGGTTTCTCTGTGTCATTTCAATTCCTGGAATGAGAATAGACTGATCCATAGAAGTTAACTACATTGCTTTGTTTCAAGCTGTGGTTTCCTATAATTCGAATAAGATGGAAAGGCCATTGGCTTGTTTGTTTGCATAATGAATTAGAATTGGTTACATAGGATTCAAGGTCAAATGGGTTTACCTAAAGATTATTAAAGAGGTCACAGGCTCCAAGCTAAAAGAATGATGTGAGGGTTGTAGAATATAAAGTATTTTCGTTTCAATTTTCGTATGCTAACGGGTTAAGATTTTGAGATTCCTTTCAGTGAAACCAAATTTCAGAACAGTAATTTATGTATACCAAATAGATTTTCTACAACCTTATCTCGTGGGAACATGGGAAAATGAAAAAATTCGAATGACACAATGCCATACGCACCCTAAGGTGCTGATGTAAATACAACCCTTACTTTTTTAAGTTTGGAATTACTAGAATAATTGTTGGGTATTCATTTTTCACATAGCCTCTATTTATTTTCCACGAAATGGGAGGTAATTTGGTGGTGACTATTAAAAATTCACTCTTATATCTTCAATCTTAACCATCTTTAGAAATAAAAACCTTACAATTCCCATGTATTCGATTACACCATACAAACCAGCCGTAAAATTCACTCTCAAAATGATGAAATTATGGGGATTGAAGTGAAATCTCAGATTCAGCATGTAGAAATCAAGAATTGGGTTGAGATTTCAAAAACCAAACAATGCAAAACTCATCAGTACTCAGTTTGGGTGGAGTTCAGATGTTCCCGAGGAAAATAATACAGCAGCACAGTAGTTTGTTTACTCCCAAGTTGTCTTCTACAGGGATGTAAATAGGTTGGGTTCTGTCTGCTCCATGGTGGACCCTGATCTGAACTGGACATGGGTCTAATGGACAGGGACGGGCTCTGGAGTCTGACCACCTCTTGAATTGAACAGTCTAATCATCACTGACCTGAATCAGAAAGATTATGGACCGTCGAATCATTACCAACTAGAATGAGATAGATCCATGGACCGTGCTATCATCACTTGCCCATTGCTTTCATGGATTTCCCAAGATTCGATCCAATCAGTAGACATTGCTCCCATCATTTTACATTTGTAACCTGATAAATAAATGGGTCAGATTTTCATTGTATATACTGTTTAAACAAGCCACGCAACCTCTACAGACTCAGTACATATTTCACATGGAGTTGGGTCCTTTTTTTCATTTAACTAGAATCTGACCCGACTGTAGTTTGACCGATCGAGATCTTTTGACTTCCGAGATGGATGGTGAAGATCTTTTTATTTTAAATAGGCAACTCAAGGTATATACTTTAGAGATGGACGTGAATAGGCAACTCTCTGAGATGGACCGTCTGTTGGAGTTTCTAAGTGTGTGGCCCACTTGATCAAACGCCCCCAGAATGTGGCCCACTTAGACGACAGAGTCCAATGGGAGTTTCTCATATTCTAGGATACATGCATCTCATAGGCATATATAAGTTCTTTTAATGAGAAGTTCAAATCTGGTAGAATTCTTATTAGCAACATTCATGACTGCCCCCAATGATATCACGTAGCAAGGAAGAAGCTGACTAGTGTAATAAACCCACATTCGAAGGGAGCTGTGCACGATTTGAGGGATTTGCATGACTTTGTTTTCCTCATTGGGACTGCAGACTGCATGTATTATTGAGATTGTATGCTTGTGTATAATATATATCAATCTTTTTAAATTAGATATGTGGTTATATTTAATCAACAAAAGTTTTTTATCTGCCTATAATGTGAAATGCACCATTGTTGGTGAAAAGCAAATCTCATTTGAATGAGAATTGATAAAGCCGGAATACCTCCAATTGTCACCACAGAACATGCACCCATTGTCTCCATCATTGGTTATCCTTATCCTTAAGTGTACTAACGCCCTACTGTATGATCTAGAGGCAATATTTGTTTTGCAAGTGGTTAAGTGATCCCAGTCATAAAAAACAGATTAACTTTACCATGTTTGGTTTCTTCCCAAAAAAACAAACAAAAAAAAAAAAAAAAAAAAAAGGGTTTACTTAAACAAACCTCAATAAATTTAACCTTATAAAAGACAAGTGGCTACTTTACCACTCACTCACTTTATTGTACGTATTTACCTCATGACCACAAATATATCTTTAGTTTCTTCACCTTAGCTAACTATTAGCTTCCTATTGATTTAATATTTACTTTATCTTGTTTTGCTGATAAATATAACAAACATGGAATGTTTGGTTGATAACTTTGATTGTGAGAACATTTCATTTGAAGCCAATGCATGGGATAGGTGGGATGGGAGATCACTCGCAAGAGTTTACAACAAACATGCCCACATTTTAAATTTACGAAATTAATACTGTGATATTTTCTTTAAAATGTCTATTAAGATAAGCAATATTGCAACATGGGCTGGTTAAAATAGTGGATGGCTCCACGTCCGCATAATCTAATTTTCATAACCACCTAATTAAGGGTCTCAAAGTTTACGTTCTCATAAGTGCATAAGTAATTGTAATACTTTGAATTCATTAATCAAATAGTTACATTCATCAGTCAACCTATGTGGGCTCGTCCAAAATGCAAAGAGGGACTTTCTTATCTCACTTGATTGATTGACATGGATTGAATAGGCCCAACCATGGTCACAGCTCCAATGCTGCGGTAATTTGAGGGTCAATATTCCTCTACTAATTATTTGGTTTGAGAGTCGTTTGTTTTTTCACATATGCAATACTACAAATGTAAATAACACATGTGATTCTACTATATATATATATATATATATATATGCAAATGAAACACATGAAATATATTTTGATGTTTGTCAAAATCACCATTTCACATGAGTAAATGAGCACATTCAATGATTTTTTATGTATTTAGATTATTTTTTTTCAGATTATTCTCACAAATTCCTCAAAATACATGAAGAATTAAGATAAGATATTTTATCTCTTAGCTGCTATTACCATATAACGAAGATTAATGGTGTGAATCAAGAATTGGTGCCCCCATAAAAGTCCAGAAAATTAAATCTATCAGTTTAGACTTTTTCACAGATTCCTCAAAATCCATAAAAAATTATAATAAGAAATTCAACGTTTAGCCCTTTTTAGCCATATAAAGAAGATGAATAACTTGGAATGTGAATTTGGGGGCCACAAGAATAAAACAATAAAGGTTTTTGATAAGCCACATGAAAGAAAAGTCGACGAGAAATGCACTACGCCACCCTGTCTTTTGTATTTATGGCTGTGAAGCTAAAATCAGTCTCATTTTCTCACTTAATTTGCGCACTACATGCATAAATCAGTGCAAGCAAACACGCCACATGCATAATGATGCTTTAGGCCCTGTTTCTTGAGTGGAATTTCTGTCAGAAATTTACCATATCCAGGAATTTCTAAACATGATGTGACAGGTTGTCCCCTGAAATTTCTGAATTTCATATTTCTTTATTAGTATTTCTGGATTCCAGCCACATAAAAGGTCTCTTTTGACCTTTGGAAATCTAAGAATTTCACTCCCTATGCATTTTGGTGAAATTCTTGAATGCTCAAGCCCAAAGAAGTATTCAAAAATTCCACTTTGTATGGAAATTCAGGAATTCCTCGAGCAAAGAAACAGGCTTTGTTTTCAGTTATAACCCCATTGGCGGTGATGCTTCAACTACGAGAAAATGATGGATTAGAGTGGGGCCGACATATTTTCATGGGGTGAATACTAAAAAATAATGGCCGACATACCTCGTCTCATCTCACAGTCACCCAAGGATTGATACATGTTATAACTGTACCACTCTGACCCAATTAGTACAAACTGTTGTCACAGTTTCACTGTACCACTCTGACCCAATAAGCCAAAACATTGTGGTACTTTACAATAGATGGGGCTCTGGTAGAAATCCGGTATAGTAAATCAAAATTAAAGCAAAATAGTACAAGAGGTAAGAAGGTAATAACAGGCCACAAAAAGATGAAGCCATGAAGGTATACGGTAGACTAGCAGCACCAAAGACAATCACCTAGGTAACAGATGATTCTTTCTCTGGGTACATTTGAATGGAGAGTAAAAGACAATCGAAGAACCTTCGCCGAGAAAGAAAGTGAGAAGAACATTAGAGGCGGAGAATCCTAACGTGGAGAACCACTACTATTCCCTATAGTGATTTTCATGTGCTTGAACTTAGATAGAAAAACAGTTAAATATTAACTTTTGTTAATACAGTCAATTTATTTACATTATGATACATAGGAATTGAAGAAATAAGATTTATACCATAACTGTTTAGAAATAAAAACCAAAGGTGAATTCTCAAAAATAAAAATTAAAATAACCTTTTATTTCAATAAATATAATTAAAAGAAAATAAAAAATGAATAAACCAGCCATCACCCTAGTAATTCATTTTTCATTTTCTTCTCATTCTATATATTTACCTAAAAGGAAATGTTATTTTGATGCCCATTTTTTGCAATGCACCTATGATCTTCATTTTTAACTACTTACAGTTTAATGCATTCAATTCTTATATATTTTAATACAAGCAAACACGCTGTAAAAGAATTTGATATCACAAGATAAGAGAGCGGCTTTTTTAGAGTATAAATTCTTTCTCTTGAAGAGTAGATCCAAACATTAATAGAGAATCTATTTCATGAGATCGTTTTTTTTTCTTCCTGTTTCTTCTCGACACCAAAGGTGCCAATTTAGACAAATTTCATCTTCAAATTAAATCGAATCCAAAAAAAAAAAAAAAACTCAACAAAAATTACTAACGAATACAACAGCCAATCACATTCTATTCTAGATCTTGAATCTAATAATAAGCTAACTATTTTTGAAGAAAAAAAGTGAATGGGAATGTATTTTATTTGAAATCACAGCAGATCCATTTTTGTTGCAAAGAAAAACTTCAATGAGTTTTGTCAATTAAGACCATTTCACAAATTGGTGGGTGCCCTACAGATCCCATGTATGCAGTAACACACACATACGATACTCACAAAGGCCATAAAACATAATTTGAATTTTATTATAATTGAGATTTTTTTTGCTAAACCTTGGTCATTTTATATAAGGAACTAAGACACTGTCCTCTATTGGGCCAAGAAATTGAGTCCTATTTTTGTGTAATGGTGGAAAAGTGGAAATGCTTGTTATTGCAACCTTGAAATTATGTTTTCAAGTCATGGTGTTAGTTAAAAAAAAAAAAACACACACACACACACTACTTTCAGCACATCTGCTCAAGTTAATAAACAAAAGGTTCTTTATGCGTAACTTTTCTCTTACTTCCAATACTAGCCTTAAAAAACGTCACTTGAGAAGAAAAACATGCAACGGTGAAAAACTTATCCAAATTAACTCAACAATCATTTGTTTTAATCTGGGGAATATTCATACATATCTAAGAGGTGGTAGGCCCCACCATTTCGACACTATCAAAATATGATCTAGAGCGATGGCAACCCGAGAGATTCTGAGCCTTTCCGTATTTTTAACTTGTGCTTAGGTCTAGTTTGTGTCATCCACTAAATAAGGTTGCTCCAATGATGTGGGCACTGTCAAGAAAGCTCCTTCTAGCAATGTAGCATATGGAATTGCATGTGGGGGTGGTTGGGCTATTGCTTTCGCTCTACTCATCCCACGTCTTCTTCTACTTTGTATTTTTAGGGTGTTCAATCAAAGTGTAGGGTGGGGAGAGACAGCATCACTGTTGTGGGGTTGACACTTAGTTACGCCCACTCACTAGAATGGGAATTCCAGGCATTCTCGAGACCCACTTTCTGAGATGGAGGTTTTAGTCTTTTCTTGTGTGCACCAACCTTTCCTTTGAATGAGTGGAGGTTTTTAAATTTGGTTTGTTTTCAATGGTAAAGAACTTGGTCAATAAGCACCACACGAAACCAGCTATAATTGGAAATGAGTAGATCTCCATGTTCCCCCACAAGAACTAGGTAGCTTTATAATTAAGTAAAGATGAAATGATTAGTGCACAGAGAATCCAACATTCAGACATCCACTAAAAGATGTGAAGAAAAGAATGATCTTCAAATCTTTTATCAAACACTTTTATGGTGATGCACAGAATGTTCGAAAGCGAAGGAGAATCATATGGTTTGCATAATATACATACATACATATATATATATATGGGATACGGTCCGGTGAGAACCGTCCTTACTCAAGTTTATAAGGACTCATCCACACCGACAAAGAGGACCTCTCATCCAACGATCCTCAGCACCCATATAAAAGGAACAGCGGGAAATGAAAAAAAAAAAAAAAAAAAAAGAGGGTCCAGGTTTCGTTGGAAGAAAAAAAAAAACCAGAGGGATGAGTTTGCCCCTTTGTCATGCCTTCCGCGCCCTCCATCTTCCTGCAATCTTTCTCATACTCTCTCTCCCTCGATCGGTTAGACGCACGATCTCGTCCCACTTCTTCGCATGCCCTCGCTTAATCTCGCCCTAAATCCATCGACAAATGAAAAAAGGGCCGTACGAGTTCTCTCTTAAGTCTGAGCTCGCCCCTCTTCCTTGTCTCTCCCTCTGTCTTCCAATCACGCTCACCTCTCTCTGATCTAGACTCTCTCAATCCGTGCATAGGTACATCTATCTTTCATTCTCTATTCCTCTCATCTCTCACCCAATCCTACCAAAACCCCAGTCACGACTATTGGGTTGGGGATTTAGAGTATGTTTCAAAAATGAGATTTTGGCTTTTATGGCATGCTATGATTCAAGATCTTGGGGCTTTAGTGCTTGTTTTGTAAAGAAAATCGGGGCTTTTATGGCATGCTATCATTCAAAGTTGGATAAAACTTCCATCACTGTCCTCGCTATAGCGAACTTGGGCTCGCTACAGCGAGAACCTCGCTATAGCGAGACCTGGGCTCGCTACAGCGAGGTTCTCGCTATAGCGAGCCCTGGCCCCATTCTGCCACCATTCCCTCTTGCCCCCCCTGTGCGCTTCACTCTCGATCAGCGACTGCAATCTTCTTTTCTCCTTTCGCCCCCTGTGCGCTTCCCTCTCGATCAGCGACTGCAATCTTCTTTTCTCCTTCTGTTTCACCCAAATCGCAGAGCTGGGTGACTTTTTCATTCCTTTCGTTTCCCTCTCTTATGTTATATATGATAGCTGTGGAACGTTGGATCTGTTGAGAGAACGGGCGGATGGGATGAGTCCATACGATATATGGTGGGGACGGTCCTCACTAGACCGTTTCCCTATATATATATATAGATAGAGAGAGAGAGACACGGGTAGTTTAGATATTATGAGCGCCTGAAATTCTAGCTGGGTCTACCTGATGGATTGGGATTGGAACCAACAGATTAGTGCAGTTTTAAATTAGGATTTTAGGATCCAACAAATCTATTGTGATTGAGATGGGACTCATAAAAAAAAAGTTAGAAAGTTAGAAAAGTCCTTAACAGTGAGTTGGTTGTGTTGGGGCTCAACTTAGGTCGGTGGCCATTCAGGGCAGGGGAACACAAGTTAGCCCAAAGGTGGAACCCATAGAAGTGGCATTCTGGAACTGTTGAGAGTTACAATTAAGTCCGTTCTCATGTACGGACAATTCTCAATACAGCGCATGTACACTCGTTTTTAGAAATGGGCAAAGCCTGAATGCTCTAGCCTGTGGGGGCCTAATGCCCCTTCTTATGCTCAATCAGGCCTGGGGTTTTACTTGCTAGTAAAGTCACTCAAACTAAAGGTCAAATCAATTGAATAGCTAGGTAAATGTGAAGTACTCTTTGGTAAAGTCCAATGCATTTATTTACATGAAGTAAAATGTATTTGGATAAGAATCTTTATCTCAATGTCTCACTCAGGCTTCCAACGAGGGAGAAAACTAAAAGTTGATAGTGATAGTGAGGGCCACCTATTGAAAATCTAGACCGATAAAAATGAATACTCTATCCATGTCTGGAATGTTTTTGAATTTTATTTCGATTTAAAAGAGTTGACCCAACTGCCAAAAGTTTGATCACTGGGTCTTCTCTTGTGTGTAGGAATGCTCATGGTCAGGCTTGGTTATATAAATCGGGCCCATTTACTACTTGGGCCGGGCTTGGATTAATTCAAAGTGTGGCTCAACCTAAATAGGGAGTGCTTGTAATTTAGTGGTAGTTTGCCCAAACAATTGCTAGAAGCCCGTATGTATTATAAAAAGCCTAGTTTGGGCCGGCTCAACCTGATTGATTAAATAACGGTTTTGGGATTTTACCAAAAAAAATATTTAAAAAAATGGAGGTTTAAGGCAAGATATGGTCTGGCCAGGTAATGCCTAAGCCTGGCCTAACTGGGCCCATGAACACCCATACCCATGCGTGTGTGCAGGTAGTCTTCTCTCAACATACGTTCACTCCCATATCATCAGGTCTCTCAAGGATCCAGCCACCTTGGTTGGTAAACAAAAAGTGAGTTGATCATCGTTAAGATTAAGCATATATAATAATTACTGATAAACAATCTTACTCATTATTAATCATATGCATTAGTCACATTTTAATCCCTAGCCATAGCTCAGCTGATTAGGGAACCTACGCCACTCTAAAGCAAAAACTCAATTATTAGGGGGTTTTATGTTTTTTTGTAACCCTACGAGCGCGGTTGGTTTGGGACCCATGATAGCACCCACACACTTGAGGACAAAGCCCATACAAGCAGAAAAAAAGCCCATGCACGCACTAAGGAAGCCCGCACTAGTAGGAAAGGGCAGCATACCAAGATATTTAACCATGGGTGGTTGGGTGAAATGCGGGTGGGGACCAACGGGGCAATTGTGGGCAACTTGCGTTATGATTTATAAGCCCAATCTTATAGTAGGAGAAGCTCCATTTATTTTGAGTAGTTTGAATTTTCGCTAAGTGGCCCCACCCTTACTCTTGCGATACTGGTACGTGTGAGTGCAAGAGTGCGGCACTTTCCAGCAAAGCAAAATGACCTTCGTAGTCTGGAGCCTCAAAGGATAATAGATGGGTCAATCTATTGCCAGCTTTCTACGTTTTTCTCCTGCTCTTCCAAAGAAACGACCTAATTCAGTAAGTTGGTGAAATGAGTTAGCTTTGATCCTGTTTGGATTGTAGCACCTCTTTTCAATTAGTTAAACGACATGAATCCGATGGACATGTGAGAGAGAGAGAGAGAGAGAGAGAGATGGGAGAGGACAACAAGGAGTCAAGGACGATTCCAGTTGTCCATACTGTAGCCTACCGTATGATAATAACGGGTATTCTGTAACTCATTATTTGAATTGAGTAGGAATAGAATTGATAGAAATATTAGACGTGAATTTGATTGTGGGGGCAACCTCATTTCATGCCAATCAATAGGATAAGGTGGGATTGAATGCTCCCTTTCCCTAAGTATTGGATGGATCTCTCTTGTGCATAATTGTTACCGTTATTAGAATTTCTGACACGAATTTGAGGTGCTGGAGTTTTTTCGGACATTATTTAATGGCTTTATCTAATAACATTTGTAAATGTTATGTTTCCCAATGAGAATTTCAAAACCTCAGCCACCTAAAAGGTGTCAAATACAAAGGAGCATCCCGGATTCAGCCCATGGGCCTGAAAGTTTAGCCCAAGATCAGCTCATTTGCAAAGGTTGATATTGTTTCCACTGAATATGTTGTGCTAACTGTTAAGACAGGATCTTTTGCCCTATAAGCATATCTAGGGTGAAACCCAATCTGCATATCTATGGGATGAGGCTTGATGAGTAGGAGAGGGCTTGGGCCCATCTCATGTATCTATCAGGCCTGAAAATCAGGAGTCAGCCACTATCCAGAACATGGGCCTAAAAGAAAAGCACAAGTCCAGCCCAAAATAAATGTGTCAGTATCAGAGTATGATGAGGAATCATGGATAGTTGGGAACTGTAGCAGCGTGGAAAACTATACCCAAACATAGACGTGACAAGAGGGGTGATTGATCAGAACCGGCCAAACATGGCAGTAAATCTTGCCAAATGCTACATGACCCAAGTCAGAATTCACTGATTTCTCAATGGGGATGCGTCTCTCTCCACTGAAACAACCAACAGAGATAGACCCCTGGCTGTAATTACGTTGGTTAGGAGCTTCGATAGAATGTGTGGGTGTCTTGAGTATCTTCCATTGCTTAAGAACTAGACTGTGAAAGTGATCTAATTTGTCTTCGTTATTTTTCATGCTTGCTTTTCTTTTCCTTTTTCCCTCTTGTTCTATTGGTCAAAAGTACACACGATGCCGGTTAAGAACTAAGAAGTATGATACTGATAAGAGTAGCCTGACCTAGCCACACCATGCAAATTGAACCATGGGGGCGAAAATGTGAGCTGCCTTATCTTTCCACTAGGTAGGAAGGATCGAGTAAAGTTATCAATAGGATTTCGCTTTTAGGTGGTGTTTGGCATCTCTGCTATGGACCTCTTATTCTCTTAAAACTGATTCAATCAGCTTTTAGTTTGTTTCGGAAGTGTTTTTCCTACATCCATTTAAAACCGCTTGAAGAGGAATTGCCTTCATTTGAAATCCATAAGTAGGCTCATTTGAAACAGACAAAAAAGTCTGATGCGCGCAGACGTGTTCTGCTACAGGGAAACTGACGGTCTTTTTAGGCAGTCTTTTTTTTTCATTTTTTTAGAGTTTATGAGACCCAAAATCATGATCCAGACCGTTAAAATTATTCAGAAGTTCAAACACGGCCATGTATCCAAATTTCAGTCATTGGATCTTCATATATTTCGAGATATTCTCAAAATACTCCAGGCCCTTTGATTTACTTTTCTTTTAACTTTTGTGGGGCATAAACGTAAGATCTGAAGTTTTCTTTCTAAGGTCAATCACAGCTATGCTACCAAACTTTAATACTTGATTTCTCATAGATCTAAAGGAATTTAAAAAACATCATTTACCACTTGTTTAAAAAATAATTGGTGTCTGATTTTTGAAAGGGTCCACTGGTAATCCACTTTTTTTTTTATTTTCTATAAGTTGTGGGACCATGAATCATCATCCAAACTATTGGAAATCTTCAGAAAATCAGGCATGGCTATGGGTTCAAATTCTAGCAATTGGATCATCATGGATTGTGAGATATTGGCAAAAAAAAACTCATATATTTTTATATATTTTTTAAAAATCCATGGGCTCCAAATGCAAGATCCAAACGATTAATTCTCTTTGTGAGAGTAAACATGGCTATGGCGACAAATCTCAATGCTTGATTCCTTATAGATCTGGAGATATTTATGAAAGCCTTTCAACTATTCCTTATAGATTTGGAGATATTTATGAAAACCTTTCAATCAATTTTTCTAAACACACTATTTTAAAACATCTATTTCAAATGGAGTCATTTGAAACAGATGTATTTCATGCAAATCTATTTCACATAGATAAGACATGCCAAACAGGGCCTTAATAAGTAGTAATCCCTCATTGATTGAAGGATTTTTTTTTTTAATTTGTTTTTATTCATGTAAGCCCTTGATTGAAGGGTTTTCCTGTATCCCCTTCTTTTTTTCTTTCCTCCAGAGAATGTCATGGGATGAAAAAAGAAAAAAAAAAACTTAAGAGCTAGAAATTGATTCTTTAAAAAGAAAAACTCCTCCTCAATTTTGCTGTGATAATGTGGTGATAAATTTAGTTATGAAGTTCAATTGGTTCATGCAATTGAATTCTAAGGAACTCTAACACTTGTATTTACTAAATTTGTTAAAATTGAAGAAGACAAAAAGTGAATGTCTAGAAATGAAATGACCATCAAATAACTCTCATTTAATGAATAATTGAATTAAAGAAATGGATACCCAGTCACGTGTAACAAGCTACATCTTTAGCTGATATCTTTCACGCTATACTTCTTTAATAATCCTCTCTCGAGCCCATTTGATTATGAGTTTTCAATCCCATTCAGAGAAAGGGGCCCTTCAATATATGTTGTATTAGATTTGGTATATACCAAAAATCATACTAACGTTGTCGTTTAATCCACACCAACATGCCATATTTTCTATTATAAAATGTTCGTGGCTACATATGGACCATAGTATCTTGGGCATTATTCCCTACATATCTTCCAACATGTGAAACATATATCAGCATGATTGCCATAACAACTAGAAATTTGTCCACTTGAGCCGAGATTTTTTCCTGTGATCAGAATCTTTTACTCTCGCGTGCAAACCAAATAATAGCTAGCAAGAAGACACGTTTGCATCAGGAAAAGTAGGATACTGCAGTGGGCTCTACTCGATGAAATTAATGTGTAAGTTTGTTTGTCCATTGAGCATCACACCAAATGAAACTTGTCCATGGCTCTACTCGATGCCGCTCTCCTTTGGTTACGGTCATTTTGGATAAAGGAATTGGACTTGTAGGGCTTTATCGATGACGTGACATCTCGTCCTTTATGTTTGTTGCAAAAACTCATGATTACAAGCCACGTGAAAAGATACTTATAATTTTTTTTTACTGTGGAACTACCGAACCACCGTCAAAATCATTCTGTCAGATAGCTGTATGAGTGTAATAACTAATATCGCACCAAATTTGAACCGTTGATCTATAACCGTTATCAAGAAATTTGTAAAAAAGTCACATCGTTTTGTAAATTATATGAACAAATTGTAAGCTACATTTTTTACAAACAGAGAATTTGGAATGCCCAGCGGATAAGATGTACATCATATCATAAATCCCCAACAAGTCCAATTTCTTATCAGAAATACCTCTAACCAAATCGGCCTAGATGTATAAATACACCAAACAATTTGCTATTGGCCCTGTGGGGCCTACCTGAAGCCATATCAATTCGTGAAAAGCTGGGGAACGACATGTGAGCAAATCTTCAAGTCTATTGGACCATTCTACTCCCTTGATTTGTAATCCTCAATTTTATTTTTTTTTGTTATTTCAATCCAACAGTCAGATTTGATTCGGACTGATATAAAAAATAGGGGTATCAATGACATTCAAGGAATGATGGGTTTTTGTGTGTCCCATTCAAATTTGTCATTGGAGGCCGGCTAACAGAGGTTGTGTTCATCAAAGGTATTTGCAGTTGACCTCTCTGAAAATTTTAGTTTTTTTTCTTTGATGCATTAGAAGCCCTAGCCATGCAGGAGGAAGCATGCAATAAGATCACGTCACACACAATAAGGCTAGGTCATCAAGGATTTGAACCTTAGACAGTAAGATGAGAAGGGGGAACTCAACTGTGAGGCCCCACCCTTGGTGGGCCCTCAGTTTGAATTTAATAATAATTAATAAGGTATTTTCTATCTTTAATATGCTATTTAATAAGGAATTAGTAGAATAGTTTATAATATCCCTAAGTTTTAGATATAGCTTTAATTTAATTTATGTTAGGCTTGATTAGATTAGAGATTAATTATAATTAGAACTAATAGAATTTTTGGTACAAAAAATGTAACGCCCCAATTCCGAATACCGAATCCACCACTCCCGGATGGTAACGACAATATCGGCGCTAACGTCAGTCTCTCCTTCAGCTCCTGAAAGCTGTCCTCGCAAGCGTCTGACCATACAAATGGTGCATCCTTCCTCGTCAACTTGGTCAACGGCATTGAGACTGTAGAGAAACTTTTGACCTCACTGCAGACTACGATCTTAGAAGTTCTCGGTTTATCCAGGAAGTAGCGCGCCAACTTTGGGTACCTTAGCGTTATCTTTGGTATTCGGAATTAGGGCGTTACATCTTTTGTATCAGAGCGGGCAAGTCTCTAGGTAATAAAATACACTAGAAACTTTAGGATGTAGTGAGGATTTTAGCGTTGGGTTACGTGTAAGGACGATGGATTTGGGTAGAATCATTAAGTCCTAAGTGTTATACTTAAACTAATACCATTACATTCTTTTGACAGATGTCGGGGGACGAGCCACTACCGATGATACCAGCAGCCAGAGATCCACCCGATTTCGATGAGAGGTTTCAGCAGTTTCTCCAGGCTTTCCTGGTCTCGCAGGAGACACAGGCTTTGGCACATCAGCGGCAGACGGAGGACTTTGTGCAGTTCTAGGCGCAGGTCCTAGATGTTGTAGAGAGGGTAGCTCACCCAGAGCAGGCAGTTCCTATTTGGGAGGTGGACCCGAATGTCATTTTTGAGAAGTTCCTGAAGAGGGGACCGCCGGAGTTCACAGGCACAAAGGACTCCCTAGTTGCTGATGACTGGATAGTCAGGATGGAGAAGATTTTCAGAGTCTTCGAGTGCTCAGGACGACAGAGGGTGCAGCTGGCAGCCTATATGTTTAGGAGCGTAGCTGAGGATTGGTGGAGGACCGTGCAGCGTCCTTATGAGCTGATTGGAGATGATGCAGCATGGATCGCTTTCCGGACAGACTTCCTTTGGAAGTTCATCCCCGTCCATGTCAGAGATCAGAAGATGAGGGAGTTCCAGGACCTTGTCCAGGGCGATTGTAGACACCTCATTTGGCCCCTATGATAGCGTTAAATACCTATTATATATAGTGGTGCCCCCATTTCACCCATAATTGAATGAGTAATGACATAATTCAGATTAATTAACGACGATGAAGATGCTTGTTGATAATTTTAGACTTAGTTCGACGATTTCTAGAAATTCGTATGAGAGAAGCCGAGTCACGTCGAGCTCTTGAGCCCAACCCACCACTTACACAAGTAGTGAACCATGACACCAATCAAATCTTTTCCGGACCACCTAAAACATGCTTAGGCCAATCCCTACGAAGACTATGATTAGTTTGCCCAAATGTCACCCGATCAGCCTAAGTTAGGAAACTGAATCCATTGAGCTAGATATCCCTCACTTTTCTTAACCCCTAATCATTAGGACATTTGAACCATTAGATTCCTCACTTTGAGAGCTTTCCGACGATATGTAGAACGTCCAAATCCGATAAGCAAGTCAAAAGTTATGAGCTTTCGAAGTTTTTCCTAAGAAGAGATCACCTAGGCACCACCCATGTGGTGCCCACCCTATGAGAATCCATCTAGGCGCCCCATGCTGGGTGCCCACACAGCCCAGGACCACCTAGGCGTCCCATGGTGGGCGCCCAGCCTCCGAATTCCATTAATTGGCCTAAAGTTAGCTCGGGACTACTCAACATAGGGACCGAACTCCGAAAATGAATCGACTTCACCTAGGCACCACCCATGTGGCGCCTATCCTACTGAGTTCCACATAGGCACCAACCCTGTGGCGCCCACACGACCCAGAACCACCTAGGCACCCCATGGTGGGGGCCCACCTTAAAATTTACTAGTTTGGTTCGAGATTAGACCGGGACCACTCATAGATAGGGACCAAGCATCAAAGACGAACCGAACCACCTAGGCTCCACCCCTGTGGCGCCCAACCTTGAAGTTCACCTAGGCGCCACCCATGTGGCGCCCAGCCTTGAAATCTATCTAGGCACCACCCATGTGGTGCCCAGCCTATTAATGCTAGTGTAGGTCCTCCCCCCAGCTGAAGATATATCCGTTCAATCTCGACTCCAAATGGGACCAAGGACCAAAAAACAAAACACAAACCAACTGGGCACCACTCTATGGGCGCCCACCCTCTTCAAGACCACCTGGGCGCCACCCTGTGGGCACCCAGACTGCGCAAGCCATGTGGGTGCCACCCCATGGGCATCCATCCTCCCTCAAACCCTAGTTCACTCTAAAATAACTAAAGCCGCCTAGGGATGCGTGAAACCTTCTAGAAACCCGAATTAATGAAGCCCTAACCCTTCTAAACTCGTCCCAAACCTATATAACCCTTTTTAACTTCATTTACAAGGAGAGGCTACCCAAAAACCCTAAGAAAAGAGGCAAAAGGAGAGAATAGAAAAATGAGAAGAAAGGTAGCCACCATTAGAGAAGAACTTCAGATCTATAGTAGAAGAAAGAGAAAGAGAGGAGGAGGCTTCCATATCTTCAACTGGAGCTATGGATCTTTGCGAAAGCTTCAACCTAGGAACTTAAGAAACGTTTCATCATACCGGTATTCCTAGATCTCCCTTTTTTTACTACACTTCATTACCATTCATGCTTAGAAACATGCTTAGGGCCATTTGAGCATCATAGATCTACATTAACTTGAGATAAAAATGGTATTAATGCATTATCATGTTAGTAACATGCTTAGGTTCATTTAAATATAGTAGATTTGCTTTGATTTCGTAGTTCTAATTTCATAGTTAGATTAGATCTCGCATTAGCATCATCATCATCATCATTTGTATCGAAAAGATCGCGAACAGCCTTTGGCAAAAAGGCTGGGCGCCACCCACTGGGCGCTTGCCTTCTCCGGAATCACCTGGGCACCACCCACTGGGCGACTGCCCTTTCCCGAACCACCTGGGCGCCACCCCCTGGGCACCTACCTTTCTGAGACAGGGTCCGGGTTCTAGATCTCCGCCTGTTGCATTGTTTGCTCGTAGGTTCGTTAGTTGCATCATTAGTAGTCCGAATTAAAACATTTGCATCAGTCGCTGAATATTGGAAGTTGTGTTAAAAACACTAAGATTCTTGTGCATTCGTTGTGTTCCGTTGAAAACCCTGACTGAGCAGAGTAGGCACCACAGGGGGTGGCGCCCAAGTGGATTTCTCCACTTTTGTGCACAACTTACGATCTTCCGCATTTAGTTCATTTACAAACTGCATGATAATGATATGTTTGTCTGTTTGATCAGTTCTGAACTTTGAATTACCATTTTGTCACACTTCGCATCATATCATTTGAATCACACAACCATAGAAAAACCTAACAAAAAATCATAGAAGCATAAAATCGCTTCTTCTCTTTCCTTACTCTCTAGTAAATTAGAGGAGAAACTATTAAAAACAAATTAAAAGATATCCATAAAACCCAAAAATAATAATTAAATAGTCTAGATTATTGAGTTTAGAGCCTAAGTAGGATAAATCATAAGATTAATTAAAGCATCATAATTAGCTAACTTAAGAAACATCAAATCATTAAGAACCCTAAAACCTTAAGACCCTAATTAATTCGGATTTAGAAGTAATTAAGAACTTTAAAAAACACAAAAAACCAAAACCCAAAAAAAAACAGCCACCTGGGCACCCATCCTTCCACAGCCATCTAGGCGCCACCCTCTGGGCGCCCAGCCTACTCATTCCCTAAGACACTCCGGTTAAAGCTTACGTTAATTATTTAAGACCTTAAACTAATCTGAATCAACACTGGTAAAACATTTTAAACCTAGAATAAGTAAACCTTAATCAACTTAATCTCTAATTAACTCAAAAACTCAAAACCAACAAAACTCCAAAAAGTCCACTTGGGCGTCACCCCCTGGGTGCCCAGCCTGCACTACCACCTGGGCACCACCCTTTTAGCGCCCATCCTATTCCATCACTAAAGAACCTTAATTAAAACTTCTAATCAATCACAACCCGAGTTTAATCCTAGTTAACATAATAAAACACTTTTAAATTTAAGAAACCTAAAACCTCAATCAATTTAGACTTGAACTGGCCTAAGAACGCAAAAGCAACACGAAACCACAAAACAGACACCTGGGCGCCACCCCCTGGGCGCCCAACCTGCCTATACATTTGGGCACCACCCTCCTGGCGCCTATCATATCCCATTCCCTTAAAAACCACCACTTAATTAAACTTAATTGATTAAACCCGAATTAGACCTTAAAACATTCTTAACCTAAAAGACTTGAAACCACAACCAATTTGAACTCAAACCAATTTAGAAAATACAAAACGAATAAACCACAAAATTATCCACTTGGGCGCCACCCCCTTGGTGCCTATCCTTCCGCATCCACTTGGGCACCACCCTCCTGGCGCCCATCCTACCCAATCACTAGGAAATCCCACTTGAAATTAAATTCGAATTCAATCACGATCAACACACCGGAACACCCTTGAAATCTAAAACTATTGAAACCACGAGCCCGAATTAACTTAAAACATCGAACCAACTCGGACACACAAGACAGACACCTGGGCGCCACCCCCTGGGCACCCATCCTGTCACCTCCACCCGGGCACCACTCTCTAGGCGCCCAGCCTCTCCCTTCACTAAGGCTGAATTAATTGAAACGAAATTTAATCTTAATCATCGCAACAGAACATTTTTAATTTAAAATACATCAAACTATAAAGCTTAACTGCAAATCAACCTAAAAAATACTGAACTGACCCGAACCACAGAATAGTTCACCTGGGCGCCCAGCTTCCTTGTTTTCGGAAAAACCCGATTCACAACATAGCCCAATTAATTGGCGTTTAAATAAATCCCAATTGAATACAAATAGCATCTCACACCCAAACACGCTAAGCCCTTAAATCAATTTAAACTTAAATTGACCTAAGAGTAACCAAACCGACCGAACCTCAACACAATCACTTGGGCGCCACCCCTTTGGTGCCCATCCTGCAAATCCACCTGGGCACCACACCCTGGGCGCCCAGCCTACCCGTTTTCATAAAAATCCCAACCAACAACTTAAAACAATTAATTAGCATTCAAACCAATCCCATTCAACATATTAAAACACTTTTAACTTAAAACACTTGAAATTTTAATCGATTTGGACTTAGCACCCAAAGCCCTTATGAACTAACAAACAACCACCTAGGCACCACCCCTGTGGCACCTATCCTACACCCTAACCTTGGTTCACAACTTCAATTTAAAACGAATAACTAAACACCTTACCACTTAAATTAACTAAAACTAGAACCTAAAATAGTTTCTAGATCCGAAAACCAATATCGAATCCCATCCGGAATACCTGAAAATCTCAAGCCATCCACCTGGGCGCCACCCCCTTGGCGCCCATCCTCTCATTTGCACTAAAACGCGAACTCTTGGTTTCGTCTCAAAATCCGGATCCGAATCCCTTCGACATTTGAACACCGGAGAATTAAAACAATATTAAAACTCACCAAGTAAGAACCCCTTGGATTTCGAAAACAATATCGATATCATCGTCACTAGCCAAATCACCCAAAAGCCGCCACTTGGGCGCCACTGCCTGGGCGCCCAAGTCACCAGAGTAACCTAGGCGCCACCCCTTTGGCGCCCAAGTCCTCTGTTAACCCTGTTTCGCTAATTTCGACATCGCTTCACGTTTTAAATTAAACCATAAATTCCAGAACCTTAAATAACTTAAACAGCACCCCAAAATACATTTAATTCACTTCTTAATCAATCTTCAACTCAAAACAAACCAAACCAATTAAAAATCACAATTAATAAGCTGCTTAGGCGCTGAACCATCAAACTCAGGCTATTCATACCCTAGGATTAGATCGGATTTCCCCATTAGATAGATTAAAGCATTAGGTTTCATCCCGTCACTTTTCCTGTTCCGTTAGGGGACTAGGAGAGCTGATGTGGGCGGTGTAGGACCTTAGGTTAGGGTTAATCCGATGATCAGTAGTAAAGCATTAATCACATAGATCCAAGTAAAATCCCCTAGTTAGGCCCTTGTAGCCCTATATAAAAAAGCCATAAAAAACCATAAAAGCAACAAAATAAACCCAAAAAGATTTTTCATTTATTTCTTCCTCTACCTTAGGTGCTAAATATTTAATCGAACTTAATGATAAAAGGGAATAAAGAACTGATTTCTAAAATTGAATAAATGAGAATAACGAGATGAAATGAGTGATTTCGCACACACTTAACACTGGCCCATCGGCCATTTCCAATCAATCCTGGCCCATCGGCTACCTTCAATCCATTACAGCCCATCAGCCTTTTACTTTTATCACTCGTGTATCGCACACGAAAAACACAGAAATCACAAATTAAAGTCTCATTTGCATCATCATTTTGGTTTGGAAAATCAGGCTTTAAACCCTATTTTGCGAAGGAATCAGAAGGGGGTACCCGGGAACGGGGCCGATCCTCTTCTTAAATATTTGGCACCTCCCCCCTCTTTTATTCTATTTTCTTTATTTTAGCTATTTTGTTTTACTTGGATATACTACGATTATTCTATGTGAGGATTAACCTTTATTCGGACTTTAACTCATGACCTTGAATTGACCTAAAATTAAAGAGACTCAGAGAAACCCAAATTAATGTGACAGGACAACCGTCGTGTGTTGCCGGCAGTACATTAGACGAGAGGAAGAACCCACCTTATTATTTTTCTCCCCATATTTCTTCGACTTTTGTCGAAGAACAATGTTACGGCCGTACCGTAGCTGGCGATCGTGATCCATCAATTTTGAGGGTAGTCGGAATCCTCATTTTCGATGTAAAATCTAAATAGCATATATAGATGAATGGAGATTTCCCCAAACCATGCCTCTCTTGGAGAGGAAAATGGGGGGGTCGAAATTCACATCCGACAGCGACATGACCGTCTATCAGTACGAGCTCTGCTTCACCCAGCTCTCTAGATTTGCCGAAGTCTTCATTAGGGGATTGAGAGCTGATGTTTAGTTGCACATGGCGTGCGTTGATGACGTTACCTACGAGTATGCTGTGAGGAAGGCCTATTGGGCCGAGGAGCATCTGCAGCAGGTTGAGGTCATGCAGCAGCAGAAGCGGGTTAGGACCACTCCCCCTCGACAGCAGCCCCCAGTGTATCGGCGGCAGCAGCAGCAGCAGTACCGGAGGCATGGACCAGTAGCTAGGCGGCACAGTTCCAGCAGTGACAGCAGCACCGCCCGCACGACGCGTGTTATGACTGCGACGACCCCAGGCATATCGCCAGTCTTTGCCCCCTCCGCCGAGAGCAGCCCCCTATGCTACAGCTTCCCGCCCCTCCGAGAGCCCCAACTCCAGTTGCTGCACAGCCTATCCATCAGGTTACCCTAGCAGCCCAGCTACCTCAGTAGCAGTATCGTGCCCAACAGTAGGCGCGCGCTCCCCAGCAACAGCCCCGAGGGCAGCACTATCAGCGTGGGCATCACCAGAGGCACCACAAACATCAGCGCCAGCAGCAGAGGCCCCAGGCAGCAGGGCAGGTCTTTGCGCTCACCCATGAGGAAGCCGAGGCCTCAGGGAACGTGGTCGAAGGTACACTTTTCGTTTGTGATCAGCATGCTAGAGTACTATTTGACCCCGATGCGACACATTCCTATGTATCTTCAGTCTTTGCATTAATCTTGGGTAGAGTTGGAGAGGAGTTGCCTTGTACACTTGTAGTCTCTACACCCGTGGGTAGGAGTGTAGTATACCAGACTTACCACCCCAGATGCCGAGTGCAAATTGGGGAGTACATTATGTTTGCAGATCTGATCGTGTTACCCATGCATGACTTCAACGTCATTTTGGGGATGGACTGGTTGGCCAGATACCGAGCAGTGATGGATTGCTTCGAGAAGACGGTCAGACTAGCTATCAACGGTTCAGATGACACGGTAGAGTTTGTGGGCGAGAGGAGACCACCCAGCACTAGGATGATCTCAGCATTGAAGGCTGAGAGGATGATGAAGGCAGGATACGAGGGCTACATCGCTTTCATATCTAAGGACAAGAAGTCCAAGGGAGTGGAAGAGATCCCGGTAGAGTGCGAGTTTCCGGATATGTTTCCCGATGAGATCCCGGGATTACCTCCAGTCAGAGAGATCGACTTCACCATCGAGCTAACACCAGGCACAGCACCGATCTCCAGGGCTCCTTATCGCATGGCTCCGGCAGAGCTGTGAGAGTTGAAGACCCAGTTAGAGGAGTTGCTAGACAAGGGATTCGTCAGGCCGAGCATGTCACCATGGGGTGCGCCAGTGCTCTTCGTGAAGAAGAAGGATGGATCAATGAGGATGTGCATCGACTACCGCCAGCTGAACCAGGCGACAGTGAAGAATAGATATCCTCTTCTGCGGATCGACGAGCTCTTCGACCAGCTTCAGGGTCCTCAACACTTTTCGAAGATAGACTTGAGATCGGGATACCATCAGCTGCGAGTCAGAGAGCAAGATGTGCAGAAGACGGCGTTTCGTACACGCTATGGGCACTACGAGTTCTTAGTGATGCCGTTCGGATTGACAAATGCGCCAGCAGTGTTCATGACTCTGATGAACAAGATCTTCGCGCCGTACCTTGACAGCTTCACAGTGGTGTTTATCGATGACGTGTTAGTCTACTCACAGTCCAGAGAGGAGCACGAGCAGCATTTGAGGACATCTCTATAGTTGTTGCGCGACAACCAACTATACACGAAGCTTAGCAAGTGCGAGTTTTGGTTGGAGAAAGTGGTTTTCCTCGGACATATCATCTCCAAGGATGGATTGGCAATGGATCCAGCCAAGATCGACACAGTAATGAGTTGGAAGAGACCGGAGAACGTCACCGAGATTCGGAGTTTTCTTGGTCTAGCAGGCTATTACCGCAGATTCGGCAAGAGTTTATCTACAATCTCAGTGTCGTTGACCAAGTTGACGAGGAAGGATGCACTATTTGTATGGTCAGACACTTGCGAGGACAACTTTCAGGAGCTGAAGGAGAGACTGACGTCAGCGCCCATATTGTCGTTATCATCCGGGAGTGGTGGATTCGTTATATTTACAGATGCTTCAGGGACAGGCCTTGGATGTGTCTTGATGCAGCACGTGAAGGTCATTGCCTACGGATCACGACAGCTGAAAGAACACGAGAAGAAATACGCTACACACGATTTGGAGCTAGCAGCAGTTGTATTCGCACTGAAGACGTGGCGTCACTACCTCTACGGGGAGCAGTTCAAAGTTCATTCAGACCACCACATCTTGCAGTATCTATTTACCCAGAGTAATCTCAACAACAGTCAAAGGCAATGGATGGAGTACATCAAGGATTACGACTTTCCTATCAAATACCACCCTGGTAAGGCGAATGTTGTGGCAGACGCTTTGAGCAGGAAGGCCGCCCTAGTTAGTTTTCTAGCAGCAGAGGGTGTATGGACCGATGTCTTCAGAGACTTAGATGTTTAGTTTCAGCCGCTCAGCGATAGAGTCATGCTTGCTACCATGTTCGCATGGGAACCAAAGTTGTTGGGAAAGGTCAAGGACAGTCAACGCAGCGATCCCGACCTTGTCAGAGTGATCGAGCAGATTGATCAAAGACCTGAATTTTCTCAATTATTTCCTGCAAGTTCATGTGTGTTCGGTCGACCAAGACAGGGTCCAGTCGACTGAGTACACTGTTTGTGCACATTTTTAGGAAAAATAACTAGGGCTTGTTTCCTGACTTTTTAGTGTGCCCGGTCGACCGAGACAGGGTCCGGTCGACCGGGTACACGCAGATAGCTGAATTCCAGATTTCTGGAATTTTTTCCATTTCAATCCAATTCTCATTTAATTCATCCCCAATCACCTCCATATATTACATAAACAAGAATAAACACAAAAGCACTCCAATAATCTCCATCCACCGTCCAACCGGGCCATTGATCTTCCAAATAGAGAAACTCATCCATCAATGACCATTTTTCCATTAAAACAAGCTCAATAGCAGATCTAAACATGAATTAACATCTAATAGAATTGAAATTACAGAAACAAGAAGGAGAAGCATGCATCTAATGAAATTGCATAAGGTACTTGCCTTAATGAAGAAGAAAATGGAAATTGAGGTGAGTGAGAGATCCAATAGAGTGATAGTTGCCAACGGAGAGAGTCTCTAGTCTCCTTGTGCTGGGATTTGGGGAAAATTGGGGTTGCTTGGGGAGGAAGATAGGTTAATTGGGGAAGATGAGAGGCAATTAGGGTTTTAGGCTAGCTTTGCAACAGTTTGGCTTTATAGCTTAGGGTTTTTGGCTAATTACCTAAGGGGTATTTTGGTTCCAAAATGAAATTTAAATGGGGCCATGGGTAGTTGGGTAATTAGGTAGGTTCTAGAAGGTTCTACTCTCAAGCCCATTCTATTAGTGCTAATTATAATTAATCTCTAATCTAATCAAGCCTAACATAAATTAAATTAAAGTTATATCTAAAACTTAGGGATATTATAAACTATTCTACTAATTCCCTATTAAATAGCATATTAAAGATAGAAAATACCTTATTAATTATTATTAAATTCAAACTGAGGGCCCACCAGGTGGTGTGAGGCTGGTGGGGCCTCACACCAACCAACTAGGCAACCCTCGTTCTTGACATAAACACTTAAACACTAGAAGCATTTGTCCCAAATTGTGTATATCAGCTGGTCAAGACACAGGTGGGTGTTTGAGACTTCAAGCCCCTATGTTGGGAAAAAAAGCCCAGAAACATTTAAAGAATAAACACTTAAACACTAGAAGCATTTGTCCCAAATTGTGTATATCAGCTTGTCAAGACACAGGTTGGTGTTTGAGACTTCAAGCCCCTATGTTGGGAAAAAAAAGCCTAGAAACACTTGAAGAAAGAACCTTGTGTCTAGTATTTTGGTTCCTCTAGTGAGACGTGGTTTCTACCAAAAATAAAAAAAGAATCGGACTAGGTTATTCTTGTTCCTTTCTTGACTTACGTACCTGTCCATTCACTGTAGACACTAGCGAAGAGTGCCCGTGCAATATAAAAAACCTTAAAAACTCATGGAGTACCTATGATTCATATGTGCAGCACCCTGTCCCAAATTAATTAGATTAACTTTAAGTAATTGATGTTTAATGCTAAGTAACCATGTTTGATTAGGCTAACTGTGGTTAATAACCAAATTGAATTGAATTAGTCTCAATTGATTGATTTGAGGTTAATGAAATGATGATAGATGAGATTGAACTAATTGAATTGATTTAGGCTTAAATCAAGTGATACGAGGGCTTTTTCATAAATACGGATTTCGGTGTATTTCGTCGGATATAGTCACTCTTGATAACAACGCGTGTATCTCAAAGAGTACATTAGCTTCCGTAATGGGCGCGATTTCATTCGACATGAATTGGATCAAATGGGTCTTTGCTTGACTTGATACGTAAATAGTAGAAGTGGAGGAGGGTTTTATGAAAAAACTGGGCTTATAAGGGATTTGGATGAACTGAAATGAGTTCATTCCATTCATTCCAGCACAGACAAACCTTAGGCTTTTTCCTCTTCTTCTTTCTTCCATTTTTCCCTCTATCAAGTGTCAAGATTTGGAGCTTTGTATGTGGTTTTGAAGAAGCTTCATCCACTTTATCGTCTTCATCTAGCTCTCTTTCCATTTTTTTGAAGCTAAAGCTTGAAAAGAAGCTCAACCTTCCTTGACCTAGGACTACAAGAAAGTGCTTTGGTTGATTACAGAACTTTCAAGTTCTATTAAGTGGATTACAGTGTTTTCTAGCACAAAGAACTCATTGGAGTTCTGTTTGTGAATTTGGTTTTGGTTTTAGGTCGAAGGGAACTTGGATTAAAGAGATTTTCATCTCAAGATCAAGCTAAACAAAGGGGTTTTCGTTAATTGGTCTACAAAGAAGGCAAGTATACTCATCTCTTGTGGTTTAAGATGCCTTTAGACTTATTTGAACTAAAGGGGTTCAAATTCAAAAGTTTCAATTCAGAAATTTTCCGAACTCCTGGGAGCAGTTCGGTCAGCCTGACCGACCCTTTCTGGGTTGGATTTCGTAGGAAATCTCAGCTTCTAGAAAACTAACCAAACTGAGTTCGGTCAGCTGAAGTCACAATTCGGTTGACCGATAGGTGACCGAACCGCTGATCAAGCCATCTGGAGCTTTCTGGATTGCGAACTGAGGTGTAACCAAACTATGTTCGGTTAGCCGACACTGTGAGTTCGGTTGATCGACAAGGTGACCGAATTCCCTTGAAAAGTGTCAGAAATTATATCAGAAAAATGAGCTTTTGGAAAGCTGACCGACAATGTTTGGTTAGCCGAATTCATGGATTCAGTTGACCGACAGGTGATCGACAAGGTGACTGAACTTGTGGAAAATTGCAGATTGAGGTATAATTTTTCTAAATGAAAACCTGTTGACTAAGGCTAGTATTAATGGTGTTTTTCCCAACTTTCATTAGTGTTAGCTAAGGTTATCTTAATGTGACAAATTCAATTAAAGTGATGTCATCAAGAATAACATACACATTGGATAATGAACATTTCACCTGAATGTTTAGTTTGGGAATTTAAATAGGGTTTAATCCTCTGATTGATTTCCGTGTCCGGCACTACATAATAATTCTTAAGCTCATTATTGAGTTAAAATGAATTAATGAAAAGAATGAATGAAATGCATTAATGAACAATCCTACTGCAGTAGATAGAACGGAGTGTTCCAGAGCTCCGTGGTGATACCAGTGATCTCTGATCAAAACACTGGTAAATCCCACACATATTGAATGATAAGCCACTTAATAAAGTGTAACCACTAAAATAACTGAATGAGTCACTCCTTAAGGCCTGGGTCATGAATGGTACGCCCTTCCGCCCTGTGCCAATGAAGACACTGATACTGAATGCTTCCTTTTGGGAAGAACTGAATGAATGAATACTAATGTAGTTGCCAATTTTTGTAAGTGTTATTATTATTAGTTTTAATGTATAGGATACTGTTATTGGATTGATTTGTCTAGAATTATCAATTATATAATTGATAAGTATGTTCTTAACATATACTATTATAGATTTGTGTATACATTGTTGAACCGTTGTATTCACAGTGTTATTGATAACATTACAGGCTAAGTTGCCCGTACCGGTAATCCAAAGGCCGCACCGTCTGCGGAGGAGGCCAATCAGATTCCTCCAGGATGAGTGATTGAATGGACATAGATCGAAGAACGAATGAATTGGAATAATTGGAGACATTTTGCGAATTACTTTGTATATTCATTTTGAAGTAAATAGTAGTCACCTGCATTGTATTTGAATATGCAATGGTGGACTTAGATAGTAAAATGAAATGTGTAAATTAAACTTTACCTTTATGTAGAGAACTTGTACTGTTCAGATTAATTTGTCAATATATATGTATTTCCGCAAAAAATGTACATGTGACAGGTATGAATGTGTGATATCCCTTGTGGATTTCGTATTAACTTCGGTTAATTCGGAGTTTATGAGAGTAAGTATGATAATCGCGACTCGGGGTTTGTCTGTGGTAATCATAATCTCGAGCCCGGGTCGTGACAATATGCCTGCCGTAAGAAATCATCAATAGGGTTCATGTACAATCATAAGTTGTATTAAGTTTACAGCTTGAGAATGAAAAATCCAGTTGCATATGTCTGACTTAACACGATCTGATTTCCACTACTACAGGCTAATTGATTTATTTAAATTTTATAGAATTGAAGATCATGATAATGCAATCATCTTGTATGACAAAGTAGACCATCTAACTAACACCTTGGCTAAGACAACCTTCTCTGTGTACAATTTGCTATTTCTCATGTACTTCTTCCATGAAAGATCAATTCGTTTAGACAGACTCACAATAAAACAATTACACATCTAATGTTAGTATCTAACACTATTATATCGGATGGGAATCATCAAAATGGCATATAATCAGAAAACATATCTTAAGATAGACCACAAGGTCCAAAACCAATACCAAGCATCTAAAGTTCAAACCTACTTCAGGATTTTGCAATTTTTTTTTTTTTTTTTTTGAAACAATGTAATTTAAAAGTAAATTAAAAAATTAAAAAAAAAAAGAAAAAGGAGTAAGGCATAATTCAACAGCATCATCACAGCTTCAACATTCTTTGTATGATGGTGAATTTTCACTCCAAGCAACATTGACCAAACACTATTATTTAATTGAAAAGAAAACAATCTTATGTTATCATCAATACTTGTGTAATCCAAGCCAGTCACATACATTCTTCCCGATGTTTAAGCAATGGCCCAAATTTCACCATAGCATGCACCTTTGGACCGATCATATATTTAATATAAGTTCTATTTTTATATTTTTTACACATGATTAATCCAATATATTTAGAGTGGTGTCTAATATGAGCAGCTTTGATCAAGCATTCAGCCTTGTATGATGTCCAATTCACCCTTGGATCAAGTCCATGAAGATAGTATACTGAATTTGGTCTTGAGTAATGTTTATCATTGCGTTCTATGATTATACATCCTATAAAAGGTAAGACATTACGGTTCCAATTTTTTTTTTACAAACACACCCTATAATCATCCAGCCCCAACATTACTTACCAAACCTAATAGGAGTAGCCTCGTTATCTCTCGCCGGATTCCCAGCAAGCTCAAAGAACTTGGAATCGGAATGAAAACACAAACCACAACAATCAATCAGTTGATGAAAGAATAGAAAACATTAAAAGAGGACTTTTACGAACCTCTGATTCAAGGTATTAAAGAACTGCAGAGAGATAGAAGGAAGCCCCGATCCTGAGCTCAAAGAACCTCTTCTTTTTTTTTTTTGGTAAAAGTGAGATCAAGATAATTGAAAAATGAACCTTGGAAAACACATCCAGATCAATTACATTCCAAACATTTTTCACCATTCCTTTCAAATGCGGAAAAAAAAAAAAAACCATAAACGCAAATTAACGCAAACTGCCAGTAATGCAAACCAACAAAAACCTAGAACCCCAATATAGAAAAGCTCACCTCCGTTGAATACAGAATGCATGGAAAGGAAAAATGAGAAACACAAATCGGTGTTGTTCCAACATAAGCTCTGGCGTTAATGGTTGACAGGGTATATCCTTCTCTATTTTATGGGCTTAATAAGAATTAATACGAAAAGTCCCTTTTTTATGGGCTCAACGTATTCTAGAGGGAGGAATTAGGGACATAACGTGGGATATATCCTTCCCTTTTTTATGGCCTTAATGAGAATATGAAAAGTCCATTTTTATGGGCATAACGTATTCCAGAGGGAAGAGTTAGGGTTGCTTGATCAAAGGAAAAGGTCAAAACAAATTTGCCCGGGTAAAAATCAAATTTTAATTTCTCGGTTCGCTTCATATATATACAATTGTGGCAGAGCTCACTGTATAATTTTGAGGACAATGTTCTCCCACGAGCATATTGTATATTGAAAATGTGCAATCCATCTTTTAGGGTCCACTTAGATATACCACTTAGATTCATTTTTATCAATTGGAGGAGGGCAGATGTTAGGGTCTCCTTATAGACGAAGGAAAGCCAAAAAATCAGCTCTACTAGATTATCTTAGGCCTTATTTTAACATCCTCAAAGTTTAGTGGCATCTTAACTACAATATTTTTAGATTCAATGCAATTGTGAATTAAGGTTCAATTATTTTAAAATCGATCTTGATGCCATATGATAGGATGAAAAGAGTTTCAAAAGTTGTACACAGGTCAAGGGTAAGCCCAGGTAAGCCCCATAAGACTAGATTGACATGTAGTCCGCTCATAGGAGAACATTGTCCCAAGTCATATATATTAAAGCAGCAAACCCTTTGGGTGAGAGCGACACTCAGCGTACTCTAATTCCAAGAACTTTTTAATACTTTGGATTACTCTCCAACAAACAACCTAAAATATCTCAATACAAATAAGGATGTTTTTGAAATAGGAAGCATGCTAATTAGTCCTTTTACTTACTCGCCGAAAAGAAACTCTCCAAGAGAGATTTTCACCAGTGATTGGGTTCTTTTTTTTTCCATATTTCTGCCCATATCAGTATCATGATCTCGAGTTTGCTAATGTAGGGTGCACCTAGGTTCTACCAACATATCAGTATCATGATCTCGAGTTTTCAAATGTAGGACCGCATGGGAAGATCCATCCATAAGATGGACGATTTGGATCGAGCAAATCAGTGCTTCCAAAGGGTCTAGCCTATAAAATATATATATATATACTTCCACAATGCCACGTCATCATGTGGCCCCAAGATTCCTATGGATAATTTGTGGTATGAAAGTTGAAGATATTTTACCTTCGTAGGATTGAATGTCTCATGAAATTAATAAATTAATTAAGAAACATGACTCTTTCTCTGATAGAGTGGAAAACAAAAGAAACAGTTATGTAGCCCTTAGCCACTAATTAAGATCAGTGGTGGGACCATAAAATTAAATACCCAAAAACTAAAAGCATCCAAAATATCTACTTTTCTATTTGCCATGAAAATACAGGCACTCAAACTCAGACCAGTTACATGTTTACAACCTCGTGCATGATAGCATTAAAAAAGGGAGCAGATAGCAAAAGGACTGAGATTAGAAGTTACGAGTTTCTTCTAGTAATCAAGTTAACCACATTGGTCGTAATGGCAATAGAGCTGGCAATTACTGCTAGAATTATCATCAAGGAGGCCAAGATTCTATCTCTTCCTGTCGATATCTTGTGAACATCCCTGCCAAGAAAGAAATTACAAAATAAAATTAAAAACAAAAGGAGCCAGAAAAATAAGTGTTGAGACGGCAGTTATAAATTTATATGGTGAGACTGGATCATGCTTTGATTGGAAGCCACGGCTTTTATTATCATACTTTGATTGTGGTATGATTAGGCCTGTCAATTTAGCCCGTTGAAATGAGTGGGCTAGGCTCAAGTCCGAAAACACAGGGCTTTTAAAAAAAATTTACCCCAGCAGGCTGTGCTTGGACAATTATTTGAAAGTCCGACCAAAATGTGACTAGGAATAGGCAGAGCATGCCATGAACTTTGGTCTTATGATTATAGGTTTACATGATCTATTCTTGGTTGCCATGGATTCTATTGAGAACTTTCTTTTTTTCTTTCTTTTTTTTTTAATCCGGCATTAATATTGTCTACTTTGGGCCCGCCCAAGGGCATACCCGCATGGCTTTGTTTTTGGCCCCCATTTGGCTACCCAAAACGCTTTATACTAGATAAAAACCCGGTCCTCTATATTAGCCAATTTTTTGACAATCACATGAGCAATGTGGGACTTTACACATGACTTGAGCATTAATCATAATAGTAGTAATCGTCAAACTAGTATTGGAGGCCACAATCTGTTTTTGATGTGGAGGCTTAGAGGATTCAGTCTCACCACCTACTGTATTTGTGGGTGGGACACAAAGAGGTATTCTCCTACCAACTTCATGTCCAATTGGTCAGGTCACTATGTTTCTTCAACCCAATAACAGCTCATATCTGGGGCTGCAAATTGATTGGGTGGGACCTGAGACAACTCGACATGAAAAATGCTTCTGTTTAGAATATCAGAATTCAGGGAATGTAGAGTAGATGGCATTTGGAGAATTTGGAAACCTCCCAACATAACTTCTCCCAATTCCAGCAATCAAACAGCCTTAACAATGGAATGAAGCAATGAAAACCATACCTAAGAACAATGGCACCAGGGAAAACAAAGGCGATGCAGACAGCAGACGTCGAACCCAGAAACTGAAAGAAGGACCATATGCTGGGGATAGCTATGGCTACCAAGTAGATTAATCCGAGAAGAAAACCTGTTAGCACCACGAAGCGAGTACTGTTGGACGGCAATGGCGTTGATTTAGGAAAGAGGAGGCCATCTACATTGATCCTCAAAGAGAAGTTGAGAAGAGGAAACACCAGCATCAGATGGATTGCGTAGCTCAAGCGAACCGTGTCGTCGAGGAACTGACCCAATGGGGTACCAGAGTTTCGGTCAAAATTAGACAGTATGTCTGCCATTGTTGAGTCTCCAAAGAGGAGATATCCGAAGAATCCAATGGCAGCATAGATGAAAGCACATAGAACCAGTGAAATTCGAACAGCCTTGGTCATGTCCGAATGCTTCTTTATCTCCGCACTGATAGGATGAACTGCAGGCATGAAAATTGCACATGAATGAGAAATATAGAGAAAATGAAAATATCTATAAATTCCCTATACTTTGTGGTGCAAATCAGTATGTCAAGACGGGTGCGGTCAGGTTTGAGCCCACTCCATTCCAACCCAAATCTTTGAAGGGCCAACTCAAACCCCGAGGATACCAATTTGACACTGACCTATCCCAGAGACCCAACCTTTAAGGCTGCAAACTTGGTGGTCATGCTATAAGGAAAATTGTTTCTTCCAGCATGTGGGATTTTTTTTTTTTTTTTTTGCGATTTTGCACATCAGCTTCGTTGTTTGCACAAATAAGAAAAATGAAAATTCCTGATTTTCTATTCTTTTAGTGTAAGGTTATTTTACATGCAAATGGAAAATGCTTTGAAATAAACCCATCAATGCGAAGGTGGGTTCAATTGGTGCCTAGCCTTCGATGCCTGAACCAGCCCACCCCATTGACAGACCATGAAAATAATTAGTTTATAAATTTTTTTTATAAATAACAGAAGTGACTTCATTTATTAAAATGACATTATTTTCATGGAAACATAGATTGATTTTCACATTGGAAGTTATCAATCTTACCATTGAAATGGAAAGTGAAGGCTGTTACGACGACCGGAACGGCAGTGAAAAGATCGAAGAATGAAACGTCGCCAGTGAAGTCAGGAAGCCATCTGGGGTTCCTTGTTGTCCCTTTAAACAATGCATAGATTGCCATGGCCGAACTTACGACAACAAAAACCACAGCCAGCAGAACCGAAATGAAAGAACTGAACCTCAGTGACTCTGCCCAACACAAACAAGCACACATTTGTCAGTTTTTTTACGTCTTGAATAACACCAGGCCCAAATGGCGTGGTTTCTGAGATTAGAAAAATTAAATAATAGAAGCAACTACAAGTAGAAGGTTCTTCATCTACAGCTAAATATGAAACATGTGAGTAGTTCAAATGAGAATTTGTATGGTGCAGAGGCAGCAGAGCGTTATGCCTTAATCCATTGATGTTGGGTCCATCATGGTTTTGCTAAAAATGTCTTTTGTTGTTTGATGATAACTATTGATTCTTCATGGGTTTAATAGTATAAACTTGGGGTGATTCAAACCAACAATAGATATTACTCAGATCAAGATCAAATTTGGTCCAATACCAACATGTGGCAGTAGATGATAGCACCGTAACATTTATTAATGGTGCAACTTAAGCTGGGCCAAGACCCAATTCTAGCTGGCATGTTCAGGTTTGGGCCCAGCTACCTAAATTAGGTATATTGAGTTCATATAATATCTGTATATACACATCATAAATGTAATATATATTAGCCAATCCCACCCTGGCCCCAACCAGATTGTATCCTTGACAACTAACATTCCCGAACAAATACCGTGTAGAAAAATTGCCAGGATATTTCCAAGAAGGATAATATCAGGAAAATATCTATCAGGAAAATATTGCAGGAGGATAAGTACGTATGATAGTTGATGGTTCTTTCATGTCCCAAGAACATGGCTTAAGATTTGGTGCCCATGAAATGGTCCGTTTCTGGCTGGCAATATTCCATTACTGAGATATCTTCAAGATACACCACTCAAACAGGCCATGTGAAATGAAATAATGAGAACTGGCCTCTCTAATTCACTTGTCTCTAGGAGATGTAACGGGGCTCACCTACCATCAATCAAGCCTTACATAAAAATCATACCATATACATCGACAGACAACCAAACACTTATCATCATCATAGCTTATCTGTAGTCGGCAAATTAGAGTGGTTTTTCACCCTTCAATCTTTATGATAAGAATGATGAATAACCATTGAATCAATATATCCAGTCAGAACGGTATCAGAAATTCTACCAATTCAAAATTGTTGGATGATGATAGCCATCAATCTAACGACCCAAGGGATTTAGCCATTTAAGAATTTCGCACCTTTGATCTAATGGTGGAAACGCTCCAAATGGTATGGCATCAAACTATGGAGATTCATCAAATTAGAAAACAGTATCTGGAGTCCATTTGGGTTAATTACAAATCCCAGGATCAAGGGAGGTGAAAGGGCAATCATAGATTGAGAATAAAATAAAATGCTATACTATTGGATAGGACAAATGGAGTTACATGCCTCGTTCGGGAATAATTCGTGGCCTCTTACTCTGATACCATGTCAATAATTAAAAACACCAAAAACTCGAGCAGTTAGTGAACGGCATAACAATTTATTAAAGCAAGAAATGACAAGAGATTATATCAAAAGCATACAATTTCAAAGTTCCCTCCAAAATTTCCAAAAAAAGTAAAAAAAGGCAACCTCCTTTTTCCACTAAAAGACAAAAAACCTTCAATTTTCTATACAAAAAGTCAAAAAGATTCCATACCAAACAACTAAAAACAAAACAGCATCATAACACCTTATATTTTATTCTCTCTTGATTTTATGATTCACCTTACCATACTTCAATTCACCATACATCCAAACAGGTTCGAAAACCCTCTCAATTTATACAAAAAGAATAACCTAATGCAAGACTATTTAAAATTCAAATTCAGCTTATCTTTCTCACCTACCTAATCTCTATTTAACCATTCTAATAATCCTAACAACATACCGTTTTCTAAACAGTATAGGCCCTTCCAAAGGACACCCCTACAATAGCTTCTAATCACTATCTTTTTCAGAGGTGGGGCCCACACAATACTATAGGATGAAATTCATTAGAAAAAATATTCAAAACAATTATTTTACCAACCTACACGTCTCAGCAATAGGAGAGGAAGCATAACAAAAAGCGCAATGAAGAGAAGAACAACTGCCCTGGAGTTCCACCAGTGAACCCCAAACCATTCTTGCAAAACACCCAAATGCACGGTTCCCTCTGCTTTACTTCCTGACAGCACATCCCCTGTAAAACCCAAATGAAAATCACATATTATGAGGGAGAAATGACCAATTGGTGGGTGTTCTTGATTAAATATGGCATATTTGTAAATGAATGGATCAAATTAATTTCTTTGCATTTTTACAAAAGCAGCCAGTTTCTTAAAAAGAAAAAAAAAACAAATAAATAGCCATAAAAAAATTATCATTTAATAAAAAATGAATTAAAGAGAAATACAAATTAATTGCCACCTCATTATCTTGGTAAATCATTTTCCATGTTCTCTAAGCTTATTTTCCATACTGCAACGTAAAGTTGTTTCCTCTTCCATGGAAAGCGATTCCACTCACCTCCCAATATTAGCAAATACGCCGTACGTTGGTGTATATATGCTCGGTCCACATCACCCTTTTTCTTCATTTGCATTAAAATGCATAACAAAGAATTCAGGGTCAAATGAACTCTACCAAAAAATTTATTAAAATCTCGAGGGATAAATGATATAAAGTAGAGATGTAGATACTTTTACTTTCACATGTATGGAATTAATATGGTCACGTTGGCACGTTTGATGCTCGATTTTTTAAACTCACTTTTGATCTTCATTTTAAGCCACTGCTTGTAATATAAATCATATGTATTCAATTCCTAAATATTATAATGCAAGTGGACTGGCGAAAATACCTATGATAATGAGATAGATGATGAGACAACCCATGGTGGTGATCATGATACAGATCTGGAGCACCAGAGACCCAAATTTCCCAAACGACTCAGCCATCACGCCGGCGTATGTCACTGAGTTGCCGGACTGAGTGCACCTCAACAGGAACTCCGTCGACACGTCGCAGAGGAAGGCGATGAAGAAGATCAGCAGGACGGCCGGAACCACTCCCAACACCTTGAGTGTGGCCGGAATCGACATGATCCCGGCGCCGATGATGCTAGTTGAGAGGTTGAATACGGCGCCGGAGACCGATGCGCCGCCGGAAGGACCATGCCGTACGTCCGGAAGGAGAGGGGCGTCTGCTCCGTTGGCCGTGTCCGGCTTCATTTCGACGGTGCCGGAAGAAAAGGCGTATGTCTTTCTCTCCCTGGACTTGTTTCCTAGTTAAATGTAAGGTTAGCATATAATGGAGAAGAGTACACACCTGTGTTATTACCAAAACACCCATGTGTTTTATATTGAAATTATGTACCAACCTGTTTTGTTTCCAGCTGGGGTAAGTACAGGTGCACTCCGCTAACAAATTTTGGTGGTCTGACGATTAAGCGAAAAGCAATACTAAAGTACGAACACCTCTCAACTATAAGTGTTTCATTTTGATCTAGTCAAATTGACGAAGGTACTAGTTTTGGTTAGACTAGGTTTCAGTGACTCGTCCAATATATTTTGAAATACCAGCCTATTTGATTCCATTGGGCCCACCCAATGATCTTAGAGGAGCGTTGTTGACTAAGTAGTGATGTAGATTAGGGTTGGAATGATTATTACTTCACTTGGATAATCTTAATCTTTAATTTTTAAAATGCAATTTAATGCCCTTTTTAAGCATATAAGAAGACTTAATTCAAAGGCCAACAATAATTAAATTAGTTTCAATTAAAATCGAAGGGTTCCTCAATTGATTCCAGCCCTCTAGATTGGGGTAACAAATAATTTATAAGGGTGTAGATCTGCATGATGAATGATATGATTTGCCTAGAAATCTGCTTCCCAGAAAAACAGGTAAATTTGATGTTAATAAGAATTTGCCTATGGGGGCATGCTATTTGCCATCCTTAAAATATTTGATAGCCCATTAACGATCGGTGAAAAAGCCTGGTGATACTTTTTTTTTACATTTATCATAAAAATGGAGGAGCTACCACTCTATAAGAACAATATTATTATGACCCCTTAGACCGACTGTAAAGAGTCTAAAAAATTGGGTCCCACTTGAAGGGCGCAGGTGCACGCTAAACCGTACGTCAGCGGTGTTTGAACTTTCAAGGGCATTATTTGATTCGCCGACTATTTTTAGCGTCACATGATGTGATTCCGGAGCTAGGAATGATTGAGGAGAAACATGAGGGCAATTTCGTAAATGTACTATTCTATTAGAAATCTTTAAAAAATAAAAAGCGTGGCCAGAAACATTAGAGTATCTGGACGGGAAATCCGACTTTTGTTATAGCACGTGTGGATAATGATATAAAAGATTACGATGAGTTGAAATTATCAAGAGGGATTTACGGGAAAAGTTTAAAACCTGTGCGCCTTGCCAGGTCCTGTATTATGTTGAACGTAAGGAGAGTCTTTATGTAGCTCTTTTAATTTATTCTTTTAGTCATTTAGCGATATAATCAATATCGATCATTTTATGGTAGTTGCTCTCAATTTGTAAAACCTAAATAAAAATCGGATTTTCTCTCTTGATAGCTGGTGCTACTCCAGAACGGTGAATAGGGCCAGGGAAAGCAGGGGAGATGGAGGATACGAAGGAATGGAGGCCAGTGAGCATGGGATCATCTTCGTCGGATGAGAGAAGATCTCCTTGGAGGGAAGGGAGGAGGGAGAAGAGGGGAGGGGAGATGGAGATGGAGATGAGGAAGAGGGCTGGGCTTGCAGGTAGTGGGAGAGGGAGGAGATGGGGGCTAATGACCTACCGAGTCAAGGGGAGTGAGAGTAGGCAATGGCGGAGGATTTGCAAGTGGACCTGTAGATTTATCATTTTTCTTATTATTTTGCGATATGGTCAATATCGATCATTATGTTGTGGTCGGCAAATAAGACACTTACATAGTATAGAAAATCTGACTGATAGAATGGTCGATATCGACCATATCGCTAAATGACAAAAAAAAAAAAGGGGCCACGTGAGGACCCCTCTCGTGTCCAACATGATATGGGGACCTAGTAAGACGTATAGGGTCCTACAGGGACTTTTCCTATAAATTCCTCAAATATCAATCTTCAAGCTACGCGTGCAGGAATCCTCTAAGAGACGGTCAGTTCTGAGGTTGCAAACATTTTTATTTTATTATTATTATTTTTTCATTTTTGATTTATGCTCAAGCTTATTTGAGGATGGCAGAACTCCAAAGGTGGGAGAAGCTGCAAGGGGCCAAGTTTTGGGGCCAATCCAACCTTGGTCTAGCCCTAACCCTTGAGGATAAGGTATGTGTCTAAGTATTGTAGGTCCACCATGGGCAGCAAGGGCTTTGGCTCGACCTAGGTCCATCCAACATACTCATGAGTAAGGTAAGGGCCTTACTCTAACCCAGCCAAGTCAGATCCTATGACAACCTAGATATATGGTTTAGATATAGATAAAATCTTCACTTTTCTAAATATTGAATTACTAATGTGATGACCGAGTATTCATATTCATCTTCTTTTCATTTTATTTTTCCAAAAGAGAATGTAATTTGACGCTTTCCTTGGAAGTTCACCTTCCGGTTTTTTTTTTTGTTTTATTATTATTATTATTATTTTAACCACTACTAGCATGAATCCTAATGCATTCAATTTGTACATATTCTAATGCAAACCAACCCAACCTAAAGATAAAATGATTTAATGGTTGTGAAATAAAGAATGTCTCTTGATCACAAAGTGTGAATTACATAACCAGATACTTAAATTTGTGGAGCAACAAGTTTTAATACAGCAGATAATCACAACATTTTATTGTCATGGCATAACAAACAAAACTGACTGTCATTAGAACGTTTCTGTAGGCGGTAATAACGACACCTACTTAGATTGAGGAGATGAACCTCTTAGATCAGGGAAGACCGAATGCCGGGAACCTCCACGGGGCTGAGGAACCTGAAAAGGGAAGGAGAAAGGCTTTGGTCAAAGCCCCTGGCTACCGTGAGCCGAAGACGCTCCGACGCCTGAGTTAGTTCGAGAGGAAGACTAAATAGGAGGAGGCAGGAGAGGGGAATGAGACGATGTAGTTGGGAGTTGCGAGTTGCGTACCTCTATGGGGTCATCCCCCGTGCCTATATGGGGGCATTCCTTGTTCATTCTCTCTGTCGGTGGGAGTAGGTAGGATGAGGTCCTATCGATCCTTACCCTGACAGGCAGCAGTAGGTGAAAAGGGAACATCCCATCCTAACTTTCCATGCCTTCAGTCAGTTGACGTTAAGGGCTGATAAAGCTAACTTCTTATCGCCATAAATGAGTAATCATATCGTCATAAATGAATACTCCTATCTGGCAGGGCGCGCCGTATTTCCTGGAGGAAGGTGGCGGCCCACTCTGCCTTCAGCATTTTGTTCCGAGACCAAGAATGGCTTGGCCGTGCTATGCTTTTGTGCTGAGCTGGCACTCACGCCGAACTGCCGAGCCCTCTGCCGTGCTGGTACTCTTGACCGAGCTACCGAGCTGACAGGATATGACCACAGAGGCCGAGGTGATCAGCGAGTCCTGTAATCCTTGCTTAATTTCGTTATTACGGTGTTTTACCCACACAGTTTTCAAAATATAAATATTATTATGCAAGTACATGAATCAAACATAAGACTCACTGTCTAATCCTCTTCTTTGTTCAAGGTCATGTATATCCAGGGAATATCTAATCTCCCTCTATTCATCTATATATGATCTCTGTATCCAGCAATAGCTGTAAGCAACTGCCTGTCCAAGCATGTTTTGTCCCCAGTCCGCTGAAGGTCACGGAGTTGAGACTTCGGAGGATAGTTATGCCCCACTTCCACATTCCTAACCAAAATGATGTAGACCGATGACAAGTGACCCAATCTTGGTTTCAATTTCTGTAGAATTAAAGAGGGCTGCTGTTTTCCTCTTCTTTCTTTGTCTCTTATCTTTTGGTTTGCTATTTTTTTAAAGGAATCTCAACCTTCGAGGCCAGTCCAGCTTGACCATCAACCACTAGCCAATTGCTTGAGTTAAGCCGAGGAGGTTCTACCTATCATGCCCGGCTTGCAGCCTTGTCTCAGCTCTGCTCCACCACACCCTGCACACTCCAACCCATGAAATTGTTTAAACAGGTCAAACAAATATATCCTCATCAGACTGCCTGATTTTTCAAGATTAAAATAATGTTATAGTGTTAAACATCAATCTAATCTGATTCTGATCTGAGAGCATCCAGGCCAGGCTAATTTTCATGGCTACTTCTATCAAAGTCGAGTTACTTCCTGGAATAGTAGCTGGGGTTTATGATGGTTGGATCATAGATGCCATCTCTTTCAGCAGCCCACGGATTCCACGTGACTTGCTTTCTGTAAGCTTTGGAAAAGACTCGAATCATATATATATCCTTTGCTTTAAAAGCTGATGGGCAACTGATGGGCCGGTGTGTCGTTACTGAGAACTTCTTTTGTGAGAATGGCAAATTTGGGTGAAGTTTAAAATCTCAGAAACAAAAAAAATCTCAGAGTTGGGGAATGCTTTTGCCAGTCAACTCTAACAGTCTTGGGAATGCTTTTGCCAGTCAACTCTAACAGTCTTCCGACGATAGACACGATGATGGACCCTAAACTTGTAGGTCATGGATTAAGGAGGTTTTTTTTTTTTTTTTTCCGCCGACAGAAGTCCGAACCCTTTGGGCTAGACTAATCCCTTTGAATCTAAAGAGAAGACGGGTAAAACCCCTATAGCCCCAAGGTGGTAGCACAAGTAGACCCAACCTTCGGTTTCTGAAGAGATGAAACTTGGGGTTGATACCAATACCTCTAACTCTAGAAGAGGGAGGAGCCGTGGTCCTGACCACTCGGCCAACCCCTTGGGGTTATGGATTAAGGAGTTAAAGACATGAGATTGAGCTCAAACTTTATAGTAGTTGGTCTTGTGATCAGTGAAGCTCCGGGAATACATGGTGTCCCACAACTGCCCAAGGATGCTGCTTAAATCCAGAGTTCTTACAGTTTCCGGGGCTATACGGTTTTAAAGCGCCTCAAGTTGAGTTAAAAGACGGATTTTGACTTATAAGTCCAGGTCAAGACTTGGATATTTCCGATGCAGGAATAGTGGAGACTCTCCGTTTGAAGCACGTAGTTGACACGCTATTCCCCATGGTTAAATGTGCCGTCCGGAGTAAGTTCTCACACCCCCTCTGAGAGTTTAACCGAGTTATTTTGTTGAACTGCATAAGGCTCGCCTCAACTCTTGGTACTTCCGAGCCTGTTATGCACATGCATGAATCATGGAGATCAAGTCCGAGTTCTATGTTAAACCTAGCCTTGCATCTGGGTTTATAATCTATACATGTGATTGAAATAAGAAAACTAAAGTAATTAAATTTGCTGCTTTAGCATGATTTTTTGCTAATTTGATGGTGTCCATTGCCTCTATTGAGGTGAGATACTTGCACTGAAAAGATAAAGTGGGATAGCAATTTTGGGCAATGGAATTCGAAAAATCTTGAGCCTGAGGGAATTGAGTGCCTTTGTTAGATAACCGAAGATTACTTTGTTGGTTTTGTATTTCTTTTTTCTTTTCTTTTTTTTCGATTTTTTTTGGTCGAATACTATATTAGTTGGTTGATAAAGATAAGGTTGGATGGTTGATGGTTTATTTGAGATTTAAGGTTAGATTACATTTTGAATAATCTTTTTAGATTTTAGGTTAATTTAAACTGAGAGGATTTTCACCCGGTTAGTTTATGAGAACCTATTGAGTCTTAAAATTCTTTATGGTATTAGAGCCGGGTGGGCTCGATGATGATGCAAATGTTGATCTCAATGTCCCGTTTTTCTTTTTTAATAAACCAAACATCCTCTCATATCCATCTAATCCTCTCATATCCTTCTAATTATTAAATGCCTATCCTCTCCTATCCTTCTAATTATTAAAGGCCTATAATCTTGCCATCTTTATCAAATTGCAAGATTGTGGAAGAGATCACGACGGATTTGATTTAGTGGGCCCAACAAGATAGACTCGAAAGTTGCAGTTTATGGGAACATATTGAATCTTGAGATTCTTTTACCTTAAATTAAAATATTGACCGCGATGACAAAAAAACCCTTTCTTGCAATATTGAGTTTGGTGCTTGACTCAAACCCATTTTATTACAAGTAGCTTGGTCCTAATTGGGTTCACTCAATCAAACTCGACATTAATCTTAGCAAGTCCGAATACTCAAAGTCTTTGAGTAAGAATTCATTATTTGAATGAGTGAAACTCCATAAGCAGGCCCACCTATTGACCAATGAACACCTAAGCAGTCAAAATCATCGTCGTCGTCGTCGTCATCCAAGCCTTGTTCCAATTTTGTTGGGGTAGGCTACACAAATTCTGTTTCTCCATTCCAATCTATCTTGATTCAAATCATCATATAAGTTACACTTCTTCATATCTATGTTTACTACCTTCATACATGTCTTTTTTGCTTTTACCCTTTCTCCTTAGTGGGCTATCAAACTTAATAACCAAACTTTTCCTTACCTGCGCCGCTGCTGGCGTACAATGAACATGCCCAACCTGTTATTTGTTTGGCTCAATTGAATAAATAATAAATAAATTGGGCCCCTGTATTGCCCATGTTCTACTGTGATTAGAAGTAGTGTTTGGGTGTAACTGGGTATTGGGCTGATATTATAAATAGAGGCTTAGGGTCTCTATGATGTACACCTTCTTCCGATTGCATAGTGAATTCTCCCGTCTTCCCCGTAGACGTAGGCCAAAAACCGAACCACGTAAATCTCCTGTGTGCTTGTGTGTGCTTGTTCTCTTCTCATAGGCCCTAGATCACAACAAACTGGTATCAGAGCCAGGATTGGCTTGATCGGAAGAGATTTGACACATCGGATCTCAGAGGGCTGGAGTTGCGGCTGCGTGATTAACGGATTAGATCTCAAGATTGAGATTTCGTTTTCGATCATGCAAAGGGAGATCGGTTCATCAGGAGGTGGGTCACGATCGGAGAAGAAGAAGACTACTGTCGTCGGTGCCGAGCACTGCCTCGCCGCCTCCCATCGCGGTTTTGTTCCGTGGGCAAAGAGGAGGCTTTCAGAGGATCGCCGGAGATCAAGGGAGCCATCACTGTTCTGCGCATCACTGGAGAAGAGATCAGGTTCTTCCGGTGGGCCACGGCTGGTTGATCAGACACCGCTGAAGCCGTTGAAGGTGAAGAAGGGCTGCCCATTTTCTCGTCACCTGCGTACTGTTGCTGTGTGTCGACGACGGTGATCAAAGAGAAATCGAGGAAGAAGACAGCAAGAAGGGGCGATTTTGGGTTCGGCTGGCCCCACATCGCTGCTGACGACTGCACGCTGTCGTTGGAGCCATCGCCGCGCTGCGCATCCCGTCACCTGAGTCTCCGCTGCGTGTCGCCGGAGAACAGGACAAACAGCCGACGTCGCCGCTGCCCGTGCTATGGCCGGAGAGGAAGAGGACCGTTGGGTTCTGTCGGTTCTGGTTACTGATCCAGAACGAAGAAGAAGAAGGGAGTTCTTTGGGTTTGTTTCCGGGTTGGGTCCAGTCCAGGTCAGCCCGACCCGTTTGTGGAAGCCCAGAGTCAAAGCCTGCTGCAGAAAGGCGCTGACGTCAACAGATTCGTCCGGTCAAAGGCTGTTTGACCAAATCAAAGGCTGAAAATTATTTTCGCGATATCTTGACGATCCAGAGTCCGATCTGAGATCCGTTTGAACCTACGGACTCGTTGCAAGCAGATCTACGCTGTTGTGGAAGAAGATTGGTTGTTCAGAAGTCAACAAAGAAGATTGACTGATTGGAGCGCAGAAACTTATTTCTGCGATATCTTAGCCGTCTAGAGTCGGATTTCAGATCCGTTTCTTCCAGCGTGCTCGTGGGGACCAGATCTACACAGTTCCAGTGAAAGATTTGCGGAATGGCTGCTAAATTCGATATTGAAAAATTCAACGGTAATAATGACTTCGGTCTTTGGCGTCTGAAGATGCATGCTTTGTTGGTCCAGAATGGGTTGCATAAAGCTTTGAGGGGAAAGAATGCTTTATCTGAAAAATTGTCAGATGAAGAGAAGGGTGAGTTGCGGGAAAAGGCGTATGGTCAGATTCTGCTGTTTTTTAGCGATGGTGTACTGCGAAAGGTTGTTCAAGAGAAAACTGCTGGTGGCATGTGGCAGAAGTTGGAGAACTTGTACATCACAAAATCTCTCACGAATCGCTTGTATCTAAAAAAGCGATTGTTCACATTACAAATGCAGGAAGGTACGTCTGTTTCAACTCACATTGATTCTTTTACAAAAGCTATTATGTATTTGGAAAATATCAATGTTGAAATTGATGATGAGGACCAAGCTATTATGTTGTTGTGCTCGTTACCACCCTCATATGAGCATTTTGTTGATACCATGATGTATGGTAGAGATACTCTATCCAAAGAGGATGTAGAGGCAGCCTTGAATTCGAAAGAGTTGAAGAAAAAGGTTGCAGCTGACAATGATAGTTCGGGTGAGGGTTTGGTAGTACGAGGAAGAACAAAAGACTCCAGTAATAAGAGCAAATATAGATCCAACAGGAAAAACATTGAATGTTATTATTGTCATAAGAAGGGGCACATCAGAAAAAACTGTCCCGAAAGGCAGAGGAAAGGGAAAGAAATAGAAGATTCGTCATCTGATGATGATTCAGTCAGTGTTGCAGATGGAAGATCAGATTATGATTCCGACAATGCACTTTCTGTGATTGAAAATGGTATTCGTCCTAAGGATGAATGGATTCTTTATTCTGGTTGTTCTTACCATATGTGTCCCAATAGGGACTGGTTTACCACTTATAGAGAAATCAACGGTGGTAGTGTCTTGATGGGCAACAATGTTGCATGTAAGACGGTTGGAATTGGAACAGTTAAAATCAAGATGTATGATGGAATCGTCAGAACGTTGGCAGAAGTTCGGCATGTTCCTGATCTGAAAAAGAATCTTGTTTCTCTTGGTGCCTTAGACTCCGATGGTTGTAAGTTCTCAGCTGAAGGTGGAGTCATGAAGGTTGTGAAGGGTGCTCTGGTTCTTATGAGAGGCAATAGAGTTGGAAACTTATATGTTTTGTTTGGAAATACAGTTACAGGTGGAGCTGCAGTGTCTTCCTCAGATGACCATGAATCTGTCTCAACACGCTTATGGCACTTGCGCCTGGGTCACATGAGTGAGAAGGGATTGACAATACTGAGCAATCGGAATTTGCTATGTGGCACAAAGACAAGCAAGTTGGATTTCTGTGAGAGATGCGTCTTCAGGAAGCATCGAAAGGTCAGTTTCAAGACAAGTCTTCATCGCACGAAAGGTATTCTTGCTTATGTTCATTCAGATGTATAGGGGCCTTCTAAGGTTTACTCCAAGGGCGGGTCCCGGTTTATGCTGACTTTTATTGATGATTATTCAAGGAAAGTCTGGGTTTATACTCTGAAGACGAAGGATCAGACCTTTGTTACATTCAAGCGATGGAAAGAAATGGTTGAGAAACAGACTGGCAGAAAGGTGAAGAAGTTGAAGACAGGTAATGGCAAGGAGTACAGATCGACAGAGTTTGAAAACTATTGCACGGATCATAGCATAGTTCGACATTACACCACTACAGAAAATCCGCAGCAGAATGGAGTTGCAAAGAGGATGAACAGAACGATCTTGGAAAGAGCTCGTTGTATGTTGTTTACTGCAGGATTGTCCAAGGACTTTTGGGCTGAGGCAGTAAATGCTGCAGGCTACTTGATAAATAGGTCTCCACACACAAAGATTGGTTGCAAAACACCGGAAGAAATGTGGTCAGGTAATCCAGCTAATTATTCTAACTTGAGGATCTTCGGTTGTCCGGCTTATGCTCGCGTGAAAACCGATAAGTTAGAACCAAGGGTTGTTAAGTGCATCTTGGTGGGATATGCTTCTGGGGTGAAAGGATACAGATTGTGGTGTACTGATCAAGATTCATCCAGATTTATCATCAGCAGGGATGTTACATTTCATGAGGATGCTTTACTCGAATCAAGAAAGCAAGTGGAGAGGACAGAAGTAGGTAGCAGCAGTGACACCGTTCAGGTGGAGTCCGACATCCTAGTGAGGAAGGAGAGTGCATCCGACTCCTCCCGAGATACAGGGGATCGTCAGACAGTGCAGCAGATGCAGCAAATAGAGCCGCGGATGCCGCAGACGGGTAGACCGCAGAGAGAAAGGAAACCGCCGGTTAGATACGGTTTCGAGGATATGACGACGTACGCGTCGACATCAGATAGTGGCCATGATGATGTGGTTGCATACGCATTGACGACTGAGTCTCTTGAATTAATGGAAGGACTGGAAAGTAGTCAACAGGCAGCAACTATAACTGAAGAGATGGACTCTCCTGATGAGGAAAATCAGGCCATCAGATGCAAGCGGTTCTACGAGGAAGATGAAGGAGCTTCCAGTGCAGGTAGAGTGCAGTTTAAGGTTCCTGATCATGTATGCAGTTTGAAGAAATCATTGTATGGGTCGAAGCAAGCTTCTGGACAATGGTACAAGCGATTTGGTGCACTCATGAAGGAATGGTTTAAATTCAAGTTCAAGCATTGCTTGGACTTGATCGGTGTGCTCAGTACCTGAGTGCCCTAAGGGGCAGGTGGAGACGGTGAGACGTGTTAAGTGCATGAGGATCAGCTTCAATGTTCGCCAAGGTGGAGATTTGTTATTTGTTTGGCTCAATTGAATAAATAATAAATAAACTGGGCCCCTGTATTGCCCATGTTCTACTGTGATTAGAAGTAGGTCTATTATCATAGATCTACTGTGATTAGAAGTAGTGTTTGGGTGTAACTGGGTATTGGGCTGATATTATAAATAGAGGCTTAGGGTCTCTATGATGTACACCTCCTTCCGATTGCATAGTGAATTCTCCCGTCTTCCCCGTGGACGTAGGCCAAAAGCCGAACCACGTAAATCTCCTGTGTGCTTGTGTGTGCTTGTTCTCTTCTCATAGGCCCTAGATCACAACACAACCCAAACAGCTCAAAATGAAAGCCTTTAATGTGTATGGGATGTTCTCAAATTCTTTCCAAATAGAGTTGGGCCCACCGTAAGTTGCGATCATATGAAGAGGGTTAATAATAATAATAGGCTCAATCTTATGGTGTGCCTAACCCCCATTGGACTAAAATTTGAGCACATCTCATACGCGAGGAGTGGTAAGATTTTCAATAGGTGGGCCTCACTATGAGCTTCCTGTCCAACCCAGGTATTCTCTGCCAGAAACTTACGAGAATTTCACTCAAGCTTGGCCTGGTCGTTCATAAGAGAGGCTTAAGCCTAGTCCTCTTGCGTTCACTTCACATGGTTGTTGAAGGGCTTGAAAATCTTGTTGGGAAACTCAGCTTCGATTTATGTGTGTGACTATAAAACTTAAGTATATATGCTCCATTTTTTAGATCCGCTCTCTTGACTCATTCTTTTTGGATCCTACGCATTTCATATGCCCGGGGGATGTATAGTCACTGCCCCTAAGTAACCATAGTGGGCCATGTAATCACTCAACTCCCATTGGATTTGTGAACAGTGTGACCCTAGTTTATAAACAGGGGTGGCAAATGGGTTGGGTTGAGATGTGAGTTTTGCAACTTGAGGTCCAATCTATACCCAAGCCATTTCCTGAAAAGATCACATGGCAACCAACGTGGGGTCAACTCAATATGACCCACGCATAACCCATTTATATTATGCTTTAGACCTACTAGTTTATTTAATGGTGGGCCACCCCCCCCTCCCTCCACCACTCCACTGCATTTTTATCAATAATTTAAGAACAAAAAAGGAGAAGACTTTACTTTTGGATCTGAAACATTGATGCAAGGAACTCCCTTTGCAGTGTTTCTGCAAGAAATTGGAAAATGGTAACACATGAAGAAAATGAGGAACAAATGTATGACAGGTAGGGAAACTAAAGTTTTTTTTTTTTTTTATAACTTTGAAAATACTGCTCCGTCACCTTAATAATTTAAATTCTAGGGTTGTCAAGATCCTAACTACATCTCTGCTCTATCTATTTCGTATTATTCTTCACCTCTCACCTTTATAATCTATATTTCTGACTTACATATTTCACCCCTCACCGTTGTTGGAGCTCATCTTATGTTGAATTCCGATATATTCCTATGCAAACAAATAAGCCCTAAGACAATATAGGTTATAACGAGAAATAATAACACTATTAGAGAAAATTGTTAATTTTCAAAGAAGCTGAAAGCCATGCTAGGCAGCTATGATCCATTCTAAGTATAATCTTGTCGATCTGCAGAATTCATTATCATACTTTATCACTATAGTATATTATCTTATTGAATATTGAAGCATTCCAGATGGTTCTAATCCAGGCCCACTAGCCTGTCTTCTTCTCATGGAGATGGATAGTAGAATGCAAAAACATGTTGGACTATGCTTCATAGGCTGTGTTTATTTGGCCCCTCAATAAAATTTAAAATAAAAAATTTGGTTGGACTCTGTTCCCACATAAAGTGGTGCCCAGAAGATTGCTAGATTTATGGGCCCACCTTATTTAGGTTCGCGGGGGTTTAGATAGGTCAAAATGTATCTGACCTATTAAGCTACATAGCATAAATATCTCGACCCATGGTCACATTTGTATGGTGCAGGTCAGATTGGTGGTAAGGATCCAGTTCAACTAAGATTTTGCCATACATTTTGTCATACTTTAATGCGTATTTTGAAGGATATATATAGAGCAAATTTATAACTCCGAAAAGGTAAAGGTAGGGGGCATTAAAATATATATATAAATTGAATGCATAATATTCATGCAATTAGAAGTTAAAAATGAAGACCAAAGGTGAATCTTAAAAAATGGGCATCAAATAGTTTTTCCTTTTAAGGAAATAAAATCAAATAAAGAGAAATGAACTACTAGGTGGTGGCTAGTTTATTTATTTCTCATCATCTTTTTATTCTATTCCCCGAAAATGAAAGATTATTTGATGCTCATTTTTAAATATTCACTTGTAATCTTCATTTTCAGCCACTTCTATAAATTCTATGAATTCAAGTCCTATGTATTATAATGCAAATGAATAGACTCTAAAAGTCTGAAAATCAGTAATCTCAAACTATTATATATGTATTCTATTGTTTTTTCCCTATTCACTTCTAGTCTTCCTTTTTTACATGGTTGTAACTTGTTATAGCATCCAGTGGTCTCCACCAAAACTGTAGAATTTTTTTTCTTGAGATTGGCAATCTTCTATCACATCAAAGGTTTTTATTTGAGGAAAATTTCTTGGTTCTGCCCCTATTGAAAACATTCTCGCCTTTAATTACTGTTAAAGAAACAAATGTGTTTTTAATATTATAACCATTTAGTGGCTACCGAGACAACTAATACATGGGCTAATCTTAATAAATACAACTAATACATGGGGTGATCTTAATAAATATGCATGAGGCTCAACACTAGTAATTCAAATCCCAATGTGGCCTAGGCTTAATACTTCTTTAATTAGTTAAAGGGAAAAAAACAGATTACCTACTCGTACTTTGGTATTTTTGCAAAGTACCCCATGTACTTCGGTATTTTGTACTAAACCTACCTGTAGTTTTAACTAACATGTAAACATAGACGGCCGTGACGAAAAACAGGAAATGGCGAATTTACCCCTCCATATATAAGATGCCTTTTAGCGATTTTGGTTCATTTTTTCCTCTTTCGCTTGCGGCTAGGGTTCATCTTCGCTGGCGATCTAAGGAGAAACCGCCCCTCCTTCGCGACGATCAGCATATCCCTCAAGAGTCTGTGTCAATCAGCGCTTTTAGAGGTATGATCTCATATCCTTAACTCTGTCTTTTATGTATATTGTGATGCATGTGGTGGTCTACAAATGATGACTATAATTTCAGGTTTAGGGTTTAGAACGAACATCTTGATTTCATAGCTCTACGTGCATGTATTTGGAGGATCTTGTTGATGGGTTTCCATGATTTCTATAAAGTTTGAATTAAAAAAGTATCATTTTCTTTGTCTCATATAGTGAATGGGGATGATTTAGGGTTCTTTTGTTGTCTGATAGCGATGTGTACGAAAATGGTCCCCTCTTGATGCGAACTATTTCTTTTGATTTTTGATTTTTGAAAAAAAAAATTGAATGTTTGGTGGAATAGAAACCCCACCTGTCTGCACTGTGTCGGCCACTTTGGTATACAGAGAATGGTGGCAGTCACACATGGAGGGGACCACAGTCAAGGAATTTTAGTTTCCAGCAGATGGTTGATAGGTTGATATGAAAAAACCCCAACCCACCTAGTGCGAAACATCTAATTGTCAGAATTCCAGTCACTGAACCCACCTAATGCCTTCTCTCTCTCTTGTATCATATTTCAGTGGATCCATTCATCATCACTCATAAGAAGTTTATTACTGCTATTAAAAATATAATGTAAGACTAATTAAGGGATTTTTTTTCATGCTATCATAAACATCAATCATAACCATGATGTACTTTTTTTTAATAGTAACAATAGGATGATATTAAAGATAAAATTGTTATCATTTGCTGGAATGGCCTCAAATTCCAGCAAGTGAAAAAAGAAACCTTGCATTCTATGTCCTGCTATATTGGAGGACTTTAAACAATTTCTCTTAGTTCAAAGGGGTATGTATTTAGACCAGTTACGTCTTATGTCACATATTTCTTTCTCTTTCTTTATATAGATTTCCTATTGAGAATCTTGTAATTTCCTTTTGTTTTTCTCAGTACTGGGTAACTTTTTGCTATTCTATTCTGTTTGGATCAGGAGTTAATTCAAATGAGAGTCTCACTCAACTAAAAATTTTGTGACAGTCTACTCTTAGCATATGAGTCTGAGTTGCATGATGTAACTTTCATTTCTATTTCTTTTTTTGTTAAAAATCACATGATGTAAGTTGGATAAAAATATTACAACTGCTCAATGTTGGCCATCAAATGGACGGTCAAGAAATAAATAAACTATCACTGGCTCACATTCAATGGATGGAGTTGAATTGGTAGGGTCGTGCAACCACAAGGTGTTTTGGCATCATCCATCTAGATAGGACCCTTTTGAGTTCTTTGGATTGTCATATCCTCATGCGTCTAGTTGTGATTGATGAGTTATACTCCACATCAGGTTGGGTCGGGCTGACTGGTAAAAAAACAAGAGAAAACCACAAGAATTTTGAACCAAAGGAAATACTGCAGCAAAAGGACAAGTAGGAAGGCAGTATCAGACCCTTGGCTTGTTTAGCAATCAGTAATTCCCCTCAAATGTACATCAATTTAAGAATACAAAAAGTAAAGATGTCTGGATGCTTTATTTCATATGGTACATTTTCCTTTCCACCCATGTTCTCTCCTTTTTGGGCGTTTATTTCCCTGGAACTACTACTAAGCACCAGTCAAAGAGAGAGTAATCTTTCACCCATGTGCTTTTTTAGTTGAAAATGTACCCTCTTTATAGTCTTTCAGCAAGTAAATCTACTTGTATTTCAAGATAGTCAATCAAACCCCGACAAGAAACTTGAAAGGAAAATAAATGGAAACATAAGAAGCCAACCCAATAATACCCAATTTGAACATTATCAAATATTATGACAGTAGCACCCATATGCTTGGATGGAAATAGCCTAAATACAACTTATGCTATATATTGAGAGAGAGGCCTTATCCACTTTGTTTAATTTTAGTTTCTTGCCTCAAATAATTGTCGTTTACATGCAGATATTGTTTGATGAAGTTACAATTTAATTCCACCATGGTGGTTATTTCACAGACCCACCAAATAGTGTATACATTGGGGGTGTGGTAGATGAAATAGCTGATTTTGATATCGATAAAGCATCATCTTTTGAGTTCAGAGATTATGTGATAGAATTAGGGTACCCAGCGAACAGTTCAATGTACTTTAAGGTGCCGGGATTGGATTTTGATGGTGGTCTGAGGCGGATTGAATCAGACAAGGATGTAGTTGCTCTATTAGAACATTATAAGGACAGTGAAGTGTTGACTATTTATGTAGAGAGGGGACATGAGCCTTTGATGGTAGTGTCACCTAAGGGGAAGATATTATTGCCAAATAGCTCTACGTGCAAAGGTCCCTTGAAGCAATTACCTGCAGCAGAAGTTGCATCAGCGAGCAAGAAACACTGTGAAGAGGACTATGGTGCTGACGTTGAGGATGAAACTGATGATGACCAAAACCAGCAACATGGTCATCATGATGACTCTAATGTTCATCACCATCCTGATATTGAGGATGATCATAACCAGCAGCATCAATTAAATGATGACAGTGAGGTTGAAAGTGAAGAACAAGGATTTGATCCCGATGAGCCTTCGGAGTTACATGAGGATGTTAAGAAACCTGAAGATGAGGATATCTTCAGAGGAGCTTGTGAGAAGGAAAAACAATCTCATGAAGCTGAGAGTGTGGAAGAAGTGCAAAAAGCAAAGCAACAGGTACCAGTTGATGAGAATTGGATTACAGATGATGAGGATGGGGATGATTTTCACTCTTTATGCAGCTCATATGATGAGAACAACAGGAATAAATGGCCTGAGTTTAATGAGCTAACTGATATGGAGAATCCTCAACTGAAGTTGGGTATGACATTTTCAAGTTCACAAGTTTTCAGACAAGCACTTGTTGAATGGACTGTAAGGCAGAGCTATGACATTAAATACCTGAAAAATGAGAACAAGAGGATCACGACTGTCTGCAAATATGATTGTGGATTTAGGATTCATGCATCACCCATGCAGAGCGAGAAGACATTTCAAATTAAGATATTCAAGCCCAAACATGAATGTGGTATGAGATTTCAGAATCACTTAGTAACTTCCAGCTATATAGCTAGTAAATACCAACAAAGGATGAGTGACAATCCGAAGTGGTCAATTCCTGTAATGCAAAAGGAGTTGAGAAGAGAACTGAAGGTAGATTTGTCGAAGCATAAGTTGTATAGAGCCAAGAGGAAGGCATGGGATAACATCTCTGGAGATATTATAATCCAGTACACTAGATTGAGGGACTATTGTGTCACTGTCCAGAAGTATAATCCCAACACAAAGATATTTGTGGTGACACAAAGACCTCACATGGATACAAGTCCAAGTTTCCAGAGACTGTACGTCTGTTATGAGGCACAAAAGTCAGGGTACGTGAGTGGATGTAGACCCATAATTGGTCTAGACGGGTGCTTCCTCAAAGGCAGTTATGGTGGACAAGTGCTGGCTGCAGTAGGTAGAGATGAGAATAAGAATATGTTCCCAATTGCAATGGCTGTTGTAGAGGCTGAAAATTTGGACTCATGGACTTGGTTTTTGAAATCACTAATTGATGACATTGGAGATGGGGGTGACATGGGCTGGATTTTTATGTCCGATAGACAGAAAGGGCTTGAAGCAACATTTGAGATAGTAGTTCCTACTGCTGAAATCAGACACTGTGTGAGGCATATGTATGATAACTTCAAAATACTTTTTAGAGGCAAATTGTTGAAAGATGTTATGTGGGCTGCAGCATCATGTGGATCATCCAGAGAATTTGATAGTCATATGCAGGGGATCAAAGAGATGGACCAGGCTGCATATAATTGGCTGATAGCTGCTAATCCAAACAGGTGGGCCAGATCTCATTTTTCTTGCAGGGCCAAATGTGATGCAATAACAAACGACCTTTGCGAGTCTTTCAACAATTACATACTTGAAGCAAGGGAGAAACCAATAGTTGGTTTGCTTGAGTGTGTGAGGAGGAAGCTTATGACCAGAACTCAAGTGAAGTTGAAAGAAATGACCAAATATGATGGGACAATCTGTCCAGGGATATTGGAGAAGTTGGAAAAGAACAAGGATGACAGCAGGCACTATTTTCCCAATTGGTCAGGTAGAGGTGAGTTTGAGGTGGACTGTTTTGCCAAAACTTTTGTTGTTAACATTGAGAGTAGAACATGTTTATGCAGAATGTGGGATTTGACTTGGATACCTTGTAAGCATGCCATAGCATGTATATATATGAATCAAGAAAAGCCTGAAGATTATATTCATGCATGCTACAGCAAAGAGATGTATTTGAGGGCATATAATCATATGATATATGCTGTACCTGGCATGCATGATTGGGTACAAAGTGGAATGGAACCATTTGCTCCTCCATTGTATAGAAGACCTGCAGGTAGGCTAAAGAAGTTGAGGAGGAGGGAAACGGATGAGCAACCTACTTCTTCTAGAGTTTCTAGAATGAATAGAAAAATGACTTGTGTTAGATGTTTGAAAACAGGCCATAATATCAGGTCTTGCAAAGGACCAGTACAGCCAAATTCAAGACTCTTTGGTTCTTCATCACAGCCCATGCCACCTTCCCAGCCAGCATCACAGCCCATGCCAGCTTCTCAGCCCTTGCCAGTTTCTCAGCCATCTTCTCAGCCCATGTCAGCACACAGGGTACAGTGTTTTCACCATGTTTTATACTTCAAACTATATTATATGCATTTAATCACTAATGTCTTGAAAATTTTGATTGATCAGGGGAGAGTCAGATAATCTTTTTCTCAACCGTTGCCAGCTTCACAGCCATTTTCCTCAGCAAGTAATACAAGTGGTAGGGGGAAGTTACAAGCAGTGAGGTCTACATCAACACCCAGAGGTAGAGGAAGGACTGGAGCAGGAAAAGGCAACTCAAAAACGACTTGATGTTCTGCTTGGGTGATGATGGTGTTGCATACATGACTGTTTGGGTGATGATGGTGTTTTAAAAAACTTTCACCAGTTTGTTTTTTACTGTTTGGTTTGTCTGTTTGGATGACAAGTTTGTACGGAGCAACATAGATGACATTCTTTGTTGTTGTCAGGATTGACTGTCTATTAGATGATGATTGTTTGGAGTAGCATAGATGACCCCTTTTTATTGTTTGGATTGACTGCTTGGATGATGATGATTTTCTTATTCCAGGTTAATTAAAGTTCAGAGCAAAATAAAGAGTAAACCAAACAAATACATGTATTGACAAATAAACAACACCAACCCATTTTCATAATGTTATATTCCAACTGATACATTTGATCATGGTAATTCCAACCCATCTACAGGGAACCAAGCTATCAGTAGGTAACACATGAACAATAAAAGGACAATTCCAGCCCAACTCCAGAGTAACACACGTAGGTAAAATTTTTCCCTTTGACGAGCTGTCTTCAGTTCCCTCTCCAACACATCGATCATATCCAATAGCTTGGGCACAGGCTCTATTTTTCCATCAACCCATTCAAAAAATCCACACGCTGGTTGGATCTGGAAAAAAATTGGAAAAAAAAAATTAATACTAGCAAGAGGGTTGACCAGACATCAAGAAAAGCAATCAGATGGTTCACAGCATAACCCCATATAGTGCACAGCCAAGAAACCTCCTCCCCATGTTCCGCTGTGTTCGAGAGGTTCTCAAAGCAGCCCTATGCCCACAGTGACAGTAACGAATTTCACCATCAAATTGAGAGTTTTGACCACGAGAACAATTGGTGCAAGAGTTTTGAGAGTTTTAAGAGGAAGACATTTTCTATGGCTTCAAAAATGACTGAGAGTTGCTCTTCTATGCATTACCCTTTTTAAAGGAGTGGTTCAAGGGCAAATGAGCCTTTTTAGGCGAGTAACTTGCCGCCAATAAGCACTAGACGCTATTTATACGGCCTACACCGTTAATACTAACAGAATCCGTTATATTTGCATGTTAGTTAAAATTACATGTAGGTTTAGTACAAAATACCGAAGTATAGGGGGTACCCTGCAAAAAGACCAAAGTCCAGGTAGGTAATCTGCTTTTTTTCCTTAGTCAAAATTCATAAGGGAATGTAGATATATGTAATGTCAGTGATCCTTTTATTCAGTATTGTAATAAGTCTATGGTGGCGTTTGACGTCTCTTATTATTGCCTCTACCTGTCTTAAAATTGTTTGAAACAGTTTTTAGACTGTTTGGTAACTCATGTTGTAAAGTCTATTTGAAATGGAGTTTAGATGATTTGCCTCCATTTCAAGATGCCAGCAAAAGGGGCATATTTGAATTAGTGGCTTGTGTCTGAAGCGGAAAGACACAAATGGCTGTAGTGAAACGGACGTCCTCAAAGGACAGTCTGTTTTTTCTTTTTTCTTTTTTCTTTTTAATTTATGGGACTCAAAATCACGATTGGGACCTTTAGATATACGAAGATTGTCAAACACAGCCACATGTCAAAATTTCAGCCGTTGATTTATCTCGGATCCAGAGATATTTGCAAAAAACTGTGAGCCATTCGATCTAATATTCTGGACATTATGGGCCCCATAATCATGATCCAATCTGTTGGTTCTCTTTGGAGGGCCAAAAATGGCTACAGGTATAAAAAATGAGCCTCTGATTCAAAGTAGATCTTGAGATATTTACGAAAATATTTTTTTATTATTGATGTACCATGCATTATTGACTGGGTTTTAAAATTATACACAACAGTGTGGTTTTTCTTTTCTTTTCTTTTCTTTTTTTCATAAATTCGAGCACCATAATATCATGATCTAAACCATTGGATATATTTAGAATATCATTCACGACTATGCGTGCAAATTTTAGCAGTTGAATTATCATAAATTTTGAGTTACTAACAAAAAAAACTGACAGACATTGATATCTACTTTGTTTAAAACCATGCCCCCAAATGCAAGATCGAAACCAATATACAGATATCAACCGATCCGATTAAAGCTGGACCCAAGTGGGCCCCACACAAGCACGCGTATAGTAAGAAACACGTAAGGTTACGGTAGAAATGGAATCCCGACCATATTCCTCCGAATATTTTCCGCATTTTCTCTCTCGTTCCTTCGCCCACCCAACTTCATCATCATCTTCTTCTTCTTCGATCGATCTCTCTTTCTCTCTCTGCAATTCACTTCCAAACGAAGAAGAAAACCATCATCAGCATCAGCATCATTATCACCATCATCATCAGAACAAGAAGAACGAGTGAAATAGATAGATAGAAATGGGGGATCAGATGGCGAAAGGAGAGGACATGGAGAAGAAGGCAGAGAAGAAGATCAACGGATGGGGTCTCTTCGGTTCCAAATACGAAGACGCCGGTGATTTGTACGACAAGGCTGCCAATTGCTACAAACTCGCCAAATCCTGTATGTTTTCTTTCTCTGCGAGTTTTCATCGAGCACCTTGTATCCTTTTTTTTTTTGTCTCGCTCTTCTTATTTGCCATGAATCGCTCACAATCTGTCCGATCAATCAAATGAATTAAATGTTTCAATTTTTTTTCTAGGGTTTCTTTGGATATGCAGGATTGTACTGAGAGTTTTGGAGTCGGATGCTTTTGGCGTTAGGGTTTTACTTTTCTTTGCTTGATCTGACAGTAAATATGTTTGATTTATTGTGCTGTGAATTTTAATCTAACAAGTGACGTGCATGAATTGGATTATAGATGGTTCCTTCATCCCTTGCATGGCTTTGATCCATTGGTTCGAAGATCCCCGTTCGATCATCCATTCCTACGTGGAAAGGAAACGTTTTGCGAGCATTTCTTCTGGCGCCTTACATGCCTCGTTTTTGTCCCCGATCGATTGGGAAATGGGAGGGCCTTGAAAACTCACTGGAATATATTTGGACTCTTCTTTTGTGTGAAACCGCCTCCGCCATTCCATCACGTGCTTTGCGGCCCAAATAACATAGAATGGATCACTTAATGCGGTATCTGTTGTGAATTTATGAAGATGATGCCAAAGAGAGATTGGCGTGTCCTGTTCACCTCAAATTTGTGGCACGAATTTATGTTTCTGTTGATCTTGGAGACAAATAGAAGGATGGGTTCAAATGGATATTTTCAATCAATGTATCAGTTATGTTATACTATTATGGAAGATTTACTGGAGAGATGACTGTACAGCAAGCTCAGATATCCTTAGATGAGGAATCAGGGAAGAATAAATAAAGCCACACTGGAGAATGAACACACTTGATTATTATTGCTAATTCAGGGATTTTTTAAAGCCATGTTTGGGTGTAAATTGAATTGCATAGATGGTGGTTATTTAGATGTAGCAGATGGCAACACATTCTGCTATGCATGATGAACATGTGGGAGACTTAGCATCATATTAATTGGTTCAAACTAGCGGACGTAGTGGCCGCATTATCGGCTGTAGCGGTTGAGGCCGCTACGCTATTTTGAAAAGAGCGGCGCTACGGTCTAAAACATAGTAGAGCTAAGCATTTTTAATTTAAAACATTGTTGTTTCTATATCTTCTCTTCCATAGCCTTTCCTAAAGTTGTCCCTACCCTTATATAGCTTCAAATCACTAAAAAAAATACAAGATTGGTTGCTACACAATATTCGAATTTTTTTACTGCTTAAAAAAATCACCGCGGCTATGTATCGCCGCAATTGCTACATATCATTTTGGCCACTAGCCACTACACCTGCTACAACTACTATTTTGGTCCTTGCATATTATACATGCTCGCATTTTCGCCACCTCTTTTTATTTTGCTGCAAAACTATCCTGGGATTTCATTCTTTACTGGAATAGATCTATCCTTTCATCAATTAAATCTCAATATATGACTAATTCATATTAGTTGACTTTTTAAGTAATCCAACATATTTATTGATTTCCAGGGGATAGGGCTGGAGCAGTGTACATCAAGTTGGCTAACTGTCATTTGAAGGTTTATGCTTTGCTTAGTATATTCATTGATCATTTTGTCTGCTTCACCTTGTTTTGTCTTTCTGATACTGTAATTATATGTTTACTTCTTACAGTTAGAAAGCAAGCATGAAGCTGCTTCAGCTTTTGTCGATGCGGCAAATTGTTACAAGAAAACCTCTGGACAAGGTTCTGTCTCAGTTCAGAGTATAAATTTACTTCATCAGAGTCCATGGCCCCTTCAATCAGTGGGAGAATGGTGTAGGTTAAGGTTAGGTCGGGCCAGGATTTATAGGCATATAAGTGAGCTTGAAAAATCAGGTCTAGCCTCATCAGTGACAGTCAAAACCTTGCCCAGGCTGACTAGGCCTCAAAGGGAAACACTGTGAAACGCAGGGCTGGGGCTTGTTTATTCATTCATCGGCATGAATGAAACTCAGCCTAATAATGATTTACAGACAAAAATAGACCCAAGCCTGCCTTTGGCTCGTTTGGTTGGGGACCTAATCAGGGCACCTGACATGAACCCATTCCTAGCCATACCAGTTTGTTAATTGTCATGATAAAGTTTTGTCACATCCTATTTCTTTTTTGCTTGCTGTACTCTATGGTTTACTAAGACTTTCAGCTATGGCACAGCTGAGGTCAAACGGTTGGTTAGGGTCCTGTAGCCAGCATTTTCTCTCTACATCCTTTTTCAGCCGATACACTTTGAATTGCCTGCTAATGATATTAGTTTTCTAAAATTATTCTGTAGAGGCCATAACATGCCTTAACCAGGCTGTGAATATCTTCCTGGAGATTGGGAGGCTAAACATGGCTGCAAGATACTGCAAGGTGACTTCATTACTGAGTTATTATTATTATCATTACTGTTTAAGTGATGTTATTGATTTTTGATAATTGATCTGAAATATTAAATCAGAAATGATTGCATAACTGGAGTTTTATTGTAGCTGGTTCCTTACAATCTTTTTGTGTTTCACTTGAGAGTCTGCTGCATTTATATTGTTTTCATGCAATTCTACTTTACTTATTTTATGCATACTTTTTGAAATGTTTGTTCGTGGTTGCTAGTGTTTTTCATTGCCATTGAAAATAGCATATCAAGAGTGCAGACAGGCTTGGTTGGTTACTTTAGGGTTTGCCAAGCCTCTTTTTCCATAGATTTCTTTATTTTGTAAAAGTCATAAATGCATATAAGTAAATATTTCCTTACATGTAGCTCACAAATGTAAAAAGTGTGCTAATGTGGGGTCTACTTCTTCATGTGTAGGAAATTGGTGAATTGTATGAGGCAGAACAGAACTTTGAGCAGTCTATTAATTTCTTTGAAAGGGCTGCCGATCTTTTCCAGAGTGAAGAAGTCACGACGTCTGCCAACCAATGCAAGCAGAAGGTTGCACAATTTGCTGCCCAACTTGAACAGTAAGACACCCTTTGCTAATTAAAAGCAGTTTTCTTTCTGAGGGTAGACAATACGTGCTGTTTAGTAGGTTTATCATGATAATGTGAAGGTTTGCTCCATACTGCACCTTTTTATAGCTATCGTTTCTCCCATGCACCTGTAGACATTTTTCTTGTTGTCTGGTGTGGGATTCATTTTCAGCACTTTGCTCCTGGCTGATGCAAATTGTCTCTTTTGTTTTTTTTTAATGGAATTATCTCTATTGTTTGTTGAAATCAACTTCATTTCAATTTCATATTATCTATCACAATACTTCTTCAAAATGCAACTGCTATGGTACCAAAGTAGTTTTATGGGCCTGAAATATCGTTCAGACACTATTTCTGTGTTAAATTGTAGAAAATAGAAACACCAACTCGCCATACAGATAAATTAATACAATAGAAAATAATAACTAATCTTGTTCCGTTTGGAGTTTGGACAGGTTTTAGGTCCTTTCTTTCTTTTTCCTTTTTCTTTTTTTTTTCTAGTTGATTTCAATATACAATATGCCCAGAGCTAGAGTTTCTTTATGCTGGATGAATACTATTATCCATATCCTTGACCTAGTTTTCTTGAAACTTTCGAGTCGCACACACCCATGTTGTCATGTCTGTGCCTGATTCTGAGTCTCTATCAGGGTATCACAGACCAATTGTGCTTGCTTGTGGCCTCTGCGTGATTTGTTCATAAAAATGGTATTGTTTGATGCTCAATGTGTCCATCCTGTGGGACTTTTTTTCATTTACATTGTGCGGGGAGACTGGCAGGGAATGTGCAAAAGAATGGTCAGTCTTTGAACAAGCAGGAAATCAGGCTAGGGTAGTGTGTAGTGGTGAGGAATCAGCACCATGAATATATGTGCTTCCTCTTAGTCCTTGTCACAAATATTGGTCTCATGAAATTATCTTCTTGGGAAAATGTCAGGATGTTTTCAAAATTAGGGGTTTTCATGGGATATTCGTGGGAAAATGTCATAGAAAATAAATTATTTTTATATAATTAAAAATATAAAATATTGTTAAAATTAGTTTATAAAATTGCCCCACGTTTTCCTTTTTTTAAATTCTGATTTCTCATGATATTTTCATTTGAAGGCGATATTTTGAACATATAGTGAATTGTTGTGGTTTAGGTATATATCACGATATTATTGCAATATTTTCAAATTATCACTGATATTTGTGACAGTCCTCCTAAAGTTGCATGAATACAAGCACTTGTGTGGGGATACAGTACTGGTAAGTTGATCCAATTCCCAGAACATAGGATGGATTCAACATAAATTTTAGATAATTCTATATAACTATTTGATTTTTAAATAAAATAATAGCAGAAAGCATTCCAATAAAAGTACTATTGGCATTTTACTTTAAACAATCAAGTAATAAGCGTATCAGTATCTTACTTGAATTCCATAAGATGTAAAGCTGTAATAATGTTTCTTCTAGTTGCAAAACAGTGTTTAAATTAGTTCTTGAAGAATCCAACACGGTATCATGTTTGTGATGTGTCAGACATGGGTACGTTGCTTATTTGATTATTTCAAAGAACGTGTAGTCCACCAACCTCCACCCCACCCACCCCACAAAAAAAAACCAGCTTCTCAAGAGCTGTTTTCCACTTATACTCTGTATAGTTGGTTGTTTCATAGTTTGATTTCCTAGGATAAAACATGTGCCAAACCTTAGAAACCATTTTCCCTTTCCCAGGAAAACAGCATACAAAAAATGCAGCCTATCAGGTGATATCAGATGTTGAGTAGGGGAGGTGCTAAAGAATAACCCTAGTGTCACTGGCTCCATCTATCATGGAAATTCTTCCCCTATATATTGATGTGGCTTTATATTATCAGAGTTTATAAATAATTCTGAAAAAAATTCTTTTTATTCAAATATAATGTCATCATGTGCCTTTACATTTAGCATTTTACTTGAATGTAATAAGTTCCAACTAAGAATTGTCACATCTTATTTAGAGTTGCACGAACTATTAATCTGTGGCAAGAATGTTAATACGAAAGTATTTTTTCTAATTTAATAGATACCCAAAGGCAGTAGAGATTTTTGAAGAGATTGCACGCCAATCTATGAATAGTAATCTTCTGAAGTACAGTGTTAAAGGGATTCTTCTGAATGCTGGTATTTGCCAACTTTGTCGAGGTGATGTCGTCGCAATAACCAACTCATTGGAACGATATCAGGTCTGCTTTTGGCTTTAGTTAAATGTTGTTGTTAGTATTATTTTGTTATGGAGATACTCTCTCAAAACTCATTGCCATTGTTTAAATAGGAACTGGATCCCACCTTTTCCGGCACACGTGAATACAAGTTTTTAGCAGTAAGTTATACTTGAAAATCCTGCAGACCTCCAATTGCATTGAGTTTTTGTATTTCAACGTAGAGAATGTAAATTTTACTTAACTGTGTGGTTCTTCTGATCCTCATTTAAATATTTCATCTCATATTATTTTATGCATATTGTTGTTTAAAACCCATTAGGTTGACTTGGAATTTAATTAAGTTGGCTTGACTTATAAATCAGTTGTAATGAATGTGTTTTTATTTAATCTTTTTGTTTTGAAGTTAGGATTGGTCACAATTTTTTGTCCAATTTCCGTTTCTTCTACATATTGTATAGAAATGACATGGTTATGTAACTTTCATTAGAAAAAGAAGGGTATTTCTTTCTGTAAGGTATTGGTTACTTAAAATCTATTAAATAGGTTTTACTATGGAAGATAGATGAAAAAGAAAAGATGGTTATGCAATTTTCTTCCAATTCCTGAATGACACGTTTATTCCTTCCATCAGTTTTTACTTAACATATATTAAATTGGTTAAAGTTAACCATCTCGTTGTTATGCAATTTTCTTCCAAATTTTAATTACACTTTTTTTCCTTATATCATTTTATACTTAAAATATATTACGATGGTTAAAGTTAACCATCTCTTGCTGCTTGTGTTATTTTGCAATTCTGTTCTACCAGTCTACTTACTAGACTTGACATGGTGGAGCCTATTTGTTGGATTGGTGATGTAACTTAGTTAAGTTTTCAAACAAGGATATGCATGTAACTGTGTTTTTTTCTTTTTTTCATTTTTTGGTTACAAAATATACATTTAAGTAAAATGTGTATGAATTTTGTTGAACTTCCTCAAGATCACAATTGTAGACTAAAACAAGAAATTCTTGTTTTTTATGGCAGGATTTAGCAGCTTCAATGGATGAGGAAGACGTTGAGACGTTCACAAACACGATAAAGGAATTTGATAGTATGACACGGCTGGTATGTTTTGCTTATGCTTCTGATAAAATTTCAGTTTTGTATAATCTTGGTTTAACTGATGTTAAACAGGATTCATATTCTAGATTTTGGTCTTTGTAATATTGTTAGAATTTGGATGGATCTTCAAGTTGTTTATGATGGCTGACATGAAATACATGATTTAGATAGTTCTGGCAGGATCTTTCAAAAAGAAACTTGTAAATGGAGTTCAATATTTCAAAAGATTATGAAAAACGAATTTTGTGGTACAAATCAAGATTATTAATAGATAGTGCCCGCATCAACAGTTTTATTAAGGCTAAGTTGAACTTCATTTAATGAAAAGAATGTGTATATGAAGTACATCCATAGGAATCACTGTTGAAGGGATTCAATTTATATTATTATGAAAAGAATAAGAGAAATGAAGAACACAAGCATAGAAGACACAGTAGGGAAGCCCAGCAAATACACTCAATACGTCTGTGGATAAGAAAATTCGACCAAATTATCTTCCTTTCCTCCCCACCTTTCATCAGTCCAAGTGGCTACAACATTAATTCCCCTTCTGTGGATGCAAAACTGTATCTTTCCCTTTATTTTATCAGCCAAACAATTAATCATTTTTGAGCAACTGTTAAAACCACAAAAAGCTAACTATTCGTTGCTGCCCTTGGCCGAAAACATTACACTCACCAAGTCCTCTGGATAATGAGCAATTTTGTGAAGATCCAACAGCACAGTGGGCATGTTGATTAAGGGGTTATCCTGCTGGGAGAGAGGTTCCTGGATCATTGTGCAGGAGAATCACATGCATGAGGTATTTAGTGTTGCTGTACTGTCCTGGCTTGCCCAAAAGTGATGATGCAATAAACAAGAATGGCATGGAGAAGAAATTGCTGAAAAGCCAAATTGCTTATGTAAATGCCAAACTCGACCTCCATGGTCTCCAACCGCAGCTTGAGACAAGCATGGCAAGAGTCTTACCTTTATCGATTTAGTTATACTACCAGCGTCCACCTCACACCCCTGACCAAAAAAAAAAAAAAGAAAACCCTTTAACTCTGTGCATGCGTGTAATTAGGGAGTTAAATGGCAAAGTGATTGCCCTGGTTCAAAATATTGGCCAATACTGGTTCATATCAGCTGATATGAACCTTATCTCTCCTTGCTGCGTTACTAGAGTTACATGGCAGAGTGATTTCCAAAAGCTCAGAGTTGTATGATTGCATACCCATATCTATATATCCGTATCCATATCCATATCTAAGCATCATAGCTATGAGCAGCCATACTTCTAATTCTCATCTGTCTTTAAGTTTTTTTATGCAGAAATATCATCCACCTTTCACCCAATTGCAAATTGAAGGGGGATTTCTGCCATACTTTTAAGGGTCAAAGTTCAAATTATTTCTGTTTTGTGATGCTCTGAAAGTGTGGTTCGTCGAATTCACTGATTAACCATTTGTGGTTAATCAGTGCCATAAATGCTTAAAACACCCTTTATAAAGGTGGGAGATGTATCCTGCTCTGTCTGGTGCTGGCATAAATGATGGAAACACTGTTGTATCACATGGTAGTGGGAGAAGACCATTGGATCATTATTCGGAAAGTGGTGTTAATTTATAGTAGGATTGGTTCCGGGTGGATGATTATCAGTGATGTGAAAATGATCATTTGTCCAATGCCTAGGTCATGAAGACATACCATTCCCTAGCTTCCATGCGACAACTATGAATATTATTATTACTTCTTTTACTATTTTTTCTGTTTGTGCATGCCACTCTCTATCAATGCCCAAATCCAACTGTAGCATGACACTGGAGAGTTTTGTTTGGACATTCTTGGAGGAGGGTTTGATTCAGTATTTTGCCTTCATAAAAGTGGCTCCATTATGCAGATAATTTATGCAAGTTTTGAAATATATATATATATATATGTTTGATGCATATTGCTTTCTCATTAACAAAAATTCGTAAAGAAGTTGCTTAATATGTTTATTGTCTGTGCCCAGGATGCTTGGAAAACAACGCTTCTGTTGAGAGTGAAGAATGCACTGAAAGCCAAAGAGGAGGAAGAAGATGATCTTACTTAAGTAGTAGTTTTATATCTCACTATGCTTTCAGTTTGCACCACTAATTTCATGGTGGTGAGCTGGTACTATTTCTTGCACCTTTTGGTTTTACAGTCTTGAGGGACAGCTGGTATGGGATACAAGGAAAGACTTGAATGGATTCGAGTTGTGTGAATAGATTGCTACTGACTGCAGATATTCCTGTTTACTATTTTTGGCTTGTGAATGATTTATGCTGTTGATTATAACCAATACCCTTGACAGAATAATGGATGAGTTGATTTTACTCTTACCTCCTGTGGTCTGCAAATGAATGGTCTTTCCATTAGCATCATGGGTGACTGATTCAAACTACCTATTGTCTAAATTCTTCAATGGAAAATGATGATACTTCGTTGCCTTATTCCAAATTAGAGTTCTCCCATGCTTGCCTTCGTGGAAATAATAGGCCTCTTCTTGTGTACTGCATTCCCTACTTTGAAGGGGGTGAATCTTATTTTTCTAGTTTCCACCAGTAGAAGATATCATATACAATCAGATTTGACCATACCAATCTCACTCATTGATAAAATATCCCGTACACTGTATGGTAAATTTCTTCTGGCCCAAAATAGAATCATTTGTGGATACTGCTGTCGTGAATTGAGTTGGTTCATATTCATACTCCCTCAAACAGTATCACGTCATTGATGATGGCATGTTGTCACTGTTTGTGCACAATATCACCAGTCATTTTGTATGGTTTCTGGGATCTGGTATTATTTTTCTAGTCCGTATGGGTACCATATTCTTAATGTTATCAGAGATGGGAAACGCAAAGTTCTACCCGGGGAACTGATAGTCCATGTCATATAAAATGATAGGTTTTTTCCGTTCCATTCCCCACACTCGTATATGGTGGTGGTCTTCCTGGGCAAGTTTAATGTCCTGTTTCAAGTAGCAGGTCACTGCTGTCTGTCTCGTATATGTTTTCTAAAGTATAAAGCTTGTTAGTTGTTGCCCACTGGCCATTAGGAGTCGATGAAAGACATGCCAAGTGCAGTTTTAGGAAGGCCATATTATAAGCTTTACAGTGTCAGGAAATCATGGAGCTTGAGCTAGCACTAATATGATTGTACGATTAACTTGCAATTAGTGTGAATGGGTGGTCTGCTAGTCGCTGTTGCACGGTGCATTGGGGGTCTAGAGAACTGGCGACAAAGGGGCACGGCTGGATGCAGACGTGGGTCTGACAACTTGTCAATGTTCGTCAAGTTTCATGGCCTGTAGTTTGGTGGGCGCCTGTCTGCATGGCATTTTCTTTGTATATTCTGGCGAATTAAGCCAATGCTCTTACTTTGCATAATGCTAAAGAGCACAATTCATAGGTGCTATCGTTAATCATTGCTCCATATTATCGACAATTACAGATGCTCTTTATAGATTGGCAATCGAGGAAAATTCTAATAGCAGAAATTCTAACAAGTTGTGAAATTCTCCGGACAGAAACTGCAAATGTTTGCTGGTGATGTTTTCCCGCTCCACAGGTCTTCATCCAGCAATTTGCTCAGCTGTGATATGCAGGTGATCATAATAAACATATCTGAAGGCTGACAAGGACTCTCAAATTTTATCCCATTGGCTCCATGAAATATAAGTGCACAGTGCACCATGAAATAACCATACGGAACTGGCACAAGATAAAATCATTTATCTGAATGATCTGATTGTTGCATCCTTCCATAACAAGATCCAAAGACAAACATCATCAAGGTGAAAATGGGATATGTCATTTTATAGAAAGGCCGACCACAACACAGATAACACATAAATCGATGAAAACATCTGGCAAGTACATATGCTAAAAGGGAATGTCCCTTCAGATACAAGTTCAGCAAAAATGAAAAGGAAACCATTCTCCAATGGAAAACATTGAATGACCTGGATGACGAACTCATCTTGCAGGATGATCATAAACCGTAAACCTTGTCCCCTATCATTAGATAATGCACTTCAAGGAACCAGTTGACCACATGCCCTCTTAAAGCCTTGAGAAGGAACAGCTGTATGCAGGTTCATGGATTCCAGTAGATGACAAAAATTGACCAGATACTGATCCCACCTATTTAATTTGAAGTCGCAATTGTTGCCGGGAAACTTAAGCAGTAAAATGATTGCAGCACACAGCACTGGCGACCAGATCTTTCAGTGGGCATCACATGAAAGGAACCAACCACCTCATCTCTGAGCCATTTCCATTGGATAAGTAGTAAATTTTTTTCCATTTCTCCTCTGAGAATGCATCTGGCCTGATGACTCTTTGCCTGTCACAAAAGAAGTTTAGAGAGGAGCTCAGGGGAAATGAGAAACTTTACACAAGCAAGTATTTCAAGATGTAGCTAATGATCTAAGATATTTATGGAAGCAAAATATGAGTGGTTCCCTCTGGGCTGGACTTTCATTCAAAGTTTAAATTACAGAAAGTATGGCAATGTTATGGAAGCTTCTGGTTTCCAGCCATTTTATTACAGTTATTTTGTACCAGAAAGAAAATATGATAGAAGGATGCATGGGGACAAATAGACTGAACTTTCAATAGTTCCCCTGCCACATATTTCTCAGTTCCTGACAAATATATGAAAGAATAAAAGGAAATATTGGTAAGGAACATACCAGGAAATGATTTTCGAATGGAAAGAACAAGAGCTGTCTTAGTTTACAGAGTGGCATGCAATCACTCTTGCCTTTTCAATATTCTCTGTTTTGCTTTCTGAGACCCTTTTCAGGGGTTACCACATGTAGGATCGACTTTTGGAGGCTGTGACTATCAATATAACAAGCTCTACTTTGGATAGGAGATACCCCAAGTATATCCCATCAGATAAACCTTACTATGCAACCAGACCAAGAAACAGATGAATGAACAATGAGAAATAAAATTCTCACTTTGTTACAGTATATTTTATCAGTCATTTTGTTATAGTATCTAGCATAGAAGCCAGGAACCAATTCCAGAGAGGGGAGTGAGAAACTAAAATAAGTGGAAGCAATTTTCCTGACAACAATAACCCTAATCATCTTCTAGCCTTTAAACATGTGGAACATACACCGTATCAATCATCCATTTGCAAACCACAATTTAGATAGGTAGAATCATTTGACAAAAAAGCATTGGAGATAGTGCTCCATTTGCAAGAGACCAATTTTTCTCTAATCACTAGCACAACATTGATTGAAAGTGTCCATTTAATGCAACGCTTGCTGGAATCACCTGATAGGAAAAGGAGTGATTAAGGACTGTACAATCCATAGTGGAACTCACCAGATGAATGACTACTATTATTATCAAGTGGTAGACCCCACTTGTACCATTACTAGTCAGTAAAAAATTGACTTGCTCTCCCACAAGCATCATAGAACACATAACGGTAGAAACGTGCTTTCATGATATTATATACATGACAATTGGCAGGCATACCTGAGATAGTAGTGACAAACAGTTGCAGCCTCATCCAAGCTATAGCGAGGAAAATTAATACGGGCATCCAGTGGAACATCTGGCAGGTCTTTACGTAGCTTGCCGACAGCAGTCGAATGAGAAAAGGCCCCCACCATCATGTCACCATTCATCATTGACCGATATGCATTTACCTAGAAATGGGAAAATAGTAATTGGATTAATACCACACTAACCTTTACACCAACAGAATATGAATGTATAACAGAAAACAACAGTTCAGAATGCTATTGTGATCCTCAGTAAAAATGACAAGAGGAGGAAAATTGAGGCAGGAGGGTCAGCAAGTCTCGAGCAAACATTAGTTCCACTTGGAGCATAGCACTGCATTCCGGGGAAAAGAACTTGGAACAGATAAGAGAGATTGAAACATTTAGTCCCTGTTACAGCACATTCTACTGCATTTTGGCCACAGCCCCCATGAAGATTCGTTTTCACTTCTTTTATTCTCTCTTCTCATAGGTTCTCTTTTTCAATTTTCAGACTATTTGCAGAAACAATTTTTTAAACTAAGAATTTAGGAAGCCAAACAGCATAAGAGACATGTTGAAAAGTTACGAGGCAAACCACCCACAAATACAAAGCAAAAACAAACAAAAAGATAGAGAAAATAAAAGGAGCTAGAAATATTCTCTGGAGCAATGAGAAAAAACTTACACGACACTACTTAGCTAGCAAATCGGACTAAAAACTCACACGTTGAAGAATATGATGAAAGCGGGGCATTAAGATGGCAACCTATGCCCACCATCTCCTCCACCGCATCAAGCAATTTCCATGGAGGTGAAGAAAGAAACACCTGAAGCCCAACAAATGACACACAAAAAATCTCCTTTCACCATAATTTGGTGAATATTTAGATTGCAAGCTTCACAAAGAGCAGCTATTAATACCAACATCCGAATAAGTACCAATCAGGCTGGAGTAGGAACTAATAGACGAAGCTCCACTATCATCAACTATCCTACCTATACCAGCCAACCCAGATTATTAGTAACAATCCTATCAAAATTAAGCTTCAAAAGAAACAGGGAGAGCAGGAGGACCAGGGGGACCACAAGGAATGAGAATACATATTGTAGATAACCAGTACGTCTTGGAATTGGGAAGGAAAGATACCCAAACTGCAACAAGAAATTTCACCTTCTCCAACAATGATTTTACTGAAGCACATTTATTTTTTCAAGCACCTCACATTCCTTTCTCTCAACACCAATATGAGAGCTATAGAAAAAGGTTTCCCCACATTATCCTTCCCCTAAGAAAACCACTGCTAGCAACCAAGCCTCAAAACAGACCTTCGGATTATTGGGAAAGACCCAACTGTACTTGAACCACCCTGTGACTGTGGACCAAATTTTATCATTATATGGCAGTTTAGCAAAAGTGATCTACCGCTTTTGCATTTGTAAGACACATGGGGCAAGCACTAACTAAAATCATCTTTCACTTCCTTAGGTTACCCACGGTGAGAATACTACCTAAGATAGCCATCCAACTAAAGGCTAGGATTCTTGCGTGAGCTGTGAACCTCCATAGATGATCTATATTCTATAGAGCTCACAGACTCAGACTTGCAAGAAATGATCTTAAAGAATGAAGACACTGAAAACCTACCATCTGACGCAGGAGACCCATATCCGGGCCCAATCGACCCATGGATATGGGTCTGTACTGCATCACCATCAATCTCAGCTGTCTACACCCTTACATCAACCCCCTCATCCAGCACATACACCCTGCTAATAGGGTCCAGCAAAGACTGGAACCGATTCATCATCCCAGTGTGATTCCTTTTGAAGATGGGGCCCCAACTCACTTGGCCTCCATAAAACTCCATTTTCACCCTCACCTGAGAGTTTTGACTTTTGAGCACACTGGAAAAGATCCAGAAATCAGCCAGCCAAATGAATATCTCCCACCCATCTAACCAGAAACGAATCTGCTCTCCACTCCCAACTATGTATCTGATATCTGCTCTCCAATACCACTTGTACTGCTGAACTTGGTGCTAAAAAATACTTGGTAAACAATATGTTAGGTCTCACAAAGGGGCAGGGTCGGTTGACGAATGAAGACAACCAAAATCCGAACCTACCCAAACCTTACTCAGGTCAATATCTTAAATCCAATACCTGCTTCGAAAATGATTGACCAAACTACCAAACCCGCCCCTAATAGAAGCAGGTCGAGGTAGTTCACCTTTTTAACCCGCTCCATTGTCATCCCTAACCAAACAAGGAAAACGGCAATAATATGCCTGACATGTTAGACAAAACTATGAAATGAAATGAAAATTGCAGCTAGAACCAATCAGAGACAGCAATGTGGAACTGCCAAGGCATTCATCATAGAGAAAAGTTTCTGGAAATTGGTACAAGTAAAATTCAATAATCACAAAAACCAAACTTACTAAAAAAAGCTGATAAATTAAAATGTTTAAAAGCAGATTTGTGTGTAACAAAACTACTCCAAAAAAATAAAGTTAGTGCAACACAAACCGTTGAGAGCTCCCTGGCATGAATTGGTCGGCAAGAACGAGGAGTTACTGGCTCCTGATAATCACTGAATGTGAACCAGCTATTGTACTGGAAAAATGATAGAAACATGCAGAAAAAGTTACACTCAATCCACAGATCATAAAGATTGATATTCAAAAGAAAGGCCCAAGCATAGTATAGATGAACTATATTATCCTTAAGCCGAGAATATGCATAGTATAATTGGGCTCATTCAAGTGGCGCCCATTGTATAGTAAATTAGACTATTGATATGATGGGCCCACTGTGGATAGGCTTGCCGCTCAAAGAAGAAAATCCCAACACTTCAATTGACAACTTGGAGATACACGTCAAGAAGGAAATAAAGAACAATCCACTTCTTGATTCAAGATGAAAATGTGAAATATTAATGTTTGATTAAGAACAGATAGCATTGAGATAGGGATTAAAAAATGTGTTTTATCCCAGAACAGAAGAGTATCAACGGTGAGAACTTGCTTATCTCTGAAATTGCAGAGTATGTCAGTTCAGTTAAACAGGGATATGAACACAGGCACCCAAAATGGCAAATAAGCAACATTTCTGATGGGCAGTAGTAAAGAACTCTGGACATATTCATGCACTAAACAAACCTCACAGGCATTTTCATCCAATAGAGCCCATTGGGTTAAAAGCTTGATGATTAAACCATGGGTTCCACATATACAAGCTCAAATGCCCAAGAAATGAAACTCGGCATACAGATCACAAACTTCCAAATCTATAAAAGGTGATAGAATTTCTAGGTTTTGGTTTTTATCTTACCTGGTCAATTGCAATAAGAACAGGAACATCTTTCACCATTGACAATTCTTTTCTGAGACGAACTACTACTCCAACTGCAGCATGAGTGTATGTAAGACCAGTTTGGATCAAGTCAAATAATGAAGAACCTTCAGGCATTGCCATGGAATCAGCGCCTTTCATCCATCCAAGACCAGCTCCTTCTCCCAAGGGAATAGGATCATAGCATTGGCATTTCAATTGTTCCAATCGAGATTTATTGAATTTTAGAAAATCCTGTTGACAAATGCCCATGTGAATAAAAGACTGTAACTTTGGAAATTTTCTACCTAATGGCACAACTCCTGAGCATCAGGAAACATATATTTTATCAAAATGCCTTGCTCCATCTATTGATAGTCAGATGATCTCTGATCTAATGGGCCCACAATGGACGAGAGATTCCCCGCCCAGCTTGGAAATTTTCAAACTTTCAACCAGTGTTTCTATAACTAGATGGTTAAGAACAATGGTATAGTAGTCCACAGATTATAAGTTGTAAGAGGCCTAAAATCATAAATTATACATTCTCATAATTTATCAAAATTCTTTGCATATTAAAATACTAAATAAAAATATGTAAAATAGGGATCAGGATGTTTAATACTTTAATTCTACCTCTGGAAAATAGAAAGTATCTTGACCAATACATGCAACTTAATGTACAGAATGCAAGTCATAAATGAGCGATGACGATGAGGAATAGTTGCAAGGCCTAGTTTGAAAGTGATAGCAAGAAGCCTCAGAATTATATCATGTCTTCTCCTGCATGGTGATCTCATTCCACCAATAGATCTCTGATAATTTTAGGATTGGTTGTGATTACATATAGAAATGTTTTTGCCGCATTAACAAGAGAAAAATCCTTTCACACTTGATCAACCAATTATAAACCTTTCCTACTTGAAATATTCCTAAAATATCTCAATGGACTTGACACTTGGACTCTTTCCATAAATTCTTGGCAACTTATTGTACATCAACACCAATTAGGAGGTACCATATACACCCTAACTAATAGAAAATTGATTGAAAATAGGGAATAATTGAGTGAAATGGGTTTGAGCAAGGCATAAATCTAATGTATGGGTATTGCGCAACACATGGGACCCTTTTAGACGACCTCTGTCATTTTCCCATGGTTTACATAGGAAAATGGCACTGATCCAAAGGGTGAAGAGTGAAGGATTAGTGAAATGACCATCCATTTCCCAATTTTCCACCTTGAAGGAAAAAAAATCCCTCATCCCCTCCCTTATAAGAGTTAACTCCCTCCAATGTGCGAAGAAATTTTGATGGTCTTCTGCCTTTCACCCCTCTTCAGCCCCTCCACTTTCCAATGTAAATGACATGAATGTGTCAAATGATCCCTTAGAGAGACTCTAGGGAGGAATAAGATGGAGATGAATTCACATTGGGAAGCAATATTTTTTTCCACATTGATTTGTTGCTAAAGAATGAGGGATTCAGACCTGTAGAATTTTTGCAGCTTGAATAGGAGTATCCCAGAGGCCGGTATCCGGGTGTTTATAAAAGAATCCTCCATGAGTCCACTCCTTACCTTGTGGCACGTATAAAACCAGCCATCCTTCACTACGAGCCCAGTGAACAAGCATAGCAAGTGCAATACTTTTTCCACAACTAACAGGACCATCTAGGACAATTTGCTTTCTTACTTTTACACCTGGGAACACAAAACAAGACAATAACTAAGCAAAAAATGAAATAACAAACGACCATCATGAGCTTCATGTGAGGCATTTACTCCTGTGTTCCACATTTCATAAATAAAAAAACTCAAATAAGAACATGTTTTTGGATAAAATAAGGTCATCATTCAACAAATCAAGTATTGCAAAAGCCTAAGCAAATAGTTAAAAATCAGAATCTGTCGACTTTTCCAGTGATCTACTTGAACAGATATACAGACAAAAGATAGAGATATGATTTGAAACCCATGGAAAATATGTATGCACTTGCTCTTCCACAAATACATAGATGCAATGAAGCACATTTTCATATTCCACAGAAAGACAGAAGCTGTGCAGCCCATTGCAAAGACATCAAATACCAAAGAGTGTCTTACAACCCCTCAACGAGGGTATCCACCAAAGCAACCATTTTTCTAGATAAATGCATAAAATAAGTGTACATGAACCTACAGAAATCTATAATTTTCTGTACCCAATCGGCAAATTGCTAAAGATGCTCCACAAGAAGACGCCAACAGAAGTGCAGCACACAAATCTCCCTCAGGAAGCCTCATTGAAGCTGTAAATACCATGGCGACAATAGCAATGATATTCCAAAATGCAACATACTGTTATAGTAGCTCCTTTAACTATTTCAATGCACTTGTATGACATGTCAACATGTCATCAAACAAACACCTATAAGTCGCAAAGATTTGTTCATGTCCAATTCCAGTGCCTGCGTACATGCCAACATGCATCTAACACAGTTAGAGCCGCACTATGCCTAATTTTGCAGCCAATAATCACTTCTCAAATTGTTACTACATTCAATTGAAGTCGGAAATGAAAAATTGACAAACACAATAACATTACACATTAGCTCAAAAACCAACTACTCAAACCCGAGAAATAATCTAATTTGATTATCATAATGATATCCAATTCCACACGCATTAGCTCAAAAACCACATTACACATGACATGCCTGACAAAAATAAATTCAGTCCAGTTACTGATCTTTGCAACCAAAACCAAAAGGACGAAAATGGGAGCTCACAGACCTGGGGTCAATTACCTTTATTGTGCAGTGGTGGATCAACAATGCGCCTGAAGTTGTCGCGAAGATCCAAGAAGTTCTGCCGCACAAGCAATGCACTCCTCCTTGTCTCCTTGAACTCCCTCTTCATTCCCGAGGGCAATCCCTCCGCCAAAACCGCAATCAAATCCGCCAAGCTACAAAAAAAACCCCAATAACACAGATCACTAAAATAAAAAAAAATAAAAAACACCAATCTGCACCAAAAAGCATATCTTTCTTCGATTGATCGACCAACCTGAAGTCCATATAAGTGCAGGCGTCTTTGCGACCGAGTTCGGCGATGGAACGAGTCGTCGCGAAGAGAGGCAGGCCCTTGGGGCCGACGTCGAGGGTCCTGTCGATGGGTGGCGGGGGATCGGCGACATTGGAGAGGTCTTCTGGATCGGCGTCCTCAGCGTCGAGGTCTTCGGTGCCGGGGAAGGCGTCGTCGTCTTTGATAGCGGTGGATGTTTCTTTGGCGGATTTGCCTTTGGACTTGGCTTTGGCTTTGGATTTGGAAGCTGCGGAGGATGATTTGGAGGAGTAGAAGGAGGAAAGAGGAGAGAGAGGGGAGAATTTTGGGATTGTAGGGATGATAAGGAAGGGTTTTTGGGAGGGTTTTAGGGTTTTCCTTGCAGCTGCTGCTGCGGCTGCTCGAAGAATGCAGCGGAGATGCATGGTTGAACGAGAGCGAGAGAGGTTTAAAAACGAAGAGGTTTTAGAAGAAGGAAATGGCGTTGGCCGGGTGGGTCGAGAAAGCGCGATTGGGGGAGCTGTCCAGCGCTACACATGTTTACAGTGTTTATATGCATGGTCGGTCACCTCGAAGTCTAAAAATGGGGTAAGAATGAGGTGATTTTGATATGAAAAATTTTACTGTTATAAAACAAAATGTGGGAGTATTTTACACCTCTCAGGTTAGAGTTCTGAAGCAAAAATCTCATAGGCCAGACGGAGGGTTTTTTTTTTTTTTTTAATTAATCACAAGTTCTGAGCACGGTTTTCAAAGGCCTCCAGTCAAATAACTTTTTTTTTAATATTTATAATACATACGGCTGAAAATGTTTTGATAAGAAGTCCCTAATATGCCACGTCATATATTTTTCACGACTAATTTTCCCCTTTCAACAGTTTGAGCATAAAATTTTAAAATTTAAAAATTCAGATATTTCATTCTCCCTCATTCCTGGGCCAAGTTCTTTCTCGTTTTCTACTGTCCTGGAGAACTTCTTCCGTCTTCTTCTCTAGAAACGAGGGACTTCACCAGAGAGCTCTGCAGATCGAAGTCGGCTATCTTCAACTACACCAGCCACGATAGTGATGGCCCGGTGATGGAAACGCAACCACCTTCTCCGGCGACAGGTTCTATATAACACAAAAAACGGTTGTTGTATCTGCCTTTTCTTTCTTTTTTCTATTTATTGTAAATCTATCTCTTGCAATCGTAGCAACAAAAAATGTGGTCGCTTTCTTGCAATAAAACTATTGCTATTTGAGTTTTGAAAATTTATTAGAGTTTTAAAAATAAGTAGTTTGGAAGGAGATTTTGCTGTTTTGTTTTTTGGGTTGTTTTGTTCTAATCAGTTAGCAGAAGCTTAGCACATAGCAGCAAGCTTTTTCTTCTAAAAATTTATCTGAGTTTCGAAAATTCATTAGAGTTTTTAAGAAACTCAGATAAATTTGCCAAGAACTTAGACAAATTTCACATAAACTCTAATAAACTGGACAAAAACTCAGATAAATTTGCGAAAAACTCAGACAAATTTATCTGAGTTTTTGGCAACTTTATCTTTATTTCAGTTTCTGAAAATTTTATCTGAGTTTTGGGCAAATTTATCTTTGTTTGAGTTTCCAAAAAGTTTATTTCAGTTTTTGACAAATTTATCTAAGTTTCTGACAAATTTATATCCGTTTTGAAATTTTTAATTGAGTTTTTGAACAAATCTTTCTTAGTTGTTAGGCAAATTTCTTTGCGTTTTATGAAATTTATTTGTGTTTTTTAATTTTATTTGTGTATTTTGAAATTTATTTGCGTGTTTTGAAATAACTTTAACTGAGTTCTTTGAAAAAATACTTGAGTGTTTGCAAATTTTTATGAAATTTGAAAACTTGGTTTATCTTAGTTTGGCAAATGTATTTGCGTTTTTTGAAATTTATTTGTATTTTTTTTTAATTTATTTGCATATTTTGAATTTTGTTTGTATTTTTTTAAAATTTATTTCAAAAATCTCATTAAATGGGATTTTCATTAATCAAGGCCAATTAAATGGTTGCTAACCATTATTAATGGCATATCCCACTAATCATAGGATATGATTTATCTTTAAATGGATAAGGGTTTTTAAAGAAATAGCAACTTGGACATTTTAGATCTTCAAATTTGGAAAAATGACCTACCATACTATAAAAAGAGAGTATCTAAGGCTACAAAATCAAATGTTCAGGAACCTGTCGCCGAATGTCCCTTTTTTTTAGATCTTCAAATATTCAGGGACCTGTCGCTGAATGCCCCCCCTTTTTTGGAGTGGGGGGGCGGGGGGCGCGCTTAGTTTTGTATAGTAAATATTTAAAAACTTTGAAATAAGTAAGATGTTACATATGTAATCTAACTATTTGACAGTTACTCATGTGAAAATGATGCTCCTAAACAAATATAATAATGTATTTTGCAAGTGATAATTAAATGAATGTATAATTACGTAAATTCACACGAGCAAATTTTATATATGTCAATCACATTTATCATATTCCACGTGTGAAGAACAAACAATCCCTTTAGATGGAAGGGATCAGATTTCAGGATTTGTCGGTGGCACATTTGTCACTTAAAAACTAGATTTTTATTTTTTTTCGAATGTGGATACCAAAATGAGAAAGATGCATTTGTGAAATGCCGCAATTCCACTAAAATATTTTATACATGAAAATATATGCACCATCAAAGGCTTGTTTACCTGCAGAGTATACATAGAGTTTTTCTTCTTTCTTTTCTGTTTTTCGTATAGAGGGTGTCCTAGCCCTTTGGGCTGGGCTAATCTCTCACGGCTAAGAGGGAAGCCAGGTAAATCCCTTGTGGCCCCAAGGAGAGGGCATCGATGGATTCAACCTTTGGTTCTTGAAGAGTGGAGAACTAAGGGTCGACATTAAGACCTCTAGCTCCAGAATAGGGAGGAATTGTGGTCCTAACCATTCGGCCAGCCTTTCAGTTAGTGGATGAATAATATAAGATAAAAGGTGAAGGATATAAGGTTGTGACTAATTGGGACTTTCACTTTCATCTTATTGGAAGGACTAGGGCAATGGTTGCGTATTTATTTTCCATCTTCCATTTATTCAATTCCCATAAAAAAGGAGGTCAATAGATGGTCATCTTTAGATATTCACCTTTAAATTCTCATTTTTAACCACTTATTGAAAAACAAAGTCTGAGATTTCCTTAAAAGTTGTTGGTCGTTTGATCAAAAGAAATGATTTTGAATTATCCATTTTTCCTCTTTAATTGGATAGTTTTTAATGTTGAATGATTACTTCTAGAAAAAAAACTAATCTATTAAACCTTTTTTCTTTCTGTCTTTGTTTTTTTTTTCTTTTTTTTTAAATCACAAGGCATGATTGAATACCATGTCCACGTGCGTTGTATATCACTACATTTAACTAAAAAAGTAATTTTGTTAGATTTTGTCAAAATGAAACACTTAAAGGGGAATGTTCACATGTATCTTTTCCACACCATAGGGCGAGGGACACTTTCCTTTTTACACAAGAAGACAAGGAAGTGTATCTCACCTTATGCACAAGAAGACAGGGAAGTACATTTTTTTTTATTTTTTTGTGCAAAAAAGGAAGTGTCCCTCACCCTACGGCGACAGAAAGATGCATATGAACATTCCCCACGCCTAAAAGCATCACACCTAAGAACGATAGACGGAGAAAGACGAAGACTCCATGAAACCCAAGAGCACCACCACACTCGGTCACTCTCAGGCCAAGAACCAGTGATCTACTAAGAAGACAACTAGGAGTGCTTTAACTATACGTCCCCCCAGCCGCCACCACGCCTCAAGAAATAGTGGCGGACCAAGGTACAGGGTCAGGGGCTGAAGCCCCACCCTACTTGAAATCTTTTAAAGAACCTCCAGCAAATTTTGATAATTAATATGTATTTTTTCTACATTTTTTCCTTTCCACAGTATTTTTTTTTACATATTAAGTTTAATTTTCTGGATCTGCCCTTGTCAAGAAGTAAGTACCTTCTTCTCGCATCAAAGATATTGTCTAATTAGGGTGAAGGGTCTTCCCCAGAAATCAGGGAATGAAAATTTATATAGAACGTCTTTCTTTGGCGTGGTTTTGATTGAGACAAGTGTGTTATGCAGTCTTAGTCGATGGCTGTTCTTCTGTACTGTTGTGGGGCTGTTGGCTGGTTCGGTTTTCTGTTATTATTGTAGTTTGTTCTTTGTTGTTGTTTTTTCATGAATTCATGCAGAGATGCATTCAATTTTGATTGACGTCATCAACCGGCTTTCAACTGATCAAAGTTTAGTAGGGGTCTGACTAAACCCAAACCCATCTTGATTTGCACCTATCATGCGCTAGTCAATTTGATCTACAAAAGAATTATTTTTTATGATACCGAACTCCCTCTTAATGAGAGGTGCATGATATAAGCTAGGTCATTAAAAAAGTGACCATACATAAGAAGTTGCTCATCACCAAATTCCCAGTGTAGCAGAATTAGGTCCACAAACATGCCACATTTTCCATTTCTCAGTGTGCTGAAATAACAAATTATCTATAGTGATTGATTGAGAGATTTGCTCTTAACTCTCTCTATTCCCCTTTCTTCAATCTATCTGGCAAAATAGGAGAATTATCTCACGTTAATATAAGATAAGATGAGCAATTTTTATTCAGACAAGGCTTGAACTCGAGGGACTTCTGGAACTTCACTCGATTGAGTTGTAACCTTCGTACTCATGTATGTACTCACCAAGTCCCTCAGCAACGGCCTTGAGTGAGGAATTGGTCTAAATGAGGGAAGGTCGGGGTGGAGGCTCCTTGTGAAATCAATTCAAAAAGCTGGTAGGACCCAGGGAGAGTAGTTACACGCTGAGAGGGAAAAAAAAAACCACCGCCAGTATTATTTAACTGCCACGTGTAAGGTGTAGATGACTCCTGACTTGGCACTTGGACACGTCTATTCTAAACTATAGAATGTCACGAGTCTCCTTTTTGTTGCAGAGCGGCCTCTGCCGCCCGAGCCTAAAAAGAAAATGAAAATCCTTGTCGCCATTGCCACTCTCTTCCTCCCACTCTCCTCCTACTTATACTAGTCTCTAATCACACTCCAGGAACCCTAATTTCCCAATCTCAATCAGGATCAAAACCCCAATCTCTCTCTCTCTTCATGGCTTCGTCGCTTTCTCGAGTTTCTTCCTCGTACAGCTCCAACCTCTCCTGCTTCCGCAGCAGAAACTCCACCACCCATAGACGAGAATCACATCTATCATTTCCAAATTCCTTCCGTTCCTCACCCGATTCGCCGGATTTCAAGCTCTTTTTAGAGAACTGCTCAAGGAATCGATGTTTCAGAGCTCAGATTCCTCGCGCGACAACAAAGTCTGGTGTCATCGTCGTCGAAGATTCGTCTTCAGAAGAGAAGGAGAAAGAGGAGGAGGAGAAGGGGAGGGTTCTGAGAATCGGTATCATATGTGGAGGTCCGTCTGCAGAGCGTGGGATTTCGCTGAATTCGGCGAGGTCGGTACTCGATCATTTACAGGTAATGTATATATATATAATACATGATTCTGTTTATGTTTGATCAATGAGGTTTCTATTGTGAAATTGTTGTCGATTGTATTGATAGCATATTTGTAGAGAGGTAAAATCAGTGGGAACTAGCAAACAATGCCCGTGCTAAGCACGAGCAAGAAGCTAACGACATTTGTAACAAAAAACTATTAATATAAAGCCAATGGAGATATATTATTTCTTATTATATACATATATAAGATTGCAACCAATCCCTACATACATTGGTACCTATAAAACTGGTTCATTCACATGCATTTAAATTATTAGAGATATTTTGAAATATAATTCATTCAGTGACATAATGAATTAGAAGATATTCATTTTTGGAATAAGTAGTTATCAATTTATATAGCTCAAGCCTACAAACAGTGTCAAGTACAAACCCTGTATAATTCAATTGTGATACATGATATGCAATACATATGTAGTTATGGAAAAAAAATAATAATAGAATAAGAAATAAGATACGATAGATACAATGAAAATTTCATGGTAAAATTATAGTTGAGATTCAAGTACGCAAGTAAGTAAATAATGTGATAAACATTAACTAGATAAAAATATGTATGAATATAAGGGTTTCCTAGAATGAAATTGATTGCTTAATCTCGAAAAATATAAAGAGTTTATACATGGCCAGAAAATCATAAAGCTATAGGATTAAAGAGAATTTAAAGAAAAGATCACAAGTACAATATTTTATATTTCGTAGAATGTTTGTGCATCTCCACAGTTTTTTAAGCACAGATGCTTTGTTGAAGAGAGATGCTTGAGCTACTTGTATAGTTGTAATCTTAGATGCAAAAATTTATAAGAGGGGCTGCGTAGGAAACTTAAAAAATGAAGCAGTTACAAAACGGGACAGTAAAGAGTCAAAAGAAGTTTTGTAACGCCCCAATTCCGAATACCGAAGTTACCGCCAAGGTACCCGAAATTGACGCGCTACTTCCCGGAAAATCCGAGAACTTCCAAGATCATAGTTCGCAGTGAGGTCAAATTTTTAAAACTTTTTGAACAATAAAATAATCAACAGTTAAGTTGCGGAAGCATAAGAAAAGATAGCGGAAGCGATATGTATCATATAAAATGAATGAGATGGAATTGGGCTGAAGTTTGAAGTCTAACAAAATCTCAAAGTATGAATAACCAGTTTAATTACATATTTGAATAATACCCTGCTCACTACAAAATCGCTCAAATCCCAAAAATAGGTATGCACTCAGACACTCGATGCAGGCACTCCATCCTCCGACTCGATCACCTGATCAGCCGGCCCCCAACCGTAATCGCCAACTACAGGCACCTCGTAGATCGCGTCACCCGCGGGATTAAGGTCATAACCTAAGCACCAAAGATGGGTCAGATCCAAGGATCTGGCAAGGCACCATACACAGATAACGCATGATGTATGCATCAAAGATAATATAGACAATCATTTAATCATAAGAATAACAATAAAATATAAGCTAGGTAATTGAGCAGTAAATAGCAGTTTAGAATCAGAAATATAAGTAATCTAATCTAACATATATCAATATGGCACATTCACACAAGCTGGATACCGTGAGATATTTTGCCGCTGCCCTCTCATACTGTAAACAGTCGCGGCGGGGAAAAGTAAAGTAACCATGTAAGGGATAACAACCCTAATAATAACAATATATAAATATAACACCGATCACACCCCTTTATCACATTAGACCGAACCCGATATCACACCGTCCGTCTAGCCATAGCTCATCATGATAGCTCTAGTTATAACCAAATATAGCTCCTACCAGTGATGATCAGTCAACAGGCTGAGCTTAGATTAACTGAGTGAATGTTTAGTGCTGACCCAGGGAGCAAATACAGGTCTGTGTCTATCTAGGCTTACCTTGCACAAGTAAGGTCCTAACAAAGTATCTAAGAGGTTCAAGTACAATATTATTATGGGACACAGCCCAATATCCGAGTCCAAGTCTAATCACCATTTGATCCACACTAGACCCACAACCATGGCCTTAGTCTATAATAATGTAAGTAGCCAATCCATACCTATTCACAATTATACATCATGACCAACCTCTTCATTCTAAGGTACTACACACCCCAACATAGGCCGTATGAGGGCCCGCCTAACTACAAACACGGGTCATTTATCACCAATTACATCACCGGGTCACCACTACGTAGTCCTAGGTTCAGGTCCTCCAATTTCTCTTTAATTAATAGGCTTATAACAATAACAAGGACACAAGAGAAGAACAATATATAATAGTCTCCAAGCAATAGAATCAAATGGAATAAGCAAAGGTCCAACCTAGGTAATGGTCCACTCTTGGTTCAGGGCCACATCAGATAATTGGATTCCTAATTGTATTCTCAGGTGCCAAAGCTGTTATATTTGGTGCTCCTGAAGTTACGGGCACCCTTGACTACATTTAAGGTTCGAATTACTGACAATTCCAATCCCTAAATCCTACTTGGTGGTACCCAAGAGTCAAGGTTGAGCCACACCGTTGACTCGTGCTTGGCACATCGATGGAGGTCTATTTGGATGGTCAATGAGCCCCACAAATGATCACAATCTTAGAAGATGAAAATATGGAAAAAGTCACTGTTCATAGTATGCTCGGTCGACCCCCTAGCCTGGGCGGTCGGCCCCACACACTGGGACTAGTGGACAGTCACCTGGCATGCATTTGCTTGATTCCAGAATCTCCAGTGTGTCTGGTCGACCTCCTGGCCTGGGCAGTTGACCGCACGCACTGGAATTCTAGGATAAGGGTGTTTTCCAGTTTTTCAGCATTCCCAGAAATTCCTATGTCCCCGATTGACCTGGCATAGAGTCCGGTCGACTGCGCACACAGAGTGCTGAGCCTGAGAGGGAAATGCTAGCTCCCAGTTATTTTCTGTATTTCCTGTGTATTCGGTCGACCGAGCATAGGGTCCGGTCGACTGGGTATGCTGGACTGAGAGTTCTCAGAATTTTAACTAAGACTTGGTTTTTCACCAACTTTAGTGTGCCCGGTCGACCTGACTACAGGCCGGTTGACCGGGTACACGTATTTGCAGCAACCCAGAATATCTGGGATTTCTTCACCCTCAATCCAATTTCCAATCAAACCTCTTCCAATTCTCACCATTCATCATAGAAACATTAATAGACAAGGAAAACACTTCTATAACCATCCATCCATCACTCAAACGAGCCTTTGATCTTCCAAATGAGGTAAACCCATCCATCAATGGCTATAAACCATGAAAGACAACCTCAATAAAAGGATCTAAACATATAAATACACAACTGAATTGAAATTGTAGAATCAAGAGAAAGAAAACATGCATTCTGTATTAACTAGCATAAGGTACTTGCCTTGAATCAATAGAAATGGAAAAATTGAATATGAGAGAAAGATCCAATAGCTAATATAGGGTTGGAGCTGAAATTTGGAGATGATCTCCTACTCCTCTTGTTGCTGGAATTTGGGGAATTACGGTTTCTTAGGGAGAGATAGAGAAGATGAGAGTGAAATGAGAGTGAATTAGAGCTAGGTTTCATTTCATTGCAATAGTTAGTATATATAGGTTAGGGTTTAGTGGTTGGTTACTAAAAAGCCCTTAGGGTTTAAATGGAATTGGGAATGAGGGTACGGGTAACTTAGTCATTTGGAGGAAATTCTAGAAGCTTCCTAACTATAACACCCCTCCTATTAAAGTTTAATTACTAGCTAAGGCCTAATCAATCTAAAACCCTAATAGAATTACAATGAACACCCTATATCTATAAAGAAATATATAAAGCCTAATCCTAAGACTTAAGAACAATAATAAACTACCCTACTAAATTCTATTAATTGGTATAATAAGATAGATAATATAATATTAATAATTATTTAAATCAAATTGAGGGCCCACAAAGGGGCGGGGCCTCACAAGTTTTGTAATCTTTTACTTCCAAATTGTTCCTATCAGTGGATGATATTAATAGGGCTGATAAATATTAGACAACAGTTGTAGGATTGATATTAGTTGGAAGTCAAACTTGGAGAATGGTCAAAATTAAAATTGAAATTAGCTATGAAATTGGCACAGCTTGCTTCATATATAATATTGAATAGTCATAATAGATGAAGCATTTAGAATACAGGTTGGTGGGTCCCTTTTTGGATAGGATAGATCCAAGCCATTAAAAAGACTGGTCAACTGATATTTTGAAATTATGTAACGTCCAATAGTTCCAATACCGATAATGTATGCTTATACATTAATTAGTACAGTCCGATGTAGGTATGTTCAAAATAACGTATGTATCAGCTAAAATGTACGGTCTTGGCTAATATTTTGAACCATGTTTCCAGCTCCTACATGCATCAGATTGAGTTCGGAAGGGAAGTTCAATGGACAACCAATGTCTTGTTTGGTTTGAGGACAAAGGGGCAGAACCGGGAAATGTGCCTTGGGTTGGGGGACACTATGAAAAATAAAAAGTTGGGGGTTGGGGTTTGGGGGGGCGGGGGGGCGGGGGGTGTGGGGGTCCGGGGGTCAATGTAAAAAACGTATGAAATTTCTATTAACATTAAGGGGTGTTTTTGAAATTTTGGGAGGGACCCTGGGGCCCACCTTGGAAATGGCTGCTTTGAGCAGAATAAATAAATAAAGGAGCTGCTATTGGCACACATAATTTTACTTTTCCCACACAAATTCTCTCTACACACATCACTATAATTTAAAAATTACATTACTTCTTTCCACACACAACAAAAATCCCCAAATTACCCATCCCTCCATTTCACTCTTTCTTCCCATACACATCCTCTTCCCTTTCTTTCCACACACAAATCACAACCGGAACTCTCCACATCTCCAGCATCTCGATCTCTCCGGGGTTCCACCGGCGTTCCTCCAGCATTCCCAGTCCTCTACACCATCTCATCTTCCAAAGGTAAATGTTACTCTCCACCATTACCATTTCATTTGTCTTCCCCATTTCTTCTTTACCATTTTTTCTGTCTTAGATTACCTTTTTTTTCATGAAAAGTTGTTATGGGGATAGATTGTCATTTGATGTAAGATTTTACAAACAATGCTAGCGTTTTTTCATGCATTTGGGCTGTTTTTCATCCAACATCGCAACGGTTTTCCCCCAAGAAATCGTGACTGTTCGGTCTTTGCTTGGCCAAACAGAATGCAAGTGTCTGGAAGTTAACATCCGAACATATAGATACTGTTCGGACGTTTGTGTCCGAACAATATATTTTTGTTCGGTCCTACAGTTCCGAACAGTCTACTGAAAACACACTCTTAGAAGGAAAGATGAAGGAGATGGAGGAAGATGAGTTGCCCAAGAGCAGAAAATGGAGGAAGATGAGTAGCCCAAAACCGTTGTGTGAGGAAAGTGGAGAGTGAGATGGGTGGGAGAATTTTTTAGGGAAGAAGATGAGCTTGTGTGTGAGAAGAGAATATGTTTTGAGTTTTTGTGGGATAATCGATATTTTGGTTGTTTCATAAAGGGGTCAAAATGTAATTAAAAAAAAAAGACAAATTCCTTGTGTGGGAAAAGTAAAAATTTGTGTGCCAATAGCAGCTCCCATAAATAAATTCCCTGCTTTATGGTCATGTTCTTCTAGAGAGAAGTACACACTAGGGGCATGTTTCTGAGAGGGGTGTTGGCCCACTGAGTCTGAACGTTGGCAGTTTGTTTTTTATGAGTAACTTGAGGTACGCATATTTCTCTACACTACTCTTTCCTTTTCTTAATAAAATCTTCATGGTTTTATCATGGGTCTATCAATGTAGTCTAGATCTATATTGTTAGCAAATACACAGAATGCTTATATTAACAACTTTTTATTCACCTTTGTGGGACTCTGCAACTCATGCTTCTATGTTTTCCCTCAAGGAGCAAGTATAATTATTTTTTCTCTGTTTTTGTGGTGAATTTGGTGGGCTACTGTGTGACTCAGGCTTCTATGTTGTTCCAGGGGGATCATTTGAATGTCAGCTGCTACTACATTGATTATGACCTCAATGCTTTCGCAATATCCTCTGCTCAGGTTTGTGCACCGTGAACTGCACCATCACCAGGATGTAGGGATGTACTAATCAAGTTGTTTACAAGCATTCATTGCCCATGGCAAGTGTGTGTACTGCTCCTTCCTGAAATGGTTACACCATGCCATCTGGAAGTGTAAACTAGACATGCATCAGTAATTAATCAATGATACTTTTGTACCTATTCTGTCTGATTATTGTTCAATTTCCAATGCCTGGGTATTTTAGACATGCTCTCCTTTGAGACACACTAGGGCTGTGATACTTTATTTATTTTTGTCTAGCTTCTACAACTTGGTTGTGGTTATAAGCTGCACTATTAGACATTCCAGCGTTTTGAAGTGCTTAAGCTACAACCTCTGGAGTGCCAAGTAACTATGCGCGAATGAAGTGTCCAAATTTCATTGTATAGAGTATTAGGTGGACTAGACATGTATTACTGTTACTGAATACTTCTATTTCACCCGCATTGTCTTTGGTCCTTTCTCTGCCTCAGTTAAACTAGTGCTGCCTACCATCTGAAATACATTATGCTTGGGACTTGATGTTTTGACCTTAAAGTTTACTCTTCTGATGATATTTTATATGGACAATGTTTATTTTTCTCTTCCTTCTGCAGATGTACTCAAACACGCCTGCAGATTTTGATTTCAAACTGGAAAGGTCTACTGCTGGACTTAAATTTATTGTCTTTCATGCTTAATTTAGTACATTTCATGACTCGTTGCTTTGTCTACTTTTGCAGCCTAGCACAAGGTTTTCAGTCTCAATCTGAGTTTGTACAGCATCTAGCTGCATCTGTGGATATAGTTTTCCCAGTAATACATGGTCGCTTTGGTGAAGATGGTGGTGTCCAGGTTTGTTTGAAGATGAAGCTTGGATAATTATATTATAAACTGATAGAGATAGATCTCACTATATTTTATACTTATTACAAGATTACATTATATTTATACGTAAATGCATAGATAATGCTGATTGGAATTTGAATGTGCACCCCTTTTGATTATTAGGAGCTGTTGGAAAAAGCTAACATTCCATTTGTTGGAACTCGATCAAATGAATGCCAGCAAGCTTTTGATAAGGTAAAAGCCTACCTGTAATTAATGTATATTTGGAAATAGTTGTGTAACACAAGAGTCTTGAGGACATTTTTAGACAATCTTTGCTTAGTGCTACTGTTTTTCTGTTTAAGCTTACTTTTTTTTTTTTGGTAGAATGTTTAAGCTTACTTGTGAACCAATATTTGATCCTCAGGACCTCAACTCTTGAAACTCACAACTAAAACACGATACGCTCTGTTCTTTGACATCTAACTGTTATTTATCTTTTTTATATTGTTCTGCATGCCTTTCTAACAATTGGTCATCCTTTTTCTCGATTTCTTATTGCAATATGTGATAATTTAATATATCATGTTGTTATCTATTCTGTATGATGTAATGATTTATCATGTTGCCAGTTGAAAGTTTCTGTAGCATTGACTGACTAATGGTGTAATAGGGGCACACCGTAGCACCTAGGGAGGCAAACGGCTACGGTGAGTTAAAAGCGGGTTGAGTTGAGCAAGGGTCTCTAAGGGTTGAACCTCATGCCGGATCGACCCATTTTTAAAATGGGTCACATAATACTAACTTGCACTTGGTGCTGGTCGACCCAACCTGATCTGGATGACCCGCATCTAACCTGTTTAACCCAACTCAACCAGTATAAGTCTGGGCCAAGCCCAATCCATTTCCAAAAATAAGGCTATATTTGAGAGAGCTTTTGGGATGTTTATTGCTGTACAATTAAATTTAAGGAAATAAAAAAAATGTTCTTTTCTCATTTTTTAGTTGTTTTTCTCTCAACATCTCTGCCTTGCATAGTGGGTGGCAAAAAATGTAAATCTGGCTTGATTGAAACTATGGACAACTATTGTTAGTTCTCTTCCTGTTTTCTTGATCATGATACTTCATCATAATTTGTAAATGCATCATGCTTAAAGATTACTCTAGACCTGAAATTATAGGCTCTTGTATTTCTTAACCTATCAAGTGTCAATTCCATGTATAAGTGTGGCTCATGTTTTAGTGATCTCAAGGATTGAAATGATGGAACGGGCCCTTTGTTGTTGTTGTGTGGTCTTTAATCTATATCTAGATCACCAATCGAAGGGGCATATTTATGATCCATGAAGTTTTTTCTTAATCCCTGATAGGCTGGATGCATGACGATTTACTGGGGAGGACAAAGGAGTTGAAGGGCCCTCCTGGAACAGTGGCCTAGAAAATGGATGTCTTAATGATTAAATCTTGCCCTGATTGAATGATCCTAGCCCTTGGATCAATGGTCTGGAAGTGATGGCCCGATAAACTATTTTAACTGTAGGACTTTGCTATGTTTTTCAATAAAGTCATTGCACATATTGGACATCAAGCTGGACAAAATTGGCTAATCCCCCCTTGAATTGGCATGCATCAAGGTGGGCCACAGTGCATTGCTGTAATTTTGCACTAATTTTGCATAGCAGATTGTTCTGGGTTTGTGTTTTGAAAGTCTCTGGTCGTAGCCCCATATATATTTTTAGCATTTGTACTTTATAATTGTTTCACTACAATTTGAATAGGCTTACCTTTGTTTACCTTTCTGATGCCTTTTATATTCTTTCTTTTTCTTCCCCTAATTGGCAGTACAATGCTTCTGTGGAGCTCGAAAAGCATGGATTTCTAACAGTGCCTAGCTTTTTAGTAAAGGTGTGGATGTAATAAATCCCTTTGTTTCCTTTTTTTTTTTTTAAATGTTTTTATGGTTGTTTTTTATCCTAATATCTTCTTATTTGTGCCAATTGGTTTTCTCTCTAAGTAGGTATTTTATATTGATTAAGTGGGATTGATGTATGATAGCTTATGACAGGAGCTCTTGTGCTCGTGATGTTTATTCATAAAGAAACATTATTTTATGGTAATCATAGATTCTGCATGTGCTCACCCTGGATGCTGAGCTACATTGGTAGTGAAGCTTTTGATTTGTCTTCTTCTAGTTTTCAAACTGACTGTGCTGGTCTTTTAGAATCTACTAGCATCTACTTTCAAAGATAAATTTGCGGATACACTATGTCGCTATCTCAAGTCAAATTCTGTAATTGTGAAACTAAACTTAGATGGTTTCATTAATTGTCCTTCTGACAATCAGAATTCAAGAGCTCTGATATTTTGTAATGTTGCATTCATTAGAAATTGCTACTCACTTTTGTTTAGGACTTCTGTGCATATTTATTAAACAGGAAATGTAAGGATCCTATCATCGTGTTTTCCTCTGGTGGGGCCTTTTTGTAGTCATTGACTTGTGGTTCTGCTAATAAGTTCTATTGATATTACGTAGGAAAGTAAACTGAATAAATCTGAATTGGCTAAGTGGTTCTCTAGCAATCAATTGGACTTTGACTCAGGGAAAGTTGTGGTAAGACACTTTTATATCCACATTTGAAGCTTGAACTCTTGTCCTGGGAAGTTAGTCGATAAAGTTCATTTTGTACTTCTTTAAAAAAAATTTCCTCCAACATGCAGGTAAAACCAACACGTGCAGGATCAAGCATAGGTGTCACTGTTGCTTATGGCATTGATGATTCCATTAAAAAAGCTAATGATATCATTTCTGAGGTATTTTGGTTTAAGGGATAATTTACATGAACTTAATTTAGAATGGCTGAGACTTCGTGAATACACTAAGGTTATACTTCTATTATACTCTATGGCCAACAGGGTATTGATGATAAAGTCCTTGTTGAGGTTTTCCTTGATGGAGGCAGTGAATTTACAGCCATTGTCCTTGATGTTGGGTCTGGTCATGATCACCATCCCGTGGTTCTCCTCCCTACTGAGGTTGGTGTGTAATCAATATTCTTCAATAATTCTATTTTACGCCAATGCTTTTCTCTGTTGAAGGTTATGTTAAGTTCCTACTTTCTAGTGACCTTCAATCTTGACATCATTTTTTATTTTTTATTTTCTGCTTAAGTATTTGTTAATAGCCATTAGTGTTCAATCCCCTTCTCCCGAAGAAATTTAAGAAAGTCTATGGACATACTCTCCCTTGAATCAGATGTTGGATATGAATCTTTTTATCAAACTGGAAAGTTAAGAAACCACACTTTTTTTTTTTTTTAATGATAACGGAAGGTGTCCCAGCCCTTTGGGCCAGAATAATCTGTATGGCTCTCAAGGGGAGCCAGGTAAATCCCCTGTGACCCCAGTGCGGTATTGCAGTTTCGAACCCTCAACCTCCGGGTGCAAACTGTTGTCCTAAGCCAACTGAGCTACCCCTTGGGGTTAAGAAACCACACTTTTGAAAACATATATCTATGAATTCACTTGAACACTATGCATAAGAATCACACTTTTTAAACAATACAAATATATGAAACTCATTATAATTTTCTTATATTTTTATCAATCAACCAATTTAAAATTTGAACGACAAAGTTATAATTCTCCTTTTTCATTAGAACATCTGACTTGAACTTCCTATCCTCCAAAATTGCAAATATGACTTCACTTTGAGATGTTTAGCTGTTGCTAGAGTGGGCTTCAGGCTAGAACATTTAGAATATTTAGCATTTTTGTAGTGGTTGTGATTTATTGTATAGCATTGACCAGGTAGAGCTTCAATTCAGTGGCAGCAGTGATGTTAGAGAAAAGGATGCAATATTCAATTACCGAAGGAAGTATCTTCCGACGCAACAGGTGAATATGTTGATATTCTGCTTTTGATTTGGGCATGTATTTACTGGGGGAATTTTCTGCTGTGGATGTCCGCACCTAACACGAAGTGTGAAAACCAATAACAGCTGGAAATGCACAGTGGGCCCTCCAGCACTGTATGCGGAGAATCGTTTTCACACATGAATACTGCTGCGAACATCCGCTGGTGAATAATTGTCGTATTTACTGTTAGATGAAGTATGCCAAATAGCTGATGACTTTTTAAGGCATCGTGATCAAATATTTTTATTATTTATTTGATCACTGATGAACTTTTTCAGTTGGTGCTTTCTCCAATTTATCCTTATGGAAGATTAAGTTAGAACATCAATGTTTTTGGTTGTTTTAGACCATAAAAAAAAAAAAAATCAATGCTTTTGGTTGTTTTAGACCATCTACTGCGATGAAAACTTGAAAGTATTATGGAGTGCTCAATGACATATTTATTTTCTTAAAAAAAATCAGTCTTTAATGCAGCAGTATTATATATTATATGAGTAATTCAATTTATTAACTCATCGTCATCATCATCAAAACCTTGCCCAACTATGTTGGGGTCGGCTACATGAATTATGTCTCGCCATTCAAATCTATCCTCAGTGAGATTTTCATATAGGTTGCTCTTCTTCAGAACTATCCTCATTACTTCCATTCGTGTTCTCTGCGGCCCACCCCTAAAGGCCATCAACCTACATAGACAAACTTCTTCTCACCGGCGTTGTCGTTAGCCTACCCTGGACACGTCCAAACCATCCCAAATGAGTCTCTTTTGTTTTATCACCTTTTGATACTATCCCTAATGTTCCCGAATGTGCTCATTTTTTATTCTATTTTTCCTAGTTTACCACATATCCATCTTAAAGTTCTCATCTTTGCTACGCTCAGTTTTCGTACATGATGTTTCCTAAAGTAACTCCTCTTGAATATGAGTAGTTACCTCGTCCATAATCAGTGCAAAGAATAAAGGCTTAAAGAAGACCCTCAATACAAACCCATGACCACTGGGCACTACCTCTCTCAATAGATAATTCTCAAACTCATCACCACTCCCTCATGCATGCCTTAAATGATGTCAATATTGTTGGTAACTGCTGGGCCTCGTGGATAGGTTTCAAAAACTTTTGACCAACTTGATGCATGGTTCAATTATCCGTAAGGCTGCAAAACCCAATCCAGGATCTAAGACCTCAAAATCATCAACCATGATCAGTAATAAGCTATCTCTAAGATAGAAAATAGCAGCACCATGCAATCACAATAAATCTACAACATACAAGGAGTAGATATTACCTTGGGAGCTTAGTAGTGCTCTAATCGAGAAGTAGACAACTTGCTTGATGAAGAACTCTTTCTTTGTTGCAAATTAGAATCTCCATGACCTTGTAGTCTTCCACACTATGATCCGTGTCAGATTTCTATTCTCAAAGAGAGTTGTGGGATCTCCAAAAGAGACCAACTAGAACCTCAAAAGTAAACCGGAAGAGAAACTAGAAGAGAGAGGAGGGGGGGAGCAACTATTGATCTTGGGCGTGAATCCCAAGGTATGGAAGGATGGGTTGGATGTCCAAGGGGTCTCCCTATTTATAGCAAAAGCAACCTCCTCTTACTAATTATTAGGAGTCCCACTTCCAATATAATTAGTAACTTTATATTCCTTTCCTTTTTGAGTTCAAGTAGAATTAGTAACAATCCAATAATTGGGCTAGCGTGGGGACCACTACGGATTCCATAAAAAGCTGGATCCAATTGGGATACCCTTACCCCACATCTCATCTGCAAATCCAGGCCCATAGTTAATTGCAAATAACTCTACTATGTAAATGCAACTGAACTCTAGTCTTAGGAATATATTACAAGAAGACTATAAACTTCCATATGACCACAACTCGGTCCCTCCATCTACATCCATGGATCAATTTGACCTATCCAACCAACTTAGATCCATATCTTATTATCCTTGAGACCCAATTAATCACAGTGATCATCAGTACATCCAATTAACTCTTAATTGAGATGGGTGCGCACTTACCAATGATAAATCCATTAATTGGCACAAGGGGATAATGAGGATAGATTCCATCTTGATAATTATATGTTCCCACAGTCCTACTACCATATACCCAAGACACCAAGGTGTTGACCTACAGTTGGCCTCACTCCTTGGTGACTCAAAGTGAATGAATAAATAGAAACTTGAGTTCATTAATATCTCAGGATTAAGAGCCTATTGCTAGGGAATTATGCGAACAGATCTTAAAGTAAAGACAGTGTTTCATAAGGTGCTTCTCATGGTCCTTCAATACATCCAATGTATCAGCACGATGATCCAGAGTCTTACACTTTGATGGTTGAGACAAATCACACTATCTCATAGTAATCATAATGCTGCAACCTTGCTAGATGATATGCTCAATCTCATCACTGGTTGTGAAGCTATTTAAGTATAAGATTTGTGACGCATGTCTAATGTATGTAGATCTCATCCAGACACATGTATTACATCTAATATACTTGTGGACTCCAGTTCATCTCATGAACTATCATATCATTCGTATTGGTTATATGCAAACAAGTAATAAAACACCATTCATCTCATGAAAAGAAAACATGATTATATGGAAATAAATCAATTTATTACATTATCTACTGGATTGGGACCACACAATCTAACAAATATAAGCTCTTGGCACTCATCATTAGCAAAGGCTAGTCCCAATTATGTTGGGTTCGGTTGCATGAATTTTGTTTCTCCATTCCAGCCTATCATGGGCCAAATCCTCGGATAGGTTGTACTTCTTCATATCTAACATTACTACTTCCATCTATGTCCTCTTTAGCCTACCTCTTCCTTGGTGGCCCATCAATTTGCGTAAAAAGACTTTTTGTCACCAGCACCATTGTTGGCCTATATTGGACATGTCCAAATCTTCACAAACGAGTATCTTTTAATTTATCACATGTTGATGCTACCCCTAAATGCTCTCGAATGCTCTCATTTCTAATCCTCTCTTTCCTAGTTTTATCAGATATCAACCTCAACTTTCTTATTTCTACTATACTCATTTTATGGTTTGTCATAAGCTTTTTTCTAGATCAATGAAGGCTATACGGAGATTTTTTTTTCTTTTCTCTTAGTATTTTTTTCCACTAATCGTCTAAGTGAGAAGATGTTTTCAGACACATTATATCAAATCCCCTTTTGAATCGCAATTGGTATTAGATTCAAATCATATATTAAATCAAATCGAGTATTATCAAGTCAATCATAGATTCTTATTGAATTAGAGAAGTCAAATCAGATTACATTATTTTTTTTATTAAATTAAAAGATGAAAATACATTCATTCGAGATTTGAGATTCAAATAGAACTTGAGTAAGACAAATCAGATATTCAAATCGGACGAGTCATCAAAATGTTTTTACCGACTTACACAAACCCAAATCGAATCTGATGCTTTTAAAAGTAAACAAAACAGAATCATAATTATTTGACAAAGTATTTACGTGCACTACAAAATCGTGTCGTATAACTAGTCAGAACATCATCCAAAATTAATTTTAATGTCTCTAATCTAAAAGTAAAAGACAACAAAACTTTAATAATCTGGCTAACTACTTGTATTTACTTAAAAACTGTGCTTAATAACTCATTGAAAGCATCAATTCCAAACAAATCTTAATGTTTGTAAAAGTAAAAGAAAATAAAGCTGTAATGATCCAACTATATATGATGGTGATATGGTGATGCCAATATGTGAAATTAATGTAGACGCGCTTGACCGAGGGAGATTATATTAACTATTGGAAATGGGCATGAGGCAGGATGAAGAGAGAGTAGATCTCTCTTCCTCTATTTATAGGTAGGAAGAGAAAATAATGCATTATAGGAGAATGGCACCTAGAGCATGAAGTGTCAAATGGGTAAGCATGGGGTATAAAGTGAAGAGTATGAGGTGTCAATTAGATAAGCATGAGGTGTCAAATGGGTACATATGAGGTGTAAAGTGAAGAAACTTGAAGTGTCAAATGGGCAAGAATGTAAAGAAACGACACGTGCTTTGTTTAGATGTTAATCACATTGGTTAATAACATCATCTTGGTTTAGTGTTAGGTTATTGCACGCCTGGTCCATTCAATAGCTAAATTATAATTTAAAATCATCTAACTTAATTTATTATTCGTTGTACCTTCAGTGTCACCTCAATTCTGCAACCATGTCCATATACATTTTCCTTTCTCTATGCATGATGCTGTTTTATTAAATGAGATATTTGCCTCATGTGGAGTTGGTAATTTATTTGTGTAAATTTTCTTCTCAGGTTGCTTATCATACTCCACCACGTTTCCCTACTGATGCAATTGAATGTATACGAAAGGGAGCATCACTGTTATTTCAACGATTTGGTCTCCGTGACTTTGCCCGGATTGATGGTTGGTTTCTACCTTCCTCAGTTCACACACTGTCATCTACAGGAAGTGACAGTAAGTTTGGGAATACCAAATCTGGTACGGTAATTTTTACTGACATCAACCTGGTAAGCTCTGGTTTTTGTTTGGTTTGTAATTCACATGCTGTATCTTGCTGTAGGAGAGTCTACAGCTAGGTTTATATGCTGCTTGATTCTTACATACCCTACATTGTTGTTGCCTTTTCTGAGTTAGATTAGTGGAATGGAGCAGACAAGCTTTTTGTTTCAGCAAGCTTCAAAGGTGTTCTCTTCTGCTACTTGTACTTGATGTAGTTATAGATCTTGTTGCAAGTTTCAACTGATACACTTGTTCTAGTAATTTTGTGAGGTATAATTATGGAGTAATAGTGTTCTAAGAGGCGTATCAAGTGTGAGCCTTGACAATAAGTACACCTCAATGCCTTCAAGTGCACACCTTGAGCTGTATTCTCCAAGGCATATGCCTCAAAACTGTGAATTCTGCATGTCATGCCCACATCATGAGTCATATTTGAGTTGGACATGTCCATCTACTATTATTCGTGGCCTTCATTTTGTTGTTTTCCTCATGAAAATATTAACTGAAGGCCTGATATGTTCTTCTCTTGGAAACTCAAGAACTTAAGAAGTGAAAGATCCTCATTCTTTCGTGCACTACCAACCCACCACAAGACACAATGGGCAATAATTAAAACAGAAAACTGATTTTGAAGTGGCTTGTAAAAGTTTCAAAGAATAAACCACATGCTTCAAAGCTGAGATCTATTATTAGAGTTACCCATACATCGAGGACTTTATTAGGAAATGCATCCCATGTACACTGTATCATATAATCCAGTAGATTCTGCATATAATCCATTACATTGTAGTAGATTCCTCAATTAAGGGGATAATCCTGCTGTAATTAAGAAGCACTTGCTGTAAATGTAACATCAATGGATATGGAAAGGGGAGACCATGTCAAGGATCGGACGCAATTCTTCCACCCAAAATCTCTTTTTTCAAAATATATTTTCTTGCCTAGTAAAATAGACACCCATCAGATTTCAATCCTCCATGAGATTTTTAACTGAACCCCCTCTCCCCTTGATGTTTGTTGTAGGATACATGTGGTTTGTACAGTGACACAAAGGTGGTCTTGAATCTTTGATACTAAGTTATAGCCAGACTAGTGTGTGTACTCACCAGCAGGGGAGCATATGGAGGCTGTCATATGTACTTGGCCTGTTATGTTCCAGTCTACCAAAACAAATGATGAACTCCCAAAGAAAACTAAAACAGAAAGAAAAAGAAGAAAAAAAGAATAAAAAAGCATGATGCTTTTATCGGCAAAAAGCAGAAGGAATATTCTGTATATGTCCTCTTATGCTACCGAGCTATGTATAAGCCTAGATGTGTCACAAAATTTTGGAGTTTAAAGTTATTGAATCGATAAAGAAACTAGAAAAATCTAGTATTTAATAAAACAAAAACAAACGATGAAAATGGAAAATTTTGCATTGTTTCTTCAACAAACCAGAAAAAACATCAGTAGTTGAGTGTAAGTGCCTGCCTTATTTTAATTACAAAGGAAACAATTGAAATGCTATCAACGGAAAAACAACTACATAATACAAAAACAACTACAAAATAGGTTCTATCAAATGAAAATTTTCTATCAACCTCTTCTTTAGTCAAGTCATCTGGTACCATTGGCTGAACTTCCTACATGGCAAAAATCCAGTTGGAATGATGAAGATGTCACTTTAATCTTATTGATCTGAACTGCATTCTCCAATGACTCAAGATCATGCACATAAACTCTAGCTTTGTAAAATCCTTTAATAATTCAATGTTTTTACATAAACAATATATTCAGATGCAAATAGACTAATTTTGTTTTGCCTTTTTATGTGATTGTTTGAAGAAGAAAAAAAGCTATTTGTATTATTGTTCCATCCTTCTAGCATGTCATTTAGCCAAATTTTACCGCTGTTGTTTCTCAGTAAAGCCTTTTTTCTTCTTCTCCAGGTCGGATTCTCTCATTCTAACATACTTCGGACTATTATCCAGCATGCTTGCTTGCGTTTTCCCTCTCTTGGGTCATATAGTAATGCATTGGATACATTATCTAGAAAGTCTGCGAGGCACACTGAATCTTCTCAAAAACGCAGTGCTGTTCAAAAGGTTTTTGTTATTTTCGGAGGAGACACCTCAGAGCGCCAAGTATCTCTCATGAGTGGAACAAACGTTTGGCTTAACTTGCAAGCTTTTGATGATGTAAGCATGAAATTCCTATGAATAATTTTGATCATTTTATTTCTATCTTGATGATTTTGATATAGTATTCACAAAAAAAATTTCAATTGAATGGGCACGGATGGGAATAGGAAATTGGGTAGTACTTCATGGAGAATTTTGTCCTAAGTGGGAATAAACTTGGATTTTGAATCCCATTCCAAAACGTAACAGAAATTATGTTGATTTCAGTTGATTCTATGAGCTAAATGAGTTCAACAGTTTATTCTTGGCGAAACATTTACCTAAGCAAACATGCCATGCAAAAGAGGCTCATTCAGATCCTATGGTGTAAAAATACTATATGGTGGCAGTTCTGGTCATTTCACCTCTTCAACATACAGAGTGACTTTGACATAACGGGAGTTGAAATTTGGCAACTACATTTTTGAAAAATTCTTTGATCTATTTTATTGAGAATATCTAATGGCTAATTATGAAGTACAACTAAAGAAATCAATTCAAATTAGGAAACTTAATCACAACTTTATTAGGTTTCCTATTATGATAATTGGACCATGAAGCTCAGTATTCCGTTGTCCTTATACTGATCCTGATTAGCACTATCAATGGTGGTCCCCCTGCTTGTATGTATCTCTGCAGAAATGACAAGAACATTGTTTTACAATATTTAGGCTTTGTAGGCTTGGGTTATAAAATATAACTATACAACAAGAGATTTCTGGATTATCATCAATAAATTAATTAATAGGATTAGTTGTAATGACATATAGTCACAACTCACATGACATCTTTTTGACTGTTTGTAACATACTAACATTACTAACGAAAAATGATTTCTTAGTTTCATACATGGAATCATCATCATCATCATCATCAAAGCCTTGCCCCAATTATGTTGGGGTCAGCTACGTGAATTCGGTTTCTTCTTAGAATTCATGTTTCGTGAAGAAAGTTTATACCCGCTGTCAACCTACTTGACACAACCCTCCTCCTTTATCCAGGCTTGGGGCTGACAGTTACAACAAAATTGGCAAAGTTTGTTTCATGCATGGAATATAGTATCATAAAATTACTCACACTACTGCTTTCTAGTTTCTTTTTGACTGTCTAGCTTGTTACCATTCAAGTGGTTCTTAATTTTGCATTGCAAAGCAGCTATACTTTTGCATTGGTTCTGTTCAGATTGATTCAATTTTGGTGGTTGCAGCTTGAAGTAACTCCATGTTTACTCGCCCCTACGAATGGTTCTAAATATTTGATACATCAGGATAAAGAGGAAATTGCTGATCACTCCAGAATGGTTTGGTCTTTACCGTGAGTGTTAACCTTTATGTTAGTTTACGATGTTCTGGTGTGACTTTCTGTTGATGCAACAGTGAAAAATGTCTATTTTTCTACAGCTGGCTTGTTCCATGCTTTTTCTTATTGTTATTTTCTTTCTAAACAATGGAGAAATGTATTCTATTAGAGAAGAGCAAAGACAGCAAAATTGTAGGATGAGCTGTTGCCCATAGGCACCAGGGGAACAAACAACAAATACACGAAAACATTGGTTACCAACCAGAGAACAACGATAACAACAACCAGAGGCATTAACCAAGTATACATGGACAGAGGAAAAAAGACTTGTTCAAAACTAGAAATTGCTCTGATCCATGCGAACATGATAACTACCATGATGATAGAATTTATATCATAAACAAATTAAACTTGTTCTGTCACTTCTGTGTATCATCATCACAATCATTGGAGCCTTATGGCTCTTATCCCATCTATTAGGTTTGGGATTGTGAGTGTTTACTGACTCTTCCTTGACATATATTCTGTAAGTTTTGAATCAATCTGATATCTATTGAGAAGCACATATGCTGTACCATAGTCTTTTTCGGTGAGTTAAAAATTCATTATAATAATCTTGGACGGATTTGTCCCCTTGGTTATATTTGGCCAATTCCGCATCCAAATAAAATTTTTGAGCCTTATTGGCATGATGATGTAATTGGTCCAAGTTTCTTATGCGTTGGAGAATGAATGAAGAATTAGGCCAGTTTTAGGTTCAATGGAACCAAGAATCCATGCGACTACTTTATAATTGTTTTAACTCCAAGTAGATTTGGTTTTATCATCAGACGGAGTATAATGTGGAGCAGAGGGGTGATTGCTTTAGGAGATCTTGACTGTCCATTGTGTCGTTTTTTTATTAGGGTATTCATCCCAGCCCTTAGATCATGCAGAGTGATTTATATGGGGTTTATCCTCTTGTAGACAATCTTTAGGCCCTACAAAGATTGCTTGATCCTACTTAATACACAATTCGGTCTTCTTGTTTGCGGTGGCATCATCACAATAAATCTAAAGCTGACGCAGGAGCTTATGGGTCAGTTCCATGTGGATATGTGACCAATTGGGCCATTGATTATCTGCATCGGTTTGATCAGATAATGGGGCCTAATATTTGGGTCAATCAGAAAGAAATCAAAAGAATGGTGCCCAATCTGAAAATGAATGGCCAAGATAAATGTTTATGGAGCCCAATCATGATATGAGATGTCCATAAATTTACATAGGTCCAAATCAGATTGTCCTTGACTCATTGTAATATTTTGGGCGGTGATTGTCCTTGATTGAAGACTAACTAGATTCCATTGAATTCCTATATAAACATCAGTTGACCACATCATGTGGTATGACATTTTCTCTAACTGCTTGCATTTTGCTAATATTGCATTCTGCGAACATAACATGATTCATATTTTTAGCTGCAGTTATTCTCTTGTGCTAAGGCATACCACAGAGGAAGTTCTTGCTGCTTGTATTGAGGCTATTGAACCAGATAGGGTGGCATTGACATCTCACTTACGGAACCAAGTGATGACTGATCTCATGGAAGGACTCAATAAACACAACTGGTTTACAGGGTTCGATATATCCAATGACCCACCGATGAAATATTCATTGGAACAATGGATCAAACATGTTAAGGAAGTTCAAGCAACGGTGTTCATTGCAGGTCTCATTACCGTAACATTCATATGTTTTTGTCCATTTCCCTCATTCCATTGCACAATCTTATCTTTAATTTTAATAATAGTTATTTAATTCTCCATTCATACCTATGAGACTGATAATATTTCTATAAGTAGAATACTCTCTTATAAACAGCCTGTCTTTTTAACTAACTTCCATTTCTAGCCTGGCAAGATCTCTTGAAAGGCCTAGGTGGAGATTTTTCCAATACAGAAATTTGGTGACCTAATATTCATGTCTTATCTTTGAAATTCGGCAGCACAAAAGATATTTAAGGATAGCGAATAAGATTCAGGTTCTTAGAGTGACCTTGACGACCTTTATTAGTTGAGGAAATGATGTCATTTGTCTTATTGACTTCTAGACTGCTTGTTTATTTAAAAATTTGTGGCTATATGCGCATCATCAGTAACTGCCCTTGACAGTGCATGGTGGCATTGGTGAGGATGGTACTCTTCAATCTATGCTAGAGGCAGCAGGGGTTCCTTACACAGGTTGAAGCTTTTCAACATACTTTTTTGAGAATGTTGTCGCCATTAATAATAATCTTTTTAGAGCTTAAAATTTCTTCCATGATGCAGGCCCTGGTGTCATGGCTTCCAAAACTTGTATGGATAAAGTGGCTACATCTCTTTCTCTTGGCCATGTATGGAAACTAACTTAAATGTGTTGCATAGTGCGGTACTGTTTAAAGATGGAAATGGGCTTGTTATTTGAAGTACAGTATGTGTGGACGTTGGTGTCCATTAATGGGTAATTTATCTAAATACTTGTGAGTGGTATAGGTTCTATCATCATAGTTTTCCGTATTCCAAGTAGCTAGAAATCTCTCATCTGATTTCATAGAGATAGACCAAGAAATAAATTCAATTTCTGCAGAACTAGAAAGCTCCAATAATAATAAATGACTGCGAAGATTGAGTTTATGGCTACTTATTGCATCTTAAGCAATCAGATTAGGACAGTCCTATCCTGTGACATGATTGTTTTCTAGGCGATCAGATTAGGATTACTTTTTGTATTATTGATGTTGGTGTTATCTTATGCTTTCTATAGATGTATTTTGTGTAGTGTATGGATGGTTAAGTGTTGACACACATAATTGACATATTTTATAGGTTTTTGGTTTAAAAATAAATTGTTGAAAACATTTTCCAGTACTTTAAAAATTAAAATCTGATGCAGTATGCAGTTTGGAGGGCTCCAATTGGATCCACGACCAGGCAAAGGGCCCCATCATTTATGCACAAGGCACATCCACCCATATCTAGTTGCACATGCCCATATTAGGGTCTGTGCTAAGAATTTCTATTTTTCAGATTTCCCACTATACTTTCAGTAGCCAAGTTTAGGAGTTTATAATTATTTAGAAAGAATATTTGGAATTTTATTCAGTAACATAAGCATCCCAAACTGTTTTTAAGGGGATACTTCTCAAATTTAGAGAGTTTATTTTGTCAAAATCTTGAGGTTTCCCGGTCCCCACTTATTCCTTGGATAATGTGATGCCATCTCCTTCATGTCATGAAGTCATGAAGTTTGAAGTGTGAATTCAAGCGATCCTTCCTGCATCAATACCCCTCGACAAAATAATGCTTGATGGAACCTCGAGTTTGGTCTGCCAATCTTGTGAGGCAAGGGTATCTTTCTCTAAGAATATTCTTTTCAAGATTAACGAAGGGACGCAGGTGATTCCAGTCTAGCAAACTAGATATTAAAGTTGATACGGATATAAACAATCGAGTATGACATAAGCTTGCACCATAGTTTGAAGTTGCCAAGTGTCCCCAAGTCCCAGCCACAATGTTGTGTGTTCATCGTATTAGAGATCTATGTCGAAGCACTATTTGGCATAAACCTTTTGAAATGATTCAACATCATTGTTTTTCTTGTTCATTGTTCTTCTAAGCATAATCTAGTGTTTGGATGGACAGCTAGAAAATTTGGGAGTGCTTACGATACGCAAAGAAGTGTGGAACAAAGAGGAGCTTCTGAATTCACCTTTACCTGATCTTTGGCATGACCTGACCACAAATCTTCAATCTGAAACTTTATGTGTGAAACCCGCTAGAGATGGATGCTCAACTGGAGTTGCTAGATTATGGTATGCCGGTATTCACTACATACGTGATGTTTTAAGTGTTTCAACTTTGAAAGTTCATAAAGTGGATGTGAATAGAGCTTTGCACAAGGGATACCGTATGCATCTCTGTCACTATCATTGAGAAAGTCCTGCACCTGTGATCATACCAGTATTAGTCTCTGGATATCATAGATCTCTGATCTCTGCATTCAGTGGTTGGTGCTCACAAAAGATGCATATGATCTGCATGAGTTCATTTTCTACAACATAATTTCTGTTGATATTGATTTAGAGTTTTTATTGCTAATTTGCTGTTCTTGGCACTTCTTGCAGCTCTGTGGAGGACCTTTCGATTTATGCAGATGCATTACGGAAGCAACTTTTACGTCTTCCTCCTAACAGTTTCTCCAAGGTCGAGAACGGCTACTAATCAAACTATATAACTGCGGTTAAATACTTTTTATAAATATGTACACTTTCATTCTTTGAAAGTAAATTTCCGATCAAAATCATTTATATTTATCACATAATTACTCACTGTATGAATGAAGCCTGAATGTTATCTTTTGAATTGATAATGAAAATAATTACATCATTGCTCTGCTTTGTTTCATGTACCTGCAATTAGTCCAGGGGAATTATAGAGACCTTATGGGTTAGGAATTGTACTTTTACCCTTTTTTCTGAACCATTTTTATCATCTCCTGTTCTGTTGGCCAGTGAATGAGGATTAGAGTTTTTCCAGTCTGGATAATTTTTGGAGAGTGTCCCTTCTCACACTTTAGCCAATTAAACCAAGAGTCTTGGATTGCATAAACGTGGGCCCCATTTGCAGAAATTAGACCAAGTTATTATAGAAACCAACTACAATTCTCAATTCTAAGGGAAATGAGAAATATGGTATCTTTTTAGCATTATATCAATCAGACATCAGTGATTACCATATACGACTGGTTGTGCCCTACAAAAAGCCATTTACCACAAAATTTAGAAAGTTTTCTTAACAATTCAGAAATATTCCTTCGTCAGCTCACTTACATTTGATTGAATGTTTGGATATGAATTGCACTACTAGTTGTATAGGATCTTTCCTCTACATTCATTTATCATTTTGCGAATAAATCTCATATTGCATAAAACTACAAGGTCTCACCTTTCTGTATAAATATTGCATTTTCTCGTTTTAAGATATTGCATTTTCTCGTTTTTCTTAAAACGATCGATCATTTTCTAAATATTAGGTGAAATTATTTACCTGCGAAAAATAAACCCTGCTGCCTTATATCTGTTGTCAGTATAGTGCTGACCGCTAGTGGTAGCAGCTATATCTTGTTTCCCCTGTGTGAGGCCCACCTTTGTGTGTTGCACTCGAATACATAATGGAATTATCCCAAAATTTCTATTTGACCTTAGTGATATGCATTGTTGGATTGATCATTTGTGAAATTATAGTTATTGTTTTCTTCTTCCCATAATTAGATTGACTCTGTAAATCCCAATATAAAGGGACCCATGTCATATGAATAGATTTGATCACAAATATGGGACCCACACAGAAGAAATAATAGATTGGTTGCCGTCAGTACCATACTGATGGCAGCATGGGATCACACTCTCTAGTAGTTTAATGCTGCATTTCTAAAGTTTTTGGGTGACACAGGGTATGTGACAGTTGTGGTGGATTTCCTCTGTGAGATGCTTCATTTAAGAAATCCTAACTGTTGATACTTTTTAGAAGATTCCTCGGGGTGATGAACATAATGAAGATATTGGGTCCATTATGTTCAGGCAAACTGAAACCTAGGCATTTTTAGAAAATTCACTGGGTTGAATAGAAGCAGACATGAAGAGCCTACTAGGAATGTCATTTTTCTTTATGCTGTTTCTGTGCATGCTTATATGCACATGCACATCCCTAACATTACAGTTCTGTAGAAATTTTGAGATGTTAAATGTTTACTACGGAAACAATTAAAATTACATTAAAGTTATACAAAAACTTTAATATCAGATATATTACATAATTAACTTGTGGTCCAATTTCCAGTACTTTGGAAAGCATGTTGTTTTATAGCTATGAAATACTTTAAATTGAATGTCTTAATTCTAAAGATTAAAGAACACCTGCAGTGGTAGTGACTGTTCTGTTGGCAAATTTTCCCGGTAGTAGACTGATGGACCCAAATTTCTTTATTATTCATTATGAGTTTAGGGGCACTACTTTATACTTATTGGTTCTTGAATTTAAAATATCTTTGTGGACAGCAGTTAGATCTAGTTCCTACCTATAATTATGTAGGTATGTTAGGATCATTTGATCTAAGGTAAATGATTTATTGCAAACATTTCACACTACATAGGAGAATGAAGTATTTTGCACCGATTACCAGTCCGCCTTTCTAGAATTGTAGTACAAGACTGTTGGGATCCCCTTCATAAAATGATCTAGCGTCCTTTTAAGAGTCGATAAAAAGTCTCATTTCCTATTTTGCATGATGTGATTGGAAGGTTACAATGATTCAATCAGGTGATAGGATTGCCTACTGTAGGTTATGGCAGCCCCATATCTAGTGGCTAATGATATTCAGAAGCGAGGCACACTATACATTCTCCAGCAAATTGTTTGCAGTGTATACTTCATCATGAATTATTCCCCTTTAACACACTGATGTTTACAAGTTAAAAGTAACCAGTTTACTCTATTTCCCTACTCATTTATAATCATAGATTCTCTCAGAGTCTTTCTAATTGCTTGCTGCTGGGGTATATTTTTAGGTGAGCCCATTATTGGTCATATGTTGTCAATCCACTCTAATAACTTCAATATCCTATCATTCAGTTTAAACAGTCAGATATACATGTGCTCAGTTTCCAAATTTTTGTTGTTGCTAGTCATCATCTATGGTGCATGGATACTTAGAAATGGGCAAGGTATTGTGTCGAATCCTATATGATACTTCACTTTTTACGATGTGTCCTTGCCATGTCCATGGCGTGTACCCCATTGTATCTATGCCGCATCTGGGCATCATAGATTGTCATTATTTGTCAACTAATGTGACATAGTCATTTCTTTACTCTATTTCATAGCCATTGTGTTTGGTACTGAATATTTTTTATTTGAAAAAAAATGTATAGGCACACGGGATGATTGAAATGCCAAGCCCTCCTCCAGAATCGTTAATTTTTGAACCATTTATTGGAACAGATGAAATAATTGTTTCATCCAAATCAACAAATGGCAATGCCCATAAGCTTATGTGGAAAGGACAAAATAGATGGGTTGAAGTAACAGTTGGTGTAGTGGGCAAACGAGGAGCAATGCACTCCTTGAGTCCTAGTATTACTGTTAAGGAATCTGGTGGCATTTTATCCCTTGAGGAGAAATTCCAAGGTATGATTTTCTTCTTGTGCATCTCTCATACATGTTTTATGCCTAACTATATGATTCGATTTCTCCAAAATCTTGCTCTCAGAGGATTCAACGTGCTCCTGAGTCTGTCAGTGAGCTCATGTGTATATGTCTATAGGTGTGTGCTTACATGCATGGTGGAGTTGTGTGCATGCCTGACAATTGCCAGATCATGCATGGTGGGCCATAATAAGAGAGTTGTAGGGATCTCTACAATCCAAACCGAACCTCACACACCACTCTTCACATCACTCTTGTAATAGTGGTAAAATTCTACCCCTCGGTAGAAACTAATCATTTTGCCATTGATCAATCCCACCAGTTTCGTCTACATCAACAAGGCATCCAAACATTCATTGAATTTCAAACTCACTTGTAGAGGCTATGGGTTTTTAGGTACTAAAGAACTGAGATCCAAGACCCCCTACCTATTTTGCAATTCAGGTATCTACTTGTTTCCTTTTGACATCACAATTGCTTGGAAGAGGTTTGTGCGCCAACCTATAATAAATGCCAGTCAGGGTCTTTCATGCACTCATAATCACATTTAATCAGAATAGCAAAGGTGAAGCCCAATGGGGTCACATCAGATGGCTACGTGTTTCTTAAATAATGTTGGAACAATGTGAACTCTGTAAAGGACTTTTCTTTTTTAAGCAGCAGATGTTTAATAAAATTTCGTTTTCACTATTTCCCTCTTCCCTTTCTCTTCTCTTTAGTGGTTGATTCTCATCAGTCTGTCAACATCTGTACCTCCAGTTTTTAGGTATTCTTTTCTCTCTTCTCTACCTTCCCGACGATCCTTTTTCCCCACTGTTTTGTACTTTCTTTCTTTTCATATCAGTTTGGTATCTGAACGAACTAGGGTTTCCACCTGACGGAGCTTGTAACTTCCTCAACCATGAACTTGCAGGTTCCTTTCACATTACATATCCTACTTGTAAATGATTTTGACTGACTACATTTGTAAATAATTTTGAATTGCTTCCATAGTCATCATTTATTTATTTATATATTGCTGTCAATTGTTTATTTGCATAGAATTTTAGGCAATGTAGTGCTTAAAGATTAGTTAGTACGACTTTCTTTGTTAGTATGGACAATGGCTGGTTTTACAGGTGGAACTGGCATCAATCTGACTCCACCTCCAGCAACAATTATTGGGTATGTTCCTATGGTGCTTAAAGTTTCTTTTATCTTCCTGTTACTAAAAACAGACACAAGTTTATGTTCTAATTTGTGGCATCTTTCCCTAGAAAAATTTAATTTGAGTTATAACGTACTGCAAGCACATTTCAATTTTCAAGGTATTGTTTTTAGGCAATTTTCTATTTTCATTGTTACTAGATAATTGAAATGATTTAGAAATTGGAAAAAAAGGAAATGTGTGTTGTCATTGCACATGGGGATCCCGTGTATACCTGCACATCAATATCGTGCACAATGATTTTTAAAAGGCGTGTTTCACAGACTATTATTCATAATTGCATTAAGATACAAAAATTGTTTGATACAATTAGAAGCTTATTGTACTATGTTACTGCAATATTGACTGAAACATTAGACATGTGGTAATGTAGATCGTACCAAGGATCAAAATAGCGGTAGCAGCCGCTATTGGTTGATACAATTAGAAGCATATTGTACTATGTTACTGCAATATTGACTAAAACATTAGACATATGGTAATGTAGATCGTACCAAGGATCAAAATAGCGGTAGCGGCCGACAACCAAAACGCTACGCAGCGGTAGCGGTGATACGTAGCAGGGTGAATTGAAAAAGTGGTCAAAAAGTTAAAAATAAAAATAAAAATCCAAAAACTCCAAAATATTGGGAAATGGTAGAATTTGATGCTTTTTTCCTATAGTAACTAAGATAGGGGGATGTAACGGTCCCTTCAGTGCATAGAGGTTCTGAATTGCTAAATGATTGTAAACAACAATATTTATCTATTTTTTCACATGTTTTCATGATAGTTAATCTGAGTTAGAAACTATTATGCATTTCTAAATTCATAATTCATAAGCACTTTAGCATAACTGTACATAACACATAATAAATAAATTATAAAGTAATGCTTAAATAAAGCTTAAAGTTCAAACCAAATGACGAATTAACTTCAATTAAGTACAAACAATGTACTTTTGTTGAGAGTCGAGAAAATAATACCTCTACTAATACCAAAAAGGGTGTCTACCATGATATACCTAGAGAAAAGCCATTGAGAGAAACTCTATGTATCGGCTTCAATTCGGCAAAATCTTGTATTTTTTAGTGTTCCTTTAAGTATGGAAGGGTAGAAGAGTTGCATGGAAATGTTGCTTGGAAAGAAGAAAAGAAGAAATAAGCTCTACTATGTGTTTTAAAAAATTATGCAGAGCAAATGTTAGTTACGCTCCATAGCGGTCTGTAGCGGCTGCTATATTTGCTAGTGGCGATAAATTGCCTGTAGACCGCTATGTCCGTAGCATAGTGGCTGCTATTTTGATCCATGGATCGTACTAAAAGTAAATTGAGTTGTTCTCCCTAACTAATGTGAGCGTAAAGCTGTATCCATATTCCATATGTCCAAAATCCAACATGGTGTGTTTTAGCATATGGTATTCTTGTTATATTCTTAGGTTCAATTGTGATTAGGGGTGTTCATGGGCCGGGGTTAGGCATATCCAGGCCCAGCCCGCCTTTAGAAACACTAGCCCAGGCCTAACATGAGCCATAAAAGTTAGGCAATAGCCTGCCCATTTCTTACACAGGCCGGGCCGGGCTATGGGATTTCCATCACTTAATCCAAGCCCGGCCCAATTATTAATCGGGCCCTAATTACATATCCAAGCCCAGCCCAAACTGGTCTAGGCCTGAATCGGGCTCGGGCTGGCCCGGCCCATGAGCACCCCTAATTCTGATGTAATGAAATTTATATTGTGGAATAAGAGATACATGATATAAAAAAGAGTACAAAATAATAGAGCAGTGCCGATGCCTTTATGTCTATGACCATAAATTAGCACCAATACTACATTTCTAAAGAGATGCTGACTGCTTCTTACACTCCAGAATTCGCAAGGACATCTGCTTATTAATTTGATGCCCGCAACATGAGCATACCTCCAAATGCACCAATTTTTTTTTTTTTTTTTTATCTCATTCACAAGAAAATAAAATCTCCAAGGCCCTTTTTCCTTTCTCCTCTGTCTAGATTGTATCAAAAAGGAATCTCCTTAAACCATCACAAGGCTCATGTTCAATGTTAAAACATCTATAATGATAGTTTCTAGGGTTTCCTTCTCAAAGGTTTAGCCTATAAGAAAAGATGAAGAAAAGAAAAGCGAGGAAAGTTTTGGAAAAGGAAAATTCTCGGTTGTATTCCTGGTTGGGCGACCCTTTACGTCTAGTTTATCATCTCTTCAAAAATTATAGAAAAATCTCCTCACTTTTTCTATAATTACAAGTTAGGCCTTATTTTTCAGAATGAAAAATAAGTACACTACTCTCAACACTCCCCCTCAAGTTGGTGCATAGACATCCACTATGCCCAACTTGGACAATGCATCCTGACAGTTTTCTTCTTAGAACTACCTTATTGAGAAAATTTGTCAATTGACCATCTGTATTTTTTTTTCAATTTTTTTTTTATCTGATTTATGATATCTTTTTCCAAAAAATAAAGAGTGAAATAAGTGCAATCAAGGCCTCACATTGAGCTAAATTTGGTTGTAGACTTTAGTTTCTCTTAGATCTAGTTTTACTAATTGCTCCTTAATGTTAATCTTATCTAATTGTCCGTGAAGTTCATTGTTGTAACACGTTTGTTAGTCATAACTTGATACTTGAGTACTTAACTATATATTACTTAAGCTTAATATTACTAATTTGTGATATTTCTATTGCTTTTAACATATACAAGTAAATATACCAAACTTTGAACAGTATCTACAAGACAACAATGTAGGATGCTATGACTTAGGAGGACTGATATTTTGGTTTATAGTGGGTACTAATGAATAAAAACATTGTTTTCTAGCATTTTCCAAAATTTTTGAACTTTTAGATTATTTTTTTTTAAAATTTTTGTACGGTCAGTAAAAAACCACACTGACAGCCGCGAACAGCAATGAACACCACATCATATCGTTTTTTAGGGTCAACCATGTCGACAATCACCACTGCAGCTTTGAACCATGGATGCGACCATTTTTCTCTCTTCATGTATTGCATATAGAAGAATCTTCCAAAGGGTTAGATCACAGCCTGAGAAAGCGTCTAGTTCCAAGAGTGGGTTGCCTCCCCAGTTGATCTTGAATTCACCGTGACAATCGACGAAGTTGAATGGAATGATTCCAAATCAAAGAGGGAAGTTCACAATGAAAAAAAAATTAGGGATGGTCCCCAAACCCTTGCTACACAATGGGCACAAATCCAAAATGGCTTTGGAACTAATCTCCTCTAACTGTCTACTGTTGCCAACTTTCCAGCTACTAGTCTGCTACTAACTAAAAGAAAGCCTCCACTCTAGGTGGAGCCAACTAGCCAAGTCCCTTCAGACACAAGGTTGAAGGTAGCCATTTGAAAATTGACTGAAAATGTTTTTCTAGGTTGTCACCTTTTATATTTAGGATTAGACGCAGAGCTTGTGAGAGAGAAAAAATCATGAAATAATGGGCTTTATGTATTGTATAAATTCCCTACCTTGGATAAGGTTCTAATTATTCTCAAAGCTTCAGCCATATATATACAAAAAGAAAAAGATTAATGAGAAATTATGGTGGAACAGAATAGAAGAGGTACTTGTTTCAGTTTGGGTGCTGGAATATATGTTTCAGCTGTATTGGCTATAACATAATAAAATCTTCCTTTCAGAGAGAATAAAATCCAAAAAGGTTTTAGCTTGCAGACGTGATGTGTATTCTTCTATATTTATCTTAGCCTACTACTTTCTTTAACTATTTATGGCTCGAAATCCAATCCTTTTTCCTGAATTGCATGGTTGGACACATGTGCAAAACACAAATAAGGCAAATAAGACTCCCAGATATATTATCAAGGAATTCTCATAGGAAATTGATGACTGGTTTATCCTCAACTAAAATGTTTGCCTTGGTTATCATAAATTATGAAGTAGCTTACAAAGACTTATCTAGTCGCTCCTTTTCTTTTTTCACAGGAAAGAAGCCCTTCAAAAATGTAAGGAGCGTATCGAAATTATTGCTAATGCTTTGGAATTGGAAGGATTTTCACGTATCGATGCATTCGTTAATGTAGATAGTGGGGAGGTGCGTTGACCTCCTTAATAATGCACAAATTGCTTTCCACTCATTGTTGCTGAACTGTATAAGAACAAATTTTGTACATACCATAAAAGTTCAGGAAGAAAATGTGATCCATGGCTTTTAGGAAATAACATAAAAAATATTTTCTGGCTATATTGCTTTTGACCCCTCATAAATGGCTCCATATTGAAAAATCTTGCAGACATCTGGTGTTTTAAGCCATTTCTATTGTTGTTTTTCCTTCACCATTCATCCAAAGTTATTTTGATAGGCACTGAAGTTTACTGGATTGTATTGATTTAATTATTTGGTTCACTGGATTGCATTAATTTAATTCATTAATTAAATCTAAGTAACCTTAAGTTTTCTTCGATTAGAATGCATCAATTTTAACCTCGAGTTTTCTTTACTAAAGGTATCCTCTGTTAGAATAAACATTTAATGACAGAGAATGTAGAATTTGTAATACTTCCAAGTACATTACTCTTTCTTCCACTCTTCAAAGCTACGTGCTAGTTCACTGGATTGCATTAATTTAATTTATTAATTAAATCTAAGTAACCTTAAGTTTTCTTTGATTAGAATGCATCAATTTTAACCTCGAGTTTTCTTTACCAAAGGTAACCTATGTTAGAATAAACATTTAATGACAGAGAATGTAGAATTTGTAGTACTTCCACGTACATTACTCTTTCTTCCACTATTCAAAGCTACGTGCTAATACAACCACTGCCATTTTATTTATTTTTTTGACAGGTTCTGGTCATTGAGGTTAATACTGTACCGGGGATGACTCCTTCTACCGTCTTGATTCATCAGGTAATAATAAAAATATCCAATGGAACGGAAGTAGTAGTAGTCTGTTGACTCCTTCCCATAGGCTGAAAATGGTGGGGCATCAATATGAGTTGTGAGGGTCTCACTGCACAGAATGGTGGCTCGACAACAACTAATGTGCCCAGCCCACTACCTTGGCCATCACTATAACTATTGCAGTTTCTCTTTGAGAATACAGAATACTTCTACTAACAAAACTTTCTGAAATATCATTTCAGGCACTTGCTGAGCTCCCTCCACTGTATCCTCAACAATTCTTCCGTATGCTTCTTGATTTGGGTTCACAAAGGTATAAATAGTTTCTTGCTAAGAACGAGTGTGCTATGTGGAAATGGAGGTAGAATTCTTGCCAACTGGATTTCATCCTGTTTGGGACTGCTACGAGTAAAGTTAATGGATCGAATTCCAGTACTAGATTCAATTCGTTTCCTTCAAGGTAATATAAGAAACGAGTGTAAACTGGCCAGCATGGAAAGTGTATTCAAGTGGTCCATGTTTTATGGGCACAGCTATGGCTTCTATTTAAAAGCAGCTCTTGCTTCTGTGTGAGGATAACAAAGGATCATTCATAGAGTGATCTTCTCTCCTGTACCTTGTTAGTTTCTAACTGTAGTGGAAAGTGATTAATAATGTGGTCCTATTTTCTTTCCTTTTTTATTCCTGGATTCATTGTCATGTATTTAGAGTGGATTTCAGTTGCCTGGGTTTCCAAGTCATTCGTTGCAATTGATTTCGGCTTCTTTAGATTTAGGTTACTACTTTTTTCTGATTGATCTTTGACCTAGTGTAAAACATGTGATCCGCTCTCTGTGTTTTCTGTTTAGACCCGGATTTTGAACCTAAGAATTTTGAAACAACATTCTAAAGATTTTATTCTAAAGGGTGTAGTTCAATGTACTTATTCTTTTAACAATGTAATGTAATTTACTGATTTATAAGAATCACCCAATTTGCAAGGTTCAATGGTGGAAGTTTGTTTGGTTTGCTGCACATATAAACAAGATACTTCGGTTTTGCTTTGGTCGAAGCACCGTTCCTAAGACCTTTCCATGGCATGCATCTAGGTCCTAGGTGGTTTCTAAAGCGGGATCACATGTCTTGGGGAGATGTGGTAATCTTTCTGTCAATGTAAATCACTATAAAATTTAGGCCTGTTTGTTAGCACAAAGGATAGTGAAGTTGGAGTTCAAGGAGGCATGTGATGCAACGGTTTTTACTAAACCAAGTCTGGGGGAAACGGTGAAAAAAGTGGAGTGGAGGTGTAAACCTTTGATGTGACACCACTTACATTTTACTCTTCACTTGCCTTCTTTCTACCACAAGAAAGTGTAATAAAGTATTTAGTAGTAAACTTTATGACAAAAGTGCTTTTTAATGTATACTCCCTCTCACTTATACTTTACATTATACTATCCAAAAACAAGGGTTTTACTGCTATTATACTTTTTTAATTTTAACATAACTTTACTTTTCCATGATTTAACACTCAACTCACCTTTACCCCACACATGTAAACAAATGGGCCAAGGAAATTCAACAAACACAACTGATGTGCACTATAGTCAAAGCAACCACAATGAACCCCTGAGAAGTAAAATAGAGTAGGAGCGAATAAAAGCACACGTCAAATTTATGTGGAAAACTCTCTAAAAAGAAGGCAAATAATCATGGAGCCACAATCAAATCCACTAGGCAAAATAAGTTTTTATAGTCTGGGTCTAGACATGTCAAAAATTGTGGGACCACACCCAACCATGGCCCTAAAATAAAGGCAGAGGCGCATTTAATTTTCAAATCAAATGTACTTTTATTCATACTAATATGCCAATCAGTCCAAAAGGTTAGGCTCTGGTTAGCCCACAGGCCTAAGAGCACATCCTAATATTCTCATATATGGTCAGTCGAGTTCAGGTTGCGCTTATGCTGTCTTGACCCGTAAGTAACCCACAATTGGAATAAAATGACATGCAATAAGTCCAGATGAAGGTCAAGCTGTCCCCACTCTCCATTAACAAAAAAGAAAAAGAAAAAAAAAAAGGTTCGAAACCAAGTGGGATGGGAAGGCAAAAAGTTGCATATGAAGTTTTAACACCACTAATACCACGGCAAAGTGGCCAAGTGGTACTTTCTATTTCCGCGCCCCCCCCCCCCGCCCCCCCCCAATATCTAGGTTGGGTATGAACTTGGGTCATATGAAAATTAATAACCATCAATGCTTGATTTCTATCTAAATGCAATATAACCAAATTAGAAACAAATGCACAACAACTCTTAAAGATTGACCCATCTTGAATGAGCCCTTCGGCTTGTGAATAAAATAAAATAACACCACTCAAAACAAATGCCCCATCTTGAATGGGTCCTTCGGCTTACTCATATCATAATACACACTTCATTCACTTATATACATCTACAATATATGGTGGCGGCAACATCTCTGGATATCAGAATTTACTTCCATGGACCTGGACCCAGATCCAGACCCGGACTAAGAAGGGGGTACAAATCCTGGACCTACATCCGATTTCTTTTGCATCAGGTCAGGTCTTCCAGGCATTCAGAGTGTGTTGCTTGGGCTTTGCTACAAATATGCAGAGTAAGGGGGCATTGGTAACTCTAAAAGCTCACTCTTATTTTGTGATTTAGAGCTTATTCATATATTAGAGCATTTGGTGAACCTCTAATTATGTTTTCCAATTTTAAAGCTTAGTTACAAATTAGAGCTACTGCCTCAGTAAAAAAAAATGCTAAGGAGGCCACTTTTTTCATTAACTTTTTTAGCTAAGTAAAAGGAGGTGGACAATGCAAAATTTACCGAGTGTTTTAGATGAAAATAACCTCATTAAATTCTCAAAATGACACAAATAGCAAGTGAGCCCAATTACCACAAAAGTGAGCCCTAATTACCTCAAGAACTTAGAACTTTTCTTTCTTTCATTTTTTCCTATAATTTTACCACACCAATTGTAAATTAGAATTTTCTGTTTTGATAACAAAGGGTGTCTCAGTCTTTTGGGCTAGACTAATCCCTAAAGGCGTAGAAGACGCAGGATAAATCCCCTATCGCCCCAATGTGGTAGTGCAGTTTCAAACTCTCAACCTCCTGGAGTAAACCATGATCCTAGGCCAACTGAGCTACTATTCTGGTTAATTGTAAATTAGATCTTAACATTTAGAGCTTTTATTTTAGACCTTAATCTAATTAACTCTTATTAATTAGATTAGAGTTTTGAAACAGACCCAACTTTGTCCAAACAGTAGGTACAGTAACTTCTTTTCTTTCCATTAAGAAAATTGTTGCCAAGATAATAAAACAAAAAAAAAAAAAAAAAAACAATGTTTAGAAATCTTGATCCACTCATGTGAGCATCCTCCATTGTTGCAAATGAGGTGTGAAATGTCAGAAATTTAAACCACAGGCTGAATGCCCAGAAACGTACTAAGATGAGAAGCCAAATCAACAAGACCTGACCTTTGACCAGTTCACATACAAATGCATTAATAATGGGAAAAAGAAAAAATCAGGATTCAGAAGAGAAGCATGCATACTAGATTTCAAGATGCCCGTTGGATTTAGACGCAATTTACATCCCAGAATGCATAGGAGCTCGAAACAACACTAATAGTTGGTGGCCAACGCAACCAATTTTACATTCAATCGAACTACACATTTTTGCTAGTATGATACAAACTCACATTATGATACAATTTCGATCAATGAAAAATTAAACATGAACATACAGCAAAGGATGTCAGTAAGCACTGCACTTACTGGCCCAGCGGGATGCTCATTTGGGCCTTCTAAGTTCCCTTTGAATTTGATGATATGCCCAGTCAAAATGCCCTGAAGAAACTCGAGCAGCAGGATGGCTAAGATCTACCATGATACTTCCGACATGCTTTAACAATGGCAGTTCAAGAATCACTCCAACTATCAGAGTCATCATCTTCATCACTTCCAGCAAATGCCTATGTCAGTAAAGAAATTTCAATAAGATGACAGACACAAATAATGGGAATGCTTTCGAGACTGGCAAACAAAAAAGACTAGAAAGCCACTGATAAGGTTGGACCTGGCGAATGGCATTTGCTTTCTCCAAAATGGCAACAACATTTAAGTTTGTATTGGGACCATGAATGATGGGTTTCGCCGCAACTGCTGGCTTCAGGTTGAAAGACTGCCCAAATCGAGAAAATTTCTGAATTAGAATCTGCAATAGATTTCTTGAAGAAGATTGATATAATAGAAACGTAGAAAATAAGAAAAAAATTGCAGCAATAACCTTTGTTCTTATTTGTTCTAGCAGTGAATTTCTTTCGTCTGACTTTGGCTTGGTCACAGTTTGAATGCACTCTGATGTCTTTCTCAACTGCAAAATCATCAAACAGTTTACTAAATCAAAACCCCAATTTTCAGTAGCTTGCAGAGTTCCTCAAACCAATTTTCTGAAAAAAATTATTATGCTAAATGTAATGGAAAGGTTTTATTATAATGCATTAACAATGGCCACTACAGCTATAGTGGAAAAAGGAGAAAAACTGAAATGGCTGCTTTATAAGCTGTGACAACACTTAAGTGGCACTGGATGCATTACTGATTTTGGAAGATGATCCGTGATTCTGAAGAGAATTTCGGCAATGTGTGTATCCCATTAGTATTATTATGGCATAAGACTAAAGGCATATACTGTATAATATGGTTATAACTTCTATAATGCTTTAAAGATATATGTAAACAATAAAAATTTCGTACCATGCTTCTGTCATGAGAAGCGATAGCCTCAATCAGGGGATCTTTTGGTTGGTTAGGCCCCAAGTGAAAATTGCCTTTTGGCTTCTCATCTTCCGTATGCAGCTGCGGGAATGGATCCAGTGGCTGGTTGACTCCCTCCGATGTATGCATCACATCACGAGGATACTCGTCTTCTACAACTGGGACGGGCATGTATGAGCTTGGAGGCGGCTGTGGCATCCGTCCCTCTAAAGCTAGGGATGGTTTCTCACCTCTTTCAATCAGGGGATCTTTTGGTTTGTTACCTCCCACGTCGAGATTGACTTTTGGCATCTCTTCTTCTACAGTTTGTAGCTGCAGGAATGGACACAGTGGCTGTTGTGTAACTCCCTCCAATGTAAGCATCGCATGATGATCATTCTCATCTTCAACAACTGATAGGGGCATGGACAATCTTGGAGGCTGCGAAATCTGTCCCTCTAAAGCTAGGGAAGGCCTCTCACCTCCTAGAGGCGGCAGTTGAACCAGAAAGTTAGAAGGCTGCACCATTTCTTCCCGCAGAGACGGGGAACCATATTGAGGCTTCTCATTTTCCATGCTAGGTAATGGTGCAAAAGGGTTCAAAGGCCATGAAGCGTCTCCTTGAAGAGAGGAACCATGCCAAGATTTCTCATCTTTGGTAGTTAGTAATGGTAAGAATGAATCGGGCGAGTGTGTAATTTCTCCCCCAAAAGTTAGGGAAGCAAGTCGAACCTTTCCCATTCTCCATTCAAGAGGAGGAAGAGGTGGAAGTGGTGGTGGCATATCCTCCAAATTGGTTGGTGGGTCATGAGAAACAGGAAATGGAGAGCCTGATGATCTACTTAGCTCTGGCTCCAATGCTCCTTGGTGCATCGAATCAGAGGCAAACAGGCCAAAGCTGGTAACCACTGGTGCTGGTATAGAAGGAAGACTTGAATTGGAATCAGTTATGGGAAATTCAGAACTCTTTTGAGTATGGTCAGGCTGAAGCGAACAACATTCTTCTGCCCCTGATGATCTTTGGTTGGCCATCTCAGGGGCAAGCAGGCCAAAGCTGGGGATGAATGGTGATGATGTTGATGGGACACTCAAACTACATGAGGATAGGGGAGATTTGGAAATCTCAAGACTCTGAGCAGGTCGAACAGGTATACATGCTTCTGGATCCAACAAGGTGGGGATGGTAATGGCTGATGAAGATGTCTTCAGCCCATTAGTGAGGTTGGCATCATAAACTGCACAAGAATCTATCCGCTTCTCGTGTTCTGATGGTTGCTGAAGGTCAATATGTGGAGGATCTGTTTCTGCTCTTTGAATCAGAACATCAAAAGATTCACAATTCTCTTCCTCCTCATGTGGAGATGGCACACTGTTTCGATCGACAGCTTCTAATTCAATGGCTTGTTCTAAAGAAACCGTATGTGTAGCATTTTCATGAGGATAGCTATGATGATCAGATTTTAAAATAGAGAGTTGATTGTCTTCACCTGATTTCAATTCTGACTCTTGATCACTTAAACTCAAAGATACATGGCCTTCGGGGTCATTCATGACTGGTACTTGAGTTTGCACATCCTTCAATGGAGCCAGATGACGAAAATAATCAAGGGATTCAGAAGACTCAGGAAGGGTGGATTCTGGTAGAGCCTCATCATTTTCAGAATGGGCAACTGTATGGATTTCTTGAGCATCTGATTCTAGTTGAGTCTCATGATTAGGTGACTCACTGATCTCCGATTCATACAAGTTGGAGGCTGACTCACTAAGGTATTCCTCCTGCAATTGTATGCGATTGAGAGGCGATTCTAGAGAACCACTTGGTTCAGGAGACTTGTCATTACAACTGGTTGCTACGCAAAAGCACCCAGATACTAAATCATCTGACAGTGTAGGATCCTCATTGGTCAACTTGTTGGGGGCATTAGATGCAACAGAAATAGATGGCAAGTTGACAGCCTCAGAAGTGTCTACCGGAGAACCAATTGGTCCATGAGAGCCGTCATTACAGCCAGTTGTTACAGGAAGGCTTCCAGATACTAAATCATCTGAACCCATGTGATCCTCATCGGTCAACTTGTGCTGCAAAGCATTAGATACAACAGACACAGATGGAAAGTCAGCAACCTCAGAAGTGTTTCCCATCAAGATTGAGGAGTTTGGATGAATTCCTTCAGGCAGAGACTTCTCTCTCTCCTCAAGCTCCAATGTATAAGACAATACTTCAATTTTTTCAGATAACAATGTTTCTGATCCAGAACATGGAGAGAGAACTTCTGCCAAGTCCCCAACATGACAATTGCATGGTTCTCCACAACAGCAGCACTCTGACTCAAGCGGCAAGATGCGAGCATTTGGTTCAATATGTTCATGAACTGTGAATTCGCTCATCTCTCTAAGGTCATCTGCTGGTTTCAAGTTTTCTGAATAACTGCTTGGATCAACACCATTTTCCACTCCCACGATTAAGTTATTGGCTTGTGTATCAATTGAATCGGTGGGAGGAGAAACAGGCAAACATTCAGGTGGTGATTGCCCATCCAAAAAAGCATAAGGAGGGTCTTGCACTGTTGAGATGCAAAGCTGGTTTTCCACGGAAGCAGTAATTGAGTCTGGCGAATCAAGAATTCTGTTCATCACATTGTCAGCAGCAGATGCACAATCTTCCACATCTCCAGTAGGAACTAGCTCAAGAGTAGAATCTTGTACTGTTTGGGTAGGTGGATCACAGACTTCAATCACTTGCAAGTAATCAGATGAGCCCTCAGTGGTTACATCTGGAGCAAGGACTTCAAGAACATCATTGTCTTTTGTTCCCCCTGGCATATCTGCAATATCTGATGAATTCGGCAAAGTATGTAATGGAGAATTATGGATTTCACCATTTAACGATTCGCCAGGACAGCTTTCAGAAAATTCTGTAAGAGGCACCTCTGTCATTTGCAATTTAAGGCGAGAGGTTTCGAGTGCATGCTGTAAGTCATTACCTGAATGTTTACCAATTTCTTCAGCAGAGTCTTCAACATAAAGGGACGAAATCTCAGTCTGTTCTGATCTAGCCAGTTGACCTTCGTTTGAGCTTGCACTGGGAGTCAGATGGATGAAAGTAGACACCAGATCCTTGTGGTAAGAATCAGATTCTTCATTACCAAATTCTGTGGGCGCAATACAGTCCGATGATTTAGTTTTTAAAATGTTGCCATCATCTGTGAGCAACTCAGATGATAAATCATGTATTTCAGCCAGGCACATTTTAGAAGAAAGATTTACTTCAGTTTCTGCATCACCATCTGTTGAATATGAATGTTTTGCAGAAGACCCAAAACATGAATTGTCAGGCACTGGTCCAGCAAAGGCATCCTTGGATGTGAAAGAACTTTGAAAGATTCCAGGCACATCCACAGATGTTGCTCCATTACCCTTAGGTGACTGCACATCGGCCAAATTGCTTAGTGAGTCAGAAGAATAACTGGATCTTTCTTTCTTGAACAAACTGTTTGAACCGCATGTGGTACTAAAACCTTCAATGGAGTGGGTGTCTGAGCAATGACCATGCAAATCCTGTTCTTTATTTATTTCAGAATCCTTCTCATGACTCACAACATTGAATAAGCCCCTCTCACGCTTAGCTCTGCTCTCAGTATCTGTTTCCATTTCTGATTCCATGGTAGTAAGGGCATCCATGTAATTATCCATCTCACTAGCAGCGTCATCGGACATGTACCCATCAGCACCAACCTTTCCCATGATTTCATCATTGACCGACGCACCCTTTTGGTCCAAATAATTGATAGTGGAGGGAGTTTTTTCCACTTCAAACTCATCAGACCTATACCCATCAACAACAGCTTGGATCCCACTGTCATCAGAATCAATAGAAGGTTTTTTATCTACTTCAAAGTCAACGGGCATGTATCCATTAGCATTGCCATCTATCTCGCTCTCACTGCCAACAAACTCATCCTTTTGACCCAGGCGGTGCAAGATAGTAGTTTCTGCTTTGAAATTATCATGGTTATAACCATCAAGAGCAGCATCTTTCTTTGTTCCATCATCAACCAATGCATCCTTCTTCTCACCCACGTTATAAAAGGTGGCGGGAATGTTCTCTACAACAAGTTTGTCAGAACTGGAACCATCAGCATTGGCATCTGTCTTGCTTTCACTATCAACCAGCAAATCCTTCTGATACACCACATGAGAAGTAGTGGTAGTTTTCTCCGCTTCTAATTCAACAGACGTGTAATTGTCAGGGCCAACCTCTTGCTTAAGGTTGCCTTCAAGTAACTCATTACTTTGATCCATCTGGGGGAAGGCAGCTGGAATTTTCTCTGTTCCAAATATATCAGACTTGGACCTGGACCTATCAACACTTGATTTTGTGCTGCTTCCATCAGAGGCGTAGTGCTCTTCATGAAAAGTGGTTGGAATTTTCTCTGCTCCTAAGTCATCAGACCTGCATCCATCCATACTGGCTTCTGGCTTGCTTCCGCCACCAATTTCCTCGTACTTTTTACCCTCCCTGTGAAAGGTAGCAGAACTGTCTAGTTCAAAGTTGGATATCTGTTCAGGAAAGGATTCCAAGTTACCTCCCTTACTGATATCCTCACCCAATTCATCTGCAGTTAGTTTGGGTACCCGTCTTTTAGGAGACAAGACTGCGGTTCTCTTACGCCTCATAAATTTATTAATTGGATCTTCTACGCTGATCTCATATATTTCACGTCCTGATACACTAACATCACTTGATTCCGCCTTCAAGTGAGTAGTGTGGAATGAGTTGTCAAATGCAGTTCTCTTCTCAAATGGACGCAGTTCGAGAATATCCTCCATGTAGCTTCTTCCAGTCCTTGAATTGAAAGAGGCACTATTTAAGTGCCCTCTCTTCAACCTTATACCACTTGTAGGAACATTTACAGGCATGTTTTTTTCGTCTGAAGCCAACTGGTGCAGCCTGCATATTTTAAATACAATTCAAATCATTCCTCAATGACTTCCACTTTGGAAGATATACAGTAAGAAAGTTATACATATTCCATAATGAATTCCAGACTAAGAAAATATATGTACAGACTGTGACACGATCACAATGGTGGCATGTATGAGAAACCTGAGATCTTACCTTGAACTAAATTGTGATGTTGAGAAAATCTCCAGGGCATCTCCTTTTTTTAAACGTGCTTCTCTCTTCTGTCAGAGAAAATTAAAAGATAAATTTAGAACCCGATAAAAAATTACACAATGCATAAAGCACGAATTAAAGTAGCCATAGACTAGATCTCAAACACCCACTAGTTGCATTTTGTGCAGATCCCATCATCAGCTAAACCAATTTTTTTTTATCTGTCACCACCATTTACACATATGGAAACCTACTAAAGCATTTATATAATAAATAAAATGTTTATCATCCAGTAGAATCACAGGAAACCTCTATGTTTTTGGGTGACTCACTGGATGAATGATAGCACCAGAGAACCCACTCCACCATGGCTGAAATTCAGATTCAGGGCTTCTATGCGGGATTTTGGGATTCCTCAACAAGTTGATATGACATCCCAAACTCTTATGCAATCCAGAATATGAGAACCCAAAATTTCCTTCCTCTATTATAATTACGATGAGTTTTTCACCTTACTGGGTCCATTGCCATTTCATTATTCATTTAGATGGTATGATGAGGATCCTATCTTACTTAAGTCGTTCTAAAGGAAGGCAACATCTAAATGTTCAACAAAGGTAATGCATGCAAGCACGAAAAATTACCACAGGGATACCCACGTCATAAAAAAAGATAATGCACACAAGCATGAAAAATTAAACCATATACATGAAGCACAACAAAAAAAACAAAAAATAAAAACCTGTACCGAGACTTTTCCTTTTTAACGTTTGAGCTGGGTCAAACCCATGACCCTTCAACATTTGTAACTATGTTTCTAACCAATATGGCAACTCACTCAATCCCATGATGAATACAAGTTATACAACAACATCTATAGCCTTCCATCTCTTAAACGGACATTTGATACGAAAAGTTTTACCTGAAAATCAAAGGGGCCATTTTGATTTCATGATTACCGGAGATGTTTACAGTTTGATTTTTAATGTAAAGAACTCAAATATAATGAACTATTATCTTTTTGCACTGATTATGGATAAGTTCACTACCGATATCAAGAGTGAAGCAGCGCAGGGACGGAGGATAGTCAACGGGCTAAACTTCAAGCCAAAGGGCTTAGGGATAGGGATCCATGGGATCCAAAACGTCCTGGTCTCACAGCACAGACAGATAACCAAGAGGAAAACTCAAGGGAAAATTTTATTAATCAATGTACTTCTCCCTTAAAGAGGGATTACAATCCTTCATATAGATTCATGCCCTAATCTATTCTTGGAAACAAATCTTATCAAAATAAACTCTAAATCAAAATAAATTAACTTTCTAATTAATCTCATAATTATCCCTAAAATTTAGCTAATACTAAAAATAGGAAAAGTCTAGCACAATTTGAAGATTCTCTTTATGGGCTAAATAGGCTCAGGCCCAATGGATTGGCCAATCATGGATCTGGCCTGCATCAAAGAGGAGATATTTTGGTATATGTTGTTTGCAAATGATATAATGTTGGTGGATGGATCGAGAGATTGCGTAGATGTGAAAATTCAGGGATGGTGGAAGACTTTAGAGTCCAGGGGCTTTATAAGTCATACAAAGATGGAATATATGTATTGCAACTTCAATGGGGATGTGCGTAGAGATGTAACTCATATAAGAACTGAAGTTCGAGAGAATCCACAAAGAAAGTGCTTCAAATACTGTGGCTCCATAATTAGTAAGGATGGGAAGATTGAGGAGAATGTCAAACATAGGACAAGAGCTTGATGGTTGAAGTGGAAACTTAACACTGAGTGCGATCAGCACATACCAACAAGATGAAAGGAAAAAAGAAAATTTTTACAAGACATCAATTAGACTAGCTATGACCTATGGAGAAGAATATTGGCCAATTGTGAAACAACACATTCAAAAAATGAGTGTGGCGCAGATGCGAATGTTGAGATCGATGTGTGGTAAAACTAGAAAAATAGAATCAGAAATGAGCGCATTTTGGAGCATCTAAGGGTGACATCGATAGGTGATAAATACCATTAAAAAAATCAATAGGTGATAAATTAAGAGAGACTTGTTTGAGATGGTTTGGACATGTCCAACATACACCAACAATGGCACTGATAAGGAAAAGTGTCTCTATATAAGTTGATGGCTCCTCAAGGAAAAAGGGAAGGCCAAAGACGGCATGTATGGAAGTGGTGAAGATAGATCTGAAGAAGAGTAAGCCTAGGATTTGGGACAAGGATTCAATGGTGATGATGATAGCATCTATCCTCAAAAAAGCATAGTTTCCCATGGTAACCCAAGGCCATTCATGTGGTGCCCTTATGGACCCCATCATCGAAGGAAAAGACCAAATAAGGTCATAGGTTCAAATAATAATATAGTCCAAGTATACACAGTATTCAATTTTGGTTCATTTTGGGGGAATAGGCCAAAAGACACAAACACATAAAGCTTGGAACAAACTAGGAAGCTCCTGAGGAGCCATGCTAAACTCCTCATATTTCTAACGACCTATACAATATATATATAGAGAGGAGCACTAGAAAACTCCGGGGGAGTTTTTTTATTTTTATTTTTTAAATGCCCCTCCCAATTGGGCCCACTATGGTGTATGACAACCATGGAATGCTGTTGGATTGGAATAATCTAGATGAGATTTACCTATGTGAAAATTTTCAACTCCATTAGATTAATCCTAATTCCTTGATCCATGGCCCCAAAGTTTAACGGTTTTAGAGAGGCATCACTTTCTTGTGATTTCAATCCAAAGGTGGGTAAAAGTTGGATAAGTGTCAACTTTGGGCTTTATACCAATTCACGAGGGGTAGTATGTGTGAAATGAATGGATTGACTCAAGGTGGGCTCCACGCCCTAAAAACATAGGGGAGCAAAAGGGGGAGTTTTTAAAATGGGGAGCTTTTGAGAATTCCTCATATATATATAAATATATATATATATATATAGAGAGAGAGATGGAGTGCGAGAATCTTCAAAAATCCAAGAAGGAAAATGAGAACTGTCTTATGCTATTGATGATACCGAATTGCTCTTTTGAATTTTACCTTAATTTTTCGCGACTTCTTTTCTCTTTTTGCTTTCTTCATCTCGGTGGAGGCTAATTCTGTCTTATAAAATGATGGATCAGAGTATCTCTTCAAGCAAGCCCCAGCACCGGCAACATCAAACCTAATTGAAACAAAAAAGTCATTGAAGTTCAAGTGTACACTGTGCCAAAGTAATAGGGCCTTGGGCCAACAATACTATACTTGTCCAACAGGAATAACCGAGGCGGGCCACGGCATTCTTCATAGGAATCCATAACAAAGCGAGGTAAATCTCCTCGAGTGATCAAATTCTGGTCCATTCTTAGATTTGCATGCCATTCAATACCTACAAAATTGTATTGTCCATCAATAACGTAAATATAATTGATTTAGTAGGAACAACATAAGAGACAACCTTAAAAAACCATTTCTCTTTCTGATAAGTTACTGGTTACTTGTATATGCTTAGGATGTACCACTATTATATCACATCATCACTGGCATTTATCAATTCCAGAACTCACAGAAAGCTTCTCATGGCATTTGCATTAAAAGGTACGAGAAGTACACATCTTACATGCCATTTCAACTATTATAAAACTAAAAGAAACACATTCAGAGAGGTCCAAATTGGAAGAGAAAAAATTGGGTAGACAATGAGTATGCCAAACTCTACCGTGGTACGGAAAAGTAACAGACATCTAAGAGAGGTTCCTCCATTTGACACATTCAGAGGTCAAAATCAGAAGAGCAAGATAAAAAAAAGGTATAAATACCATTCCGAAAAACAATATGCATGCAAAACTCCATTTTCTATCCTTTGGTCCATTTGAAAGAAGCGAAACAAGTGTCAATGTGTCATGAGGAGCACATCTATTTTGATTGACAATATCGTTTCAGTAAGGATGGCATAGTGACTTTTACATAGGAAAGAATTAACTTATGTGAAGCTCGAGGATGTTCATGGAATTAAGTGCGTGTGCATTAAGTGCACAGCTGTGAGTTTCAGTTCATTTCAGCCGAAACTGCCAAAAAAATTTGGTTCAGTCAATGATCGCACACAATTTCATTTGAAAATTCAGTCCTGTTTGGCAATTTTGACAGAACTTTGGTTTTCCTGTTTAGAAAAAAAGATTAACGGTAGGGGACATAAATATTTTTTTATAACTTAAAATAGAAGAAGAAGACGACCCTAGCTTTGCGCCCCCAGTTAAGAATTTCATTGTGGACCCTGTTTCGGTCCGGCCACCAAACTGAAATGTTTCAGAGTTACACTTCAGGAAATAGAGAAATATGTGTAAAAAAATAAAACATATTAAAATCTAAAACTAACATGTAACTTTTTACATTTAATTTATTATACATGTAAAGTGAAATTTTAGGGCTCAAATATGGCTAGGACTGATGTAATTATTAGTGGGACATTTAATTATCTCCAATTGAGGGCTCAAATATAGCCAGGGCCCATTTATTTTATGTAAATTTGAGCAGCTTGGATTTTCAATGTGATGGCCCCACCATGGGTTGCACTTGTTCTCAAAACATGACATGAAGAATCGAAGATTATTAAAGGGGCAAAAGACACCTTTCATTCCTTTTGACCCTTTCGCCCCAATTGCTGTAAACCAAAAGAGCTTTGACAAAAATGAAATGGAGAGAGAGAGAGAGAGAGAGAGAGTCCATGGCAAACGGTGACAGCAAGTGCGATAGGTGTTAGGTATGAACTACGAAACCCCCCCTCCTCTCTCTCTTCTCCTCTTTTCCTTTTTATAACTTTTCTCCCCACAACCAGTCCCCCTCCTTCCCTTTTTTTCACTTTCTGCTGATACTCCAGATTTCAGCTGAAACGGTCCGAAATCCGAACAGTTACTTAGAGAGGGTTGGTACAATTCAAATACAGTTGACCAACCTGCTAGAGGTTGGGGCTCCATAGCTGAACAAGTATTCTTCTACTTATGTGAAAGTCATGGATTGTTATTTCTAGATTTTAAATTTTCTTTTATACTTTCTACATGTAAATATAAATATATTTTTATTTTTATATATTATATTCAAATGTAAGAGATGGAAATCTCAACTATGATGGAGTATGGCCTGGCTAGGGTGAGAAATTAGACTTGATCACCTCCCCCTCTCAATTTCTTGAAGTTAACAGGAAGAGAGTGGAGACATGGAGTGGCTAGAGGCAAGCTGGGTTTAGTAGGTATTGGAGGGTCCTCAATTTCAAAAGGCGAGGCAATTTTCATGTCTTCTAAGCATGTGGGAATTAAGAGATTCTAATGATGTGGAGGTGTAAGCCATATTGGATGCACTTTGGAATTACTTGGGTGCTTATCAAGAGCAAATGATTGTTGACAGTGAGTCGCTCAATGCTATTTCATGGGTGAAACTGAATTCTATTGCTTTGAGTAATTAGAAATCACAATTCTATTTTTATATTATTTATTTTTTCCAGATCAATAATGTCGCTTGAACCCACAACCTCAAGGTTGCAATTGTGAGTACCTTCAGCCGTGCCACAATTTCAATGAGATCAAATTCGTGGTGTCTTCTATTCAAGTGGATTTTCATCATGTGACTAAGTGCTTATGATATGGAAGATGTCCTAGCTAAGGATGAGACTGATAGGTTACACCGCTGGTTGCTTATATTATTTAATTTTATTGTAATGTTGGGTGCAATGCACTATACCGTCGCTGGATTTTGTTCTGGCTATGTTTGGTGCATTTACATCCTTTATCATGATATAATTTTACTTTGATAGATAAAAAAATCAACAATAAAGAACCGTCATGGAGGGGAGTTGTTAGGAGTTTCCTATATGAACCAGCAATCACTGCTCTTACCTTATGATTTCAGAATAGTTTTCGATCAATAAAGGGAGTTAAATGAGTGCTGCAGCCATTAAATATAACGGTTGAAGAATAAATTTTAATTAAAAATTCTGCAGAAAAAATAAAATAAACACAACATAAATTAAAAGTACAGCACAGGCTCTCATTGGCAATAACCATCTATAGGAAGGGTAAAAAAGAGAGAGAAACCAACGTTCACTAATGTTAAGAGCTGTCCGATATCTGATCATCATTTAGAACTAGAGGTTTCGCAACAGTTGATAAGATTGCAATTTAGCCACTTCACTCAAATAGACATGCTAACCTGAACCGTCAGTCAAATGTGAATGACTAGTCTGAGAAAGAAGAGCCTTTTCAATTGATGGGATCTCTGCTTCTAGTTGTTGAACTCGAATCACCAGACCATGACCTCTAGAAGCAGTAGCCATCACTTCTTCATGCAATTCATGGAAGATCTCAGCAGCAAACCTATTGCATCAGAGAAACAACACACGACCATTTCAAGGATGCCAAGTAATAGCTAGCAAAACTTCAGGACATGTAAAATGGTAACAATGACAGAAAATACTACCTAATGCGAGATACATTGTTTGAGGACATTGATTAAAAATACAGCTTATATGTCACATTCCTGCTGCAGAGAGGCCCATATCCAAGTAAGGTTTTGTGGCTAATACATTAAGCTCACCATCTCTTACAGGTAATGTAACTTATTTCATAAAACGGAAATGTACAAAGGCTGAAAAAGGAAAAGAAAAATGATAAACCCATCATTAACAGAAGTATGATAAACCCATCATTAACAGAAGTATATTGTATTTATGCACAAAAAGTACAACCCCATCTCTTCAAAAACAACGTGATGCACTGATGCTAGCCTATAAAAATAAAGTCTCTGACAACAATCTGTTTTGCTAACTCGCCTGCCATGCATCTGCACTCATATAGACATGCAAGAGAGAGACGCACATTGAAGTGCTCAAAATTTGAAATCCCAATTATAATGGAAGCTAGTCTCTGCGGATAATCACCCTTCCCCAATTGATTGCATTTTCCAATTTACCTTCAACTACAGAACTGTAGTAGGAATAAGTTTGTGATTGACCACGTGTGAAGGAGTACTGTAGCAATATGTTTTGAGGAGCACAATAATTGAGCTTATCTTCCAAGATATGATTATAATCTCCACATGATTAACTATAGTCCTTAATGATGCACTCTTGACATTTTTTTTTATTATAAATAAGATGATTAGCCCAATTACCCAAAAAAAAAAAAAAAATGGAGATTAGCCTCATTAGACAATCTTTCTCACATGGCTCTATCTATATTTCTTTCACTCTCATTCTCTTTTCGTCTTTCTTTGTTTCAATTGCTCAAAGATGGCAGGAGATCCAATCTTTCAATATTCTCATCTTCCATGGATCACCATAATCTGAATATCGGCAGATTTCTTTCACACCACCAGACCCAAAAACAAGAGCAACAGTTCTCTTCCATGATTCCACAATATCCATTCACACTGGTCATTTGTGATACCCCAGTTGCTCCATCAACATTAAACTTCAATAACCCATGAGTAACTGCCCCCAACTTGCCTTCATTCCTTTATCTTACACCTTCCAAGAATGTTGCTCTCCAATTTCCCATAGAATATCAACTTGTCACACCCCCAAATTCTTTTCTTGAAGCTTCCCAAAATCATGAACTTGCTTTTGTGAGGTCCATTATATATATATATATATATATATATATTCTTCAGGTCTCTATCTTGAAAATTACATTTTTAATTTTCTCCTATATCCATATTATAAAAAAAAAGGTCCTACAGAGTACGGACTGCCATAATAAGAGTATGCAATTTGATTTATACACGAATACACCACAAGTAAATATATCATAAGGGTGTATCTATGTGACTAGGATTCCGCGATAGAGAGGAAATTTGTTCAGAATTTCCATGCAGTTCATTGTTCCATTGCTTGTTGCAACACATTTTCTTTGCAGAAAAGGAAAAAAAATGAGCTGAATTTCCTCAATAGAGAGGATTTCGATTTCCAATGGGAGGGGTAGGAATGCAAGATTCCTCCCACGGAAATTTGCAAGATTCCTCCCTCCCATGGACACGGAAATTTGCAAAGCACCGAACCCTCTCGTTTCACAAACAAGTCCTAAAGTATATTCAAAGATTATACGAGTCATAGTTAGCAGATTTAATTACTTTGATTAAATCATAAATAGTCCCAATCAAGGAGAATAATATTAATCCACACAGTGGAAAATACGTACCTCTCTCACTCATGACTAGTGATTTAAGTATCTTGCTTTCTTATCATGGTGTCAATGCAAAACATTGAGTAGAATTTTTTTTTCTCACCATTTATGAAGTTTTGGAGCCATCACTGCTGATTATTGTACTTAGGCATTTGTGTGGGGCACTCGCTTGCAATTCATGTTTCAAAAGTGGTTAACCTATCTAAAAGAAACCAATCAGGTGTTTCTGAAGATTTCAAGGATTTTTTTTTACCAAAAAAAGGGAATTTTTCAGTGATCAGACGTGAAGTTTTTTTTCCCTTTCGCCCCTTTTGTCAAAAATCATTGTGCTTTTCCATCTCAATTTTTGGATTGATAGAATCTTCTGAACATTTATTAGGGTTCAACTTTTTGAAGGAATATTATTTTGCAACCTAATTGGAGAAAAGATCCCAAAATGTCTCCAATACCTCCAATATCTTCTCACAGCAAGCAAATGGGTTAAAATGGAGGCTTTGGCCTGTTTCCATAGGACAAGTCTAGATGTGAAAGGTGACGTGGGGAGGTGCCAAGTCCAAGCCAACTCTTAGTCTCATTCTAGACTGATTTTAGAACTGTGGTTTGCAGGGATCAAGTAGAAATGGCCAATGTCATATCATTTTCCCCCCATTTTTGCAATTACATTTGACTTCAGTCCATGATCTCATTGGGCTAAATGATTTTGCATTCTTCATGCCCAGTTGAGTAGCTTTGTCCATCCTTTCAAATTTGCTCTCTATCTCTCGAAACCATAGATAAAAATATCGGCCGCTACGAAGCATAGCGGCTGATATATCGGGCGTGGCGGCCAATGCCGCCACGCTATTATGGATTTATCGGCAACCTTGCCGTATCGGCCGCTACACATGCGTAGCAGCCGATACATACCGCCACGTAGCGGGGGGTTTTAAAACCCCCCCAATTCGTCTCTCTTGCTCACTTTCCCCTTCACTTGTTCACTTCTCTCACTTTTTACATCTTCTCCTTGCTGTGAAACCTCCCAAAGTGCTGTAGTTTCAAGATTTTACAATTTTAAGCCCACAAAATCTACAAGGACCACAACAAAGTGACAAACAAACATCAAAACAAGGTAATCAAGATTCTAGGTATGTACTTTTTTCTTTTAGATTTTTTTTAGTAAGTTGACATTTGAGATCACATTCAAATAATCTCTTTCTAACTACTATAAATGCTTCCTTGTCTTGTAATATTGTTAGATCTATGTTTTCCTTTGATGATGCACACATATTTTTGGTTTTTTTTTTTTTTTTTTTGCTATTTTTTATTTTCGGATTTATTAATTTTTTGAAAAAAAAAAATGTGAATACTCATGGACAACCCATGAAACCACTTGGAAATGCATTCTACATGATAGATCTATGTTTCACATAGATCAATCCATCACATTTTGAATGTTTATTGATTTTTCTCTATTTTTTATTTTCGGATTTATTTATTTTTTGAAAAAAAAAATGTGAATACTCATGGACAACCCATGAAACCACTTGGAAATGCATTGTACATGATAGATCTATGTTTCACATAGATCAATCCATCACATTTTGAATGTTTATTGATTTTTCTCTATTTTTTATTTTCGGATTTATTTATTTTTTGAAAAAAAAAAAGTGAATACTCATGGACAATCCATGAAACCACTTGGAAATGCATTCTACAAGATAGATCTATGTTTCACATAGATCAATCCATCACATTTTGAATGTTTATTGATTTTTCTCTATTTTTTATTTTTGGATTTATGTATTTTTTGAAAAAAAAATGTGAATACTCATGGACAACCCATGAAACCACTTGGAAATGCATTCTACATGATAGATCTATGTTTCACATAGATCAATCCATCACATTTTGAATGTTCATTGATTTTTCTCTATTTTTTATTTTCGGATTTATTTATTTTTTGAAAAAAAAAATGTGAATACTCATGGACAACCCATGAAACCACTTGGAAATGCATTCTAAATGATAGATCTATGTTTCACATAGATCAATCCATCACATTTTGAATGTTCATTGATTTTTCTCTATTTTTTATTTTCGGATTTATTTATTTTTTGAAAAAAAATAATTTTTAATATTTGAATACCAATCAAATGTCTTGAAAATGGTCCCTTGATTTGAGATTTATGTTTTCCATAGATTATTCCAACATATATTGCTTGTTTTTTTGACTTTTTAAATTTTTTAATTTCGGATTTTTGTTATTTTTTGGAAAAAAATTTATTTTTAATAATGGAATGCCAATCAAACGTATTGAAAAATGCTCCTAAATGTTATATCTATGTTTGGCATAGATCAATCCAACATATGTTTGTCATTTCCTAATTCTATTTTATTTTCTTATTTTCGGATTTTTAAAATTTTTGAAAAAAAATTGTAATTTAAGTAATGAAATACCACTTAAATGTCAAGAGAATGATTCCTAAGCATTAGATATATGTTTCCTCTTACATGTTTCTTTGTTTTTTTAATTTTTAACATACTACTTGTTCATGTTTAATTATTTATAGCCAGGTATTGAGTCTTCTATTGATAACTTAAAATGCCTCGTAATATTGATCCCGCATGGAGCTTTGGTGAGGCAGTTGATAATAACAGGTTGAAAATCAAATGCAAATTTTGTGGGAAAGTGACCAATGGGGGCATTACAAGATTCAAGCACCACTTGGGCCACATTTCTGGCAATGTTGCTGGCTGTACTGAAGTACCAAGGGAAGTCAGGAAACAAATGAAAGCTTTGGTTGGCCAAAGCAAAGCCAGAAAAGTAGAGATAAAAGAAAAGAGGCGGCAAGATGTTGATGCTGCCCGTTATGAAGTATTTGGGGATGAATACTTTAATGAGGAAGATGCACAGATGGAGGTTGCACGCCGAGAGTCCATCATGAGTCAACAAGAAGAACAGGAACGTCGTGCATTTGCTGCAAGCAAATATTATGATGCAGGGGGCTCATCTACTGTGCCACAGCAGCCAAGCAAGGGCAAGGGCATTGCGGGGGCCATGCGTAGGGCATTTAGCACCCGGGAACGGGATGTTGATGTAGAAATTATCTCTAGAAGAGCAGTTCCTCCCCCTGTTGATCCTCTAGCACATAGAAAAGAGGGAGATAAACAACCAAAAATATCGAGTGTTATGAAAGGGGTAATGAAGCCTGCAAAAGATAGGTTAGCCAAAGCTACAGCAAAATGGCTAATTCATAAGAACATACCACCTACAGCAGTAGATTCTTCATATTTCCAGACTATTCTTGATGTTGCCGCCGAAGCTGGGCGGGGTATACAGGCGCCCTCCGTATATGATGTGGGCACTAAATACCTTGAAGAAGAATATAGAGAAATAAAAGCTTGGGTGGAACAGTTTAAGCCCATGTGGCAACAAAATGGTGTTACCATCATGTGTGACGGGTGGACCAGCGGCACCCAAACACAATTAATAAACTTTTTGGTGTATTCAGTTGCTGGGACCGTCTTTGTGAAGTCCGTTGATGCAACTGAACATAGACGGACGGCCACATATATATACACTCTTATGGATAGAGTTGTAGAAAGTGTGGGAGAGGAGCACATTGTACAGATTGTTACAGACAATGGCGCCAATTTCAAGAAGGCAGGTCAGTTATTAATGGACAAGAGGACCCATTTATTCTGGACCCCATGTGCAGCACACTGCATAGATCTCATCTTGGAAGAAATTGGAAGGAAGACAAAAGTGGCTTCACTGATCAAGGCATGTAGAGGAATTACAAGATTTATATATGATCATTCATGGGTGTTAGGCTTGATGAAAAGATACACAAATAACCATGCCTTGGTGCGTCCAGGATTAACTAGGTTTGCAACCCATTTTCTGGCTATGGAAAGCCTTGTAAGGTTTAGAACAGAGCTGATTCAGATGTTTGTATCAGAAGAATGGCTTCTTTCGAAATGGGGCAATGCAACTAGTGGTCCGGGGTTTGAAGTCCCAAACCTTATGAGAGACAATAAATTTTGGAAGAAAGTGAGGAAGGTATTAAAGGTTTTTGAGCCTTTAGTTAAAGTGTTGAGGCTTGTAGATGGTGATGACAAGCCGACAATGGGCTTTATATATGAGGCAATGGATCGGGCAAAGCAAGCCATTATGGAAAATGTTAAATATCACGATAAATATATCAAAATTATTGATGCCCGTTGGAACGATCAGTTGCACCATCCATTGCATGCTGCAGGTAATTAATATATATCTTTAATACCTTTTATTTTCCTAACTAATGTATTTATTATCTTGTTTGCTCACAGTACATTCTGCATATTTTTAATGTAGGTTATTTTTTAAATCCCGAATTCTATTACCGCAATGCCGAACTACATACCGAAGCAATAGATACGGACTTGCGCGTAGGATTACGGGAGGTATTAAAGAGATTGTTAAACCTAGATGATCAAATTGATGCCATACAAGAGGTGAGTGGGTGGTTACTTAAGAGAATTTAATTATGCTGCCAAGTGCCAATTGCCATACATGCAGTAGGGGTTTACTGATTTATTTTTAATTTTCACATCGTAGATATCTATATATACACAAAGGAGAGGAACCTTTGCTGACCCTCTTGTGCAACGATCGATTGGAAGGATGCCACCTGGTATGACTATGAACAAAAGAACCCACCCAATAGTCTTGATCTTTATATCTTAATTGATTAGAAGGATTTGAGGGTTACGAATATCTAATTTTCTTTATTTATTTTTTGCATTTCAGCTGATTGGTGGATGAATTATGGAGAGAGTGCTCCACATCTAAGGAAAGCGGCTGTTCACATCCTTAGTCAGACTACAACATCTTCCAACTGTGAGAGAAATTGGAGCACTTTCTCCTTGATCCACACGAAGGTCAGAAATCGGCTTACCATGCACAAACTTAACAAGCTTGTATACTGTCATTACAATCTGAAGTTGAGAAACAGAACTAGGGAGAGAAGGGCAAGGGATGATCCTGCTTATTGTCCTATTAATTTGGATCACATATTCAGAGATGACGATCCTTTACTCCCATGGCTAGCCGAGATAGAGGATCCACTGCTAGATTCAGATCCGGCTTTTCAGGGAACGGTTCAAGAGTTGATAGATGAGGATATGGGTGAGGCACCTACAGGAGGTCAGCCACCTCAAGGAGAAGGTACCAGTAGGACTAGGAGGAGTGGGAAAGAACCTGCTCATATTGGATCTTCTGAGAAAGCTAGTTCCACCACCGTCTCTTCGAGTAGCCATGGGGGGACTGGAGGAGGAGGAGACAGTGGGACAGGTGGTACTAGTGAATACTATCAACATGATGAAGACGATGACATTCCTGTAGAGGAAGTACATGAGTTACCTCCATCTGGAAGATTTGATCCAAGCCGTGGTTATCAACGGCGCCGAAGAGACTCACCACCTGGGGTTGGAGGTAGTAGTGAGCAAGGAAATATGGGTGGAGATGTTGGTGGACAACAAGTAGCATCATGAACTGATTCGTGGGACCCTAGGTACGGTGGACAAGGACTCTTACAATATTTTCCATATGGTCAAGCGCAACAAGGAGAAGAAGAGTCTTCAACTTCAGGGTCCTACTCATATGGATATGGACCATATGGTGACTATGGTGAAATGCAAAGAAATCCACCTCCACCTCCTTTAAGTTCCTATAATGCGGCTGCCTTGTTTGGATTTGTTGATCCCAATTCTCATCAATATCAAATTCAATATGGTGCCAACAGAAATGATAACAATGATGGGGATGAGGATGACCATGGCCATAGATGAAAATAGCGGCCGCTACGTAGCGTAGCGGCCGCTATATCGGCCGTAGCGGCCGCCACCGCTACGCTACGGCCGATTTATCGGCCGCCGCACCCGTAGCGGCCGCTACGTCCGCTACGGGGCCGCTACGGCCGCTACGGGGCCGCTACAGGCCCGCTACGGGCCGCTACGACCGCTACGGGGCCGCTACGGGGTGAGAAAAATTCCTACTTTTTAATTTTTTTTAAAATACATAATAAGAATTATTTCTTTTCTTCTTCTCTTCAAATAACATTTCTACACAACTCTTCTACCCTTTTATGTTTAAAAGAACACCAAAAAGCACATGATCTCGCCGAATTACAGTCGATACAGAGAGTTCTTCTCTAAGTACATCCTATTAGACACCCCTTTTGGTAGATGTATTTTTTTCTCTAGGTACTCTTAAGTCTTGATTTCATGATATAGTTTTTTCTTTTCTGAGCCTTTCATTAGTTTCTAAGTTAGCATAATCAAGCAACATGAACACATGTGAAAAAAATGATCATTACTATTATTTTCTATTTATACAGCGATACAGGACCTCATATAGTGAGGGGACCGCTACGCCCCCTTACCTTAGTTACTTTTGCAAAAAAAATACATTTTCTCTCATTTTCCAATATTCTAGATTTTCTAGAATTTTTTCATATTTTTTTGACGATTTTTCCAAATCGCACCGCTACGCCGCTACGTAGCGCCGCTACGCTACGTATCGCCCGCTACATAGCGTTTTGGCGGCAGGCCGCTACGCCCGCCGCTACCGCTATTTTCATCCTTGACCATGGCGCCTTGAATCTTGGTAGACATTCCTTTTGGTGGTGATTAAGGTATTCCTATTTCCTTCACTAACTCTCTAGTCTCTACTCTTTGTAATTTCTAAATTGGTGTTGATTGTTGAATGTTGATTGTTGATCACTTCATAGTTCATTCACTTCATTGAATTTGAACCTTGAATGTTGAAGTATTGATATTTGATTGTTCAATGTTCTAATGAGTAATGAGTAATGACCTAGCTCTTAAGTCTTTATGCCTTTATTTCATGTTCTAATTTTTTTTTTTACAAGCTTTACATTACTTTCTAGGTTAGCATGACTAAGAAACATGAATACATGTAAAAAAAACTAATCATTACTATTATTTTCTATTTATACAGCGATACAGGACCTCATATCTTGAGAGCACCGCTACACCTACTTTTCTTACTTACTTTTGCAAAAGAACCACATTTTCTTTCATTTCACAATTTTCTGGATTTTCTGGAATTTTTTCATATTTTTTTGGCGATTTTTTCAAATCGCACCGCTACGCCGCTACGTATCCCCGCTACGCTACGTATCGCCCGCTTCGTAGCGGTTTGGCGGCGGGCCGCTACGCCCGCCGCTACCGCTATTTTCATCCATGCTCGAAACCAATTTCGAACAAAGTCAAAGAAATATAAAGTTCGGCTTCAAATGGTGGCTCTTTGCAGAAAAAGATGGGTGTGAGCGGATGGGGAGAACATGAAATCATGCAACGGGAAGACAAGGAAATGAGGGATTCGGGATACCATAATGTGAAGGCTAAAGGGGAGGGAATAAAAGATCATTGTAAAATTGGAAAAGGCAGAAAACATGACTGGTTTGGTTTCCGCCTAAGTAACCCTGATTATAATTACAGTTATTAACTTAAGTTAGAAACTGATTCATTCTTCAACCCTGAATTCATATAGTATGAATGAGAAGTGGATTCCTTACAGCTCATATTAGGTCCTCCAAAATGCAAAGTTCCCAAATGAATCCTTGGCATGGTTGTCATAGCTTCAATAGCTCCAAATCTCTAGTCTTATTATGAATTCTTTTAAGAAAGAATTTGGGATAGATTCAAGAGTTTTAACTCTTAAGGTAGGATCTGATTCCTTTTAACAGATTCAGATTACTTAGAATGGGTCAACATGAATTTGTATGAAAGCACCATCATCATCTTCATCAACAACAAAAACAATGTAGCCTTATTCCATCAAATGCAGATCTACAAAGGGAGAGGTCTTAATGATGAGGAGAATTGAATTTATAATTTAATTAAACTTTATGGGGGTTCTTTTGGTGTGAAACCTATATGTTTCCAGCACAAACATCACGTTTGATTTGAGTGAGTGGTATAGGTCCTGAGATTGGATTGGATTGGATTTATTTGTGTTTTTCCTACAGATTTTATCTCGCTTGTGTGGTAGGAATATGTTAAGAGGTTATTGGTTAGGTATTTCCATGTCCGAGCGAAAATTAAACTCTAGTGAGATTGGCTGGCAGACTTCTATATTGTGAACTTCTAAGTGAAGGGTAGGTGTTTAAACTGCTGGATAGTTATAACATGGTTGATACCATACCAGTGTTTTCATATTGGGGTTTTACTAATTTATCAAGGGGTGCAGTTGATGTTCGAGTATGATGTTCATTCAAGCTTCAATACCCACATGCCTAAGAGAAACCAAATAACGTCTAATTTGCATTATATCAACCCATATAGCAATCTCTCCAAAAGAAAATTCTAATCAAAACAGACAACCAAACATGGAGAAAACAAACCAATCATAGTCAACTAAAGAAATATATAGTCTCCCATCAAAATTTCCAACTCCTACGGATCCAACACACCAACAAAAACCCCCAAATCCTATCTACAGCGATCAAAAAACCAAAACCCAAGCTCCCAAACCGACCACAATTCTCAACAACTCAAAACAAAACCCAGAAGCAAAACCCCTATTTCAAAACTCCCACCACATACTCTTCAAACACCCTAACCCAAACCAAAACCAAATTCCAACTAAACAAGAAGAACCCAATTGAAAAAAAAGAGGTTTTGAATTCAGAGAACTCACTCGGCAAGGTCACCCAGCTGGCGCAGGACACCGACCAGGCCTGCCATGGCGACCCCTTCAAGGAGCGCTTCTGGATCATCTCGATCCGCAGCTCGATAGAGCTCTGGATCTGCTAAGCTGTACTCACTCCTTAACTGGTATCTCGAAATGGGCATTTCTGTACTAGATGTAGACTCCAATTTCTGAGATGGGTTTTTGATTCTGCTGCGACCCGTCTGCTAATTCTCCGCCATTAGAAGCCAGTGAGAGAAAGAGAGAGAGAGAGAGAGAGAGAGAGAGTGCTATGAATGTTAAATTTTGAGTGTTGGGGGATTTGTATTTGAATAAAGATGAATATGTATAGGAGGAGGAGAGTGGAGAGAGAGAGGGGTGGAGGGGTTGATATTTAATGATGGAGATGGAATGAATTAAGGGGAGGGAGCTCTTCCTTTGCTTCTTGATTTATGGTGGGGGTGAAGTACACGCATTTTTTTCACAATTTTGCTGTGTGGGATTGAAACTTGAAAGTGAGGACTCAAGCACCCCACCACACGATTTGGTGGTCTGGATTATCTTAACTATCCATATCAACTTTAGAGTGGCCTTATCAAAATGACATTCATAAGATAGTTCACTACCATTACAATTTGGATATATATATTTTTTGGCTAGACTGGTTTAGTGTCTAATGGCCTGAGTACTTGAGTGATATTGGGGATCCAACTCAGAACCATTGTGTGAGATGAGACACCCGGTATCACAGGACGTCCCGTGCTCTACATTACATGTAATATTCACCATAACAAGAGTCATAGTTATATAATTATCTCCAGCGTGGACAATGGCTCTAGTTTAAATGGAGACCCGCCTTAACTCTCCCCTATTTGGAAGGGGTTTTGTAGTGGTTTTCTTAGAGTGGGATGGCTTTGGGTTTTGTTGATCTAACCTACCCGCCTTACCTCATCCCATATCTATAATATGCATTTATTTATTAGTAAAAATATAAATAATATTCACATGGTACAAAAGGTTTCCAGGTATTAACTTGCAGCATATTTCTAAATAAGATTGTATTTGAAGTCTACCACACTGAGTTTTTACCCTCTAGTATTTGAGTGGCAACAAGTTTAATGCCAAGCTTTTTATTGTGTATTATTCTTAACCTTATTAAATAATCTAGCGTGCACCTTGTTCTAGGGCCCACCTAAGATGGCATTGTTGATCCAATGATCCAATCCATTTGGATGGGTGCAAATTTTGGGATTCGATGGCTATCAAGGAGAGTCTTTATTTTATTGTCCACTCAAATGAGTGATCAAGTGGGCCCACTAAGTCTATTTGCGATGTAAGATCCATACACATTGTTTGCACTGTATCATCCATTTATAAATATACATATATAATATAATATATATAATTATTACTCTCCATAGTTTGGGTTAACAAGTGAGAGAATAGAGAATATAAGTAAACC